>CM060424.1:173251607-174664924 GCA_030545235.1 Helianthus tuberosus | reverse complement strand
AATATAATGAATTACAAATATTTTGATGGAAAATAATGAAAAATATGTTAAAAGGGTTAGAAGAGAAAGGATGGATTGATGGCCGGTGGCGGTGAGCTAAGTCGAGACTCGAGAGTTGTTGACTTTGACTAGGATGGTCTGAAAATGGTGCAAGAGAGCAAAAGGGTGACTACACTAGAATTGGAACAAAAAAAGACCATCTAAAAGAGGGAAAAGAAAGTCAAATAAACGTTTTTATTATCTTTATTGGTAGACCAAATTTAGTTTGGAGCAAGGGCGGACGGTGTAGTCCTCTTCTCCTATAAATAATTTGTGTAATAATGAAATAACTTTGTTCTAAGATGTTCGTTAAACGGTTAAAAGGTCTGTCCTTAGGGATATAAATTTTAAGGAACGGGGGTGCACCCGTTTGTTTCGGTTAGAAGTGTAATATTTCCGGTTTTTCGTTCAAAATATTTAAATTATATAGGTCCGCCCCCCGTCAATTATTTAGCCTAAAAATCTCCTACCCCTACCAAGTTTATTGTCCAAAATGTTTATACATATTTTTTGCATTGAGTTAAAAAAATGTGAACGGGCTATTAGTAACTTTAAGTAAATTTTGTTACTACTTTATATATAAATCAAAGTTGAGGGTTCTTTTTTATCTTAATGGTACTTACCATTTATCTTAAAGGTCGTCGGACTGAGTTGTAATTATTCGTCTAGGTACTTACCATTTATCTCGCATCATTATAAATATTTTGTTCTTTATTTTTGTTAAACAATACTTAGCTTTTATAGTTTTATGTGTAAGAACGCGCCATTTGAATGAATAAAGATTATGTAGTTTTATTTGGAGTTATTATTGTTTGACCTGACTCGAATCGAATATCCGACCCGAACATACAACCCGAAACGTAGCAATAGGAAAAAAAATTGGTCCCATGACTCCCCCCCCGGGAACTTTTGGTCAAGCTCCGCCACTGTCTGCCCTCCTTAATGGAAACGCAGGTTCGATTCCCGCTTGAGCTATTTTCGAGGGATATCTGGGTGAAGGGACGAATCAGGGCTTTAATCCAAGGTTCGAACTTGACGGGGTCGAGGGTTTACAGATTCCATCTGGTTCTCACGCATCAAGGGGCACGATCTCATGGCGGTCGAGAAATCAACCTTAGAGATAGTCCCGAACAGGATAAGTTTACTCAAGATTCTTTACCGTTTAAAATAAACTAGTAATAACGCCCGCGCGCGTTGCGGCGCGGGTACAACGCGGAAATCGAATGAATTAGTCCAAGCGTTATGTGTTGCGTTAACCATACGAACGTGCATTTCAACGTATCCGATTGAACTCAATGTAACCTGAAACGCCGAATTTTCGATATTCAATAAACAACATAAACTTCTTAGAATTTTACAAAAATTTTGACATGACTCATTCGTAAAGAAGACGATTTCCTGCTTTTAACAAAATTATTCAAAATACATTTCACGACGCCTTCAAATGATGCTAAATTTTAAACCTTACATATTTCACCAAAACATTTAAATCCAAACTATTCAAAATAAAGTTTAACTTCAAACTACTACCATCATCCTAGTTACTAGCTAAACATTTACTACACAAAATGATATTTTGACCCATTCTAAATAAGCAACTTGAACCGGAAGCGCATAAAAGTCGACATTGTGTGTGTTCGGTCCGAGCGCGCCGCAATTAAGCATGGGATTTACCTATCATTCACAGCAACAAAACATTTGTTAGTTCGTAATTCATAACAAATCGAAACCTTTAATTCCCTATCATTATCCGACCCGTTAACATGACATGTTACTTTACTAACATCATTACTTCCATTCGGAAACATCTAACATACCACTTTCCGACTCATTTGTAATGAATCGCTACATACCATATCTTTCAATATACTTACATCATTTGACCCGTTATGAACAAGTCGATTCCTAAACATTCCAACAATCATTCTACTTATCATTCCAACCTATTTAGACGGGTCATTTCATCTTTACTACAACATCATCTTTTGAACATTTCTCAATATAAACTCTTTGCATCTAATCTATCATGGTCCATAATGGAAATTTACACTAAATTCATAGTACCAAATATTATCATTCATAAGTTCTACAAATAGAGTACATAAAGTTCATATGAACTTACCGCGGTCTTGGGTTCCTTGCGCTTTGGAGTGACTTGCTCCATCTTCCTTCTTTGTTCCTATACATCATAATGTAATCCCCGTCTTTGCGTCTAATAAAAATGACGACCAAAACCACTACCAACATAATACTTTTTAAAAGCGCCCAACTTTTGCAATTTAAGGCAACATTACTACTATCATTTATGCACAATTTTAACAAAATTTGGGCATGACCCGTCCATAAGACGAGCATATCCCTGTTTTAACCATCATCAAAACAAATAAGTCTACAACCCGTTCAACTAAACACGACTAAAAACCATAACATCAAGTGTTAAAAAGTGCAACGACTAACAAGGTTATACAAAACGAGCATTTTGACCCAAAACATTAATACGAAATAACGGAAGCGCTTGGTGGTCATAATGTGTGCATGAGCTCGCTCCAAATTGCCAAGTCGCCTAAAGTGAGGATTTACCTATATTCAACATAAACACATAATTTAGTAATTCATCAATAACACATCTAAACGATAAACCGATTCGTCACTTTCGCGGTATTACATCATTCAATACTTTACTAACCGTTAAACGGTTCATTACATGCTTGCCTCAAAGTAGAGACTAAGCATGCTTTTCTTAACATACCTGCTATGAACGGATACTAGTAACATTACATAACTTCCATTCGATTCGTTCATGACGAACAACATATTCTTTACATTCATACATCATACTCCAATCCGAGAAGGCGGATCGAGTAGACTTTCATACATTACATACTTAACTTCCCATACTCGGCTCAACTAAAAGAACCGGATATGATGCATTATCTTTCATAACTTTTTCATTCCTCACAATCCGTTATGACAGATCTTACTTTTACTTCCGAAAAATCATAGAATTCAAATCTCACAATTTTAACATAACAACACAATTCAATTGAGATTATTATGCATATAATATCATAATAGAAATATGGTGTACACTAACGTACCTCGATCTTGTGAACCTTCCGATTTCCTAGTATTGGGTCCTTCTTCCTTTACACCTATAACAACACGTTCATTCGTTTATTTAGTACAACCAAATCTCATTCGTTCATCTTCCAAATCATACATATTATTCTTCTAAGCATTTCATCAAACACTTGGTGGTCATCATATTTACAAGTATTATGTACAAGCATACAAGGCATGAATTCCTACTAGTTCATCATGTAATTCATCAACAATACATACATGTTCATATCTTTCTTTCATCCTACATAAATTTCTGAGATTCAAACATGACAACATCACCATATTTCAAGATTTCACATAACTATAACCACTTTGATCATCCTATTCATACCACAATTTCACAAAGTGGGTTTTTACCAAAATCTTTCAAACAACTTAAAAATCAACATGATTCTTGTTCTAGAAGGTAACCCTAACTCAGATTTCTCACATTTAGACATAAAAATTCGAGATTGGGTTGAACCCCTCATTCTACAAATCATGATTTCAGAAAATTAAACTTACCACTTCAATAATCGAGGTTAGATGAGTGTAAATCGGAGTTCATGCACTAGATTACCCTTGAATTTCCACTTCAATTTACTGAATTTGCAAAACAAGGGTTTCACCTTGTTCCCCCCTGTTCGATCGATCCCAGCCACGCACAAGAGTGTGTGTGTTTGAGTTTTGTTATACAGTAATACCTTCACTTTAAAGCTTTACCAATTTACCCCCTCTAGTTATGTATTTGTTTTATTTAAGCATTTCTATTACTAACTAATTATTTACACACATTTTACCAACCAAGTTGGGATTTTTAATTTAATTCATTTTACTCCCTTCATAATAAATTTTGAGGTGTTACAAGTCTACCCCCCCCTTAAAAGAGGTTTCGTCCCCGAAACCTTTCTCATTCCAACTAGACCAATTCTACCATTACTTTTTCATCTATTCATTCACGATGCTTACTACAACCTAGATGCATTCGGGATCTTGGCAAAAAGTTTCATTTATGCACAAACATATTTGTACGCATTGTCCCTCCGTTCTTAAATTAAGTAAATTACTTTCATAATCGCATATAAGTCAGAATCTGATCTAGAGCTCTTATTAGTGTTGTTTTCACCTTATAATGCTAGTTCCTAGCATACATCATCACTAGCGGTTCTTTCATTGAAATTTATTTCAAATGTATACTATTGGTCGTACAAGCCTATGTTTACGGCTTGTTTCTATCTTTCTAATTCAGCATAACATATCCATACATTTGCTAACAAAAATAAATCGATTTATTTCATTCCACTCACGTATCATACACGATATAATTCATTATTGTAACCATGAGAAAACCCTATCATCCCATTACTAACACTCTTCTAATTACTTTCTTATTCATATGAGGGCTTAGCATATCATTATACGCATACTATAAACATTTAATGACTTAGTAATATTAAAACAAAGCTACCCTATTCCTAATTACTTTTTCATGCTTACTATGAGCATAAAGCATCGTTCTACGGTTATTACTGTTACTTGAGCTAATTACAACTTTTGAGTTTAGCCTCAAATTTAATCTTTTGCAACACTTTATTATTAGCTCTTTGCATGAACTACTTATTATACTAACCTCGACTTTATTGCATAAATCAGTTATCCGTGTGCCGGATCGATCCACTTCTTTATATGTACCTTCCGTACCAGAATTGGTCTCATTCATTCATGAAATATGCTCTCACTCGTGAGCATCCTTCCACTAGCTTTATTACTATCACCTCACTAAGAATTCCTTCATATTTATCTATAAATAAATAGTTAGCACATAACCTTTCATAATTGCGTCCTACATGGTGTTTGTTCGCCTATTGTCTCTTTCACAATTTTCTCACGTACATGCTAAAATATATCATACATTCCATTTCTTACATACTATCCATTCATTTTATTGGTCATTTCACCAACTTTCGCAGTTTGACCTTTCAAGGTCAGACTAACACCCCTTACTTATTGTGGTCGTATCGAGGTACACGTTCGTACTTTATGCTTGCATACTTACAAGAACTTCATTCACTTCGTTTGACTTTTCGGAAGTCTAATTGTAAATACATTCTTACTTATGTGAATCAGTTATCCTATTCCGACACGTCATTCTCTAGTTAAGCCCTAACCTCCTATTAAAAATATGATCTTTTATACATACCTGTCACGGGTCAAATCTCTTGACTCATTATTCATACTTTGCGACGGTTAATACTTTCCAAATTGCGACAATGCATGCCCATACATTATGCTCACCTACAAGTAACAAACTTGACAAATTGAACATTAAATACCGGGTTCAAATGGCGATCGCCATTTGACCCGTATGACTCATTTGAGTTTCGTTTTTAGTTTTTATTCTTATGTGTTTAATCCGTCTTCATTTACGGATTCGAACTTTTAATTTATTACCTTTCATTCTTACTGGTTTGACCCGTGCTTGCTTACGGATCCAACCTTTCATTCCTTACATGGTTGAATCCATTTCTCAGATTCAAACATTTTCATCCGTACCTTTCGTTCTTCTGTCGTATCATTTACCATGTCATTTCTTATGATATGTTTTCGTATTAATCTTCTACATTCAACATCAAGTGTTGGGTTCTAGCACTTAATTTCATGTCCTAATTCATGTAGCGCGTCTCAACGCGACACTCTACATCCTATTTCTAGTGGTGTTCCCACCCTTCTTTCTTAAATTTGTTTTACATTCAATCGTAAGCTTAAACTTTTCATTCTTATATTGATCCGATCCTTTAAAAAAAATCGTTAGACCCCTTTTTACTAGCTTGACCGGACATAAGTGAGATGATTCTCGTGTTTTTCTCGGGCTTCGGTCAATACATGACCATCCCTTAATATACCATTTCCATTTGTTCGTTCACCGTATTTGGTGTTAATTCACCTACATTCTCTAACGTGTCTCTTACTAATGAGTATCCTATATTACACGTTGCATTTCTTACGTAATGTGTAACAACTCTCATCAAAAGTCCTATTTATTAAATTATTTTGTTCAAAAGGAAACCCTAATTGAGACCCCCAAGTGATTCTGCATAATCCCTGAAATTTTCAGAATAATCGGAATCAGGATCAGGGCCCCTAAAACTCAGGGGGGGTAAACCCTAGTTGGTATTATCTTGACAGTTTTACGTGTAAAACGAATTTTAACGCAAGACCAACTCAGCTAGGCTACCAAGACACGAGGCTACCTTATGGTAGGGTAGTGTCCCTCGCGCCATGCGACGACCCCTCGCGCCACGCGAGGGGGTCGGTTTTTCAACTATAAATAGTAGGATGTGGCACTTGTAATTTCGCGTTGGTTCGACGTAGAAATTCAATTTGTACACTGAGATATTGTAGAAACAGTCCAAAAACACACACAAATCACGAATCGCTGCCGCAAAACAGGGTAATAACTCGATCGCTACTACGATTCAATGTCCGATCGATTGAAATCAATCCAATGGATGTTTAAGTGTTGCCCACATTGGGTTTATGCTTTGTCATTCGTCGTGAATTCGATGGATGTTTAAGTATCGCACTTTGTCATTCGTTGTGAGGGTTTTAATCTCGTGAGTTATCGTAAATGTTGTATTAGTTACTAACCTAGTTCGTGTGCATTATTATTTAAATTAGGTTACAAGGCTAATCAGTAGGCTAAGCTCTGTCCAATTAAACTTGCAAAGTGAGTCATTCTCTTTTATCAAAAGTATTTTACAATACTCCATTTTCAAATGTTATAATTACAGGGATTAAGTCGTGGTTATCTTAAATCACTGGCTAGTGGGGTATTGTGCACATTACTAATTTATCACGGGTTAGGCTAATATATCCTAACAGTGATAAACGTCACTACTTGGGGAAAGACGCAATAGTGGTATGACCATCGTCACCAGGTGACACGGCGCCAGATAAAAATAAGATAGAAGCCATTGTAATCGCTCTTATGCTGTAATTAATAACTAATGTGTCATTTTGTATAACTTGAATGACTCGCCAGCATTTCCCCGCTGATAAAATATTTTTAAAACATGTTTCAGGCAACCTCCTGTAAATCAAGGAAAAAGTGCTATAGAGCACTAAGCAGCTTGAAGAGGTGGCTCAGTTAAAATGAATAAACATGTTTTTATAAATCAGGGAATTTATTTGGGAAATTCCTCTATTGTAAATTAAGGGGTTTATCCCGCATTATGAAATAAAATAATCGGGCATTTCAAGTTTTAAAAGATCCTGTTAAAAATCTTCCGCTGTCGCATCATAGATACCACGGGTTCCCGCCCCGCGGCTCCTGACCTGGTAAAACCGGGGCTGGGGCCGTGACATAATGTTTCCAAAATTTGTAAATAATTATTATTTACTGACTTCTACGATTTGACATTTTAAAGTTAATCACACTTAGTACTCATTGTATATAAGTATTGTTGTACGTGTTGTACTTACTTTCAATTCGAACATATTTACGAAATGTCTTTAGCTAACATCTCAACTAATATTCTTTCCATACCTTTCATCAACATTACCAAGTTCTCATTTCCGCCTTAGAACTTCTCAACTAAAATTTATGACCGATTTACCCTTATAATGTGGTCTTATCGGTTTAACATTATGCCAAAAATTTCAACAAAACGTACCATAACATTTCTCATTTATTTATACATTTCACTTTGATTTTGAATATTCAAACACGTATACACCTTCATGTAGATAAATTCGAAGTGATTGCGGAATCACTTACCTTTAGTGTTCATGTTCGCCTCATTGCTTCCTCTTACCCCGTTTGCCATCCATACTTGAATCAACTGACAAGATTTCCATCCTTACATATTATTACATTCGTAACATTGTTAGCTTATGTGAGCATACACACAACTATTCATTTTCTTTCTATTCATACGTTATTTGACTTTCGTTAGTCAAATTTCGTATAAACAAGACATTTATTATTAGTTATCTCGTTTCCAATCCATGCAACTAAACTATCGTCAAGCATAACACGTAAATCACTTAATACATAACACGTTAACTCTTTACTTTCACATTTGTGTCTAATGGCCATTCCATGATATCCCTATACTGTTGACTTTTAGATAGTCAACTGTCTTGCTTACACACTTCAAACTTTTGAACATGTAGTCATCTAAATATGATAGACCGTAATATCAATATTCTACGTATTTCATACATACAATTTACGTAATCCTCCAAACAATACACGTATATACATTCACTTTCACGTACTTTCACATGCTAATGCTTCATGATTCTACAATTAGTAAATATCATTCAAGTTAACTATATGACATAATTCCAACATATCCTTTACTAATAAGCTCGTATGATTCGCATTTAGCACATATTCGTCTCTTAATCATAACAAGGCCAATCATAAAATACACATAAGCATCACACCATTCAAGTACAAGGTACAGGCCTTTAATACATAATTCTGATCAAAGCATACATTCATCCGAATTTTCATACGAATTCCATCTAACTCACATTCTTCAAATTATTTTCACCACTAATCTCATCATTTTTTTTATATTCATTTCTTAACAATTCCGGTTCCTTCACATATCCAAGTACTTTAGTCTATATTTACTTCCTTCATTATTCATTATCATACGTTTCCAACTCCACTTTATACATTCGTCATTCATTTCATGCCATTCCATATGTTACATTCGACTTTTAGAAATTTTATCCTGATACTATCATTTATTTTATCCGTACATAGCTTAATTTGCCTCATTAAGACTCAACGGGACCGCGAATGAGGCTTTCGAGAAGTGTATATAACTAGTTATGAAAAATATGGAAGTTTTGGCGGACTGCCTTTATGCAACATCATGTTGTGCGTTTCATACGAATCATAAACTTTTCAATATATCATAGTTCATTAGTCCGTAATTACTTCATTCGCATTCTTACACTTTAAACTTCATTCACTTTTTAAACTTTCATCATTCATTCACGACATTCTACACATTACTTTCGACCTTTACGATTTCATTCAATCATAACCACTACCAATGATTACATATATCTTATTAGGCCTTATATGGGCCTCACTCAATCATGAAGTAGACTTTCGGACAACTCGGGGACTTAAAATACAAAAAATAACATAAAACGAAAAGTTCCAGCGGATTGGACTTCCGCTAGCCGTCGGCGACGGCCATGCCTCCCGTCGGCGACGGGGTCTAGAATGTGGCGTCAGCCACTTTTGCCCGTCGACAGACAACTAGGGCGTCGGCACCATGGGGGCGTCGGCGACGGCCTCCCGTTTGCTGATTTCGCTGCAGACTTATTTTAAGCCTTTTTAATCTTTTTTCGGGTCGGTTCCAGTCCTACGGTTCCCGGAACTTCCCGTTTCACCTACCATTATTACTCCTCTACATACTTAACCTAAACATTTACATCGTATGCACACTATACATACTTACATTTACCGAAACTTAAATTTTACCTCATTGGCGATCTTGGAGCGAGCACACTTTCGAGTGAGCCGTCAGTTTGAGTTCAAGCACTACTACTTGTGCTTGAATCCCTCAAACCTCGGCTCTGATACCAACTTGTAATGCCCGTCTTTGCGTCTAATAAAAATGACGACCAAAACCACTACCAACATAATACTTTTTAAAAGCGTCCAACTTTTGCAATTTAAGGCAACATTACTAATATCATTTATACACAATTTTAACAAAATTTGGGCATGACCCGTCCATAAGACGAGCATATCCTTGTTTTAACCATCATCAAAACAAATAAGTCTACAACCCGTTCGACTAGACACGACTAAAAACCATAACATCAAGTGTTAAAAAGTGCAACGACTAACAAGGTTATACAAAACGAGCATTTTGACCCAAAACATTAATACGAAATAACGGAAGCGCTTGGTGGTCATAATGTGTGCATGAGCTCGCTCCAAATTGCCAAGTCGCCTAAAGTGAGGATTTACCTATATTCAACATAAACAAATAATTTAGTAATTCATCACTAACACATCTAAACGATAAACCGATTCGTCACTTTCGCGGTAATACATCATTCAATACTTTACTAACCGTTAAACGGTTCATTACATGCTTGCCTCAAAGTAGAGACTAAGCATGTCACACCCCAACCGATGGCGGAATCATCGGGGCGCGGCACTAGGCGAACCAGATTGCTCAAGAGAATCCATAACAACTATATTGCGATAATATTTAATACATTCGTTATCCCATACTAACAAATAATACAATCACATAAGTCATCACAGATTTCTTGTCCTCTCGAACAATACAAATCCGACAACCTAGATTTTAGTTGAGTTTCTAGACTCCCTAGCTTGATTTGGTATAGTCTGCGATCTAACCTGCAACATACGTTAAAATATTTGTCAATACAAAAGTATTGGCGAGTATACAGGTTTGATATGTATAGCATAATAGGTTAAAAGTGCTGCGAATTTCCACATGCATAAACGTAATACACGACATATATACTCACAAAACTGATACTACCAACTAAGTCCTCGATGCTCGAATGTACGATGGCATAACTAGACCCCGTCGGGCGCAATAGTACTATACTAGTCGTGGTGGGACGTCGCGAGTATAAGCCCTAGCACATATGCAACTAGCATCACGTATATCTATGCATAACAGTTATTCGCAAGTGATAATTCGATTGATTGAATATTTCGATTGATAAGTTCGATTTGTTAGAAACGTATGTTACACCCAAAATTCGATTAAAAAGGGGTTCAAGTATACTCACAGTGCGTATTTAGCGAGATTACAACTTGATTGAGTCGGTGGCGAGTACGTCTGTAATGATCCTTGAAGAAATAGAGTAAACGATATACGGTTAAGCGAGATTACCTTGAAAAGTTACTCATTTGGTTGATTGGTCCTCATCCGTGCGGTTAGACATGTTATCCGTCCGGATGACAAGTCATCCGTCCGGATGGCATGTCATCCGTCCGGATACAGATGATCCGTGCGGATGAAGGTGGTACGTGCGGATGAAGGTGATGCGTGCGGACTGACTTTGCGGTGCGTGCGGATGAGTAGTGCGTGCGGGTGAGTGGTGCGTGCGGGTGACATGTCATCCGTGCGGGTGACATGATCCGTGCGGATGACAGTTGTGCGTGCGGACTGACTGTTGTCCGTGCGGACTGACTTGTCATCCGTGCGGACTGACTTGTCTGGTTCGCACTCTGATCACCGTTTCCGAGTGTTTAATGGGAGGAATACGTTCGTTTTTACTAGGGTAGTGGAATTTCGCATTAACACTTGAAGTTCCGTCAACTCCGACTCATTCTAACGGCCGGGAACCACCCCGTTCCATCAGATCTGGCCGTCCGTGATGGTTCTTCATGGTTAACTCGAAATCGCACAGATTTAGGTGAGATTTGTCATTAAACATGTGGAAATCACCCGGATCTGAGTCGTTTATAGTGAAATGAGACCCCAACTTGAAGTTCATAAGAACTCTTGGTGACATCACCTCAAAACGCCTCAAATCCGCAGATTTCACGGTTAGAATTGGAGTTTTGAAAGATGGAATGATGTAGAATCGAGTGTAGATTGTAAAAGTACAAGTTTTAGGTTGAAATCTTACCGGAATCGCGAGGAAATCGAGAGAAAAGGGTCTTGGTGCGCGTTTGGTTGAATAGGAGCTGTCACATCACTGTTCAAGTGATGTGACATGGTATTTATAGGCAACAGATGAGAGGAAAAGGGTTTTGGCCCGGATAGCCCATCCGTGCGGATGGCCCATGCGTGCGGATGGCCCATGCGTGCGGATGGCCATCCGTGCGCATGCCCATCCGTCCGGATGGTCCATCCGTCCGGATAGCTATCCTGACGCTTGGACTTCTCCGTTTTTGATCGTTTTGATAGTTTTCGAAGCGCGTACGTCCATAATTAGTTTATATTATCAATATATTGTTATTATTATACATATATATCACTAGGGGTCGTATTTACGTATCCATAACCCAAAGTTTCGATAATTAACAGTCGGTTTCCGATTCGAGTATGCGATTATTATCGGCGTTGCACGGCCATCAATGAGGGTAGTATAGGTCCTTTCTTGATGTCATCGTGAACGTTATTTCGTGTAGTGCCACAAAGACTGACGGGGTACCGTTTACTCGTATTGTCGTCATCGTCATGACGACTGGGAGCTACAGCACTCACCCGAGGGTCCTTGTTAGCGTTAATTGTCTACACTCGACACATCACGGCCACTAAGGAGGGTAGAATAGGTCCTCACTCAATGCCTCCGTGAGTGTTAGTGTGATAATAGTGTAGTATAGTGATATTGTAGCTTGAAAATATGCGATTATCCTTCGAATAGCGATATATACGATATGGTTACATTATGATCCGAATCTCTGGTGCTAGGCGTAACGAGTGTAACGAGTAGTAACAACGCACAAAAGTGCGGGTTGTTACAAAGCATGCTTTTCTTAACATACTCGCTATGAACGGATACTAGTAACATTACATAACTTCCATTCGATTCGTTCATGACGAACAACATATTCTTTACATTCATACATCATACTCCAATCCGAGAAAGCGGATCGAGTAGACTTTCATACATTACATACTTAACTTCCCATACCCGGTTCAACTAAAAGAACCGGATATGATGCATTATCTTTCATAACTTCTTCATTCCTCACAATCTGTTATGACGGATCTTACTTTTACTTCCGAAAAATCATAGAATTCAAATCTCACAATTTTAACATAACAACACAATTCAATTGAGATTATTATGCATATAATATCATAATAGAAATATGGTGTACACTAACGTACCTCGATCTTGTGAACCTTCTGATTTCCTAGTATTGGATCCTTCTTCCTTCACGCCTATAACAACACGTTCATTCGTTTATTTAGTACAACCAAATCTTATTCGTTCATCTTCCAAATCATACATATTATTCTTCTAAGCATTTCATCAAACACTTGGTGGTCATCATATTTACAAGTATTATGTAAAAGCATACAAGGCATGAATTCCTACTAGTTCATCATATAATTCATCAACAATACATACATGTTCATATCTTTCTTTCATCCTACATAAATTTCTGAGATTCAAACATTACAACATCACCATATTTCAAGATTTCACATAACTATAACCACTTTGATCATCCTATTCATACCACAATTTCACAAAGTGGGTTTTTACCAAAATCTTTCAAACAACTTAAAAATCAACATGATTCTTGTTCTTGAAGGTAACCCTAACTCAGATTTCTCACATTTAGACATAAAAATTCGAGATTGGGTTGAACCCCTCATTCTACAAATCATGATTTCAGAAAATTAAACTTACCACTTCAATAATCGAGGTTAGATGAGTGTAAATCGGAGTTCATGCACTAGATTACCCTTGAATTTCCACTTCAATTTACTGAATTCGCAAAACAAGGGTTTCACCTTGTTCCCCCTGTTCGATCGATCCCAGCCACGCACAAGAGTGTGTGTGTTTGAGTTTTGTTATACATTAATACCTTCACTTTAAAGCTTTACCAATTTACCCCCTCTAGTTATGTATTTGTTTTATTTAAGCATTTCTATTACTAACTAATTATTTACACACATTTTACCAACCAAATTGGGATTTTTAATTTAATTCATTTTACTCCCTTCATAATAAATTTTGGGGTGTTACACATAACTTATACACTTAGCTTTCATTACTTTCATAATTCACTATCATTCTTTATGAGGTCTACAAATCACATACATCATTACCATAAACACGTTACATTAACTCATCAAGTATTCATGTAAAACCATAACCTAACCGACTTAGGCATTTCATCGAACACATTATGTGCATACTAATTAATGAGCATAAAGTACAAGTACTTAAAGCATGTTTTCCTTTGTAATTCATCCATTAATAAACATAGTTAATATAAGTATCTCTTAGCTTTACAATTTGTCATCATAAACATATACACTTTGTTCTAACTCACCTATTTATCATAATATCACCAACATTCATCTAATTAACATATAAAATTTCACATCTTCAAATCATTCATGAGCATATAAGTGGGTTTTCCCCAAATTCATTATCATATTCAGAATTTAACACCTCTTGATGTTTAGAAATCCATAGCAACCATCATTTATACTAGATTTTACATTACATTCATGAATTACACTAAACCCACTAAATCAAACATCACCAAATTGCAAATTTCGACTTACTTGATGTTGGATACGCTTAGGTGATCCCCATTCTTAGTTCATGCATTCAACTAGCCTTCACTTTCTTCCTTAATTTTATGGATTTAAGATGTTAGGGTTTGATGAGGGGGAAGATCTCCCTGGTCTCTTATCTCGATCGCACACACACCCACTTGGAAATCACTGGGCATTTTTGAGTTAGGTGTTTTTTAATCTTACATTTTCATTTAACCCCCCTCATCTTTTTAGACATAACACTTTCCTCTTATTTACTAAATTCTCTAGTAAACATTCATGCATACATAAGGCTTTTAGGTTTACTAATGTTTATAAAACCTTAATGATGGTAAAAATTATGTTTACCATTTCTTTTCATAAAAAAATTCTGCGGATAAAATATTAAAATGTGTCATGCGAAATTCGGGGTGTTACATAACCTATATAAGCATTCAAATTGAATCAAAACGTAAAGTAAATCGAATTTATACTGTACAATCATAACGTATTATACGGTATTAATTAGGGTTTTTAAAAAATGAGAAAAACCACAATTTGACTCCGCTCATTTTGGAACAAAATTTACGAAAGGTACATAAATAAGCACGAAAATGTATTATATTTGACCTGGCTCGTTTCCGAAAAAAATTTACGTCGAAACGTAGAACAACTTGAATTAATAAAAACACATATATAAAAATATGCACGTAAAAATGGTTTTTCTAAATGAACACGTATTTTATTTGACCTGACTCGTTTCTGAAAACAATTTACGTCGAAACATTGACACACCCAAATTTATACCGACACGTACATAAAAATATGAATGTAAAAAAGTAATTAACAAAAGAGATTAACGAACGAAAGTTATTTAGAGAAAATTAATTTAGTAAAAAGCTAGGGGCTAAAAATGACAATTGCTAAAGTGGATGATATTAAAAATGAGGAAAGGACTAAAATTGCCAAGTCCAAAAGTTGAAGGGCCAACCAAAGCCGGTGTGAAATTCCATCGACTTTGGTTGTCGAAACATAGACACACTCAGATTTATACTGACACGTACATAAAAATATGAATGTAAAAAATGTAAACAAAAGAGATTAACGAACGAAAGTTATATAAATAAAATTAATATAGTAAAAAGCTAGGGGCTAAAAATGCCAATTGCTAAAGTAAAGGATATTAAAAATGAGAAAGGACTAAAATTGCAAAGTCTAAAAGTTGAAGGGCCAACCAAAGCCGGTGAAAACTTCCACCGACTTTGGTTATTAAGATAGTACTAGGATTTTGCCCGCCGCGCAGTGCGGTGGCGCGCGACGGGTGGAAACATATAGTAAGATAAAACACGATTCGTAAAACGCAGTGTGTAAAAGACAATTACAAAAAAAGTGTAAATCACAAAGGTAGACACAAAGTGTACAAAATAATGCCAAAGACATTTCGGAAAACACAATGCATTGGCATTTGCAAAAGTAGGACTAGTAGTCTAGGGGTTACAATTGCAAATTTTTTAAAGTTTGGCGGGTGTAAAAATGGAGTAATAGTGCAAGGGGTAAAAAAACAAATTCTAAAAAAAACAAAGTGTACAAGTATAAGGGTGGTGACGGAAATGTGTAAAAGATGAGGGGGTGTTGGTGGAAATGTAAAAGAAGAGGGTTGGTCGCGTAACTGTGTAAGAGCTAAGGGGGTGATGGTGGAAAACCAAAGTAGAGGGTTGGTGCTGGCAAAGTTTGAAAGATGAGATTGTGGTTTTGGAAATTCAAAGTAGAAGGTTTAGGGACTAAATTTATCATTTTTTGAAACTTTGAAGATACCAAAGTCAAGGGGCTAAAATTGCAACATCGTGAAAATGCGGGGGCAGGGAGGCAAAGCCAGTGGGAAACCCGCGCGCGTTGCGGCGCAAGTACATTGCAAACATCGAATAGATTAGTCCAAGCGTTATGTAATGCATTAAACATATGAAAACACATATTTTGACGTATCCAATTTAACTTAATAGCATTGTAGCTGGATAAAAATGTAAAGTATATTGCATTTATGTGTGACCCGACTCATACATAGGAAACATACAAAAAAGCATAAATTGTGTATCAAGGGAAAACTAACACGTGTAATCAAAAGTGGTATTCATATCAACGGAAAAAATTATACCCTTAGCGTGTTGCGGTAGGGTCGAAACGTAGTATTGGAAACGTACATAAAACAATCAAAAAACAAAATATATTTGACCTGACTTGTTCCCCAAAAAAGTTTACATCGAAATGTATACCAACTCGAATTTATACCAACACAAAAATTTTAATATTCATAATACAACCCGCGGGCGATGCGTCGTAGACACGTTGCAAACAAATTAGTCCAAGCGCTATGTCATGCGCAAGCCATATAAAAGCGCATGTCTTGACGTATTAAGTTCAACTCAATGTATGGTTGAATCCAAACGTTTTGTTTTTTAAAAAAGAAATTTTTAAAAAAGAAATTAGCGAACGAAAATAATTAAAGAAAGCAATAAGCTAAACATGTATAGATATACGGTACAACGATAAAGTTGAAACATTATAAACTTTTGAGATTAAATCTCAGTGGTCTAATATTGCAATGTAATTGAAGTTTAACTTGGAAAGGAAATGAACTCAAAACACAATTTAAAAAAACTAAAAGCGAAGGGCCAAAATTGATTTTACTCAAAGTATGGGTGAAAATTTGAGGTTTAACTTGTAAAGGAAAGAGACTCAAAATGCAATTTAACAAAACTAAAAGCAAGGGGTCAAAATGTATTTTACTCAAAGTATGGGTGAAAAGAGGAAATGTTGAAATGGTCTCAAAACGCAATTTAACAAAACTAAAAGCAATGGACCTAAATGTATTTTACTCAAAGTATTATACTATTATGTGAAAAAAGGAATGGCACATACATGTCGGTAGCCTATGCCATCGACTTTGTATTTTAAGTAAGTTTAGAATAGAATATAATAACAATAGTCATTTAGTTGGATTAGTATTTACGTTGCCTTTTAATTGAAAGGACCCGTGTGTGATGTGCTTATCATGTTTTCCTTTTAGACTATGCGGTATGGGGTTTGGGTTGGGGGGAAACGCCCAAGCTACCATCCCGGGTGGGCTGGGGTTGGGGCATGGCCCTTGGGGCTTGGGTTTGAAGCCGGGGGTGGGGCGGTCTTGACATTGACATCCGAGCTGGCGGCCTCCTATTCGTTGTCCACCGCCATGTCATAGCGGGTGTTTGAATGTTTGAATTTTAAATTCAAACCGTTTGGCCAAGCCAAGCCAAGCGGTCACCCCGGGTCCCAACATCCCTTATAAATGTAACCCCAAACCCCACCGGCTACCCCATTCCAAACCGTCGCTATCCACCGCTACCCCACCGGCTACCCACTTGATCCCACGAACCTGCTACCCCAACCCGAAGAAGATGGCATCTTTGACCCACGAGGAAGAATTGACTCTCGTCACAAGCGTCGTTGACGCTATGAAGGGGCGGCAACCCGGCCAAACACGATATTGGCCAGAAGCATTCGCAACCTACCGACATAACGTCAGACACGACCGCCACAAACTCAACACGTGCCAACATAAATGGGGCGAGCTACGGCCCAAGCTCGATCGTTTCAAGGCTTACTACGAAGCCATTCCGAGCGGCGAGTTAAGCCACGAGGACCGGGTGACGGTGGCGAACATAGAGTTTCGAGGCAAGGAGCCAAAGACGTTCGACAAGATCGTCCTTTTTGAAATTTACCTAACGCTCTAGGTTTTTTATTTTGTAATTTTTAGGAATTATGTAATTTTTAGGATTATGTAATTTTTAAAATTTAATGAAATTTTAGGTTTTTTTATAAATGTTGTGTGAATTTTATAAATTTTTTGTAATTTTTTTTAATAATCTGCCAACCCAAGCGGTGCACCCACGCCCCGCCATACCACACGGACACGTCACTAGGCGGTGGGAAGGCTTCAGTTCCACGTGTCAACTCATGCCCCAACCCAAACCCAACCCAAACCCCACGTTCTTACAACTAGATATTAAGAACAGTAAAAAATAATAAATTATCTTTTAGGACATGAATCATGATCGACTTCAACAGCTATGATATAAAGGTGTAACACATAACCGGTCAGGCTAGCAGCTAGTGGTATTAAACTAATAATTAGCAATAACTTATACGCTTAGGCGGAAGAGTGTGTGGGTGTGAGTTGGTCCTTAATTGTCATCTAAGACCAATAATCAAATGCTATCCACCGCTACCCCACCGGCTACCCACTTGATCCCACGAACCTGCTACCCCAACCCGAAGAAGATGGCATCTTTGACCCACGAGGAAGAATTGACTCTCGTCACAAGCGTCGTTGACGCTATGAAGGGGCGGCAACCCGGCCAAACACGATATTGGCCAGAAGCATTCGCAACCTACCGACATAACGTCAGACACGACCGCCACAAACTCAACACGTGCCAACATAAATGGGGCGAGCTACGGCCCAAGCTCGATCGTTTCAAGGCTTACTACGAAGCCGTTCCGAGCGGCGAGTTAAGCCACGAGGACCGGGTGACGGTGGCGAACATAGAGTTTCGAGGCAAGGAGCGAAAGACGTTCGACAAGATCGTCCTTTTTGAAATTTACCTAACGCTCTAGGTTTTTTATTTTGTAATTTTTAGGAATTATGTAATTTTTAGGATTATGTAATTTTTAAAATTTAATGAAATTTTAGGTTTTTTTATAAATGTTGTGTGAATTTTATAAATTTTTTGTAATTTTTGTTAATAATCTGCCAACCCAAGCGGTGCACCCACGCCCCGCCATACCACACGGACACGTCACTAGGCGGTGGGAAGGCTTCAGTTCCACGTGTCAACTCATGCCCCAACCCAAACCCAACCCAAACCCCACGTTCTTACAACTAGATATTAAGAACAGTAAAAAATAATAAATTATCTTTTAGGACATGAATCATGATCGACTTCAACAGCTATGATATAAAGGTGTAACACATAACCGGTCAGGCTAGCAGCTAGTGGTATTAAACTAATAATTAGCAATAACTTATACGCTTAGGCGGAAGAGTGTGTGGGTGTGAGTTGGTCCTTAATTGTCATCTAAGACCAATAATCAAATGCTATACCCCCCCCCCCCCCCCCCCCCCCCCCCCCTTAATTATGTCATCTAAGACTAACATAACGGGCCATGATGGTCATGAGGGTTATGACCACACTCTATAGCCTAAAACAAAATGTTAGAAGATGCCATGCATTAAAGATACCATTAAACTAAAACAAAATGTCGGAGAAGGCCATAAATCTTGAACTTGAAACGTACTATAGCAAAATGACTAAAGTGCGCCTCCATCCACACGTTTGATCGGTGAAAAAAAAAACCTTTTATTCAACACTTTACGTCGTTTATGTCAGATTTTTTAAAGTATGTATATGTAGCACTTTAATACAAACAATTATATCAGTAATATGTTATAATGGTTATTGACTTGTCTTGCAGTTGTCAACATATTGATCGTTTTGAAATGAAAGCTCCGACCCCTTTCCCTTACCAAATGTTTTTACTTTTTACCATGAACTCGCTCTATTTTTTTTAGATCCATCTCATGAAAAACGTTTTTTTTTTCCTTAAAACTTGTTGTCACAATGAACAAATCGTTTGAAAATGGCTTTCAAGGTTTGAGGCTTTGAGCGTGTGGACAAATGGACCATTTAGAAATGTGGGGACATCAGTCACCAGCCCCCTGGCCAAACTTTTTTCTTTTGTTATTTGTCAGCCACATCTTTTACGTTT
The DNA here is from genome assembly GCA_030545235.1 of Helianthus tuberosus. NCBI lineage: Eukaryota > Viridiplantae > Streptophyta > Magnoliopsida > Asterales > Asteraceae > Helianthus > Helianthus tuberosus. The sequence goes on along the minus strand of CM060424.1, from coordinate 174,644,726 downwards.
TAAATTCAATTACACAAAACTTGATTGTGACTGAAATGGAGATATGAGTATCGTTTGTAACCTTTAAACATGTGATCATCGTTTTTGACAATTAAATGTTCAAGTTCCATCACGGTCTCTACTTGAATCGACGATGAGACTCGGTGATCGGACAAGATCTTATTTTTTTTTTCATTTTAAAATCTTATATATTGATTCATTACGACGTCAGACTATGTATTTTGTTAGCTTTGTAAATTCACACCAAACGATAGATAGTTTCATATATATATTTTTTTAAATTAGTGTGTATGTGCATAGAGGTATGTTATGTGTCATGTGTATGTGTATGTGTATGCATGTATATGTATAAAGTGTGCATTGTATGTATATGTGTGTATGTTTATGTATGTTATGTGTATGTGTGATATGCGTCCGAAAATTTATTTTATATTTTCTATGAATAATAATCATTGTTGTTATAATTATTATATATATTCCTATTATTGCAATTATCATTAATAATATTTTTACTATCATCATTAATAATATATCATTATAAAAAAAATTAATATAATAGTTATAAAGAAAGAAAAAATAAATATAATAATTAAATATGAATATAACTAATAACACTCCAGAGATGATGAATCAAAAAGTGAAGAATACATATCCAATAGACTCGAAACACTACAAACGTATGACCCAACACATAGATCATAACATCACAAACTCGTACAAGATAATAATCAGAGATGAAAAATCTAATATCAAATAGCCTTTGACAAAAGGAGAAGAGATAAAAAAAAAAAAGACGACTCAGAACTATGGATATAAATTTTAAAACTTGTGCAAGAGAATGAACTAGATGAACACTAAAAGCAACTTTGTTTTATACTTAACGAGTTCACGTCAACCCGCGCGTTGCAGCGGGATGTTGATTATTTTTATACAAAATTCTTAGTTTTAGCATAACTATATGAGATGCGAAAATTTTTAATTTTAAGCAAAACATTCTTTTCATTTTGCTTTATCCTCGTTTTATAACACCACTTTTACTTTAAAATAGAGAAAGTATTTTAAGGAATCGCCTAATTCTAATACCCAATCTAAGTTAGACATTTTGGCACAACCAAATAAAACAATATTATTTTACCTTACCATCATGGGCGGACCTACCCTTTGGTCAGGGTGGGCGGCAGCACCCCTTGGGAAAAAAAAATTAGTGTATATTTTAGGCAAAAAAACCCGACCGCACCCCTTGAAAATATAGTTGAACACCTCATCCGCACCCCCAATAAATAATTTATGAATCCGCCACTGCTTACCATTGAAAATCAAAACAACACCAAACCAAACCGTCACTTAATGTTTGATTGGTTCAAGTTATCCCAAATTCAATGTTGATTTGTTTATGTTTTTATAAATACATTACAGTATTAAATAAACTCATTTCTGGTTATGTACATTTTTTAATATCTATATATGTTATCTTTCTTATCAACCATTATACGAAAGATCTATAACATACATACATAAACATTTTATTGGAAACGCTATACATAACAAATAATTGGAAAGTCGAAACACTATTATTTGAAAATACTTTGCATATATTGTACATTAGAAACATGAAAAAATACATATTATAATTTTCAACCATCAAAGATTCATTGCAATTTGCAAGAGATTTTCATAAAATGTGGCTTTGGCATTTGGGCATAAAAGATATTCACAGTTGATCTTGAAATATATCCATACACTAATAATTGAAGATAGTAAAACCGTGGGTAGGCAAACTGTCCATCAAATACCACTACATAATCTGAACCATCCAAATCAAAACTCTCATTTTCACTTTTCAATCTTCAATGTAACGAAAAAAAATCTTCACTCTTCAGATTCTCAGGTTTCTTGATCTGCACATACAACCTCAACACATAACTCAAAAATGTTACCAAAGGCATCAGATAAGAAGTCAGCACCACACTACCACCACCACAACCATCGATCCATCGCTACCACAACAACACCACAGAACCGCCGCCTCCACAACACCACTACCGAACCATTGTCAATCACCACCACACATTTTTTGTAACCATGAATCTCTTGTTTCAACTCTCATGACAGTTTTTGAATTGGTTTGTCAGACGACTGTTTTTTAATGGTTTTGTCAGTTATTATCATTACAGTGTTGATTTCGGATGTACGACGTGAAAGGGAAGGGCACCCTTTTTATATTGTTCAACAATCGTTTCATGGACCATCAAGGCGGTTTGTAAAATTGAACACCCATTCGTAATTTTTCCATATGGGAATTATCTGTAGGGCGGTGTTTTCTTTTAACCGTCACAGCGTCTCATGAATAGTTTTTTATTAAGGGTATGTTTGGCAAAAGTGGCTGCTGGCTGCTAGCTGGAAGCTGTAAGCTGGTGGCTGGAAGCTGGTAGATGTAGCTGGTAGTTAGTAGCTGTAGCTTTTTAGATATATTTGGTGTTTGGTAGAGTAGATGAGCTTTTAATAAAATGTATAAAATGACCAAAATGGACATAACTAAAAATTTAGAAAGTTGATGCATTAAAAAGTTTCCTATTTTTAGAGGTTAAAATAGTCATTTTTTCCCTAAAAGCTTGTAGCTCCTTCTAATCGCTACTAGTAGTAGCGTTCAACCAAAAGCTTCAAGCACCTAACTGTAACACCTCGAAAATTCGTGTTAAATAAAATAACGACACGTGTCGTGTAAGACAAAAAGCGTTATAAACTCGGATTTATTAAAAAAATGTTTGACAGGATTTAAAAGTGTCGTTATGTTAACTTTTGCACATCTGAACGACCTCGTTATAAATCCCAAGACTCAAAACATATTAAAAACATGTAGTATATGTTCAAGTTCAGTGAATTATAGCAATGAATGATTCATAATTTAATTGGTGGACTCCTACGAAGAAATTTGCACGGTAAACCTTATTGTTCGGCACTTTCTAAAAGACTCCAGGACTTTCACACAACATAACATGGTGGTGCATACTATACATGACCCAAATTTGAGGCCCCATATTGATAAAAAAAACGGCCAAGAATCGTTTATACTCAGTTGCCCCTTCAAATCATTGAAAAGCCAACATTTTGGTCCCTGATGAATTGTTGCGCACCGCAACAAATATTTGTTACGGTGCGCAAGCAACTGCCCAGCAACAGAAAACCGGCTGTTGCCAGTTTAAACGCGATTTTGACCTCTTAAACGAGTTTCCTCTTACCCCTTGGCCCCTAAACACTCCCTAAACATGTAGGACACATGTAGGAATGTTGTGGGCAGTAGTAGACCTTGTTGTCAATGCATTGTGGTGAGTAAATCCACTATATAAGGGCCTTTAGTTGCAAACAATTCATCACATCTTCATCTGCATTCTTGGAGCACTTCTGGAACTCAAAACCTTCTCTCAAGTGTTCCCTAATCAAGCTTAGGACCTTTGTAAGTTGCCTAACCTTCTCTAAATAACTTTAGCTTAGTTATTTAGCTAAAAGTCAAACCGACGTAATTACGGTTTGACTTTGAGATTAAGTATTAATGGCTCAGTCATATCTCGAATCAAAAGTAGTTATGAGTTGGTATTTATGGGGGTAATAAAACCTCAAAAGTGTTTCCCCTGATCATCACTCTAACCAGGTCAAATGTCGGGTCAAACTTATATTTAAAAAGTCAACAGGAACTCAGGAAGCTTAAAATGCTATTTATGCATAATTAACATTGTAGATCATATGCAACCTGTTGGATCATTGTTATAACTTGGTAATTAGTGTAAGAACATATCTAAACATGTTCAACCCGACAATTTACTGTAGAGACCCGGTTCGGAACCGAAAGTCGCATAGTTTGACTTTCGCTTTGACTTTCAGTTCTGACCCGCTTTAGTATGATTTGAAAATGTCTTAGAGTTTCTTTAGGACCAGGCTACATGTTAGCACAACCCTCTGTGGTTGGTTCATTGATTGACCCATTCGTTTACGCGTTTCCGTTAATTGCTCATATGTTGACCATTATGCCCTTATTACCTTAAAACGTGATTTTTGGAAAAGTAAAAGAGTAGAAACTTTAATTACTGATATATAAACTTGTATGCAAAGTTTGACATCAATTTGAAGTATAGATTGAGAGTTATGCTCATTATCGCAAATTTAAAGCTTTATGTTAATAAAATGGCGTAATTAGCGTATAGCCTAGTTAAGCCTACTTTTTGATATCAAAATCTTTACCCACTAATGTGATATATTATTTTGGGAATTTTAAAGATTTTTAATTAATTTTAGGCTGAGCATAACTCATAGTCGTAGGCTTAATCCGGTAAATGTCGGTTTTGCCCTTACGGGCCATAAAATGAGTTTTACATATCTAAACGACTCCAAACCTTTTGCTACTGATTAGTTATGATAAATAAATTATTTTAGACCTTCTAGAATAATAAAAATATCAACTTTAGGTATTGAACCCGTAAACGGCTCCTAATCGCCTTATTTAGCGTTTTTAGCGCATAGTATGTACTAAGACTATTTTTAAACATACAAGGGTGATACCTACTGATGTTTTAGTTAAATTATAATATTTTAACAGTAAGCAAAAGTTGTTTAACTCAGACTTCAGTTTTGAGCTTTACGGCTTATGTGAAATTTCCAAAATGCCCCTACGGTGCATAGTTTGGTTATACTTGGTAAATTCACATATATACTTTAACCTACTGTTATAACTTATCAAAATAAGTATTTTTGCTGATTATATCAGACCTGTAACTCAGGTAAATACTTAAACTCTTTTATAACCTTTTAAATGACCAAACTACCTCTACGGGGCCTAGTTTGTGTTTATATACGTTTCGGGCATAATGAAGGACAACTTACTGATGTCACAACATATTAGGAGCATATTAACTTAGGAAACCTGTAAATGGCTCATATGAATAACCGTTTCGCTTATTACGCGTTCGGTTCGGTTTATGTAACTAGTTTGCATAAATTAGCCGAAACGGGTCAAACGTTATCGTTTTTATCTCAAAATCCAGAATGTGTTTAGTTTACCCATATTATACAAGTCCCCAAACTTGTCGGGTCTAAATCACATCCTATCCCGGTCTTCGCTTAATCATGCGTTTTGAACCGTAAACCTTTCCTTAAAACTAACCGGTCTAAGTTACGACTTAAATAAGACCCGTTAGGAATTTAATAGGTTAATAAAACCTTCGTTCCAGATTGAGAGCCCCAGTAGAAGTACTTGTGCTTGCTGATTAGGATATACGGCTGAGTATAAATTGCATTGCTAGCTCAGGTAAATACTTTTAACTTATTTTCCCAAGTATAAAAGATTAATTTTGCCTCTGTGCATTTTAATCCAGTTATAAAAGATATTTTGTGCCTCGTGCATTCAAATCAATTTTTAAACTCTTTTCCAAAATGAGTCAGTTAATTGTATTTACCAGTGTAAACTGACGTATTTTCCAAAAGGTTAAGTGACAGGTACTATGCGTAATTGGCTGGGAGCTCAGGGCGTCACTAGGGAATCTTGCAAGTTCTAGATGTCTAAAGTCTGTTGAACAGTTTCCTTTTAGTGATCCGCCTGTGGATCCTTTACCTTCCGTTGTAATACTTTGACATTACTTATATTCGGAATGTAATATATTTACCTTTTGCTTCCGCTGTGCATTTATATATTGTGTTGTTCGACTATGATGATCTCAACTACGTCACGATACTCCCCACTGGGCCCACCGGTGACACGTGGAAATCGGGGTGTGACAGGTTGGTATCAGAGCCAACATTGAGTGAATTAAACGCTAAAATTTTTGTGTTTAATCTCAATGACACAGTAGCACATTCCTTGACCTTCTGAGTCTAGACTTAACATAGGAATACTTTCAATCCTAATCTGGAAATTTTTACTTCCAAATTTTTTATATATTGGATACGTCGCCAAGCGAAGAAGCTGTATTAGAAATTCTCCACAATCTGGAGCCCTGAAATGCTGAGCTTCGTAGCTCGGCTAGAATGAAACGAGCATCCAAGGAGAGAGCATTCAGAAATAACTTGAAGAAGAAACTCCTTTTGCTGAAGAGCGTTTCCTTAATAGTCCTTATAAGGACATATTTATCTTCCAGTCCCTTCGAGGACACATTATCCCTTCAAAGACCCGCTTAGGGCAACTCTGTACTTTTATTTTCATATAATGGATTGATTAAACTAAGTTTTCATTCTAAACATGAAATATGAAATAAATGGAAAATAACATCCCTTAGAAGGGAATTGCCTACGGGCTATAATTAATGTCCTCTGAGACTAAAGACGGTGGTAGCCTACAACTCTCTGTCAAGGAAAGTAATGAACTTGGATTCACACCTAAATTCCTCGATCCCAGACGATCATGGCTTATAAATTAAACTTGTCCACGTGACTAAGCCTTTTGTGCTATTACTAAATGCCTCGATCCCAGACGATCATGGCTTATAAATTAAACTTGTCCACGTGACTAAGCCTTTTGTGCTATTACTAAATGCCTCGATCCCAGACGATCATGGCTTATAAATTAAACTTGTCCACGTGACTAAGCCTTTTGTGCTATTACTAAATGCCTCGATCCCAGACGATCATGGCTTATAAATTAAACTTGTCCACGTGACTAAGCCTTTTGTGCTATTACTAAATGCCTCGATCCCAAACGATCATGGCTTATAAATTAAACTTGTCTACGCGACTAGGCCATTTGTGCTATTATTAACTTATAAATTAGGATTTATGATAAAAATCCTGAATAAAATAAATATCCTTCCTTCCCTGCCAGTAGGCATTTTAAAAAGAATCTTAAAGGTGAAACCTAGCCTACGCGGCCAAGATGGTGAAACCTACCCAAGGGATTCAGATCCTTGTTAACACCTAAGAACGTGTTAGCACTCCTGACAAATGTGATTCGATAAAATCACAACAGTCGTCCTTATATTGGATTCTTCCAATTTTCTTATCTAGCCTAGTGATCTAGAAATCATGGCTTGTGTCATCCTATAAGATGATCACATTATAAACATCTGATAGTGATGAAGTGCCTACGGGCTAAACTTGTTGTCCAATAAGACAACGACAGTGGTGGTCTGTGACCTCCTGTCTAAAAGTGTTGGACCAGGTCCAAGCATAATAGTCGGTAGGATCCATACGATCTCGACTAATAGCATCTGAGAAGATGATCATATTATAACCATCCCTCAGAAGGGAAATGCCCACGGGCTATATCTATTGTCCTAAAAGACAAAAGATAGTTGAAGTCTATAACTCCCTGTCAAGAGAAGGTAATGAACGTGATTCAAACCTTAATGCCTCGATTCTCTGAAATCATGGCTTATAAAATTTAGAACTGTCCTTGTGACTAGGCCTTTTTGCGCCACTTTAATATCCTTAATGTTTTATAACTAGGATAAATTATAATGGGAAATACTAATTAAATATAACTAACAAGTTAACCAATATGGTTTATATTACCATGGTTGATAAATCGTCAAAGATGATGATTCCATAATAATCTCTGAATAAATCATTGTTAATATTTATGTAGCAATCAAGCTACATGGCTGGATTAGATGAAGTTAACAGTCACTTGAAGGAGAGCAATGATACTACCAGAATTAATGTAACTGGAGCAGAACTGCAGGCAATAATAGATTATGCTGTTACTCGAGCTCTTGATCGACAGTATGATGAATCAAATGATACCCACTCCAAGACTCTATCTATGGCTCGTAGTAAGCCCCCTCCTAAAACACATGAGTCAAGGGAGGACGATGTTCATGACTTGTCAAATCAAAGGAGTATTCCGTCTAGACAAGTCGTGTTTCATCAAGAGGCATCAGTTAAGACCTGTTCATATAAATATTTTGTCTCCTGCAAGCCCAGAGACTTTACAGGAGAAAATGGGGCCATCGATTGCATGACATGGCTCGATGAGATGGACGCTGTTGTTGACATCAGCGGTTGTGCGGAGCAAGATGTTGTGAAATTTGTTTCACAATCATTCAAAGGAGAAGCGTTGGCATGGTGGAGATCATTGCTCCAAGCCACGGGAAAAGGTCTACTCTACAACTTATCTTGGGAACAATTTGTTGCATTAGTCAAGGAAAACTACTGCCCCCAGCATGAGGTAGAAAATATAGAATCAGAATTCTTGACTCTAGTCATGGAGGATTTGGATTGTCAGGCGTATGTGACAAGTTTCAACACTATGTCCCGCCTAGTTCCTTATTTAGTCACCCCTGAACCTAAACGCATAGCGCGTTTCATTGGAGGCCTAGCACCAGAAATAAAAGGAAGTGTTAAAGCATCTAGGCCAACCACATATAGGTCCGCGGTGGACTTATCCTTATCTCTCACCTTAGATGCAATCAGAATTAAGTCGGTTAAGGCTTCTGGCGAGGGAAGAAGAGAAAGAGAGGAGGAAAACTCTCATCGATATAACAAGAAGAAGAAGGGAAATTCTGAGCGCGGGAAGGATTCCGAGTTTAGGAAGAACTCGAGTCAGTCTGATAACAGACCCAAATGCAGTAACTGCAAAAAGCAACATTTTGGAAAATGTACAATCGACCCACGTGCTAAATTGTGTGGAATTTGCAAGACCAAGGGTCACAAAACCATAGATTGCAAGGGGTTAAAGAACGCCACATGTTACAATTGTAACGAGGAAGGGCACATCAAAACCAACTGCCCAAAGCTTATAAAGAAGCCGGGAGAGGCCAGGAAAATAAACGCATGAGTCTTCCGGATGAACGCCAGGAAATGGTGCAGAAGGATAACTATATAGCAGGTACCTTTCCTTATCAAGCAGTTCATGCAGAAATTTACTTGATACTAGCACATATGATTCAATATTGAACAATAACTATAGAGAACTGTTGTCTCCGCCTGATTAGGACTTCGGTCATTTAATACGAGGTAGAAATTAGCCGATGATACTTTAGTAAATGCTCCAACAAACCTTAGATGGATATTTTATATCTAATAGGAATCACTCTTTTCTGATATTCCTATGGCAAGCTTTCAAGCTACTTAAATTCTTTAATATAATAAAGACAGATGTGACGTTTTGATCCTCTGTCAGAAAAGTGATGGACTAGGTCCAAATCTTTAATGCCATTGATGGTCTTTTGCGACCTAGGCTAAGTAATATTAATATATTTTAAATAACGTTCATTAAGAATGTTAGTGCTATAATAGCCTGTATAGGTTATTGACACCATGGTTAGTATATATTAAGGCCATCAGAGTGAAAAATAGCAGTTGTTGGATTTCAACTAAGAAATTGTTTTATTGGTATTAGGAACCAATATCGAGTATGGCAAACTCGGATAAGACAACAATCAATCGCACCATTGATGACGCGACGCATGCTAATGATGCTGAAATTGTAAACCTTATAATTTCCAAAGATGTTCTTCAAACTATGATAGACGCAGCCGTTGGAAAAGCTGTGAAGAAGGCTGTGAAAAAGTTAAAGGAGCCCCATGCTGCTCGGTCCAAATTTTATCTAGGACCACATTTCCTTACTCTTAAGGAGGATCTCGTTCATGCCTCTGATGCAAAGGATGAACTAAAAAGGAAAAGGGAGGTAGATAACTCCCGGAGTTCTAAGAAAAAGAACAAACAAAAGTCCGACCAGAAACCAGTATGTGAGACCTGCAAGAAGCGCCATTATGGGAAATGCAGGTTCGAACCAAAATCCAAATCGCAGCCCAGGGCTTGTGGGATCTGCAAGTCTAAGGGACATAAAACGTTGGACTGTAAGGACATGAAGAATGCAGTCTGTTTCGGCTGTAATGAGAAAGGCCACATCAAGACTACGTGCCCTAAATCTGTCAAAGGAAATGCGGCGGAGGAAGTAAAGCCTAAAATTGAAAGCGTCTAAAATGCCTGAGCTAGTCCATAAATAATGGCATCAGGTACATTCCTTGGCATTTTATCAGTAATTTAAATACTAAGAATTTTATTTTGGTTCAAATACCAGTAAATCCTTCATAAACTATAAGTATAACAAGTTAAAAAAAAATGGTGGAACCGGCCGTCCTCGGAATCGAACCTGGGTCTAGGCCACACCCTTTCGCGCGCCTAGCCAACCGAGCTAGGTGCCTAGTTTGTGAAAATTTCCATTCTGATTAAATATAAGCACATATAGTTGATATCTCTTTAATCTCTATCGATTTCGAATACTAAATGGTATGACAAAAGCGCTATATGAGGATTGGTGTATCTTAATAAGTTCCATAGATTGCTTCCATGCCTGATCAATATGGAGGTTTAATGCATGGAACCACAAAGATATCCCAATGATCATATGGTACTAAAGTCAACTAATGGTACCCAAAGAAGATATCCAGAATGGAATTGTCCAAATAAATATTCCCTAGTAAAGAAATATGTGGACTCAAAACATAAATGTGTCACTTATTAGACACAAGCGTTGATGAGTGAACTGGAGCCTGAGATATGGAAATCTCAGTAATCTCCTTGTATCTTGATTATCTTCTCCTAACACTACCCTGTTTACCTCCCGAGAGGCAGTAGCGTTAAGATTTACATCCCGCTTAGGGCTACAATTATTGTAAAAGCCTTATATCCGTTAGTATCAACGGAATAGGAAGAACTAAGAGCCAAATCGATAAGCTTTTAGAGAAGATTTCATAAAGCCAAATTTTGAAGTCCTAAGAACTCCGATTTATATAAATAAGAAAGACGGATCATCTTGCTTATGCATTGATTTCCGCAAACCTATATAGGCAACAATTAAGAATCGGTATTACCTGCCCAGGACCGTTGATTGGTTCGACTTGCTGTAAGGTTTAGCTATTCCTTGAGGTTAGTTAAGCAGTGGTTGGAATAACCATCTCACCTTAAGATAAGCTTTTCTATAATAGTTGATATGTAAGCATGAAGGCTGCTCCCTTGGAGACTTTGTAAAGGTGGAATGTTAAACATCTATTGTTAGGACAATAGATTGGTAAGTCCACTTATCAGGATCTGAAAGTTGTATTAGAAACAACGAATAAGATCATACAAACCCCTAATTATCTATAATTTGCCATTATTTCGGCAGAAAAGCAAGGATTATTGAAGTTAGCAAAAATTCCTAAACTCTTGTTAAGGAATAAGTTCAACAAAAGATATCATCCAGGAAGGGTGTGCCAAATTTATTAAATTATCAGGCTAGTTAAGCCCTGAATATATAGAATCATTCGAAGGAAATCGAATGTATCAAGATCAAGTAGCCTTTAAGGTAAAACCTATTTAAAGGAGTTTGGCGGAGCTCGCAATACATTGCACACCAGTGACTGAAGGATGTGTTTCGCCAACAAATCGAAAAGCGCTATCACATAATGATATGCAGAACTACGAAAGTATGAACAACCTGTGTCGATTAAGGATCGCCATGGTTAGAAGCTCCAAAAAGATACATGTGCCTATTATAAAGGTAAACTGTAGTGCCTTAGAGGCTCAAAGGTACTGGGGAAGATTAAGCCCAATATAAGGCAGAAAATACTTCCTTACTTTAACAAATCTCGAGGTCGAGATTTCTTTTAAGGGGGTGAGGATGTAACACCTCGAAAATTCGTGTTAAATAAAATAACGACACGTGTCGTGTAAGACAAAAAGCGTTATAAACTCGGATTTATTAAAAAAATATTTGACAGGATTTAAAAGTGTCGTTATGTTAACTTTTGCACCTCTGAACGACCTCGTTATAAATCCCAAGACTCAAAACATATTAAAAACATGTAGTATATGTTCAAGTTCAGTGAATTATAGCAATGAATGATTCATAATTTAATTGGTGGACTCCTACGAAGAAATTTGCACGGTAAACCTTATTGTTCGGCACTTTCTAAAAGACTCCAGGACTTTCACACAACATAACATGGTGGTGCATACTATACATGACCCAAATTTGAGGCCCCATATTGATAAAAAAACGGCCAAGAATCGTTTATACTCAGTTGCCCCTTCAAATCATTGAAAAGCCAACATTTTGGTCCCTGATGAATTGTTGCGCACCGCAACAAATATTTGTTACGGTGCGCAAGCAACTGCCCAGCAACAGAAAACCGGCTGTTGCCAGTTTAAACGCGATTTTGACCTCTTAAACGAGTTTCCTCTTACCCCTTGGCCCCTAAACACTCCCTAAACATGTAGGACACATGTAGGAATGTTGTGGGCAGTAGTAGACCTTGTTGTCAATGCATTGTGGTGAGTAAATCCACTATATAAGGGCCTTTAGTTGCAAACAATTCATCACATCTTCATCTGCATTCTTGGAGCACTTCTGGAACTCAAAACCTTCTCTCAAGTGTTCCCTAATCAAGCTTAGGACCTTTGTAAGTTGCCTAACCTTCTCTAAATAACTTTAGCTTAGTTATTTAGCTAAAAGTCAAACCGACGTAATTACGGTTTGACTTTGAGATTAAGTATTAATGGCTCAGTCATATCTCGAATCAAAAGTAGTTATGAGTTGGTATTTATGGGGGTAATAAAACCTCAAAAGTGTTTCCCCTGATCATCACTCTAACCAGGTCAAATGTCGGGTCAAACTTATATTTAAAAAGTCAACAGGAACTCAGGAAGCTTAAAATGCTATTTATGCATAATTAACATTGTAGATCATATGCAACCTGTTGGATCATTGTTATAACTTGGTAATTAGTGTAAGAACATATCTAAACATGTTCAACCCGACAATTTACTGTAGAGACCCGGTTCGGAACCGAAAGTCGCATAGTTTGACTTTCGCTTTGACTTTCAGTTCTGACCCGCTTTAGTATGATTTGAAAATGTCTTAGAGTTTCTTTAGGACCAGGCTACATGTTAGCACAACCCTCTGTGGTTGGTTCATTGATTGACCCATTCGTTTACGCGTTTCCGTTAATTGCTCATATGTTGACCATTATGCCCTTATTACCTTAAAACGTGATTTTTGGAAAAGTAAAAGAGTAGAAACTTTAATTACTGATATATAAACTTGTATGCAAAGTTTGACATCAATTTGAAGTATAGATTGAGAGTTATGCTCATTATCGCAAATTTAAAGCTTTATGTTAATAAAATGGCGTAATTAGCGTATAGCCTAGTTAAGCCTACTTTTTGATATCAAAATCTTTACCCACTAATGTGATATATTATTTTGGGAATTTTAAAGATTTTTAATTAATTTTAGGCTGAGCATAACTCATAGTCGTAGGCTTAATCCGGTAAATGTCGGTTTTGCCCTTACGGGCCATAAAATGAGTTTTACATATCTAAACGACTCCAAACCTTTTGCTACTGATTAGTTATGATAAATAAATTATTTTAGACCTTCTAGAATAATAAAAATATCAACTTTAGGTATTGAACCCGTAAACGGCTCCTAATCGCCTTATTTAGCGTTTTTAGCGCATAGTATGTACTAAGACTATTTTTAAACATACAAGGGTGATACCTACTGATGTTTTAGTTAAATTATAATATTTTAACAGTAAGCAAAAGTTGTTTAACTCAGACTTCAGTTTTGAGCTTTACGGCTTATGTGAAATTTCCAAAATGCCCCTACGGTGCATAGTTTGGTTATACTTGGTAAATTCACATATATACTTTAACCTACTGTTATAACTTATCAAAATAAGTATTTTTGCTGATTATATCAGACCTGTAACTCAGGTAAATACTTAAACTCTTTTATAACCTTTTAAATGACCAAACTACCTCTACGGGGCCTAGTTTGTGTTTATATACGTTTCGGGCATAATGAAGGACAACTTACTGATGTCACAACATATTAGGAGCATATTAACTTAGGAAACCTGTAAATGGCTCATATGAATAACCGTTTCGCTTATTACGCGTTCGGTTCGGTTTATGTAACTAGTTTGCATAAATTAGCCGAAACGGGTCAAACGTTATCGTTTTTATCTCAAAATCCAGAATGTGTTTAGTTTACCCATATTATACAAGTCCCCAAACTTGTCGGGTCTAAATCACATCCTATCCCGGTCTTCGCTTAATCATGCGTTTTGAACCGTAAACCTTTCCTTAAAACTAACCGGTCTAAGTTACGACTTAAATAAGACCCGTTAGGAATTTAATAGGTTAATAAAACCTTCGTTCCAGATTGAGAGCCCCAGTAGAAGTACTTGTGCTTGCTGATTAGGATATACGGCTGAGTATAAATTGCATTGCTAGCTCAGGTAAATACTTTTAACTTATTTTCCCAAGTATAAAAGATTAATTTTGCCTCTGTGCATTTTAATCCAGTTATAAAAGATATTTTGTGCCTCGTGCATTCAAATCAATTTTTAAACTCTTTTCCAAAATGAGTCAGTTAATTGTATTTACCAGTGTAAACTGACGTATTTTCCAAAAGGTTAAGTGACAGGTACTATGCGTAATTGGCTGGGAGCTCAGGGCGTCACTAGGGAATCTTGCAAGTTCTAGATGTCTAAAGTCTGTTGAACAGTTTCCTTTTAGTGATCCGCCTGTGGATCCTTTACCTTCCGTTGTAATACTTTGACATTACTTATATTCGGAATGTAATATATTTACCTTTTGCTTCCGCTGTGCATTTATATATTGTGTTGTTCGACTATGATGATCTCAACTACGTCACGATACTCCCCACCGGGCCCACCGGTGACACGTGGAAATCGGGGTGTGACACTAACCTAAAAGCTTAAAGCTCCTTCAACCAAACAAGACTTTTTATTGAGTAGGAGCTTTTTTCTTAAAAGCTTAAAGCTAGAAGCTCCTAAAAACTCCTAAAAGCTCCATGCCAAACATACCCTAATTCAAAATATTTGTTTCTAAAAAGTGCCTTTTGGGACACGTTCTTCTGCCGGTTGTTAATCAAACGGGTGTCTTCGAATGAATTGAAACGATGCAATGGTGTGTACGGGTATACCCTTCGAATGAAACGATGTGATGGTGTGTAGTATTATGTAATATAAGGGTATTATTATTTAAAAGGTGCCATGTAAAGAGACACAACTACTAACTTAGTTAATAGCATCCTAAATTACTTTTTGTAGGGTTATATAATGAAGTCCATATGATACAAGCCCATCGGCCTTTTAGCAATAATAAGAGCCCATCAGCAGCCTAAGAGCATTCAGAATTACTTTTCGTGTGAGTGTAACATCTATATTTGTGAGAATGGTTGTAAATTGTTGTGAGTGAAGGAGAGAGAAAAAAGAGAAAAAATAACTGTTAATCAGTAAATTTTGAGGAGATACTTTTCACCTCTATAATTTTTTAATATTTTTTAAAGTGGTTGTGAGCAGAGGAGAGAAAAAATGTAATGATAAAAGTATAAAAAAATTATTATTTAATTGAAAAGGAGAGATAATAGATAGTGTTTTTTAGTGTAATTATATAGATTAAGTAAGAGATTTAATAGTGAATGCTCTAACTAGAAGACTACTCACGATATCCCTCTACGTGGTTAGTATAAAGTTTTACAAATGACTCTCACTATTCTCACATCCCTACATTTTATTCTCACGCCATTTTTCACTTTATCTCTCTCTCTCTATATATATATCTATATATGTATAAACACAAATAGACGAGAGAGATGTATGAATATTAATTCCCTTACAAATATCAACTAAAATATAGCTCTCTTTCAAGATCACAAACTCTGTAAAATCTTAACCTTAGAAAATCCGTATACTCCCCGCCACCTCTCCATCTTCAACATCAATGGCATGATCAAAAGGTCCATAATATTTAGTATTCGAAAATCGGATATCCAAAAACCGGATAATCCGATTTTGAACACACGAATTTATACCCAGTGAGAGAGAAAAAGATAAAATAACATAATAACATTGAGTATACTTGCAACAATTTGTAATCTAAAAAAAGGTTCAACCAAAAAAGAGCGAGTTGTGTTATAAAGCTGTTGGCAAAATCAAAATCCAAAACAAAACATATGGCAACTTCAACTAAATTCTAATAGTTTAATTCTGTAAATTAAATAACTAATAATAAATTATATACATATTAAAAACTAGGGGAAGGATCCACTAAAAAGTGGATTTTGCCTAAATAGCCTAAAAAGGATTGTGATGATGACATGTGGCACTCCTAATAAGTAGGAATGAATGACATTTTGGTCCTTATAAATAGGAGTGAAAATGACATGTGGCACCTCTTTTGTTTTTTAAAAATACAACAAAAAAAATCTAGTACAAAAAAATATAGCACAAAAAATATAGTACAAAAAAATATAGCACAAAAAAATCTAGCACGAAAAAATTCAGCAAAAAAATGTAGTACAAAAAAATCCAGCACAAAAAAATTAGCAAAAAAATATAGTACAAAAATTTAGCACAAAAAAAATTTATACAACATAGAAATACAACACATTTTAGTGGGGTTTTTTTAATCTTCATATTTTGTATAGCAATATGGTACTCAAATTAAACATAAAAAGAAGCTCGATTTTACGGTGAATTTTTTATGAAAAAATAATGTCGTATAAAAAATAATGAACGTTTAAAAAATGGGGGTGGAATATGTATGTGTCTTGCATGTGAAGTGAGAAAGTCCATAAATAGGATTTTCCTAAAATACCCTTGCACTCCTTTCTCCTACAATTTCATCTTAACCATTGATTTGAAAAATGAATGGTTAAGATTTCTACTCATCCTACTTAGGCAAAATAAACTTTTTATTTAATCTTACCCTTAAAAACTAAAGTAGTAATGAGGGCTTCTTGGTAATTTGCATATCAAAACCAGGTGGAGGGTGAGGCCACACGTCATTTGAGGCGGTGGTGGGTTGTTCAAATATGAAACAGAGATATAGGGAAAGAGATGAAAAAGATGACAGAGAGTGACGGTTGCCGGCCACTTTTCTCCGGCCGACCGTCTTAGTACTCCGACGAGTAGACGACGTTCCGTTTTCTGGTTACCTCCCTGAGGAAACGACCGGCAAGGGAGGGTACAGGCGCATTAGAGGCGTTTGAGCGGGATCTGCTGGTGATCGATCACGGCTGGTGATACGGTGACGATTTAAGAGGCGAATCCGTCGGTTAGGGTTCCGACGAAGCTTAGAGGAAAATGAATGAGAAGAGAGAGAAGAGGCGTCGCAGTGGTGTTTCTGTTCTTTTGGGGGGGGGGGGGGGGGGTTTGCCCACGTGTTAAGTGGGTGTTCTTCGTATGCGGTGTGTTTTTTAACCCCTTTTTCCATCGTTTTTCTGGCCGGAACTCTATAGGGGTTTGAAACCCTAACCCTAACCCGCATTCCGTTGTCGTGGTCATCCCGGCTCTCCATCGTCGTCATCGCGCCGGCTCTCCCATGTCTGATTCGGTTGGCCGGCAGGCTTAGAAATAGAACCCTAGAGGTAGAGGCATTGTCTTCCTGACATCCCGCTTCCGGCAAAGGCAGTCGCACGACGGGGTTACTGCTTATCTCTCCAGGTCTCATTTGATTTTGGTATTTTTATCATTTTCCTTGTAATTAGTTACTACCACAGGTGTGTTATTAATATTCCCGTCTGTTTCGGTGAGTTTCATTTGCAGATTAACTATGCACTGACGTTAGTCGAAGAGATTAATTTGAAGTTTATAAGCATATGTAAACAGGTAAATGCAGATCTCTTTTGAGAATTTTGTATAAATTTCATAATTTTTATGAAGAGATGTTGGTTTTAAGTGCAGGTTGTTGCCTATTGTTGTTAGTGTTATTGCTGGGTCTTCATGATGTTGAGGTTAGCCTATTGGTAAGCTAGATGATGATGTAAGTTCGCTAAAATGGCAGTAGGGTGATGGGTACATAAGCACAGTTTATGTGGTAAGTAGTCCAAATCTAAGGTGTCAGATCACGCCGCACAAGCAATATGATAATTGCAACTTTCTAGGTTTGGATCGATCTTATTTTGGATGGATTGACTATTGATGATTAGTTGGTAATGAAGTCTAATTATGTGAAGCTAATTATGTAGGTTAACAAGTAATAAACAATGTTTGAGTTGTTCGGTTTAAGGCTATGCATTTGACTAAATAAGGCTGATAGGATTGGGTTAAAAAAACAGTATCGTTATCAATTTCATCACATTATCAAATGCACACAGATAGTAATTATTGTTTTTTATAACTGGGATACACTGTTTTGTGGGGTGCTTAGTATTACTTATCAAAACTGCTTATCTGATTAATCGTGTTTGAGCTTTGAAATAAGCTATCTTGAATGAGTAGTTATATTTTGCTTATTTCATAATGCGAGACTGTAGTATCCAGATCTTATAAGTGAAAACTGAGATTTTTTTTTCTTTTGTTAACTGATATAAAGTTATTTATCCTTATGTCTATTAGATATGTTGTAGTCAGGATTTAACTAATTTCCCTTTTATTTTAAGTGGGTGATGGAGGATAGTAGCTAGAAGTCTGACATTGATTGGAATGAATTGAATGCTTCGTACCAATGCCAAACACAGGTAAAGCGATAGCTTTTAAATTTGTTTTCTCATATATAGTTTTAGAACTAAAACATTCATAAAAAAGTCAACTTCCATGTATCATTACTAAGTGGGATGAACATTTGCTACCGGGTACCGGTACCACGCTCATCCCTATTACCAACTTCATAGCTTTATATGAATGTATATGTAAAGCTTCTTACTCGCACATTCAAGTTCGCTTAGAAATTTTGTTTTCTCATATAAAGTTTTATAACGGAAAGATCTATTAAAAACAATCAACTTAATTTTCGCAGTTGAAATTTCCCAATTGTTGTTGCTGTCTTTATGAAAACTATAACGCTTTCTACTTCAACTGCATTACTCTGCTGCAACTGTAAGGCCAGGTTGGGTCCCAGTGACAAATTAACAGGTGCACGTGGGCGAGATATGGATTCAAGTAGGCCTACTTTTTGGGCCGACATGCTAAGTACCAGCTACGAGGACATGACAATCAAGCACGGATACAACGATGCCAAGATACTACTAGACCCGGTCACTTGCAAAACCGGTGAACCAATGATGTTTCGCTAGACATTGAAGGGTGACAGATGCATTGTTGTGAACAAGGTAATTGATGTCACGGCTAACCCTTCAATAACAACCGGAACTCATGTCATGACTACTGAATCACAAGCCCAGAGCCATCCCCGAAAACTCTCGAAAAAATTTAGGCCTTGGGCGTAAAAAAGAATCGGGCCCAAAATTGTGGTTAAGGGGAAATGAATTAAAAAAAAACAACTTTACTGGTGGAGCCAAGGCTTGAACTTGAGACCTTTACATTATCTTAAGATTACACTATCTTAAGATGATTTTTTCCACAACACCAACACTTTTTTGGATAAAAATAGGATGAATATACTAAATATATAATTTAATAAATATATAAAAGCTTATAAAATCTTTTCGGGCCTATTGAAAATTTGGGCCTCGGGCGTTGGCACGAGTTGGTCAGCCCAAGAACCTGCCCTGCACAAGCCCTCCTGTTACCACCACCAACACCAGACACCAAGAACATTGCAACAAAAAGACCGCTACAAGATTCACCAGGTAACCTTCAACTGCTAATTTTACATACAAGACAATTACCATCCGAAGAATACTAACAATTTTACATAGATGCAAGACATGGTTGAAAAAAAAATTCAATTCATTGAAAGCTTATTTGCTATGTAGCAACCATGCTTTTTGGGTATAGCTAAAGATATGCAGGTCAACAACAATCTATGATGCATGAACTACACTAAGTGTTTACTCAACAAATATACCTTAGTTTTTACAGGTGGAAGCTATTTTGTAAGGAGCAGGATAATATTTGGATAAAATATGTAAACAAGTGCATGTACTTTGGATCAAATACAATATAATTGGGGCCAATCTTTTGTATATCTCAAGAAAACTAAATCGTTCATGTACTACGGATCAAATGTCGTATAACAAGCACCAAACTTTTGTATATTGTAACACTACTTTTGTATCTTGTCTCCGAATTCTATTTCACACGTCAATATCTTTGCAAAACTCTTACTCGATTGTTTCATTTATAGAAATTTCTGTTTATGTTCGAGGAATAAAGGGATTTTACCACCAGCTTAGATTTCATGACCATATTTCTAAGGCCGAACACCTGCAAGCCATGACAGCCACGAGACACGATTATGATGATGAAAACGTGTTCAGGTGTAAAATGCTAGATTATGATGATGAAAACGTGTTCAGGTGTAAAATGCTATAATCATCAAAACTACGTACATCTGAGCATGTCCATCATCGCGCAACGCGCGTGTTGGAATAACACTAGTTAATTTAATTGGATTAAACAAATAGATATAGATTCTTAATTCAATAAGAAAAAACTACTAACAGAGAGTCGACACAAGTTGTATGATTAATTGATTAAATTATGGAGTGACTGTGTTATCAAGCAAAAAAGAAATGTTAATTGTATATTTAATATGGGCTGCTGCTGCGAACATGGGCCACAAAGAAATTGGATATAGTTAATTTGGACGGTAGGATTTCATTTGGGTTGTTAGAAACTTGGGCCATTAGGGGTTTTATAGTTATTTAATTGTCTAGTGTTAGAGATGGGCATAATCGGGTATTTTTAATACCCGGAACCGGTTCCTACCCGTACCCGGTTCCCCTCAAAGCTGACGGTACCCGGTTCCTCTTATAACCGGTTCCGGGTCATACCCGGGTATTTACCCAAAAAACCAGAACCTGTTGTACCCGGTTACGGGTAGTGTGGAACCGGTTCTCAACAGAACCGGGTTCGGGTCGGAACCGGTTCTGTCTTATATGCGAATGAAAAAGGCTGACACTTCTGAATGGAACCGGTTCTCAACAGTGCTGTCCAGTCAAATCAATTTCAAATCAATATGTTGGAATTTGGAACTATAGGAACCGGTTCTCAACAGTTCTGTCGTATTATAACCGGTTGTGTTATTTATAGTTTCATATTCATAGTTTCATATTCATAGGTTCTACCAAAAACTCACTATTAAACCTCTCTAATTCATAGTTTCATACTTGCTAAGAGATATGGCATGCAATGATGAAGTCGTTACGGTGTTGGAAACAAAAAGAAACCCGGCTATTTGGAATTGATCTACGCTTAATGTCCGATAGCCACGAGATGGCAAGATGCAAAGGTTGCGGCAAGTTTACGAAGGCGGCGGCTAACTCGACGCTAAAGAAGCACACCGAGAAACATTGTCCGTTGACAAAGGCGAAAAAAAGCGAAAAGGGTGAAGCCTCCGGGACCGGCTCGTCTAAAGTTTAGGTGTTTTGATGTTTTATGTGTTAGGTTGTTTGTTTGGTTTATGAACTTTATGTTTTATGTTAAATCTATAATTAAAGTGGTACCGGGTACACATGGAAACCGGGTACGGTAGGAACCGGGTACGCATGGAAACCGGGCACGGGTAGGAACCGGGTATAAGTTGGAACCGGGTATAAGTTGGAACCGGGTATGGAACTTATTTTTTTAAAAAATTATGGAACCGGGTAGGAACCGTTGGGTTTTTTAAACCCGGAACCGGGTATGCTTTATACTGGGTTGGGACTGGAACCGGTTCCGGACCGGTTCTACGGGTTCGGGTTTGGAACCGGTTATTTTGCCCATCTCTATCTAGTGTCTAACATGTAGACTTTGACCTTTACTAATTGACTCCTAGTTTGACTTATATATTAGATTCCTAAATTATACTAAATTGTCTTTTTGCAACCTTAATAATTCCCTTTCCTGGATGAACAAACCAATATGTTATATAACAGTATTGTGGTGTGTCAGTATGTGTATAGAATATAAGAGTGAACATGTCATTAGAAAAGAAATTTAAAAACCTTGAGGTATCCATATTTTGAGTCTCTTTTCAGCTGCTAAATGCAGTCATGATTACGTTATGGATTTATATTGAATGTGTAATCACGTAATGATTTATGTTGAATATCTAACCACGTAATGATTTATATTGAATATGAAAATTATGATAAAATTAATTAAATGATATATATTAGACTATGTGTAAAATATATGTGTAAAAAGTTATAGTAGCATAAAATAAACCAACTATATAAATAACAAATAATAAAGTATATACTATAAACAACAAAATGAGCTTGAAAAACTACTTACAAGTCGAGCTCGAACTTTAGAAATAGGTCTCTAAACGGAGTAAACGAGTTGTGCTCAAGTTCAAGCTCTCTTAAGTTAAATAAGCCGAGCTGAGCTCAATCTTAAACGAGCTCGGACTCCACTCGAATCTTTCACACCCTCTAATTCAATATTATCACATGGAAGAAAAAGGTTCTATGTTCTTCTTCCAACTTTTGAGATGGCTTGCTCTATGAGACCCAGCAGACCCGACCACCACCAAACGCTAGTATTTGAGTTCGGGTTTGGCCCAATCGTCTCCTCCAGACGGGTCACATTCTTCTGCGTTGCTACTTTTTGTATGGGTCTCAATGTGTCATCTTCATTAACATGTACAATTTTGCATAACCAGATACGGATTTGCTCTTCTTGGTTTCTTAGATGAATGTTATACATGTGTTGCAACTTACAATATCTCGTGTTTTTTTTTTTTGGTATTTGAGGTGGTATTATGTGATTGGGTGTAGTTCATTTTTCATATTTCGAGCTTTAGTTTGTTGTTGATAGAATGTTTCATCTGTGATTTGGTGTTAGCATAACCACTTTACTTGTCTTCCAAAACCTTTTTGGTTATGTCCTAACTAATTAACCAATTCAGATGGTCATACATTTTGCAGGTCAATTGCTTTTTGTGGTTCAGAATGTTAATGTAGTTTGGTGCCCCATTTGAGACAATGAAACTAATAATTATATTAAACTTCGTAGTTTTCTCACATATAAACCAATAATAGTAGGTTCCCGCCCTGGAGTGCTCAGGTTCGAATCCCTCTTCCACCGAGCTTTGGCCATATATAGCCCTGGTCGACCAAGCTGATGCTGAGTTGGTTCGCGCTAAACATGCTTATGACCATCTATCACTGCCTTTGATGGATCTGGTTACAGATGCGCTGAAGCATGACGATTGGTGCCAACGGTTAAAGACCATCCTTGATCCACCGGAGACCGTTGAGATATCGGATGAAGAGGAGCCGGTTGGTGATGATGGTGGAAACGATGGCGATGATGATAAGCATGGCGATGATGATGGTGGTGACGGCTTTGAATAGGTAGTGCTGACAGGCCTTATGCCTTGTACATTTTTTGTTGTGCATGTAATGGTCGCGCTTGTTTTGGATCAATATGAACGATAGTTGGTTTTTATGCAATTGTTGCGCGGTTGCGCTTATTAATTATGATATTTATGTTTATTCTCTGTCCCGTTACAATTATTGCACTGTTGTTAGGAACTTTGGTTAAGTTAGCGCGAATAAATGTAAGTGTGGCTCTTGTGCGAGTGTAACTGCCCGGTCTCGCGCTATGTTTGCGGAGGACCTTGGAGGCATAACTCAAGAGCTCGTAATTTACTGAAGTGTTTTCGTGCTAATCAAAAGTTTAACATGCATTTGTAACGTAGGGGTCTTCACGATAAAGGAAAACATGTCGTATGCTTTCATTAATTGAGAAATAGGCGCTTAGGCCAACATACATTGCATATAAGTAACATAAAGGGCGTTTAGCCAACATAGGAAATTAAAAGGCGCGTGGCCAACATTAGTGAGAAAAGGCGCATGGCCTAGAATAGTTACATATAGCACTTGCGCAGTTGTTGCGCATTCCATGTGCGCGGGATGATGTGTCCATCCAGGGTGCGCAATTTGTATGCCCCTTTTCCTAGCACTTCGTGAACCAAGTATGGGGCTTCCCATTTGGGTGCTAGTTTTCTTGGGCGTTCAGCGTTTGAAGCTTCGTTGTCTCGGAAGACGTATTCTCCTGGAGTGAAGGTACAAATGCGGACTCTCGCATTGTAGTACCTTTCCAGTTGTGTCTTGTACTTTGCTTCTTTAATACGCGCAATCTCGCGTCTTTCTTCCAGTAAATCCAAATCGAGACGGCGCTCTGCTTCATTATCAACCGTGTTGACTGCTGTCAAGCGCGGTGAGGGGAGTCCAACTTCCGCCGGGATAACAGCCTCCGAGCCGTATACTAGGCTAAAAGGAGTTTCGCCGGTGCTTGTCTTCGGCATGGTTCGGTGAGCCCACAGGATGCTTGGGAGCTCATCTACCCAGCCTCTTCTCTTTGTGCCCAGTCGGGCTTTTATCCCCTCGACGATACTTTTGTTAACACTTTCCACTTGACCATTGCCTTGAGGATGCGCAACAGAGGAGAATGTATGCTCAATCTTCATTTCCTTCATCCAATTTTGAAGATCCTCATAAGCAAAATTGGTACCGTTGTCTGTGACGATTTTGAGTGGAAGGCCAAATCTGCAAATGAAGTGCTCCCATATAAACTTGCGCACCATCATTGCAGTGGTTGAGGCGAGAGCCTTGGCTTCCACCCACTTAGTAAAATAATCAACAGCTACGATTATGAACTTCACGGCTCCCGGAGCATCAGGGAAAGGTCCCACCATATCAATTCCCCACCGCTGAAAAGGCCAAGCAGTGGATACAGGGATAAGATCGTTCTTTGGGCGCAGGGTTTTTGGAGAGTGTCGCTGACAGGAGTCACATTTGCGCAGCTCCTTCAGAGCGTCGACATGCATCCCTGGCCAATAATATCCAGTGTTCATAATTTTCGCGACAACCATGCGTGGTCCTGCATGGATGCCACAGATCCCTTCGTGAATCTCCCTGATCAAGTAATTCGCATCTTGAGGGTCCACGCAGCGTAGAAGTGGCCCTAAGAAGGATTTCCGGTATAAGATACCACCATTTATCTCATAATGCAAGGCTTTATTTTGAATCTTCCTTGCCTCTGCTTTGCTCTCCGGGAGTATTCCTTCTTGCAGATATTGAATTAAAGGGGTCATCCAAGATGGCTGCCCTATTTCGATCACATTTACCTGGCGCAGCAGGACTGATGGATTTTTGAGTACTTCAATCCTTACATCTTTGGCGAGGTGTTGAAAGGAAGTTGAAGCGAGCTTGCTCAAGGCGTCTGCTGGTTTGTTTTCGGAACGATTAATGTGAACTACCCTGTATGACTTGAATTGCTGAAGCAATTCTTTCGCCTGATCCAAATATAAGGTCATAACTTCGCCTTTTGCATCATAGATTCCGTTAATTTGACTGGCGATCAAAAGCGAGTCGATATGTGCTTGTAGATTTTGAGCCCCCATTTTTATGGCGAGACATAAGCCTGCCAGGAATGCCTCATATTCCGCCTCGTTGTTGGTGTTCTTGAAATCCAACTTGATGGCGTATGTAAATTCATGCTTCTCCAGGCTAATGAGGCGCAATCAAGCTCCCGCGCCATCCTCGTTTGAGGCCCCATCAGTGTACAACATCCATAACTCGTTTGACGTGTCTTTTATGGGAGTCTCGACAATCTCACAGTCCTTGATTTTATCCGCTGGGAGTTCTGTGACAAAATCCACCAGAACTTGACCCTTGATGGCTGGGCGCGGCCTGTACAAGATGTTGTGGCCCCCCAGCTCGATCGCCCACTTTGCTAACCGCCCAGACGTCTCTGGTTTTTGCAATATCGTGCCGATGTGAAAGTTGGTGAGCACCATGATCACGTGCCCTGTAAAGTATCTCTGCAGCCTTCTAGAGGCATGGAGTAATGCAAGTACCAACTTTTCCATGGTTGAATATCTTGTTTCTGGGTCAGTGAGCACCCTACTGACATAATAAATTGGAGTTTGTATTCCGTCTCTTTCTACCATCATTACCGACCCTACTGCCTTATCCGAAGAAGATAAGTACAATATGAGTGGTTCCTTCTCGTACGGCGAGGTCAGAGTAGGGAGCTGTGTTAAACATTCCTTCATCTGCTGGAATGCGGCTTCTGCCTCGGGTGTCCACTTAAACTCTTGCTTTTTTACGCAGTTGCGCAAGGTGCTGATAAAAGGATATGACTTTGCAACGTGATTTGATAGGAAACGGTTTAGCGCGGCTAGACGGCCGGCTAATCGTTGCATCTCCTTGATTGTTTTTGGCGATGGCATTCGTTCTATTGCTTGAACCTTCTCTGGGTTTACTTTAAAGCCGTCGTTTGTGACTATGAAGCCCAAAAACTTCCCTTCTTCCATACCAATGGAACATTTGGCATGATTCAACTTCATGTTCACACTTCTCAACGAGTTGAACGTTTTCTCAATATCTTTCAGCATTTGGTCCTCTTCGGGACTCTTAATTACCAGATCATCGATGTAGACTTCGATGTGTTTCCCGATATCATCAGCGAAGATTTTATCCATCAGGCGCTGGTAAGTCGCGCCGGCATTCTTGAGACCGAACGGCATCTTTGTATAGCAGAAGATACCGAGATCGGTTCTGAAAGCTGTCTTGTCTTCATCTTCGAGCTTCATCTGAACCTGATGGTACCCCTTGTAGCAATCTAAGAAGCATTTCCATCTGTATGGTGCGAGAGAGTCTATCTTTTTGTCGATCTCAGGCAAAGAGTAGCAGTCTTTGGGACATGCCTTGTTGAGATCGGTAAAATCTACGCATATTCTCCATCCTCCATTTGACTTCTCCACCATTACGGGGTTTGCCACCCAACTTTGATAGCGCACCTCTCGAAGGATTCCCGCTTTTAAGAGTTCACATACTTGCTCGTTCATCGCTTTGGTCTTATCCGCTCCTAAATTGCGTCTTCTTTGCACTTTTGGTTCGACAGAGGGATAAGTATTTAGACAATGCTCGGTAATGTCGCGCGGGACACCGGTCATGTTGGCCGGAGTCCAGGCGACTATATCCATATTCCTGAACAGGAGTTGCTTGAGATGCGTTCTTATGTTTGGTGAGATTGCATGGCCTATCGTCACCGTTTGCTCCGGGTACTTGCGGTTTAACACCCATTTCTCTGGCTCGGTTGTTGAAACCTTCGCCGCTTTTGTTGGGCGCATCTCTTCTGTCGACATTACTTCTTTCTTGGCATAGATAATTGCCACCCCCGTCTCAGTTGGAAACCCTATCGCTGAGTGGGGCGTGGAAGTTATCATGTTCAGTTCACCTTGCGTTTCTCTCCCAATCAACACATCATGCCTCGATTTGACAGGCATCACCATGAAGTTTACATTCGTTGTTCTTGTATGTTTCCTGTCCGATAATGTGACGGGGAAATTGATTTGGCCAAGTGGGAAGACCATCTCGTTGCAAAATCCTGACAGAGGATAATCAACCGGTTCAAGTCTCGCTTTGTCTTCATCATCAAACTGATTAAAGCATTGCTCATAGATGATATCAGCTGTACTTCCCGGGTCAATGAAGACATACTCAGTTTCATAATGGCCGATAATACCGGTGATGACGATGGGTCGCGTGGCGCGCGGACCCCCGCGTACCACCGGGAAAATGACCTGTTGCTCTTGCCATGACGGCTCGTAGGGTGGCTTGCCTTTATATCTCGCGCTATATCTTGGCCCGTTGACCATGTGCGTCTCCAAACGTCTAACTTTTTTCTCTCTTCCATCATCGTTCTGGATATGACGTGTCTCTTTGCGCACATTCTTTACCAGATGGCCTAGTTTTCTGCTTTTCAGCGCTTTCTCGATCTCTTGACGTAAGCTGATACAGTCATCTGTAATGTGGCCTGTATCCTTGTGAAAATCGCAGTACAAGTTCGGGTCTTGGCCCTTCTTGTTCCTCATAGGCCTTGGATCCTTGAAGTCGTGATTCTCCGTCATTAACACCTCTTTTGGTGTCTTTATGAGCGGAGCCCAATGCTTTTCTCGGTTATCATCCCTGACTGCTTTTCGATACCCGATTCTATCAATTGTTTCTCGCGCATCTTCTCTATATCGCGGCCTCTCTTCATGGCCCCTTGATCTTCTTGATTTCCAATCGTTACTTTTGTGCTTGTTGCGCTTGCTGTTATCGCGCGAGTTTCCCTTGGAAAATCGATCTTCAATATAAGAGTTGTTGTTACCGGCCAGTGACTTTTTAGTTTGCGCGACTATTTTCGCGGCTTCCATGAGCTTATCCCATTCTTTGGGCATTCCATCTTTCCCGGTGATAGTTCTGATGAGACTATCACAGCGAATGGCTTTCTTGAAGTGGCAGTGCATGAGTTGTTCACTTACGCCACCAATTTCCAAACACTCCTTATTGAAGCGAGTGATGAAATCTTCTAGACCCTCGTTCTCTCTGCGCCAGATGTCCGCTACCTCGGCTGTATCGCGCTGGTAACGTCTCTGCTGGCTGAAGTGATTCAAAAACTGTGTCCTGAAATCAACCCATGACTTGATCTTTCCCGGAGGGAGGCTGTCGAACCAAGCGCGAGCAGTCCCTGTAAAAGTTTGAATAAACAGATGGCACCACATGGGCATATTCCATCCTCCCATGCAACCAACGCTTGTGAAAACTCTGACGTGATCATCAGGATCAGTCAATCCATTAAATTTTCCAACTGTCGGAGGTAATTTCTCTCTTGATAGCGGCGCCAGCGCGATCTTTGGAATGAACTTTGAATGTTCTGCAGCTTCAGCTGGTCGATAGGCGAGGCGAAAGTCTCGCTCTGCCTCTTCGGTGTACCCTACGTGTTGTCTTAGTTTGTAGTATTCATGGTTCCTCTGCAAACGATTGAAGACTGACGAACCCTCATCATCCTGCCAAGTTGGATCATTCGGGTCAGTATCCTCCCATTCATTGTTCATGTTGCGCGGCGTGAGCCGGCTATGAACTGGACCTCTTTGGACGTGTGACGGATAGTCATAATAGCTTTCTGTCTCTCCCCGTGTATCGCGCGTGTCATGCACGCTTAGCCTTCTCGTAGGGGGAGGTCTGTTAGCTCTTCCTTGGATGTTTTGCTGTGGGGGTATCTGGCGCGCCCCCTGACTCTGTCCCTGGGGTGTAACCAAGGACGGTTCTGCCGTTAAGACTGCTTGTTGTGCGCTCAAAGATTGATACGCCGCATTAATGGTGGCAATTTGCTTGGCGTAGCACGAGGCTGGAGTTTCGCACTCTGGTAGCCCTAATAGCGCCGAAATGTTCTGAGGTGGAGCTGGGTTTGAAGGTCCAGCGCCAATGTTTCCTGGGGTTACCGTCTGAGTGATGCGGGTGATGCTCCCGCGGGGTCCCCCAGTGTTGGTTACGTCGATTTCACCGATTTCTTCTATAGGTTGGGCTTGGACGTTTTGAATGTCCTCCCCCAACACTGCGTTAGAGTTTGCTCCAAAACCAAACTTAGGGATGATTCCTTGACCAGCTATGATCGAAGGACAATACAACGGAAACTCAGAAAAAAGAAGATGAAAGTGATTTGTAGAAAACCAGTGGGCGCCAATGAAGAAACACTGAACTAATTAAAAGGTTAATCGGTTTGGTTTATGTCCCTATCATAGTGGTTAATCTTGTTATAGGTATTCCGAGCTTCTTAATGATCTTCTAGTCCTGCAAAACAGAACACCGTTACTCGTTAAGAGGGGAATATGGGGGTTTCCCTCTTAACCGGGCTCAGGCGTGAGAATAAGCGACCGTTTTGAGGAGATAAGTGTGTATAAAGAGTGAGAGTAGAGGGAGTAGAATGTTTAACCTGTGGACTGAGGTCTCTATTTATAGCCGGGGAGGTGTAAGAGGATGTGGGCTGGTGGGCCTTGGGCCGGAGGGCGACAACATAGGGGATATGCTTTTTGTCTCACTGGTGTCGACCGTTAGTTGATTCTGGGAGCTCCTTAGTGCTGGCGCACCGTTATTGGAGCCACGTGTCATGGTTGTCGGCCTGTCCGCCCCTCTGCCATCAACAGGTAAGTGGAGATCATGGGGCAGGTGTCTCTGCCCTGTGTTTAGTGCCACTTAGGCGTCCTTAAGTACTTTCTGTCTCCTTCATGTCAGACGATCGTGGAGCACGATTGAGCAGGACCAGAAGGACGCCAATTGGCCCTTTCATTCTGCCACTTGTACCTTATGTACTATCTGAAACAGCCTTGCGCTGTAGCCATGCTTTATTCTTGCTGAACACGAAACTACCCTGCGCAGGGTATGGGTTACTGAATGTTCCTTCATAATGCTAAGTGTTGAAAGTGGAGCTTCCTATTGCTCAGGCCTCGCACCAGGTCAAAGATTGGTGAAGCAGCCAGTGCGAGGTTGGCAATAAGCCACGCTTTGAATATGGAGTATGGTCCTTCGCGCGACCCGAATAAAGATTTGCGCGGCTTTTTTGGGACCATACCCCTTCAGTATTTGAGGTGGTATTATGTGATTAGGTGTAGTTCATTTTTCATATTTCGAGCTTTAGTTTGTTGTTGATAGAATGTTTCATCTGTGATTTGGTGTTAGCATAACCACTTGTCTTCCAAAACCTTAGATGATTTAGTATTTTTGTGTTTGAACCATGATTTTTTAACAATAAGTTTAGATTTTTTTTTTAAATAAATACCACCATAACAACATAACCAACACTTTGCAGGTTTTAGGGCTGTTCGGTAGCATCTGAATGACATTAAGAGGCTACCTCTTAATGAAATCATTTAAGAGTTTAACAAAGATAATGTAGAAGAATGTGACATGTGATGGTTTACCATTCAGATGTTACCTCTTATCCAGTCAGACATAAGGTTACCTCTTATTCATTCAGACATAAGGGCCACAAATGATTTCATTAAGAGGCAGCCTCTGAATGGATTAAGAGGCAACCAAACAGGGCCTTAAACTCCCAACCTTTTTGGTTATGTCCTAACTAATTAACCAATTCAGATGGTCATACATTTTGCAGGTCAATTGCTTTTTGTGGTTCAGAATGTTAATGTAGTTAGGTGCCCATTTGAGACAATGAAACTAATAATTATATTAAACTTCGTAGTTTTCTCACATATAAACCAATAATAGTAGGTTCCCACCCTGGAGTTCTCAGGTTCGAATCCCTCTTCAACCGAGCTTTGGCCATATATAGCCCTGGTCGAGATGCTGTTCAAAAAATAATAATAATAAACCAATGATAGGCCCCAAAAAGTTAAATTTATGTGTTGCAATTCTTATTTTAGCTTTCTCTTGTCGTCTTGTTCATAGTTCATTGTTCTCAAAGTAGTAAGTTGAGGTGGAGCACCAGAGTTTATCCAAGAGTTGGCGAATTTGAACTTGAAGCAATTGGATAAAAGCAAATGGGCTAGAAAAAGAGCCAACTTAAAATGGGCATCACTTTTGATTTGTTTGAAGTCATAGGCCATACATGGTTTGTGTGACTCTTAAGCCCAAATTCCTTCGTCTTTTACTATTCAGAAAGGGGTAGCGGCGCAGTTTGTTGCTCGCTTACCTGCGATATTGATGTAAAGTGCACTTAGTTTAAATATAATATAATGTCAGTTAAAAAAAAATCGATTTTATTTTCCTTGTAAAACATGTGATTTGTGAATTTTATTAGTTCACACATTTATTAGTGATCTAATTTCAATTAGACCATGTGTAGTGGTAAATTGTTATAATGCCTCCACCATGGGGCATTATCCGACACGTGTCATCCCAGTCAGCATGGGGCGTTATTGCAAAAGTGGCGTAGTGGGAATAATGCCTGATAATGCCCCTTCCAATTATTAAAAAAAAAAAAAAGCAAACAGATGGATGGTGATTGGCTAGTCAAACTTGCATGAGGGTTCTCCAAAGTTGTCAGACAAATGCTCAAAATTGATTGGTTAAACAAACATGTGCCAAAGTTCATATCAGCGTTATTATTAAAACGCCAAAGTTCATTTTTTTGATTTTTTTTTAAATAACGCCCCATGTAATGGTAGTGGGGGCGTTTCTGAGCGTTTTTTTTTTCAATTTTTTTTAAAAATAACGCCCCACTACGGATGGTCTTATAGGGTGTCAATTTCAGTCTCCCAAGATTTGTTAAAAACTTAAAACCCGGTAAATTTAGAAATTATCTGTGGTATGTTCCTTTTTATGCAGTTTTTTCCATATATACTTGTAGGTTAGTTTCAAAACCTCGATGACAAATTGGGCCATTTTTAGTTTCCAAATCCAGGTTGGTTGGTATGTGTCTTTGAGTTGCCAATAGTGAAGGTGTCGGATTAGTGTTCTAGATTTTTGTGTAGTATTGGGACTTCACCTTGATAGTGGAATATCAAGGTCAGATAACGGCCACAAGATAAAATCACGTAATCATGTAATAATACATAGTCAACTATCACAATTACATAATACATAGTCAACTATCACAATTGTGCAGTGGCGTCATTGGTGTGGTCGCAGGTTAGTAACTGGTGCAAAGTTAATCCGTCCGTTATTGCTTTTTTTTTTTTGTCAAAGATATTGCAGAGGTGGCTGACTATTGCAATATGGGTAGCAAAGCTAAAGATGTCTTCCATGGTACTATGTATGTGTCCGCTTGGTGCATTTGGAAGGCGAGGAACGACAAACGGTTCTCGAATGTCGAAGTTAAAGTGGAAGAGATAGTGTATAGTATTAAATCTCTCGGTTTTTTATGGTATAGAAATCGATCTAAAGATAGAAATTTGAGGTGGGAAAACTGGTGTAAATTTGAGTTTATGTAGTGGTGTTGCCGCCCCTTGTTTTGGGTTGGCTCTGTGAATGAATATTACCTTTCAAAAAAAAAAAAAAAAAAAGCTCAATGGGTTTTCACATAAAATACTATAATGAAATTACGTTATGACATATTAGGTATTCATTGATTTATTGATTATTTTCCGGTAGGTAATTACATACTATAACATGGCCACACAACGTTACAAAATCACGTAACTTTATAGCTTATAAAATATTTTTTGTTTAAATTTAAAGAAACTATAGCAATAGTCTGCTCGAATTAAAGAGACTGAAATGCCCGTTAATACGGTGTATTAAAAAATAATTAATGTATGAAAAAGTTATAAACGTTTGAAAATTATGAGGTAAAGAAGTTCAAGTAAGAAAAGACTAAAATAACATTTTTCTATTTGTTTTTTCAATTGTTTGAACCTTATATTTACCAAATGTGTCACTGTTTTATTTGTATCCTTTGATCTTGAGAGATCAAGGATGGAACTTGTCAGACCTATCAGGCTATCAGTTGTCACCAACACTTCATATAAAATTTCACTCTTGTTTGGTAACTACACTCTATATATTTAATATGTTCAAAATTATTCAAATACAAAAAAAAAAAAAAAAAAACAACTCATTTAAACTCACGAGCTAGTTCAAGCTTGATCTTGGGCTCATGCTCATGCTCAATATTAAATGATCCTTAATAAAATGTTCCAACTTATTCCATGTCAACTCCCCTCTTAAGTCCTCATTTTGCACTCAAACGTTGGCATCACTCCACTCACACAATTATTTTTTTATAAAAAAAAAGAAAAAAATATGATTGGTGGAAAAAGGGTGGATCCACATTAACAACCAATCACCCCCTCTCTCTCCTCTTTCTCAATCGGTGAGCACACACCGAGCTAAACACAAACCGCACGGTAAACTTTTGTTGGTGGCAGTGTACCCGCACAGCAAATGCAATCCCCGCATGCCTGCGCATGGGGTCACCGAAGGTGCCCGTGCACCCTAAGTTTGACTTGATTCAAAGTTTTCTTAATAAGATGATTTTGAATAATAGATAAGCCGCTCGACTTATTTACACGTCTGAAAAAGACAAGAATGACTGAACATGGGATGATTTTGAAGATGGGTATAGACATTAATGGACAGATGCGGCTAAACTAAGCTGTATGAATAAATAAGATCTTTAATTCGAAAGCGGTGATTATATAAAAAATTGAATCCAAATGATGCTGGCATAACCACACTCACAAAACGTATGACACAAGCATTCATAAAGTTCTTGCGACAATCACCATTAAATTTCTGTTTTTTCTTTCAAATATTATGGATCGTGATTTTAAGGAAATATATAAAATATTATTGTTATTTCCCACGTATACTTCGTATTAAATTAAAGGGTTAATGGATTTAAACACCACCAACTATGGTCATTTGGCCGATGGCACTCTCAACTTTCACTTTGGCTCAGACCACTCCCAACTTAACACTTGGGTTGCTGTGTCACCCCGTCGTTAACCAAACACTAACTTGGTTAGTTTTGTTGTCCTACGTGGCTAATTTTAGATGATGTGGCTTTTTTTTAATGAGGTGGCATGATGATATGGGTTTTTTGTTGTCTACGTAGGACAACTTCATATAAGGCCAAAACTGAAGTGGGTTCTTAATAATCAGTTTCACCCCCTCTCTCTCTCACTTAACACCACCACCATCACCCACACCACCGTCCTGCCTTCCACCCCACCATAACCCTATGCTGCCATCCACCCTACCACCATAATCCCTGTTCAAGAACCATTGGCCACCACCCACTGCGACCGCCTACCCCACACCACCAAACACCGCTTAATCTGGATTTAGAAGCCTGTTCGAGATGATATCGAAACAAACGACGATGGGTTTTGATTTTGGGGGAAAACGGGGTTATGATGATGGTCAGGTGATGTTGAGGAGGGGAACCGTGGTGCCGTCACAGGGTGGTGGTGTGATTTGAGGATGGGAACAGTGGTGCCGTCGCTGGTGAAATCCGCCGTTTCACCTCCACAATTCCACACTTTCTCTCTCACACACTACCACAAACCTGTTTTCACCGCAAAATCGCCGGTAAAATCCGCCGTTGAAACATTACATTACAGTTGATCTCGAGAGCTAGCTACTTTGCAGTGTTGAGCGCATTCAAAATTACACCTAATACCCCCAAATCAGTTCGATATACAATATAGTATAGATATATCATATATGTGTGTATACAATTATTTTGATTGTGGAAGATGAAAATGAGAAGGCGATGATGATAATGATTTGTGTACGGATTCATATCCGAGCATCGTAATCAGTCATGGGGTCAACATCGACCCGTATCCTGGCGGGGCAACCCGGATGGTACGTGAGAGCACCAACAAGGGCTTTTTGTTTGCTCTTACGGTGCAACCGGTGTTGCAGCCATGGCGGTGATCGTCCCTCTTGTCTGATCTTCATGTTACAGATCTGAGCCACTTTCTCTTTGCTTAAATCATCGATAAAAATGTCAGTTTCTCTTTGCTTAAATCATCTAGGGTTTCATATGGTTTTCTGTTTGGGGGGTACTAGGTGTTTTAAAGATGATGAATCAGGTTTACATTACACATCATACATGCCACGTCAGATTAATATGACACGTAGGCTAATTTTCCTAACCCAGTTAGTGTTTATTTAACGAGGGGGTGCCATGACAATCGATGTGTTAAGTTGGGAGTGGTCTGAGCCAAAGTGAAAGTTGAGAGTGCCATCGGCCAAATGGCTATAGTTGGGGATGTTTAAATCCATTAACCCTAAATTAAAAGGGTTTTCTTGTCTAGTCTTTTGTATTTTGTATTGAACATCTAATTAGAGCAAAATATGATACTTTATCTTTTATATATGTAAAGTTAAAAAAAAAAATACAAGTACAAACTAAAAAAAAATGTAAATTAATCAATGAATAAGATTTGTGTCGAAAAAAAATTAAAATTTGAAAATTTGGTCAAACCACCGATCTGGCTCAATCGTTGAGCCGACCAACCCAAAAACGATGATTTCAGAGTGTTCAATCGAACTAATTGTGTAAAAGATTTATCATCTAGCAGACACATCCAGTCCAATTCTAAAAACATAGCATGAAAGTCATCCAGTTATTAGTCTTGTTTCAGGTCCCCAAGAAAACAACATGGTGTTGATGTACTTCATAATCAAAACGTTGAGAGTTTAAATTTTGTATAATGCAGATGCGGTGTATGTATCTTAGAATTTCATAATCAAAAGATTGAAAGTTTAAATTTTGTATGATGCAGCAGTATATGTATTTTAGAAAATCTAGGATGCTATTAAAAAAGAAAAAAAATCATCTTGTTTCATATAGCAAGTTTATGAGATTTTGTTTGCAATTTATGAATTATAGCAATATATGTTGTTTTCTATGGAAGTGTTGAGTTGAAATCGGTCTTTTCGAGTTAGGCTAGTGATACGATTTTAAGGTAGTGAAAGATGAACTAGATTGGACCGTTTTGTTGGGCTAATTTTGATTTATTTATTTATTTATTTTTCAATTTCTAGCCATACACTAATATGGTTTGGTTATATTAGCCCTGATTCAAAAAAAAAAAGGTGGACATAAAAAGGACACTTTCCTTTGGATGAGGCATAGAGCCAAATTGTTGTATATTTCCTTTGATAGATGACTGGATTTTGATCCCATGATGTTTGTTGCTTAAGTTTTGGTGCATTGTAATTGGCTTCTAGGGACTAGTAGGGGTTTTGTTTAATAAAATGGTCCTTCTTGGTTGTTAAAAGAAAAGGAAAGAAAGAAAGAAGGACG
Source organism: Helianthus tuberosus (assembly GCA_030545235.1). Lineage (NCBI taxonomy): Eukaryota > Viridiplantae > Streptophyta > Magnoliopsida > Asterales > Asteraceae > Helianthus > Helianthus tuberosus. The sequence continues at coordinate 174,608,337 of CM060424.1, read as the reverse complement.
CTTGCAGGAAGTTTTTTTTTAACAACTTTTATTTTTACTCTTTATGAGACTTGAACTCATAATCTCTCCAATTTAGATGTTCTTAGACCCATTTCTTCTCCCTGTCACCCTCACCCTGTGAACCACCAACCCCAATGTTCAACAACAAGGTTTAATCAATAAGAAAAAAACACAATCAATAAAGTTCAACAACAAATCATGATTAATAAAGTTGAACAAAACAGTTATAATTAATAAAATTCAATAATAAATCATGATTAATAAAGTTAAACAATAAATTCATAAAAACATAATTGTAAACAGGTTTTGCAAAATTATTAAACTACTTCACGCGAGATGAAATTTAAAGAAATGAGATCATCAGAACGAAGATGTCAAAATTCTTTTTTTATTTTTTGAAAGGTATTTAATAAAAAGGACTTGGATATTCGGACATATTAACACAACCTGAAAAAACACAAAGTTAGACAAGTTTGGGTTTGAGCTTAACATGTTTTCTATCTTAAACAGGTTGACACGCTTAAGGAATGATTAAATTCGTGTCTAAACAGGTTAAACACCGTGTCAACATGTTAGTGACTTGTTTATATTTTTTTTAAAATAAAATATGTTCCCTATCGGGGGTGTAGCTTTGAAGGGACGGGGGTGCACCCGCCCCCGCCAATGTTTCGGTTGGAAGTGTAATATTTCCTATTTTCGTCCGAAAATTTTAAAATTATATAGGCCCGCCCCTGCCAATTATTTTGCCTAAAAATCTCATTACTTTCCGCCCCCGCGAAACTTTTGGTCAAGTTCCGCCACTGTGCCCTACGCCCTTTACATGTCGTGTAATGATCTAAGAATTCAGACTTTCATAATCTTTCTAACAACTTTTGTTTCATTGCATATGTGATATATATTGTATCCCTAGGTCCCTAAACTTGTTTCAGATAGTTTTTTGTTTGGAAAAATGACATGATTAGTTATTTTGTCGTGTTCGTGTTCATCACCACAGATACTCTTGCCATGCCTTATCGAATCATGTTTGGCCTGTGGTACCAATCCCAGGTCTTATATATAGCTAAAATCGTTTCATACAACATGTCGTACCCGTCAAACAATGTGTCCCTTTAATCACTAATGACTGGTAACCATGTTCTCAACATCTTATTCACTACTTTGTCTTTCATACTATACCCATGTTTTTCAACATACATGTCCTACAACCATATTCGATAATCTGAAGTTTCATAGCAGATCCCATATAACTGCAAACTCCAACAACAACAACACACACACACATATATATCCCAAATGTTTTTCAAATGTATTCATCATGCTTGCGATAGTGATAGAATTGTCTACTTTCAACAATTTGTGTCAACTAATATCAATATTCATAACGTCATAATAGAATTGATAGGTTATAACATATATGAAACTTCTATAGTTTTGCGTTTTAAGATCTCTAGTAAGTCTTATACTTATAAACCTCATTATATGGTACTACAAGTTTATCAATTAAGACCCAAGACGGCAAGAAGTCATATTTAATACTTCATTCATACACTAATCAAACTATCAAAGTTACATTCACATTCACATTCACATTCATTCATTAACTAATGAAATTCCAAATAGCTTTCATCGTTACATCACACAAGAACAAGTATAGAAAATGATACAAATTATGTATTTTGAGTTATAGCTTGTTGTTTCATCAAGATAATCAAATTAGGGGTGGTGGTGGACCAACTAATGGTGCTCCTAGCTTTTACTTTTGTTAGCAAGAGTAATGTTTTAAAAACCGGTTCAAACCGGCCGGTAGTACGGTTGAATCGGTTAAACCGTCCGATACACCCTGTTAAACCGTTTTTAGCCCAATCTGGTACAGTATAAAAACCGGATTTTAAAACATTGAGCAAGAGTAATCCTAATAGCATAATGATCATAGTTTTATATTGTTTCCACTCGATTTCTTTCACAATGATGATTATGAACGAAATGGACAAACGTAAAAGCGATATCGAGTATAAGTTAATTGAAAATTAATTGAGTATGAATATATGATAATTATGTTATTACTCTTGACAACATAAGTGAAACTGTGAAAGTTATGAGTGTCATTAATTTAAATTGTGAGTATAGATCATAGTTTAGAACTTTATACTATTGAAATTCAATTTTCCTAAAAGTGGTGGTAGTAATAATAATAATAATAATAATAATAATAATAATAATAATAATAATAATAATAATATTAATAATAATAATAATAATAATAATAAGAATAAGAATAATAACAATAATAATAACAATAATAATAATAACAATAACAATAATACCAATAATAATAATAACAACAACAAGAATAAACAACAACAACAATAATAATAATATATTTGCTTAATTAGTGAGGAGATGAGCTATATTGCGTGTGTAAGATATAGAATAATAATAGCAATAAATGGGAGGGAACCGTAACCCATGTGATCTATAAATGCAACGCCTATCTGATCTTGATTCTTGCATCTTTAACCTTATCCATTTATCTTATAACATCAAACAGATAATCTGCAGGCATGCATTCTATTCCATAACGCATCAACAACATTCATCTTTCTTCAATCTGCATTCATTTCCATAACAAATCATGCATCATTCAAATCTTGACGCATGATGCGATATATAGTAATTATTCGATGATGCAAAAACACTACAGATAACAAATCTACACTACGGGATCAAGACCAGTCTACGCGGTTGGCAGTGGTGGCTATGATCAAGGATAACAAGGTTTATTTTATTATTGTTATTTTTACGGTTAACTCACACACTTTCTGACTCTTATATCCACATGAAACTTAAACCCTCAATCACACGAGAAAACGTCAAAGAGCGAGGAGAACAAGGTGCTGGAAAAAGATGTCACTCCTTAAGCGCAATGAGGATTCAAGTCCCGTGGTAGATAAAAGCTATAGACCATTTAGGTTGATAGCCCGGTGATAAAAAGTCAAAGACTCTAACCTTATTAGGAGTAGTTTAGGGGGGGTGGTTTCCGAAATAGGGTATTTTCTTTTAAAGAGAGAGATAAGGTGTGAGTTACCCGTTTAAAAAAAACAAATAAAGAGTGACACATTCTCTAGACAACTTGATACTGCTAGACTACGAGTAACACATTCTCTAAACAGTTTGATACCGCTAGACTAGACAGATTTGGAGTATGATAACAATTTCTTGGGAGGAAGAAGCATAGATCTACACAAGGGGCAAGTAACCATCCCCACATCTATCCATGCATCCAAACACTCCAGATGGAATACATGATCACAACTAAGAAGCTCCCTAATTGAGTGAAAACCATCTATATGCTCAAGACACACCATGCACAAGACCGTGTGGGCTCGGTGGGCCGAATCCGAATATGGTATGATTGGTATTTTATTTTTTATTAACACAATGACGACGTTGATGGGGACACGGATGAGGGACAAGGAGGAGCCGTCTAAGATAACGACATGGTGGTCAGAATGCTGAGGTGGAGGTTTGTAGAGGCGAATGTGGGAGAGTGCTACTAGTAGGAATGATGCTATGGTTGAGAAGATCGAAACGAAGATTCGTTGTACAATGTGGGTTAATAGATGCAAAGATTGTATCTCCATGGATGATGAGTGTTATTTGGATCGGATGAAGGAGCAAATTGTGAGTGATTTATAGACGAAGATGAGGATTGTGGACGGCTGTCGGGATTGTGATGGTGCAAAATGGCACAAGATATGAACAAGGGTAGACACTCGTCCATTTATTTTATTATTCATCACTATTTTGGTTTTTATTTTATGAAAATTGTCCCTCTAGTTTACCTCAAGTGCCAATATCATCCAAAAGTTAGTATTGTGCGTTTTTGTATTTTTTGGCCCCTCGTCAGTCACGAATGTTTCAAATTAGGGTTGCAAACGAACCAAACATTCGATGAACAGTTCATGAATTGTTTGACGGGAAGTTTGTTTGTGTTTGTTCGTTTATTAAACAAACGAACACGAACAAGAAATTTTTATTTAGTTAAATGAACGAAATGAACATAGGCCGCATTCGTTCATTTATGTTCATGAACGTTCGGTAACGTGTTCGATAGTTTATTAGTATTTTTAGTTTTTATATTTTTATGTTTTTATTTAAATATTTCAAAATTCTGACAAATAAAATATTTAATAAGTGTCAGTGTATTATATATTCTGTTCATGAACACTTGTTTGTGTTCTTTTGTTTCGATCTATGTTCATGAACATTAGTTTGTGTTCGTTTGTTTCCATCTATGTTCATGAATATTAATTTGTGTTCGTTTGTTTCCATTTATGTTCATGAACATTAGTTTGTGTTCATTAACGTCCGTTACCTAAAATTAACAAAAAAACACAAATGAACATGAACAAGTTCATTTCCTTAAGATACGAACACGAACATAAAATCGCATTCGCTAAGTTTTCATAAACAAGAATGCCTAGTTTGATAATTCTCCCATTGGATAAATGTATTTTAAATAGGGCCGCAAATGAATCAAACGAATATGAACAAGTTCTTGTATATTTGGTTTAAAAATGCCTATTTTGGTTTAAAAAAATTTGTTAAGAATGGTTAAATTCTCTTCACATCAGAGTCTTTTTTTGTTTAAATCTTAATTCTGTAAACTGAAGAACATGAAAGACGTGTATTCTTTTAAAAATCAAATAATATTCTTTTTTTTGGAAAAATAGTTGAAATTATATGTTATTTTACTAACTTTACACACAACTAAGTATATGTAATATTAGGAGAAAATATCATATAAGATATGAGTTATATAATTACTAATTTATAGGTATGCACTCTTCTTGTTGAAAGTTTTGAAACAAGCTAAGAAATGTCCTAATTAGTGCTAAAATGAATGAGATACAATGAATCTAAGATACAATGAATCTGAGATACAATGATACAATGAATCTAAGATACAATGAATCTAATATTCAAACTTGTTTTTACTTTTAAATGAAGCTAAGATACAATGAATCAGATGAATGAGATATCTTCTTATTGAGAGCTCTGATGTGGGTTTTTCTTTGATAAAATGTATGAGTGAATTGCTGATAAATTAATATGTTAAAAGAGTTTTTTATTTGGTTTTGATTAATGTAGAAGGTTCTTGTTGTAACAATAACTAGATTCGCAACCATTAGGCTCTTTTCCTTATTCAATATTTTCTTTTCTTTACACAAAAATAAATTAAAGTAAGATAATAGTGGTTTGAGTCATGACCACACCCTATAGTCTGAACGTTTTAACTCTTCATGAGTTTTATTAATTTTGGTTTAGATATAAATAAAACTTACAAGGGGAATTCAAAATGATAGTGTTCTGGTCATTTTACTTGGACTAAAAAAAAATCAAAACTACAATAAGTTTTTAAAATACTAACAATCAGTTATAAATAATCAAGTTTAGACTGACTATGTGTTAATTTTTACGAACCTTAGGGTGTATCGGGTGGGTTAGGCAATTCAATTCGGCAATGTGTTTGCCTATTGGCAACACCGCCACCACCTCCTTTTGCCGCGCCGAACACTCAAAAATCGGGGGAAGTTTGCTGAGTGGAAAAGTGAACGTTGGAGCCATGTTTTGACCATTGGAGCATTTAATTGAACCGTAATATTACTGTTATTACTAAAAAATAATTTTTTTTTCATTACTCCAAATCTATTCTATTTTTTTTTTATAAAAATGGTGGAAGAAATACCTATTTTATTCCTACTCGATAGCATTGATTCATTTGATTAGCATAAGTTTTTTTTTCCAAAAACTCATCGACGAAGCCGAACTACAAGACACAGGCACATCTAGTAAGAAACGTTATGGTCGTCGTGGTTGTGAGAGTGGCCACGAAATCCTTATGGCGGATTATTTTGTCGAGGAACCGTAACGAAGAAATTTTCTGTCATCGGCTCCGTATGTCAAAAAGTTTGTTTCTAAAAATTGTGAGCGACGTGGAAGCGAATAACTCGTGGTTTGAAGAGGGAGTAGATGTGAGAATGAAGAAGAGTTTTACCCCGTTGCAAAAAGTTACATCGGCTATTAAACAACTTGCAATCGGTAACACTCCAGACGAGAACGATGAGTATTTACATATGGCCGAAAGGACTTCCCGTGAGTGTCTACAATTTTTATGTGAAACGGTATGTAAAATATACACTCCCGAGTTCTTACGTAGGCCAACAAGCCACGACATGTGTTGGTGCACTAAATGTCTGCTGATTACGTCATAATCAAGTCTTGTGTCTAGATAGATTGAATGTACACACAACAGGGTCTTAATTAGGGTTTTTACTTGTTTAACTTGAAGATTTCGCTTGAAATGGTTCAAGCGAAATCAACAACTGAAGATTTAGCTTGAAATGATTCAAGCGAAATCAACAGCAGAAGATTTCGCTTGAAATGAGTTCAAGCGAAATCATCAGGTTATATATAGGGTTGTGTGGTTCATTTGTAGAGAGAAGGTCATTGTGTGTGAAACGAAGTGCTGCCGGATTTGTATCAGAAAACATTGTACAAGCACGTAAATCAATCAGAAAAGAAAGATTAAAAGGAAACTAGCTGTTATGACTTTGTTTACGTTGATTCCGCCTTCGTACTCAAAGATGAACTGCCTTAACTGACGTTTCAAGGTCGTAGAACCGTCCAACAAGTGGTATCAGAGCTCAGGACAAGGAGTTCATACCATAGCAGCTTGATATTACCGGATTCTCTTCTTTTTATTCATTTCTTTTATACTTTTCTGATCTGAACGAGTTCCAACGGTCGAAATGGTCTGATTTTCGAGTGTATTGTAACTGATTGATATTCGTTGGGCTATGGCAAGTGCTGTTCGTCGAGCACAAAGATTCATGGAAATTACCGGAAGGAAAACAATTGGTGGTGCATCTACCAAGCTGGGGTTCGATAAATCCAAAGTGACATGCTTCAAGTGTAAGCAGAAAGGTCACTTCAAACGAGAATGTAGAAACGCTTATGCTGATGAGTCGGAGAATCCTTTCAGAGATGATTACTACAAGAAGGCAATCTATCATCAGAATAAATCCGAGCCGCCTAGATTGAAGCAGGTTGAAGACAACAAAGAGAAATCTAGAGCTCTTGCGGTGATTTACGATGATGAGGGGTATGATTGGAGTCAAGAGGTTCTACCAGAAGAAGATGCGGTTGGTTACGCATTCATGGCGAAAAATGAACCTATTCCATGGAAAGATGATAGAACTGAAGAGCAGAAGTATAGATACAGAAAGATGATTTCGGAAAACAAAATGATTAGACTTTCTGGTATCTATTTGGAAGCAAAGAGAGCAAAAAGATGGGATCCAGACAGGGAGTGTTATCTTGATGAGTATGGAAATATTGCAATCGATCACAAAACTCTCGATCTGGAAGCCTTAATCAAGGAAATGAAAGATGAGGACGAGTATTGGCAACACAAATGGTGGGGAACTCCAACTGAGAAAATGAAAGAGGAAGTGAAGAAAGAAAAAGAAGAAAAAGAGATGAAAGAGAAAGAAGAGATCGAAAAATCAAAGAAGATTGATACTGGAGTTATTGATACAACGCAGGAGTTGACTGCAGAGAACCTGGGAAAAATGGCTGACAAAGTGCTGGCTGCTAAAGCACTTGAGGTAGATTCTAATTCCGTGTCTGAGTCAAAAGGCCAGGTCAGTCCAAACTCGTCAACAAATGCGTCATGTAAAAAGATCGAAGGAAATGCTGATTGCAAAAATTGCAACAAAGAGTGCAAATTTTGTAATACTGTCACGTATCTCAACGGTGAGAAAATTAAAGATCTGATAGCAAAGGTCAGAAGCGTTGAGAATCAGATTCTTGGTCGTGACAAAACAGTTAAAGCTTCAACTGAACGGATAAGAGAATTAACTGCTCAAATTGAAACTGATAAAATTGATCATGACAAAATTAAACAAGAAAATGAAAAGTTAATTCTTGAAAACCGCCAGATTTCTGAAAAATTTGAAAAACTCAAAAGCACAATGAAAGATTGTGATGATCGAAATGGTAAAACTTTTAAAGAAAATGAACATCTAAAAGCAGTGCTTAGAGTCAAAGAAGAATCAATCAACCAACAACTGGATGAAATCGCTAAACTGAAACTTAAATTTCAAGAGATTGAAATTGAAAATGAGCGAATCTAGTTGAAGCTTAACAGTTACAGCTCCGCAAGCTTTGTTTTGCAACATATCATTCCTAAACCCATAGGGAAAGACAAAGCAGGCGAAGATGTGATGGAACTGGGGTGGGGTTTCATCAAGTTCCACCACCTGTTCTTGATAATTACACTAAAAAGCAATCTGGGTTGGTTGAAATTGAGGAAGAAAGTGAAGTTAAACTTCCAGAGAACATTGATGTCATGTTTACGTCTTCCAATGATGATAGTGTCCAAAATGATATTGTAAAAGGTGTTGTTGAAAATGTGCTAAAAATGGATAGTGACACTACTGAGGAAGATGGATGTTTCTTGGACAAGTACATTCAGAAATCAAAATCCAAAAACAACTTAAGTGATGAATCGGGTCTTGTGATGTACAAGATGGCTGGATCTGATAAGTTGTATTCGGATTCTGAATTTCCGATTGAGAATGTTAATGTGAACAAATTGACAAATGTTTTCAAGTTGGTTGAAGTTGAGTTGTCAGAAGTGAACAAGTTCAGTCAAACAAAGAGAAAAATGAGTTTTGAGAAAGATAAATCATACTACAAGAAATCTGTAGTTCCACCACGTTTTTATAATAACAATCGAAACAATTGGTCGGGTGGTTATCGGGGTGGTAATAGTTATCAGAAGAAGAGTTTTCAAAACAAAGGATTTACAGAAAAGAAGGTGTTTGTGAACAGTTCAAGATCACTTGCTGATGAAGAGAATGAAATTTTTTCAAAATCAAATAAAGAGTTCTTTGAGAAGAGGGTTTCACAACCTCAGTCTGAAGGCACAAGTCGAGTTGTTGATACTCGTACATGTTTTAGATGTAACAAAGTTGGTCACATTGCAAGAAATTGTACCAACTCCAAGCCTAAGACTGACGTTGTTGACATACAAAAGAAGAAAGTTGATGTGAAGGGTAAAGCACCAATCATTGTTGAGAAAAAGAGTGTGAAAAGTAACAACATCAAAGTGACTAATGAACCTGTAAAGAAAGTGATAACTAAAAACGACAAGTTTTATAAACAGGTTACATTATCTCAACAAGTTTGGAAACCAAAAACTGAAATGAAAATTTCAACTTCTGAAGTGAAAAAGGCTGAAGAATCAATTTCGGTTGATTATGATGCAAATTTTCCACCTTTGAAGGCTGAAAATTTCAAAATTCAAATTGCTAGAGTCAAGGTTACACCTAAGGCTGATGAGGCCTGGGTGGACACCATGTTTGAATAAGCAGTTTGAATTGCCGGAGCTTCCTTGTTCGCGAAACATGAATCGGCATCTTTATTGAAATGTTTTAAAATCAACTTGTGGTATGTGCAGGATCTTCCAAGAGCCATTTCAAGATGGATCATGGATAGTGGCGCATCTCGACATATGACAGGAAAAACTGCATTACTGTATGATGTGAGGAATATCAATGGTGGTTATGTGGGATTTGCAGGTCATGAAGGTGGTAGAATTGTTGGTGAAGGAACGTTATCCAATGGGATTGTGACGTTTGAGAGAGTTAACTACATCACTGAGCTGGAGAACAATCTGCTTAGTATCTCGCAGATTTGTGACAATATGTATACTACTCACTTCACTGATAAAGAATGTTTGATTTTGAAACCTGGTTTTGTTGTTCCTGAAGAATGGATTATCATGAGGGCACCTAGAGTGAATGATTTATATGTGTTAGATATGAGTGTAGCAACTACAACTACTGGTCAAGCACATTGTTTTGTGTCTAAAGCAACTGAGAAAGAATCAAGATTGTGGCACCGCAAGATGGGGCATATTCACCTAAGGAAGATGAATCACTTGGTGCACAATGATTTGGTATTGGGTGTTAATATCAAAGGTTTTCATCTGGAAGGGGAGTGCATTAGCTGCATCAAAGGCAAGCAGAAGAAAAAGTCACACCCTACAAAGCAAGTCAATTCAGTTTCGAGACCTCTGGAAAGACTTCGCATGGATTTGTTTGGTCCGGTGAATGTCAAAAGTATTACAGGAGATTACTACTGTTTGGTCGTTACTGATGATTATTCCAGATTTTCGTGGGTTTCTTTCTTGAAGACGAAAGATGAAACATTTGACAGTTTGATGGGGCTGTTCAGGAAGATTGAGAATCTGTACCAAAGGCGTATCAAGAGAATTCGAAGTGATAATGGTACTGAATTCAACAACAGCAAGATGGAAGAATTTTGTGATGAAAGAGGTATTTTGCATGAGTTTAGTGCTCCGTACACTCCGCAGCAGAATGGAGTTGCAGAACGTAAAAACCGGACACTAATCGAGACGGCTAGAACTATGCTCGCAGATTCAAAGTTACCGATTAATTTTTGGGCTGAAGCTGTTTCCGCCGCATGCTATACGCTCAACAGGGTTCTCACTGTCAAGAAGTTCAACAAAACATGCTTTGAGCTAATCAATAACCGCAAACCGAATTTGAAGTATCTAGAACCGTTTGGGTCACCCTGTACGGTTATAGAGCCTCATGGAAAGTTTGGTCCGAAGAGCATTGAGGGAATTTTTGTTGGTTATGCAAATCCGATGCGACGTGTCTTCGTTCCAAGTGAGAAGCGGATTATTGAAGCTGCAAATGTTGAATGTCAAGGTTATACTATGCCGCCTCAGAATCCTGGTGATTCATGGCGTTATCATTATGACAAACTTTGGGATTCGTTTGACATGAGAGAAGAATCAGAGGATGATGAAGATTTCTTTGATGAGTTGGATATTTCGCGTGAATATGAGTCGCAGTTAAGATTCCCAGCTGAGTATTCGAGGAGATCACATGAAACTTCAAATGACGATGAAGCAGGTCCAAGTAATGCTGGTGAACATGATGATGTCCAACAGAATGAAATTGCTCAGGATAATCAGTCGGTTCAGAATGATAATCTAGAAGCTGAAAACATGCCAGTATTTGATCATGGTGATTCAGATTCTGAGGGGGAGCAAATTCAGATTTCAAGTCAAACAAACCAAGTTGGTGAACAAGATGCAGAACAGAATGTTACTAATCTGGAGGGAAATATAGATGTTCCAAGCGAAGTGATGCCGCGAACTTTTTCATATCATCCAGAGGAGTTGATTATAGGAGAATTGCAGACAGGCGTTCGCACTCGCAGACAGATTGATAAAGGGCTTACATGTTTTTATACAAAAGTTGCTCCTTTGCAAACTGAATTCTCATTGAGTTGTTTTATCTCGCAGGTTGAGCCAAGAACTTACAAAGAGGCGCTTACTGAAGACTCTTGGGTCAATGCAATGCAGGAGGAACTTAGTCAATTCGAAAAATTGGGAGTGTGGAAGTTAGTTGATTTGCCGGATGGTCAGAGAAAGATTAACCCCAAGTGGGTGTTCAAGTGCAAGAGGGACGATAGAGGAGTTGTTGTAAGGAACAAAGCTCGACTCGTTGTTCAGGGATTTAGTCAACAGGAGGGGATTGATTTTACCGAAGTTTATGCTCCTGTAGCACGACTAGAGGCAATCAGAATTTTCCTAGCATTTGCGTCTTGGAAGAACTTTAAAGTTTATCAGTTGGATGTAAAATCGGCGTTTCTTTATGGGAAGGTTAAAGAGGAGGTTTATGTCGGTCAGCCGCCGGGCTTCACCGATCCAATCCACAAAAACAAGGTCTACTTATTGGACAAAGCGCTGTATGGTTTACACCAGGCCCTGAGAGCCTGGTACGAGACTTTGTCTTAACACCTACTAGCCAACAAGTTCATTCGTGGAAAAGTGGATGCCACTCTCTTCACTAAAGAAGTCGATGGTCATCTTCTGATAGTTCAGATTTATGTGGACGATATAATCTTTGGGTCGACAAATGAAAATCTATGCAAAGATTTTGAATCAGTGATGAAGCAAAAGTTTGAAATGTCATCAATGGGGGAGATGAAATTCTTTCTGGGTTTACAAGTTGAACAACTTCCTGAGGGAATTTTCATTCATCAGTCAAAGTATGTTCATGATATTCTAGAGAAATTTGGGATGTCAAGTTCTACTCCAGCTGCTACCCCACTTGCAACAAATCATGGGATTCACCCAGATCTCACTGGAGACAGGGCTGATGAAACGTTTTATCGTTCCATGATAGGTTCTTTAATGTACCTAACTGCGTCACGTCCTGATATCATGTACCCAACGTGACTCGCAGCAAGATTTCAATCTAACCCGAGAGCATCGCATTTGATCATTGTGAAGAGGATATTGTGCTACCTGAAAGGAACTCCTTCATTGGGGTTGTGGTATCCTAGGAAAGGCGACTTTACGCTCGAAGGGTATTCCGATTCGGATTTCGGATGCTGCAAAGTAAATTCAAAATCAACAACTGCAGGATGCCAGTTCTTTGGTCCTAGATTGGTTACCTGGCAGTGTAAGAAACAAACGTCTGTGGTGTTATCTACATGTGAAGCGGAGTATGTTTCTGCTAGCAGTTGCTGCTCTCAGATCTTGTGGATACAGCAACAGATGCGCGACTATGGTTTGCAGTTTCTTAACACACCTCTTTTTGTTGATAATGAGGCCGCTATAAATATAACAAAGAATCCAGTACATCACGCTAAAACTAAACACATAGAAATTCGTCATCACTTTATTCGTGATTGTTTTGAGAAAAAGCTGATACGAATTGAGAAAATCCACACTGACGAACAGAAAGCTGATTTACATACCAAAGCTTTTGATAAAAATCGGTTTAAATATTTGTTAAAACTGAACGGTATAAAGCTTCTTTCGGTGTCGGATGGAATTGTGGGCGTTGATGAGAGTACTGTTGTGGATGAAGACGAGAAACAATCTGCAATGGTTTGTCGAATTTTTACTTGTTTTGGTATTTAGGGGGAGTAGATATTTGTATATAGTTTATATTTTCAGAAAATACAAAAACAGTAAAAAATGCAAAAATACAAAAACATGATAAAATTTGAAAAAGAGCTTGTGTATATAGGGAAAATGATAGTACATCGGCTAGACGATTACAGTATGCTAAAGATTTGTAAAGTATAAATGAGTTAAACAATCTCACTGATGATGTGTTGATAGGTTTTCGCACATTTAGTAGATTTATTCGGGATATAAACCTAAATTCAAACTTGTGAATTTCGTGGGGAACACTACTTGGATATATAGGTAACCCCTGAAATCTCGTTTGAAAGGTCTCTTAATTTGATATACTAGGTCTTTATACTCAATGATGTCTGGGGTATTATTCCGGGACTTCTGCTGAACGGTGGTTCTGACCTAGTCCTTGGATAATGCTTTCTGCAATGCTTGAAACACAACATTAAACCCTCAGCATGCCGATGAAACAATAAAATTGATAGTCGCTGCTGTTGTAAGCAAAAAGATCCTCTAAAGGGGACATACCGTAAAGTCGAAGCTGATATCTCTCTGCGTATACGGAAGTATCGACCTGAGATCCCTCGGCCCTCGCATACCTAATTTATATACAGATATCATTGTAGTATACTCACCTGTAAGACTGATTATTGGGATTCTGGATACGGGAGTATATTCAAGAGGTGGGACACATGAATGAGCTAAGTTCATAATTCATCTAAATCGTATCCTGAGTAAATTGAAATTTGTGTGAGAATTTAAGATGGATCAGTATATCAACAATCGATGTGAATTGTTTAAGTCTGAGTATGAAATGAAGCTTAACGGTACTTGTGATTTGTCTGAAAAGCTGATATGATTCCCTGACACGCTCGCCAAAAATATGTTTGTAAATAGTTTACTTTGTTTACTTTCTGCAATTTAAGTTTTCTGTATTTCATTTCTTAGTTTAGAACACTTTGATAAAATCCAAAAAGATTTTATTTCTGCTTTATTTTCTGACAAACCAAAGTGGAGAGTTGATTGTTGGATTCTCAGATGATTGAAGCAGATGTAGGAGATTCTGGACTGAAGAATGAGGAGAGCTTACTTTGATGAAGTTTGAAAAGTCAAAAACAAGTTCATTAATTTGATACTTGTTATTTTCAGAAAATGTTTGAAATTGTTGTTTTAAAATCAGTATTGTTTCGTCAAAAGATCAACCAAGGTCATTAATTTGGACTTGGTAGATTAATCAAGTGATCAGGGTCATTAACTTGGACCTGAATACTTGAGTGGATTGTTAAAACTGATTGAGTTTGTGAATTATTGTTGAAAAGATAGAATTGTAATGTTTGTTGGTTGAGTAACAGGTTTGGACTTCATTATTCCCAACGGAAGCTAATTGTCAAAGCTTAAACCAGATATCTCAGATTCTAGCATATTGAGATGGAGAGTCAGTGAAAGGTGGAGTCTGGATCAACGGTCAAAGGGAAGATTGAAGTTTAAAGTTTAAAGTTTGAAGATAAAGATTGAAGAGCGTTTTTACAATGTTTGAAGAATGATAAAGACAAAGACTTGAAGCCAAAGACTTCATCAACATCCAAGGGGGAGTCTGTTGGTGCACTAAATGTCTGCTGATTACGTCATAATCAAGTCTTGTGTCTAGATAGATTGAATGTACACACAACAGGGTCTTAATTAGGGTTTTTACTTGTTTAACTTGAAGATTTCGCTTGAAATGGTTCAAGCGAAATCAACAACTGAAGATTTAGCTTGAAATGATTCAAGCGAAATCAACAGCAGAAGATTTCACTTGAAATGAGTTCAAGCGAAATCATCAGGTTATATATAGGGTTGTGTGGTTCATTTGTAGAGAGAAGGTCATTGTGTGTGAAACGAAGTGCTGCCGGATTTGTATCAGAAAACATTATACAAGCACGTAAATCAATCAGAAAAGAAAGATTAAAAGGAAACTAGCTGTTATGACTTTGTTTACGTTGATTCCGCCTTCGTACTCAAAGATGAACTGCCTTAACTGACGTTTCAAGGTCGTAGAACGGTCCAACAACATGACACTTTTGTACCAAGCTCATGAGGATAAACATCATCTTTCTGTTATGGTGGGTAGCCTTGATTGCACCAATTTCGTATAGAGAATGTGTCCCATAGAGTTTCGGGGCCAATATATGAGTGGAGATCACCGTTACCCTACGGTTATGCTCGAAGCGGTGGCTTCTCAAGATTTGTGAGTTTGACACGCCTTTTGCGGTCCACCAGGTGCACAAAATGACATCAATGTTTTTCACCAATCGCCATTATTTCAAACTAAACGTAATGGAGCGGCCCCAAAATGTCCATTTTATGTTAACAACCACTTATACAAACATGGTTACTATCTCGTGGATGAAATATACCCTTTATGGTATGTGTTTGTCAAATCATATCCATATCCTCACGAAGTGGAAGAAAAAAAGTTCAAGAAGCAACACGAGGCGGCAAGAAAAGATGTGGAACAGGCTTTTGGTATTTTGAAGTCAAAATGGGGTATAACGAATCGGCCACTGCGTGCTAAGAGTGTGAAAAAATTAGGTATGTCGTGTATACGTGTATTATTTTACATAACATGATTTTAAAAGACGACGAAAACGCGATAGCGCCGGTACACATTCGGGATCCTCCAGTCGAACCCGCACTCGATGATAGTGCCTTAGAAGAGCTTATGGATGAAGATACGCATTGGAGACTCAAACATGATGGCAAGATACACACATTAGGGCAAGTGCACCCATCGCGGACGTAGTATAGTGATGGCAAGATACCGAGATCGTCTAAGGACACAAGAGCTTTTAATACCGGCTTAACGTCAATGTCTAATCCAACCAAATTTTTAGAAAAGATTTTTAAACTAATAAAAAGATAAAAACAAAAAAATAAAATAAAATAAAAACAGGTAGACAAGAAAGAATCACTTGGATCCGACTTATCTTTCATGTACCCTTTTGATGATTTCCGCACTTTAGGCATTTTAAGAGAATATCTTAGTTATAGTAGTAGGCCCTTCTTTTGAAGGCGACGTTACCCTCAACCTAGTGGTTTGAGTCAACAAGGATACAATCCTACTAGGTCGGAATATTGAAAGATAATTAAGTAAGTTATTAATGCAAAATATGGTGGGCCCCCTTCCAGGCAGCGGTCACCCTCAACCCGTTAGTCCGAGTCAGCAGGGATACAGTCCTCACGGGGTTGGTTTAAAGTTTTAATAGTAGTTTGTAAATAAGGGGTGCAGGTGCTTTCTTACTCTCAGTTGGGCCAGTCATTCCCGGCCAATCCATGGAGTAGTACTAAACTTGCACCTGGTTTTCGCAGGATCCATACACTGAACGAGACATAGAATTACCCAACCACCATTCTAACCCCCTTCCAAGTAGTTCACATGCTTTATATAGACCGTAAGACACGAATATGTGAGTAAATGACATATGAATAATGGTTGAATAAATTCGCCTTCAATATAAAAAAAAACTAATTATTAAAGTCATTAATACATACCCAATTAAAAAGTAGCCAAAGATTGGAAATCATAAAAGAAATATATAAAAGATATGTCTTCACCAAGTGATGTAAGAATTTAGCCAAGCATGGCCTTTGTTTGACAAAGATTCTTACGATCAATCTTGGATCCCGAGACTACTGGTATGTGTAAGGTGTGATATATTTTTATTGATATTTTAAGCCCATTTTACACATTAGTCAAGTTTTAATTTATAAAACACGATATTCTACTAACACTAAACACACACTTGGGCAAGTGCACCCATCGTGAGCGTAGTATAGCATTGGTAAGATACCGAGGTCGTACAAGGACACAAGAGTTTTTAGTAATGGTTTATCCTCAACATCTAATCAATCTAAAATTTTGAGAAAAGTTTTAAATTAAAAACTAAAAATGCAAATAAAAATAAAATAAAAACAGATAGACAAGATGAATCACTTGGATCCGACTTGTCTTTAATGTATCCTTTTGATGATTTTCGCACTTTCAGACTTTTTAAGAGATTATCTTAGTTATAGTAGTTGGCCCCTCTTTTGAATGTGAAGTTACCCTCAACCCAGTGGTTTGAGTCAGTAGGGATACAATCCCAAAGGGTCGGAATATTGAAAAACAATTAAGTTAGTTATTAATACGAAAAGTGGTAGGCCCCTCTTTTGAAGGTGACATTACCCTCGGCTAAGTGGTTTGAGTCAGCAAGGATACAATCCCAAGAAGCTGGTTTAATGTATTAATAGTAGTTTACATATGAGGGATTCAAGCTATTCGCACCCCCGCCATCCAATACAAGTGGGTATTGAAGGAGTGACTAGTAAGCTTGAACCAGGTCCTTGCAGGATCTATGCACTGAACAAGGCAAGAACCTTACCAAACCATTCCCCTAACCCCCGACCAGGTAGTCAACATGCCTTTATATAGACCGTAAAAACATGAATGATGCAATCTTTTACTTTATATAGACAGTAAAGTAACGTCAAGACACCACGGAAAAATGATAGGAAGAATTCACCTTCAACATAAGAAACTAATTATTAAAGTCATTAATACAAACCGAAATAAAAAGTGGCGAAAGATTAAAAATCAAAAGTAATACATAAAAGACTTGTCTTCACCAAGTGATGTAAGAGGCTTAACCAAACATGGCCTTTGATTGGCAAGAACCCTTACGATCAATCTTGGATCCCGAGACTACTACACACTCTAAAGATGGATGATGGATGATGGTGGTGGCGGTTGGTGTTGTAGTGGTGGTGGAGTGGTGGCAAAGTGGGAGAGTAGTGGTTTGCCAAGAGATGTCTTTGAAGTGAACCAAGCACCTCTATTTATAGCCTACACAGAACTCTGGCCATGGCCCCGTGTCCAGCGGGCACGCCCCCGTGGCCAGCCTTTTCTCTTCCTTCATTAATTGCAAGTGTCAGCAGAGGGCCCCACACGGCCCCGTGTCGCCTGGGCACGACCCTGTGGTCAACTTCGTATCTGTACCATCAAGATTTGGCAAGATTCTGCGTATCTTTGCATTGACCACGCCCCGTGCTGAGCTGGGCACGCCCCCGTGGTGGGCGTGGAAGCTTCTACAGGTTTGTCTTTTGTGCAGGTCCCTGACCATGCCCTGTGTTCAGCTGGGCACGACCCCGTGGTCTGTCTTCTGATTCTTTGTTTTCACTTTTGAGATGCTGCCGAGGGGTCGAGCATTTATGTTGGTTTTGGCTGCTTATTTGCTCCTTTTGTTCGTTTAAGCTTATTTGGTCTTGTAAATTCAAAAAGGAAGACAAAAACATGCTTTTTCCAACATTAGTACTAAAAAGGGTTAGTTTTATGCCTCATTTGATGTAATTTATATGTTACATTTTGCACACATCACTACACACACACTCAAAAAGATAGAAAATGGATGATGGTGGTGGATGATGGTGTTGTAGTGGTGGTGGAGTGGTGGCAAGTGAGAGAGAAGTGGTTTGCCAAGGGATGAGTTGAAGTGAAACCAAGCATCCCTATTTATAGCTGAAAACAGAACGCCCACCACGGCCTGTGCCCGGCTGGCACGTCATCGTGTCCATCAGTCTCTCTCTTCTACAGTAACTGTAGTGTCATACTTATACTAACACGACCCCGTGTGTCAATGGCACGGCCCGTGGCCAATGTACTTGCTGTAATTCTTCAGATTCTGGAAATCCAAGAGTTGACCACGCTCTATGTTGCTTTAGCACGGCCCTGTGTTGAGCTTGGAATTTGTCTTTTGTTGTTGTCTCTTTCTGTTGCAGTGAATGCCCACCGGGCACGGCCCGTGCTAGGTGAGCACGACCTCGTGCCAGAGTTTCTGTCTTTGTTATTTCTTGGGTTTGGATGTGGATGGGGGCTCGGCAAGTTGCTCAATCCTTCTTTATAGCTTTTTATGTTCGTTTTTGCTGTCTTTTTGCTTCTTTTATTCTTTTCAGCTCTTTTAACCCTGTTTATTGAAAATGAATAAAAACACAAGCTTTTTCCAACATTAGCACTAGAAAAGGGTTGATTTTATGCCTCATTTGATGTAATTTATATGTTGTATTTTGTACACATCAAAAACCCCCCACACTTGAATCTTTGCTTGTCCTCAAGCAAAACTCTTTATAGTGGTTTATACACCCAAACGGAATGGGTAGAAGAGAAAGTTTTGGACCTATCTTTAGAGTGTCAGGAATCCAAGTTCTAACTTATTTTGTTTTTATTTCATTTACATTTGTCACACCCCAACCCATGACGGAAACATCAGGGCATGGCACTGAGCGAAACAGATTGTCCAGGAGTTTCCACAACAACTACGAATACCAATTATTTAAACATCACGTCCCATACCATGACATAACAAGTAGCATAGTTATTACAGACAAATCAAAGACAAATTGTTCTGTTCCGACAACTCAGATTTCAAATAAATAGATTGTTCGTTGGTTTTTAGACTCCATACTACTTGATTTCCACAAAAGCAGGTAAAGCACGACAATCCTAGCATTCAAGCACCTGTCACATACGTTAAAATAGAGGTCAATACACATAGTGTAAAGGTGAGCATACAAGTTTGATATAGCATAATAGAGTTCGAAATCGTTTACGCATAACCAGCATGTACAACGTATAATGTGAAGCATGTAATGTAACACCCTGTGTTTTGAAAGTCAAAGTCAAAGTCAGGATTGAAGTCAAAGGAAGAAAATATTGCTAATTGCGATCTATCACTCCTTGCTCAACTACTGTTTGACTTCTTTGACTTGTAATCGAATCTATTTATTTAATCGCTTTAGTTGTATTATGTGGAGTATCTATTAATAATCGAGGTTTAATCACTATTTAATAGCATGTTTGATCGATTTATCGCTTATCGCTATCGCATTCGCAACTCGAATTATGTGTTCTGGATATTGATTTACGTGTGTGTGCTATTTATGTGTTACTTGTACATGTTATGTTTATGTTGAGGTGTTAATCGCAATCGCAATCTATCGCATCGCAATCAAATCGCAAATGCTAAACCCAAGATAATTATAGTGATTATATGTTAGATATAGTAGTTATGTTATTTGAGTAACTAATGGGTAATACTATCGCATCGCTCTCTCGAATCGCATCGCAATGCTCAACACTCTAATCGAAACAACAAAACTCATCGCGCCGAACACTAGGATCGAGTGGCCAACCGATCGAGTGGCCATCCAATCGGGTTGCCATCCGATCGGGTTGCTATCTGATCGAGTTGCCACCCGATCGGGCTGCCATCCGATCGAGTTACCACTCGATCGGGCTGCCACCCGATCGAGTTGCCACCCGATCGACCAGCCATTCTCACCCACTTTCCTTTTTGGGAAACCCTATAAATACCCACCTGTCACATCATTTGTGATGTGACAGCTCCTCTGCTCAACCAGCTCGCTCAAGCTCACTTTTCCCTCGATTTCTCTAGATTCTTGTAAGTTTTCAACCTAAATCTTGTACTTCTATGATCTACACGCACTTCTTCATCATTTTTACCTTTAAATCTCAACTTTTAACCGTGAAATCACTGGATTTGAGGTGTTCTAGGGTGATGTCATCATGGAGTTCTTATGAACTTCAATGTTTGGCTTCATTCCACCAAGAACAACTTAGATCTGAAGGATTTCCACAAAATTAATCAATGATTTCATCTAGATCTACATGAATTCATGGTTAAGAGGATTGAGAGAAGGTTTTCCAACTTTCTTTCAACTCTTTTACACTCAATGCACTCAAAACCGATAGAATCGGAGCTTGTTCTAATCTTCTACTCATTCTTAGTGAAGTGTTAGATCCAGATCTGAATTCTATCTAAGAGACTATTGAATTCGGGTTTAAACATGAATAATCGTCTCGAACCGTGAACCGGTGGGACTAGGGTGGTTCCTGTTCGGTTGGGTCACTTGGGTCGAGATAGGTTTCCTGTTGTTTAAACAAGTTATCATAACGTCTCGTTCAAAGGTGCAAAACTTCAAACAAAATCAAGTGTCAAGATGATCAGATCATTAGGACGGATTGTCGTCCGATCAGATTGCCGTCCGATCGGATTGCCGTCCAATCGGATTGTCGTCCGATCGGATTGCCATCCGATTGGGTTGCACTTGGTCCCACATCTAAACTTTTATTCAAACTATTCAAGGATCTGAACGTTGAAACGGATTACCGCCCGATCGGATTGCCATCCGATCGAGCGACCGTCCGATCGTGTGACGTTTGGGACTTGGGTACTTAAACAAATTTTCAACATGTTCAATAAATACGGATTGCCACCCGATCGGATAGCCATCCGATCGAGTGACCGTTCTGCTGTGAACTTGTTCTCAACTAAGAAGTGACCTACCAATCGGATTGCTGTCCAATCGAATGGCCGTTCGATCGACCGACCTGAAAGGTGGAGATACTTCTTTATTTTTGAAATGTTACAACGAAAACTTCAAAGTACAAACCATCATACACAAACACATCTTCACCAAACGAGGTGCCAATCCAATCGAATGGCCATCCGATCAGATGACCATCCGAACGGATTACCACCCGATCGACTGGCCATCCGATCGGATTGCCATCCGATCGGATTTCCATCCGATCGGATTACCATCCGATCCTTGGTACACTTGCATCATTTTACGCGCCGCTCATCGTTATGCTATCGTTAACTGTTCAGGTTAATCTCTCTCAGCACTCCCTTCAATCCAAGGGAGTATTTACTTGTTAAACACAATCTGTGAGTATACTCGATCCCTTTTTGCTTTATGTACTTTTGGGTGTTACATTCGGTACTTATTCTAAATCACATCGAACACACAACGCAAACACTATTTATACACTGACCTCTAATGCATGTTATACGTGACTTGATGAATGTCTGTTTGTTATGTTAACACATTGATTGCTGTCTACCTGCCTTGGCAACGATAGTACTATAGTTTGGACTCAGCACACGTTCACTTAGGGGTTGTTCAGGACAATTACTTCACGTGTTCACAGTGGTGAACATGTGTTGCGCACTCGCTACTCGCAGTCATTGGTATTGATAGGATATTTGTCGATAACTTACATGCTTCACATTATACGTTGTACATGCTGGTTATGCGTAAACGATTTCGAACTCTATATGCTATTATCAAACTTGTATGCTCACCTTTACACTATGTGTATTGACCTTTATTTTAACGTATGTGACAGGTGTTTGAATGCAAGGATTGTTGTGCTTTACTTGCTTTTGTGGAATCAAGTAGGATCGAGAGTCTAGAAACAAAGACAATTTATATTTTTCTTTAAATCTGAGTTGTCGGAACATGTTGTTTTGAGAATATCTACGTCTGTAATAATTAGATTACTTAATAGGTTATGGTATGGGACATAATATTAACTATTTGGTAATTTAGTCGTTAAGGAATTTCTCTTGACAATCTGTTTCGCTCAGTGCCATGCCCCGATGTTTCCGTCATCGGTTGGGGTGTGACTGTAACACCCAAAAAACGGGTTTGGTAAATTAGAACCCAGTTAATATAAAGAAATGAGTTTTAGTCTCTTATATAATCAAAACGAAACTTGAGGGACCAAAACCGTTAAGTGGGAAACATGTGTTTTATAAACTAAACTTAAAACACCACACACACACATAGTGTATGTATGTGTATCGATATCCAGGAAGAAGAAAGAGGGTTCAAACCCTAGTTTCACTAAAATCCTCAAATTGGAAGGCTAAATGAAGCTTAATTCATAACCGAGCATGGATTAATGATCACCTTCACAAGGGGATCATAAGGTATGTCTTAAAACCTAGATTGGTGATCTTGCACGAAGTGGGTTATGTTCTAATCCGTGAATTGGTATGAAATTGAGTATGAGCATGTGTTAGAATCATCATATAAAATATGGATTATGAATGGTTTGGGTTAATTTGATGTTTAGAGGTGAAACCCATTAGTTATGGTAAGGATGAGGACTTGAATAATCACCCATGTATAATTCTTGTTTAATATAGATGAATTTTGATATGTATAATGTATTCTTGTTAGAAGAATTGAAAGAAATGTGATGCTAATATGTTTGATGTTTATGTGTGAATGATGCATGTTGATTAGTAGGAGGAATTGGAGGAATTATGTATGAGATTAGAAGAATATGCATAAATTAGTTGTACACTATGCTTAGGAGGTAGTATACACACTAAGTATATGATGAAATTATGAGGTAATTGAGATTAGATCACTTGTAAGTGATTAACAAAGTAGTTATGGAGTGGGTTTGGTATAATATGATGAAAATGATCATATGCTCATGTTAATAATGTTTGATATTGTATATGTGTGAATGTTTGAAGAATTCGGCTAAGATTTGATAGGTTAGCATGTTATAAGGTTGAATGATAATTTCGATATTAGATCCGTGAGATGGAATGGATCGTGATAAACGATTAATAAGCTAACTATCTTGAAAATAATATATGATAGTTTGATGCTTGATAAACGATGTGGAAGCTTGGGAAAGAAGCGGGTCAAACGGAACGTATATACATGGAAAGCATATTTGGACGAGAGGTAAGTAAAACTTACACCCTTTTTGTAGAATATCTTTTTATCGTATAGATTAAGAATATGATAAATTAATATGTGAAGTATGACGTTCCGACAAGTTTGATACGGGTCGGAACATGTAGCTATGATAAGTAACTAAGTTTGATGGTTAAAAAGGGTAAAAAGGGTATTATGGTAATTTGGGTTACGAGTTAACAAAAGAATAAGTTACAATGAAAGGATAAGGAATGATTACAATCACATAAGGACGAAATGGACATTTAGACTTAAAGGGTCAAATGGTGAAGATATCACCATTTGACGATATCGACTGATGATTGTTTGTCGAGTATTATGAATGCACAGGAAGAATAGCTAAAGGATTTGCGTTGCTACTAACTAGCAACTTAA
This sequence comes from Helianthus tuberosus, assembly GCA_030545235.1. Taxonomy (NCBI): domain Eukaryota; kingdom Viridiplantae; phylum Streptophyta; class Magnoliopsida; order Asterales; family Asteraceae; genus Helianthus; species Helianthus tuberosus. The sequence goes on along the minus strand of CM060424.1, from coordinate 174,584,330 downwards.
CTGATGAAGTACTAAAACAGGTCATAGCTTTGACCCTAGCCAGGTATGTGTGATTAGAGTTATGGTTAAGTCGTAGGGTTTGGTTAAAAATGGATGGAAGTCCTTTGTTGCAAAGAACGAGACTATGGACGACCAAAACGCCCTTGATGGGTATTTCGGGCAAACGACCTTTAAAAATTGTTTAGAAACAAACCATTTGATTAAATGAATACTTTGGGTAAGTATGAAAGCGGAAAGTATGATCTTTGCAAGTCAAATGCCTTAAAATGCGTAAATACCCTTAACGGGTCAAAATAAGCTTTTGAACGAAAATGGGTTAAGAGGATGCAAGGCATCCTAGAATTTAATCTTTTATGATAGACAACGTTGAAATTATAAGGTTCATGAGAAATTGAGGTCAAATAAACAGATTATTTTGATAAATGCATGAACGGGTCAAAACTTTGTAAAAAGGTAATAAGTCGAAAGCGTAAAAGTCTAAAATTTTGTTAATCCGGATGTCGGATGTTAACTCCATGTGATGGAGAATTAAATTACGGTCGCGTAGGAAAAAGAATCGTGTAATACGGATAAAAAACGAGGAAGTTATGCTCGTTTCCGTAAAACTGAGTTATGCTGGGAATATGCAACAACAGCTGCAAACATTCTGATCATAGTGGTGCGACGCGACGGCGAAGGCAAGTTGCCGTCGCGTGACGCCACGGGATCCAGAGTTACAAAAAAAATAATATTTTAATGTATGTGCAATGAGAACCCGTTTAGACCATTTTTAAACGCTTATACACTAAGTATGACTGATTTATTTCATGTTTTAGGAGATGTAGACATGGGTGAGGATATGTATGTATGTATGTATGTATGTATGCATGTAGGATTGTTGGTAGGTATGGAAGAAGTTATGTATTAATGTATACAAGTATGTAGTTATGCTTGAAAGTATGTAGGTATGTGGGTACGTATGTATGCATGTAAGCAAGTAAGTATGCATGGTTGTATGCAAGTTTTCAATACTATACAGTATTAACGCTATTAATAGTGCACCTCGAAAATGAAGTGTAATGCAGGTACACTATTGAAGTCTCACCAGAATTGATGTTTACATGGAAAGCTTAAATGTAGAGGAATATCGGAATGAGAAGTATACGAGTATGAATCTGGGTATGTTTATAATGTGTGCTAACGTAATGAACGTATGTGGTTGTCACACCCCGACCACGTAAAACAACAAATCATGGCGGAAACGTCGGGGAGTGTCGTAACAGAATCATTGTTTCATAACACATGGATTGAAGTTTTGTTTTATTGAATTAAGTGTATTACATTACATTTGAAATTAGAAACAAAACATGAACAAATTAACTTCCATTGTTATTAAGTCACTAAGGCCTCGTCCATTCCTTTGTGAGCATGCACCAATATCATCATCAAACATCATCAACTACGGTACCTGAAACATATGTGAAAATACGTCAGCATAAAAATGTCGGCGAGTACATAGGTTTTATGTGAGTGTCGGATTCATGGCTCGTTTACATTTTGAAATAACTCAAATAACTTTGTTAATTGATATTTAGAAAACCAAGTTTTGTAAAACGTTTATATTAAAAATTTAAATAACCAAGTCCAAGCAGATTAAATTATAAATTATAAAACCTTGATGCCATGAATCTTAACTCAAAACATTTGTTTATAAAAAAATCCAAATTGTAAATCGTTTTTGAAATAAAACTCGAATGGTTTATATTATTAGAAAAACCTTGTAATAATACCTAGTTTTGATAACCTTGCCCAAGTGATCTAGACAACGCAACGATATATAATGTGTCAAAAGCACTTATATATAGGAAGTACCAGCGGCGTATCCACCATGCTTTTAACACATCACACCCGCCCCGTTATCTAATCACTTCCTTAACCCAACGGTTCAAACAGTTACAAACGGTTCACATAATCAAACAGTTACAAAAGGTTCACATAATCAAACAGTTACAAACGGTTCACATAATCAAACAGTTACAAACGGTTCACATAAATCAAATAGTAATATAAACCATAACATTTGTTTAAAAGACATGAAAACATTTGACACATATGAATCACCCCAAAACGGTTTAAAACGGTAAAAGAGGGGACTATGTACTCACTTGAGGATGCTTAGAAGTCTTGAATAACAACCAAGCAAAGCTAGAGGGATCACGGAAATCAAACGGCACCTAATATGGGTAACTACATTAATAACCGGACCTAAATCGGAAGATCGGATAGGATGAGGTTTCGTAAACCAAATGAGTGTTGGAACTCATATGATATGGTTTAACAAAGCCTACATACTAAAACGAAACTTAACCTAAGTGCTTACAACCCATTATTACCCGTTTAAGTAGCTTACACTACTTTAACGCGTCGTTCGCGTAAAACGCGTTCGGACCGCCTAACTAGTCCTATGACAAGTATTATATTCCTTAACACATCTAATAATGTTTCCTAATCAGTTTAGATGTCAAACTTTTGGTTACATATGCTTAAAATGAATTTATGCGTAAAAAGGGCATTTTGGTCATTTTCCTAAGGCATATAAACTACCTATCATACAACTACTTAAACGAAGTGACCATAAGGTATAAAATCGGAAGGTTATTCCCTATATAACTATGGTCACAATATATGCTTGGTCGGATCCTACTGATCGACCAAACGGGTCGGGTTCGAAAGACTAAGCGGTTGTTTAGACCACTTATCTCACGACCCTATATAAGCACTAACCTAAAAGTGATGAGTTAAACATGTTAAAACATGTTTAACAAAGTTAGAAAACAAGCTTGATATCAAAACAAACGGTTTTGATACCCAAGAATAGTTTGGTTGCAAAATACGCATAAACGCGCATTTTGACCGAAACCATGACTCGTCACTACACCTAATCAACGTGGTAATCAGTAGGTATAGTCACACGGGACTATAACCATCGTGATTACGCTCACGTTGCGAAGTTCAAACGAACTTCGTGTTGACCAAAGACTGGTCAAAGCAGAAAGTCAAACACTGTTTGACTTTTACGCTTAAAAACGCATAAAAGCATGAAAGAAACTTACAAAGGGTCCAAGCTAGGAAGAACTTGATCTAAATACTCAGGTATGAAGCATAAAGCTTCAACTTAGAGCATAAAATTAGATCAAGGTGTGAGGAAAATGGAATGAGAGCTTGGGTATTTATAGATTTGGGAGAACCTTTAGGATCGTTTCTCGCATTTCGTGCTTCGATCTTGGCCCTCCACTTGGGCACATGGTTTTCAAAACCATGGGAATATTTAAAACCATCAAATTCCAGCACATGGAGTGCAAAACCTTGGGTTAAAACCATCAAAACCTCAAAAATGGACCAAGTTCAATGTATCTGCCAGAAATTTCAAAAATGGTCCATGTACTTGTAAAACTTGATTGTTTTGGCACTTTTAAGCCCCGTTAACCCCATTTCAAGGCTCTAAAATAAAGCTAAAGTATAGGGAACTTGAAATGTGCTCAAAAATATCTCGGATGTCGGTTCGTTTGGTCGTACGGTTGCGTTGTTCGGTTAATTACGATGGAAATCGTAACGAACGCAAAAACGATCCAAATTACGCGACGAGTGGAATTTTATCATGCCAATCACTAAAATAAAATATTTTAAAAATTACATACATTTTTGGATGTCCGGATATATTCAGAACGTAAGATATGCGCGAAAATGCAAGCTTATGCACTTTTTGACACTTTTAGTCCCTATTGATCAATAAAGTTTATTTTTGCACACCAAAACACCTCAAAGCCTATTTCTAAGCTATGTAAAGTATATTTAGGGCATTTTTAACTTATGATCAAGTTCCGGAACGTTTGTTACTATACAAATCGGTATAGTTTCGCAGTTTGACGCAAATAGTCCCTTCGATCGAACAAACTTGATTTCGACACACCAAACCATCCAAAACTTATTTATAAGTTACGTAAAGGTTATTTAAGGTATGTTAAGCCTATATTACGGTTTCCAGAGTGTTTGTTACATTAAACTGGTTATATTTACGCAACAGATCGCGTATAACCTTCCAGAAAGCGATTTAAAGCTCGAAATCGAACATGAATTGATATGTGCACATGATACACATATTTATACAAATCCCAAGTATGAAAACACAATATTTCATTGATTTGGTATTTGTTTGATGGTCGCAGAGGCACAGGTGTCACAGTCTCCCTACTTTATGAAATTTCATCCCGAAATTTATTCGTAGGAGCCTGTCTATGACTTTGTGTTAAATAACCATCAAAGATAAGGCATAATCCTATCATTTCCTTCAACGAACATTCTTCAGAAGTGAAAATGAACAGACGGAGTCATTTTCCTCAACGGGCATTCTTCAGAAATGGAAATTAAGGAATAACCAAAAGGATATTCATTTCCCTCAACGGACATTCTTCATAAATGAAAATGAAAATGAACGGATAATCATTTTCTTCGACGGCTATTCTTCAGAAATGGAAATGAAGAAATAATCAAACGGATATTAATTTCCTCAACGGATATTCTTCAGAAATGAAAATGAAAATGAACGGATAATCATTTTCTTCGACGGGTATTCTTCAGAAATGGAAATGAAGGAATAATCAAACGGATATTCATTTCCTCAATGGACATTCTTTAGAAACGAAAATGAAAATGAACGAATAATCATTTTCTTCGACGGGTATTCTTCAGAAATGGAAATGAAAGAATAAACAAAAGGACATTCATTTCCTTTAATGGACATTCTTCAGAAACGAAAATGAACGGACGGAGTCATTTTCGACGGGTGCTTCATCAGAAACGGAAATGAATAGAATTAACTCAAAAGGATATTCATTTCCCTCAACGGACATTCTTCAGAAACGAAAATGAACGGACGGAGTCATTTTCAACGGGTGCTTCGTCAGAAATGGAAATGAATAGAATTAACTCTAGACACATGACAAAACTTGTTGTGGTTTCTGTGCACTAAATTCCATAATTATGTATGCATCCATAATTACGTAATTTCTTGCACAGTTCGCACAGTTTGTTTTATAATGTGAAAGGGATAGAATTTGAACAAGCTTGAGATAACTTTGATTGGGCCAACACATAAGCACATAATTGTTTTCTTGGTTATTAATTTGTTATTAATTTGACGTTGATTTGAACATAGGTATTCAAGGTATACCAGGAACCCAGTCGATGGACTTCAACGTCCTCAAGAATTTATCTGAAAAGATAGGATGATCTTCCAAAAATTCGATTTTTGATTACAAGGAATCATAACATTCGAATTAAGATACACAACAATTAAGGACTTACGGAAATACCCTTAGGTACCCTATTAAGGATTTATAGAGGCACTTTGGGTATTTGTCCAGAGTTGTAACTTGCGCCTTGTACTTCGTTTCCTTGGAAGAAACAGGCATTTAGGATTTTCGTGGAAAACGCAAGAGATCATAAAATGGAAGAATTTGGGAGTAGTCTGCTCTTCAAGGAATACGATTCCTTGATTTTCGGTATTGTAGGGGATATGTTGTTTATACATGCAACCACATAAATACATTGCAATGTAAATAAAAGATTTATTTATAAACAACATCAACAACTGTTTCATAGACCTTGACAACAAAAGAAAATAATACATAAAGCTTGATTATTTCTAAATAGCGTTGTCTTCCAATCGGTCAGATGCTCATCCCTGTGCTGGATTTGCATTAGCATGCTTTGGGCAATTCCTTCGAAAATGGCCCATCTCGCCACAGTTGAAACAAAAACCTGGTGGAAAATGAGCGTGAGCAGGATTGTTGCCAGCTTGATTTGGTGCAGCTTCAGCTGGGCAGACTCTTGTTGTATGGCCTATAAGTCCACAAGTTTGGAATTTGCGGCACTTTACATTGGCATGATGGTGAAGGCTACATTGGTTGCACAAATGTGCAGTTCCGTTGTATGGCTTCCTAGCATGGGGTTGAGCCGGTTGGTTGGGGACAGCTTGGTCATTGTGGGCAACCACGGCAAAGTTCTGAGAAGCCTTTCGCTTCTTTGACTTCTTAGAGGATTCAGTCTGTTCATCCTTTGGTTTCGATTCCTCGATCGGTTTCTTATCACCCTTTCGGAAAAGTTTACCTTTCCTGATCTGGGATTCAGTCAAGGTAGCGGATAGCTCAATGGCCTGCCTAACTGTAGTGGGGTTGCTACCAGTAACAATGTCTTGTACTGATTCAGGGAGGCCATCAATGTACTTTTCGATTGCCTTATCCAAGGGCGTAACCATGTTTGGGCATAACAGACTTAACTCCTCATAATGGTCAGTGTAGGCTCGATGCTCACCGCTATCTTGCTTAAGATCGTCGATTCCCTTTCCAATGCCCTAATCTCATGACGAGGACATAATTCCTTCATTATTATAGCTCGAAGCTCTTCCCATGTTTGAGCCAGTGCTACCTCAGCACCCCTATCCCTCATCACACCATTCCACCATGTTAAAGCTCGTTTCTCAAAGACACTAGATGCAAATTCAACCTTTCGCTCGATTGGACACTGAACATGTCTGAAGGTGTTCTCTAGACTCTCGAACCATTGCAGAAGTGTAGTTGCTCCTTGGGACCCAGAAAACTTTGATGGCTTGGCAGAGTTGAATGTCTTGAAGTTACAGGGAGCATTATTGTTGTTGAGGGCTTGGTTACATTGAACAATGATGTTTGGGATTGCAGCAGCCATTTGCTGCGTAATGATAACTGCCAATTCTTCATTAGGTACCTGATTGTCGCGTCGTGGAGGCATTCTAAAAGAGGAAGCATGAGAGAAAACAAGTGAAACGACATTGGGTAAGAATAGGATGTTACAATTACCGACCAAAAAGGCATGGATGATGGTCATTTGTTTGAACCACGAAACAAACAAACGACACACAGAGGCTGAATCAAAGTAATTAGGTCCTCATAATGTATTGTGAAGAAATGCTTTAGCTGATAAGTGGACACTCACCCCAAGGGTTCCCAGGTAAGAGTGACTGGTCCGATTATGTGGATTTGTACGAACACTCTAGCCTTAGACAGAAAACTCAGAGTACAGGCATCCACTCTTCCAGATTGCACATGTTCACACTATAAGGCCCAAACCTTGACGAGATTTTGAAAACTTTGAAGGTTTAAAACCTTATAATAAAACATCCTAGAACAGATGATTAGTTTTCAAAGCAGATTCGAAATTTGTGTTCTTGTTGTGGTTGTCACCTAAGGATAAGTGACGGTATTGTTTTAAGATCTAAACGCAAGTAAACTCGTGTTAGTGTCCTAGAAAGGTTATAGACTAGGTTAAAGCATTACTAATAACCAAATTCCCTATAACCATGAGCTCTGATACCAACTTTTCTGTCACACCCCGACCACGTAAAACAACAAATCATGGCGGAAACGTCAGGGAGTGTCGTAACAGAATCATTGTTTCATAACACATGGATTGAAGTTTTGTTTTATTGAATTAAGTGTATTACATTACATTACATTTGAAATTAGAAACAAAACATGAACAAATTAACTTCCATTGTTATTAAGTCACTAAGGCCTCGTCCATTCCTATGTGAGCATGCACCAATATCATCATCAAACATCATCAACTATGGTACCTGAAACATATGTGAAAATACGTCAGCATAAAAATGCCGGCGAGTACATAGGTTTTATGTGAGTGTCGGATTCATGGCTCGTTTACATTTTGAAATAACTCAAATAACTTTGTTAATTGATATTTAGAAAACCAAGTTTTGTAAAACGTTTATATTAAAAATTTAAATAACCAAGTCAAAGCAGATTAAATTATAAATTATAAAACCTCGATGCCATGAATCTTAACTCAAAACATTTGTTTATAAAAAAATCCCCAAATTGTAAATCGTTTTTGAAATAAAACTCGAATGGTTTATATTGTTAGAAAAACCTTGTAATAATACCTCGTTTTGATAACCTTACCCAAGTGATCTAGATAACGCAACGATATATAATGTGTTAAAAGCACTTATATATAGGAAGTACCAGTGGCGTATCCACCATGCTTTTAACACATCACACCCGCCCCGTTACCTAATCACTTCCCTAACCCAACGGTTCAAACAGTTACAAACGGTTCACATAAATCAAACAGTTACAAACAGTTCACATAATCAAACAGTTACAAACGGTTCACATAATCAAACAGTTACAAACGGTTCACATAATCAAACAGTTACAAACGGTTCACATAAATCAAATTGTAATATAAACCATAGCATTTGTTTAAAAGACTCGAAAACATTTGACACATATGAATCACCCCAAAACGGTTTAAAACGGTAAAAGATGGGACTATGTACTTGTTATGGGTCATTTTCTGAATATACATATCCTGACTAATATCCCGCTTTTAATTGTTTATTTGTGACCAGGATGCTGGAAGAGGATATTGCTAACATCTTGGGCGATATCCTGAGGTTTATTGAATTAACCACATGCAGGTTAAAGGCTGAGACTTGCTAACGGTCAAGTGGACTTCTTCACCTCAAGACTCGGACGTGTTTGTTGAAGGAGAGACGTTGAACCCGAAAGACCAGGTCTACAACGTTCGATTAAGGAATATTCGGTGGATCCCGGAAGTTTAGGATAGTTTGTTATATTATCTTTACTATAAATAGATGGGGGCGGATCAGTTTAAGGCACACAATTTTACACTGATACTCTCGAACACTTTCACTCTCTAGCTCATTGCAAACACTACACTTGTATTCAAATTTCATTGTAACACATAGTCGATCCGCACCACATCCTGCACTGTATCCCGACGTTTGAAGTAATAAGAAGAACAAGGCAGCTGCGATTGTCAGCTCCCGAGGTTTTATGCCGGCGATCTAGATTGATCAAGGGCTTTCCTCGTACATCTCGTGTCGTTTACTTTACTTTTGCTCATAGTTTGATCGTAGATACAGCTCAATATCCTGAGCCGTATCCTGAATACTGATTTTCTAAATAACTTAACAAGCATATTTTTCACACATATTTCTAGCACACTACCTCACTTAACTAATTTGATCACTAAATTGCTTAGGTAATTTTTGACCAAAACAATTTGGCGCCCACCGTGGGGCAAGTGGTGCTCTCTTTACTAAAAATTTTTGTGAAATCGCTAATCGGCTTTCTATTTTCAAAACTTTTTGCCACATTGTCCGTAATGGCCTCAAGATCAAACATGAGCTCCTCCACTGTGTCTGCTATGACTTCTGCTACTACCGGTTCGGTGCTTCCACCACCTCCTCCAAGGATGCCAGCCTCTTCACGACCTCAGGATATTATCCCTACCCGCAGTGTTCAGGAATCTGCTCCTGTTTTAGCTTCTAACGATGAAATTTTAACCTTATTTGGAAGTGTGCAGGAACAAATGAGGCAGCAACAGGAAACGAACCAAATGCTTTTAAGGGAAATACAACTCCTGAAGTCTGGCTCGAGCAGATCTGCTGAGGATATTGTCACTCCATTACATCCCAGAACTTTGAACTTCAGTTCAGCGGTGTATACTGAGGATAATAGGGGGAATATTGTGCCCAGCCTTCCTCAGAATCATACTCCTGAAATACCCTCCTCGGTCAGGATGTCAACCATGAGGAGCTCAGGATATGCTTCAGGATATGGGCAAAATCCTCCAACGGGTAACGTGTCAAATAATAATAATACTCATGCTACTAACAATAGTGGATCTTTGCATGATACAGGTGTAACATCAGCACTTACTAGGGAACTTCAGAAGTTGAAGGACATGATATCTAGTGTACCTGGGGTGGTCCAGCCGATCCCGAAAGTGTCCCAAGACAGCCACAAGATATCTCGTTTTGCATATCCTATCTGTGATGCTGAGATCCCAAAGAGATTTCAAACCCCCAACATGAAGCTTTACGACGGAACTACGGATCCTGAGGAGCATATTGCGCAATATAGGGAACGAATGGAGATTAACCCTATCCCTCCGGATCTCAAGGAAGCATGCTTGTGCAAGGGTTTTGGTTCAACCTTAACAGGATCAGCCTTGAAATGGCTCTTGAATGTTCCTCCACATTCGATTACTTCTTTTGCTCACTTAGTAAATTTATTTAATAGTCAGTTTTCTTGTAGTAGAAGCTTTGAAAAATTAACAAGTGATCTCTACAGGATAACACAGCAGGAATCCCTTAGGGATTATGTGAACAAGTTCAGCCGGGAATCCCTAGACATTCCTCATCTTGATGTTGCAACAGCTGTGCAAGCTTTCAAGATGGGGCTGCAAAAGGATTCTCAATTTTATCAAGATCTTGTAATGAACCCATGCAGGAACTTGGATGAAGCTCGAAACAGGGCCCTAAGATATATTCGGTTGGAAGATGATAGGAAGATGCAAGAGAGAATGAACTCATCCAACACCTATGATTCGACCAACAGGAAGTCTGAATCCTCATTCAAGCCATATCGGCCTAAGCCATATGGTAGAAATGAAAATAAGAGAGTGAATGCTGTCGAAGATGAGGATCCTAAAGAGTATCCTGAGTTGTCTGAATATTGCTTTTCTGTTAACATTCCTGAATTGATGTATGCCATGCAGGGTCTAGGAGACAAGGCTAGGTGGCCTCGAAAGAGTCAACAGAAAGCTGACTGGAAAGATAAGTCAAAATGGTGTGCTTTCCACGAAGATTTCGGACATATGACCGAGGATTGCATTGCTCTAAGGAAAGAAATAAGCTATCTTCTAAGCAAGGATATCTGAAAGACCTCTTAGGAAGAAAGAAGAATAAGGGTCAGGATACTGAGAAGGATCTTGAGCGAGCAGCATCACCTCCCGCGGATGCCAAGATAATCAACTTCATTTCGGGAGGATCCGACATTTGTGGGACTTCGTATTCGGCGGCAAAGAGACATGCAAAGGAAGCTAAGGCCGAAAGGGGAGACAAACCTGTCAGGATGATGATGTGTTAAAAATGTAACATATAAATTTCATCAAATGAGGCATAAAACTAACCCTTTTTTAGTACTAATGTTGGAAAAAGTGTGCTTTTGTCTTCCTTTTGTATTTTCAGGATTAAATGAGCTCAAATTAACAAAAGAAGCAAAAAGACAGCTAAATCTAGCATAAATACAAGAAAAGGAACAAACGTGGCATGCCCGACCCCCCTCAACAGCATCTCCCAAAGCAAAAACAAGAAAGAAAGCTGAGCATGGGGCTGTGCCCAGCTGAGCACGGGGCGTGCCCAGCTCAGCACGGGGCAGTGCTCAGGATGGACAGCCCTGGCACTAAAGACAAACCTATAGAAGCTTCTATTGCCCACCACGGGCCGTGTCCAGTGAACACGGGGGCGTGGCGAAAGTACAGCAGGCGCATTAATTGTAATTGTGAATTACAATTAATGAAGAGAGAGAGTGTCAGACAGGCACGGGGCCGTGTCCAGCGGACACGGGGTCGTGCCCAGCCTTCTGTTCAGCCTATAAATAGGAGTGCTAGGTTTCATTTCAACTCATCCCTTGGCACACCACCTCTCTCACACTTCACCCACCACCCACCACCACCATAACACCATCATCCACCACCATCGTAGAGTGTGTGAGTCGTCTCGGGATCCAAGATTGATCGTAAGAGTTCTTTACAATCAAGGCCATGTTTGCCTAAGTCTCTTACATCACTTGGTGAAGACAAAGTGTCTAGTGTAATACTTTTTATTTCTAATCTTTTGCACTTTTTACTTGGTTTTGTATTAATGACTTTAATAACTAGTTGCTTATGTTGAAGGTGATCTTTCCTTATCGTTTGTCCGTGGTGTCTTGGCATTATTTTACTGTCTATATAAAATTAAAGATTTTCACCATTCATATCTCCACGGTCTATATGGAGGTATGTTGGCTACCTGGTCGGGGGTTAAGGGAACGGTTTGGTAAAGGTCTTGCCATTGTTCAGCGTTTAGAGGTCCTGCAATGGACCTGGGTCAAATTTAGTAGGACCTCCTTCAATACTTAACGGTATTGGATGGCAGGGGTCCAAACTCTTTGATCCCCTCATAAGTTAACTACTATTAATACTATAACCCGGCTATTTAGGATTGTATCCCTGCTGACTCAGACTACTTAGTCGAGGGTAACGTCACCTCCAAAAGAGGGGCCTACCATAATTTGCATTAATAACTTAATTAATTATCTTCCAATAATCCACCCTTTTAGGATTGTATCCTTGCTGACTCAAACTACTGGGGTGAGGGTAACGTCACCTTCAAAAGAGGGGCCTACTACAATAACTAAGATAATCTCTTAAAATAGTGCAAAAGTGCGGAAATAATCAAAGGTTACACTAGATACGAGTCGGAACCAAGTGATTCATCTTGTCTATCTGTTTTTCTTTTTATTTTTATTTTCAGCATTTTATTTAGTTTTCATTTTTCTTAGTTTAAAACATTTTTCTAACTTTTTATTTTGATTAGACGTTGAGGATAAACCGGTACTAAAAGCTCTTGTGTCCTTGGACGACCTCGGTATCTTGCCAACACTATACTACGCTCACGATGGGTGCACTTGCCCATATGTGTGTTTAGTGTTAGTAAAATATCGTGTTTTATAAATTTAAAACTTGGCTAAAAATAAGTGTTAAAGGGGCTTAAAATATACACCTAATATATATAACACTTCACACGCATCAAGTTTTTGGCGCCGTTGCCGGGGGCACAAGGATTTTAGGAAAGCTTAAAATCGACGGCCTAATCAGTTTTTCAAAACCTTTTCAAAACGGGCCAACATTTTTCTGCATTTTAGTTTAGTTTTGCATTTATAGTAGGTTGAACACGGGCCGTGCTCACTGAACACGGGACCGTGCTGCATATTTTTCATAAAACACCCAGTAACAGAAGCTTGAACATGGGCCGTGCTCACTGAACACGCCCCGTGCTCAACGAAATCAGTAAATTTAATTAAAACGCCCAGATACAGATCCTGAACACGGGGCCGTGTCCAGCCGCTGTTTCCGTTTTTATTTTTGTTTTCTGATCTCGAGACTTGGTTGTGGTCTGCTGAGTGATTCTTATGGATCAATACTCAGGAGGTTACAACTACACCTATGATGAGGATGATTATAGGGGTAATTATTGCACTAATTGTCGTAACTCACGCTCGGTTCAATACAATCACTCATATCAACCATCCAATTCATACACCTACTATGAGGAACCCAGGTACGAGCCATCAACTTCATACACATCATATGAAGACCAAAGGTATGAACCTCCTCCCTCGTACTCATATTTTGATGAACCAAGGTATGAGCCTTCATACTCATACTTTGAGGAACCAAGATATAAGCCACCACCTTCGTATGCTTATTATGAGGAACCATGGCGTGAATAACCCACCTCATATGAGTATTATGAAGAACAAAATTACGACCCTTATCCATCATATGCTTACAATGAAGAACAATGGTGTGAACCATCTACTTCATATGGGTATTATGAGGAACAAAGGATCGAACAACTGGATTCAAGCTTTGAAAATCCCGATTCTTTTTCTATAACCGAAGTGACCGATAGGATATTAGAACACATTAGAGTTATCGATCGTTGTATAAAAGAATCTCGCGCAAGGGAAGAGGAGTCCCGCGCAAGAGAAGAATTAAAAAAGGAAGAGATAACTGAAAGTGTAAAAATGGAAGAACAAATAAGTGAAAAACCGACACATGAGTTAAACAACGAAAAAGGTGAGTCCGACAACGTTAAAATTCAAGAAGAGTCTAATTTTGAAGAAATTAATCTCTTGTCACCTTCTTTTGAAAATCATTGTTTAGTACCCACTCATGCTAAGTTTTTAAAAGAGTTAAACACTAACACTAAAATTGACGAAACGGTAAGTGTTAAGTTAACTGATGATCAAATCTCACTAATAAAAGAAGACCCATTTGAAATTAACATTACACCGGTTCCATGTTTCTTTCAAAATTCGTTTATTAGTAACGTTACAATCGATAAAGATCTTTGTGTTAACATAATGCCTAACTACATTTTCGAAAAATTAAGTATTAGTGATTTTTCTCCACTTCAAATACCCATTTTTCTATCCAATCGGAAAGTAATAAAATCAATCGGTATAGTTGAGGATGTATTGGTTCAAACAAAGCAAATGATAATCCCGACCGATTTTGTCAACCTCGATGACGCTCCTCTAGTGTTGGGACGACCATTTGTAAAAACTCACGAAGCTTTGAAAAACCGGAAGTTCAACAATCCACCTCTTCAATTAGGGGCATTTAAAAGAACTGTCGATCTTGAGCGATCAATGAAATATCCATTCGGCAATGACGACCCCCTAATTGAAGATGAGCCAGAACCACCCGATAAGGTGGGTCTAGCCAAGGACCCTTATAAACGTGGCGCACCACGGAGGCATTCCGCGGAACTATCCGTAGTTTTAGTTTAGATTAACTTTTACGTTTTCTAGTTTAGTTTTTTTTTTCTCAGGAATAAAACACACTCGGGATGGTGAAGGATGATAAGGGAAGCTTGAACCAACACCCCATGCACAAAAACAGAGCCTCCCGACAATTTTTCTTCATTACAGCAAGTTCAGCACGGGGCCGTGCTCACCCCAACACGCCCCGTGCCCAAGGTTCTGTAGAAAATGCCCAGTTCAGGTACCTGGACACGGGGCCGTGCTCACTGGACACGCCCCCGTACCCAGCCTTCTGTTTACTTTTGGTACTGGCAGTCTGGACACTGGGCCGTGCTCAGCCAACACCACCCCGTGTTCAGCTACCCAGTACCATAAAATCTTGTTTTTAACCCATTTTTACACATTTAATCAGCCTAAAAACTTATTTTTGGGACACATTGAGGACAATGTGTAATTTAAGTGTGGGGGGGATGCTAAAACCTTGAATATTGCAAGTCCTAATAACAAGCCTTACACAAAACTCTATTGGAACCGCTAATCACCCCAAATTTTTTTCAAAAATTTTCAATTTTTTTTACTTGTCTAGGTTTAATTTGGGAATTTCAAAATTCTAAAAAGGTTATATTTTTACAAATTTACAACCGATAGCGTCGTGATAAAAAGAACCAACATAAGAAAATTATGAAAAGGCATGACAAGCTTAGTTACAATTTAATTATATATAATTGATCACATAAAAACCCATTCCCACAAAAGTGAGTTTTGAGCCTTTATTGAGCATACAATTACATATCTTTAAACTAAATGCTCATTTTCCGTTTCTTGTGTGAATAGCCGCTTGGTTCTTACGACTCTAGAACTTGCCATGACGATACATTCCCGGTCCTTACCAACTTAAACCCGAGTAAGTAAATGACGGAGGCATTAGGACTAACCATTTTTATTTCTACACCATTATTTTTTTTACCACCTACCCAAAATCCCCCTAGTTAACCTCTTTGAGCCTAAACCTTTTCATTTCAAAACCCAAAAGCAAACACCCTTTCACCCACCAAAACCTTTTTTATTTTTTAACCCTTTGTTTTAGTAACAAGCTCGGTTTTTCTTATTACTTTCAAAAAAAAAAAAAGAAAAAAAAAGAAAAAGAAAAAATTTTGATGATGATGAAGCGAAAGAAAAATAAACAAACAAGTTTATCAAAAATAACTTTGTTTGAATAATGGCTTCATCAAAATAAAAACTTGAAAAAAAAAAGTCTTACGAAAACCGACGCTTTTTACGCCTTTCGCCCTTTTACTAACCACTAACCCAACCACCTACCTTTAACCCAAGCCAAACCCTTCACCCCAAAAGTCCTCTTGATATTTACAAAGGTGTATAGTTAAAAAGGAGGAGGATTGATTGCTTGGCAAGCTTATGGTAGGAGTAAGTTCCATGCCACTCTCGAGTGATCCACAAAAATACATTTTCGGCCGAGTGTTGAGTGATCCCCGTGAGGTATGTGAACTTGTATATAAATAGAATTTTAAAGAGGCATGTTATGCCCTAATAAGTAATTTACCTTATGAAAAGTTTTAAATAAATCATGACGAATAGGATTGTGAATAAATAAAAATAAAACCTAATAAAGAATCTTGGAAATCCCGACACTCTACGACAAGCCCAAAAACCTTCTTCTCTACCCATTCCATTTGGGAGTGTAATAGCCACATATTAAAGAGTTTTGCTTGAGGACAAGCAAAGATTCAAGTGTGGGGGTATTTGATGTGTTAAAAATGTAACATATAAATTTCATCAAATGAGGTATAAAACTAACCATTTTTTAGTACTAATGTTGGAAAAAGTGTGCTTTTGTCTTCCTTTTGTATTTTCAGGATTAAATGAGCTCAAATTAACAAAAGAAGCAAAAAGTCAGCTAAATCTAGCATAAATACAAGAAAAGGAACAAACGTGGCATGCCCGACCCCCTTAACAGCATCTCCCAAAGCAAAAACAAGAAAGAAAGCTGAGCATGGGGCTGTGCCCAGCTGAGCACGGGGCGTGCCCAGCTCAGCACGGGGCAGTGCTCAGGATGGACAGCCCTGGCACTAAAGACAAACCTATAGAAGCTTCTATTGCCCACCACGGGCCGTGTCCAATGAACACGAGGGCGTGGCGAAAGTACAGCAGGCGCATTAATTGTAATTGCGAATTACAATTAATGAAGAGAGAGAGTGTCAGACAGGCACGGGGCCATGTCCAGCGGACACGGGGCCGTGCCCAGCCTTCTGTTCAGCCTATAAATAGGAGTGCTTGGTTTCATTTCAACTCATCCCTTGGCACACCACCTCTCTCACACTTCACCCACCACCCACCACCACCATAACACCATCATCCATTGTCCATCGTAGAGTGTGTGAGTCGTCTCGGGATCCAAGATTGATCGTAAGAGTTCTTGACAATCAAGGCCATGTTTGCCTAAGTCTCTTACATCACTTGGTGAAGACAAAGTGTCTAGTGTAATACTTTTTATTTCTAATCTTTTGCACTTTTTACTTGGTTTTGTATTAATGACTTTAATAACTAGTTGCTTATGTTGAAGGTGATCTTTCCTTATCGTTTGTCCGTGGTGTCTTGGCATTATTTTACTGTCTATATAAAATAAAAGATTTTCACCATTCATATCTCATCGGTCTATATGGAGGTATGTTGGCTACCTGGTCGGGGGTTAAGGGAACGGTTTGGTAAAGGTCTTGCCATTGTTCAGCGTTTAGAGGTCCTGCAATGGACCTGGGTCAAATTTAGTAGGACCTCCTTCAATACTTAACGGTATTGGATGGCGGGGGTCCAAACTCTTTGATCCCCTCATAAGTTAACTACTATTAATACTATAACCCGGCTATTTAGGACTATATCCCTGCTGACTCAGACTACTTAGTCGAGGGTAACGTCACCTCCAAAAGAGGGGCCTGCCATAATTTGCATTAATAACTTAATTAATTATCTTCCAATAATCCACCCTTTTAGGATTGTATCCTTGCTGACTCAAACTACTGGGGTGAGGGTAACGTCACCTTCAAAAGAGGGGCCTACTACAATAACTAAGATAATCTCTTAAAATAGTGCAAAAGTGCGGAAATAATCAAAGGTTACACTAGATACGAGTCGGAACCAAGTGATTCATCTTGTCTATCTATTTTTCTTTTTATTTTTATTTTCAGCATTTTAGTTAGTTTTCATTTTTCTTAGTTTAAAACATTTTTCTAACTTTTTATTTTGATTAGACGTTGAGGATAAACCGGTACTAAAAGCTCTTGTGTCCTTGGACGACCTCGGTATCTTGCCAACACTATACTACGCTCACGATGGGTGCACTTGCCCATATGTGTGTTTAGTGTTAGTAAAATATCGTGTTTTATAAATTTAAAACTTGGCTAAAAATAAGTGTTAAAGGGGCTTAAAATATACACCTAATATATATAACACTTCACACGCATCAATGACTACCCTCACAACTGACAAAGTGATCACATTTGATGCTGATGACAGGGATACTGTCCTGGATCCTCACCATGATGCTCTGGTAATAACATTATATGTGGCTAACCATTTTGTACGCAGGATATTGGTTGATAATGGCAGCTCCGTCAACATAATCCAATTAGAGACTCTGAAGAGAATGAATGTATCTCCAATGGATATCCCTTCGAAGTCTACCGTGCTTGTTGGGTTCAGTGGAGAGGCTAGAAACACAGTGGGAGAAATAAAGTTACCAGTATACGTTGAAGGAGTCAACTCCATACAACGTTTCTGTGTAATGGATTCCCTATCCTGGTATAACATCATATTGGGAAGACCATGGATTCACGATATGAAGGCCGTGCCATCAACGTATCACCAATGCATCAAGATCCCTACCCCTTGGGGAGTTGTCAAAGTTGATAGTGATCAGCAGGAGGCGAAAGAATGCTACTCATCCTCGATGAAATCCTCAACCAAGCCTAGTGCAGCATAGCAATTAAAGACACGGGCCCAGGATATCGTGTAGGATCCGGAGCAGGATGTGAAGAAAATTATCTTGGACCAGGATAATCCCGATATTTCGGTGCTCGTAGGAACCAATATCCCTCAGGATATTGAAGAACAGTTAATTAACTTTTTGAAATACAGGATGTCAACATTTGCATGGAAGCATGAGGATATGACAGGCATATCCAAGGACGTCATCACTCACAAGCTTGGAATTGATAAATCATTCAAGCCTGTTCAACAAAAAAGAAGGAAGTTTGCTCCTGAGTGGAATACGATTATTCAAGAGGAAGTTGAGAGATTATTGAAGTCCAGGATGATCAGAGAGGTTAAGTTCCCAAGGTGGCTAGCAAACGTGGTTGTGATACAGAAGAAAAATGGGAAATGGAGAGTTTGTGTAGACTACACAGACTTGAACAAAGCTTGTCCTAAAGACCCATTTCCTCTTCCCCACATTGATGCAATGGTAGATGCCACTGCCGGGCATGAAATGCTGACCTTCATGGACGCATCCTCAGGATTTCAACAGATCCAAATGGAGCCTTCTGACCAGGAGGATACTGCCTTCATGACACCAACAGGTATTTATTGTTATACAGCTATGCCTTTTGGTTTGAAAAATGCAGGTGCAACATACCAAAGATTGGTAAACATGATGTTCAAAGACAAACTGGGGGACACCATGGAGGTGTACATCGACGATATGGTGGTAAAATCAAGGAAAGCTCAGGATCACCTCCAGGATATTAAAGGAGCGTTTGATATCTTGGATCAGTATAACATGGAGCTGAATCCTGCTAAGTGCCATTTTGTAGTGGGGGCAGGAAAATTTCTAGGATATATGGTGACCAAAAGAGGAATAGAAGCGAGCCCGGAGCAGATTAAAGCCATCTTGGATATTAAATCTCCCTCAAATATGAAGGATGTTCAACGATTAACAGGGCGAGTGGCAGCATTAAACAGGTTTATCTCGAGATCCTCAGAGAAATGCAAAGATTTTTATGATATCCTGAAGAAGAACAAAAGATTCGAATGGGGAGCAAAGCATGAAGCAGCCTTGCAGGATTTGAAGCGATATCTCTCAACCGCACCTCTATTGATGAAGCCTGAAAATGGTGAACCACTATCCCTATACCTTGCTGTATCAGGGAATGCTGTAAGTGTCGTTCTTATAAAAGACCATGAAGGTCAGCAATATCCTGTTTATTATGTTAGTAAAAGTTTATTAGATGCTGAAACTAGGTACTCTCATTTAGAAAAATTGATACTAGCATTAGTCATGGCATCAACGAAACTTAGACATTACTTTGAGACACATAGGATTCATGTTAAAACAAATTATCCTGTTAAAAATGTACTTAGGAAACCAGAGATGTCAGGCAGGATGGCCAAGTGGTCAGTAAAGTTAAGTGCTTATGATTTAGTATATGAACCTAGAAATGCCATAAAATCTCAGGCTTTAGCTGACTTTGTGGCTGACTTTAGTAGTGACATTCAGGACGAGGTAGACCTAGAAATTCAACAGTTAGGAGAATCCTCAGGATCCTGGACATTATATACTGACGGTGCATCAAATGTAAGAGGAGTAGGATTAGGAATACTACTAAAATCGCCACAGGGGGACATATTACCCCAGGCTATTAGGTGTGAATTTCCTGCTACTAATAATGAAGCAGAGTATGAGGCTTTAATTGCAGGATTAGAGTTGGCTAAGAGCATGAGTATCAAAAATTTGCAAGTATATGTTGACTCTTTGTTAATTACTAACCATTTTAATGGATCCTATGCAGTTAAGGGTGAGAAATTAATCGAATATCTCGATATTCTCAAAAAATTAGCAGGATATTTCGATGTTTTTATACTTGAACAGGTACCAAGGGAGGATAATGCTGAAGCGGATGCCTTAGCAAATTCAGGATCATCGATCAGGATACCTGAAGGGACCCAAATACCAATATTACATGTCTTATATCCTGCAACGAATCCTCAGGATAAAGAAGTAGCGGGTATTCAGGATCCTGGAGCAGAGCATCCTGAGGAGGATCCTAAATCCTGGACGGCTCCAATCATGAGATATCTCAAAGAAGGACACATCCCTGGAAATGAAAATCCTAAGGCATTTAGGATGAAGGTATCACGATTCACTATTATAAATAATATTTTATACAAGAAATCTCTTGCAGGACCGTATTTGAGGTGCTTGGAGGATCCTGAAGCCAAAGAAGTACTTCAGGATATACATGAAGGGGATTGTGGTAACCATACTGGGGGCATGTCGTTATTCTCAAAAGTATTAAGGACAGGATATTATTGGCCAACAATGAGAAAAGACGCCGCAGAATATGCTCGAAGATGTGACGCATGTCAAAGACATAGTAACATACTGCATCAACCTGCTGAACCATTATATCCTATTGTTTCCCCTTGGCCGTTTATGAAGTGGGGTATGGATATAGTGGGAAAGCTACCAAAAGCTCCGGGAGGAAAAGTCTTTATGCTAGCAATGACGGATTATTTCTCTAAGTGGGTTGAAGCTGAAGCATTTGTTCAAGTTAGAGACCAAGAAGTAGTATCCTTCATAAAGAGGAATATCCTGACCAGATTCGGAGTACCAGCTGAGATAATCTGTGACAATGGTTCTCAGTTTATAAGCAAGAGAACTACTGACTTTTGCAAGAGTTGGGGGATCAAAATGATCACATCTACTCCGGTACATCCTCAAGCAAATGGATAAGCAGAATCCTCAAACAAGATAATTGTCAATAACTTAAAGAAAAGGCTTGGAGCCAAAAAAGGGAGATGGGCAGAAGAATTACCCTTTGTTTTGTGGGCTGATAGGACAACGGTAAAGAATGCAACAGGCCAAACCCCGTTTTCCTTGGTATTTGGAGCAGAAGCAATGATTCCAACGGAAATGACAATACCTACTGCAAGATCTACCCTAAGTGATCCTGAGCAGAATCCTGAAGCCTTGAGTCAGGATTTAGACACTATAGATGAGAAGAGAGACGCGGCAAGGCTAAGGATGGCAGCATACCAACAGAGAATATCCAGGGCATATAACAAGAATATTAGGACCAGAAGATTTAAGGTTGGAGATTGGGTGTTAAGAAAGGCTTTTCAGAATACTACTAATCTTGCCGATGGCAAGTTAGCTCCAAAATGGGAAGGACCATATGAAGTTGAATCAGAAGCAGGGAAAGGAGCATACAGACTCAAGAATATGGAAGGGGATATGCTACCGAGGTCTTGGAATGCTATACACCTTAAGCTCTATTTCAAGTGAGTTTAGAATTTAATTTCTAACTCAGGATGGTATGAGTTCTACCTTTTTTAAATATGTTTGGTTTAATTTGTTCTTTGTAACCCAATACTAACTTAAGCATCGGAGGGGTGTTAGCCAAGCTAACACCCACCTTAGTTTAAGGATGTTTTGCAGTATATGCTCCAGGATGTAGCTCCAGCATGCTCACTCAAGATACTTCGGAAGATTAGAGGATTGGCCCCCTCTCTCACGTACAAGGGATCCTGATCCCTTCACAGGTTTAAAGGTATTCACCTTTCTTCCGAATTGGGTTTAAACACCCCGCCTGGAGCGCAAGTTATTCAGGGATAGTTCAAGGTGGCGGGACCAGTCCATGTAAAAGTGGCTGACAATTTCGTTACTGTTGGCTATATCCTGAATCCTAAAGGTATATGAGGATTGATCACCCTCTCTCACGAAAGGGTATTTTCATACTCTCTAAGGTTTAAAGGTTTTCACCTTTCTAAGTCTTGGAGTTTATACACTCCCGCCTGTAGCGCATGAAAATTTGGGATGTTCCCCAGGATACAAGGGATTTATCTCCAGTACATCCTTGGGTTTTACCCTTGGGACCTAAAAAATTGCCTATACGATGGAAATTGACATTCAGAAGATTTCTAAGTATTTGAAGACATTGTACACAGGGGAGATTCCTACCAAGGCAGTGATGTAAAGCTCAAAGGCTAAAGCTCGGAACTAGTATGCTAAATATCTCACACAGGGAACATCTTCATTGGAAAAGTTGCAAGGAGATTGAGGTTTGATAATAGGGTTATATACTACTCTGGGTATGATCTTTCCTTTGTAAACATCATCTAAGTTTTTAGTAACACTATGTTTTATAAAAGGTCAAGTATCCTGATATATTCTCAAAGTCCTTTTCAGGATATTTGATTAAGGTGTTTGAAACTAGTATTAGTTTGGAACTTTGATCATTTAAGTATTATCATAAACTGGTTTTGGAAAAATAGTTTGTTTTTCAAAAACTTTCTACAAAGTTGAAGGAATGTTTGGAAGTTCTATCTAATAAAAAGTTTTTACAATATATCGCTAAGCATATTGATCAGGATATTTTCATAAGATAATAATACAAAATTTTACAAAGCTAAGAGTTACACTAAGTAATGCAAGGCAACAGCAAATAAGTCAAAAGATAGTTATATTATTAACAAGTCAAAAGTTGTGCTTTTGGTTTCACCTCAAACCGAGGCCCATCCACCAAAAGCACAATTAGTTTCTACCATACTTGTGTAACGGTTGGAGGATCTATCTCAAAACAGGACCTGTCCACTTACAACCATTACCACGTTCAAAACAAATTATACTAATCGATGACCAAGGGCTTCATCCTAAAACCTAGGACCCATCCACCTTTGGTCATCATATTGTTCTGATGCAGGAAATGTAAATTGTTCGAAGACAGGAAAAGTAAATTGTTTATGAAACCACAACCATGAAATTTAAAAGTGGGCTCCGGCCTTGGCACGTATATCCATCATCGCCCACTCCGCTGCCTAAGAAGCGGCACCTTCTTGATCAGCAACCTCCTTCCCAGCATTCGCCCCAGCATCAGCCTCAGGATTCTTCTCGGCATCATCATCAGCATTGGTCACTTCTTCAGCCGCCTTAGAGGGCTCTTCACCAGCATGCTTTGTAGGATGAGCAACGGGATGACCTCCGAGATCCTGAAGTTTCTCCTCCCAAGCCTTTATATTCCAGGAGGGGCATTCGAAGCCCATATCCCTGGCTTCGTAAGCCATCCTTATCCTGGCTTGGAGAAGAGAGACGACCACGGATGCTTTGAGGCTATCCCGATATGAACTCATATTCTGCTGGTATTGGAGAAGGGCGGTATCTAGTTTGGCTTGAGCATCCTCGTTGGCTTTTTGGAGAGTAGCCTGGTGATCCCGGATCATTGCCTTGTATTTGTCTTCATAATGCTGGGATTTAGCAGCTGCAATGGTTCCTTGGTCAGCTATGGTGGCCTCAGCTTTCTCCAGCTTGATCTCCAACATCTTGTTAAGCCCGCAAGCGTCTTCATACAAGTGCATAAGACGATCCAGACCCTATCGATAAAGACACAGGTATTGATGTAAAAAATAGGCGGGATAAGGACTAACATACTTGTGCAGGATATCGAAAAGAAAATTCTACCTGTTTGAGGAATGAGGTGGCTTCGTTGAACCCATGATTCTCGAGAGAGAATGTTTCAGAAACAGCTGGGGAGTCCGTCTCCTTTCTCTTCCGAGAGCTGGATGCCCGAGTCCTGGATGCCGGAGGGCCTTTGGGAGCAGAAATAGTCTTCGAGGAGGTAGGCTTTGGTGTAGCAGACGGCTTTGGCTTGGATTCTTGTTTGATGGGTTCGAGGCTGGAGTAGCAATCCAACTCGTCAAATTGGAAACCTTCAAGGTTGACAACCGGTACTGCACGAGGGAAGATGTTCTTGAACTCATCATACTTTTGAAAAATAATTGATTTAGAATATATGTAACTACTGAGAATGTGCTTACCAGACATCTCTGAGCTTGATTTCTGGCTTGAATCTGTGAGAGACAGGGAGAAAGTTCTTTCACTGACAGGAAGTCGATAGATTTCTTCGATCTTGGATTCGGATTCTGCGCTGGGAGGTACTAAATCTCTGAAGTTCGCTGCATAAAAATGTCAGGATATAAGTCTGGGATATAGTTTGAGGATATAATTGGGGATATTCCTAAAACCCTAAATCCTACCCTTGGTTAACCATTTAACTGGCAGATCGAAACCCTTATCAATAGAATCTCTTTTTACGAAAAAGAATTTTCGTCGCCATCGATCCTCGTTCTTGGAGGCCTTAAGAACCAAAGGGTTCTTGGAGGTAGAAAACAGAAGAAAACGATGATCGCCATGGGATCTCAACCGGTATGCTATAGGGAGGTCTTCAATAAACAGGTTGGGAAAATGACGAGACTTGATTTGATCCAGCACTATCAAGACTCGCCAGACCATTGGCATAACCTGGGCGTAACTAAGGCCGATGAGGTCGAAAAAGCTAGAGATAAAGGGTGGGAACGGGTACCGGAGTCCAAGAGAGAAAGGGTAAGCAAAAAAACAAAACCACTCGTCGGATGACGCGTCCGATCGGGCTTCCCGGTCGAAAGGGCGAAAGACTGTTCCGGTGGGGAAGGCACCGGAATCTTTAAGAGCAGCGATGTCAGCATTGTTGAAACAGCAGACTTCCTTTGATGGGTTGCGAATAAGGTTTTGACTTACGAGGGCTGAGGCCGGTCGGTCCGATCGGGATTTCGTTCGTGGTGCCATGAAAAGTATTGAGCAAACTAAAAGAGATTCAAGAAAGAAGGATAGAAAGGAAAATACCTGATGTCCGCTTGAAGATAAGCATAACCGTAATAAGGAGTCCCTCGGTTAATATAGGATGAATATAGGGGGGTAAAGAGTAAATAATGCTTTGGAAGTTGCACCGCTGTCATTTCAAGGGTCTAGTCGTATTAATTGCCTTAAGTTATGAGGTGAAACTTTTGAAATATATCCGTTGGATTGGTATCCCAACCGATATATTTGGGGACAATTGTTATGGGTCATTTTCTGAATATACATATCCTGACTAATATCCCGCTTTTAATTGTTTATTTGTGACCAGGATGCTGGAAGAGGATATTACTAACATCTTGGGCGATATCCTGAGGTTTATTGAATTAACCACGTGCAGGTTAAAGGCTGAGACTTGCTAACGGTCAAGTGGACTTCTTCTCCTCAAGACTCGGACGTGTTTGTTGAAGGAGAGACGTTGAACCCGAAAGACCAGGTCTACAACGTTCGATTAAGGAATATTCGGTGGATCCCGGAAGTTTAGGATAGTTTGTTATATTATCTTTACTATAAATAGATGGGGGCGGATCAGTTTAAGGCACACAATTTTACACTGATACTCTCGAACACTTTCACTCTCTAGCTCATTGCAAACACTACACTTGTATTCAAATTTCATTGTAACACATAGTCGATCCGCACCACATCCTGCACTGTATCCCGACGTTTGAAGTAATAAGAAGAACAAGGCAGCTGCGATTGTCAGCTCCCGAGGTTTTATGCCGGCGATCTAGATTGATCAAGGGCTTTCCTCGTACATCTCGTGTCGTTTACTTTACTTTTGCT
Source organism: Helianthus tuberosus (assembly GCA_030545235.1). Lineage (NCBI taxonomy): Eukaryota > Viridiplantae > Streptophyta > Magnoliopsida > Asterales > Asteraceae > Helianthus > Helianthus tuberosus. The sequence continues at coordinate 174,558,431 of CM060424.1, read as the reverse complement.
CATAGTTTGATCGTAGATACAGCTCAATATCCTGAGCCGTATCCTGAATACTGATTTTCTAAATAACTTAACAAGCATATTTTTCACACATATTTCTAGCACACTACCTCACTTAACTAATTTGATCACTAAATTGCTTAGGTAATTTTTGACCAAAACAGTACTCACTTGAGGATGCTTAGAAGTCTTGAATAACAACCAAGCAAAGCTAGAGGGATCACGGAAATCAAACGGCACCTAATATGGGTAACTACATTAATAACCGGACCTAAATCGGAAGATCGGATAGGATGAGGTTTCGTAAACCAAATGAGTGTTGGAACTCATATGATATGGTTTAACAAAGCCTTCATACTAAAACGAAACTTAACCTAAGTGCTTACGACCCATTATTACCCGTTTAAGTAGCTTACGCTACTTTAACGCGTCGTTCGCGTAAAACGCGTTCGGACCGCCTAACTAGTCATATGACAAGTATTATATTCCTTAACACATCTAATAATGTTTCCTAATCAGTTTAGATGTCAAAATTTAGGTTACATATGCTTAAATGGAATTTATGCATAAAAAGGGCATTTTGCTCATTTTCCTAAGGCATATAAACTACCTATCATACAACTACTTAAACGAAGTGACCATAAGGTATAAACTCAGAAGGTTATTCCCCATACAACTATGGTCACAATATATGCTTGGTCGGATCCTAATGATCGACCAAACGGGTCGGGTTCGAAAGACTAAGCGGTTGTTTAGACCGCTTATCTCACGACCCTATATAAGCACTAACCTAAAAGTGACGAGTTAAACATGTTAAAACATGTTTAACAAAGTTAGAAAACAAGCTTGATATCAAAACAAACGGTTTTGATACCCAAGAATAGTTTGGTTGCAAAATACGCATAAACGCGCATTTTGACCGAAACTATGACTCGTCACTACACTTAATCAACGTGGTAATCAATAGGTATAGTCACACGAGACTATAACCATCGTGATTACGCTCACGTTGCAAAGTTCAAATGAACTTCGTGTTGACCAAAGACTGGTCAAAGCAGAAAGTCAAACACTGTTTGACTTTTACGCTTAAAAACGCATAAAAACATGAAAGAAACTTACAAAGGGTCCAAGCTAGGAAGAACTTGATCTAAATACTCAGGTATGAAGCATAAAGCTTCAACTTAGAGCATAAAATTTGATCAAGGTGTGAGGAAAATGGAATGAGAGCTTGGGTATTTATAGATTTGGGGGAACCGTTAGGATCGTTTCTCGCATTTCGTGCTTCGATCTTGGCCCTCCACTTGGGCACATGGTTTTCAAAACCATGGGAATATTTAAAACCATCAAATTCCAGCCCATATAGTGCAAAACCTTGGGTTAAAACCATCAAAACCTCAAAAATTGACCAAGTTCAATGTATCTGCCAGAAATTTCAAAAATGGTCCCTGTACTTGTAAAACTTGATTTTTTTGGCACTTTTAAGCCCCGTTAACCCCATTTCAAGGCTCTAAAATAAATTTAAAGTTTAGGGAACTTGAAATGTGCTCAAAAATATCTCGGATGTCGGTTCGTTTGGTCGTACGGTTGCTTTGTTCGGTTAATTACGACGGAAATCGTAACGAACGCAAAAACGATCCAAATTACGCGACGAGTGGAATTTTATCATGCCAATCACTAAAATAAAATATTTTAATGATTACATATATTTTTGGATGTCCGGATATATTCAGAACGTAAGATATGCGCGAAAATGCAAGCTTATGCACTTTTTGACACTTTTAGTCCCTATTGATCAATAAAGTTTATTTTTGCGCACCAAAACACCTCAAAGCCTATTTATAAGCTTTGTAAAGTATATTTAGGGCATGTTTAACTTATGATAAAGTTCCGGAATGTTCGTTACTATACAAATCAGTATAGTTTCGCAGTTTGAGGCAAATAGTCCCTGCGATCGAACAAACTTGATTTCGACACACCAAACCATCCAAAACTTATTTCTAAGTTATGTAAAGGTTATTTAAGGTATGTTAATCCTATATCACGGTTTCCAGAGTTTTTGTTTCATTAAACTGGTTATATTTACGCAACAGATCGCGTATAACCTTCCACAAAGCGATTTAAAGCTCGAAATCGAACATGAATTGATATGTGCACATGTTACACATATTTATACAAATCCCAAGTATGAAAACACAATATTTCATTGATTTGGTATTTGTTTGATGGTCGCGGAGGCACAAGTGTCATAGTGGTGAGTGCAGGTTGTACGAGACACGAAGGATCATCGAGGAGGAGAGATCAAAGACCGAGTCACAAGATAGATTGTACGGGGAAAGTTGGTGAATGTAATATAGTAAAAAAAGATAATAAATAAGTTTTGAATTTACTTAGTAAATGAGTTCGATTGATGTAATCATTGTAAAAGTGTTACCTTAAAATGAACTTCAAGTAAGTTAAGATGTTTATAAGGAAAGAAATTTTTCGGTATGAAATTCCGCTGCGACTTTTGGACAAATACGAATTAGGGTCTTACAGTCACAGATTGGTATCAGAGCCATAACTATAGGGAATTAGGCAAGACTCGACCTAGTCCGGGTTGATGTCTTAGAACGACCTAGTCTATAGTCTAAGTACCAACATACCGACTTGTGCATACCCAGTAGGGGTTTGTGCCAGCTTACTCGCTATTTCTCGCTCGAACTCGCTGTACACTACACACTTGCGCGAACATCGCATTCTACAGTTCCGCGCAAGATCGGCCTTTCCTAAGGCTGATTACTCACACAAACGAATGATCTGGATGAGATTTGGTGTGAAGACCGCAAACTCTCAACCAGATTACTCGTTCGAATTGCTATCTTCACTATAAAACAAGAGAAATTTGCATTGAATCAGGAGTGAAATCCATACTTTGACGTAAACAGGAACATAGTCGCTAAGTTAGGGGTGAAACCCGAACCTTGATGACCTGTTCTACTCTCTAATACGGTTTTACAAAACTCTCACCAAAGTCTCGACGGACTCCAACGATTTGAGGTTACACTGTAACTAGAAGGATGCGTGCCGATCGCTCGAATAGAAGCGAGAGCATAGTCCTGAAGGCCAAAGTGTGCCCTTAAGGTCCTTGTGAATAGTCGAATCACTTTTGTCACACCCCTAAAATCCAAACACGGAGTATCACCGCTTGGAGGCGTGACTGACCAGGATCAAGCCACCAATCATATTGAACATAACTAGTAATAAGTAAAATTCAACCACACAATATGAAAGGTGTTTCAAATAAAAAACGTAGTTAAGTATTTAGCGGAAGCATAATTGTAAAACCCAATGTAAGTATTAAGTACGAAATAAAGTAATGTTTTTTAGCATGGCACACACTACCATGTCCCACAACGACCGCGCCTCCCTGTGCAAGCCCCATGAGTACCTAACGACCTGCAAGGCATGTAACAACGAGTCAACAACAAAGTTGGGCGAGTTCATAGTTGGTTGTTTAGTTATAGCATTCGCTTCGTAAATCATATGTTCGTTTTGTAAACCATGTATCGTATTAATTCGTATCGCGGTCTCCCAGACATGTTTGCGAAGATTAGTGGGGGCTTCCCATGTGTTACTAGACCGTGCGTATCGACTACTACGAAAATGTAAGTGGTGCCCTAAGTCAATGTCTATCAGCATTGACCCTTTGCCCATAGTCCATTAGTACACGCCCGTTCGGACGACACAGTGTGAGGTTTGTTAAACCTAATAGCGCTATTAACTAATGACCCGCTCGCCATAGGCCTCGGCGATTAAGTCTATATAATGAGGGACTTCAATGATAGAGGTTTGGTCCAGTGTGTAATCTTGGCATCCTACCCACGGAGGATGGTTGTAGTTACTGTTTAAATCATTAACCCATTCCCAACCCTTGGGAATCCCATGCCTTGGAAAGAGTGTGAACTCACCTTGGTTTGCTAAACTATGAGCTCACAAATAATCAGTCAAGTCCTAAAGTATGTACCTATATATAATCAGTTCCAGTTCGTAATGATTCACATGCCATTTATGTTACATAGTGTGTTTATGCAATCATCATCAAGTAGCACATAACAGTTAGTTCATGTTCATACAATCATACTCCATATAACTGAGTTCTTAGTAAATTCTAACATGGTAAATCAATTAACATGGTTGATGGGGTTAACAGACTTAACAAAGTTAATATATTTAGCAAAGATAACAAGCTTCACAGAATTAACACGCATAACAGGAATAATAAACTAACAATGTTACTTTATTAACAGAGTTAACAAACTAGTAGAGTTACCTACTTAATGGGGTTAATAAAGTTATCTGAGTTACTAACTTAACTCAGTTAAGAGACTAAACAAAGTTATGGACTTAACAGGAATTAATAAACTTAACAGAGTTAAGTAACTAACAGAGTTACATACTTAACCGAGTTACTGTGCCAAACACCCAACGAATTTATCTTTGGACGAAAACCCCTAGGTGACGAAATCTAAGGGTTTTCGTCGAGTGGATGTATAGTGTTTTCGTCTGGTTCCTTGTGTTTTCGTTGACTGATCATCAACCTTGTTAACAGTTACCCAACCCAGAAACATAAACAATTACCACTGTTTCATTTTTGCCATTAATCATTGGTTGATTATCCAATCAAAATAGTCAATAATATTTCCAATTGTCATAACAAAGCACTGCAGTACCGAGTATTTAACATGAACCCTAGTTACGTATACAATAGATCGATTAACATATCACCCAAATTGATACTGTAGTAAGTTAACATTTTTTCAGATCCTGATCACATTCATATCATTCAACATTAATCATTCAATCATATCAACCCTAGAACTCTAAATCATCATCAGGTTTCACATACCATTATATAACAAATCTTATCATGCATAACGAAATCAGAACACCATGAACATCTATTTGAAACTGAAGTTAAATTAAATGTAAAAACACTAATCGAACAAAGAACGATCAAACTAGAAGGATCTAACTTCGAATAAGAGAAGGGCAGCCGTCGGGTTTCAAGGGGTAGCGAGATAGTAACCGAGAGGTGATTAGGGTTTTCTCAGTTATCGATTGCGTGCACGAGATAAAACAAATCCCTTAATTAATCGTTACTGGGCCGAAGCCCATGTGTTGTTTTCGACAGTTAGCAGTGGACGAAAACACTTAAAGTGTTTTCAACATAGGTGTTTTCGTGGGGTAGGGGTTTTCACCAAGGGAGTGTCTTCAAGTGTGGGTGTTTTCGGCTGGGAGTGATTTCGGTCATGGCTCCATTTTTGTGTTGTTCTTAATTACACAAACACATCATCAATACAAGTATGTAATTTACACATCAACATATATAAAACACACTATGATGCACACCAATATAAATATAAAACAACACTTAGTGAACAGTTATTAAATCAAGTAGAGACCTTGAAAACTCGAGTTGTCACATTATCCCCAACTTGAAAGAAATTTCGTCCCAAAATTTAGCGCGAGATTACTGAGGAAGCTAGTTGTGTTGTGTAGTTTACTGGTTTTCCTGGGGTGTCACATCATCCCCCCGTTGATTTGGAATTTCGTCCCGAAATTCTGTAGTAGCTTCAGCCTCAGTAGTGGTTGCACTGTTTCTGAATAACTAGGGATACATGAGTTTCATTTGATCTTCTCGTTCCCAGGTAAACTCTGGGCCATGACGGGAGTTCCAACAAACTCGAACAAGAGGTATTCTGGTGCGCTTGAGGACCTTAACGTCCCGGTCCGTGATTTCAACTGGTTCCTCGACGAATCGCAACTGATCGTCGATAGTGAGCTCCTTCAAAGGAACTATGAGGGTCTCATCTGACAGACACTTCTTCAGATTCGACATGTGAAAAACGTTGTGAACTGCACTGAGTTCTGCGGGTAGGTTTAGTTTGTAGGCCACCTTGCCTATTTTCTCAATGATTTCGAACAGTCCGACATATCGCAGATTGAGCTTGCCTCGTTTGCCAAAACGAACTACACCTTTCCAAGGTGAGACTTTGAGTAGCACTCGATCCCCAACCTAGAATTCGAGTGGTTTTCTGCGCTTATTAGCGTAGCTTTTCTGACGGTCACGAGCTGCCGCCATTCGTTGTCGTATCTGAGCAATTCTTTCCGTTGCGTCTACCACCAGTTCTGGACCCGTGATCTGACTATCACCCACCTCTTCCCAACAAAGAGGTGATCGGCATTTATGCCCGTATAATGCCTCAAACGGAGCGGCTTGGATGCTGGTGTGATAACTGTTATTGTACGAAAACTCCACCAATGGGAGGTGTTTTTCCCAGCCGTTGCCGAAATCGATTACACATGCCCGAAGCATGTCTTCTAGAGTTTCGATGGTGCGTTCAGACTGCCCATCTGTTTGCGGATGGTAAGCTGTGCTCATGTCTAACCGAGAGCCAAAAGATTTGTGCATCGCTTGCCAAAGTTCTGAAGTGAAACGTGCGTCACGATCAGAGATAATAGAGGTTGGCACCCCGTGCCTCGAGACAACTTCCTTAAGATAAACGTCTGCTAGAGTGGAGAACTTATCCGTTTCCTTGATAGCCAAGAAGTGTGCAGACTTTGTGAGTCGATCCACGATCACCCAAATAGTGTCATTCCCACGTTGAGATCTAGGTAGGCCAGTGACGAAATCCATGGAAATTTGCTCCCATTTCCATTGCGGTATTTCTGGTTGTTGGAGTAGTCCCGATGGTTTCTGATATTCAGTCTTGACTCTTGCACAAGTCAAGCACTTGCCAACGTAAGTTGCTATGTGAGCTTTCATGATAGGCCACCAATACGTAGTTCTGAGATCGTAGTACATCTTATCCGAACCAGGGTGTACTGAGTAACGAGACTTATGTGCTTCATCCATTACAAGTTCTCGTAAGTTGCCATAGAGGGGGACCCAAATGTGTCCTGTCACGTAGTAGGCACCGTCTTCCTTCAGTTCTAACCATTGCCTTGAGCCGCGTAGGGCTTCAGCCCTGACGTTTTCTGGTTTCAATGCTTCTGCCTGAGCATCTCGTATCTGGGAAGGAAGACTAGATTGAATAGTGAGTTGTAAAGCACGTACGCGTCTAGGTGTAGCATCTTTTCGGCTGAGCGCGTCGGCCACAACATTGGCTTTACCCGGATGGTACTTGATGGAACATTCATAATCATTCAATAGCTTGACCCATCGACGCTGTCGCATATTCAGTTCCTTTTGCTTGAAGATATGCTCGAGACTCCTGTGATCGGTGTAGATGGTGCACTGGGTACCGTACAGGTAATGTCTCCATATCTTAAGTGCGAAAACAACAGCTCCCAGCTCCAAATCGTGTGTAGTGTAATTCCTTTCGTGAATCTTAAGTTGGCGCGAGGTGTAAGCAATAACTTTATCCCGTTGCATCAATACACAACCAAGACCCTGAATTGATGCGTCACAATAAACCACGAAATCGTCCGTGCCCTCGGGCAATGAGAGAATAGGCGTGCTACAAAGTCTATCCTTTAAGTGCTGAAATGCTAATTCCTGTGCATTTCCCCAACGATAAATAACGCCTTTCTGAGTTAGTGAGGTAAGGGGTTGTGCAATCTTGGAGAAGTCTTTGATGAACCTTCTATAGTAGCCCGCCAAACCCAAGAATTGGCGGATTTCTGTTGGTGTACGGGGTGCAGGCCAGTTCTTAATCGATTCTACCTTGGATGGATCAACATGAATCCCATCCTTGTTTACCACGTGGCCTAGAAAGTGGACTTCACGAAGCCAGAAGTCGCATTTGGAAAACTTGGCGTACAACTGTTCTATTCGAAGGAGTTCTAAAATGAGTTGTAAATGCTGCTCGTGTTCCTCCTGACTCTTAGAGTAGATCAAAATGTCGTCGATGAATACAATCACAAACTTATCCAAGTAAGGCTTGCACACTCTGTTCATAAGATCCATGAAGACTGCAGGTGCGTTTGTTAACCCGAATGGCATGACCAGAACTCGTAGTGGCCGTAGCGTGTTCTAAATGTTGTTTTGGAGACGTCCTCGTCCCGGACTCTCAGTTGATGGTAGCCTGACCTCAAATCAATCTTTGAATAGAAGCTCGACCCTTGCAACTGGTCTAATAAGTCATCAATGCGTGGAAGAGGATAGCGATTCTTCACGGTCACCTTGTTTAGTTCGCGGTAATCTATGCACATGCGGAAGGTACCGTCTTTCTTCTTTACAAATAACACTGGAGCTCCCCAGGGCGAAGAGCTAGGACGAATAAAACCCTTTTCCAAAAGTTCTTGCAATTGCTTAGATAGTTCTTCCAGTTCGGTTGGAGCTAAGCGATAAGGTGCTCGAGCTATGGGTACTGCTCCAGGAGCTAGCTCGATTTGGAATTCGACCTGGCGATGAGGCGGTAGACCAGGTAATTCCTCAGGAAACACTTGAGGAAAGTCGCGTGCAACTGGAATATCCTCTATCTTCTTCTCTTTCGTCGATGCAACAGTAACGAGTGCTAAAATAGCAGTGTGGCCCTTTCGCAAACACTTCTGGGCCTTAAGAAAGGATATGATGCCCACAACAGCACCACTCTTGTCGCCTTGAATTTCGAGAGGTTCTTTGCCAGAACGGGGAATACGAACAATCTTCTCTTTGCATAGGATCTCTGCTTGCTTTTGGGATAACCAATCCATCCCAATGACGATGTCGAAACTACCCAAAACTATAGGAATGAGATCGATAGAGAAGGTCTGACCAGCGAGGATAAGATTACAACCCTTGGCTATGTGTGTGGCCTCTAAACTTTTACCATTTTCTAACTCTACGACATGCTTGGTGTTCAAAAGTGTTGGGGTACGTTTAAGCATTTGACTAACTTTTAGAGACACATAACTGGTATCAGCACCCGAATCAAATAAGACACTAACATAAAAGTCGTCGAGAAGAAACTTACCCATCACCAGGTTAGGATCATTCCTTGCGTCACCCTGACCGATCACGAACACTCGACCCCTGGCGCCGTTGCCATCGTTGTTTCCCCCATTGTTTTTCCCATTGCCCGGATTATTGTTGTTGTTGTTGTTCTGATTCTGGTTTAACTTAGGGCAGTCTCGCTTGAAGTGACCTTCAACACCACACTGAAAGCATCCCCTGTTACCTCGCTGTCGCTGCTGGTTCTGTGGAGCTGTTGGTTGTTGTTGTTGGTTCTGATTCACAGGTCGTGAGCTCCTGCAATCCTTGGCTTCATGCCCCATCTTGAGACACCTCTGACAACGACCCCTGTTGCACTGACCATTGTGGTTTCTGTTGCATTTGTTGCACTTCGGGAGGCTTCCTCGATATCCACCCTGCCCTTGACTACCAGAAGATTGCTGACCAGGACTCTGGTAGTCATTGATCTTTCGCTGCTGTGCCTGGGACTGAACTGAAGTCGAACCCTTGCTGGAGGTTCCATCCCATTTCCGCTTGTTATCACTAGGAGTAGCAGAAGTAGTAGTAGTATTTCTGATACGTTTAGGCAGCTTGTTCTGTTCCACTGCTTGGTCTGTGAGCCGATGAGCAAGACGAGTAACATCCTGGATGGTAGCAAGGTTGGCAGAAGTCACATGACTTTGAATCTCTGGTACTAAGCCTTTGAGATACAGCTCAATACGCTTGATGGGAGGATCCACCATAGTTGGACACAACACTGCCAGTTCGTTGGATCGTTTCGTATACGCCGCTATCTCTGACCCCGTCATATTCAGGTTAAAGAACTCCACTTCCAGCTTGTGGATGTCATCACGACTACAGTATTCACGTTTGATCAGTTCCTTAAAATCATTCCATGGGGTGGCATTAGCAGCCGCCAGCCCCAGCATCTGAACTTGCGCATTCCACCAAGTTAGCGCAGTGCCTTCGAGAGTACCAGTGGCGTACTTCACCCTACGAGCCTCAGGGCATTCACACATCTCGAAGACAGACTCGAGCTTTTCAAACCAATGGAGAAGTCCAACGGCTCCTTCGGTGCCATTGAAAGTATTAGGACGACAGTCCATGAACATCTTGAACGTGCACACAGGTGGTTGAGCATGCTGACCTGTTGCGTATATAAGAGCAGGACAAGGTTAAACACAAGAGTTGGCTTACGAGAGTAGGATCTAAAGATCCTAGAGTAAGTTGTGATGGCAGGTTTTACCTCCTGCCTGGGCAGCTGCGATTGCTGCAGTAACTTGTTCAGTGATCAAAGCCGCCAACTGGGCTTGAGTTAGGTTAACGCGTCCACTCATGATCTTCATATCAAAGGAAACATGAGTGAGAAAGGTTCGCAAAAGTGCGATGACAGAAGAGAGTAAGCACACACGTGTTTTCAAACAATAGTTGTTACGTTTATCTAAGCATACCATGAGCAAAGTTCTATGTAACAAGCAAGTAGGCAATATAAACATAAATCATACCACCTATAGTGTTGAGTCTTGCACGTGGAGCGAAGCGTCGTTGTGGATCGTTGAGCACTGTACAGGTTATAGTCTGGTTTTAACAAAAACTTTTCCCTTATTAAAACCAAGTTCACTATAGCCAATGGCTCTGATACCAATCTGTCACACCCCCAAAATCCACACGCGGAGTATCACCGCTTGGAGGCGTGACTGACCAGGATCAAGCCACCAATCATATTGAACATAACTAGTAATAAGTAAAATTCAACCACACAATATGAAAGGTGTTTCAAATAAAAAACGTAGTTAAGTGTTTAGCGGAAGCATAATTGTAAAACCCAATGTAAGTATTAAGTACGAAATAAAGTAATGTTTTTTAGAATGGAACACACTACCATGTCCCACAACGACCGCGCCTCCCTGGGTAAGCCCCATGAGTACCTAACGACCTGCAAGGCATGTAACAATAAGTCAACAACAAAGTTGAGCGAGTTCACAATTGGTTGTTTAGTTATAGCATTCGTTTCGTAAATCATATGTTCGTTTTGTAAACCATGTATCGTATTAATTCGTATCGCGGTCTCCCAGACATGTTTGCGAAGATTAGTGGGGGCTTCCCATGTGTTACTAGACCGTGCGTATCGACTACTACGAAAATGTAAGTGGTGCCCTAAGTCAATGTCTATCAGCATTGACCCTTTGCCCATAGTCCATTAGTACACGCCCGTTCGGACGACACGGTGTGAGGTTTGTTAAACCTAATAGCGCTATTAACTAATGACCCGCTCGCCATAGGCCTCGGCGATTAAGTCGATATAATGAGGGACTTCAATGATAGAGGTTTGGTCCAGTGTGTAATATTGGCATCCTACCCACAGAGGATGGTTGTAGTTACCGTTTAAATCATTAACCCATTCCCAACCCTTGGGAATCCCATGCCTTGGAAAGAGTGTGAACTCACCTTGGTTTGCTAAACTATGAGCTCACAAATAATCAGTCAAGTCCAAAAGTATGTGCATATATATAATCAGTTCCAGTTCGTAATGATTCACATGCCATTTATGTCACATAGTGTGTTTATGCAATCATCGTCAAGTAGCACATAACAGTTAGTTCATGTTCATACAATCATACTCCATATAACTGAGTTCTTAGTAAATTCTAACATGGTAAATCAATTAACATGGTTGATGGGGTTAACAGACTTAACAAAGTTAATATATTTAGCAAAGATAACAAGCTTCACAGAATTAACACGCATAACAGGAATAATAAACTAACAATGTTACTTTATTAACAGAGTTAACAAACTAGTAGAGTTACCTACTTAATGGGGTTAATAAAGTTATCTGAGTTACTAACTTAACTCAGTTAAGAGACTAAACAAAGTTATGGACTTAACAGGAATTAATAAACTTAACAGAGTTAAGTAACTAACAGAGTTACATACTTAACCGAGTTACTGTGCCAAACACCCAACGAATTTATCTTTGGACGAAAACCCCTAGGTGACGAAATCTAAGGGTTTTCGTCGAGTGGATGTATAGTGTTTTCGTCTGGTTCCTTGTGTTTTCGTTGACTGATCATCAACCTTGTTAACAGTTACCCAACCCAGAAACATAAACAATTACCACTGTTTCATTTTTGCCATTAATCATTGGTTGATAATCCAATCAAAATAGTCAATAATATTTCCAATTGTCATAACAAAGCACTGCAGTACCGAGTATTTAACATGAACCCTAGTTACGTATACAATAGATCGATTAACATATCACCCAAACGGATACTGTAGTAAGTTAACATGTTTTCAGATCCTGATCACATTCATATCATTCAATATTAATCAATCAATCATATCAACCCTAGAACTCTAAATCATCATCAGGTTTCAAATACTATTATATAACAGATCTTATCATGCATAACGAAATCAGAACACCATGAACATCCATTTGAAGCTGAAGTTAAATTAAATGTAAAAACACTAACCGAACAAAGAACGATCAAACTAGAAGGATCTAACTTCGAATAAGAGAAGGGCAGCCGTCGGGTTTCAAGGGGTAGCGAGATAGTAACCGAGAGGTGATTAGGGTTTTCTCAGTTATCGACTGCGTGCACGAGATAAAACAAATCCCTTAATTAATCGTTACTGGGCCGAAGCCCATGTGTTGTTTTCGACAGTTAGCAGTGGACGAAAACACTTAAAGTGTTTTCAACATAGGTGTTTTCGTGGGGTAGGGGTTTTCACCAAGGGAGTGTCTTCAAGTGTGGGTGTTTTCGGCTGGAAGTGATTTCGGTCACGGCTCCATTTTTGTGTTGTTCTTAATTACACAAACACATCATCAATACAAGTATGTAATTTACACATCAACATATATAAAACACACTATGATGCACACCAATATAAATATAAAACAACACTTAGTGAACAGTTATTAAATCAAGTAGAGACCTTGAAAACTCGAGTTGTCACAACTTTGGGCAGTCAACGTCTATCAAGCCTAAGACAATCTATATTCGATTTCAAGCTCGCAATCGCTGATTTATTTGTCGTTTTATGTGGAATTTTAGGTGTTTTATGTGGTTTTATGCCTATCTGTTAGCATTTTGAGATAAACAGTGCAGTGGTACTGATGATTTTGATTCCATGTTTCTCGCTCCGACAAAACACACAATTCGCACCACATAAATCGTTGGTCACTATTCGCAATCATTGTCCGATACTCGTAATCGCTGTACTTAATCGTTATACGTGCTGTGAAGGATAGGGAATACATGCAACATATAGTTAGGTTTTTGTATTCTGACTGCCTCATATGCTTTTGGGCCTTACGTGCTTACGTGTTTCTGTGCTCTACGTGATTATGTGCTTATGTGTGTATGTGCTTATGTGATTATGTGGTTATATGGATACGTGTTCCTAAGCTTTATGGTAAATTGCTAGACTATACTAGGAATAATCGAAATTTATGTTGAGTCCTGTGACGATGTCTGTTGCAGACAATGTCGTCATCCGGATCTCGCGCTACCCAAGCCACCCGCCGAAACAGGCAGATATGGCGAAGGTTGTTCATCAGATCGTCAGTGAACTATACAAGAACGTGAGCAAATCTTCTGAAGAATCCAGGACCGATACTCCCAAGGCTGCTTTTAGCTTCAAGCAGTTCAAAGCCTATGGACCGAAAGCGTTTACTGGTGAAGATGGTCCTACGGCCATGTTCCAATGGTTTGATTCTATCGAGGTCACCCTGCGTCAGAGTGGCTTTCCTGACAATCTCCGTACTCTCAACGCAACTGGCGTCTTCCAGTCTCGCGCTTTAGACTGGTGGATGGCCGAGAGAAACAAACAGGGAAATGATGCAGCTTACGGGCTATCATGGGATAAATTGAAGGACGTAATGATGGAAGAGTTCTGCCCTCCCCATGAGCGCCAAAAGTTGGAGGATGAATTCTGGCACATAAAGCAGAAGGATGGTGACAATGCTGGATTGACTGCGCGCTTCAAGCAGTTGAGTATAATCTATCTGGATCAAGTTAAGACGTCCGAAATCGCCATCAAAAAGTATATCCGTGCTCTTCCGGATTGCGTGGCTGATTTCATCCAAGCAGCAAAGACGACGACAATTGAAGAAACCTACTTGCTCGCTGCTGAGATCAACGACAAGCGAGTCAAGTCTGGTGTCAGAGATAAAGCTCCCAAGAATCTGCATCAAGCTACTACTGCTTCAACCGCTGAAACTGTCACCGCTCCTCAGTCATCCAAGCTCTCATGACGCAAGAGAAAGAACAACAGCACTTCCAACAACAAGAACTGTGCTATAACCACTGCTGCCCCACTTCAAGCTGTTCCAGCCCCTCAGCAACAACAACACCGCCAAGTAGTGGCCCCGGTTACCAACGCACCGCCAGCAAAGCTTGCGTATAGTGGTCCTCATCCGATTTGCCCTACTTGTACTTATCATCATCCAGTGGTGATCGCTTGTAGATACTGCGCTCATTGCAACATGTACGACCATTTCACCACCAATTGCCGTACAGGTCCACGTTAAAACCATGGTCCAACCCAAGGTCAAGCTTCTGCTCATCAAGGTCTCCTTGCTGCTCCTCAAAGCCATCAAGCGGCTCAGGCACCCGCGATCAATGCTAGAGCTTGCTATGCATGTGGTGATCCCAACCACTTCACCAACATGTGTCCGAACCGAGTGGTCAAACAAGAGCCACAACAGCAGCATCCCCAGCAGCAGCCTCAGCAGCAGTAGCAACAACCAGCAGCACGCGGACGTGCATTCAACATTAACACCCGCCAAGCCCAAGCCGATAACAATGTGGTCAATGGTACGTTCCTTGTGAATGGTATATATGCTACGTGTTTATTTGATACTGGAGCAGATAACTGTTTTGTATCGTTTGAATTCGAGAAGCTCCTCAATCGTAAGCGCGCCCATCTCCCCTCGACGTTCGATGTTGAAGTTGCCACCAAAAGAACCGTCGTTGTCAATTCTGTTCTTCGTGATTGTACTCTCGAACTCAACAATCATGTTTTCCCCATCGATCTTATTCCGATGCAGCTCGGAAGTTTTGACGTCATAGTAGGCATGGACTTTCTTCGTGAAAACCATGCTGAAGTTGTTTGTTTCGACACGATGATTCGATTCTCGCTCGCTAATGGTGATCAATTATGTGTTTACGGTGAAGTTGCGTCGAAGAAACTCCAACTCATGTCGTATGTTCAGGCTAGCAGGTATCTCCGCAAGGAATACCAAGCTTTCCTGACGCACATTGTAGTAGCAGAGGAAAAGGAAGTTAAGGAGGTGGACCAGGTCCCCGTTATTCGTGAATTTCCGAACGTTTTCCCTGATGATCTACCGGGTTTACCACCCGCTCGTGATATCGATTTCCGAATCGACCTCATTCCTGGAGCCAACCCCGTTGCGAAAGCGCCTTATCGTCTCGCTCCTTCTGAAATGCGCGAACTCTCAAGTCAGCTTTAGGAACTTCTTGATAAAGGCTTTATTCGCCCTAGCACCTCTCCATGGGGCGCGCCTGTCCTTTTCGTCAAAAAGAAGGATGGATCGTTCAGGATGTCTATCGACTATAGGGAGTTGAATAAGTTGACAATCAAGAATCGCTATCCCTTGCCTCGAATCGATTATTTGTTTGATCAGCTACAAGGTTCTACGTGTTTTTCCAAGATCGATCTACGTTCAGGCTACCATTAATTACGCATCCAAGAGGAGGATATACCCAAAACTGCTTTTCGAACCCGCTACGGTCATTACGAGTTCATTGTCATGCCTTTTGGTTTGACCAACGCTCCTGCAGTCTTCATGGACTTGATGAAACGAGTGTGCAAACCCTTCTTTGATCGCTTCGTAATCGTATTTATCGACGATATCCTGATATATTCCAAATCAAAGGCCGAACACTTGCAGCATCTACGTTTGGTTCTTGAGTTACTCCAGGGAAACCGTCTCTATGCCAAGTTCTTCAAGAGCGAATTTTGCCTGGAGGAGGTCCAATTCTTGGGTCACATTGTCAATAGTCAAGGTATCCACGTTGACCCTGCGAAGATCGAAGCTGTTAATAGTTGGGTTACACCCAAGAATCCGTCTGAAGTCCGCTCTTTTCTTGGACTGGCAGGCTATTACCGCCATTTTATTGAAGGTTTCTCCAAGATCGCCGTGCCGTTAGCCTCTCTTACGCATAAGGATAAACCTTTTGTTTGGGGAACTAAACAGGAGGAAGCCTTTCAAACCCTCAAGACTATGCTTTGCAATGCTCCCGTGCTCTCATTACCTGACGGAAACGACAACTTCGTAGTCTACTGTGATGCCTCGAACCTTGGTCTTAGTTGTGTTCTCATGCAACGAGATAGGGTTATCACGTACGCTTCTCGACAGCTCAAAATCCATGAGAAGAACTACACCTCACACGACCTCGAGCTTGGCCCAGTTGTTTTTGCGTTAAAGATTTGGCGACACTACCTTTATGGTACAAGTGTATGATCTTCACCGATCATAGGAGCCTACAACACATCTTTGACCAAAGAGAACTGAATATGCATCAACGCTGGTGGGTAGAACTCCTCAACGATTACGATTGTGAGATTCGCTACCATCCAGGCAAAGCAAACGTCGTCGTCGATGCCCTCAGTCGACGAAGCTATTTGCTTAGCGTTCGTAATTCTCAAGCCCAATTTAACCTCGAAGCTTCTATCCGTGACGCGCAGCATGCTTGTTTTACCGAGCGAACTTTGAAGAAGGAAAGAATTCTAAACGATGGCGCCCAACTCGAGAATAAATCGAATGGTATCTTTTATTACTTGGATCGAATTTGGATTCCCAAAGATTAAAAACTTGCGACAACTTCTGATGGAAGAAGCCCACAAATCTCGATTTTCCATTCATCCCGGTGCCGACAAGATGTACCTGGACATGCGCTACAAATACTGGTGGTCGGGCATGAAGAAGGATATCGCAATCTATGTTTCGAAGTGCCTCACCTGTTCTAAGGTCAAGGATGAGCATCAAAGACCCTCTGGCTTGCTCGTTCAACCCGAGATCCCGATGTGGAAATGGGAGAGTATAGCTATGGACTTCATAACGAAACTTCCGCGTACTCAATCTGGTCATGATAGCATTTGGGTTGTGCTCAGACGCTCAAGCATTCCCATTGTGAAGATTCGCTGGGAAGGCAAACGAGGCGCCGAGTTCAACTAGGAACTCGAAAGCGACATGAAGGCGAAGTACCCGCAGTTGTTTCGTCCCGAAATTAGGCTTTAGCCGTAACAAACAACTGCGGGTACTTCGCCTTCATGCCACTTTCGAGTTCCCAGGTGAACTCGGCGCCTCGTTTGCCTTCCCAGCGAATCTTCACAATGGGAATGCGTGAGCTTCTGAGTACCTTGGTTTCTCGTCCCACGATCTCGGCAGACTTTTCCACGAAGTGTAATGTTTCATCCACTTGTAAGTCCTCAAGAGGGACATGTAATTCCTGGTCGGCCAAGCACTTTCTGAGGTTCGAAACGTGGAAACTCGGGTGGACGTTACTCAGTTCCTCTGGTAGTTCGAGTCTGTTGGCCACTTTTCCAATCCTTTCTAGAATCTTAAAGGGTCCAACATATCGAGGCGCGAGCTTTCCTTTCTTGTCGAATCTGATCACCCCCTTCCAAGGTGCAACCTTTAGGAGTACGTGATCGCCAACGTCAAATTCAAGGGGCTTGCGGCGTCTATCAGCTTAACTTTTCTGTCGGCTCCGAGCTTTCAATAGATTGTCTTGAATTTGGAGGATTTTGTCAGTCGTTTCTTGCAACAGCTCGGGACCGGTAATTTGCGCGTCTCCGATCTCGTGCCACACAATAGGCGACCGACATTTTCTTCCGTATAAAGCCTCAAATGGTGCCATTTGTATGCTAGAATGATAACTGTTATTGTACGAGAATTTGACTAAAGGTAAGTACGCGTCCCAATTACCACCGAAATCTATGACACACGAACGGAGCATGTCTTCAAGGGTGCGAATCGTTCTTTCAGTATGAACGTCGGTTTGGGGATGGAAAGCGGTACTTAGATTAAGAGTAGTACCGAGAGCAGATTGAAATGTTTCCCAAAAACGTGAGGTAAACCGACCATCGCGG
Source organism: Helianthus tuberosus (assembly GCA_030545235.1). Classification (NCBI taxonomy): domain Eukaryota; kingdom Viridiplantae; phylum Streptophyta; class Magnoliopsida; order Asterales; family Asteraceae; genus Helianthus; species Helianthus tuberosus. The sequence continues at coordinate 174,540,394 of CM060424.1, read as the reverse complement.
TCAGAGATGTTTTCACGAGGCGTCCCATGTCGACTAATGATCTCATTGGTGTAGATCCGGGCTAATCTTTCTACCTTATAGTCTTCTCGTATCGGTAGGAAGTGAGCTGACTTGGTCAGACGGTCAACCACAACCCAAATGCTATCATGACCAGATTGAGTACGCGGAGGTTTCGTTATGAAGTCCATGGCTATACTCTCCCATTTCCACATCGGGATCTCGGGTTGAACGAGTAAGCCAGAGGGTCTTGGATGCTCAGCCTTGACCTTGGAACAGGTCAGGCATTTCGAAACATAGATTGCGATATCCTTTTTCATGCCCGACCACCAGTACTTGTAGCGCATGTCCTGGTACATCTTGTCCGCACCGGGATGAATAGAATATCGAGATTTGTGGGCTTCGTCCATCAAAAGTTGTCGCAAGTTCGTACGCTTGGGAATCCAAATTCGGTCCAAGTAATGAAAGATACCATTCGACTTATTCTCAAGTTGGGTGCCATCGTTTAGAATTCTTTCCTTCTTCTAAGTTCGCTCGATAAAACAAGCATGCTGCGCGTCACGGATAAGAGCTTCGAGATTAAACTGGGCTTGGGAATTACGAATGCTAAGCAAGTAACTTCGTCGACTGAGTGCTTCGGCAACGACGTTTGCTTTGCCTGGGTGGTAACGAATCTCACAGTCGTAATTTTTGGGCAGTTCTACCCACCGGCGTTGACGCATATTCAGTTCCTTCTAGTCAAAGATATGTTGTAGGCTCCTATGATCGGTGAAGATCGTACACTTGGTACCATAAAGGTAGTGTCGCCAAATATTTAACGTAAAAACAACTGGGCCAAGCTCGAGGGCGTGTGTGGTGTAGTTCTTCTCGTGGATCTTGAGCTATCGAGAAGCGTACGCAATAACCTTGTCTCGCTGCATCAGAACATAGCCAAGACCAAGGCTCGAGGCATCGCAGTAAACTACGAAGTTGTCGTTTCCGTCGGGCAGTGAGAGCACGGGAGCATTGCAAAGCATAGTCTTGATAGATTGAAAGGCTTCCTCCTGTTTGGTTCCCCAAACAAAAGGTTTATCCTTATGCGTCAGAGAGGTAAGCGGTACGGCGATTTTGGAAAATCCTTCGATAAAGCGGCGATAATAGCCTGCCAGTCTGAGAAAAGAACGGACTTCAGAAGGATTCTTGGGTGTTACCCAACTCTTAACAGCTTCGATCTTCGCCGGGTCAACGGGGATACCTTGACTATTGACAATGTGACTCAAGAATTGGACCTCCTCCAGCCAAAATTCACACTTGGAGAACTTGGCATAGAGACGGTTTCCCTGGAGTAACTCAAGAACCAAACGTAGATGCTGCGAGTGTTCGGCTTTTGATTTGGAATAGATCAGGATATCGTCGATGAATACGATCACGAAGCGATCAAGGAAGGGTTTGAACACTCGATTCATTAAATCCATGAAGACTACAGGAGCGTAGGTCAAACCAAAAGGCATGACAACGAACTCGTAATGACCATAACGGGTTTCGAAAAGTGGTTTTGGGTATATCCTCCTCTTGAATGCGTAATTGATGATAGCCTGAGCGTAGATCGATCTTAGAAAAACACGTAGCACCTTGTAGCTGATCAAACAAATCATCGATTCGAGGCAAGGGATGGAGATTCTTGATTGTCAACTTATTCAACTCCCTATAGTCGATGCACATCCTGAACAACCCATCCTTCTTTTTGACGAAAAGGACCGGCGCGCCCCATGGAGAGGTGCTAGGGCGAATAAAGCCTTTGTCAATAAGTTCCTGGAGCTGACTTGAGAGTTCGCGTATTTCAGAAGGAGCGAGACGACACGGCGCTTTAGCAACATGGTTGGCTCCAGGAATGAGGTCGATTCAGAAATCGATATCACGAGCGGGTGGCAGTCCCGGAAGATAGTCAGGGAAAACGTTAGGAAATTCAAAAACAGCAGGTACCTGGTTTACCACCTTAACTTCCTTTTTCTCCGCTACTACAATGTGCGCCAAGAAAGCTTGGTATTCCTTGGGGAGATACTTGCTAGCCTGGACACACGACATGAGTTGGAGTTTCTTCGATGCGACTTCGCCGTAAACACACAATTGATCACCATTAGCGAGCAAGAATCGAATCATCTTATCGAAGCAAACAACTTCAGCATGGTTTTCACGAAGAAAGTCCATGTCTACTATGACGTCAAAACTACCGAGCTGCATCAGAATAAGATCGATTGGAAAGATGTGATTGTTGAGCTCGAGAGTACAATCACGAAAAACAGAATTGACAACGATGGTTCTTCCGGTGGCAACTTCAACATCGAACATCGAGGGGAGATGAGCACGCTTACGATTGAGGAGCTTCTCGAATTCAAACGATATAAAACAGTTATCTGCTCCAGTATCAAATAAACACGTAGCATATATACCATTCACAAGGAACGTACCATTGACCATATTGTTATCGGCTTGAGCCTGGCGAGCGTTAATGTTGAATGCACGTCCGCGGGCTGCTGGTTGTTGTTGCTATTGCTGGGGCTGCTGCTGTTGTGGCTCTTACTTGACTACTCAGTTCAGGCACATGTTGGAGAAGTGGTTGGGATCACCACACGCATAGCAAGCTCTAGCATTGACCGCGGGTGCTTGAGCCGCTTGATGGCCTTGAGGAGCAGCAAGGAGAGTTTGATGAGTAGGAGCTTGACCTTGGGTTGGAGCAGGGTTTTGATTTGGACCTGTACCACAGTTGGCGGTGAAATGGCCGTACATGTTGCAATGCGCACAGTATCTGCAGGCGATTCCCACTGGGTGGTGACAGGTACAAGTAGGGCAAACCGGATAAGGACCAGTATACGCACGCTTTGCCGGCGGTGCGTTGGTAACCGGGGCTGCTACTTGGCGGGGTTGATGCTGCTGAGGAGCTGGAACTGATTGGAGCGGGGCAGCATTGGTTACAGCGCAGTTCTTGTTGCTGGAACTGCTGTTGTTCTTTCTCTTGCGTCTTAAGAGCTTGGATGACTGAGGAGTGGCGGCGGTTTCAGCGGTTGCAGCAGTGGTAACTTGATGCAGATTCTTGGGAGCTTTATCCCAGACACCAGACTTGACTCGCTTGTCGTTGATCTCAGCAGCGAGCAAGTAAGTTTCTTCAATCGTTGTCGTCTTTGCTGCTTGAACGAAATCAGCCACGCAATCCGGAAGTGCATGGATATACTTCTTGATGGTGATTTCAGGCGTTTTGACTTGGTCCGGACAGATTATACACAACTGCTTGAAGCGCACAGTCAAACCAGTGTTGTCACCATCTTTCTGCATAATGTGCCAATATTCATCCTCCAACTTTTGGCGCTCATGGGGAGGGCAGAACTCTTGCATCATCACGTCCTTCAACTCATCCCATGATAGCCCGTAAGCTGCATCATTTCCACGTTTGTTTCTCTCGGCCGTCCACCAGTCTAAAGCGCGGGACTGGAAGACACCAGTTGCATTGAGAGTACGGAGATCATCAGGACAGCCACTCTGGCGCAGGGTTACTTCGATAAAATCAAACCATTGGAACATGGCCGTAGGACCATCTTCACCAGTAAACTCTTTCGGTCTGCAGGCTTTGAACTGTTTGAAGCTGAAAGCAGCTTTGGGAGGTTCGGTCCTGGACTCTTCAGAAGACTTGCTTGCATTTTCGTTTTGTTCACTCACGATCTGGGGAATGACTTTAGCTATTTGGTTGGCGACGAGAGTAGTAAGTCGCTTGTCGGCGTGCTTATGCCTAGCAGCTCGTGAGTGTAGGGATCCAGATGACGACATTGTCTGCAACGGACAGTGCCATAGGATTCAAAACACTATTCGATTATTCCTAGTATAGTCTAGCGATTCACCATAAAGCTCAGGAACACATTCATTCATATAAGCACATAAACACGTAAGCACATAATCACGTAGGGCACAGAAAACACGTAGGCACGTAAGGCACAGAAGCACATAAGGCAGTCAGAACACAGAAACCATACTATATGTTGCACGTATTCTCTATCCTTCACAGCACGTATAGCGATTAAATACAGCGATTGCGAGTATCGAGCAGCGATTGCGGATAATGACCAGCGATTTGTTAGCGTATTGAGGTAGATGTGTAGTGCGTGTCGATCCAAGCGAAGAGCGAAAAACGAGTAAATAACCAAATCCAGAGTTGGCGGTAGCAAATCCAGAATCGAAGCACATAAAATTTGAGGATAGACTGTCTCGGCTAGATAGACGTTGAATATCCAAAGTGATTCGACTATTCACAAGGACCTTATATACACACTTTGGCCTTCGGGACTGTGCTCTCGCTTCGATTTGAGCGATTGGCATGCATCCTTCCAGTTACAGTGTGACACAAGTCGTTGGAATCCGTCGAGACTTTGGTGAGAGTTTTGTAAAACCACATTGAGAGAGTAGAACGAGTCATCAAGGTTCAGGTTTCACCCCTAACTTAGCGACTACGTTCCTGCTTGTGTGATGAAATCACGAGATAGATAAGGAGATATGCGTCGAAGTATGGATCTCACTCCTATTTCAACGCAAATTCTCTTGTTTTATAGTAAAAATAGCAATTTGAACGAGTAATCTGGTCGAGAGTTTGCGGTTTTCGCACCTAATCTTAACCAGATCATTTGTTTATGTGTGTAATCAGCCTTAGGAAAGGCTGATCTTGCGCGGACTGTAGTATGCGATGTTCGTGCAAGTGTGTAATGTACAGCGAGTTCGAGCGAGAAATAGCGAGTAAGCTCGTACAGAACCCCTACTAGGCATGCACAAGTCGGTCTGTTGGTACTTAGACTATAGACTAGGTCGTTTCTAAGACGTCGACCCGGACTAGGTCGAGTCTTGCCTAATTCCCTATAGTTATGGCTTTGATACCAATCTGTCACACCCCAACCGATGATGGAAACATCAGGGCATGGCACTGAGCGAAACAGATTGTCCAAGAGTTTCCACAACAACTACGATTACCAATTATTTAAACATCACGTCCCATACCATGACATAATAAGTAGCATAGTTATTACAGACAAATCAAAGATAAATTGTTCCGTTCCGACAACTCAGATTTCAAATAAATAGATTGTTTGTTGGTTTCTAGACTCCATCCTACTTGATTTCCACAAAAGCAGGTAAAGCACGGCAATCCTAGCATTCAAACACCTGTCACATACGTTAAAATAGAGGTCAATACACATAGTGTAAAGGTGAGCATACAAGTTTGATATAACATAATAGAGTTCGAAATCGTTTACGCATAACCAGAATGTACAACGTATAATGTGAAGCATGTAAGTTATCGACAAAGATCCTATCAATACCAATGACTGCGAGTTGACTGCGAGTAGCGAGTGCGCATCACATGTTCACCACTATGAACACGTGAAGTAATTGTCCTTGACAACCCCTGAGTAAACAGGTGCTGAGTCCAAACTATAGTACTATCGTTGCTAAGGCAAGTAGACAGCAATCAATGTGTAAACATAACAAACAGGCATTCATCGAGTCACGTATAACATGTATTAGAGGTCAGCGTATAAATAGTGTTTGCATTGTGTGTTCGATGTGATTTAGTATAAGTAACGTATGTAACAACCAAAAGTGCATAAAGTAAAAAGGGATCGAGTATACTCACAGATTGTGTTTAACAAGTAAACACTCTCTTTGATTGAAGGGAGCGCTGAGAGAACTTAGCCTGAACAGTTAACGGTAGCATAAACGATGAGTGGCGCGTAAAACGGTGCAAGAGTACCAAGCATCGGATGGCCAGTCAATCGGATGGGCATCCGATCGGATGGCCATTCAATTGGTTTGACACCTCGTTTGGTAAGGATGTGTTTGTGTATGATGGTTTGTCCTTTGAAGTTTTCATTGTAGCATTTTAAAAATAGAGAAGTATCTCTGCCCTTCAGGTCGGTCGATCGGACTACGATCCGATTGGCGAGTCTTCTCAGTTGAGAACAAGTTCACAGCAGAACGGTCACTCGATCGGATGGCTATCCGATCGGGTGGCAATCCGTTAGTTACTGATGATCTTTGAAAAATGGTTAAGTATCGAAGTCCCAACCGTCACACGATCGGATGGTCGCTCGATCGGATGGCAATCCGATCGGACGGCAATCCGTTCGACGTTCAGATCTTTGAAAAATTTGAAAAAAAGTTTAAGTGTGGAACCAAGTGCAACCCGATCGGATGGTCGGTCGATCGGATGGCAATTGATCGGACGGCAATCTGTCCCAACGTCCAGATCATCCTGACACTTGATTTCGTTGAAGATTTTGCAGTTTTGAACGAGACGGTATGATAACGTGTCTAAACAAAGGAAACCCCGTTTCGACCTAAGTGACCCGATCGAACGGGAACCACCCTAGTCTGACCGGCTCATGGTTCGAGACGGTTGTTCATGTTCAAACCCGAATCAGGTATCTCTCAGATAGAATTCGGATCTTGAACTAACCCATCACTAAGAAAGAGTTGAAGATCAGTACGAGGTCTGATTCTATCGGTTTTGAGTGCATTGAGTGTAAAAGAGTTAAAAGAAAGTTGGAAAACCTTCTTTCAATCCTTTCAACCATGAATTTGTGTAGATCTGTGTGAAAACATTGATTATTAATGTGAAAATCCTTCAGATCTAAGTTATTCTTGGTGGAATGAAGCCAAACTTTGAAGTTCATAAGAACTCCATGATGACATCACCCTAGAACACCTCAAATCCGATGATTTCACGGTTAAAAATTAAGATTCAAAGGTGAAAATGATGAAGAAGTGCGTGTAGATCATAGAAGTACAAGATTTAGGTTGGGTACTTACAAGAATCGAGAGAAATCGAGAGAAATGAGAGCTTGAGGTCGGCTGGTCGAACAAGGAGTTGTCATATCGCAAATGATGTGACAGGTGGGTATTTATAGGGTTTCCCAAAAAGGAAAGTTAGTGAAGTGCCGGGTCGATCTGGTGGCAATCCGATCGGGTGGCAGCCCGATCGGGTGATAACTCGATCGGATGACAATCTAATCGGATGGCAATCCGATCGGATGGCCACTCGATCGGTTGGCCACTCGATCCTGGTGTTCGGCGCGATGAGTTTTGTCGTTTTGATTCGCGTGTTAAGCGTTGTCATGCGATTCGAGACAGCGATGCGATAATATTACCCATTAGTTACCCAAATAACATAACTACTATATCTAACATACAATCACTATAAATAACTTGCGTTTAGCGTTTGCGATTTGATTGTTATGCGATAGCTTTGCGATTGCGATTAACATCTCAACTTAAGCATAACATGAACAAGTAACACATAAATAGCACACACACGTAAAACAATATCCAGAACACGTAATTCGAGTTGCGAATGCGTTAGCGATATGCAATAAGTCGATTAAACATGCGATTGAACCTCAATTATTAATAGGTACTCCACATAATACAACTAAAGCAATTAAATAAATAGATTCGATTACAAGTCAAATAAGTCAAAACAGTAGTTGAGCAAGGAGTGACAGATCGCAATTAGCAATCTTTTCTTCCTTTGACTTCAATCTTGACTTTGACTTTGACTTTGATTTTCAAAACACGGGGTGTTACAACATTCTTGTTTGGTCATGACTTATTTACAACACAATTTAGAAAAATTATTTATTTTTGGACATAGCATGCCTTTATAAAATTCTTTCTTGATTATATACTTGTTTTTACACACCTCACAAGTAATCACTCAACACTCGGCCGAAAATGTATAAGTGAGAACGCTCGTACCCAATTTTGGAAATTACTCCTTCTATAGGCTTAACAAGTAATCAAACCTCATCCTTTTTTATGTTTTTAATCCTTGTAGGTATCGTGAGGACTTTTGAAGGGTAGGCTAGGGCTCGGGTAGGTGAGTTTTATTTGAAAGTGGCTAAAATAGTAAAATGTCGGCTTTTCTTTTGAAAATTTTTATTTTGTTGTTACTTAGTTAAAACTACATAATTATAAGCAATATTGATTTTGCTTATTTTATTCTAAGTAGCTATATAGCTTCTCTCTTTTTTTTGGTTGAATAATGATAACTAAGTCACTTATTTTGTAATTTTCAAAAGAGCCATATTTTACTGAAAAATAAAGTGTGAAAATAAAAAGGTTGAATTTTTGTGGTGATAGTTGGTTATTTTTGCAAAAATTTTGCGGGTTAAAGAAACGAAAGGTTTTAAGGCTCAAAATGGTTTGTCTATGGGGAGTATTTTTGGGAAAAGCAAAGGAAAAATAAAAGTTTCTGGATAAAAACGGGGTTTAGTCCTAATGCCTCTGTCATTTACTTACTTGGATTAGCGTTGGTAAGGACTTGGGATGTATTGTTTTGGCAAGTTCTAGAGTTGTAAGAATCAAATGGGCTAAATCACACATGAAACGAAAATTTGAGCGATTAATATATATGTGTATTTATGCTCATTATAGGCTCAAAATTCACTTTTTATGGAAAAAAAGGGTTGTAGTGTAAAAACTTATATATAAACAAGTCAATTTTTATAAAGATTTGTTTGACCCATTTTATAATTTTCTTAAGTGGTTGTTTTTATCATGACATTTTTAGACGTAAATTAATAAAAACATCATTTTTAGAACTTTTATACCCAACTAAACTAAGATAAGTAAAAGAAAGAAAATAAAGATTTTTGAAAAAGTTTGGGATGTTTTAGCGGTTTTCAAAACGAGCTTTGTGTAAGGCTTGTTTTAGGACAATTGATTCAAGGTTTTAACCCCCCCCCCCCCCCCCACACTTAAATTACACATTGTCCATAATGTGTCCCAAAAAGGATTTATTTAATTTGAATGCGTAAAAAGTACGGAAAATAACAAAATTTCGCTGTTACTAGGCACTGGACACGGGGGCGTGTTGGATGAACACGGCCCATGCTCAAAGTGCCTGTTACTGGGTTTTTAGAAAACTTACAGTGGAGTGAGCATGGGATCGTGCCGGCGAGCATGGCCCGTGTCACTGTTTTGAGAAAAACTTCTTGACATCAGTGGACTGGGCACGGGGGCGTGTTGAGTGAACACCGCCCCGTGTTGTTCGTCTGTTTCAGTTAAAAATGCAGGTTTAGCTCTTGTTTCCGGGCTTAGGGACAACTATGCTTGGTGTATCCAAGCCTCCCATGGTACCTACATTCTACAATACTACCACAACACAACATAATATACAAAAACCATCATAAAACCTAGATTACGAGTGTTCAAAGTTCAACCACCACCACATCATCACAAACATAAAACAAAGTGCCGAAAATAAAATATTCTAACAGAAAGTAAATTGTCTTAACGGGGATGCAACCCAAGGCAATGTTTAGATTGTTCAAAAGGTGAGAGATTTAACCTGCATGATACCCACGTCGCCAGCCATCACCGCTGCATAGTCTGAATCCATCCTATGCCCATCGTCCTCCTCCTCCTCCTCATCGTCTCGAATCACCATATGATCCCGGATGTAGGTGATATCTTTTTGCATGGCGTGAATGTTGCGTTCCATCCGCTGATCTGGGTGCTTGAGCTTTGGCCTAAGTTGTAAGCATTCTTCGAGACTTGGAGGGTTTCCTGCATAATGTTATACAAAATTTTAAAGTTAGGAAAATCAGCCCCTCCTTGGGATGAAGATCCCGGAAATTGTCCGGGACAAGGAAGGTTCGCTATGTCTTCGATTGCCAATATCATGTCCGGGTCGTTGGGATTCCAATCACGACCCTTTGCGTCCTTAAAGCGCATGGTACCGTCGGGGCAATCAATGATGAGATTCATGCTACGGCATATTGCGGAATCAACCTTGGTAGTACCGACACCTCTGTTGAACGATGATAGTTTTCGTTGAATGAAATGTTTGAACAATTTTTCGATCCACCCCCCATAGAAAATCGGCGTTCGGGTGTCCGCGGTAGCGTTGGCAGCCATGTTTTGAAGCAAGATGTGGGCGACCTCGATAGGTTGGTGAGTTATGAAGAAACAGAGGACAGTAAGTTCTCGTAGATTCACCACCCCGCCACTATTATCCCTTTGGCACAGAGAACCACTAAGGACCCGGCAAATGTAGTGGAAGAGCGGGTCCCTAATTTTTGTGCTTTTGGTGGAGCTTAGGTTATAGTGGTCGTCTCCTATCAATGCCCATGCATCTTGGCGGAAATTGTTGGGCAACTCGCGAATAGCTTTAGTAAACTCGGGCTCAGCCGCATCCTCTTCGGTGTATAGGCCAAGATTGATACCGAATTGGGCGACCGAGATGCTATGCCATTCCGCTCCACACCTGAATTCCACAGCATCTGAATCGAACAAATCTGGCTCGGTCCTTCTGAACTTGAGGGTGCTTAAGAACTCCTTGTTATAATGATGTATGGACCGGAGCCGGGTTTCTAGGAAGATTCGGAGTGGATATGAACCGGTCGGTTTAGTATGCCCCATCAACCCTTCAAAACACCAAAAGCCCTCTCAACATCTTTTCTTGCCGATTCTTGCAATCTCTTGAACGTCTTTTCTTTAACCTCGACAGGAAATGAAGAAGCTTTCACAAAAAACAGACCATAATGGGTAGATACCATCCATAAAAAGAAACCCTCGTTTGTAATATCTTCCGTTAACAAAAAATGGACAGAAAGGTGTGGTACCATCTGTTACGCTTTGAAACAACGACGATGTATACAAAACATTGATGTCGTTGTTTGAACCTGGAACACCAAAATATGAATGCCAAAACCATAAATCATTCGACGTCACTGCTTCGAGTATGATGGTTGGTCTTTTGACGTCACCCCTAACATACGCCCCTCGCAACTCTCTTGGACAATTTCTCCATTCGATATGTGTACAATCGATGCTACCGAGCATCCCTGGAAAATGCCATCTAGCCTCATACGCGGCGTAAATACATGCAATGTCGTGTCTCGTTGGTTTACGTAGAAACTCATAACCATACAATTTAATGATCGGGTTACAAAAGAATTGCAAACATTCACGTGAAGTTATGTCCGACATAGCTAAGTATTCATCATATTGATCGGGAGGGTTACATGTCACTAGTTGGCGAATGGCGGATGCGCATTTTTGTATCGGCATGAAACTTCTTTTGCCCCTCCCATTGTAACGTTCTTGAAACTATTCTTTGCTTGCTTCGATGTTTCCAACAATCTTTAAAAATAAATCTTTTGGTAAACGAAACCGATCTCTAAACGTTTTGGCATTGTGGACCGGATTCTCCACAAAATAATCCTTCGTTAACAATTCGCTTGCATGTATACGATCACGATCCACCATTTTCTTCTTTGGCCGGGTCGAAGTTGCTTCAAGTTCGTTATACACCTTCTCGAAAAATTCAAGTGTCTCATTGTCGGAAGACGTTTGGCTATCGCTATCGGTGTCCATCAGAAACGAATCCGTAGGAAATTCCATTTTTTACCCAAGAAAGTGAAATATGTAGAATGTGTGATATATATTTATTTTTGTGTGTGGGTGAAGTGGTATAAATTTATGTAGAATGTGTGATATATATATATATAGTGTGTTTAAGTTTTTTTAATCCAAACGGCTCCCAACGTTCAAACCCAATGTTCATATTCAAACAACAACGGTCACAAAATCAAGTTTCTCATGCGTCATGGCCATTACGCTTATTTATGTCAACGCGTTAAGTTTGCCACCGGCGGTGGTGTTCCACGCCATACAACACGTGCTCGTTCTTCTATCACGGGGCGCCCCGTCATGCCTAATATCGCTTTGCTGACTAGATTGCCACGGCACATATCAGATCATGCCCAAACGAGGGACTTAAACTAACCCACCACAATATAGACTACTTGAGGAGCCCTATCACCCCATAACTAACAATGCAATGTTCAAAGTTTTCAATACTATAGCAAAATTATTTCAGAAGAAAATCATATCCCACATTGCTATCATGTGATAACAGAATTTATTGCTCCATAACGGTGATTCTATAGGTCGTTGCTTCCAGCAAGCGATTAAACTTACTAACACAAATCATCATTTCAATCATCTGATCATTCATCCTTCCAAAATCCATACGATTTCCCAGGTAAACCTTTCAATCTCACATGTTCGACGTTCATGATTCTTGAATCACATCTTTGTATAATAATGCTTGTTGCATTGCATTAAATCTTCATTTATTTTGCCTTTTTTTCTCGAATCACATGTTCGTAAAACGTTCGCCTGATTCATAATCTGTTTGGTAAGGTAATTGTTACGCCCTTTATGTTTTTTTTTGTAAATGTTTTATCCCCAATTTTTTGTTTATGTAATGTTTAGAAACAAGATTGTGGTTGACATGACATGTTCTAGTGGCTGTGAATGTGATTGATATTTAATCAAACTCTGTTTGTTGTTGCTACCACTTGAATCTAACATTATGTATCGTGGCTGGCTAAATTTGTAAACGAGCCAAGGTAAGAAATAGCTTATGTATCGGAAATTATGAAATTATTTTAGGGTTGTTATAATACCCACCATAATCGAACCGAACCGACATGTAATAAATTTTTGTAGGTTTAGGACATTTCACCATATTTTTAATATTTGATGTTGTTTATTGAAGATTTTTAGTATTTATATGTTTTTCATATCCTTTTGTGGTTTTGGTTGGATATTTATTTGAATTTATGGAATGTATCATATCACTTTATTTCAATATTCGATAATAATTGGTATTAATATTATGGATTATATGTATTTTTTATACTATGTAATAAACTAATATATACAAATATGCAATAACAATTTATTCCATATTAAAAAAACTAAGCTATTTTTATCTACGCTAAACACACGGTTAACCACCCATAACCGACCCGCTAAAATCATCAAAACCGAATAACCATAACCACCATAACCGATCATTATGGTTATGGTTATCCATTGACCTACATCGCGGTTATGATTATGGTTTTAGGTCAAAACCGACCCATGCACACCTCTACATGAACTGTTGGGAGCTTCTACTTGGAAGTCCTAAATGGTCTAACGTACCGATCATGAAGTCTAGTAGTAGGCGTAAAGTGAAACGCTCCAAAACATCATCTTCGGTTCATCCGGAAACACCCACATCCAATGCTCGAAACATCGATTTAAATAATCCTATTAATATTGTCACACCCCCAAAATCCACAAGCGGAGTATCACCGCAGGAGGCGTGACTGACCAGGATCCAGCCACCAATCATATTGAACAATGTAATTTAAATAAATAAAAGTCCAACCACACAATATAATTGGTGTTCAAGACAAGTTAATCAAATTCAAGTTATCAGCGGAAGCATAAAGTTTAAAACCTAAAAACCAAAGTATAAGTTAAAAGTTCAAATGTTTAACATGGAACTCTACAGTCCAAGTCCCACAACGACTCCTGCTCCCCTACAAGCTCCAGCTAAACATCTAACGACCTGCAAGGCATGTAACAACGAGTCAACAACAAAGTTGAGCGAGTTCACAGTTGGTTGTCCATTTTAAAGTTGTTCCAAAAACCAATAAGTTCATTTGAAAACCAGTAGTTGATCAGTTCCTTGTTTCCCAAACCATAACCAGTGGGGGCTACCCCATGTTAACCACTAGACCGTTACCATATCGACAACTGACTGAGAAAGTTGTGCCCTACGTCAATGTCTATCATCATTGACTAAGTGCCCAGATCCATTAGTCCACTCCCGTCCTCTGCGGCACGGTGTGAGGCTTGTCAAACCTAATAGCGCTATTTAACTAATGACCCGCTCACCATTGGCCCGACTATTAAGTCGATATAAAAATGAGGGACTTAATGATAGAGTTTTGTCTAGTAAGATATATGTTGTAGTCCTTCCGACTGAGGACGGAGGTACGTAATCTACCCAAGGAGAATACGCAGGTTAAATGTTGTCATCCTTCTCAACGAGGATGGAGGTATATATTCTACCCAAGAAGAATATGCAGGTTCCGTTTTAGTTTCTTAACCCATTCCCAACCACCGGGAATCCCATGCCTTATAGAAAGTGTGAACTCACCTTGGTTTGCTCGGTTTGTTAATCTACTTGTTCACAGTTAATCAGTCAAAGCCTATAGTATGTATACATACGTAATCAGTTTACATTCACAAGGCTCACGTATAATATGCAAATCACAGTGTGCATTCGAACATCTTAACAGTTAATCAACACGTACGAATTTAAAGTTCACATGTTTCGTAACAGGACTTAATAGTCAAGTACGCTAATCAACGAATCATGTTTCCTCATGCATAACTGATATCCTCAACAGACAAAGGTCAGCATATAATCACACATTACTATACTTGTACCAACTATATTCTGTTTGTGAAATTCTGAACCACGGCGAAACCTCAAGACGACGAAACCTCAAGGCCTTTCCTCGATCAGTTGGGTGACGAAACACCAAGGTGTTTCATCGTCATAAAGATGGAGAAACTCCCTGGAGTTTCGTCGACAGTGCAAGTGGCGAAACCCCCAAGAGTTTCGTCGACAATATTAACAGTTTCAATCATTTGCCTGAACTACTCCCGTAATTCCCGTAACATCAGCAAATAGCTTTGGCAGTTTCAAATCAAATTAAACAGTATTGAATTCAGCAATTATGCACAATTACATTACTTTAATCATTCTCAATCAAGAACAGTAACAATCGGATCATTAGATTGACAAGTTCTAACACTAACATGCAATCCTAAATCATAACATCAATTACTCGACTATTCCATACCATCGATCTCATGATTTTCATACGATTCTGATTAGCATGACAACAATACTACCAAATACTAATGCATATCTAAAACCTAGTCTCATTCGGGTTCATCAACTCTAACAGTTTGCAACTTCTTAATTTACCGAACAAAACATGAACCGATCTCATAATCATTTACATGTTCCTGTTTTACATAAACTCATCAATCACACTACTAGCATGGAACCCTAGATACCGCATAGATCTTAACAATCACAACAATGAATCAAGCAGATTAAGTCGGATAATCTAATCACATACTAACCAGTTGCAAGATGAGATAAGCAAGAACTTCGAGAGGATGCAAGAACTTCGAGAGGAATGGCGATTGATAACTGCCGTCTAGTGCAAAGGAGGGTCTAGGGTTTTGAAACTTATGATTTACGCACAATATAACGTGAGTGGAACTGGGCTTACTTGGGCCGAAGCCCATTTTGGCGAAACTCCCTAGTTTCGTCTGGAAGTGAATGACGAAACCCCTAGGTTTCGTCAAGTAAGAGTGGTGGCGAAACTTTATATGTTTCGTCGTGGTGTGTGTGTGGCTCACCATGTTTCGTCGATTGTGGGTTTCATAATCTCAAACAGTTAATAAATTTCTATCACTCATCAATCAAACAGTAACACAATATCTCAAGCATATAATCAAACATGTACAATTACAAGGTAAACAAGTTATGCAAACACAATTGTGAAACAAATAACGTGTCAAGGAAAGACCTTGAAAACCCGAGTTGTCACAAATATTAATAAGGATGACGAGGATGAGGAAGTGGAGTTGCCCCGACCACCCGGTAGAAGAAGTGGGAGAAAGGGGGAAGGGCGGAGTCGTCTTCGGCGGGTGTTGTCACACCCTGGCTTTGCGGAAGCGTGGTTAATTTGGTGTGACTTCTTAATACCATAGCTTAATCATAACCAAGCTATATGATCATAAAACCATGCAAGATCATCCATAGATTTAAGTTTTAAAACCAAAGTAACATAACATTGTCTTGGAACTACACCATCATAACATAAAACATTGTTTTGAAAGACATAAACATCAACATGAATAAAACGCAGTTTAAGATTTGTGACTCGTCCAGGAAAAAGTCACATTTCCTAAACCGGGATGACCTCGGAACCCATATGCAGTGGGAAAACATAACATACCGCGCCAGATCTTTAATTCCCTGAAATACATGTAAGTTGAAAAATCAACAATAATGTTGAGCGAGTTCATGTGTAAGTGAGTAAATAAACCTTGTAAGTATAAAAACCCTGGTATGTAGCAAATAAGGAAAAAGAGATCACCAATGGTTTGCAAGGCCATTGATATGTGTGAAGTGCAAGTAGGAAGACTCAAACCTAGCAGATTTATGCGTTGGGTACAAAGTCACCCCGAGGTCCGTTCTGTTTGGGCCTGGGGTTGGGCTCGCTACACCCAGATAGATCTACCGCTCCTGCCCCTCGGTCCTACCTTGAGGATTAATGGCCTCAAGTTTCTGCCTACCCACTCACATGATCTGAATAGTAATAACCCTCCTTACGCTAACCATACCATGTAAAAGTACTCGTAATCATAGTAACATGTATTTCACCCCCGTAGTTTAGAAAACTGAAAACAGTTAAGAGAAAAGGGGGACATGAACTCACAGTGGTGCGTCTCTACCAAGTATATCTCCTGATCAAGCAGCTGTGCGACGACCTACACGTACTATCTCTATTAGACGGACGGCCGTGCCTTAGCTTAAGGTTTAAGTTTTTGGGAAATAGTTAGACAACTATTTCGTGTTTATATTTTTTGTAAATACTTGGTAATTATTCTCCTTCCCAAGGATGGGGGATTTAATACATGTGCGTTCGTAAACTTCGAAATATATTATTAAGTCTCACTTAATATATTTTATTTCTTACTTCAAAATATAATCATTAACATTCGGTAATATTATTTTTACCCTAAAAATAATATTTGTATATTTCACAAAATAATCATAATCATTTTACAAGTGACGCTTATGAAAAGTATATATACTAAATACATATATTTATCACGTTTCATTTTGTGAAATCCCACCTCCGATATTTTGTAAATAAGTCGTGGCGAAATCTATAATTTGAAAACAAGTCAAAATGTATTTCTAACACTTGTGGTGAAAATATTTCTAAGTGTTAGGTTTTTGGAAAAATTTCGCCAGAGTTTCCCCTGTAACTGGAGGTGGCCACGCTTTTAAGCGTATCATTTTCTTTTACAAATCAAACCAACAATTTTCTTATTCAATCAAAACAATGCTCAAAGCATCAACTAGTCAAAGTAGATGTAAATCGCAAAAATGCATGAACTTGTGGTTTATCTAAAATATGTAGTAAAGCTCCTTACTTTCAGTGTATCTTTATATAAATCCATCCGGTTTCGTAAAAGTCTCGTTTTTAAAGAAATTCCATCTTTACAACTTCTTGTAAAATTTGACAAAACTAGTTCTTTGTCGAAACTTAGTGTTACACAAGTATTTACACACTTGTGTGTTTGCTAAAATCATTCTTGTTTATGAAAGATCCGTCTTTAAAAGTATGTTTTCTCTTGACACGTGGTCCTTTGAAAATACCGCTTGTAGATCCGTAGATCCACTAGTTTTAAACACTATTTCGTAAGAAAAATCGATTTTACACAAGTTCATGTTTAGTGTGTGGTATAGTTTCATCACTTAACCCTTGTTATACTTAAACAAGCTCTATGTCATGATCCATGATCATGACTAATCCGGGTTAAACGATGATCCGAGCTACCACAACATAGATCGGCACTAAATAATCACACAAAACAAATCTTACAAGATTTACACAACAATCAAGCTTTTATCCATCATTTTTAGCATTTTTAGTAGACTTTTAACATATCATCTTGTATGTTCATAGATTTTAACCGACAAAGTTCTTTTTAACCACTTTAAAATAGATTAAGAGTGTGATTATAGCAACTTACTACTAGCTCGAGGCTAGGGAAGATTCTAGTCGCAAAATGAGTGGATAAAAGCAATATGGTGAGGTCCTTCGCGTTCCGAATGCACCAAGCCTCCTCGTGTGTGATCCTCAACACTTGTATGCTCTTGGAATGAGAAGATCAAAACCGAAAAATGAATGGATGTGGGTGTGTGTGTTCGGCCGAGAGCCAAAGAGAGGGAGAGAGTGTGTGTGTTGTGATGTTTGTGCTAGTGTGCCAAGATTAGAACTTATAGACAATTCCTTTCACAAATAACCAAAGGGTTTTATGTCTAATAGATATTAAGCACAAGGGATTTAAATAATCAACAAAGGACAAGGGGTGTCCCCCAAGGGGACGGTTCGGTTAGGGGGGGGGGGGTCTCCTAGTTAGATTTCAACCAAAAGTTAAGTATTAGTTAAGTTAAGTGAAGGTTAACTCGGTTACTAGCGTGTCGTGTATGATGACGGGTGTTAGGGTATTCAGGGACCCTAACTGGCTCAGAAAAAGAAAAACAATGTTGTTGGCAATATTTTTATGTTCCGGGTAAAGTCCGGTTGTTCGGTTGGATAGAGATCCGTTAAAGTGCTTAACAAAGCTTTAAAGTGTCGTTATTATTATTTTTAGTGACACAACTTATTCCCGACACTTTGGAAAGTGTCTAGTATTGTTTTTCTCATGTTTTGGCACTCTATTAGGTAGCTTAATGCTGAATTTTTATGTTAAAGTGCTGAATTTTGTACTTAAAGTACGTTTTAGGCACATCCGGTCACTGTAATCTCATTCCTAGTGACGCAGTTCTACAACCCTTATATCCTTACACTCACCACTAGTGTAGCAAACTATCTCAGGCTCTTACAGGCCTTAGAGGCAGTACCTGGCTGGTGCTAGTTATGACAGCACGTTTAATAGGTTATCCGTTCATTGTGCTACTGTGCTTTTGGTGCATCAAGGTTGTCACAAAGGTGCTGTAAGCAAAACATGGAGTGACAGCAAGTAAAGTATGATGCAAGTAAGTACATGTATCAATATTCAAGTAGCAGTTTATCCACAAGTTCAAGTAAGCACAGTAATTAAGCAGTAATTAATTATTAATTAAGTCGTACGGATACCTGGTTTAGTGAGGGTTGTCACATTCTCCCCCCGTTAGAAAAATTTTGTCCCGAAATTTTAAGTTCTGCTTGTAGATGCAGGGTTCTTAGGAAATAAGTGGGCGTATTTCTCTTTCATCCGGTCCTCACGCTCCCAGGTGTATTCAGGACCATGTCTGGTATTCCAACGAACCTTGACGAGCTTGACACTGCTCCGGCGGGTCTTGTTTACTTTCCAATCCGTAACCTCAACTGGTTCTTCAACGAAATGGAGCGTGTCGTCAACATGAATATCGTCGGTGGGAATGGCAATGGTATCTTGAGTTGGACTTTTCTTCAGGTTGGATACATGAAATGTATCGTGAACTCCATTCAGCTCGGCAGGTAAGTCCAGCTTGTATGCTACTAGCCCTATTCTTTCCAAAATTCTGAAAGGGCCAATGTAACGCGGGTTTAACTTCCCACGCTTTCCGAAGCGTGCCACACCCTTCCAGGGTGAAACTTTCAATAAAACCATATCTCCAACTTGGAATTCCAAATGTTTCCGGTTTGGATCTGCATAGGCTTTCTGTCTTTCGCGAGCTGCTTCGATGCGTTTTCGAATCTGCGCAATCTTGTCTGTCGTCTCTTTGACGATTTCGGGACCAACAAGCTGCCTATCACCTGCGTCAGCCCAGTATAGGGGTGATCGACACTTGCGTCCGTAAAGAGCTTCGAATGGCGCGGCTCCAATACTGGTGTGGTAGCTGTTGTTGTATGAAAATTCGACCAGTGGCAAATGCTTATCCCAGCTACCGCCCAAATCCATGACACATGCTCTCAGCATATCTTCCAAGGTCTGAATAGTTCGCTCGCTTTGACCGTCGGTCTGAGGGTGAAATGCAGTGCTCAGATTTAATTGTGAGCCAAAAGCTTCTTGGAAGGATTGCCAAATCCTTGACACAAACCTTCCGGTAGTGCTAGAATTGGCGCATTGCAGAGCTTATCCTTCAACAGCTGAAACGCTTCTTCCTGTTTGATTCCCCAATCAAACTTCTTATCTTTCTGGGTGAGGAGCGTCAATGGTTGAGCGATCTTCGAAAAATCCTCAATGAACCTTCGATAGTAGCCAGCCAAACCCAAGAATTGTCGAATCTCGGTTGGCGTCTTTGGCGTTTCCCAATTCTTGATCGCTTCGATCTTGGTTGGATCCACATGGATTCCATCTCCATTTACCACGTGTCTAAGAAATTGGACTTCACGTAGCCAAAATTCGCACTTAGAGAATTTGGCATACAGCTGTTCTTTCTTCAGCAGCTCCAAAATAGCTCTTAGATGTTGTTCGTGCTCAGCCTTTGTCCTTGAATAAATCAAGATGTCGTCGATAAACACAATCACGAACTTGTCCAAGTACGGCTTGCAAACTCTATTCATCAAATCCATTAAGACTGCAGGTGCATTGGTCAACCCAAACGGCATAACAAGGAACTCGTAGTGTCCGTAACGAGTCCTGAAGGCTGTCTTCGGGATACTCTCCTCTTGTATCCTTAACTGATGGTATCCAGATCGCAAATCGATCTTTGAGTAAAAGCTTGAACCTTGCAGTTGATCAAACAGATCATCAATTCTTGGCAGAGGATATCTATTCTTGATCGTCAGCTTGTTCAGCTCCCGGTAGTCTATGCACATACGAAAACTACCGTCCTTCTTTTTGACAAACAGGACCGGAGCTCCCCAAGGCGAGAAGCTTGGTCGGATAAATCCCTTGTCTAACAACTCTTGAAGTTGTGTCGACAATTCTTGCATCTCAGACGGGGCAAGTCTATAAGGTGCCTTAGCCACAGGCGCGGCGTCTGGGACCAAATCGATGTGAAACTCCACTTGCCTCTGAGGCGGCAGTCCAGGCAAGTCCTCCGGGAAGACTTCCGGATACTCCCTCACGACAGGGATGTCTTCGATCTTCGGTTCTGCAGCTTTCTTGTCTACAATGTGTGCCAGGAAGGCAGCACATCCCTTCTGTAAACACTTTCGCGCTTTCAGGCAGCTGATGATTCTTAAAGGCGTATCGCGCTTTTCGCCATGTACCACAATTGTTTCTCCATCTTCGGTCGGGATACGAACGACCTTTTCGTGACAAACAATTTCTGCCTTGTTGCTTGATAACCAATCCATTCCTACTACTACGTCAAAGCTCCCCAGCTGGACTGGTAGTAGATCCAAAGTAAACTCACGTTCTCTCAACTCGATTGCACAACCTCTGATCACTTCATTGGCTTCTACTTACTTCCCATTAGCCAATTCGATTGAGTAGGGAATATCTAACTTACTAGCGGCTAGACCAAGCATAATCTTAAATTCTAATGATACGAAGCTATAGTCGGCACCAGTATCAAATAAAACGGATGCATAGCGTTGGTTTACAGGGAACGTACCAGTAACGACATTGGGGTCCTGGCGCACTTCCCTTGCTTCGATATAGAACACTCTTCCACGGGCTTGGTTCAACTCTGGGCAGTTCCTCTTAAAGTGCCCGATATCACCGCAGTTAAAGCATCCAAGTCCTTGCCCGTTTCCACCTCCATTTCCAGCTTGGTTATTCCTTTGGTTATGATTCACAGCGCCTGCTTGATTCGCATTGTTGCCTCGATTCCCATTACCTCCATTGTTTCCTTGTGGGCGATTTCCAATTCCACCCCGGTTATTGTTTCTGTTTCCAAATCCTCCTTGGCCTCCCTGGCCAACAGTGGCCCAACAAGAATCCTTCAAGTGGCCAGGTTTCCCACACGCTTCACATACTTTCAAACCACATCGGCCAGAATGGTGACGCTGGCAGGTGTTGCACTTGGGCTGGGTGCACATATATCCCTTTCCTTTCTTCCCACTACCAGCTGTAACCTGAGCTGGCGCGTTTGGCTCTCCTTTCTTAACAACACCACTAATGCCTTGCTTAAAGTTTGAGAACTTTCGTTTGTTACCTCCGGATGACTCAACGTGAGTCTCTTTCTTCTTTGTCTCGATCTCACCGAACTTGTTCAGGCGGATAGCCTCCTCTGTGAGAGCCACGCTCAAATCGATTG
The DNA here is from genome assembly GCA_030545235.1 of Helianthus tuberosus. NCBI lineage: Eukaryota > Viridiplantae > Streptophyta > Magnoliopsida > Asterales > Asteraceae > Helianthus > Helianthus tuberosus. Next base: position 174,518,538 of record CM060424.1, on the reverse strand, counting down.
CCTCAGTAATTGTTGCAGGCTTGGAGGAGGTCACCATGCTTATGATTTGAGGAGCTAATCCCCAAATGAAGCGTTCAATCCTCTTGAATTCTGGAGTGACCATATAGGGTACCACATGCGACAGGTCGTGAAACCTCTGAACATATTCCGCGATCTTCGGACCTTCCATCTTCAAATGCCAGAACTCCGTTTCCAATCTTTGGATTTCAGCGCGAGAACAATACTTTTTGCGCATTAGTTCCTTCAGTTTGGTCCATGTTAGTGCGTAGGCAGCAGCTTCACCAAGTGTCTGTACTTGCAAATTCCACCAAGATAGGGCTCCATCCAGAAATAGCCCAGAAATGTAGGTGACTTGCTGGTTTGGTGCACATTTGCTCATGCGGAGAACAGATTCAGTCTTCTCGGCCCAACGAACAAAAGCGACAGCACCTCCAGTGCCATCAAAGTTGACAGGCTTGCAGTCTAGAAACTGCTTGTAGGTGCACCCTGCACATACGTTACAACATATGAATGGCATTAGCATCCTTGCTAGAGATATCCAATTAGATCATGGTATGTCTTAATGACTTAGTATTACCATGAGGTGGATTGTTGTTGCCATTGTTGTTTGAGCTGCTTCCGTTGGGTCCTCCTTGCGAGGCGGCGTATTGCGCGATGGCAGCAGCGATAACTTGTTGGAGTTCTGCCTCATTGGTAGGCATCGGCGTTTGACGTCTAAGCGGCATCTTCTAAAAGATGAGTTCACGTCGATCAGGCCAAAATAAAGATCCCATGTTATAATACGTACGCTTTATTATGATAGTAATAGTACATAACATCTCATGTTATAATCATATCAATCACACAACATCCCATGTTATAAAACATAAATAATCAATCAAAACATCACATGTGATGAGAATACTGCGATTGCCATATATCGAGACCACATAGTAAGTGTACAGGTACATAATAGTGTCATACATCATCATCGACTAAGGGCTACATCACCCTAGTCCAAAAGAATATCAAACCAGTGTCAATACATCCATATACATGTCACAAAAGTCAGAATCAAAATGCAGTCTCCAAAAATGCTGTGCAGTGAAAACAATCGCCATCTTCTCACCAGCGTCTACCCATGCTGTACTAAGGATGCCCTAAACTGATGGTGGTGGAGGAGGGGGAAAATGGGTGTAGAACAAACGTCGCAAATGGAGCCAGTCCTCCTCCATGGCTCTCTGGGTACGCAACCAAGAAGCAACCTGCTGCTTAAGTTCCAAAAGGCGTGCAGCATAGTCAGGTAACAATGGTCGAGGGTGCTGCGAAGAAGCAGGGTGGGTCTGACCCTGACACTGGCACGGCGGTGGCTGAGCTCTCTCAAGCTCCTGAATACGCCGTGTGAGTGCCTCCTGCTGGACAACAAACGACATCAGAACGTCCTCAATAGTATACCCCATATGGAAAGAATGGTAGGGGTCGGTCGGTGGCATAACAGAAGGTGACGTCCAGAGAAACGGCTCGCTGGCTGGATCAAAAGGTGGCACAAAGAATGGTGGTACAGGGGGAATAGCAGATGAAGACTGTGGCATAACTGGAATATATGTCGGCACATGTCCAAAGGGACGAGCCGAGGAACCCTCTCCAGGTCGAGCTGGAGGTGTGTACTGTGCAAATGAAAAAGAGAAATCAACGTGACGTGCATCGGTGGTATGAGGAGGAATAGGTGGAAGCTCATCATCCGCAGGAATCCACCCATGCTGGGCGAGCTCATCTCGTGGGTCAATCTGTGCCTCAAAAAGTGCTCGATCAAACTGTACAGGCATAGGGTCAAGATGGGGTGCAACAAGAGGGTCAGCAGGTATATCAGCGATAAGTGGGGGATCAACATGATCAGCAGCAATAACATGGTCACCCTCCAGTAGTGGTGCATCAGCAGGGTGATCACCAATGGGTGGGTTAGCAATCACAGGATCAATAGGTATGCCAGCATAAGCAGGGTCATGCTCAAGCACTGGGTCAGGAGCAGCTACTGGCTCGAGGGCCATGGCAGGCTCGGGATCAACGAACTCCATATCAAAATCTGCATGTTCAGCGAATGCAGGGTCAACTAGGTCTACTGGGTCAACCATAGGCTGATCCAAGTGGATGAACTCTATCTCCCGGTCCGGGTCAAATCCAGGGGGAAAAACAGGGTCTGAATCCTCATCGAGGTCGTGATCGAAAGCAAATCTAGGAGCAGAGGCAGCAGATAATGCCCTGTCAGGATCTGAACCGTGTGAATAGTGTTGTGCGCTCCGAGTGTGTGACGGTGCGGAGGCCACAGACTCGAAGGAGTCTGGAGCGGGTGAGTGTGCAGGTGACTCCTCAGCTGGAGCGTCTGCGAGTAACAAAAGACCACCGTCAGCTAGAAGGGCCTCGCCCTAAACATCGTCCTCCAGGGGCTCATCATCAAATAGATCGACGCCGTCGTCATCGTCGGCATCGAGGAGCATATCGAAAGCAGGATAAACGGCCAAAGGTATGGGAGCAGGGATCTCTACGAGTGGTAGGTACCCAGCAAAAGGACCATCAGCGGGCTCATCGACAGCGTCGGGCAGCGCAAAGGGGTGAAAGTCGTCCTCGTCTGTGCTGGTAACATCTGATGTGTGGACCTCGTGCTCTGAAGACTCTAAGTCGTCTGATACTATGGGTCTAGGGCCTGTGGTGTCCGAATCACCTGTGCCGGGCGAGTCCATGGTGTCTGTAACACAAACACAAATATGTACAAATAATCAATCATATAATCAGATAAGCACATTAGTCACCAAGTAAGCAATCAAATAATCCTCCTAGTCCCACTAGCCTCCCAGCCTCTCAGACTGCTCTTCCTAGTCCAACTAGCCAAATTCTCCCAGCCTCTCAGACTGCTCTTCCTAGTCCAACTAGCCAAATTCTCCCAGCCTCTCAGACTGCTCTTCCTAGTCCAACTAGCCAAATTCTCCCAGCCTCTCAGACTGCTCTTCCTAGTCCAACTAGCCAAATTCTCCCAGCCTCTCAGACTGCTCTCCCTAGTCCTACTAGGCAAATTCTCCCAGCCTCTCAGACTGCTCTCCCTAGTCCTACTAGGCAACTACCTCGGTCTCCTAGACCGAGCCTCGGTCCTCCAGACCGAGCCTCAACCTCCCAGACTGAGCCTATAAATAATAAATAAATGTGCTCAACATTTGTTTGTAAAAAGTTTTGGATCTGGACTTGAGTGGTATGTAGTAAAAATGTTTTCGTGAGAGCCCTAGTGATCATAGTCTAGACTCGGGAAGGAATCCTAGTTCGCTATGATCAGAGCTCTGATACCAAGCTGTCACACCCTGGCTTTGCGGAAGCGTGGTTAATTTGGTGTGACTTCTTAATACCATAGCTTAATCATAACCAAGCTATATGATAATAAAACCATGCAAGATCATCCATAGATTTAAGTTTTAAAACCAAAGTAACATAACATTGTCTTGGAACTACACCTTCATAACATAAAACATTGTTTTGAAAGACATAAACATCAACATGAATAAAACGCAGTTTAAGATTTGTGACTCGTCCAGGAAAAAGTCACATTTCCTAAACCGGGATGACCTCGGAACCCATATGCAGCGGGAAAACATAACATATCGCGCCAGATCTTTAATTCCCTGAAATACATGTAAGTTGAAAAATCAACAATAATGTTGAGCGAGTTCATGTGTAAGTGAGTAAATAAACCTTTGTAAGTATAAAAACCCTGGTATGTAGCAAATAAGGAAAAAGAGATCACCAATGGTTTGCAAGGCCATTGATATGTGTGAAGTGCAAGTAGGAAGGGGGACATGAACTCACAGTGGTGCGTCTCTACCAAGTATATCTCCTGATCAAGCAGCTGTGCGACGACCTACACGTACTATCTCTATTAGACGGACGGCCGTGCCTTAGCTTAAGGTTTAAGTTTTTGGGAAATAGTTAGACAACTATTTCGTGTTTATATTTTTTGTAAATACTTGGTAATTATTCTCCTTCCCAAGGATGGGGGATTTAATACATGTGCGTTCGTAAACTTCGAAATATATTATTAAGTCTCACTTAATATATTTTATTTCTTACTTCAAAATATAATCATTAACATTCGGTAATATTATTTTTACCCTAAAAATAATATTTGTATATTTCACAAAATAATCATAATCATTTTACAAGTGACGCTTATGAAAAGTATATATATTAAATACATATATTTATCACGTTTCATTTTGTGAAATCCCACCTCCGATATTTTGTAAATAAGTCGTGGCGAAATCTATAATTTGAAAACAAGTCAAAATGTATTTCTAACACTTGTGGTGAAAATATTTCTAAGTGTTAGGTTTTTGGAAAAATTTCGCCAGAGTTTCCCCTGTAACTGGAGGTGGCCACGCTTTTAAGCGTATCATTTTCTTTTACAAATCAAACCAACAATTTTCTTATTCAATCAAAACAATGCTCAAAGCATCAACTAGTCAAAGTAGATGTAAATCGCAAAAATGCATGAACTTGTGGTTTATCTAAAATATGTAGTAAAGCTCCTTACTTTCAGTGTATCTTTATATAAATCCATCCGGTTTCGTAAAAGTCTCGTTTTTAAAGAAATTCCATCTTTACAACTTCTTGTAAAATTTGACAAAACTAGTTCTTTGTCGAAACTTAGTGTTACACAAGTATTTACACACTTGTGTGTTTGCTAAAATCATTCTTGTTTATGAAAGATCCGTCTTTAAAAGTATGTTTTCTCTTGACACGTGGTCCTTTGAAAATACCGCTTGTAGATCCGTAGATCCACTAGTTTTAAACACTATTTCGTAAGAAAAATCGATTTTACACAAGTTCATGTTTAGTGTGTGGTAGAGTTTCATCACTTAACCCTTGTTATACTTAAACAAGCTCTATGTCATGATCCATGATCATGACCAATCCGGGTTAAACGATGATCCGAGCTACCACAACATAGATCGGCACTAAATAATCACACAAAACAAATCTTACAAGATTTACACAACAATCAAGCTTTTATCCATCATTTTTAGCATTTTTAGTAGACTTTTAACATATCATCTTGTATGTTCATAGATTTTAACCGACAAAGTTCTTTTTAACCACTTTAAAATAGATTAAGAGTGTGATTATAGCAACTTACTACTAGCTCGAGGCTAGGGAAGATTCTAGTCGCAAAATGAGTGGATAAAAGCAATATGGTGAGGTCCTTCGCGTTCCGAATGCACCAAGCCTCCTCGTGTGTGATCCTCAACACTTGTATGCTCTTGGAATGAGAAGATCAAAACCGAAAAATGAATGGATGTGGGTGTGTGTGTTCGGCCGAGAGCCAAAGAGAGGGAGAGAGTGTGTGTGTTGTGATGTTTGTGCTAGTGTGCCAAGATTAGAACTTATAGACAATTCCTTTCACAAATAACCAAAGGGTTTTATGTCTAATAGATATTAAGCACAAGGGATTTAAATAATCAACAAAGGACAAGGGGTGTCCCCCAAGGGGACGGTTCGGTTAGGGGGGGGGGGGTCTCCTAGTTAGATTTCAACCAAAAGTTAAGTATTAGTTAAGTTAAGTGAAGGTTAACTCGGTTACTAGCGTGTCGTGTATGATGACGGGTGTTAGGGTATTCAGGGACCCTAACTGGCTCAGAAAAAGAAAAACAATGTTGTTGGCAATATTTTTATGTTCCGGGTAAAGTCCGGTTGTTCGGTTGGATAGAGATCCGTTAAAGTGCTTAACAAAGCTTTAAAGTGTCGTTATTATTATTTTTAGTGACACAACTTATTCCCGACACTTTGGAAAGTGTCTAGTAATGTTTTTCTCATGTTTTGGCACTCTATTAGGTAGCTTAATGCTGAATTTTTATGTTAAAGTGCTGAATTTTGTACTTAAAGTACGTTTTAGGCACATCCGGTCACTGTAATCTCATTCCTAGTGACGCAGTTCTACAACCCTTATATCCCTTCACTCACCACTAGTGTAGCAAACTATCTCAGGCTCTTACAGGCCTTAGAGGCAGTACCTGGCTGGTGCTAGTTATGACAGCACGTTTAATAGGTTATCCGTTCATTGTGCTACTGTGCTTTTGGTGCATCAAGGTTGTCACAAAGGTGTTGTAAGCAAAACATGGAGTGACAGAAAGTAAAGTATGATGCAAGTAAGTACATGTATCAATATTCAAGTAGCAGTTTATCCACAAGTTCAAGTAAGCGCAGTAATTAAGCAGTAATTAATTATTAATTAAGTCGTACGGATACCTGGTTTAGTGAGGGTTGTCACAGGTGTCGAAATTAAACAAGATTTTAAAGAGATGAACCGACGACTTCAAGACATACGAGACCTTGGCCATAGCCGTTTGGAAACAATGCAAGAAAAAAACGTAGAAAACAAAAAGTTCGTCACGGTATAAGAAGCGAGACAAATGGAGAAAGATATCAAGGAGAAGCGTTGCTCCTAGCTCAAATGCGTCGGCAACAAATCTGTGACAAATACAAACTTTAGATTTAGATTTTGCATTTTGCATTTTTGTCTTTAATTTTTTGTATTTTAATTAGTGGTAATGTATTATTTATTTAATGAAATATTATTTGTTATAATTTAAAAAAATAATAATTTGGTAATTATTGCTTGGGGCATTATACCACTACACCCATTTTAAGTTCAAGCCCCATAATATCGTTTTACTGACCGAACTGTCACATATCAAATCATGCCTAAGCGAGGGGCTTGAAGCTAACACACCACAATATAGACTACTTGAGGAGCCCTATCACCCCGACTAACAATGCAAGGTTCAAAGTTTTCAATACTATAGCAAAATTATTTTTGAAGAAAATCGTATCCCATATTGCTATCATGTGATAACAGAAATTATTGCTCCATATCGGTGATTCTATAGGTCGTTGCTTCCAGTAAGCGATTAAACCTACTAACACAAATCATCATTTCAATCATATGATCATTCATCCTTCCAAAATCCATACGATTTCTCCAGGTAAACCTTTCAATCTCACATGTTAAACGTTCATGATTCTTGAATCACATGTTTGTATAATAATGCCTGTTGCATTGCATTAAATCTTCATTTATTTTGCCCTTTTCTCGAATCACATGTTCGTAAAACGTTCGCCTGATTCATAATCTGTTTGGTAAGGTAATTGTTACGTCCTTTATGTTTTTTTGTAAATGTTTTATCCCCAATTTTTTGTTTCTGTAATGTGTAGAAACAAGATTGTGGTTGACATGACATGCTCTAGTGGCTGTGAATGTGATTGATATTTAATCAAACTCTGTTTGTTGTTGCTACCACTTGAATCTAACATTATGTATCGTGGCCGGCTAAATTTGTAAACGAGCCAAGGTAAGATTGGCTCACTCATTAGCCTCGTTTAGCTGGCTCGATTCAATCAAACTCAAATTTCATATATAAATTGTAAGTCAAAGTATAGCCCAAATTTTAATATATATTAATTTTAAACGAGCTATCTAGCATATTACAAGTTGAACTCGACCTTAACATTTCAGCAGGCTCGGCTTGGCTGGCTAAGTTTTACTAGTAGCCATGGTTGCAAAACAAGGTTTCCAAGGCCGAGTACTCCCCGAGTAGTCGCTACAAGGTACGTTGCCGAGGCGACTTTCTTTGACTCCGCCTAATTACTCGGAATCGGTCAAACGTGGTCAACCTCGGCCAAAATCGTATCTAGTTGGTCAACTTGGGCCGAGTTTCACTTAAAAAATAATAAAACATAATTTCTATGCCTATCATATTAAGGAATGGATATTATTTTCACGTATTTTGTTATAGATATTAGTAAATTTGTTATTTGACATATATTTAGTTTCAAAAAACTAATTTCTTTATAATTTAACATGTCCGAGTACTCCCCGAGTACTCTCCGCCTAGCCCGAGTACACTCAACTCCCCGGTTGACCGACTAGGGAGCGCCTAGCGACTTTTGCAACCATGCTAGTAGCATTGTATGACAAACCAACTTTAGATGATAGTTGTATTTCTCTCAGTGATAGACTGATGGGCTTGTTTTTTGTTTTCTTTTATTATTGCTTCACTTTTCAAATATCGGGTGACGCAAGATCACTTTTCGCATATCACACAAGAAACACGATTATATGACACTGGATAACACTAAAATAAAAAAAAATATAGTGGTAAAAAATTACTTTAAAAAAACATTACAAAAAGCAACATAAATTATGTGTTACTAGTGATTGGCTTGTTAGAAGTTTGAATTGAGTTGAGCTTAAAAAAACTCAAGCCCGAGCTCGAGCCTAAACATAATTTTTTTAATAAAGGAGCCTATTGTTTATGTGGTTTTATTTAGGATATTAAATATATATTTTTAAATAAGAATAGTTATTATATATAAAGTAACTAAATAACATGGTGTAAGACCCTATTTCGTACATGGCAAAAGTCGCAGCGGAAACACGAACCATAAAATTTCTTTCTTTATAAATACCTCAACTTATTTAAACTTTAACTTTAACATAACTCTTATTCATAAATCCGTCATCCTCTTATCTATTAATTAAAAACATAGCTTATGTTTTCTACATTTTACATTCCACGTCCCCGCACAATCTCTCTAGTGACTCGATCTTCGACCTCTATTCCTTGTGATAATCGCCTGTGATCCGTACAACCTGCACTCACCACATACATTCAAAACATTAGCACACATTATATAACCAAGATCATTCGCGTACACTTTCCATTTCGATCTTTAAGAAACTTTAAGCATCTCATCTGCGTATCCATTTCCTGGTGAGGCTTCAATAACGTACCTGCATTACTTTTCATTCTCAAGGTACACCATTAATAACGTTAACGCTCAACGTGTCAAATTCATGTCTACATATGTACTTACATACATACATAACACATCTACATACGTACCTACCATCCCTACAACTTTACATATGTGCATACAATCATTCATGACTTTATACATACCTACATACACAACTACATACATACCTTTCCTACATCTTTACATACATGTATACACTCATACACATCTTTATACATACATACATACATACGTACATACCTCTCCTACATCTTTACATACATGCATACACTCATACATATTCTTATACATACGTACATACGTACATACACATCTACATACGTACATACCCTTCCTACATCGTTACAAACATGCATACACTCGTACATATCTTTATACATACATACATACATACATATCTACATACGTACATACCTCTCCTACATCTTTACATACATGCGTACACTCATACGTATTCTTATACATACGTACATACACATCTACATACGTACATACCCTTCCTACATCGTTACAAACATGCATACACTCGTACATATCTTTATACATACATACATACATATCTACATACGTACATACCTTAACAAACACGTATTAGATCACGTGTACCTCCTACATAATCATTCATTATTTACATGGGTCTTAGACTTAGCTTTATAACCCATAAACATCTAAGGAACCATCAAAATCATGTTTGGAAGGTCCGTCGTAGTCCACGGATAACAAACCGAAGCCTACGATACATAAATCAACTTAGAAACAAGATTTCAGCTTTTTAGACTTGGGGAGGTCGTCGGCGACGGCCCGTAGTTTTTCCCGTCGCCAAAAACCCCGTAGACAGGAAGATAACCCGTCGGAGAAAAACTGACTTTCCCTTGCCCGTCGGCGACGGCCTCTCTAAATTGCATTTTCCTGCAGATTCGTTTCGTCGACCGTACGCACTAAAACGCGCGTAACTTTTGAACCGTTTACCCGTTTAACCTCCCGTTTCTTCCTACATGCTTGTAAATTCACATTCTATCATATAAACTTAAAATCCCACATCCGGATTAACGAAATTCTTATCTTACGCCTTATCGACTTATTATCACATTCCAATTATTTGACCCATTATGGGTATTTGCGCATTAATTGGTTTATGACATACCAAGACCATACTTGCTCAAAACATTATACTCATCAAATAACTTGTTCCTAAACTACTTGTTAAGATCGTTTGCCCAAAATACCCATCAAGGGCATTTTGGTCAACTTTAAATTCCATCCTTTACGACATAAGATTACGTCACATATTTGACCTCAACCATCATGTTTAGTAAATTAAAACACCATATCACCTATCCGAACATAAGAAGTGATTATAGAAATCACTTACCTTATGCGTCCGCGCTCGTATCCGATTCCTTGCCTCATCTTGACCCGTTAACACCTCCTACTTGAGTCCGTCGCGACGTGATTCCTATACTTTCATTTCATCGAAACCACGCTCTTATTAGCATACTCATTTGTACATGTAACATTCATATCATTCGCATAATTCACACTTAACTTGCCTTAGTCATTTCTAACAAGCATTAAAATACATAATCAACTTCATATAATCATATCCGTATACGTTAAACTCATATAACTCATCATGGCATTACATTTAACACGGATTGCTATAACATGTACCATACGACTTCCCATCAACCTACATTTACGACAATGAGTCAAATCATGTTTCTTATACTTAGTTGACTTTCAAAAGTCAACTATTAACCATACTCAACTATCGACTTATCATCGAATACCCGTAACATCATAATCGACTATACGTACGGCACTATATACATTTCATCATACACTTGATGTGAGTACTACCTTTTAAGCATAACGTACAACTATTTCATGCACGATTCTTCTAAACTCATACATAACCCATCAAAACCAACTACTAATCATCATGTATCATTCCAAATGAACATTAAACATAACATCATCATATTCCTATACTTTCATCTAACAATAATTCATCATACCCACATAATACATCAATCTTTCAACAAGACTTGAACATAGGAGGTGATTCTAGTCATCATCTTCACCCTAACTAACGGGTGTCACCTCTAAACATCAAATTAACGCAAACCATTCATAACCCATGTTCTATATGATGATTATAACACATACCAATGCTCAATTTCACTTAAACTCATGGATTAAAACATAACCCACTTTACACATGATCACCAATCTTAGATTTTCGACATACCTTATGATCCCCTCGTGTTGGAGATCATTAATCCATGCTCGGTTATGGATTTGAGCTTCATCTTGCCTTCCGATTTGAGCATAAAGATGGAACTAGGGTTTGAGGCTCCATGGGAGCCTCCTGCTCTCTTTCTCGAACACACGTATGTGTGTGTTTGTGTGTGTTAGATATTTTATAACTTAACTTTCATTTGTTCCATTTTAGCCCCTCGGGTTTACTTTTAAAACATAACTGACACTACCTTAATCATTTAAGACTTTTGACCATACCCTTAACTAGGTTAAATAGCCTAGTTATTTATTTCCTGACGTGTCACATAATAACATCCAACAAACATTAACATTCAGATTTTGGGGCGTTACAAGTCTACCCCCCTTAAATGAGGTTTCGTCCCCGAAACCTTTCTTATTTCCTCTTACACACACACATCAATGTTTGACTTCATAGTCACATCATAATTATAATTAATCATCCTATCTCACTTCGTAATTATTCATACAATTGGCTTTTTCCCCTTAACGAGTCTATACTTTCCATGGCATACTTTCACATAACATTCTCATTTCCTTTGACCCGTTATTACAGGTTTATATACATACTTATTCAAACTTATAATAAGGCTTACACTCATATGATCCTTTTATAACGGGTTTAGTACTTCCATCTCATCCTTTAAGATTCCATTCTATAGACACATTGTATAACATTTAACTCTTGTTTTGTTATCACAACAAAACTGTTATGTCATCGTCATACCTACGTGCTTAACTCCGTAGCTAACATCATTCTACATTTCTATAATCTTTTGTACCATACATATCCTCACGTTACTTGCACATTCGGATATTTTCATTCCTATCATTCTTTTGTTCATTTGCCTTACATTTACTTATATGACTTGTTTGACGCATACATGGTCAAGCTATTGATTTCTTCTTACGTAGACTAGTTTCGTCTTTTATATCTTAAATATGTTTCGCGAATTCGAACACATTCAGCATAAGTTGAACATTTCACTGACCTCGGTTTCATTTCATAACTCAACGATCCGTAAGCCAGATCGATCCACCTCTTCACGAGTACTAATCGTACCCGGCCATGGTTCATTCATCCTTATAATGAGCTTCCGCTCGTGCACATTTCATTCCAACATTTATTTTACTAGGTGATTACGCACCCATAATTCTTCTACAACTTCCTACGTACATGCTATAACACATTCCATACTTCATTCCTTACATACAATTCTTTTACTCTAGTTACTTATTTCGTCACCCTTGCGGTTTGGCCTTTCAAGTCCAACTGACATTTCTTACTTAACAGAGATGCATCGAGGTACACGTTCGTGCTTCTTTCCATTCAAGCTTACTTGCAAAGACATTCATTACATTATTCCGGTACTCATGACCAAACTTACCCTTCCTATTCATACTTAACTTATTGCCCGGGTCGTAGCCCGCCCTACATTATGACTCCCATGCGTCGATTACTAACACATCTAACACCTCGCGGGTTCAAACATTCCATTCATGCCTTTCATACCTTGAATCCATCTCACGGATTCAAACATACCATTCATGCCTTTCATCCTTGAATCCATCTCACGGATTCAAACATTTCATTCATACCTTTCCTTCTTGAATCCGTCTCGCGGATTCAATCATTTCATTCATACATTTCATCCCTTGAATCCGTCTCGCGGGTTCAAGCATTGCATTCATATCTTTCATTCTTTGAATCCGTCTCGCGGATTCAAACATTGCCTTTACGCTTTTCATCCCTTGAATCCGTCTCGCGGCTTCAAGCATTGCATTCATACTTTAACTTCTTTCATGTTTCGAATCCGTCTCGCGGATTCTAACATAGCATTCATACTTTCATTCCTGAGAGTCTTACATTTCTCTTCACCCTCACGTCCACCTACTACTTAATTCTAACGGACATACCTGTATCAATTATCACGGTCCCACGAACGTCATATGCTTCACGTGTACTGGCCAGGTACACCATCCACATACTAGTTTCGTGTCTTCGTGTAATTGTCACCTTATGTCCAAAGAATTAGGTTTCGGCACGTGTATCATTTTTAAAACATGTTTACTATACCATTATGGTCCTTCATTTAGCATTTTTCTTTCCTTAATGCATTTTACCATTTCATATGCCCACATATTGAATTTACATACCTGGGTTCAACTTTATCTTATTTCATGCCTTGGTGTCGGTACTTGACCGCATTCGCAGATCATCCTCTTCAAACACTTATACTTACCTTGCATATACAAAACCGTCAGTTTCTTTATACGTATACATAAGTACATACTTACATTCTCTTTTACCTTTGGATCTTGACCGAGTCTTGGATTGTACGGGTTTCTTATCACAAGAGCACACAGGTTTGAGTTCAAGCACTTACCTTCTTACACTTGATTCTCTCAAACCAGGGCTCTGATACCAACTTGTAAGACCCTATTTCGTACATGGCAAAAGTCGCAGCGGAAACACGAACCATAAAATTTCTTTCTTTATAAATACCTCAACTTATTTAAACTTTAACTTTAACTTTAACATAACTCTTATTCATAAATCCGTCATCCTCTTATCTATTAATTAAAAACATAGCTTATGTTTTCTACATTTTACATTCCACGTCCCCGCACAATCTCTCTAGTGACTCGATCTTCGACCTCTATTCCTTGTGATAATCGCCTGTGATCCGTACAACCTGCACTCACCACATACATTCAAAACATTAGCACACATTATATAACCAAGATCATTCGCGTACACTTTCCATTTCGATCTTTAAGAAACTTTAAGCATCTCATCTGCGTATCCATTTCCTGGTGAGGCTTCAATAACGTACCTGCATTACTTTTCATTCTCAAGGTACACCATTAATAACGTTAACGCTCAACGTGTCAAATTCATGTCTACATATGTACTTACATACATACATACATACATACATACATAACACATCTACATACGTACCTACCATCCCTACAACTTTACATATGTGCATACAATCATTCATGACTTTATACATACCTACATACACAACTACATACATACCTTTCCTACATCTTTACATACATGTATACACTCATACACATCTTTATACATACATACATACGTACATACCTCTCCTACATCTTTACATACATGCGTACACTCATACATATTCTTATACATACGTACATACACATCTACATACGTACATACCCTTCCTACATCGTTACAAACATGCATACACTCGTACATATCTTTATACATACATACATACATATCTACATACGTACATACCTCTCCTACATCTTTACATACATGCGTACACTCATACGTATTCTTATACATACGTACATACACATCTACATACGTGCATACCCTTCCTACATCGTTACAAACATGCATACACTCGTACATATCTTTATACATACATACATACATATCTACATACGTACATACCTTAACAAACACGTATTAGATCACGTGTACCTCCTACATAATCATTCATTATTTACATGGGTCTTAGACTTAGCTTTATAACCCATAAACATCTAAGGAACCATCAAAATCATGTTTGGAAGGTCCGTCGTAGTCCACGGATAACAAACCGAAGCCTACGATACATAAATCAACTTAGAAACAAGATTTCAGCTTTTTAGACTTGGGGAGGTCGTCGGCGACGGCCCGTAGTTTTTCCCGTCGCCAAAAACCCCGTAGACAGGAAGATAACCCGTCGGAGAAAAACTGACTTTCCCTTGCCCGTCGGCGACGGCCTCTCTAAATTGCATTTTCCTGCAGATTCGTTTCGTCGACCGTACGCACTAAAACGCGCGTAACTTTTGAACCGTTTACCCGTTTCTTCCTACATGCTTGTAAATTCACATTCTATCATATAAACTTAAAATCCCACATCCGGATTAACGAAATTCTTATCTTACGCCTTATCGACTTATTATCACATTCCAATTATTTGACCCATTATGGGTATTTGCGCATTAATTGGTTTATGACATACCAAGACCATACTCTTCACTTCCATACTTGCTCAAAACATTATACTCATCAAATAACTTGTTCCTAAACTACTTGTTAAGATCGTTTGCCCAAAATACCCATCAAGGGCATTTTGGTCAACTTTAAATTCCATCCTTTACGACATAAGATTACGTCACATATTTGACCTCAACCATCATGTTTAGTAAATTAAAACACCATATCACCTATCCGAACATAAGAAGTGATTATAGAAATCACTTACCTTATGCGTCCGCGCTCGTATCCGATTCCTTGCCTCATCTTGACCCGTTAACACCTCCTACTTGAGTCCGTCGCGACGTGATTCCTATACTTTCATTTCATCGAAACCACGCTCTTATTAGCATACTCATTTGTACATGTAACATTCATATCATTCGCATAATTCACACTTAACTTGCCTTAGTCATTTCTAACAAGCATTAAAATACATAATCAACTTCATATAATCATATCCGTATACGTTAAACTCATATAACTCATCATGGCATTACATTTAACACGGATTGCTATAACATGTACCATACGACTTCCCATCAACCTACATTTACGACAATGAGTCAAATCATGTTTCTTATACTTAGTTGACTTTCAAAAGTCAACTATTAACCATACTCAACTATCGACTTATCATCGAATACCCGTAACATCATAATCGACTATACGTACGGCACTATATACATTTCATCATACACTTGATGTGAGTACTACCTTTTAAGCATAACGTACAACTATTTCATGCACGATTCTTCTAAACTCATACATAACCCATCAAAACCAACTACTAATCATCATGTATCATTCCAAATGAACATTAAACATAACATCATCATATTCCTATACTTTCATCTAACAATAATTCATCATACCCACATAATACATCAATCTTTCAACAAGACTTGAACATAGGAGGTGATTCTAGTCATCATCTTCACCCTAACTAACGGGTGTCACCTCTAAACATCAAATTAACGCAAACCATTCATAACCCATGTTCTATATGATGATTATAACACATACCAATGCTCAATTTCACTTAAACTCATGGATTAAAACATAACCCACTTTACACATGATCACCAATCTTAGATTTTCGACATACCTTATGATCCCCTCGTGTTGGAGATCATTAATCCATGCTCGGTTATGGATTTGAGCTTCATCTTGCCTTCCGATTTGAGCATAAAGATGGAACTAGGGTTTGAGGCTCCATGGGAGCCTCCTGCTCTCTTTCTCGAACACACGTATGTGTGTGTTTGTGTGTGTTAGATATTTTATAACTTAACTTTCATTTGTTCCATTTTAGCCCCTCGGGTTTACTTTTAAAACATAACTGACACTACCTTAATCATTTAAGACTTTTGACCATACCCTTAACTAGGTTAAATAGCCTAGTTATTTATTTCCTGACGTGTCACATAATAACATCCAACAAACATTAACATTCAGATTTTGGGGCGTTACAAGTCTACCCCCCTTAAATGAGGTTTCGTCCCCGAAACCTTTCTTATTTCCTCTTACACACACACATCAATGTTTGACTTCATAGTCACATCATAATTATAATTAATCATCCTATCTCACTTCGTAATTATTCATACAATTGGCTTTTTCCCCTTAACGAGTCTATACTTTCCATGGCATACTTTCACATAACATTCTCATTTCCTTTGACCCGTTATTACAGGTTTATATACATACTTATTCAAACTTATAATAAGGCTTACACTCATATGATCCTTTTATAACGGGTTTAGTACTTCCATCTCATCCTTTAAGATTCCATTCTATAGACACATTGTATAACATTTAACTCTTGTTTTGTTATCACAACAAAACTGTTATGTCATCGTCATACCTACGTGCTTAACTCCGTAGCTAACATCATTCTACATTTCTATAATCTTTTGTACCATACATATCCTCACGTTACTTGCACATTCGGATATTTTCATTCCTATCATTCTTTTGTTCATTTGCCTTACATTTACTTATATGACTTGTTTGACGCATACATGGTCAAGCTATTGATTTCTTCTTACGTAGACTAGTTTCGTCTTTTATATCTTAAATATGTTTCGCGAATTCGAACACATTCAGCATAAGTTGAACATTTCACTGACCTCGGTTTCATTTCATAACTCAACGATCCGTAAGCCAGATCGATCCACCTCTTCACGAGTACTAATCGTACCCGGCCATGGTTCATTCATCCTTATAATGAGCTTCCGCTCGTGCACATTTCATTCCAACATTTATTTTACTAGGTGATTACGCACCCATAATTCTTCTACAACTTCCTACGTACATGCTATAACACATTCCATACTTCATTCCTTACATACAATTCTTTTACTCTAGTTACTTATTTCGTCACCCTTGCGGTTTGGCCTTTCAAGTCCAACTGACATTTCTTACTTAACAGAGATGCATCGAGGTACACGTTCGTGCTTCTTTCCATTCAAGCTTACTTGCAAAGACATTCATTACATTATTCCGGTACTCATGACCAAACTTACCCTTCCTATTCATACTTAACTTATTGCCCGGGTCGTAGCCCGCCCTACATTATGACTCCCATGCGTCGATTACTAACACATCTAACACCTCGCGGGTTCAAACATTCCATTCATGCCTTTCATACCTTGAATCCATCTCACGGATTCAAACATACCATTCATGCCTTTCATCCTTGAATCCATCTCACGGATTCAAACATTTCATTCATACCTTTCCTTCTTGAATCCGTCTCGCGGATTCAATCATTTCATTCATACATTTCATCCCTTGAATCCGTCTCGCGGGTTCAAGCATTGCATTCATATCTTTCATTCTTTGAATCCGTCTCGCGGATTCAAACATTGCCTTTACGCTTTTCATCCCTTGAATCCGTCTCGCGGCTTCAAGCATTGCATTCATACTTTAACTTCTTTCATGTTTCGAATCCGTCTCGCGGATTCTAACATAGCATTCATACTTTCATTCCTGAGAGTCTTACATTTCTCTTCACCCTCACGTCCACCTACTACTTAATTCTAACGGACATACCTGTATCAATTATCACGGTCCCACGAACGTCATATGCTTCACGTGTACTGGCCAGGTACACCATCCACATACTAGTTTCGTGTCTTCGTGTAATTGTCACCTTATGTCCAAAGAATTAGGTTTCGGCACGTGTATCATTTTTAAAACATGTTTACTATACCATTATGGTCCTTCATTTAGCATTTTTCTTTCCTTAATGCATTTTACCATTTCATATGCCCACATATTGAATTTACATACCTGGGTTCAACTTTATCTTATTTCATGCCTTGGTGTCGGTACTTGACCGCATTCGCGGATCATCCTCTTCAAACACTTATACTTACCTTGCATATACAAAACCGTCAGTTTCTTTATACGTATACATAAGTACATACTTACATTCTCTTTTACCTTTGGATCTTGACCGAGTCTTGGATTGTACGGGTTTCTTATCACAAGAGCACACAGGTTTGAGTTCAAGCACTTACCTTCTTACACTTGATTCTCTCAAACCAGGGCTCTGATACCAACTTGTAAGACCCTATTTCGTACATGGCAAAAGTCGCAGCGGAAACACGAACCATAAAATTTCTTTCTTTATAAATACCTCAACTTATTTAAACTTTAACTTTAACTTTAACATAACTCTTATTCATAAATCCGTCATCCTCTTATCTATTAATTAAAAACATAGCTTATGTTTTCTACATTTTACATTCCACGTCCCCGCACAATCTCTCTAGTGACTCGATCTTCGACCTCTATTCCTTGTGATAATCGCCTGTGATCCGTACAACCTGCACTCACCACATACATTCAAAACATTAGCACACATTATATAACCAAGATCATTCGCGTACACTTTCCATTTCGATCTTTAAGAAACTTTAAGCATCTCATCTGCGTATCCATTTCCTGGTGAGGCTTCAATAACGTACCTGCATTACTTTTCATTCTCAAGGTACACCATTAATAACGTTAACGCTCAACGTGTCAAATTCATGTCTACATATGTACTTACATACATACATACATACATACATAACACATCTACATACGTACCTACCATCCCTACAACTTTACATATGTGCATACAATCATTCATGACTTTATACATACCTACATACACAACTACATACATACCTTTCCTACATCTTTACATACATGTATACACTCATACACATCTTTATACATACATACATACGTACATACCTCTCCTACATCTTTACATACATGCGTACACTCATACATATTCTTATACATACGTACATACACATCTACATACGTACATACCCTTCCTACATCGTTACAAACATGCATACACTCGTACATATCTTTATACATACATACATACATACATACATACATATCTACATACGTACATACCTCTCCTACATCTTTACATACATGCGTACACTCATACGTATTCTTATACATACGTACATACACATCTACATACGTACATACCCTTCCTACATCGTTACAAACATGCATACACTCGTACATATCTTTATACATACATACATACATATCTACATACGTACATACCTTAACAAACACGTATTAGATCACGTGTACCTCCTACATAATCATTCATTATTTACATGGGTCTTAGACTTAGCTTTATAACCCATAAACATCTAAGGAACCATCAAAATCATGTTTGGAAGGTCCGCCGTAGTCCACGGATAACAAACCGAAGCCTACGATACATAAATCAACTTAGAAACAAGATTTCAGCTTTTTAGACTTGGGGAGGTCGTCGGCGACGGCCCGTAGTTTTTCCCGTCGCCAAAAACCCCGTAGACAGGAAGATAACCCGTCGGAGAAAAAACTGACTTTCCCTTGCCCGTCGGCGACGGCCTCTCTAAATTGCATTTTCCTGCAGATTCGTTTCGTCGACCGTACGCACTAAAACGCGCGTAACTTTTGAACCGTTTACCCGTTTAACCTCCCGTTTCTTCCTACATGCTTGTAAATTCACATTCTATCATATAAACTTAAAATCCCACATCCGGATTAACGAAATTCTTATCTTACGCCTTATCGACTTATTATCACATTCCAATTATTTGACCCATTATGGGTATTTGCGCATTAATTGGTTTATGACATACCAAGACCATACTCTTCACTTCCATACTTGCTCAAAACATTATACTCATCAAATAACTTGTTCCTAAACTACTTGTTAAGATCGTTTGCCCAAAATACCCATCAAGGGCATTTTGGTCAACTTTAAATTCCATCCTTTACGACATAAGATTACGTCACATATTTGACCTCAACCATCATGTTTAGTAAATTAAAACACCATATCACCTATCCGAACATAAGAAGTGATTATAGAAATCACTTACCTTATGCGTCCGCGCTCGTATCCGATTCCTTGCCTCATCTTGACCCGTTAACACCTCCTACTTGAGTCCGTCGCGACGTGATTCCTATACTTTCATTTCATCGAAACCACGCTCTTATTAGCATACTCATTTGTACATGTAACATTCATATCATTCGCATAATTCACACTTAACTTGCCTTAGTCATTTCTAACAAGCATTAAAATACATAATCAACTTCATATAATCATATCCGTATACGTTAAACTCATATAACTCATCATGGCATTACATTTAACACGGATTGCTATAACATGTTCCATACGACTTCCCATCAACCTACATTTACGACAATGAGTCAAATCATGTTTCTTATACTTAGTTGACTTTCAAAAGTCAACTATTAACCATACTCAACTATCGACTTATCATCGAATACCCGTAACATCATAATCGACTATACGTACGGCACTATATACATTTCATCATACACTTGATGTGAGTACTACCTTTTAAGCATAACGTACAACTATTTCATGCACGATTCTTCTAAACTCATACATAACCCATCAAAACCAACTACTAATCATCATGTATCATTCCAAATGAACATTAAACATAACATCATCATATTCCTATACTTTCATCTAACAATAATTCATCATACCCACATAATACATCAATCTTTCAACAAGACTTGAACATAGGAGGTGATTCTAGTCATCATCTTCACCCTAACTAACGGGTGTCACCTCTAAACATCAAATTAACGCAAACCATTCATAACCCATGTTCTATATGATGATTATAACACATACCAATGCTCAATTTCACTTAAACTCATGGATTAAAACATAACCCACTTTACACATGATCACCAATCTTAGATTTTCGACATACCTTATGATCCCCTCGTGTTGGAGATCATTAATCCATGCTCGGTTATGGATTTGAGCTTCATCTTGCCTTCCGATTTGAGCATAAAGATGGAACTAGGGTTTGAGGCTCCATGGGAGCCTCCTGCTCTCTTTCTCGAACACACGTATGTGTGTGTTTGTGTGTGTTAGATATTTTATAACTTAACTTTCATTTGTTCCATTTTAGCCCCTCGGGTTTACTTTTAAAACATAACTGACACTACCTTAATCATTTAAGACTTTTGACCATACCCTTAACTAGGTTAAATAGCCTAGTTATTTATTTCCTGACGTGTCACATAATAACATCCAACAAACATTAACATTCAGATTTTGGGGCGTTACAAGTCTACCCCCCTTAAATGAGGTTTCGTCCCCGAAACCTTTCTTATTTCCTCTTACACACACACATCAATGTTTGACTTCATAGTCACATCATAATTATAATTAATCATCCTATCTCACTTCGTAATTATTCATACAATTGGCTTTTTCCCCTTAACGAGTCTATACTTTCCATGGCATACTTTCACATAACATTCTCATTTCCTTTGACCCGTTATTACAGGTTTATATACATACTTATTCAAACTTATAATAAGGCTTACACTCATATGATCCTTTTATAACGGGTTTAGTACTTCCATCTCATCCTTTAAGATTCCATTCTATAGACACATTGTATAACATTTAACTCTTGTTTTGTTATCACAACAAAACTGTTATGTCATCGTCATACCTACGTGCTTAACTCCGTAGCTAACATTATTCTACATTTCTATAATCTTTTGTACCATACATATCCTCACGTTACTTGCACATTCGGATATTTTCATTCCTATCATTCTTTTGTTCATTTGCCTTACATTTACTTATATGACTTGTTTGACGCATACATGGTCAAGCTATTGATTTCTTCTTACGTAGACTAGTTTCGTCTTTTATATCTTAAATATGTTTCGCGAATTCGAACACATTCAGCATAAGTTGAACATTTCACTGACCTCGGTTTCATTTCATAACTCAACGATCCGTAAGCCAGATCGATCCACCTCTTCACGAGTACTAATCGTACCCGGCCATGGTTCATTCATCCTTATAATGAGCTTCCGCTCGTGCACATTTCATTCCAACATTTATTTTACTAGGTGATTACGCACCCATAATTCTTCTACAACTTCCTACGTACATGCTATAACACATTCCATACTTCATTCCTTACATACAATTCTTTTACTCTAGTTACTTATTTCGTCACCCTTGCGGTTTGGCCTTTCAAGTCCAACTGACATTTCTTACTTAACAGAGATGCATCGAGGTACACGTTCGTGCTTCTTTCCATTCAAGCTTACTTGCAAAGACATTCATTACATTATTCCGGTACTCATGACCAAACTTACCCTTCCTATTCATACTTAACTTATTGCCCGGGTCGTAGCCCGCCCTACATTATGACTCCCATGCGTCGATTACTAACACATCTAACACCTCGCGGGTTCAAACATTCCATTCATGCCTTTCATACCTTGAATCCATCTCACGGATTCAAACATACCATTCATGCCTTTCATCCTTGAATCCATCTCACGGATTCAAACATTTCATTCATACCTTTCCTTCTTGAATCCGTCTCGCGGATTCAATCATTTCATTCATACATTTCATCCCTTGAATCCGTCTCGCGGGTTCAAGCATTGCATTCATATCTTTCATTCTTTGAATCCGTCTCGCGGATTCAAACATTGCCTTTACGCTTTTCATCCCTTGAATCCGTCTCGCGGCTTCAAGCATTGCATTCATACTTTAACTTCTTTCATGTTTCGAATCCGTCTCGCGGATTCTAACATAGCATTCATACTTTCATTCCTGAGAGTCTTACATTTCTCTTCACCCTCACGTCCACCTACTACTTAATTCTAACGGACATACCTGTATCAATTATCACGGTCCCACGAACGTCATATGCTTCACGTGTACTGGCCAGGTACACCATCCACATACTAGTTTCGTGTCTTCGTGTAATTGTCACCTTATGTCCAAAGAATTAGGTTTCGGCACGTGTATCATTTTTAAAACATGTTTACTATACCATTATGGTCCTTCATTTAGCATTTTTCTTTCCTTAATGCATTTTACCATTTCATATGCCCACATATTGAATTTACATACCTGGGTTCAACTTTATCTTATTTCATGCCTTGGTGTCGGTACTTGACCGCATTCGCGGATCATCCTCTTCAAACACTTATACTTACCTTGCATATACAAAACCGTCAGTTTCTTTATACGTATACATAAGTACATACTTACATTCTCTTTTACCTTTGGATCTTGACCGAGTCTTGGATTGTACGGGTTTCTTATCACAAGAGCACACAGGTTTGAGTTCAAGCACTTACCTTCTTACACTTGATTCTCTCAAACCAGGGCTCTGATACCAACTTGTAAGACCCTATTTCGTACATGGCAAAAGTCGCAGCGGAAACACGAACCATAAAATTTCTTTCTTTATAAATACCTCAACTTATTTAAACTTTAACTTTAACTTTAACATAACTCTTATTCATAAATCCGTCATCCTCTTATCTATTAATTAAAAACATAGCTTATGTTTTCTACATTTTACATTCCACGTCCCCGCACAATCTCTCTAGTGACTCGATCTTCGACCTCTATTCCTTGTGATAATCGCCTGTGATCCGTACAACCTGCACTCACCACATACATTCAAAACATTAGCACACATTATATAACCAAGATCATTCGCGTACACTTTCCATTTCGATCTTTAAGAAACTTTAAGCATCTCATCTGCGTATCCATTTCCTGGTGAGGCTTCAATAACGTACCTGCATTACTTTTCATTCTCAAGGTACACCATTAATAACGTTAACGCTCAACGTGTCAAATTCATGTCTACATATGTACTTACATACATACATACATACATAACACATCTACATACGTACCTACCATCCCTACAACTTTACATATGTGCATACAATCATTCATGACTTTATACATACCTACATACACAACTACATACATACCTTTCCTACATCTTTACATACATGTATACACTCATACACATCTTTATACATACATACATACATACATACGTACATACCTCTCCTACATCTTTACATACATGCGTACACTCATACATATTCTTATACATACGTACATACACATCTACATACGTACATACCCTTCCTACATCGTTACAAACATGCATACACTCGTACATATCTTTATACATACATACATACATACATATCTACATACGTACATACCTCTCCTACATCTTTACATACATGCGTACACTCATACGTATTCTTATACATACGTACATACACATCTACATACGTACATACCCTTCCTACATCGTTACAAACATGCATACACTCGTACATATCTTTATACATACATACATACATACATATCTACATACGTACATACCTTAACAAACACGTATTAGATCACGTGTACCTCCTACATAATCATTCATTATTTACATGGGTCTTAGACTTAGCTTTATAACCCATAAACATCTAAGGAACCATCAAAATCATGTTTGGAAGGTCCGCCGTAGTCCACGGATAACAAACCGAAGCCTACGATACATAAATCAACTTAGAAACAAGATTTCAGCTTTTTAGACTTGGGGAGGTCGTCGGCGACGGCCCGTAGTTTTTCCCGTCGCCAAAAACCCCGTAGACAGGAAGATAACCCGTCGGAGAAAAACTGACTTTCCCTTGCCCGTCGGTGACGGCCTCCTTGCCCGTCGGCGACGGCCTCTCTAAATTGCATTTTCCTGCAGATTCGTTTCGTCGACCGTACGCACTAAAACGCGCGTAACTTTTGAACCGTTTACCCGTTTAACCTCCCGTTTCTTCCTACATGCTTGTAAATTCACATTCTATCATATAAACTTAAAATCCCACATCCGGATTAACGAAATTCTTATCTTACGCCTTATCGACTTATTATCACATTCCAATTATTTGACCCATTATGGGTATTTGCGCATTAATTGGTTTATGACATACCAAGACCATACTCTTCACTTCCATACTTGCTCAAAACATTATACTCATCAAATAACTTGTTCCTAAACTACTTGTTAAGATCGTTTGCCCAAAATACCCATCAAGGGCATTTTGGTCAACTTTAAATTCCATCCTTTACGACATAAGATTACGTCACATATTTGACCTCAACCATCATATTTAGTAAATTAAAACACCATATCACCTATCCGAACATAAGAAGTGATTATAGAAATCACTTACCTTATGCGTCCGCGCTCGTATCCGATTCCTTGCCTCATCTTGACCCGTTAACACCTCCTACTTGAGTCCGTCGCGACGTGATTCCTATACTTTCATTTCATCGAAACCACGCTCTTATTAGCATACTCATTTGTACATGTAACATTCATATCATTCGCATAATTCACACTTAACTTGCCTTAGTCATTTCTAACAAGCATTAAAATACATAATCAACTTCATATAATCATATCCGTATACGTTAAACTCATATAACTCATCATGTCATTACATTTAACACGGATTGCTATAACATGTACCATACGACTTCCCATCAACCTACATTTACGACAATGAGTCAAATCATGTTTCTTATACTTAGTTGACTTTCAAAAGTCAACTATTAACCATACTCAACTATCGACTTATCATCGAATACCCGTAACATCATAATCGACTATACGTACGGCACTATATACATTTCATCATACACTTGATGTGAGTACTACCTTTTAAGCATAACGTACAACTATTTCATGCACGATTCTTCTAAACTCATACATAACCCATCAAAACCAACTACTAATCATCATGTATCATTCCAAATGAACATTAAACATAACATCATCATATTCCTATACTTTCATCTAACAATAATTCATCATACCCACATAATACATCAATCTTTCAACAAGACTTGAACATAGGAGGTGATTCTAGTCATCATCTTCACCCTAACTAACGGGTGTCACCTCTAAACATCAAATTAACGCAAACCATTCATAACCCATGTTCTATATGATGATTATAACACATACCAATGCTCAATTTCACTTAAACTCATGGATTAAAACATAACCCACTTTACACATGATCACCAATCTTAGATTTTCGACATACCTTATGATCCCCTCGTGTTGGAGATCATTAATCCATGCTCGGTTATGGATTTGAGCTTCATCTTGCCTTCCGATTTGAGCATAAAGATGGAACTAGGGTTTGAGGCTCCATGGGAGCCTCCTGCTCTCTTTCTCGAACACACGTATGTGTGTGTTTGTGTGTGTTAGATATTTTATAACTTAACTTTCATTTGTTCCATTTTAGCCCCTCGGGTTTACTTTTAAAACATAACTGACACTACCTTAATCATTTAAGACTTTTGACCATACCCTTAACTAGGTTAAATAGCCTAGTTATTTATTTCCTGACATGTCACATAATAACATCCAACAAACATTAACATTCAGATTTTGGGGCGTTACATATGGACTATGTTATAAAAATTATAATAAATATAATTACACACCCTAATTTATAAATACATACAAAATTAATAAATACATAATAAAGAAGCTGAATCTAAGTTTTAAAAAACTACTCATGAATTGCGCTCGAGTTTGAAAATTAGGGCTTGAAACAAGCTCGAACTTTTGTTAATTAAACGAGCCGAGCTTAGTTAGAGGTGTGAATTTCTGACACGACCTGAAAACACGACACGAACCTAACACGGAATTCGCGGGTTTATGTTTAGTCTAAACGGGTTCGGGTTAGTTTCAGGTTGAACCCACGAACCCGTTTAGCTAAATGGGTCGGGTTCGGGTCAACCTGGTTAGGTTGACGGGTTGACTCGTTTAACCCATTCACATTATATTTTTTGTTTTTACGATATGTTTTATGTCATAAATTAATTTGGTTGTGTATTTTATGCATAGTTATAACTTAAAAAGAGAGATTGATATAAAGTTTTATAATTAAAATGCAATTGTATTATACGCATTTGTGTTTTTAGTAAAATTTCAATTTAAGTATATTAATTTGCAAAAAAAAAAATTAGAAGTTTGAAAATTCGGGTTAAACGGGTCATGTTTGGGTCAACTCGCTAATATTCGAGTCGTGTTCGGAGATAAACTTGGTATAATTGTATATTGATTGTGTTATGATTGTGATTACAATGAGATTACATATAGGATATAGATAGACTAGGATTACAAAGATTAGGGCTGGCTATAATCAACTTAGGGCCGGGCCTATACTAAGACATATATCAACTATTACTCCCCCTCAAGCTAAGGTCGGGACCGGACTTTCAGCTTGGACTTCAAGAAGAGGAAACGATCTGAAGACAAAGGTTTTGTGAAGACATCAGCAATCTGATCATGTGTAGAAATGAACTAAACAAATAACTTCTTGTTTGCAACTTTTTCACGAACAAAGTGAACATCTACTTCTACAGGTTTTGTTCTGGCATGGAAGACTGGATTAGCAGAAAGATATGTGGCTCCCAAGTTATCACACCATAAAATCGGAGGTATCTTCATAGAAACACGAAGTTCAACCAACAATGTTTCAAGCCAAGTTAATTTAGCAACTGTATTGGCTAAGGCCTTGTATTCTGCTTCAGTGGATGACCTAGACACAGTCTTTTGCTTCCTAGCTGACCAAGAAACAAGGTTTGACCCGAAATAGAAATAGATGGCATATCCCCCCGTGGATCGACGGTCATCTGGACAACCAGCCCAGTCCGGATCAGAAAACGCGGTTAACTTGTGGGCATCAGTATTAGCATGCAAAACAGAAGAAGAAGTGCTGGAGATCAAAAGACCATGATCAAACGTCCCATGTAAATACCGTAAAATACGTTTAACAGCAGACTAGTGATTGTCAGTGGGAGAGTGCATGAACTGGTAGACTTTGTTGACTACATAGGTGATCTCAGGCCGAGGGTACTGTAATGCTCCAACCATTTGCTCGTATTTAACTGGATCAGCAAACAAGGGACTGTCACCAAGGGAAAGTGAGACACTGGTAATGCACGGTGAGGGGACCGGTTTAGAATGTGATAAGTTCGCCCGAGTAAGTAATTCAGTAATATATTTCTTCTGAGAAAGGAGAGTATCAGACCCAATGCGTACTACTTCAATCCCTAAGAAATAAGATAAGGACCCCATGTCTTGTATGGCAAAAGATTGGCTGAGACCCCTAACAATACGATCAATTTCACTGTTGTTGTTACCTGTCAAAATAATGTCATCTACATTGACAAGCATATACAAAACTGTTCCATTGTGTGAGTATATAAAAAGGGAGGGATCTGTTTTACAACCTCGGAAGCCAAGAGCAGTCAAAGCTGCTGAGAGTCTTTCAAACCATGCCCGAGGTGCTTGTTTGAGCCCATAAAGGGACTTATGTAAAAGGCACACATGATTTGGTTTTTGAGGATCAACAAACCCCTGTCGTTGTTTCATATAAACTGTCTCCTTCAAGTCACCATGCAAGAAAGCATTATGAACGTCCAATTGATGTAAGGGCCAATGACATGTAACTGCCAATGAAAGAACAACCCGTATAGTGGTAGATTTTACCACTGGACTGAAAGTATCAGTATAATCAATACCCGCCTGCTGATTAAAGCCTTTAGCAACCAAACGCGCCTTGTGACGCTTAACAGCCCCATGTTGATCCCTTTTAACCTTATACACCCATTTGCAGTCAACTATATTTGTATTAGGAGCACGAGGAACCAATGACCAAGTACCATTTCAAATAAGTGTAGTGTATTCATCTGCCATATCCTGACGCCAGTGAGGTGCTTTGTTGGCAATGGCAAAGGAGGTGGGTTCAACATCCGGTGCTGGTTTGGGTGTGGTGGTGGATGTATAGAAGGAGGTGGGTTTAAATGGGTTTGTTTGTTTGGGTTTTGACGTAGGTTTGGTGGGCGAGTACGAGGCTGAGGTGGATGATATGTAGTGGTAGCGGATGTATTGGGGGAAGCAGGTGGAGGTGGTGTTGTTTCGGTGGAGGTTTGGTAGCGGTCAAAGGCGGTTGGCTGAGTTGTGGGTTGAGATGTGGGCCGACGGGAGTATGTAGTGGTGGGTTGGGTTTGTCGCTGGTCCGATTATGGATTTGGTTCGGGGCCGGTATTGTGGACCGGGTCGGTGGGTGGTGTCGGTGATGGGGCTGGTGCTGGGGTGTTTTGGGGTGTCGGCGTTGGTGTGGTGTGTGTTGTTGGTATGTCATGTGGGATAGGAATGGACGGATTTGGATAAGAGGAAACATAGGGGTTGTCAGGTGGAGGTGTGGTTAATTGGTTTGTGGTGGTAATGGAGAAGGGAAAAATATGTTCATGAAACCGAACATGACGAGCGATATAAATGCACTCGGTGGGAGGGTTAAAACAAATGTAACCATGATGAGATGTGTTGTATCCGAGGAAAATACAAGGTATGGAACGGAAATCCAATTTATGTGGATTATAGGGTCGACGATGGGGAAAACACTGACAACCAAATACACGAAGGAAGGAGATATCAGGTGGACGTTTGAATAAATATTCAAAAGGAGAAATTGTGGAGTGTGTGCGAGAGGGCATGCGGTTGATTAAATAAACAGCCGTTTCAAAAGCATAATACCAAAATCGTTGGGGAACATGAGCTTGTGACATGAGGGTGAGGCCAGTTTCAGTGACATGACGGTGACGACGTTCAATGATACCGTTCTGTTCACTGGTATGTGGACAAGTCAAACGATGGATGATGCCAAGGGATGCAAGTAGAGGTGAAAGACTTCTAAACTCTCCTCCCCAATCAGACTGTACAATTTTAAGTTTGGTGGAAAATTTGCGTTCAGCCATAGTGACAAATAGTTTAAAAATTCCAAACACCTCAGATTTGCGTTTCATGGGGACAACCACATAAATTTAGAAAAATGATAAACACATAACGAGAAGTACTTATGACCATCATACGAAGTTACAGGAGTTGGACCCCAAACATCAAAAAATACCAAGTCTAAAACATGAGTACTTTTATAATCAGATAATAATAAATGCAGTTTAGAGGATTTCCCAACAGAACAAGAAGAACAATCAAAATTAAAAGTCTTTGTGGAAATAGGTAAACGATATTTAGAAAGCATAGTTTTGAACAATTGAAAGTGAGGATGTCCCAATCATTGATGCCATGTGGTTGTTGTAGCACGAGTGGTTGAAAAAGCGACATTTGGAATTGGTTGGTTGGTTGGAAGCTTGATAGAGTAAAGCCCACCTTCACTTGGACCCATGAGGAGGGTAATGTGTGTAGACTTGTCCTTCACAGAAAAAAAGGTTGCATGAAATTCAAAAGAAACATTATTGTCTTGACATAATTTTTGAACAGAAAGAAGATTTTTTTAGTGCGGGAACATGAAGGATATCTTTTAGATAAAAAGTTTTATTGGGAGAGGATATTTTTTGTGAACCAATATGTAAAATGGGTAGAGCCATACCATTACCAACATGAAGACTCTCATCACCGAAGTAGGGCTCAGCAGAATCAAAACCTGACATATCGACTGAAGCATGGCCATTGGATCCTGTGTCCGGAAGATAAGTAGCGGAGGCTTGTGATCGAAAATCAGCATAGTTGGCAGTGGGTTGTCTGATGCAAATTGTAGATGGATCTCTGTTTGGGCATTGGGAGGGAACATGTCCTACTCCACACCTATTACAAGTACCATACACAGTGTTTTGGTTAAAAGCCCAACTAAACTGACCTGAAGTACGATTGCTTTGATTGCGGTTGTAGTTGGAATGTCGACCACCACGACCACCACGTTGACCACGACCACTTGAATTGTTTGGTTGTCCGGCCCTGTTGGTGTAAAAAGCTTGAGGAGTGGGATTCTGAGGGTCACCCGAGACAGGTTGAAGTTGAAACCCCAAGCGAGAAATAAGCTGTTGGATGATCTGCACTGTTTCAGCCAAGGCTGATGAGGAATTTGCTGCTGTAGCAGCCGTGAATGCCTGTACAGGAGCAGCTTCTGGGACTGATTTGTTGACTAGGAACTCATGGTCAGCAAGGAGACCAGGAAGTTCATTAAACACAATTGTCAATTGTCTTGCAAAGAGATTCTGTTTGACTCCATTGTACTCGTCACGGAGACCTGCAAAAACAAGCATCACAATATATTTATCAGCCATGGGTTGGCCAATATTAGCAAGGGCATTGGCATAATCCTGTGCCCTGGACAGATAGGTAGCCGATGTCTCTTCCGGTTTCATCTGGATCTTCAAAAGTTGGGTTTTCAAGGTAAATTCACTAGAGGAGGTGTATGGTGCATAAGCACGTTCAAGACCTAACCAAAGATCACGGGAAGTGACACCTTGAACGTGTTGAAAAGAGGTTTCCGAGATAGTAGAGATGATCAGCATCCGGACATGCGCATCATTACACAACCATGTTGTGTATTCGGGGTTGGGTTGAGTAACGGGTTCTGTGTCTTCTTTGTCTTTACCGGATGCGGATGAGGTTGTGATGGTTGGTGGCGGGCAGGGAATACTGCCATCAACATAGCCGAATAGGCTGTGGGTGGTTAAAAAGGGTTGTATCATAAGTTTCCAATGGCCATAATTTGTGGGGGATAGGGTAAAGCCAAACTTATGGGAATTGTGTGATGTTTTATCTACAGTGGTGAAGGCTATAAGTTGTTGATCAGCCATCGAAAAGGAAGAAAAAAAATAGTGACAGTGAGCAGTACCCCGTGAACAGTGACGGTGAACACTACCGTGAATAATGACGATGAACAGTAGCGTGAATAGTGACGATGAACAGTAGCGTGATTGTAATTGTAATTGCTGGAAGGTGGCGGCTGATTAGGGTTAGGCTCTGATACCAAGATAAACTTGGTATAATTGTATATTGATTGTGTTATGATTGTGATTACAATGAGATTACATATATGATATATATAGACTAGGATTACAAAGATTAGGGCCGGCTATAATCAACTTAGGGCCGGGCCTATACTAAGACATATATCAACTAATATTCGGGTCCGTATGTTTGACAAGATTTTCGGATTCGGGTTCATATAAAATTTTCGGATTCGGGTCGGGTTAGACCCGTCAACCCGCAAACCCGACCTGTATAGCACCCCTAAGCCTTGTTTATCTCTTGGCTGGTTTACACCTGAACCCCAATGCAATTTATTTCCGAAGAAAATCTGTATTTTCGTCTTTTTCCCACATCCAGGTAATCAATCATATTGCTCTCATGTGATAACAGCTCCAAAATTTCTGTCGGTGATTCTCCGGCAATCGATTGAAAGTACTAACAGAAATCATGATTTCAATCATCTGAAACACCCCATCATTACAAAATCCATGCGATTTCACAAGGTTAACTTTTCTATCTCACCGTTCATGATTCTCGATTCACAAACGCATGTTGCATTGCATTAAATACTTATATTCTCTTTTTCTCCTTGTTACATTTCGTTTTTTTTTAGATTTGATTCTTCATAAAACATTTGAAACGTGTATTAATATTTGGATTTCTCATTCTTATCTTCTATACGTGCATTTAAATACCCTGATTCATAATCTGTTTGGTACGTTTTATTCACAAGGTAATTACTACATTCTTTGTGTTCTTGTAAATGTTTTAGCCCTAATTTTTTTTTCTTTCTGTAATGTTTACAAACAAAATTGTTGTTAGCAACATCTCTTCTAGTGGCTGTGATTTATCTTGAATCAAACCTTGTTTGCTGTTGCTAGCTACCAGTTGAATCTAACATCATGTATTTTTTTTTTTTAATCTTCAAATAGCTCGCAACCCATGGCTTACTCGAAATCAGCTCGTTTGTAAACCATCCAAAGCCGAGCTGGCTCAGTTTGTAAGCGAGCCAAGATAAGACTGGCTCCTTGGCTCGCTCGTTGTTGGCTCTATTAGATCAAATCCAAGTTTAATATATCTCAAAAGTATAGCCCAAATTTTAATATATATAATATTAGTTACAATTTCTGTAATTAATTAGTTTTAGTTTTGAGTATTATATTTTATTTTACATATATCAATATAAGATTTTTTTATTTTTAAATAAACGAGCTGCTCGACAAGCCACAAGCAGGGCTCAAGCTTTTTACAAGCCGAGCTCAAGCTCAACATTTCAGCTTGTTAAGATAAACAAGCCAACTTACAAACTGAGCTCGAGCTCAACATTTCAGCTTGTTAAGATAAACAAGCTAACTTACAAACCGAGCCAAGCCTGAGCCCAATCTGGCTTGGCTGGCTTGTTAACAGCCCTATGTACATATACAATGTTGTTCACTGACCATAAACTATTATCTTCTATATGCAGATGGATCCTAAACACGATCAACGTTCAATCGACATATCAACCGACACACAAACCACCGAGAAAAACTATGTTGCGAGCAAAGTTTGCGCAGGAGCAGCATGCGGATTCTCAGACGCCAAAACCAGCTCAAAAGACGCAGAAGAACGCTCATCGTCCACTTGGAAGCTATTAGCCAGTGTCGTAATCTGTCTCCTCTTCATGGCGGTTGAAGTAGTCGGAGGACTCAAAGCAAACAGCCTCGCAATCTTAACAGATGCAGCCCATTTGTTATCCGACGTTGCAGCTTTCGCTATCTCATTGTTCTCGGTTTGGGCTTCCGGATGGGAAGCCACGCCTCAACAATCATACGGGTTTTTCAGAATCGAGATTCTTGGAACGTTGGTTTCGATTCAGATGATATGGTTACTTACTGGTATCCTTGTTTACGAAGCCGTTGATAGACTTGTTCATGGTACTGTTGCGGTTGAAGGCGGTCTCATGTTTATAATCTCGACCGTTGGATTGTTTGTTAACGTTTTCATGATTTTCATACTCGGACATGATCATGGTCATGGACATCATCACGGGCATCATGATCATAACCACGAAGACGAGGGCACGCACGTTCATGGGCTTAGCGTGCACCGTCATCAGCATAGCGAAACTCACGAACCTCTACTGGAAAACAAAACGAAAAGGAGTAATATAAACGTTCAAGGTGCGTATCTTCATGTGCTCGGGGACTTGATCCAGAGTATCGGTGTAATGATCGGGGCTGCAATCATATGGTACAATCCCAAATGGAAAGTTGTTGATCCGATATGCACGCTTTTGTTTTCTGTTATAGTGTTGTGCACGACGATAAACATGTTGCGCGATATTCTAGAGGTTTTGATGGAGAGTACGCCGCGAGAGATTGATGCAACGCGATTAGAGAACGGGCTTTGTGAGATTGATGAAGTTGTCGCGATTCATGAACTGCATATTTGGGCGATTACAGTCAGGAAAGTTTTGTTAGCGTGTCATGTGAAGATCAGGCGCGAGGCGAATGCGGATATGGTGTTGGATAAGGTTGTTGATTACATTAGAAGGGAGTATAATATCAGTCATGTGACTATCCAGATTGAGAGAGAATAAGAAACATGTTCTGTTTTTGCTTTGAGGTATCAGATTTGATCTTTTGTTGCTATTTTGTGAGTTTCAGTGGAACATATGGTGCATCTTATGGGGTTAGTTGATGTTGTTTTGTTATTCTGCTGTTTATTTTTCAAAGAATCTAGAAGAACCCTTTGGTGAATCTTATTGTTATGTTAAAAAATACTCTCTCCGTCCCACCAAAAGTGTCATATTTTGAATTTTCAAATTCTTTATTTATAAACTTTGACCTTAAATAATTTTGTTTGTGTTAGATAATACTTGATGAAAGTTATATGATTTGAGTGTGTTTTACAAGTGTTTTTATCGGGTTAATTTTCATCAAGTTTTATATAACACAAAAAATTTATAATTAAAGTCAAAGTTTATAAATAAAGGCTTTGAAAATTCAAAATAAGACATTTAATAGGACAGAGGGAGTAGTCAAGAGAGACTCACATTTTATGCAAAGAATGTTGATGGAAGTTGCAAAGGCTTCTACCTTGTATTGATCATCAAGTTGATTATTGTGAAAAGCATGTATAAAAAAGTCATTATAAAATCTATTAAACACTTAAAATAAGTTTTTTCATGAAAAAGGTACCATAAAAGAGTGTTTAAAGAGAAAATCAGAAACGAAATCCAAAAAGATCCGTGGCTCGAAATCTGATAAGAATTTGATGTAAGAGTTAGCGGACTGTTACTTGGACCAATTATGTAGAGAAAAACAGCACACGAATTGACGAAAGGCCCAAACATAAGAAAAAGACTAAAAGAGCATAACTTGGGCTAGAAGTGGAGTTACAGGCCCATAATTAGTGAACGGAAAGATCTCGATGAGCCAGATTGTGGCAACCGCCTTAAGCGGTTTGACCCAACTATCGGACCCGAATTCTATCATTAATGCATTGATTTCATCAATAAAGGTTCTTTTACCCAATTTTAGTGATTTCGAAAATATAGGAGTTTATGTATGTCTTATCTACAATTTCAGTCTTTAATTGTAAGTTGTCAACTTAAAAGATTCACGATAAAAGGTGCATTTTATTCATTCGACAATATACTACTTTATTTGTAACAACGAAAAAAAAAGATAACAAACTATCCCATAAAATCAAACCCATTAAACAGATGATGTAGCCATGAACATATCCAAGCAGCTCACACTAGCAAGCCCTTTGTTCCAAAACTTATCATAATATTCCCCATATGTAAACTCTCTGTACACAGCAGGCTCATCATGTGTAACCAGTTCCGGAGCGGGCCCAATCATCGCATCAGGCGACGGACAATAAAACGTCGGTATAGACAACCGTTCTCTATCACAATTCACCACAGCCCGGTGCAAAACACTCTTGTACTTATCATTACTAATCACCTGCATTTGATCACCAATATTGATAATAAATGTGTTTGGAACCGGACGGACCGCAACCCAATGACCGTCTCGCATGACTTGGAGCCCGGGGACCTCATCCTGAAGAAGGATGGTGATGAGATTACTATCCGTGTGCCCGGGCAGCCCGTAAGTCAAATCGGGCTGCGGGCAGGGTGGGTAGTAATTCAAAGCCATATGTTGTCCATGTTTTCCTAATTGTTTGTTAATGTAGTCTTTTTCGAGTCCTAAGCTCTCCGAAATGGCATCGACCAATCGGAGGGCGAGGTCTCTTGTACTGTGGGAATATTCCGCGACATGGGCCCGAAAGTGGGCCGGGTTGGTGGGCCACTCGTTGATGTAGTCTTGAATTGGGTAGCAATGGAGTCTTAAGAAGTCTCTCCAGTTAGCGACTTTTTCGGTGCGTATGTTGAAGCTAGTGGAGAGTCTTGTGGTTCGCTTTGGGTCGTCTGAGTACGTCTTGAGTCGTTCTTGTTCAGGTAGCTTGAAGAATTCACGCGCGATTTGCATCATGTTGGCTATGCTTGATTCGGGTACCCCATGGTTTTTCACCTGTGAAATGAGAATGGGAAAATATGTTAATGAATATAATGTGTAGAACTTCTACCATTAGTAGGTGGTTTGCTAACTTTTTGTGAGTGTTTGTAGGTGGGGAATGAGAATTTTGTGAAATTAGGCGCTTTGCTTGTTAAAAAATAGCTATAATATAAAAAAATGATACTGTGACCTGGAATAACGGAGTCTGACTAAATCTATACTATATAATAAAAGAAACCACTTTAGGGACACATGACATTCTTTCCTTCAATCTCATAATTTTTATTTATAATTTTTTTAATTAATATACCTTTTTAATATTATATATGAATATCACTTAGCATTATCTTAATTCCTATTATTTTTTTAATTAATATATCTTTATAATTTATAAGTCGTGCATAGTTTTTTTTATTTTATTACTAATGATGATGATAATGATAATTACGTGGATTCTTGAAGATATGTAGATGAGTAATATGAAAATCTTAATAGCAGAAATTAGGTATTGTCATAATTTCATAATTTTCAAACATGAAACATGATAACTTAAATAGGATAAATATATTAATTTATATTTATATATGTTATTATATTTAATAATATTATATTATATTAGATATCAATTATATTATTCTTAATTGGAAAAATTTACATTACTATTATAAACTTATTTCTTCTTATTATTAACAATATTTGATAATTTCTTTATCTTTATGATGTAAAAGAAAACGTTAATTCTAGGTTCTAATAAGAGAAATTAGATGGTATACTGAGTTATTTATTATTCAATATGGTTTAACGTCTATCCATATAAATAATAAAAAATAAATAAATTATCCTCTAGCATTTGACACTTTATTAGTATTTTCTTATATTTAACATAAATAACATTAACAATAAAATTATTTAACAGAGAAGGAGGTGTTGACACATGATATTAATTGAAAATATGAAATGTTGGTTTATCACTTTATCGATCCTCACTGTTATTATATTAAATTGTAAACAAAAAAGTTCGGTGTATAATTTAAATAATGATAAACATTTATCATGTTAAATTTGAATCACTGGTCGAGAGTACCACTCAAAGTGTAGAGAAAAATGTAAAACGCGTTATTATATTTTAACTTTATATCTTTATTTATAAACTAGACTAGATTATAGACCTATTGATACAGTTTTTATTGATATTTTCTTCTTTACTCAACCCGTGTAACACACGGGGTGAATAAGCTAGTATATAATAAAAGAACTAACTTTGCGACTTCATGTCTCTACTGGAAAATTCAGTGTTTTTTGTATTTTTTTTTTATTATTTTTAGACTTCGCTAGCGGAATGCCTAGTTTCACAAATTTCTATTCCCCACCTACAACTCTATAAGCACTCACAAAATTAGAAAACCGCTTAATCATAAAAAAAATGAAAATAACGAGGAGAACTCTCAATACATATAGGAAAGAAGCCTCGTATTAGCCTATACGAGGCTAATGGGATGTAAAGTAATAAACCAAACTACATACAGTATATACAATTAACAACCTGAAAGAAGCCATATTTTCGGCATGCTAGACCAATTTGATCAACGACATGAGAGCGATTTGGGCCACATAGATCGTTTAGATCAATGAGTGGGATAGGATCATCAAAAACGTCTTGGAGATTGGGACGTTCGGAGATGGGGCGGATGTAGTTTGAAGGGACTTGATCGATTTTTTCGGAGGAAACGAGGTCGCTAACTAGTAATGTTTTAGAGTTGGAAGCCATTGTTGAAGAGATGTGAGGTTATAATGAGAATGGACCGGTTTATATAACCATTGAAGTGAAGAGAGAGTATCAAAGTTGGACTGGTCATGTGAATGTGATTGTGTTGATGATGATTACCGGTAAAGATGACGTAGTGTTAGGTGACATAAGCAATAATGACATGTGGTCTTACGAACATAATATTGGATTTAAGTGTACCTTCATAAAATTCAAAATTGTGAATTTGTCATAATGTCTGCCAAACTTTACCATTGTCATAGCCTCTAGATTTTCAATCATATCACACCAGTTTGGTTTTAACTTTCAACAAGTTTGTATGACTTCTATTCAATGTTAGAACTTGTTTTGGTTGAAGGTTAACTAGCGGATGTGAATACATGTTTGTCAACTCATCACAAACTATGAGAAACGTATCATATCTGATAACCGCTGATTCATATCCACTAGTTCAACTAACGGATCACCTAGAACCAAAACAAGTTCTAAAAATTGACTACAAACCATGAAAACATATTCAAACTACGTAAATTATGACACTGGCTACTACAAAGCAAGTTTATGATAATATCGAAAAGTTTTTATTTGTTACAAATAAAGTCTCTAGAAAAGAGTTTCTCTCTATGACTATCTTTCGACATGAGAATAAGTATTAGTTTATCATCATAAATAGAAGTAAGTTAGAGAGATTGGAGCTGATCTAGATTTTTTTATGGGGATCACAAGTTTCAGTCTACATATGTTTATCGAGAAGGATTCTTTTACCGGTCAAATTGCCAAATTTTTATTCTTAATTTTTTTTTCCTGAATTGTGACAGGTCAACGGAATATTTGGGGTTTTCAATTTGATTTGATTTGTAAAACTTTTTTAAGGTGATTTCGATTTAAGTTTACTATTTATTTTTAAGTGATTGTAAAACTTTGATGGAAGCAAAGTATTGTTTTAACTAGCTATTGACTACTAACTTAACTCGATCTTGTTGAAGATTGACACTTTATTGATATTTTGCTTAATGAGAAATACAAAGGAAACCAACTAAATAAACAAGCAGAGCATAAATCACTCCTAAAAAGGAGGAGGGCCCCAACGAGATGGTCGACACACTAAAAATAGATAAAGTAGATTTCTATCTCTAATATTCCCCCTCAGCTTGAGCGTTGGTACGCAGATACGTTCAAGCTGGATCTGAACGTTTCGAACAAGAATCTTGGTAACCCTTTGGTGAAGATGTCGGCATACTGTTGAGGAGATGGGATATGAAGCACCCGAATGTGACCAAGCTGAACCTTCTCACGAACGAAGTGAATGTCCATCTCCACGTGTTTGGTTCTTTGATGTTGGACAAGATTGCCGGACAAGTACACAGCCGATATGTTGTCGCAAAACACTATTGTTGCCTTGTGAGTCGGGTTGCCCAACTCGAGTAGAAGATTTCGAATCCAAGTTGCTTCAGCGACCGCGTTCGCTACACCCCGATATTCAGCTTCCGCACTTGACCGTGATATAGTTGGTTGTCTCTTTGAGGACCATGAAATGAGGTTGTCACCAAGAAAAATACAATAGCCGGAGGTAGAGCGGCGTGTGTCAGGACATCCCCCCCAATCGGCATCAGAGTAAGCGGTCAATGAGATGTTTGGTGAGGCCGATAGACATAAACCCATGTCAATGGTTCCGTGGATGTATCTCAAAACCCATTTCATGAAGTCAAAGTGAGTGTCACGAGGGGCATGCATGAATAAGCAAATTTGCTGAACCGCATACGCGATGTCTGGCCTCGTAATTGTAAGATATTGGAGAGCACCTGCCAAGCTTCAATATAGTGTGCCGTCTGGTAAGGGGTTTCCATCGGATGCGCTAAGCTTTGAGTTGGTATCGACCGGCGTGTGACATGGTTTGCAAGCAGTCATGTTGGCCCGATGAAGGATGTCTTTAGAGTATTGAGTCTGAGCTAGGAATAGAGACTGATGATCACGAGTGACGGTAATCCCGAGGAAGTGGTGGAGCGACCCCGTGTCGGTCATAGCAAATTCAGATGAAAGCTTCTTGATGAAGTGCTGAAGAAGGTTCGGATGACTGGCCGTTAGGACAATGTCGTCCACGTATAAGAGGAAATAGGCAAGTTGAGAGCCATTCCGGTAAATGAAGAGTGATGTGTCGCACTTACTGTTGTGAAAGCCCAATGTGTTGACGAATGTCGAGAACCGAGTGTACCATGCTCTCGGTGACTGTTTCAGGCCGTATAAGGATCGGTTGAGGCGACATACGTGTTGCGGATGGTTGGGGTCCTCAAAGCCCGGTGGCTGAAGCATGTACACAGTTTCCTGCAAGTGACCATTTAGGAACGCATTTTTTACATCCAGTTGATGTATCGGCCACGACCGTGAGAGTGCCAGGGATAAGACGGTTCGTATAGTAGCTGGTTTTACGACCGGGCTGAACGTCTCGGTACAGTCAATTCCCACGGTTTGATATATTCCATTGCAAACAAGTCTCGCTTTGTAGCGGTCTAAGGTGCCATCCGGTT
Source organism: Helianthus tuberosus (assembly GCA_030545235.1). Classification (NCBI taxonomy): domain Eukaryota; kingdom Viridiplantae; phylum Streptophyta; class Magnoliopsida; order Asterales; family Asteraceae; genus Helianthus; species Helianthus tuberosus. The sequence goes on along the minus strand of CM060424.1, from coordinate 174,477,400 downwards.
TGAATTTGTGGCGAAAAAGCCACATGGATCGAATAACCGGGTTGTTTATCGGTCTCGGCACTAACTCCCACGTATTATTAACCTGCAAAGCACTAAATTCATCATTCATGGCACGAAGCCAGTTAGGGTCCGACAAGGCCTTGTTAGGTGTGGTTGGAATGGGCGATATGGTGGAATGGGCCGCGAGGTTGTATCTCGGGTTTGGTTTAGAGACACCAGCCTTGGATCGGGTTTGCATGGGATGGTCGTTTGTTGATGTGGGTGGGGTTATGTCAATAGGTGGGGCAACCGGATTGGTGGTTTGATGTTGAGTGTTAGTGTGACCATTGCTTGGTGGGGATGGAATTTGGTTTTGTTGGTCAACAGGAGAGGTTTGAACAGAGGGGTGTGGGTCATTGTTGGGTAGGGATGGTTTATCAGAGGGGAAGGATGAGGGGAAAATGACGGGGTTTAGAGGGGTTGGGTCATCGAGGAATATGTAGGATGAGGGAGATGCTAGCTCAAGGAATGGGTAGGTTGTCTCATCAAAGACGACGTGGCGCGAAAGGTGCACACGACCCGTTATGGGATCGTAACATCTATATCCACGAAAATCTGATGGGTAGCCAAGAAAGACGCACCTGGCGGATCTTGGTAAGAGCTTGTTTGGTTGGGTAGCGGTCATATTTGGGTAGCAAGCACACCCGAAAGTACGAATGTGATCATAGGTGGGATGTCGAAGATAAAGAGCAAAGGCGGGTGTTTGGAATTTTAGACGTGGAATAGGTAAAATATTGTGAAGATATGCGGCGGTGTGAAGCGCTTCCACCCAAAATTGTGGTGGTAGGTGAGCACGAACGAGGAGAGCACGTATGACTTCGTTGAGACGACGAAGCATCCGTTCGGATCGCCCGTTTTGTTGGGACGTTTGGGGACACGCAAAACGAAAAAGGAGTCTGTTTTGTTCGGCAAAAGCTTTGAAATTATTGTTGTCAAATTCCCCTCCCAAATCGCATTGAAATGTTTTTATAAGTAGGGAGAATTGAGTTTGTATGAGTTTGTGGAACTTGGTAAATGTTTGAAATGTTTCGGACTTGTATTTAAGAGGGTAGACCCAAACGTAATTAGTGTAATTATCAATCAACACAATATAGTATTTGTAGCCAGAATTACTAGTAATCGGTGATGTCCACAAATCGCAATGAATTATATCAAATGGCTTAAAAGTTTGCGAAATAGAATCCGAAAATGGTAAACGCTTACTGTTAGCTAATTGACATGAAGAGCAACAAGATAAATCAACATTTTTATTTATAGAAATACTAAAATTGCGAGAAAGATAATGTAGCACGGCCGTTCCGGGATGTCCGAGTCGATCATGCCACGGTGGGTGAGAGGTGGATGAAAGCAACGTGAACTCCGGCTTGGTGAACGGGTAAAGGTCGCCAGTGCTATTGTGGCGGGAAAGGAGCTGTCCATCCTTGAGGTCCTTCAAAGAAAAACCAAAAGGATCAAATTCAATTGAAACCCAATTATCAGTTGTGAATTTTCGTACAGATAAAAGATTTTTGATGACAGATGGTGAGTGAACAATGTTGTTAAGGGTGTAGGTCTTGTTTGGAAGTTTGTAAAGGCCATTACCGGATCCCTTAACGGGTAAACGCTGACCATTACCGACAAAAATAGGGCCTTGAGGTAATAAAGATGGAGTTAAAATCGTACCTGGGTCCGAGGTAATGTGAGATGACGCTCCGGAATCCATGTTCCATTGTGGATCTTGATAGTTTAGGCTCATGCTGGAGAGTGCCATTCCAATGTTTGTCGGGCATAAAGCGTTCCCAGAATGTGAACTGAAACCGGGCGGGGCCGAAACATGTTGCTGGGCCACATGTGCTTGATGAGGTTGTGGGTACTGAGGGTAGTTGTGTGGAGGGAATTGGACTGGGTTTGATGGGTATGGGGTGGGTAGTAGGGTCCAAGAGGGAGGGCCATTTGTGTGAGACCAGGTGGGCTGTGGTGTGAGGTGTGTGGGGGATTGGGTGGATGTAGTTTGGGGTGCCGGCTGGTTGGGATAGGTGAGTCCAGTTTGGGGTGCCGGCTGGTTGGGATAGGTGAGTCCCCATGTACCTGTTCCACGACCACCTTGAGAGGAGGGGCTACGGTTAGGATGGCCATGGCGACCGCCCCGAGATTGGTATGGTGTCCCCGTCCACGAGCCGCCTTGACCGGGTCATAATTTCGTCCCTTATATCCGTTGGGATATGGGGATCGCTGCGGGTCCTATTGTGAGTGGGTTTCCGTGGGGTTTGTGGAATGGAATAGAACCGTGTCACGGTTCGAAGTGGATCGGGCAGCTTGTCGGGATTGTTTGTCTTCTATCATGCTGCGAGCAACCTCCCACTTGGGGTTTTCACGGTTAATAATGGCAGCAATAGTATCGTATTCAACGGGAAGACCACTTACCATTTTAATGACGAGCCTGCTTTCGGTTACGGGTTGGTCGACGTCACGTAGCTGCTCGGCGATATCTTTAAGTGTTTGGCAGTAATCTTCAAAGGAAGAGCAGGAGTTCAGTGTTGTGTTCGTGAACTTGGTTTCGAGTGTTACCGCCCGGGCGTGTTTGTTGTTGACGAAGATGTCTTGGATTTTCAACCATGCGTCTCTAGCAGTGAGATCGTTGTCAAGAACACGCGATAACAATTCGTCCGAGAGGGTGCTGTATATCCACTGCAGAATCAATGCGTCTATTTCCGACCAAGCAGAGAATTGAGGGTCGGATTCAGCGGGTGGGTTTGTACCATCAATATGGTGAAGAACTTTGTAAGCACGAACATGGAGTTTAAATAGTTTCACCCAAGATGAATAGGTTAGCTTCTTACCATCAAGAGTGCGGATTTTGTTGTTGATATTAGTTACCGTATACGACGGATGGAGTGGTTGTTTTTCCAATTGAAGCTGGTTGCCGCCGGATGCATTGGTGTCGCCCATGGTGAATAGAAAGAAAAAAAAATAGGGTTAATAACTAGCTCTGATTACCATGTTGAAGAATGACACTTTATTGATATTTTGCTTATATTGTCTAATGCGCGAATAAGAAATGGTAGTGGTAGTAAGTTTTGAAAAAAAGAAAAAAATATATTATTAACACGTTCTTTATCATTTATTTAGATGTTTATTTACAAGGTATACAAGTTGGGGAGAAGAAGTGTCTCATAGGCATGTGGAGGAACTTGCATTTGAACTTGCTCGGTTTTATTGTAAGCGAGGAATCTTTTTGAATTATTATATGGTATGTTAACAGTAACAAATTCTTAATACATAGACCATGAGTCTTCATAGATTTATGAATTATATTTACTTTTGTATTTTTTTTATTTATACACTTATGACTTATATAAAAATAATGGCCCAACCCATGTAGTAAATTGGGTGGGTTGGATAACGGGTCAGCGTGTAATACCATGCCTAAAAAATTAAGACTTTAAGATACCATATGTTAATTTATTTTTGATGCTTTTTAGCCTATCCCAAACCTATATTATATTTTTTAGGCATGAGGTCGGGATCACCAATACATATCCCAAACCAACTCGGGCCACTCGGTTGCCATTCCTATTTAGGAGTTAGAAGAGCACCCTTGATTTGGACTTAGACATTAATTATTAATACATACATGATACATATAAGAGAATAAGAGATGAGTTTATTAAAAGCTAGCCTATCAATTAATAGAATATACATGTGAAGGATCAGGATCAAATACAAATGATCCTAATTGTAAGAAGTGTAAGAAGGATTTATAGAGTGACAAGTGTCCAATAACCTAAAAAAAACCCACTACACAAAAAAACCCACTAAAAAAAAAAAAAACCTTAAACATCCACCACCACCAAACCCCCCCCCCCCCCCCCCCCCCATCACCCACCCAAAATTTTTTTTTTTTTTTTTTTTTTTTTTTGCCGAGGGGGTGGGGGTGGGGGTTTAGGTTTTTGGGTGGTGGTGGGGGTGGGGGTGGGTGTTTAGCTTTTTTTTTATATTTTTTTAGGTTTTTGGGGGGTGGGGGGTTAGGTTTTTTGGGGGTTTTTTTGGTGAGGTATAGTTTTTTTTTTTTTTTTTTTTTTTTTTTTTGCGGGGGGGTGGGGGGGTTTAGGTTTTTGGGTCTGGGTGGGGGGGGGGGGGGTTTAGGTTTTTGGGTGGGGGTGGGGTGGGGCCGTGGGGGTGGGTGTTTAGGTTTTTGGTGGTGATGTAGTGGGTTTAGTTTTAGGTTATTGGACACTTGTCACTCTATAAATCCTTCTTACACTTCTTACAATTAGAAGCCTTTGTAGAATAACTTGACCCTACATGTGAATATTAGGAAAGTATGCACATCTAATTAGTCAACCAGCTTTTTTATACATTTTGTGAACATATCTTTTCACTGGGAGCTTAGTTACCTTGTGATGTTATTTAACGTTTGTCTTTTAATTTGCAGATATATAGTGATGGTCGTAGCAAGAAATTTTTTTAATTAACGGGTTTACCCGAAACCCGCGGGTATACCCGATGCCCGATGGGTATTTACCCGCTAGAAATCCGACGGATTTTGGGAGGGTTTGGGACAAGCTTATCTAACCGGTTTTGAGTTTGGGATTACCTAAACCCGTCCCAAACCGACCCATTGCCATCCCTACTTATAAATCATACAAAAAAAAAAATACTTTTATAGATATAGATTTTTTTAAAACAACCCATAACCCGTGAAGCTCACGGGTATATAACCTAGTATATATATATAACAATGTCAGAATTGAGGGATAATAGATTTGGTACGCCACCCGTGGTCGATCCCTAGAAGACCAGTTTTTACATTTTCTTTTTTACCTTGCTTGCTATTTTGGTATTACCTCCAATATTGAATGATCGAGATTTTCTTTTTGTTTTTGTTTTTGTTTTTTGTTTTGTTTTTTTTTTTTTTTTTTTTTTTTTTGTCTTTCCTTGTGTTTTTTCTTTTACTTTTTATTTTTGCTTTCCTTTTTATTCTCTTTTATTATTTCACTAAAAGTTCTGCAGACCTTTAAATGCCTCAAAATAAGTGTTTTTTTTTTATGAAATAGGGTACCCTAAAAGAGTGTTTAAAGAGAAAATCAGAAACTAAAATAAAAAAGATCCGTGGCTCGAAATCTGATATGGATTTGATGTAAAAGTTAGTTGACTGTTACTTGGACCAATTACGTAGAGAAAAACAGCACACGAAATGACGAAAGGCTCAAACATAAGAAAAAGACTAAAAGAGCATAACTTGGGCTAGAAGTGGAGTTACAGGCCCATAATTAGTGAACGGAAAGATCTCGATGAGCCAGATTGTGGCAACCACCTTAAGCGGTTTGACCCAACTATCGGACCCGAATTCTATCATTAATGCATAGATTTCATCAATAAAGGTTCTTTTACCCAATTTTAGTGATTTCCAAAATATAGGAGTTTATGTATGTCTTTTTTACAATTTCAGTCTTTAATTGTAAGTTGTCAACTTCAAAGATTCACGGTAATGAACAAAAATAACGCGTTAGCACACCGCCGCCTCCATTCCTTCACGCGTTATAAATTCAACGGCGTGCATTTTATAACTCGTTGAACTTTTGAATAAAGGCTGCATGGGCATCTCTTCAAATGACACGTGTGGTTTGGCTGCATGGGGTGATAGAATTCAAATGACACCTGTACATGTATACACATGTATATATTCACACACATGTATATAATATTGGGTGATAGAATTCCATCACTAGTGATACCACCCCCTCTACATTTCTATCACTAGTGATAGAAATTTGGTTGATGACATGGCATGATTTTATTGGACAATGGGAGTGATAGAATCTATCACTAGTGAACCACCCCTCCTCCCCTAAAAGGTGCATTTTATTCATTCAACAATATACTACATTATTTGTAATAACGAAAAAAAGATAACAAATATATCTTTTTATTTATTATGCGTTATCTTTTTTGCTTCCGCTCTGCGTCTAAATAAAAAACAATAAACGATAACAAACTAGCCCATAAAATCAAACCCGTTAAACAGATGATGTAGCAATGAACATATCCAAGCAGTTCACACTAGCAAGCCCTTTGTTCCAAAACTTATCATAATACTCCCCATATGCAAACTCTCTATACACAGCAGGCTCATCATGTGTAACCAGTTCCGGAGCGGGCCCAATCATCGCATCAGGCGACGGACAATAAAACGTCGGTATAGACAACCGTTCTCTATCGCAGTTCACCACAGCCTGGTGCAAAACACTCTTGTACTTATCATTACTGATCACCTGCATTTGATCACCAATATTGATAATAAACGTGTTAGGAACCGGACGGACCGCAACCCAATGCCCGTTTCGCATGACCTGGAGCCCAGGGACCTCATCCTGAAGAAGTATGGTGATGAGATTACTATCCGTGTGCCCGGGCAGCCCGGAAGTCAAATCAGGCTGCGGGCAGGGCGGGTAGTAATTCAAAGCCATATGTTGTCCATGTTTTCCTAATTGTTTGTTAATGTAGTCTTTTTCGAGTCCTAAGCTCTCCGAAATGGCCTCGACAATCGGAGGGCGGGGTCTCTTGTACTGTGGGAATATTCCGCGACATGGGCCCGAAAGTGGGCGGGGTTGGTGGGCCATTCGTTGATGTAGTCTTGAATTGGGTACCAATGGAGTCTTAAGAAATCTCTCCAGTTAGCGAATTTTTCGGTACGTATGTTGAAGCTGTTGGAGAGTCTTGTTGTTTTCGTTGGGTCGTCGGAGTATGTCTTGAGTCGTTCTTGTTCGGGTAGCTTGAAGAACTCGCGCACTATTTGCATCATGTTAGCTATGGTTAATTCGGGTACCCCATGGTTTTTCACCTGTGAAATGAGAATGGTAAAATATGTTAATGAATATAATGTGTAGAACTTTTACCATTAGTAGGTGGGGAATGAGAATTTTGTTAAATTAGGCGCTTTGCTTGTTAAAAAATAGCTATAATATAAAAAAGAGTTAATTACTATTTCGTTCCTGTGGTTTGTTAAAAATCACTATTTCAGTCCATTAGTTCAAAAATTGTGATTTCAGTCCCTGTGGTTTCACTTTCGTAACCATTTCAGTCCACCTCTGTGACAACCCTCAAAATCCCATGTATTCCGTACAAATTATTAATGATAATTAAAGTGTCTGACGATTGTGTGGAATTACTTAACTGCTTTCTGATATCTGTGTTATGCTTACACGTATTTGTTAATATGCTAATAATGTACAGATAGGTCACTAAATAGTCCGTTACATTTTCCTAAGTGTTAGAAAGTAAAAACGTTGCAAAAATATATATGTAGGACGCTTTACGGATTAATTAAGCGGTTTAACGGAACAGGATCGAACCGAACAATCGGACTTTACCCGGAACCTAAAAATATTGTCCATGACATTGTCTTTCTTTTCTGAACCAGTTAGGGTCCCCGAATACCCTAACACCCGCTATAACACATAACATACTAGTAAATGGTTTAACCTTCTTATTAACTAACTAATACTTAACACTTGGTTGGAAACTAACCGGATTACCCCCCCCCCCCCCAACCGAGTTCGGTCACAATGTGACCATCCCTTGTACCTTGATGATTATTTAATTCATTCTTGTCCCATATCAAGTGAACATAGCACCCAATGGTTAATTGTGTAGAGTTTTGCCTATAAGTTACAACCTAAACACACCATAATCTTTCCACCACATTTGATCAAACATCACTCTCTCTCCCTCTCCTCAAACTCTCGGCCGAACACAAGCACCCACAACCACCCACTTTCGAGCTTTGATCTTGCCATTCCAAGCTTATACAAGGGTTAAGGATCTCGTACAAAGGAGCTCGGTGCATTCGGAACGCGAAGGACCTCGCTACATTGCTTTTATCCACTCGATTTTCGACTAGAATCTTCCCTAGCCTCGAGCTAGTAGTAAGTTGCTCTAAACATCTTCTTGATCTATCCTAAAGTGGTTAATAAGAGTTTCGTCGGTTGAAAATCACTAACATATAAGATCACCAACTAAAGGTCTACTAAAGTGATGTACAAGGTGGTTAATGGATGAATATTAGTGTAAATCATGTAGATCTTGTGTGATTATGATTATTGGTTGATTATTTGATGATTTGCTGATTAATATTAATATGTGATGTTGTTGCGGTCACTAAACTTGTTAACGGAATCAATCGAACACGATTTAGAAGGATAAACACTGAAAATCAGAATCTGTCCTGGTTTTACAGCCAACTTCAGTTGGCTGTAAACAGGTCATAAACGTAACGAAAAACCGATATTTTGAATCTAAAATATGTCATTATAAAATACGGTTCTAATGGCACCGGAATCGTAATTTTTGGACTCCGTTTACTATTTTTAAAGTGTTAATTTGTAACAGCAACTTAAGCTGAATTTTGACAGCAATAAATGGGTGTCGTACTTTCAGTCATAACCTGAGTTTTGTGATGAATCGGACCATGAAATTTGTACAGTAGATGACAACCGATGTATTTGTAATTACCCCACTGGAATTTCGTAAATCGGACACTCGATGAATTTTTAATAAATTTTTCCGTGGACTGTGGTCAGAAATACATAAATCTGAGTTCAGCCCGGAATATGAATTTTTATAAAATATTGGTAATGAACCGGACCCCGATATTTTTACACAATAAAATATGGAACGTTTATGACATTCTGTAAAAATTTGGGAATTTTTGGAATAATTTAACTATTTTATTAAAATGTCCGAAAACAGCCGGTTTTGAATATAAATGCTGAAATGACATAAGTTGTGACTCGCGTGTCTAAATGTCAAGTATGCTATCTGTGAATGATCTAATATGCTATATATGTTATGTGTATTATCGTATGTTTGATTTTGAGTGGGGAATGAATGGGAAACATACATGGGCATAAACAGTTAAAGTAATGCATGTTATGTGCTAGATACGTGTAGGAACTTTGTGCTAAAATTGAAAGCCACTAAATGACTAACTGATAAATTATATTAGGACGTGATTGACCGACCTTGACTGTTAGCTATATTGAGAATCTAACCGAGCAAACCGATGTGAGTTCACACACTTTCTAAGGCATGGGATTCCCGGTGGTTTGGGAATGGGTTTAGAAATTAAAATTGGAATCTACATATCCTCCTTGGGTAGGATATGTACGGCCATCCTCCATAGGTAGGATGCCATTATTAAACCTACGAATTCTCCTGGTGCAGAATACGTACGTTCGTCCTCCTTGGGTAGGACAACAACCTTAAAACTAGCTAGACAAAACTCTATCATGAAGTCCCTCAATTTATATCGACTTAATCGCCGAGGCCAATGGCGAGCGGGTCATTAGTTAATAGCGCTATTAGGTTTAACAAACCTCACACCGTGCCAGTCGGACGGGCGTGTACTAATGGACTATGGCAGACTGTCAGTGATGATAGACACTGATATAGGGCACAACTTATTTGCGTAGCAGTCGATATCATTCCGTCTAGTAGTTCAAACGGGGAAAGCCCCCACTGATTATGGATCTGGTTTGGGTAAAGAAAAGGAACCGGTTAAACATACTTTCAACTATGGGGTGACCCCCACGGCAAATAAGCCAACGAAAGTCAAACCACGTTTTCAGAAACAACTTAAAACTAAACAATCAAACGTGAACTCACTCAACTTTGTTGTTGACTCGTTGTTACATGCCTTACAGGTCGCTAAATGCTTGGAGCTTGCACGGGGAAGGAGTCGTTGTGGTGTACGGACGGTTATGTCCAGAGTTTAATGTTTAAATCCTTATGAACTTACTAAACTTGCGTTTTGAAACTTTAACTTATGAACTATGGACTTATGCTTTTGAACTCACGTTTATGCTTCCGCTGTTTAAACCAAACAAGGTTAACTAACTTTGGTCACCAATCGTATTGTAATTGGTTTTATTTACTTAATTGTGTTGTTCAATACGATTGGTGGCTCGATCCTGGTCATGTCACGCCTCCAAGCGGTGATACCCCGCATGGTGGATTTTGGGGGTGTGACAACCTCCGTTAACCCCATCCATTTATTCTGTTAAGTACACGTGAATTGACCATAATGCCCTTATTAATAAAAAAACAAAAGAGTTAATTATTGTTTTCGTCCCTGTGGTTTGTCAAAAATCACTATTTCAGTCCATTAGTTTAAACATTACGATTTCAGTCCCTGTAGTATCACTTTCGTAACCATTTCAGTCCACCTCGTAACCATTTTAGTCCCTGTACTTACAGAATAAATGGATTGAAATGGTTACGAAAGTGAAACCACGGGGACTGAAATGGTTACGAAACTAAAACCACAGGGACTGAAATCGTAATTTTTAAACTAATTGACTGAAATAGTGATTTTTGACAAACCACAGGGACGAAAACATGAATTAACTCAAAACAAAAAGATATCTAAATGATTTAGTTATTGTTTTCTTCCCTATGGTTTGTCAAAAATCACTATTTCAGTCCCTGTGGTTTCACTTTCGTAACCATTTCAGTCCAGTCTCCTAACACCATCTATTTTACCGTTAAGTTTTTAATGAAATACCTAAATTACCCTTGTGTTAATTAAATATGGACTTATATGATTTTATTATTGGATTTATATGATTTTATTGTTGTATGACATATGGACTTAAATTGGATTGTAGGGTTCGACCCACCATGGTTTCAGTAGAAGTAGAAGTCTGGCACTATTTTTACATATATGGTTCCAAAATTTTAATTTTGGAATTTAGAATGAGAAAATGTCCAGGTAAGCATTATTTTTCAAAGTTATTATGTTAATTGATGCTGCTATGATGATATTAATTAGGGTGGGGTAATGGGTCGCCGGACATTAAGAGGGTGGGGTTGTGATGCCGGAGACTAGACTGAAATGGTTATGAAAGTGAAACCACAAGGACTGAAATCGCAATTTTTAAACTAATGGACTGAAATATTGATTTTTGACAAACCATAAGGACGAAAACAGTAATTAACTCATTTAGATATCTTTTTGTTTTTATTAATAAGGGCATTATGGTCAATTCACATGTACTTAACAGAATAAATGGATGGGGTTAATGGAGGTGGACTGAAATGGTTACGAAAGTGAAACTACAGGGACTGAAATCGTAATTTTTTAACTAATGGACTGAAATAGTGATTTTTAGCAAACCACAGGGACGAAAACAGTAATTAACTCTATAAAAAAATAACACTTTGACTTGGAATAACGGAGTATGATTAAATATATAATAAACGAACTAACTTTGGGAATTCATGTCTCTACTGGAAAATTCAGTTTTTTATATATTTAATCAGATTCCACTAGTCTAAACAACAGAGTCTTTTTTTGAATTATTTTTATTTTTTTAGACTTCGCTATTTCAACTAGCGGAATGTCTGTTCCCCACCTATAACTCTACAAGCACTCACAAAATTAGAAAACCGCACAATAAAAAAAAGTGAAAATAACGAGGGGAACTCTTAATACATATAGGAAAGAAGCCTCGTATTAGCCTATACGAGGCTAATAGGACGTAAAGTAATAAACCAAACTACAATTAACAACTTGAAACAAGCCATATTTTCGGCATGCTACACCAATTTGATCAACGACATGAGAAGCGATTTGGGCCACATAGATCGTTTAGATCGATGAGTGGGATAGGATCATCGAAAACGTCTTGGAGATTGGGACGTTCGAAGATGGGGCGGATGTAGTTTGTGTCGGAAAGAAGGAAACAAATAGTATAGGGGCTAGTGTGTAATATGGTGGACTATAAAAACACCATCTTTGTATAACCCTTTTTTTGTATTACACAATTTTGATCAATACAATTCAATCTAAATTAGTTCATTCTCTATACCAAACAACATGGTATCAGAGCAGAGTTTATAATCCTTGAAAACTCTGTTCATCATCTACCGATTATCCTAGCCAACCTAATCACAAACCAAAACCAAAAACCAGAAAATCGCTCAAATCTCAAACCAAAACCAGAAAAATCTTTCAAAAAACGTCAACCGCGGCCCGTTTTCTCAATCTGTGATTTCGTCCGAAAAATTGCCTCTGGCGGTAACATCCTCGTTACATCGACCGCCGGAAATCAGCCTTTGATCCTTGCAGAACCGTAAAAAACAGTCGGATTCCTTCTATTTTCCGCCGGAATATCGAAGAATAACCTTTGTCCTTAACCCTAAACTTCTTCGACGAAGAATAACCTTTTGTCAAACCACGAAGATTCATTCTTCGTCAACAAGTGCCCACAAACATCCAGTCTTCGTCCAACCTTTTTATTCTTCGTCAACCTTTCTTCGTCAAAACCACTTCGGTACTTCTTCGCCACGAAGAAACACTCTTCGTCAAACATTCTTCGTCAAACATTTCCTTTAATACTTCCTTTTCTTTCTATTGGGCCTAAACATCCGTCCAATATATATATATATATATATATATATATATATATTCCCTCACTGCCGTCGTATGCCTTTTTTTAATATAATACCTCCTTTAAGGTTTTTTATTTAATCCAGTTCATATCTCTCGAACAGTAGACTCAAAATGAATTAATTAACTTTCAACAATCGCCACTTTTGGTCCCTCAAATTTAATAATGATGCACAATTAATTTTTCACTTTCATATATTGCAAATAAGGTCATCCAACTCATTAATAAATTCCTTTTTCCATTCATTCGTCAAACAGTACCCATCCATTCTTCGTCCAACCTTCAAACCATCTCTGGTCACAGGTAGCTCGACGAAAAGGAGAAGACAGGCTTAGTGTGTGAGGTCGCTATCTTTCCCGGCTTGACCTCTCGCCCTAAGTCGATCTTTCGATCCTTTCATTCGCTTCCGGGATTCGGTTCTGTTCGGCCCTTTGGATCTGTTGCTAGTCAGTTCCTCTTCTCGACTGCTTAGTAGGTCTGATATTGGTCGCGGCTATCGTTATGGTACATCTTGACTGATTCGAATCCTATTAACCTTTCATAGAGTTAGTTCCTCGGCTCCTTTCTTCGTTCTTTCCTAAAAAAATGGAAATAAATCATAGGAAAAACAGTTCGTGGATATTCGATTCTGGTGCCACGGACACCATGACATTTGAACCGTTGGACATACAGTCAATGTCCAATCCTCAAAAAACTCAAATCCATACCGCAAACAATGGAATGATGGAAGTAAAAGGAGGAGGGACTATTGAAATTTCACCAACTATGAAATTATCAAACTGTCTCTATGTTCCATCATTATCACACAAACTGCTCTCCATTTGCCACATTACTAAAGAGTTGAATTGCACGGTACTAATGCATCCTACTTTTTGCCTTCTACAGGATATCAGGACGGGTGTGATTATTGGATGTGGTACTGAGCGCCAAGGATTGTACTACGTGGATGAAGTGGCTCAACAAGGTACTGTGATGTTGGCACATGGAACTGAAAATCGAGAAGCCTGGCTATGGCATAGACATTTGGGACACCCATCTGTTAGCTATTCACACTGTTTGTTTCCAAAACTCTTCCCTTCAAATGGGAAAATAGATCGTGAAACCTGTCTTCGTGCCAAAAGCGATCGACAACCATTTAAACCTAGCAATACAAAAGTTGCTTCACCTTTTTCCCTAATCCATTCTGATGTGTGGGGTCCTGCTCCTGTGATGGGGGCAGGGTCTTCGGTACTTTATACTATTCGTGGATGATTGCACTCGCATGACATGGGTATATTTTTTAAAAAACAAATCCGAAATTTACGAAAAATTTATCACGTTTTACGCTATGATTCAAACGCAATTCCGAACTCAAATCCAAATCTTTCGATCTGACAATGGGGGGGGGGGGGGGCGGAATTTGTCAATACACCCATGAAACATTTTTTTAAAACCAAAGGATTAATTCATCAAACCTCTTGTTCTCATACCCCCGAACAAAATGGTGCTTCCGAACAGAAAAACCGTATTATTCTTGAAATGACTCGAGCCCTTTTAATCGAATCCCAGGTTCCTAAATCTTTCTGGCTGGAGGCAGTTGCAACCTCTGTGTATCTCCTGAATCGGCTTCCCACAAATGCTCTTAAATTTAAAACTCCCTTAGATTGTCTGTCTAAGTCTGCTAGTATTCCCTATCCTCTTACACTTGAACCTCGAATCTTCGGGTGTACCGCATTTGTCCACATACCCAAAATCAACCGGAACAAGCTCGACCCATATGCTGAGAAATGTGTATTTGTCGGCTATGGGATCGACCAAATAGGTTACAGGTGTTATAATCCAAAAACTCATCAAATGTTCACCACAATGAACGTTGACTTTCTTGAAACAAAATACTTTTATGACACCCAACTCAGTGGTCAGGGGAAGAGCGAATGTATTGACACCCTGAGTTGTCTAACCCAACTTCCCTCATCTGAAGAAGTAGCAACAGAAAATCATCACAGTACTGCGGGTCCTTCAAACACAACCACACAATCTGCGGAGCACAGTACCACTGAAGAAAGTCCATCCAACGTGATACCTGAGGTAAGAAATACTGAGGACCCTGGAGGTTCTACGTTTTATAACCATGAGACAACAGGGGAATCAGTTGCAACGGAACCTACTCCACAGGTTGAACCAGATGTGGAACAGGGCGAACCAGACTTGGAAGAGGTTGAACAAGTCGTTGAACATGTGGAATCAGTTGCAGCAGAGACAATCGGAAGATACCCTCTCCCTCCTAGAGCCAATAGAGGGGTCCCTCCAAAACGGTACTCGACAGAGAGGGAAACCAGAATCTCAAGGTATCATGTAGCTAATATAGTTAATGGGAACTTATCTAACAGTGCAAAAGCATTTGTCATGTAAGGACCTGCAAAACTGTCCATAAACGACCCGTAAGTGAAAACCCGGACCCCTAAAACCCTAATGTGCATGAAAAATCAAGAAAATCAGATTTTTGGTTTTGACGCGGGCCGCGTAAGCCTTAAGGTAAGGTTACGCGGGCCGCGACAACTTATAAAACCTCCGGATAAGCTTTCAAGCCACGTGTCGTACACGTGGCAACCCTACCTGTGACCCGCTAGCCCTACAAGTAGACTAGGGGGCTCTTGCGGGCCGCGTAAGAGTCAAGAGAGGGTTTACGCGGGCCGCGTAAAACCCAAAAGTTTGCTATAAATTGCTGGTGCATGAGCAGTTCATCTGTGTTCGAAATTTCAATCAAAAAACGAAAGAAACTGCTCAAATTCGAATTTCTAAGTAGGGAAACGCTGCTACGATTACAGGGTATTAACTCGATCACTGCTACAATATAATGTCCGATTGATTGAAACCGATCCGATGGATGTTTAAGTACTGCCCAACTCAGGGCTATACTTTGTCATTCGTATTGAGGGTTTTGATTTTGTGAGTTTATCGTAAATGTTGTATTAAGTTACTGACCTAGTTTCGTGTGCATTGTTATCTAAATTAGGTTATCAGGCTTATCAGTAGGCTAATTTCTGCCCAACTAAACTTGCAATGTGAGTCATTCTCTTTTTATCAAATGTGTTTTACAATACCCAAATGTTTTCCAGTTATAATTACAGGGATTAAGTCTTGGTTATCTTGAATCACTGGCAAGTGGGGTATAGTGCACATTACTAATTTCTCACGGTTAGGTTCATCAACCTAACAGTGATAATCATCACTACTTGGGTGAAAGGACCCAATAGTGGTATGACCATCGTCACCAGGGTGTGACACGGCGCCAGATAAAAATAAGATAGTAGCCATTGTAATCGCTCTTATGCTGTAATTTATAACTAATGTGTCGTTTTATTTGACCTGAATGACTCGCCAGTATTTCCCAGCTGATAAAATATTTTTAAACATGTTTCAGGTGACCTACTGTGAATCAAGGAAAAGTGCTACGGAGCACTAACAAGCTTGAAGTGGTGGCTCAGTAAAAGAAATAAACATGTTTTGTAAAACAGGGAATTTCCTCATGAAATTCCTCTATTGTAAATTACGGGGTTTGTACCAAATTATGAAATAAAATAATTGGGCATTTTCAAGTTTTAAAAGATCCTGTTAAACTTCCGCTGTCAACTCAAATGATAAATACCACGGGATTTCTGTCCCGCGGCACTTGGACCGGGTCACACTGGGACGGGGGCCGTGACAGAAAAAGGTGGTATCAGAGCCACTGATTTAAGCCAATTAAGTATTTAGAAATACTTAATTTTCTGATTGCCATTCTGTGAATTTAAGTTGATAAATGAAAATTTTAACTTAGAACTGTGTGTATGTTTCTTCATGTGTGCTAACAGCATGAATGAGTTGTCTGAAGCACTTCAGAACTTTACTATCCATACCACAGATATGGATACCACCGGTACCTTCATTGGCTACCAGGCTGATACTGAAGAGCCAATGGTATTCCAAGCCCAACCTCAGGAGAAACCAAAACCGAAAAAGAGAAGAAGACTTGTAGGCTGGAGGCGTATGCGTAGGAAGAAACCAGCGACACAGAAAGTTATAAAGACTGAGGATCCGAAGGATAAAGGAAAAGGAAAAGAAATTGGGGAAAGTTCTGGGCAAGCCCAGGAAATGCCATCATGGGAGGAGCTGGATCGTAAACTGGCACTTAGTGACCTCATCGGACCTGCCGATGAAAACCTCTTCAATTACCCAGCGGAAGCACAACTTCCAGTTAATCTGGAACCTGCTATCCCAGATCCTATTATCCACCCCTGACCTCTACCAGGAGAGCTAGAAGAATGGTGGACAACTGACTGGCAATTTCAGAATCTCTTGAATAACCCTAATACCTTTTTCCCCCAGTTTGACCCCGAGCCTGCACCAAACCCACCTATGAGCACAGAAAACCTGGCTGAACTCCGCCACTATGGCGAGGAGCTGGTGGACGCAGGAAATAGAATCCGAGAAGTGGGAGAAAGGATATCATGGAAATACGACGAGAGGGAACGTCGTTTCTGAAGTGCCAGCTGACGGGGATCGTATGTGGTTGTATGGTTACGTGTTTAATAATAATAAAATAATAATAATAAAAATATAACTATGTAAAATAACCTAAAATAAAACTTTTGTAATATAAATGGTGTGTATGGATGCATACTAATATATAAAAATATTAACGTTGCAAGGTTGACAATTTTGGTTATACGTGCTTATGTGTGATTGTTATTCATTTTGTACCAATAATTTATATATTGATAAATGATAATTATCAGATGGAACACGCCGTCAATGAGCCAGTTAACGAAGTTAATCCATCCGAACAAAACAATGGAAATCAATTTCTTAATAGGCAAGATATAGAAAACATCGTTGCCCAAGGAATAGCAAATGCTATCCCAGCAATCCTTGCTGCTGCCCGAAATCCAGTTGAACCTAAACCAACTACTCCCAGCAAACGTACTCACGGCGACAATTTCAGTAATAGTGTAAATGGAGGCGGTAACATTAATAATAATGATGATGTGGTGCAAGCCCCATTTCTTAAGAAAATGAAAGCTGCAACGCCTGGTTGCACTTACAAGGAGTTTCTTGCCTGTAAACCAATCGAATTTGCAGGCAATGAAGGGGCAACTGCTGCACTACGTTGGTTAGAGAAAACCGAAGCAGTAATTAAAATAAGTAAATGTGCCGAGGAAGACAAGGTCATGTACGCGTCGCATCTTTTTAAAGAAGGGGCACTAGAATGGTGGAACACGGTACTACAAGCCAAGGGAAGTGATGTGGCCTATGCCATGAATTGGGAAGAATTTAAAAGTTTGGTGGAAAGGAAATTCTGCCCTGAATATGAAAAAGAACAAATGACAAATAAGTTCCTGAACCACCGGATGGTGGACGTTGACTGTCGAGCGTATACTTCGACATTCTTCGAGTATGCTAGAGTTGTACCAACCCTGGCTTCGCCAGAACCGGTACTTATATCTCTCTATATTTGGGGTTTGATTGGCGAAATCCGCGATATCGTCAAAGCTGTGAGACCCCGCACAATTGACGATGCAGTAGAATTAGCCAACACCCTGACTGACGGGCTGGTATGCACACGAGAAGAAAATCGGAAAAAGGAAGTGGCTCAAAAGATTACCCAAGGATTTCGTGTGGGTAATAGTAGTAATTTTAAGAAAAAGGGAACTGGGCAACCTTCCACTGCTCCATTTTGCAGTACCTGTAAAAGAAAGCATTTTGGAAGATGCAAAGGGTATTGCAATTTCTGCAAAATTCCAGGGCATCAAGAAGAAGATTGCAGGAGGAAGAAATCAACAATCTGCTTCAACTGTGGAGAAGCTGGACATTTTAGACCAGACTGCCCCAAATTAGTCAAACCAGCTGACAACAAAGCCAAACCTGCAGAAGGAACTACCAAAAAGAATGCAAGAGCATTCCAGTTGACTACCCAAGAAGCAGAACTCATCCCAGATGTAATAGCTGGTACGTTCCTAGTTCACGACGTTTATGCAAAAGTATTATTTGACTCTGGTGCAAACCAAAGTTTTATAAATACTTCATTCTGCGAAGCTCTTAACCTACCCTTAACCAACCTTAGACAAATTTTTACGGTAGAAACCGCAGATGGTAATTCTGTTCACATAGATAAGGTTTTGCAAGAAGGAAAGATAGAACTCTTAGGTTATAAATTTTCTGCAAACCTGTTACCTATGAATTTAGCCGGATTCGATATTGTGTTAGGAATGGATTGGTTAGTAGCCAACCATGCTCGAATTCTCTGTGATAAGAATTCCATAGAAGTTCATACACCATCAGGAGAAATAATCGTGGTTATAAGAGATAAGCCACGTAAATCAATGAAGTTCATTTCTGTAATAAAAGTTGCTAGTTATTCAAGAAAACAAGGAATAGTGTATATGATTTCGGTAATCATTAACACTAAAGGTAAGGAACTTAAGGAAATTCTAGTAGTATCAGAATACCCGGATGTATTCCCAGAAGAACTACCTGGATTACCACCCGATAGGGAAATAGAATTTAGAATTCATCTAATTCCTGGAACTACACCGATAGCTAAGGCACCGTATCGGTTAGCACCCACCGAAATGTTAGAATTGAAAAAGCAATTAGATGAATTACTAAGCAAAGGATTCATACAACCTAATTCATCCCCTTGGGGAGCACCCGTGTTGTTTGTGAAAAAGAAGGATGGTTCAATGCGAATGTGTATCGATTACAGGGAATTGAACAAGGTTACAATTAAAAATCGATACCCATTACCTAGGATTGATGATCTTTTTTATCAACTTCAGGGAGCTAGATATTTTTCTAAGATAGATTTACGCTCCGGATAACATCAATTGAAAGTACAAGAAGAAGACATACCTAAAACTGCCATCAGAACTAGGTATGGTCATTACAAGTTTACAGTCATGCCCTTTGGACTAACAAATGCTCCTGCAGCATTTATGGACATGATGAATAGGATCTGTAAACCGTACTTGGATAAATTTGTAATTGTCTTTATCGACGATATACTCATTTATTCCAAAAGTCAGGACGAGCATTGTGAGCACCTACATGCACTCTTAACTTTGTTAAGAAAAGAGAAACTTTATGCCAAATTCTCGAAATGTGAATTCTGGCTACAGGAGGTATAATTTTTAGGACACATGGTAAATCACGAAGGTATTCACATAGATCCCTCCAAAATAGAAGCGATCACCAAATGGAAGGTCCCGCAATCAGCTATGGAAGTTAGAAGTTTTCTAGGGTTAGCCAGATACTATAGAAGATTTATTAAGGATTTTTCCAAAATAGTTGTGCCATTAACTAAGTTAACCTGTAAAGCAGCGAAGTTTGAATGGGGACCTAGGCAGGAAGAGGCTTTTAAGATTTTAAAGCAAAGGTTAACAAACGCCCCAATCCTTGCCTTACCAGAAGGGACAGAAGATTTTGAAGTTTATTGTGATGCTTCTAAGCTAGGATTAGGATGTGTGCTAATGCAACGCAAGAAGGTAATTGAGTACGCCTCAAGGCAATTGAAAAAGCATGAAGAAAATTATACGACGCACGACTTAGAGTTAAGAGCAATAATTTTTGCCCTTAAGATTTGGAGACACTATCTCTATGGCAGTAAGTTTACAGTCTATACAGATCATAAGAGTTTAAGATACATATTTGGGCAAAAGGAATTAAACATGAGGCAAAGAAGATGGATGGAAATTCTAAGTGACTACGACTGTGAAATTCAATATCACTAAGGAAAAGCAAATGTAGTAGCAGACGCCCTAAGTCGTAAATATCATGAGAAACAATGACGAGTTCGTGCTCTTAGATTAAGTTTACAATTAGATTTAATGAAACAATTGAAGCATATTCAAGAAACAGCAATCAAGGATGATGCTGAAGGAATGAAAGGACGAATAAAAGAATTAGAACAAGGAAGTGATGGAATTTGGAAATTCCATAAGAAAAGAATTTGGGTACCTAAGCAAGGAGAATTAAGAGATAAAATTTTAGAGGAAGCCCATAAATCTAGGTATACCATGCATCCTGGAAATAATAAGATGTACCAAAATTTAAGAAATAATTTCTGGTGGATAGGAATGAAAAAGGATATAGCTAGATATGTATCTAAATGTCTTACTTGTTCCCAAGTTAAGGCAGAACACCAGAAACCTTCAGGATTACTCCAACAATTAGAAATGTCTGTATGGAAATGGGAACTAATAACAATGGATTTTGTTACTAAGTTACCCAAAACCAGAAAGGGTAATGACGCGATTTGGGTAATTGTGGATCGATTAACCAAATCAGCTCATTTTCTACCCATGAAGGAAACCATTAGCATGGAAAGATTAGCCAAATTGTATGTAGACGAGGTAGTATCCCTACATGGAGTCCCACTCTCCATTGTATCGGATAGGGATAGTCGTTTCACTTCGCATTTTTGGACAAGTTTCCAAGAAGCAATGGGGACCCGACTAAATTTAAGTACAGCCTACCATCCCTAAACAGACGGACAAAGTGAAAGGACGATACAAACCCTGGAAGACATGCTCAGGGCATGTGTGATAGATTTTGGAAGAAACTGGGACAACCATTTACCTTTAATTGAATTCTCCTATAACAATAGTTATCATTCAAGCATCGTAGCTGCCCCGTTCGAAGCACTGTATGGACGCAAGTGTAGACTCCAGTTTGCTGGGCAGAAATAGGAGAAAGCCAATTATCAGGTCCCGAGATCGTGCAAGAAACCACCGATAAGATCACTCAAATCAAGGAAAGACTAAAAACGGCTCGAGATCGCCAGAAGATTTATGCAGACAATCGAAACAAGCCACTAGAATTTCAAGTTGGAGATAAGGTACTCTTGAAAGTTTCTCCTTGGAAAGGAGTAGTTCGGTTCGGTAAGAAAGGAAAGCTAAGTCCAAGGTACATAGGACCATTCCCAGTAATCCAGAAAATAGGACCAGTTGCATATCGCTTACAACTACCAGAAGAAATAGCTGGAGTACATGACGTATTTCATGTATCCAACCTCAAGAAATGTCTATCGGACGAATCGTTAGTAGTCCCTCTTCAAGACATACAGGTGAATGAAAAATTGAAGTTTGTGGAGAAACCGCTCCAAATAGAAGACAGAAAGGTCAAATTCCTCAAACACAAAAGACTAATACTGGTCAAGGTCAAGTGGGATTCAAAAAGAGGACCCGAATATACTTGGGAGCTAGAATCGGAGATGAAGCGAAAATATCCTCACTTATTCCAGTAAATCTCGAGGACGAGATTTTAAATAAGGTGGGGAGGATGTAAGGACCTGCAAAAATGTCCATAAACGGCCCATAAGTGAAAACCCGGACCCCTAAAACCCTAATGTGCATGAAAAATCAAGAAAATCAGATTTTTGGTTTTGACGCGGGCCGCGTAAGCCTTAAGGTAAGGTTACGCAGGCCGCGACAACTTATAAAACCTCCGGATAAGCTTTCAAGCCACGTGTCATACACGTGGCAACCCTACCTGTGACACGCTAGCCCTACACGTAGACTAGGGGGCTCTCGTGGGCCGTGTAAGAGTCAAGAGAGGGTTTACGCGGGCCGCGTAAAACCCAAAAGTTTGCTATAAATTGCTGGTGTATGAGCAGTTCATCTGTGTTCGAAATTTCAATCAAAAAATGAAAGAAACTGCTCAAATTTGAATTTCTAAGTAGGGAAACGCTGCTACGATTACAGGGTATTAACTCGATCACTGCTACAATATAATGTCCGATTGATTGAAACCGATCCGATGGATGTTTAAGTACTGCCCACATCAGGGCTATACTTTGGCATTCGTCGTGAGGGTTTTGATTTCGTGAGTTTATCGTAAATGTTGTATTAAGTTACTGACCTAGTTTCGTGTGCATTGTTATCTAAATTAGGTTATCAGGCTTATCAGTAGGCTAAACTCTGCCCAACTAAACTTGCAATGTGAGTCATTCTCTTTTTATCAAAAATGTTTTACAATACCCAAATGTTTTCCAGTTATAATTACAGGGATTAAGTCTTGGTTATCTTGAATCACTGGCAAGTGGGGTATTGTGCACATTACTAATTTCTCATTGTTAGGTTCATCAACCTAACAGTGATAATCATCACTACTTGGGTGAAAGGACCCAATAGTGGTATGACCATCGTCACCAGGGTATGACACGGCGCCAGATAAAAATAAGATAGTAGCCATTATAATCGCTCTTATGCTGTAATTTATAACTAATGTGTCATTTTATTTAACCTGAATGACTCGCCAGTATTTCCCCGCTGATAAAATATTTTTAAACATGTTTCAGGTGACCTACTATGAATCAAGGAAAAGTGCTACGGAGCACTAACAAGCTTGAAGTGGTGGCTCAGCAAAATAAATAAACATGTTTTGTAAAACAAGGAATTTCCTCGTGAAATTCCTCTATTGTAAATTACGGGGTTTGTACCAAATTATGAAATAAAATAATTGGGCATTTTCAAGTTTTAAAAGATCCTGTTAAACTTTCGCTGTCAACTCAAATGATAAATACCACAGGATTTCTGTCACGCGGCTCCTGGACCGGGTCACACTGGGATGGGGGCCGTGACATGTCACCTCTCTATACTCCGAACAAATACCTGGCTCTATAAAGGAGGCACAAGGTAAGAAGAACTGGAAAGAGGCAATGGAAACAGAGATGCAAGCTTTTATGAAAAACAATACGTGGGAAAGGTGCATTCTCCCAAAAGGTAAGAAAACAGTTGGTTGCCGTTGGGTGTATTCAATTAAGTATAAATCAGATGGTTCTATTGGAAGATACAAAGCTCGACTTGTAGCTAAAGGGTACACTCAGACGTATGGGATCGATTACTCTGAGACATTTTCTCCGGTTGCAAAAATGGACACCATTAGAGTCCTCTTCTCCGTGGCAGCAAATAAGAATTGGCCTCTCCATCAGTTTGATGTTATAAATACATTTCTCCATGGAGACCTAGCGGAAGAAGTCTACATGGAAGCACCTCCAGGTTTTCCATGGGATTTTAAAGATGGGGAGGTTTGTCGGTTGAAAAAGTCTCTATACGGGTTAAAACAGTCACCTCGGGCCTGGTTTGGAAAGTTCACATTGGCCATGAAAGAATACGGGTATTACCAAAGTAACGCTGATCATACCCTATTCCTTAAAAGAAGAAACGGCCTCGTAACTTGCCTGGTCATATATGTAGACGACATGATTATCACCGGAAATGATGTGGAAGAGATAGCACGGCTGAAAAAGAAGTTGTTTTCAAAGTTTGAAATGAAAGACCTTGGGAATCTCAAGTATTTCCTCGGAATAGAAGTTCTCATGTCTAAACGGGGGATTTTCATTTGCCAAAAGAAGTACGTCCTTGATCTCCTGGCGAAAACTGGTTTGATTGATTGTAAACCAGCAGATACGCCAATGGTGGTGAACCACAATCTTCACATGGAACTTAATGGCGAGCTTGCAGACAAAGAGAGGTATCAATGGCTCGTGGGAAAATTAATTTATCTCTCCCACACTCGCCCTGATATAGCTTATGTTGTTGGAGTGGTAAGTCAGTTTATGCACCAACCGCAAGTTGCTCACATGGAAGCTGCTCAGAGAATTCCTAGGTATCTAAAGGGAACCGCAGGCCATGGAGTTTTGTTCAAAGAAAATGGACATTTAAATGTTGAGCTCTACACTGACGCTGACTGGGCAGGAGATAAGGGAAATCGAATGTCAACATCAGGATACTTCTCCTTGGTTGGTGGAAACCTTGTTACCTGTAGGAGTAAGAAACAGAAGGTGGTCGCTCTGTCGAGTGCGGAAGCAGAGTTCAGATGCATAGCTCGAGGGTTAAGCGAAGTTCTTTGGATCAGGAAACTTCTAGAAGACATTGGTTTCTCCCAAAGGGCAGCACCCAGTAAAATTATGTGCGACATTACAGCTGCAATACAAATCTCGGAAAATCCAGTTCAGCATGATCAAACAAAACACGTGGAGGTAGATCGACATTTCATCAAGGAAAAACTGGAGGAAAGGATCACAGAGCTTCCGTATATATCATCAAAAGATCAACTCGCAGATATTCTCACAAAAGCAGTCAATGGAAATGCGTTTAGTAGTTGTTTGAGCAAGTTAAGTATTGGAGATCCCATCACTCAACTTGAGGGGGAGTGTCGGAAAGAAGGAAACAAATAGTATAGGGGCTAGTGTTTAATATGGTGGACTATAAAAACACCATCTTTGCATAACCCTTTTTTTGTAATACACAATTTTGATCAATACAATTCAATCCAAATCAGTTCATTCTCTATACCAAACAACAGTTTGAAGGGACTTGATCGATTTTTTCGGAGGAAACGACGTCGCTAACTAGTAATGTTTTAGAGTTGGAAGCCATTGTTGAAGAGATGTTAGGTTATAATGAGAATGGACTGGTTTATATAACCATTGAAGTGAAGAGAGAGTATCAAAGTTGGACTGGTGATGTGAATGTGACGGTGATTGTGTTGATGATGATTACCGGTAAAGATGACGTAGTGTTAGGTGACATATGCAATAATGACATGTGGTCTTACGTACATAGTATGGATTTAAGTCTAGTTTAATAAGTTCAAAATTGTGAATTAGTCATAATGTCTGCCAAACTTTACCATTGTCATAGCCTCTAGATTATCAATCATATCACACCAGTTTGGTTTTAACTTTCAACAAGTTTGTATGACTTCTATTCAATGTTAGAACTTGTTTTGGTTGAAGGTTAACTAGCAGATGTGAATACATGTTTCTCAACTCATCACAAACTACTTTATCCAAAAAAAAAAAAAAAACTCATCACAAACTATGAAAAACGTATCAAATCTGATAGCCGCTGATTCATATCCACTAGTTCAACTAACGAATCACCTAGAACCAAAACAAGTTCCAAAAATTGACTACAAACCATTAAAACATATTCAAACTATGTAAATTATGACACTAGCTACTACAAAACAAGTTTATGATAATATCGAAGAGTTTTTGTTTGTTACAAATAAAGTCTCTAGAAAAGAGTTTCTCTCTATGACCATCCTCCGGCATGAGAATAAGTATGAGTTTATCATCAGGAAAGATAAGTTAGAGAGATTGGAGCTGATCTAGATTTTTTATGGGGGTCACAAGTTTCACTCTACGTATGTTTATCAAGAAGGATTCTTTTACCGGTCAAATTGCCAAATTTTTATTCTTAATTTTTTTTCCGAATTGTGACAGGTCAACGGAATATTTGGGGATTTCAATTTGATTTGATTTGTAAACCTTTTTAAGGTGATTTCGATTTAAGTTTACTATTTATTTTTAAGTGATTGTAAAACTTTATTGGGAGCAAAGTATTGTTTTAACTAGCTATTGACTACTAACTTAACTCGATCTAAGTGTTCAATTATAAGAGAAATAAAAAAAAGTTGTATAGTATTTGAACCTGGGTTCGGGAAACATGATTATCAATTCAACCATATATATTATGTTATTTCACCACATAAAATATTTTATAGGATCTCAATCTAAAAACTACGAGGTCAATCGATTTTCGATAATAAATCTGACATAAAAGAAAGTGCGGTTCACTTGACCTTGGTACCCAGGGGTTGGGCCTGCCACCGTGGTTTGTGACTATGCATGTAAGACTATGGGGTATGGGGCGGGATTGGGGCGTGGGTTGGAGAGAAACGCCCAAGTCATCACCCCGGGTGGACTTGGGTTTGGGCGTGGCCCCATTGGCGTGTGATTCAGCCCGGGCGTTGGGCGGGGCTACCCACATGACATGGTGAAACCTCATTGGCCAAGAGCACTAGCCATGCCACCCCAGCCACGCCCCACCATACCCCTTTGAAATTGGCTTTTGGTCTTCGATGCCCCTGTCAAAACTCAGAGATTGAACAAACCGAATGATTGTTTTATTATAATTCTTAGATCAAATACAAGGGGACTGACAAAGCAGTCATCACAGATTGAATCAAATGATTATAAATTCAGGGATTCAAATAAGAACAAAAGCCTACACTCTCATGAATGTACTTGTGAGGATGAAGGAAAGAACAAAGGGAACTCGGTTGTAGTGAATGAGAAGGTTCCAGAGATAATTGCACAGGACCATTCTCCAAGATATATACACCGCACATCCTTAGACAGCTATGACCCAGTTGGGACTCCAGCCTGTAGACAGCAATAAGCCCAAGCCCAGAAATAAGAAGCCCAGAGCATCTCTCACAAAAGGAAACAAGGAAATAATTAGAACCATAAATAGAAAGGAAAACTAGTAAAAGGCACATTTATACTGTAATTTTAACACCCCCCTCAGTTTAAATGTGCAAACAAGTTAATAAGCCCTAACGACTTACACATTTCGGTGTGAACCTTTGGCAGAAGGCCCTTAGCGAACACATCAGCTAACTGGTGCTCAGTTTTAACCCCATGAGTCTTGATCAGGCCCAAAGCAATTTTTCCCCTCAAGAAAAATAAATCAATTTCAAAATGTTTGGTTTTATCGTGAAACACCGGGTTGGCTGCAATAGATAAGGCAGCGGTACTATCACATTTTAATACCACGGGAACATCAACATCAACCTTTAGCTCCCTTAAAATATTTATCAGCCATAAAACTTCGCAAGTAGCACTGCACATAGCTCTGTATTCTGCCTCGGCAGAGGATCTTGCCACGACACTTTGTTTCTTACTTTTCCATGAAACCAAAGATGCGCCAAGAAAAATGCAATACCCAGTGACTGACCTTCTGCTGTCTACACATTTTGCGCAATCCGAGTCTGCGAAGGCAGTCAAGTGAAAGGAATTGCCTCTTTTGAACAAAATTCCAGTACCAGGTGCCCCTTTCAGGTATCTCAACACTTTAAAGGCTATTTGTGTATGAGCTTCAGTAGGTTTGTGCATGAACTGAGACAAGTAGTGAACTGAATATGCGATGTCAGGTCTGGTGTGAGACAGGTAAATTAGTTTACCAACCAATTTTTGATATTGGGTTGCATCGGCAGTTTTTGTGTCCTTTTTTGTTAAATTGGTTAAAATATGATTTTGTTCAATGGGGCAACTGGTTGGTTTACTTCCACTCATCCCATATTCGTTTAGTAAATCCATGCAGTACTTTCTTTGGGACAGACAGACCCCGTCATTTATTTTAATTACCTCAATTCCAAGAAAAAAATTTAATAGACCGAGGTCTTTAATTAAAAACTCAGTTTTTAGGAAATCTTTAACCCGTTTAATTTCCCCTTCATTGTTCCCAGTTAACACAATGTCATCGACGTAGACGAGGAGAACAATAAAGATAGATTTTTCAGACTTAATAAACATGGAATGGTCACACTTGGATTGCACGAAGCCAATTTTGACCAGAGCCTGAACAAGTCTTTCATTCCACATACGTGGAGCTTGTTTCAATGTCACACCCCGAATTTCCACGTGTCACCGGTGGGCCCGGTAGGGGAGTATCGTGACGTGGTTGGCAACATAATAGTCAAACAACACAATATTTAAATGCACAGCGGAAGCAAAGTATAGATTTATTTCAACCATACAATATTGTAATATTAAGTATCACAAGTAGTCGAATATAAATCCACATGTAGATCAAAATAAAAGGAAACAATGTTCAACAGTCTATGACATCCAAGCTTGCGAGACTTATTGAGGATGCTAGGAGAAAAGCCAGCCTATTACGCGTAGTACCTGCACTTAACCTTTTTGAGAAAATACGTCAGTTTACACTGGTAAATACAATCAACCGACTCATTTTGAAAAGAGTTTAAGAAAATGCATTTAAGGCACAAGGCACAAATAATATTTTATAACTTGGGATAATTATTTGAATATAATGCTTGTAAAGGATTTACATGTTACTTATGCGTTCAGTAGCCCGGATCGAGCCGGGTTACTGAACGCATAAGTAACATGTAAATCCTTTACAAGCATTACATTCAAATAATTATCCCAAGTTATAAAATATTATTTGTGCCTTGTGCCTTAAATGCATTTTCTTAAACTCTTTTCAAAATGAGTCGGTTGATTGTATTTACCAGTGTAAACTGACGTATTTTCTCAAAAAGGTTAAGTGCAGGTACTACGCGTAATAGGCTGGCTTTTCTCCTAGCATCCTCAATAAGTCTCGCAAGCTTGGATGTCATAGACTGTTGAACATTGTTTCCTTTTATTTTGATCTAGCTGTGGATTTATATTCGACTACTTGTGATACTTAATATTACAATATTGTATGGTTGAAATAAATCTATACTTTGCTTCCGCTGTGCATTTAAATATTGTGTTGTTTGACTATTATGTTGCCAACCACGTCACGATACTCCCCTACCGGGCCCACCGGTGACACGTGGAAATTCGGGGTGTGACAGGTTGGTATCAGAGCCAACACTGAGTGAATTAAACACTAGCCTTTTGTGTTTAATCTCAGTTACACAATTGCACATTCCTAAATCTTCGAGTCTAGACAAAGAACTTAGGAATAATCCAAAATGTTTTTATTTCACTTTTAACTTTGTCCTTTATTTTTCCTTGTTGTTACCTTTGTTTATATGGACAGGTTTAACAATGCCGCCAAGATTCAGGCGAGGAAGTCGAGGAAAGGAGCCAATGAGCGCCCCTAACGACCACGAGGCCGGGCCTTCGGGCCGGCGAACTCCTTCTTCTACAAGGAGTGCAGATCCACGAGAACCTTGGAGGATTTACGAGGAGCCTTCCAGACGATCTACTTCGTATAGCTCAACGCCTCCATATCATCACTCCTATGGGCCTCAGTCCGAGAATGAGCCCAACAATCCGCCACCTTCATACATACCTCTACAGCGATCCATATCGCAGCGTTCCTTCGACGACCCTACTCCTGTCTTTCGGGGCCAGTTTAACCCGGCAGACTATCTACCAGAACAAGGGGGTTTTAACCCACTAGGACCGGAGGATCATTTTTCAGGTGATCAAGCGATGGACATGGACGAGGACACAGATCCTGTCGAGGCTTCAACCGGAACCCCGAACCATCCTTATGTGATCTCAGATGGTTCGTCTTTTCACGGAACACCTTACCAAGGTCCGGATAGTCATCAGGCACGGTTCGAACGGTGTGAGTGGTACTTTACACCATCTCACCATTCTTCGCCTCATCAGCAGCATCAGCAGCAAGATCCCTCTGGGGATCCACCTTTCGTGGCAGTCACGCCACCGCCACCACCACCGCCAGTTCATCTAGAGCCTCCAGAACCACCAAGACGTAGGAGGACTGGCGCACGGATGTCAGCACGAGGAGGGGAGTTTCATTTCAGTACCCCTCAACACTCTAGCGGCAGCCACTACCCGCCAATATATGAAGACCCACAAATGGGTGGACCTTCAGTTCCAGTTTCAGAGGTGAATTCGGCACCTATTACACCGCCATCACCAGGTTTTGGCAACCCTATCCCTGCTTATACTGCTCCGGCAGCCTACAACCCATACGGACCGCCGGCATACCATAACTATAACTATAATTATGCCGAGGCCGACCCATACCGAGTGGCAGCAGACTACAATGCCCTTCACCCAAAAGGACCTTATGGAACACCCTGGGGAGTGGGATACCCAGCTCGTGGGTATCAAGTACTTGTTCAGCCACCACTACAGTACCAGCCACCACGGTTTTCTCCACCAGAGCAGGAGGATCTCCGTCAAAGACTGGGCAGGGTTGAGAGAGACCTCCAGAGAGAGCGTAAGAAGAATGAGGGATTCATGAGTGGTTTGGCAAGTTTGCTGAAGGGAAAGAAGAAACGGGATCGTTAAATCCCAATATGTATTATTGTATTTCCTTGTTTAAATCAAGTCCCTACGTGGACATTTATTTACATCTGTATGTAGTCCCTGCGTGGACATCTATCTTCGTACTTAGTCCCTACGAGGACTTGTCTCTATTAGTCCCTGCGTGGACATTTACTTTTGTAAACTGTCCCTGTGAGGACATGTATTATCTGTATAGCTCCTGCGTGGGCAAGTGTTTAGGTGAAAAGTTCCGTTTAGGGCAAAATGTACTACTTTTAAGTTTTAGTGGAATGTAAGTTTATAAATTTCATCTTTGCTATGTTATACATAATTAAATTTGATATGAAATAAATAAACTAGAATCATTCCTTTTAAATAAGAATCTTAAAGGTATAGCCTAGCCTACATGTCATTATAAGACTTGGCCAAGATGGTAAGACCTGTAAAAAAAGATTCAAATCCCAGTTAACATCTGAAAACATGTTAACACTCCTGGCAGACATGATTGGTTAAAATCACACGTGTTATTATTATATAAGGATCTTTTCAAAGATCCCAAACCCAACTAAATGATCTCTGAATCATGGGTTAAATCATCAATAAATATGATTGGTTTTTGTTACCATTCATTGGTAATAGAATGCCTACGGGCCCTTCTCATTTTCATATGAGACAAAAGACAGTAATAGTCTATGACCCTGTCTGATAAAGGTAATGAACTATGTTCAAACTTTAAAAGCCTTGATTCTCTGAAATCATAGCTTATGATTTAATTTGTCCCTGTGACTTGGCCTTATGTGCTAATAAAACTGTTATTGTTTTATACTTAGGATAAATTATATTAGAAATCCTAAATAAATGTGAGTAATAAATTAACCATATATGGTCTATGTTTACCATGGTTAATAAAATTGCCATAAAAGACAATTCTATAATAAACTCACCAATAAATTATTGTCGATATGTAACAGTTCAAGCCACATGGCAGACTCAAACGAGGTCAATAGTCACCCAGGGAGAGAGCATGATAATGCCCGAGTAAATGTAGCGGGTGCAGAATTACAGGCAATGATAGATAATGCCGTAAATCGAGCTATGGATAGACAGCTCCATGAATCCAGTGGTACCCGTGCAAGGACCCAATCTGCACCACACTCTAGAACACCTTCCAGGACCCACACTGCCCACAACAGTAATTCTCACCACTCATCAAACCAGAGGAGTGCTCCATCCCAAAGAGTCATACGGAATCAAGAACCCCGTAATAAGGGTTGCTCCTATAAGTACTTCGTGTCGTGCAAACCCAGGGATTTCACTGGGGAAAAAGGAGCAGTAGATTGCATGACCTGGTTGGACGAGATGGATACGGTTGTGGATATCAGTGGTTGTGATGATAGGGATATTGTGAAATTCGTGTCTCAGTCTTTTAAGGGGGAAGCATTAGCTTGGTGGAGATCTTTGATCCAAGCTATGGGGAAAGTCCCGTTGTATAATATGACCTGGGAACAGTTCATGGCACTGATCAAGGAAAACTACTGCCCTCAACACGAGGTTGAGAAAATTGAATCTGACTTCTTGTCGCTGGTCATGAGAAACCTAGACTGTCAGGCCTACCTTACCAGTTTTAACACTTTGTCAAGATTGGTTCCATATTTAGTAACCCCGGAACCCAAACGTATAGCTCGTTTTATCGGGGGTTTAGCCCCGGAGATCAAGGCAAGTGTGAAGGCCTCCAGACCAGCTACTTTTCGGTCTGTAGCAGACATATCATTGTCTCTTACCTTGGATGCGGTTAGGCTGAAATCGCAGAGGAACACTGATACAGAAAAGAGGAAGCGTGAGGATGACAACTCACGACGTTCAGACAAGAAGCAGAAGGGAAACAATGACCACAGGAAGGGGTCAGGATTTAGGAAGGATGGTCAGCAGACGGGTGAAAAACCCATATGTAAAATCTGCAAGAGACAGCAGTTTGGGAAGTGCAGGTATGAATCGAATTCGAATTCACAATCGAAATCTTTTGCATGTGGGTTGTGCAAGTCCAAGGAACACAAAACCTTGGATTGCAAAAAGATGAAGGATGCGACCTGCTACGGTTGCAATGAAAAGGGGCATATCAAGACCAATTGCCCAAAATACGCCAAGAAGCCCGAAGAGGCTAAGAAGACCAATGCTAGGGTCTTCAGGATGGATGCTAAGGAAGCCGTCAAGGACGACAATGTGATAACAGGTACCTTTCTCGTAAATGATGTTTATGCGAGAGTGTTATTTGATTCAGGCGCTGATAAGTCGTTCGTAGATAATAAGTTTTGTGAATTGTTGAAATTGCCTGTTAAGACTTTAAGTGTGAAGTATGAGGTGGAACTAGCAGATGGTACTTTAGAAACCGCCTCAACCTTATTAGATGGGTGTTTCATATCCATTAAGAACCACTCTTTTCCTTTGTCCCTACTTCCTTTAAAACTAGCCGGTTTCGACATAGTTTTGGGCATGGACTGGTTATCTCATAACCAGGCCCAGATTGTCTGTAATAAGAAGCAAGTGATGATCAAGACTCCATCTGGTGAATCACTTACTATCCAGGGAGATACCCAGTACGGGCTGCCTGAGCGAATGTCTACGCTCAAGGACTCCAAATGTTTGAAAAAGGGTTGTGTCATCTATATGGCACAAGTGATTATTGATGAACCGAAGCCCAAGATTGGGGATATTCCAGTCGTTTCTGAATACCCTGAAGTTTTTCCTGAAGAACTACCTGGTTTGCCACCAGATAGACAAGTAGAATTCAGAATTGACATTATTCCTGGATCAACACCGGTAGCAAGAGCGCCTTATAGATTGGCACCAACAGAGATGAAGGAATTGAGAACGCAGCTAGATGATTTGCTAGCCAATGGTTTCATCAAACCTAGTTCGTCTCCTTGGGGAGCACCAGTTTTATTTGTCAAGAAGAAGGATGGATCGATGCGTCTGTGCATCGACTACCATGAGCTTAATAAGGTCACCATAAAGAATAGGTATCCTTTGTCCAGAATCGACGATCTGTTCGATCAACTTCAAGGGGCAAGTTTCTTCTCTAAGATTGACTTGAGGTCGGGCTATCACCAACTGAAGGTTAGAGATGAAGACGTACACAAGACTGCATTTAGGACTCGTTATGGTCATTACGAGTTCCTAGTGATGCCTTTTGGGCTCACTAATGCACCGGCCGCGTTCATGGATCTTATGAATCGCGTTTGCAAGCCGCACTTAGATAAATTCGTCATCGTTTTCATCGATGATATCCTCATCTACTCGAAGAACCAAGCTGACCATGAGAAGCATCTTCACTGCATTTTGGAACTACTTCATAAAGAAAAGCTCTATGCCAAGTTCTCGAAGTGTGAATTCTGGCTTCGAGCAGTCCAATTTCTTGGGCATGTTGTTAGTGAGCATGGTATCCAAGTAGATCCTGCTAAAGTTGAAGCTGTCATGAATTGGCATGAGCCAAGGACGCCTACAGAAATTCGTAGTTTCCTAGGTTTGGCAGGATACTATAGGCGATTCATTGAAAACTTCTCAAGGATTGCTGCACCCCTGACTTCGCTGACACGTAAGAAGATTAAGTTTGACTGGGGTCCTAAGCAGCAGGAATCCTTCGATATTCTGAAACAGAAGTTAAGCAATGCTCCAGTACTGACATTGCCTGATGGAATCGAGGAGTTTGTAGTTTATTGTGATGCATCACACACCGGGATGGGATGTGTGCTTATGCAGAAAGGCAAAGTCATTGCCTATGCTTCACGCCAGTTAAAGGTGCACGAAAAGAATTACACCACCCATGACTTGGAGTTGGGTGCCGTGGTATTCGCACTAAAACTTTGGAGGCACTACTTATATGGAATCAAGTGTGTGATCTATTCTGATCACAAGAGCCTTCAACATCTGTTCAATCAGAAGGACTTGAACATGAGGCAACGCCGATGGATGGAAACTCTGAATGATTACGATTGTGAAATAAGATACCATCCCGGCAAGGCGAATGTAGTCGCCGATGCCTTGAGTCGGAAGGAGAAGGTGAAACCGATACGAATCAATGCCAAGCGCATGGAAATAAAGAACAATTTGATTGAAAGGTTGTTAGCTGCACAGAAGGAAGCTGTGTTGGAAGCTAACTATCCTAACGAAAAGCTAGGGGTAACTGAGGAGCAGTTAACACTTAGCAAGGACGGAATACTAAGATTGAATGGGCGGATATGGGTTCCAATTTATGGAGGACTCCGAGATGTTATCCTCCAGGAAGCCCATAGTTCCAAATATTCTGTTCATCCTGGAGCAGATAAGATGTACCAGGATTTAAGGGTAAATTATTGGTGGATAGGCTTGAAGAAGTCTGTAGCTACTTATGTAGCTAAATGCTTGACTTGTGCGCAAGTCAAGGCAGAACATCAAAAACCGTCAGGCTTGCTGCAACAGCCTGAACTTCCCACATGGAAGTGGGAGATGGTGACGATGGATTTCATCACCAAGCTGCCAAAGACAAGGAAAGGCAATGATACTATATGGGCGATCGTTGATAGACTGACTAAGTCAGCCCATTTCTTACCCATCAAGGAGACTTATAGCTCCGACATGCTAGCCCAGTTATACGTTGATAAGATTGTAGCCTTACATGGCATACCTGTGTCTATTATCTCTGACCGAGATACTAGATACACGTCACATTTTTGGAAAAGCTTCCAACAATCTTTGGGCACACGTTTGAATTTTAGTACGGCTTACCATCCACAGACGGTCAGAGTGAGCGTACCATTCAAACGTTGGAAGACATGCTTCGTGCATGTGTGATTGATTTGGGTGGTAGTTGGGATAACCACCTACCACTAATTGAGTTCTCCTACAACAATAGCTACCACACCAGCATTAAGGCTGCGCCTTTCGAGGCCTTATATGGTAGAAAGTGTAGAACGCCGGTTTGTTGGGCGGAAGTTGGAGATGTCCAATTATCGGGACCAGAGATAGTGTTCGAAACGACGGACAAGATTGTCCAGATTCGTGACCGTCTCAAAGCTGCCCGAGATAGGCAGAAGAGCTATGCTGATCCTAAGCGTAAAGCTTTTAACTTCGAGGTAGGTGATAAAGTCCTACTTAAAGTGTCACCCTGGAAAGGAGTGATGCGGTTTGGTAAGAAAGGCAAGCTAAGCCCGAGATACATAGGACCTTTCGAGGTTATCGAACGTGTCGGGTCAGTTGCCTATAAGTTAAACTTACCTGAAGAGCTCAGTAGTATTCACAATGTATTTCACATCTGCAATCTGAAAAAGTGTTTCGCTGATGAATCACTGGTTATACCACATACAGATGTGCATATAGATGAGAGCTTAAAATTTGTGGAAAAACCATTGTCGATCGAGGATCGACAGGTTAAAAAGCTTCGAAGGAAGCATGTACCGATTGTAAAGGTCAAATGGGATTCCCGTAGAGGTCCCGAGTATACGTGGGAGGTTGAGTCCACGATGAAAGAAAAGTACCCTTATCTTTTTCAGTAAATCTCGAGGTCGAGATTTCTTTTAAGGGGGTGAGGATGTAACACCTCGAAAATTTACGTCCTATAAGGTGTTGACACGTGTCATAAGTTTGAACGTGTGAAAGAATACTTTCGAGGGACTAAAGTTGACAAACAATGAAACTATGTAAATATAAGGGTTCAAAGTGTCAACAATTAATAAATATACTTTACAATAACCCTACATGATGTTTATAACCTTAAACGAATGGATCATGGATCATACGAAGCGAATTGTGAAAGAAAGTGAGAGATTACAAACTACAGGGGTTAAATGTGTCAACATGTTAAGATATACCTCTGAGTGACCTTTTAGCAAACCCGAAGCCTTGTAACGATTAAATATGCTCACTAGAATGTACCATAAAAATTTCACCAAGTTTCGTTACCGTATGAGAAAGTTGTGATAAAATTCGTGTGTGAGGGTTAAAATCGTCAACATTGAAATTTAGGGCTTTTCGGGTGATCACAAAGTTACCCGAGGACTTGACAAAGATGGTATAAGCCCTAAAGCCCCCATATGTTAATATTGAAGCCTCATAATGCAAGAATTGTAGTGAAAACGACCTTTCGGGGGACCAAGGACCAAAGTGCAATACAAGAAAACATGTTTAACCTGAATCCAGCCTCCAGGCGGCCCGCGTAAGGATTGCCTGTATCTCAGGCGGGCCGCGTGCGACTGCCAGCTGCAGAAACAACAGGCAGCTGCCTGTTTCGTCCCTTAACCGACTTAGATCGAATTGTTGGCATACCATGGGCTTCCTAAAATGGTTTTTAGGCCTAGGGACACATGTTTGACATCTGGTAACACTCCTAGACTTCTTTGGCAACCATCTATGAAGATCAAAGTTACTTTAAAGGGCCATTATGTGCAACATGCAACCACACTTCATCTTCTGAGCATTTGTGAAGCACAAGAACAGGACCAAGACTTTCCAAATCATCCATTAGTCGTGTGTAAGTACCCTTGACTCTTCTTAATCAAGTTATGCTTAGTTTATAGCCTAGAAATCAAACCGTCGTAACTACGGTTTGACTTAACGATAAAACACAAACGGTCCAGGGTTTTGTCGAATCGAAATTTGTTATAAGTTGGTAATCATGTGGGCTTTAAACCCTTAAAAGGGCACCCACTGATTCCAATCCTAACTAGGTCGATTGTCGAGTCAATGGTAATTAGAAAAAGTCAACAGAATTGTTATTTTCGATTTAACGCATGATTAACGATGTAAAAGGCGTATTACCTATTTTATCATTCTTATAACCTGATAATAAGTATAAAAAACTTGTCTACGCTTGTTTGATTCGACAACTTTCTGTTTTGAACCGATTCGGAACCGAAAGACGCAAAAGTTTGACTTTTGCTTTGACCTTAGTTCTGACCCGGTTTAGATAGGTTTAGACATGCCTTAAAGTTCCATTAGGACCTAGTTACATGTGTGTATAACCCTCTGAGTTTATACCACATAAATCCTTAATTGTCCGACGTTTCCGTTAATCGCCTAAATATTGACCGTAATGCCCTTATGACCATAAAACAAGAATTTTGGAAATATGAAAGTAAAATAATCTTAGTTACTGATTATTAAACATGTCTGTAAATTTTTACATCAGTTGGACATATAGATTGGGAGTTATGCTCAATGACGTAATTAGAACGATCCTTAGTGATTAAATGGCGTCATTAGAATAAAGCCTATCTAAACCCAATTTTTGACACCAAAACTTTTACCCACTGATGTAATATAATATTTTGGGATTTTTGAAGATTTTTAATTATTTTTAAACTGATCATAAGCTGGGATTAGTGCCTTGATTCGGTAAATACCGAATATACCCTTTTCGGCCATAAAATGAGTTTTACAAATCCTTTTGATGCCAATCCAATTGCTACTGATTTTAAATATTAAATGGAGTGTTTTGAACCTGTTTAACTAATCAGGAAACTCAGAATCCTATTTTAAACCGTGCGTCGCTTAAAATGGCTTTATACGCGTATTATACGCATAGTTAGGGTTTAAAACTATTTTGGCATATAAGACTTATAACCAAATGTTATAACCTGTTAAAATAAACCATTTTACTGATTTAATCAGACCCGGATCACAGAAGATAAATTAATTCCTTTTATAATCTTTAAAATGACCAAAATACCCCTACGGGGCTTAATATGAGATTAAACTCGTTTTGGGCATAACGGAAGGTATCCTACTGATATCACAACATATTTAAAGCATGTTAACTTAGGAAACCTGTTTAGGACTCTTATGGTTACCCGTTACGCTTCATACGCGTTCGGTTCGGTTTATGTAACTAGTTTACATAAATTAGCCGAAACGGGTCAAACCTTATCGGTTTTATCTAAAAATCCAGAATGTGTATAATATACCCATATTAAGCAAGTCTTCAAACTTGTCGGGTCTAAATCACTTTCTATCCGGTCTTCGCTTAATCGTGCGTACGAACCGTATCTTTAAAACTAACCGGTCTAAGCGTAAGCTTAACTAAAGACCCGTTAGGATTCTAATAGGTTATTATAAACCTTCGTTCCAGATTAGGAGAACCGGTAAAAGATACTTGCACTCGCTGATTTTGATTTATACTTGCTCAGGTAAATACTTTTAACTTATTTTCCCTATACGGGCTTGGGGTACGGTATATAAAATACCGCTTGGTCGGGCATTGAATCTTTAATTGTTTTATGGTTAAAGTATTGAGATGTCTCGTTTAATTTGTTTTTTTTTGCTTAAAGCCTTTGGGGGGTTAATGACCATGTCCCGGATATCCCTGGCATCATTTTACGAAATGGCCACGACCTTAGCACACAGGTGTAGGCGTACACCTGTCAGTGTCTCATTTAAATAATGTGGTGTGTCTATTGATCTTTAACCCGGCTCGATCCGGGCTACTGAACGCATAAGTAACATGTAAATCTTTTACAAGCATTATATTCAAATAATTATCCCAAGTTATAAAATATTTTTTGTGCCTTGTGCCTTAAATGCATTTTCTTAAACTCTTTTCAAAATGAGTCGGTTGATTGTATTTACCAGTGTAAACTGACGTATTTTCTCAAAAAGGTTAAG
Organism: Helianthus tuberosus; assembly: GCA_030545235.1. Taxonomy (NCBI): domain Eukaryota; kingdom Viridiplantae; phylum Streptophyta; class Magnoliopsida; order Asterales; family Asteraceae; genus Helianthus; species Helianthus tuberosus. Next base: position 174,438,511 of record CM060424.1, on the reverse strand, counting down.
TGCAGGTACTACGCGTAATAGGCTGGCTTTTCTCCTAGCATCCTCAATAAGTCTCGCAAGCTTGGATGTCATAGACTGTTGAACATTGTTTCCTTTTATTTTGATATACCTGTGGATTTATATTCGACTACTTGTGATACTTAATATTACAATATTGTATGGTTGAAATAAATTTATACTTTGCTTCCGCTGTGCATTTAAATATTGTGTTGTTTGACTATTATGTTGCCAACCACGTCACGATACTCCCCTACCGGGCCCACCGGTGACACGTGGAAATTCGGGGTGTGACATTCAAGCCATACAATGACTTGTTCAGTTTGCAAACTTTTTTCTTATTTTCAAGACTTAAACCATCAGGAAGAGTCATATAGACTTCTTCTCTAAGTTTACCATACAAGAAAGCATTATTCACATCAAGTTGGTATAAAGGCCAGCTATTTTGAACAGATAAGCTAATAACACACCTTACAGTAACCATTTTAACGACAGGAGAAAATGTTTCTTCAAAATCTATACCTTCCCGTTGATTAAAACCTTTAGCAACTAGCCTAGCTTTAAATCTATCAATTTCACCCGTGGATTTATATTTTACTTTAAAGACCCATTTACACCCAGTAGGCCTTTTTCCACTAGGTAAATCTACAATATCCCAGGTATTATTCATGTATAGGGCAGACAATTCTTCATTCATTGCATCAGTCCATCTTTTATCTTTTATAGCATCTTTATAAGTGCAAGGTTCAATGATTTTGTTAATGTTAGCAGCAAAGCAGATATTTTCTTTAGGCAGATTTGAATAATCAACAACCTTATCATAACTATATCTAGCATTTCCAACAACGAAGTCATTAAACCTTTTTGGAATAGAAACATATCTAGTTGATCTTCTAGTTGTTTGAATACCCTCAGGAAGGTTTGACACATCATTTACACTACTAGACTCAGCCCCCACGGGACTAGTTTCAACATTTACAGACTCATGATTACCAACCATGCCATTAGTATCTGATGGCTGCTGTATATCATCATCAATGATTGTTTCGACTACATCACTGTGTTGCTGAGTCTCATTAGTTGACTCAATAAAATCCTTCTCTTCATCATTGGGATTTACATCACTTGAAAATTCATAATTATCGAAAAAGTTTAATTGATTTAAGTTGACTGAATTTTCCAGGCCAGAATATGATTCATTTTTAAAGGGAAATGTAGTTTCATGGAAACTGACATCCCTTGAGAAAATGAATCTTTTTTGGTCTAGACTCCATACTTTGTAACCCTTTTTAACATTAGAATATCCCATGAAAACACATTTTTCAGCTCTTTCTTCAAGTTTATCAGGATTATTTAAGACCGTAAAATAGCAAAGATAGCAAAAAAATTTCAAGTGATCAAGAAAAGGTTTAAAACCAAACAACATGTCATAAGGAGAACAACCATGTAACACAGTAGAAGGAAGCCTGTTAATCAAGTAGGAAGCAGTGAGAACGCATTCAGACCAGAACCTAAGGGGAATATTGGACTGAAATAGTAAAACTCTTGCAATGTTCAACAAGGGTCTATGTTTCCTTTCCACAACACCATTTTGTTGAGGTGTATAGGTACAGGATGTTTGATGTATGATTCCCTTTTGTTTAGTAAAAGCAGACATTTGTGAGTTTGTGAACTCGTTATCACTCCTAAACATTTTAATATTAACTTCAAACTGAGTTTTAACTAGGTTGTAAAAACTTTGTATATTTTCAAGGACCTCAGATTTTGATTTCATTAAGTAAACCCAAACAGACCGGGTGAAATCATCAACGATAGTGAGAAAGTATTTGTACCCGTCCACACTAGTGACCTTGTACGGACCCCAAACATCAAGATGAATGAGATCTCCAACCTTGGTTGATGTATGGTCACTGAGTGGGAAGGGAACCCTATGTTGTTTAGCGTTGTGACATATATCACAAGGCTTAGTAGTAGACTCAGATTTAATTTGAAGAATGTTTAACACTTGTTCGGCAGGATTACCCAGCCTAGAATGCCAGAGCTTTACCTTTTCAGCTTTGCTTAGACAAGAAAAGCCAGAACTAAGAGAGTTACCACAGAAATATAAACCCTTGGTTTGTCTACCAGTCACCAGGGTTTTCTTTAAGCATAAATCCTGAATATAGCAAGTATTTTCATCAAAGACTACTCTAAGCTTATTGTCTTTAGCAAGCTTATACACAGAAATGAGATTCACACAATATTCAGGTACAACAAACACATCTTTCAATATCACAGAATCAGATAGTTTAAAACAGCCAATTTGGGTGACCTTAGCATCAGTTCCATTTGGATGCTTAACAGTTATATCATATTCAGATACATCGACTAAATTAAACATGTTTTTGCTGGACATAACCATATGCTGGTTTGCACCAGAGTCTATAATCCAATTTAGATTATGAGTTGAAATTTTTTTTGAGTTGAAACAAAAGATGTTTTTGTACCATTCAAAAGAGGAGAAGGAGCTAAAACATTTACCTTCTTTATTGGACTTATTTGTGTCCTCTGTTTTATTCTCATTTAGCATTCCTAGCAGCTTAGAAAACTGATCAGCAGTCAAAGAGTTCAAGGAGCTAACATTTTTATCATTCACAGAATCACTCATAGAGGAACTAGCACCATTACTAGTTGAGTTATTAGATCTAGACCACTGATGATTACTTTGGTTTGGTTTTTGTCTGTAATTTGATGGATATCCATGCAGTTCGAAACATTTATCAACAGTGTGTCCAATCTTATTGCAATGAGAGCACTTTAGATTAGGATTAGGACCCTTGTTAATTTTTTTCTTGTTGTCATTAAAATTATTTGTTTTTGCAGCAAAACCAACGTTTGGGATTTTTGAAGCATTATTTGATCCTCTGTGAGATTCCTCTCTAGAGATAATTGAAGAAGCAGTTTTGATAGTGGGTAACGGGTCTCTTGTCAATGGATTGGTTCTGACAGGTTGATAAATGTCATCCAATCCCATTAAGAACTGCATAAGCTTGATTAATTGATTGAACTCGTTAAACTTAGTAGAGGCATTGCAGGTGCAGGAAGGTAATTGAAGCATGGCATCAAATTGTTTCCACATTGTGTTAATTTTATGATAATATTCAGAGATACTAGCACCATTTTGACTCACATAATTGATTTTTTATACAAACCAAACACAACAGAACCATCTACTTTATCATATGTATCTTTTAAATCATCCCTTACTTCAGAAGCAAGCTTTGAGTAAACTTGACCAACATACAATTCATCAGAAACAGAGTTCAAAATCCATGTTAACACAATAGAATTGCAACGATCCCATTGACTAGCTAAGACATCATCGGTTTTAGATCTATCACATGTGCCATCAATAAAACCTAATTTGTTTTTGGCCATTAGTGCAAGTCTCATAGCATTTGACCAGACAACGTAGTTTTCAGTTCCTTTTAGTTTTATACTGACTATAGTAAGACCACTAGAATCACTCGCATGAAGATATAAAGGATAACTAGCATCAAGTTTACTAAATAAAGTGACAGAAGGCTCAGTTTTATCACCCATCTAAACAGACAAAAGCAGTCACAAAATAGCAGGAACACAAACAGGTAGCACAATATTACGAACAAAGGGACAAAAAACACTACTCAAAGATAAGCACAGAACAGGACTGGCGAAGCCTGGACAGAGGTCCGTTCAGAGGTTCCTCACTCAAGGTGCCTCCGCAGACGATATCCAGGGAGCCTTAACAAACACTGACCAACTACAAATGCAACAAAGTGAACCCTCTCTGTGTCCCAATCAAGCTGGTCTTGCCTAGAAACCCGGTATCAAGATGCCTAGACACAGCAAATAAATGACGCAGTAGACAGAAAATAAAAGGAAATGGAACGAACTCACAGAAGGTGCGTAAAGATTGCGAATCAGACCTGTAACCTTCACTTAGGGTTACAAGGATCTGATCAGAAGACAGCTCCACAAGCCCTGTTGGTTTGCCCTAATCGGGACCAACGCGAGCCTTCTTCAAGAGTACGAGAAGGAAACCCTAAAAATTAGGGTTACAAACACCACAGCGGCGCAAGATCAGAGAAGGAGATTACCCAGTAATGAAGTCAGCAGAACCCTAAGGACCACCAGGACTTCACAAGGCATCGGATCTGCAACGTCGTCTCTGATTGAAAACCCTAAGAGGATCACCGAAGATAAAACCCTCGAGAAATGTAGCGGAAGGTCACCAGAGCACCGATTCAACCTCGGAGCTCTGATACCATGTCAAAACTCAGAGATTGAACAAACCGAATGATTGTTTTATTATAATTCTCAGATCAAATACAAGGGGACTGACAAAGCAGTCATCACAGATTGAATCAAATGATTATAAATTCAGGGATTCAAATAAGAACAAAAGCCTACACTCTCACGAATGTACTTGTGAGGATGAAGGAAAGAACAAAGGGAACTCGGTTGTAGTGAATGAGAAGGTTCCAGAGATAATTGCATAGGACCATTCTCCTAGATATACACACCGCACATCCTTAGACAGCTATGACCTAGCTGGGACTCCAGCCTGTAGACAGCAATAAGCCCAAGCCCAGAAATAAGAAGCCCAGAGCATCTCGCACAAAAGGAAACAAGGAAATAATTAGAACCATAAATAGAAAAGGAAAACTAGCAAAAGGCACATTTATACTGTAATTTTAACAGCCCCATACTCCACGTGTCGCACCAACCCACGCCCCACCATACCCCACGGTCTAATCAAACTAAATGAACACTTATGGAGCTTGTCGTGTTCCTTTGTTTAACATTACACAAACAAACAAATTGAGGACAAGAATCATTTGGGTACAACAATATGGAGTTTGGAACAATTCGTTAGCTCATTCGAGAGGAAGACAAGAATTACCATTCAGATGATGTAATATCCAGGACTGTAAGGATGCCACCTTAGAGAAGACTACACATGATGCACATGCTCCCTATTATACTCGATGAGCGTACAGTCATGTCATCGTCTATAATCTTGAAAACATCACCAAAGATCTAGTGAATAATGATATAGGGTGTGCGAGAAGCGTAGAAGACCTCTATTTCAATGCGGATGCAACATTTTTCATCTTACATACCTAGACTGCTTTGAATGCACATATAAAACATTTTTATATATTATAGGATTAACCGGCATATATAAAATATTGTCCGTTGTAACTTTTTAAAGGTTTTGACTTTTTCATCCTAAATAATTAATGCTACTAAAAACTATCACCAATCGCTACAGTTTGTCGGTACTTAGCAACATATGAATGACGGATTCTACAAAAATTCAGGAAAAAATAAAAAGTAAAAGATATAAATATTTCCTCAGCAATCACCGACATATAGCCAAAACTAGAAGAAAAAAAAACTTTCATCGACAAATTACCGAGAGATCACCGACGTAGCCAAGATTAATAAGAGATTTGGGGTAGATTGTTTCGCCTTTTTTGGTTAAAAGGTATACAAGCAGGGAATAAATCATAAATGAGTAAGCACAATGTGCTAATGGAGTCACCAACAATGATAATGCAGGTAAAAACAATTCTTATAAATCCACGAAAGGGGAAACCATTCAACATCTTCAACAGTGAATGATGCTGTCAAACCCGTGTGTCTTGTCGTAGGTAAGGTCATCGAAGTCGGGAGTTATGCTGGTGAGAATGCTAGCAACAAGGAAAAAGAGCTTCAAAGCACATATGATGATACTGAAAATAAATATAAACCTATTTTGTCCGGTCATTATATTATTATCTATATAACAATTACGAAGTTTGATGAACAGTGTTTTTTTTTTCTTTTTAACTTGTTTTCCCTTTGTCTTTTTCTTTTTTGATTTTTATAGTTTTACCTCATAGCTTTTAGTATTGACACTTGCAATATCTTAACATTTTAAAGTCTTTATAATTGAGTTTTACGTGTTTGTTTTTATGTGTATGCCGATATAAATTCAAATTGGTCTACGTTTTGACGTAAATTTTATTTTTTCTCGAAAATGAGTTGGGTCAAAGATAATACGTTTTCTTGATTATTTTTGTGTATGGTTTTAGTTGGTCTACGTTCTTACATAAATTTTGTTTGGAAACGAGTCGGGTCAAATATAATACGTTTTCATTAGACAATATAAATCCGAGTCATTTTACATTTCGGTGCCACCACAACACACTACACCATTTATTTAACTTAAAAAACACTAATTTTCCTAAATTCGAGTCATGTATGTTTCATTTGTTCTACGTTTTGACGTAAATTACAATTAGCAAGTTGTGTAAATAGTGCTTTCATCCTATTGGTTTTTTTTATGTTTTTTTTTTTTTTCTGGACTTTATTATTATAATTATTATATATTTACTTTTCTTTATGTTCAATGTTTTAGTTTTAAGTTTCTTTTTCATTAAAGTTATATTTAAGATAACGTTTACGTTTCCATTTACAATTCATTTGAAATCAGTTCGTCCCGTTGTCCAATTTAACTTTTTTTGGTTTTCGGTTGATGTAAAACATGTGTCAATATTTTTTTTTTTGAGCATATTTCTATCGGTTGCTATACTAAACCAAAATAAATCTCAACTGAAACCTCACAGCATAGCGTGGATAATCTTACTAGCATATAACAATTGCAAGTTTTGTCTACACTGCCAACCCCATTGCTTTATGTATGGACTTTATGTCAGAATTTAGGGATAGTACGTTTGGTTGGTGCCACACCATGTAACCACGCCACCCGTGTTCGATCCTTAGAAGCCCAGTTTGGTATTACCTCCAATATTGAATGATTGAGATTTTCTTTTTGTTTTTTGTTTTTTTTTTTTTTTTTTTTTGTGTCTTTCCATGTGTTTTTTCTTTTACTTTTTATTTTTGCTTTCCTTTTTATTCTCTTTTATTATTTCACTAAAAGTTCTGCAGAACTTTTAAATGCCTCAAAATAAGTGTTCTTTTATGAAATGGGGTACCCTAAAAGAGTGTTTAAAGAGAAAATCAGAAACTAAAACCAAAAAGAACCATGGCTCTAAATCTGATATGGATTTGATGTAAAAGTTAGCTGACTGTTACTTGGACCAATTAGGTAGAGGAAAATAGCACACGAAAGGCCCAAACATAAGAAAAGGAGTATAACTTGAGGTAGAAGTGGAGTTACATGCCCATAATTAGTGAACGGAAAGGTCTCGGTGAGCCAGATTGTGGCTACCGTCTTAAGCAATTTGACCCAACTATCAGACCCGAATTCCACCATTAATTCATCGATTTCTTCAATAAGGGTTCTTTTACCCAATCTAAAATTCACGGCAAAAGGTGCATTTTTTTCGTTCAACAATATACTACTTTATTTGTAATAACAAAAAAAAAAGATAACAAATATATCTTTTTATTCATTCTGCGTTACTTTTTGTGTTTCCGCTCTGCGTCTAAATAAAAAACAGAAAACGAAAACAAACTATCCCATAAAATCAAACCCATTAAACAGATGATGTAGCCATGAACATATCCAAGCAGCTCACACTAGCAAGCCCTTTGTTCCAAAACTTATCATAATATTCCCCATATGTAAACTCTCTGTACACAGCAGGCTCATCATGTGTAACCAGTTCTGGAGCGGGCCCAATCATCGCATCAGGCGACGGACAATAAAACGTCGGTATAGACAACCGTTCTCTATCACAATTCACCACAGCCCGGTGCAAAACACTCTTGTACTTATCATTACTAATCACCTGCATTTGATCACCAATATTGATAATAAATGTGTTTGGAACCGGACGGACCGCAACCCAGTGACCGTCTCGCATGACCTGGAGCCCAGGGACCTCATCCTGAACAAGGATAGTGATGAGATTACTATCCGTGTGCCCGGGTAGCCCGTAAGTCAAATCGGGCTGCGGGCAGGGCGGGTAGTAATTCAAAGCCATATGTTGTCCATGTTTTCCTAATTGTTTGTTAATGTAGTCTTTTTCGAGTCCTAAGCTCTCCGAAATGGCATCGACCAATCGGAGGGCGAGGTCTCTTGTACTGTGGGAATATTCCGCGACATGGGCCCGAAAGTTGGCCGGGTTGGTGGGCCACTCGTTGATGTAGTCTTGAATTGGGTAGCAATGGAGTCTTAAGAAGTCTCTCCAGTTAGCGACTTTTTCGGTGCGTATGTTGAAGCTGGTGGAGAGTCTTGTGGTTCGCTTTGGGTCGTCTGAGTACGTCTTGAGTCGTTCTTGTTCGGGTAGCTTGAAGAATTCACGCGCGCTTTGCATCATGTTGGCTATGGTTGATTCGGGTACCCCATGGTTTTTCACCTGTGAAAAATATGTTAAGAAACAAATATGAAAAGCATGTAAATGAGTAGAACTTTTACCATTAGTAGGTGGTTTGATAATTTTATGTGAGTGTTCGTAGGTGGGGAATGAGAATTTTGTGAAACTAGGCACTTCGCATGTTAAAAAATAGCTGAGTCTAGGAAAAAGCTGAAAATAATATAAAAAATGACACTGTGACTTGGAATAACGCAGTCTGATTAAATATATAATAAAAGAACTAACTTTGCGACTTCATGTCTCTACTGGCAAATGCATTTTTTTAATATATTTAATCAGATTCCGCCAGTCTAAGCAGTAGTCATTTTTTTTTTTTTCTAGACTTGGCTATTTCAACTAGTGGAATGTCTAGTTTCACAAATTTCTCCTTCCCCGCCTACAAATAGTAACAAAATTAGAAAACCATGTCATAATAAAAAAAAATGAAAATAACGAGGGGAACTCTCAATACATATAGGAAAGAAGTCTCGTATTACCCTATACGAGGCTAATGGACCGTAAACTAATAAACCAAACTAAATACACTATATACAATTAACAACCTGAAAGAAGCCATATTTTCGGCATGCTAGACCAATTTGATCGACGACATGAGAGCGATTTGGGCCACATAGATCATTTAGATCGATGAGTGGGATGGGATCATCGTAAACGTCTTGAAGATTGGGACGTTCGGAGATGGGGCGGATGTAGTTGGAAGGGACTTGATCGATTTTTTCGGAGGAAACGAGGTCGCTAACTAGTAATGTTTTAGAGTTAGAAGCCATTGTTGAAGAGAGATGTGATGTGAGGTGCAAATGAGAATGGAACAGTTTATATAACCATTGAAGTGAATAGAGAGTATCGAATTTGGTTTGGTCATGTCATGTGAATGTGATTGTGTTGATGATTATCGATAATGATGACGTAGTTAGGTGACATAAGCATAATGACATGTGGTCTTACGTACATAATATTGGATTTAAGCAAGTTTTTATGATTTCTATTCGGGTGCTGCTAAATGTACTCCCTTTTCTACTGAACATACCCCCTCCTTCAACTTTCTCATTAATATAATTCAAACCCTTTTGTTTTTTCTTTCATTTTTTTATGTTTAATTATTATTATTATTATTACTACTACTACTAGTATTTGTTTTAAAAACGTTATTTTATTTAAAAAGAAACTTTTTTTGATTATTTGAAAAATAATCGTTTTCTTACGTTTTAAACTAAAGCGACTCATTTTAATTTTAAAATTGATTTTTTTGTTCATAGCGGCTTGAAGTGGGTATTTGAATTCAGTTTGTATAAAAAATGATGCACAAAAATTTAAATGAAGCTTTAAAACCGGCCAACTTAAATAACGTTTTCTTTTCTTTTTACGTCTTATTACTTTTAATAAATAAAAGTTGTTACTTATATTAAAAAACATTTTAATATAATAATAATAATAATAATAATAATAATAATTAAAATAGAAATAGAAAGAGAAATAGAAATAGAAATAGAAAGATGAGAGAGCTAAAATACGAAATAAATAAAAAATATAAAAGCAACTGTTTTTTTTCAAAAAAAAAAAAGTTCTGAAACTTTTTTATTGTATAAAATGTATATTTTTTTGTTAATTTTAATGACGTTTTATAGAAACATAATAAAATACTAGTAAGAGAAAAGGGCTTCAAATTATAGAAACACAATAGTTTTCAAAAACAAGATTTGAAATGTTTAGAGAAGTGAAATTTGACAACTTTTAAACTATATTTTTAGAAATGGGGGTATGACCAATAAAAAAAAGGGGTGCATTTAGCCAACCTCTTTCTATTCGGTTTTAGAACTTTTTTTATTCTAGGTGATCCGCTAGTTGAGCTAGTGAATATGAATAGAATTTATGAATAAGTGGATACGATATGTTTCTTGTTGTTTATGATGAGTTGGCAAACACGAATTAGATTTTTAACATAATTATTATTTACATCTCTTAGTTTACTTAGAACCAAAACTAGTTTTGAAAATTGACTAGTAACCATAAAAACTTATTCAAACTACGTAAAGATAAAAAATAAAAATAAAAATAAAAAGAAAGAAATTCGAGATGACACGTACATCTACTACAGTGGGATTCCGTCACGCTACGTGGGTGAAATTCGTTAGGTGTGAGTTCGATTCGTTACAACATCAGCACTCGCTATAGCAACCAAAACATAAAGATAAAAAAATCCGTGATATGCCCAAAAATATATCGACATGTGTTTTACATCGATCGAAATCTATAAAAACAAATATCAGTACCGGTTCTGGTACCAATATTGTTCGGTCGGAATCGGTTTTATTTGTTAGGGTACCACCACTTGTATAGCCTATGATAAAAAAAGAAAAAATTAAACACAAACGTGTATTCAGATTTTTATAAAAAGGTTAATGAATGCTTAGTGTAATTGTAATTTAAGATGACTTATTATTAGATTTTTAAATACTTTATACGTCTTTCTATTTCTAAATGTTGGGTGGGTTAATTGTGAAAAAAAAAAAAAAAAAACAACCGAGGGGAAGATTCATGCAAGAAAACAGTTTCAAAGCATGACAAAGGAAAGAAAAAAAAAACAAAAAACAACCTCATCTCTGACCAATCAGATCAAGTTCACAACTGTAGTCTGTGTAGGCTGTAGTATATGAATAAATAAGGGTCCCCTTGTTCTCACACCCCCTATATCTTATTTTCACATCCATAGTGTATACGGTCTGTATACAAAATATACGGCCCGTATAGAATGTTTTTTAATAGGAAAATACGCAGAGAATGTTTTTTTGATTTTACTATATACGGCCCGTATATAGTTATACGAGCCGTATACAGGTTTATACGATTTGTAAAACGTATACGGCTCAATGGAATTATTTTGGTAGGTTTTTGATGTTACCAAATGTATACGGGCCGTATAACTGTATACGGCCCGTATATAAGGATGTTTTTTCAAGTATCACGTTTTTTTCCAGTAAAAACACCATCATTCTAGGGTTTCTAAACTCTTTATCATCTTTAACAACATTGATCGGAACACGCCGCTTAAATTTATTCAGATCGGAACATTGATCGGAACACGCCGTTGGAATGATTGTAGTAGTTGGACATTGGCACCACTGTGAAAATAATGAACGTATTATTGGCCATTATTCGACCGAGTAATCAGTTGTATTATTTTTTTTGTTGCTTCTCTTGTTAAGTTTCTGAACCAACCGAAATCCACAAATTCCAACAGTTTCTTCGTAGATTCCGTCGGGTTTTCAAAGCCGGTTGATGAAACCGAAGCTGTATTTCTGTTGTTCAGTACTTCCGAGATCTGAACCAACCGAAATCCACAAATTCCAACAAATTGCATCAGGAAGCTCAACTTGAAAGGACGATATGTATCTTCTATCATGCAAGTTAACCAATTACCCATAACTGAAACAGTCTGATACAAACACTACTAAAGATGAGTTGATATTGAACCAACATTTCCTTCAAACATTCTAAACCCTACTTGGAAACCGGTGTATGTGCTTGTGTTGTAGAAACAGGTGGTGAATTTGCGTACACAACTGAAGGTTCAGTGCACGACACAAACAAGTTCTCCACAGTTTGTTATTCAGATCTCTATTCGGTCATCTTTCCAAACTACAACACACGATAACTTTAAACTTTATATTGTGTGATTTGACCAGGAAATGATTGGACGTGATTGCTACTTTTAATAAAGTGTCATAGTTGTCAAATTCAGTTTCAACAAATCTTTTCCTTTTCCTTCAATTTCTAGAACATTCTCCGTAACATGTAGTCGTGTCGGGTTCTTCTACTAGTGGTATTTTAATGAAGTATTGAAGATTGAATATGCAAACCGCAGCCGTTTTTTACTACGGAAATGGTGGCTATGCGAAATACAAACCCGCAACCGTTTTTTACTACGGAAACGGTGGCTATGCGAAATACAAACCGCAATCTTTTGTTATGTAATAGAACTTCCGAGCTAACATCTGACGTAGAAAGTACAAGGAAAAACATGGACATGAATGATTTACACCAAGTTATGTAAATATCTCTTCACAAACTCTTCTACATCTTTTAACCAATTGTCCATCACTTAAGACCTTGAAAGATTTGTTGAAATCGAAGAAAAGAGTAACTAGCAGAAGACGTGTCGGGTTCTTCTGCTAGTTATTCGGAATGTTTCGAATCATCACAGAAGACGTGTCGGGTTTGTATTTCCCATAGCCACTGTTTCCGTATACAAAACGGATGCGGTTTGCATATTCAATCTTCATTACGTCATTAAAATTACAACACACGATAAGTTTACACTTTATAGTGTGTGATTTCACCGGTTGTCAAATTCGTTGTGTGCATTCATATTTTTTGACTTCTTGTTCCAAATGCAGCAGTAGGATCCGTACTTAAAGGTCTCTCTAAAATGCTTGGAAAATTGCATCAACTTTCCTATGAATGACAACTTGAGGGGTCTAGTTAACTTTTAGTTGAGTCTCTTGTTAAGTGAGACATTTCATAGAGAACAAGTTCACAGCAGAATGAAATATTCTAACCCCTACCTGGAAACCGGTGTATGTGCTTGTGTTGTAGTTAAACAGACTCTTTCACTCAAAGTTAAAGAATGCATACACAAATAGTTCTAGTGGATGAAGCAAAGAGACCATTGTGTATCTGAATCAGGTTATTCGAATGTAAGTGGATCGAGTGATACGCTTATCTATTCTGGTCAAGGTGGGCATGGTTTGTTCGGGGAGTAAATCACCACCCAAAGATCAACAACTTGTGAGTGGTAGTATGGCTATGAAGAATAGTATGGATAAGAAATCATCCACTGGTCAAATCACACACTATAAAGTGTAACCTTATCGTGTGTTGTAGTTTGGAAAGATGACCGAACGAGGGTTTATTCTTTTAATCTATTAGAGCGATCCTTGTTTTGAGAAGCTGATTCTGATTTAAACAATGCAAGACATGTCTGTTAGTGGTTTCTGTAACCAATTGACGTCTGATGTCCAAGTTTGATCACATTTAACTTTGTTCTTCGTTTTTTGGATCGTTCTAATAGATTAAAGAGAATAAACCATTTTTTACCCTAAGAATACGGGCCGTATACTATTATACGGCCCGTATACACCATGTGAAAAAAAATTACCAGTTCATTTTTTACCATGTTAATATGGGCCGTATACAGCAGGTGAAAAAATTTAACCGATCGTATACAATGTATACGATAGCTTGTATACGAGCCGTATACAATCTATACGGCCCGTATACTATGGTTAAAAATTGGTAAAAAAATGGTTTATTCTCGTTAATATATTAGAACGATCCGTATATACGATCCGTATAAGAGTATGGACCAGACACATGTCACATAGTTTGTCAGTGAACAAAAGATATAGATGTAGGAATATAACTAGATATAGATCTCTAAACCAACCGAAATCCATAATTCTTGCAAGTTAAATCCGCAATCAATGTATACAGGTGCAAGAGAATGGCGAGTTATTTCTGTTGATCCACAAATTCCATCAAGAAACTAACATCTTTTTATACTTCATTTGTAACCGTAAGGATGATGCAAATTTGTACGTAAAGATCTCTACACAAACTCTTCTACATCTTTTAACCAATTTCCCATCACTTAAGACCTTGAAAGATTTGTTGAAATCGAAGATTTGTGTATCTGAATCAGGTTCTCTGCCTTAGATCGGTCATTCCTTGTGATACATGAACACTGTATTCTTGTCTTTCAACGTATACAGAATCAGGTTCTCAAGACAAGGATCGTTCTAATAGATTAAAGAGAATAAACCCTCGTTTCTTCATCTTCATCTTCAAGAACAATGATGAACAAATGATGTTTTTTTTTCGCAGAACCGTTGGTATATGTCGACAGTTGAGTCTCCTCCTTCTTGGTGGATTAATATGAATAAGATACCTTCGAGATACTTCGTGTTAGTTTTGATTTGAATTTTGAAAGTGACAAATTGATGTATCTGGTGGGGGTGATATAGTAATTTTCAATAATGTAGGAAGGATTGTAGTAGTAGGACATTGGAATTAGGTTCTCAAACAAACCAACAAAATCCTGATAGTGAAAAACATCAGCAACCATATTTTCTTTTCCTTCAATTTCGAGAACATTCTCCCTGTGTATGTGCTTGTGTTGTAGAAACCGGTGATGAATTTGTGTACACAACTGAACGTTAATTGATATTGTTTTAGACAACAACAGATAATGAACGGATTGTTGGTGGATAACGTAAACAAGTTCTCCACAGTTTGTTATTCAGATCTTTATTCGGTCATCTTTCCAAACTGCAACACACGATAAGTTTAAACTTTATAGTGTGTGATTTGACCAGGAAATGATTGGAGGTGAAGGTTCAGTGCACGAAAAGTTTCTTACGAAATGTACGTGACAAAACAATTATGTTGGGATTTTAAACGCATGTATGTGACAAAACAAGGATCGTTCTAATAGATTAAAGAGAATAAACCAAGTACAAATCATCTGCTTTCTGAATCTGAATGTTAACTTTGACTCATAAACCCTTAAATCCCAACGCTTCTCTAAAAAAAATTGTTCCTTTCCTTTTCATGAGGTAAAACCGGTTTCAACATCAAGGGTTGTTTTTCACCCTGTGTGAGCATTGGAAGCCCGACAAACAGTCTTGCAATTACGTCTTCAATCAAGACCGCATTGTTAATTTTAATGATGATTCGAAACATTCCGAATAGCTACCAGAATAACCCGACACGTCTTCTATGATGATTCGAAACATTCACGAACCACAATGGACTCAAACTCATACTACTCACCCTCCCCTAAGGAAAGGTTTTCCCGACGACTCAAGATAACGCAGTTGGTTTGTGTTCATATCAGCGTTGTTTATCACCCTGTGTGAGCATTGTAAGCCCGACCACTAGCAGAAGAACCCGACACGTCTTCTATGATGATTCGAAACATTCACGAACAACAATGGACTCACACTCATTGTTGCGAATTTGGTTTCTTCGGTACAGGCTGATGAAACCGAAGACTCAGACTCCTTACAACTCTCATCAAATGCCTCACCCTTCCTTTTATTCTATAAATATTAAATAAAGAATAACACCATGCCCGTAATCCCGCGTTGATAGCTTCCGTTTTATTACAGTCATACGACACGTTTTCTTGTTTTTTAATCTTTGTTACTTGTTAATGTTTTATTTTTTTCTACTTTTAGAAAAGTTTGAGCACCTCACGACTGTAAAATATCTAGTGTGATTTACACCTTAAATCCCTTAAATACTTTTAGAAAAATCAAATTTTCGTTCCATACGGGCGTATAAAAGTATACGGCCTGTATACACGTTCGTATACATTGTATACGACCAGACAAACTTATTTACACATGGTGTATACGGGCCGTATACTCTTATACGGCCCGTATGGAATAAAAAAATTTGACAAAGTCTGCTGGCACAGATTTTGTTGTTTTTTTTATTCTATACTGGCCGTATAACAGTATACGGCCCGTATACACCAGGTGTAAATAAGTTTTTTCGATGTGTTAATATTACGACTCATAAATAATGATAATGATAATATAATATAATATTGTTTTTCACTAATTTATTATATGTTGTAACTTGTAACATGCGTGGAGCATTGAGTTTCTGTAAAGTAGGTAGATTGACATAAAAATTTTCAAATTATATATTATATTCAAGGTACTTAAAATCTTAAATTAGTTGTAATGTTGCTCTGGGTTCACATAATGACTTTGTTTTTAAAAGTGTTTTTTTTTTAAATGGTGTTGGTGGAAAAAATATTTATCAAAATTTAAGAAATTTAATAGTTTTTTTTTTCTAAAATGATGTTGGTGGAAAAAATATTTACCAAAATGGTGTTGGTTTAAAAATATTTACCAAAATGATGTTTTATCCATCTTTAGTACTTTCTCACTCCTAATTTCATTGGATAACTTTGTTTTTTTAACCCTAATTATATAAAGAAACTTTTTTGAACGGCTATATAAAGAAATTAAATCGTTAACCTCAAGTACTTTCTAGAACTTTGTGATGTCACAACTGATATTAAGTTTGAATTAACTTTTATCAAATATGCTAACAGATTAACTTGTTATCATCCATTTTATATTTTTACTATATAAAAAAAAAACATTGGGCAACAGTAAGATAAAAATTTAAATTATATGTATACATCTATATAAACTAAACAAAAAAAGCATTGAGCAACACTAAAATAATTTTTTAATGCATCTACATAAACTAAATAAAAACTAGCGTTTTTGCTCGTGCATTACGGTAGTGTGTTACTATTGGCAATTGTGTATTGGTTCGGTTTGTTACAATACTAGTACTAAACATGCACTTGGTATAAAAATCAACACGTGCTTTACATTGGCCAAAAACGATAAAACGAACAGCGCTACAGACCCTGACAATGTTCAAACGGTATCGATGGATATTCATTTATCGTCACAAACAAATTTGTATAAATGAAAAAATATCGGAACCGAAAACCATAAAAGTGAATATCGGTACCGATGTTGTACAGTACGGTAACGGTTCGGTGTCAGTTAATCAAAAGCAAAAACAATAAAAATACACATTGGTATCGATAGATATGTTGTTTGGTCGGTCTCGGTTCGCTTTGATACGATTGCGGTACAATATCCGTTTTCATTAAAATTTATATTGCAATATCGAAAAAGAAACATAGAACGCAAGTTATCAGAAAATTAAGTGATTATATACTTAAAATTTACTATTCATTATCGGTTTTGCTTTGATTTCATACGGCAATGGCACGGTATCCATTTTCAATAAAATTTATATCGCAACGTTAAAATTTATTTAGTTTATATGAATGCAGAATAAAATTTTCTGTTTATTTACGGTTGCTCATTGTTTTTTTAAATGTAGAAAAATATAACATGGATAATACCATATTAGCATTTCTAGAAAAAGTTATTACATATTTTTTACCGTTGTGAGATTACGAAGTTTTTTGCGGTTAACAATTTTTTATAGTAAAAAAAAATTAAAAATGATTAAGTCAATAATTATTAAATGAAGTGAAGTTATCCAATAAGATTAGGAGTGAGAAATTAGCAAAGTAAGAGAAAAGTGGTAGAAATCAATATTTTGGTAAAAAAAAAAAATTTAGAGAACACTATTTTAGTTAATATTTTTTCCATTAACACTAGTTTGGTAAAAAAAAACTCGTGTTTTTAAAGCTATAATTGTTTGTTTAAGGCATGTAATACAAATGTTCTGACTTACAATCATTAAGCAGTTGAAATTCCCCTTCCATCAGTAGTTCGTCATTATCAAAATTTTTGTAGATTTTGTACAAAAGTCTATCTATAAAACTATATAAAGCAAATCTAATGGACAGAAATGTAATTTAACATCGTGTACAAATTTTATAACAACATATACAAGAAAATGAAGCCTTTTTAGAGGGGTTGAATTTGTATATTCACCAAAGTTTTAAGACGCCTTAGGGCTAAATTTGAGAAATCCTTCTCCTGCATTTAACATCCAAAATCCCATATGTCTCAAAATCGTCAGAGTGTAAGAGGATGCTTGGTGTTCTCTGATGCTGATAAATCACGACAGTCCTTCAATCGAATCGCCTCCCCCTCTAAGAAATAATCGATCTCCTGTTTGTATTTACTTTTGTTTTATTCAGTTGAATCATTGAAAATCAGATGAGTGGATTTGCTCCAGCTTTCGAACTCTCAATATTTTCTACCTCTAGAAACCAACCAATTACATGTTTCTTTTTTATATGCATTATTGTTCTCAGATTGCTTTCTAGATTGTAGGAAGTTTAATTTTGTAGTTAGGGCTGCTGTTTCACACCGTTCTTTGCCCTAATTTGTCAGTCAGGGTCAACGAGTTTTGTATCTTCAATGGAAACATGTTAGATAGAACATGTTTTAATACTGGTACTGCTATTGTAAAAAGTCAATTTCTAGAATTTAGAGGATCTAATATTGTGTTTGTGTCTGTGTTTGAATTCTCGGGTATGAACAGTTTACACGTAATGGAAACGACAAGTCTACGACGCCCAAGCTCACTGTCAGGCCATCACCGATTTAAGACGCTCCAATCATCCCTCGTCGTTGTCACACCCCAAAAACGTCTGTAACACCCGTCTTGATTTTATAAGAATTTAATATAAATACATGATTTATATAAAAACCGACCCGTTTAAAATCATAAGTTCCAAAAGTAAAGTTTTAAAGTAACAAACATTAGTCAACTACCGACTAATTCAAACATTCAAAAGTTGTTTAGCAAATTAGTTACATCATAGACATTGTCTAAACAAAGTTAACTTAAGCGGAAGCTTCAAAAATTCGTATTCGGTTCTTCAAAAACATGCTTGATCATCGTCCACTTTCTTGCAACACCTACAAACTGAAACTTTGACAATTATTAGTATTAGAGTTCTTGGAATTATTACTTAATTGAATCTACGTTTAGAAACGGATTCGATTAGCTATGATATACAAAACTTAGCCAAAATTTCCAGACTCTACCATAACTTACGGTATCTACCGTAAGTTACGGTAGTCATTTAATAGTTCTGGTCCACCGTAACTCAGGAGTGAACCACCGTAAGCTTTTGGTCTCTACCGTAAATTACGGTGGATACCGTAATTTACGGTAGTCACTGTATTGCTATGTTTTGATTGATTTGGTTATTTTGCCCAAACCAAATTCTAGGATTTCTCATTCTAACAACCAACACACTGATTTGTAGTATTCTAATATGTCTTTTATGAACAATAACAAAGACCGAGTAATCATACTATAATGCATTAACCACGCATCATTTGATTATTCGACCCGTTTGGCTCATCTATGGAATCCTCCATTATGATGACAACCAACGCGATCTAACCAACTCTTTACCTATTATTCAACATAGCGAATATTATCGCTTTATTTCAACTCGACTTCTATTCTACAATTCAACTACACATATGCTAGTTATCAAATTACCAAATGTAATGAGTTAAGTTACATACCTTCAAAGTAAGCCTTTCAAACGCGATTCGCCACCTGCTTGTCCGCTTGACGCTCCTGCGTCCTTTCCTATAGAGTTCATTTATAACATGTTTAGAACTCCCTTTAAACCATATATCGCGTAATACACCGAAACATCATAATTATGCGTTTCAACTTTGAATTTCAGTTTTAAGCCTTCTTTGAGGCATTTTCACAAACACTTTAAGAGCAGATTTTTACATGATTATATAGCAAGTCCCTAGCTTATCATTTAGCCCAAATTTCACATCAATTAACCCATTTTACAGAATTGTTAGCTTCTAAAATTCTGAAGTCACTTCACAATTGTCAAATTACACTAGAACAACGCCCAATTTCTTAGTGTTTATCAAATTATACATAACCCACTAATCACCTACAATGGTGTTCATAGATTTCACTAAAAATTCACATGATTTCACATGTTGTTGCCTAGGTTTCACTCCTAGACACTATATCTTCCCTATTCTACTCAAATAGCAAACATGCAACATAAATATTCAGATTTCTAAATTTCATGAGAATTTCAAACAGAGAATTAACACCAAATTTTACATACCTTGTAACCCCCTTGTGATGAGGATCACTAATCTATGTTCGGATTTTAATTTGGACAGAAATTAGCCTTCAATTGATCAATTTTGTGTTGAACTAGGGTTTTGAGGAGGAGCTTGTGTCGCCCCTGTCTCCTGGTCGATCTTCACCAAACACAGACAAGGGTGTTTGTGTTTTATTTATTTTATTTTATAAATATTAGTTTTCATTTTAACACCTTTGGCCCTCCTACTTTCATTCTTTATTTGTTTTCACCCTTAACTATTCTTAAGTCTTTAACTAACTAGGTTAGTGTCACTCCTAGTTAGTTTATCTTACAAATTTATTTGCAACCTAATTGCAATTTAAGAAATTTGTATTTTCGGGATGTTACAAGTCCATCCCCCTTAAAAGGGTTTCGTCCCCGAAACCAAGGTACGTACCAAATAAAGTAGGGTAGAGACGTCGCATCTCCTCCTCGGACTCCCACGTAGTGTCCGAGCCTTTTCTATGCTCCCACTTGATCTTGACTTGATCGATTTGTTTGTTTCGTAAGTGCTTGACCTTTCGATCTAGAATCTCCACTGGTCTCACCGCATAATTCAGGCTATTATCCACCTCAATATCATCGTAATGGATATAAGCTGTTTCGTCCGCTAGACACTTCCGCAATTGCAACACGTGAAACGTGCCATGTATTCCATTCAACTCTTCCGGTAATTCGAGGCGATAAGCCACCTTGCCAACCCGTTCGATGATTTTGAAGGGCCCAATAAATCTTGGGCTCAACTTTCCTCTTTTTCTGAACCGTATTATTCCTTTCCACGGCGATACATTCAGCATTACCTTATCGCCCACTTGAAATTCAATCGGCCTCCTTCGTTTATCCGTGTACGACTTTTGTCGATCCTGAGCCGCTTTTAGGTGAGTTCGGACCATGTCGATCTTCTCATTCGTAGTTCGGATTATATCAGTAGGTGCTAGTCCTCGTGGACCCACTTCTCCCCAACATACCGGGCTTCGACACTTTCTACCATATAACATTTCATACGGGGCCATTCTAATGCTCGTGTGATAGCTATTGTTATATGAAAATTCGACCAAGGGTAGATAGACATCCCAACTACCCCCGAAGTCAATAATGCAAGCCCGCAGCATATCCTCCAACGTTTGTATTGTTCTTTCACTCTGCCCATCCGTTTGTGGATGGTAAGCGGTCACGCCAAAAATTCAAAGTAAACCGAGTATCTCTGTCTGACACAATGGATATCGGTACCCCATGACGTGCTATGATTTCATTGGTGTACACCTCCGACATCTTCTCGGATGTATAAGTCTCACGAATCGGAATGAAGTGAGCACTTTTCGTCAATCTATCCACGACTACTTTGGTCAACAAATCCATGGTGATTTGTTCCCATTTCCAAACTGGGATGTCCAATGGTTGCAACTTACCATATGGCTTCTGGTGCTCCGCTTTGACTTGTAAGCAGGTCAAACACTTCTCCACATATTTCACAATATCTCTTTTCATCCCGGGCCACCAATAGTTTTGTTTTAAATCATTATACATCTTGGTCGCCCCCGGATGGATGGAATAGCAGGACTTGTGAGCTTCATCTAGTAGAAGCTTTTTAACTCCACATGAGTTAGGAACCCAAATTCTATTGAAACGTGTTTTCAAACCATGATTACCTACTTCGAGATCTTTAACTTAGCCAACAATCCTTTCCTTTCTCCATTTTTCCGTCTTTACTGCTTCATCTTGTGCCTCTCGGATTCGTTCAAGTAAGCCCGAGGTCACAATAAGCTGCAATGATCGTACTCGTATCGGGGCATAATCTGCCTTTCTGCTTAGGGTATCCGCCACCACGTTTGCCCTTCCGGGGTGATACTTTGTCGCATATTTAACTCCTTCTGATCGAAGAAGTATTTTAAGCTCTTGTGATCAGTGAATATGGTGCACTTTACCCCATATAAATAGTGCCTCCATATTTTTAATGCAAATACCACCGCAGCCAACTCGAGATCGTGCGTGGGATATTTCTTCTCGTGTACCTTCAATTGCCTCGAGGCATAAGCTATAACTTTGCCCGGTTGCATCAAAACGCATCCGAGCCCCGATAGTGAAGCATCCGAATAAACCACCAAGTCTTCGACCCCGTCCGGCAATGTTAGTACCGGAGCTTCAGTTAACTTCTCTTTTAGCGTTTGAAACGCTCTTTCTTGATCGACACCCCAAATGAACTTTTCTTCCTTCCGGGTTAGTTTTGTTAGCGGTGACGCAATCTTGGAGAAATCTTGAATGAATCTCCTATAGTATCCCGCAAGCCCCAAAAAGCTTCTAATTTACGAAGGGTTCTTCGGGGAATTCCATTTCGACACTGCCTCGATCTTTGACGGATCTACCAACACTCCATCGGCACTTATGATGTGGCCGAGAAATTGCACCTCTCGTAACCAAAAGGCGCACTTAGAAAATTTCGCATACAACCTTTCTCGTCTAAGTGTCTCTAACACCTCTTGTAGGTGATGTGCATGCTCAGCTTCACTTTTCGAATACACCAAAATATCATCTATGAACACGATGACCGATTTATCTAGCATTGGCATGCAAACCCGGTTCATGAGGTCCATGAAAGCCGCGGGTGCATTTGTTAGCCCAAATGACATCACGAGGAACTCGTAATGTCCGTATTGCGTGCGGAAAGCCGTCTTCGGCACATCTTCCTCCTTGACCTTTAGTTGGTGATACCCCGATCTAAGGTCAATTTTTGAGAACCAGTTCGCACCTTGTAATTGGTCGAATAGATCATCTATTCTCGGAAGCGGATATCGATTCTTTACTGTGAGTTTGTTTAACTCCCGGTAATCGATACACATGCGCATGCTTCCGTCTTTCTTTTTCACGAACAGTACCGGTGTGCCCGTGTTCATAGATTTCACTAAAAATTCACATGATTTCACATGTTGTTGCCTAGGTTTCACTCCTAGACACTATATCTTCCCTATTCTACTCAAATAGCAAACATGCAACATAAATATTCAGATTTCTAAATTTCATGAGAATTTCAAACAGAGAAATAACACCAAATTTTACATACCTTGTAACCCCCTTGTGATGAGGATCACTAATCTATGTTCGGATTTTAATTTGGGACAGAAATTAGCATTCAATTTATCAATTTTGTGTTGAACTAGGGTTTTGAGGAGGAGCTTGTGTCGCCCCTGTCTCCTGGTCGATCTCCACCAAACACAGACAAGGGTGTTTGTGTTTTATTTATTTTATTTTATAAATATTAGTTTTCATTTTAACACCTTTGGCCCTCCTACTTTCATTCTTTATTTGTTTTCACCCTTAACAATTCTTAAGTCTTTAACTAACTAGGTTAGTGTCACTCCTAGTTAGTTTATCTTACAAATTTATTTGCAACCTAATTGCAATTTAAGAAATTTGTATTTTCGGGATGTTACAAGTCCATCCCCCTTAAAAGGGTTTCGTCCCCGAAACCAAGGTACGTACCAAATAAAGTAGGGTAGAGACGTCGCATCTCCTCATCAGACTCCCACGTAGTGTCCGAGCCTTTTCTATGCTCCCACTTGATCTTGACTTGATCGATTTGTTTGTTTCGTAAGTGCTTGACCTTTCGATCTAGAATCTCCACTGGTCTCACCGCATAATTCAGGCTATTATCCACTTCAATATCATCGTAATGGATATAAGCTGTTTCGTCCGCTAGACACTTCCGCAATTGCGACACGTGAAACGTGCCATGTATTCCATTCAACTCTTCCGGTAATTCGAGGCGATAAGCCACCTTGCCAACCCGTTCGATGATTTTGAAGGGCCCAATAAATCTTGGGCTCAACTTTCCTCTTTTTCTGAACCGTATTATTCCTTTCCACGGCGATACTTTCAGCATTACCTTATCGCCCACTTGAAATTCAATCGGCCTCCTTCGTTTATCCGTGTACGAATTTTGTCGATCCTGAGCCGCTTTTAGGTGAGTTCAGACCATGTCGATCTTCTCATTCGTAGTTCGGATTATATCAGTAGGTGCTAGTCCTCGTGGACCCACTTCTCCCCAACATACCGGGGTTCGACACTTTCTACCATATAACATTTCATACGGGGCCATTCTAATGCTCGCGTGATAGCTATTGTTATATAAAATTCGACCAAGGGTAGATAGACATCCCAACTACCCCCGAAGTCAATAATGCAAGCCCGCGGCATATCCTCCAACGTTTGTATTGTTCTTTCACTCTGCCCATCCGTTTGTGGATGGTAAGTGGTGCTAATGAACAGTTTAGTTCCTATTTGTTCTTGGAATTCACGCCAAAAATTCGAAGTAAACCGAGTATCTCTGTCTGACACAATGGATATCGGTACCCCATGACGTGCTATGATTTCATTGGTGTACACCTCCGACATCTTCTCGGATGTATAAGTCTCACGAATCGGAATGAAGTGAGCACTTTTCGTCAATCTATCCACGACCACCCATATAGCATCAAACCCGCGGTTGGTTTTGGGCAATTTGGTCAACAAATCCATGGTGATTTGTTCCCATTTCCAAACTCGGATGTCCAATGGTTGCAACTTACCATATGGCTTCTGGTGCTCCGCTTTTGACTTGTAAGCAGGTCAAACACTTCTCCACATATTTCACAATATCTCTTTTCATCCCGGGCCACCAATAGTTTTGTTTTAAATCATTATACATCTTGGTCGCCCCCGGATGGATGGAATAGCGGGACTTGTGAGCTTCATCTAGTAGAAGCTTTTTAACTCCACATGAGTTAGGAACCCAAATTCTATTGAAACGTGTTTTCAAACCATGATTACCTACTTCGAGATCTTTAACTTGGCCAACAATCCTTTCCTTTCTCCAGTTTTCCATCTTTACTACTTCATCTTGTGCATCTCGGATTCGTTCAAGTAAGCCCGAGGTCACAATAAGCTGCAATGATCGTACTCGTATCGGGGCATAATCTGCCTTTCTGCTTAGGGCATCCGCCACCACGTGTGCCCTTCCGGGGTGATAGTGTATTTCACAGTCGAAATCTTTCACCGTTTCTAACCATCGTCTTTGTCGCATATTTAACTCCTTCTGATCGAAGAAGTATTTTAAGCTCTTGTGATCAGTGAATATGGTGCACTTTACCCCATATAAATAGTGCCTCCATATTTTTAATGCAAATACCACCGCAGCCAACTCGAGATCGTGCGTGGGATATTTCTTCTCGTGTACCTTCAATTGCCTCAAGGCATAAGCTATAACTTTGCCCCGTTGCATCAAAACGCATCCGAGCCCCGATAGTGAAGCATCCGAATAAACCACCAAGTCTTCGACCCCGTCCGGCAATGTTAGTACCGGAGCTTGAGTTAACTTCTCTTTTAGCGTTTGAAACGCTCTTTCTTGATCGACACCCCAAATGAACTTTTCTTCCTTCCGGGTTAGTTTTGTTAGCGGTGACGCAATCTTGGAGAAATCTTGAATGAATCTCCTATAGTATCCCGCAAGCCCCAAAAAGCTTCTAATTTCCGAAGGGTTCTTCGGGGAATTCCATTTCGACACTGCCTTGATCTTTGACGGATCTACCAACACTCCATCGGCACTTATGATGTGGCCGAGAAATTGCACCTCTCGTAACCAAAAGGCGCACTTAGAAAATTTCGCATACAACCTTTCTCGTCTAAGTGCCTCTAACACCTCTTGTAGGTGATATGCATGCTCAGCTTTACTTTTCGAATACACCAAAATATCATCTATGAACACGATGACCGATTTATCTAGCATTGGCTTGCAAACCCGGTTCATGAGGTCCATGAAAGCCGCGGGTGCATTTGTTAGCCCAAATGACATCACGAGGAACTCATAATGTCCGTATCGCGTGCGGAAAGCCGTCTTCGACACATCTTCCTCCTTGACCTTTAGTTGGTGATACCCCGATCTAAGGTCAATTTTTGAGAACCAGTTCGCACCTTGTAATTGGTCGAATAGATCATCTATTCTCGGAAGCGGGTATCGATTCTTTACCGTGAGTTTGTTTAACTCCCGGTAATCGATACACATGCGCATGCTTCCGTCTTTCTTTTTCACGAACAGTACTGGTGCACCCCAAGGAGACACACTCGGCCTTATGAATCCTTTATCAAGCAGGTCTTGAATCTGGGACATCAACTCTTGTAATTCCGACGGTGCGAGTCGGTACGGTGCTTTAGCTACGGGTTTTGCGCCCGGAATCAATTCAATCCCAAACTCTACTTCCCGTTCGGGCGGTATCCCCGGTAAATCTTCCGGAAACACATCTTCATAGTCCCGTACTACCGGTACATCTTCAATCTCTATTGATTCCTTATCGGGCTCATTCGCGTATATCATAAACGCCTTGCATCCTTGCTTCATAAGCTTGTGAGCTTTTAAGATCGAGCATATTATGGAGTTACCTCCTTTTTCGCCATAGATAGTGACGTGTTTCCCGCTCGGAGATGTTAGTTTTATCTCCTTATGAAAACACACGACCTTTGCGTGGTGCTGAGATAGCCAATCCATCCCAACGACTACTTGAAATTCCCCCATTGACATCGGGATTAGGTCTATTATGTATTCTTCATCGTCGATGCTTAATTTGCAGCCTCGACAAACATCACAAACTATAAAACTTTTGTTGTCCCCTATTTCAACTTCTAAGGGCATAGATAATTTCGTCAATATAAATGAAGGATGTCGAATAAATCCATGCGAAATGAAGGATTTATTCGCACCCGTATCAAACAATACACGTGCTGGATTTGAGTTAATTGTGAATATACCTGAGACCACATCGGGTTCTGTCTTTGCTTTAGCCGCGGTAAGTTGGAAGGATCTAGCCTTCGCTTTGGGAGCTTCTGCTGGAGATTCTTTAACGTCTCTCTTTCCGACTAAGTCCGGGCATTCGGACTTTTTGTGGCCGGGTTGATAACATTTATAGCAAACTGAGACTTTACCCGGGCATAGCGACGCCATGTGCCCCGTCTTACTACATATGGGGCATGGTTTGTCTTTGAACCGACATTCTCCCTTGTGCCCTTTTCCACACACTTTACAACTTGGCGACCCACCTTTAGCATCAACCTTCTTTCCCGATTCTCCAGTTCGAGCTTTCTTTGTAGGGCTTGGATTCACATCCTGTGCCCTTCGTTCACCTCTTTCAACTTGTTTCTTCAGTTCGATTTCCCGTTCCCGTGCAACGTTTATGATCTCGGTAAGGGTCTCGTATTTTGAAGGAGTCATGAACTCCCTATACTTGGCGCTCAACATGTTATAGTAGTAGTATATCTTTTGTTCTTCATTCGTCACCAATTCGTCACAAAACTTCATCTTATCCATAAACATTCCCGTGATCTTGTCTATGGACTCGCCTTTGTGCCTAAGTTGCATGAACTCTTCCTTGATTTTATTAATGACCGCCTTGGGACTATGATGTTTAAGAAATGGCGTCTTAAACTCCTCCCATGTCATGGCCTTAGCCACTTCGCTTCCAATCTCTTTCTTTTTGTTATCCCACCAGTCTTTCGCTTGACCCCTTAATTGACTCGTACCAAAAGCTACGTAGTCATCTTCATCACAATGGGCCCTCTTAAATACCCCTTCGATATCGCTTAGCCATCGCTGGCATATAATTGGGTCAACTTCCCCATTATAGACTGGCGGTTTGCACGCCATGAACTCCTTGTATGTACAAGGTTTTCGTCCTCCGGACTTTTCCTTTGCTAAATTGGCATGATCCTCCAATTTCTTGATTCTTTCCTCAACCACTGATAGTACCGTGTTCTGGATCTTATCGATGAAACCAGACAAACTATTTTCGATTGCCTTTCCAACCTCTTCGGCAATCACTTCTCTTGTTTGCTCGGTGACTCTCGGCACCGCATCATTGTTACCCTTATCCGCCATCATGAAACTGAAATGTTTACATTAAACATTAAACATTTCACTTATAACATGGCTTTATTTGCTTTGGTTTAGCCAAGTCCGTAACTTGCTTTAACCGTTCGCCTTTAGTGCACCTTCCGGGTTTGAGTGCGTTAACACGCTCTTCCCATGCACATTAATTTACATCTTGTTTCTTACATCAGATAGGATCTATTAAAATAATAATTAATTCTTACCGGACGATTGATCAAGCTTGAACCGAACACTTGTTGACAACCTTAAGCTCTGATTACCAACTTGTAACACCCGTCTTGATTTTATAAGAATTTAATATAAATACATGATTTATATAAAAACCGACCCATTTAAAATCATAAGTTCCAAAAGTAAAGTTTTAAAGAAACAAACATTAGTCAACTACCGACTAATTCAAACATTCAAAAGTTGTTTAGCAAATTAGTTACATCATAGACATTGTCTAAACAAAGTTAACTTAAGCGGAAGCTTCAAAAATTCGTATACGGTTCTTCAGAAACATGCTTGATCATCGTCCACTTTCTTGCAACACCTACAAACTGAAACTTTGACAATTATTAGTATTAGAGTTCTTGGAATTATTACTTAATCGAATCTACGTTTAGAAACGGATTCGATTAGCTATGATATACAAAACTTAGCCAAAATTTCCAGACTCTACCGTAACTTACGGTATCTACCGTAAGTTACGGTAGTCATTTAATAGTTCTGGTCCACCGTAACTCAGGAGTGAACCACCGTAAGCTTTTGGTCTCTACCGTAAATTACGGTGGATACCGCAACTTACGGCAGTCACTGTAATGCTATGTTTTGATTGATTTGGTTATTTTGCCCAAACCAAATTCTAGGATTTCTCATTCTAACAACCAACACACTGATTTCTAGTATTCTAATATGTCTTTTATGAACAATAACAAAGACCGAGTAATCATACTATAATGCATTAACCACGCATCATTTGATTATTCGACCCGTTTGGCTCATCTATGGAATCCTCCATTATGATGACAACCAACGCGATCTAACCAATTCTTTACCTATTATTCAACATAGCGAATATTATCGCTTTATTTCAACTCGACTTCTATTCTACAATTCAACTACACATATGCTAGTTATCAAATTACCAAATGTAACGAGTTAAGTTACATACCTTCAAAGTAAGCCTTTCAAACGCGATTCGCCACCTGCTTGTCCGCTTGACGCTCCTGCGTCCTTTCCTATAGAGTTCATTTATAACATGTTTAGAACTCCCTTTAAACCATATATCGCGTAATACACCGAAACATCCTAATTATGCGTTTCAACTTTGAATTTCAGTTTTAAGCCTTCTTTGAGACATTTTCACAAACACTTTAAGGGCAGATTTTTACATGATTATATAGCAAGTCCCTAGCTTATCATTTAGCCCAAATTTCACATCAATTAACCCATTTTACAGAATTGTTAGCTTCTAAAATTCTGAAGTCACTTCACAATTGTCAAATTACACTAGAACAACGCCCAATTTCTTAGTGTTTATCAAATTATACATAACCCACTAATCACCTACAATGGTGTTCATAGATTTCACTAAAAATTCACATGATTTCACATGTTGTTGCCTAGGTTTCACTCCTAGACACTATATCTTCCCTATTCTACTCAAATAGCAAACATGCAACATAAATATTCAGATTTCTAAATTTCATGAGAATTTCAAACAGAGAATTAACACCAAATTTTACATACCTTGTAACCCCCTTGTGATGAGGATCACTAATCTATGTTCGGATTTTAATTTGGACAGAAATTAGCCTTCAATTGATCAATTTTGTGTTGAACTAGGGTTTTGAGGAGGAGCTTGTGTCGCCCCTGTCTCCTGGTCGATCTCCACCAAACACAGACAAGGGTGTTTGTGTTTTATTTATTTTATTTTATAAATATTAGTTTTCATTTTAACACCTTTGGCCCTCCTACTTTCATTCTTTATTTGTTTTCACCCTTAACTATTCTTAAGTCTTTAACTAACTAGGTTAGTGTCACTCCTAGTTAGTTTATCTTACAAATTTATTTGCAACCTAATTGCAATTTAAGAAATTTGTATTTTCGGGATGTTACAAGTCCATCCCCCTTAAAAGGGTTTCGTCCCCGAAACCAAGGTACGTACCAAATAAAGTAGGGTAGAGACGTCGCATCTCCTCCTCGGACTCCCACGTAGTGTCCGAGCCTTTTCTATGCTCCCACTTGATCTTGACTTGATCGATTTATTTGTTTCGTAAGTGCTTGACCTTTAGATCTAGAATCTCCACTGGTCTCACCGCATAATTCAGGCTATTATCCACTTCAATATCATCGTAATGGATATAAGCTGTTTCGTCCGCTAGACACTTCCGCAATTGTGACACGTGCCATGTATTCCATTCAACTCTTCCGGTAATTCGAGGCGATAAGCCACCTTGCCAACCCGTTCGATGATTTTGAAGGGCCCAATAAATCTTGGGCTCAACTTTCCTCTTTTTCTGAATCGTATTATTCCTTTCCACGGCGATACTTTCAGCATTACCTTATCGCCCACTTGAAATTCAATCGGCCTCCTTCGTTTATCCGCGTACGAATTTTGTCGATCCTAAGCCGCTTTTAGGTGAGTTCGGACCATGTCGATCTTCTCATTCGTAGTTCGGATTATATCAGTAGGTGCTAGTCCTTGTGGACCCACTTCTCCCCAACATACCGGGGTTCGACACTTTCTACCATATAACATTTCATACGGGGCCATTCTAATGCTCGCGTGATAGCTATTGTTATATGAAAATTCGACCAAGGGTAGATAGACATCCCAACTACCCCCGAAGTCAATCATGCAAGCCCGCAGCATATCCTCCAACGTTTGTATTGTTCTTTCACTCTGCCCATCCGTTTGTGGATGGTAAGCGGTGCTAATGAACAGTTTAGTTCCTATTTGTTCTTGGAATTCACGCCAAAAATTCGAAGTAAACCGAGTATCTCTGTCTGACACAATGGATATCCGTACCCCATGACGTGCTATGATTTCATTGGTGTACACCTCCGACATCTTCTCGGATGTATAAGTCTCACGAATCGGAATGAAGTGGGCACTTTTCGTCAATCTATCCACGACCACCCATATAGCATCAAACCCGCGGTTGGTTTGAGCCTTCAATTGATCAATTTTGTGTTGAACTAGGGTTTTGAGGAGGAGCTTGTGTCGCCCCTGTCTCCTGGTCGATCTCCACCAAACACAGACAAGGGTGTTTGTGTTTTATTTATTTTATTTTATAAATATTAGTTTTCATTTTAACACCTTTGGCCCTCCTACTTCCATTCTTTATTTGTTTTCACCCTTAACTATTCTTAAGTCTTTAACTAACTAGGTTAGTGTCACTCCTAGTTAGTTTATCTTACAAATTTATTTGCAACCTACTTGCAATTTAAGAAATTTGTATTTTCGGGATGTTACAACGTCGCAGCGGAATATTAAACGTAGTGGAGACGGAAGTTGGTGCCCATTTATATCTTGTCGAGCGATGCATTTTTATTGTTGGGCATATCGGTTTATTTTAGACATAAGTTATTAAACATTACGTTTTAAGTCACGACACAACTACATAGTTAAGATGTCTTTGATCCTCGCGAATCTTATTACAAAAGTCCCAGAAAGTTTAAAAGTTGTCCAACATTTTTAAATAAACAACATGCAACATTCAAACACAAGATACGCCATGATTTCCCGAAGCCGAATTCAAGTACCTGTAGAACACGTTAAAAATCAAGTGTCAACACAATGGAAGGTGAGTTCACTTATTCGTTTACTAACATATTTTATTCTAAGAAAAACTTTCTGTTTAGGTATTTATTTAAAAACATCCATTTTACTTTCATAATAAAAATCCATGGGCCTTCCGCCGGTTCATCGATCCGACAACTGTAATATATAATGCCCAGGTTTTGTATATTAAATTATAGCGTCAACTTTCTGACTCGTGTGTTAGCTAGACGATACGAACTATATATTAACCATGCAGGGATAATCAATACTAAACAATGAACAAAATATTAATTCGTCGTTTGACATTGACACGGGGCGACCGGTCACGACGGGGTTGTCAACCCGATAGATCTACCAACAATTCCTCGCGTACAATACTTATCTGATTAAACGACATCATGGGCGCAGGGTTCTTTCTCGAAGAACAAAATGATGTCTGCCTCACGTACAATATATATATATATATATATATATATATATATATCATACTAATATGACAATTTAATACACGTAGTTGCACGAATCCCCTGAATCTCCATCACTCGAAACTCAGGCCGGCATCCGTCCCAACTTTACGGTCTGTTTCGCCTCGGAAACACCGTACCATCCCAATATCCCACATTTATTCATCAAAAACGTTTTACTTCGAAACGTATAACTTATCAAACCTCATATATTTTCAGCGAAAATATATATTTTATATTAAAAGGTATGTTTTATTTCGAAAACATTATTAAATCCTTTTAACGACGTGTTCTACCCCCAAAATATATACAAAGCAGTAAAAAAAGGGGTTTAGTGACTGTCACCTTTGGGTGCGTATTTTAATACCGCAATCCCAGAGATTGATTTTTATATACGTCCTAATATAGGAACAATTCTAAATCAATATATATATATATATATATTACACAAAAATCCTAAGTTTCTCCGTTTCTTAGAATTATCACATAACTTTGAGATTTTCTCGAAAAGTTGTCATTTTTTATTATGTTGGCACGTTAATATATATATGAGTCCATATATATATATTTTTATGATTTTGCGACTTGAATGATTTTATAGGTGACCATTATTGTGTAAATCCATTAACTCTCCCGTTTCTACGCAATATATCTATGATTTACGCGTCGTAATATATATATACATAAACGTTCACATAGTTTAACACCGAAACACGCGAATCATTACTATCTTATCTATTTTGTCATTTTTAGAGCAAATATACATAAAACATCTCATATGTACCAAATTTCATTCTCGGCAAACAAGTTACACATCTAACGCAATTTCACCGTTTCTACCGCACAAAACGTACATGCATACATGCATAGCCTAAATTTCCCATTATCAAATTATCACTTAACATATTATCACATTTTCATGTTTAAATCACTTAACACATTTTATCACATAAGATTCACTTAAAATTTACCCATACTAGTGTTTATTGAAAAATGCGTATTTTAGCGATTCGGTAACGTTTTCGGGCGTCGGAAGTCACGTATGACCAACCAAACACCAAGTAAACTTAAAAGTAGTTAAAATACTTGTTTTTAAACTAAAAATATCAGTTTATTTACTGATCTAAATCAGTTTTATAAAAATCACTCGAAAAGCCGATTTTTGACCGTTTTAACGCATAGTTTTGCGTTAAACGTTACTATAATCATCCCAACTCGAAAAGACTTGATATTTTAACACAATACATGTTATTTACTGATTAAAATAGTGATTATATTCAGATTAGTGCAGTTTTTGTATAAGTCACATAAATCATGCGATTTCATGTATTTTTCAACACTTTAAGCACAATGTACTACATGCAAAGCTAGTAACTTCATGACAAGTCTCATACTACTTTAACACATGAAATAACCTTATTTTTAAGGTGTATAATCTGATCTAAAACTATTTTTATCCTAACATCATTTATTCATCATTTTATGTACATACACCCACATGCATGACTATGTACAAGCACTTAATGCACATATATCATATCATCATCAACATGTATGGACTAAATGAATCTAGACATGCCTTTAACTCATGTTCATATATCCAAAATCAATATCATCTTCATATGATCATCATCATCTAATCATTTAACATAAATGCAAGACACATTACTTCACATTTATGAACTAACAACAAATTTTGTGTGCATGCATATACATATATATATATACATGACTCACACATATATACGTATTCATATGCTTCCAAATTTATACTTTTCATATATTCATTTCAATCACCAATCAACTTTTTAGAACATTCCAAGATCACACATTCTATCACATGTCAACACATCATCATGCAAGATCAATCAAACAATAAAACTCAAAATCTCATATGTATATATATATATACATATCTACGGCCATACATATATACATACTTATCCATTTTCATTTTTATTGAAAACCCATTTGTTTTAGTTTTCAAGTTAGTGTTTATATTCAAGAACTAGAGAAACTCCCATAACCATCCATCACTATGAATCAAGAACAAGATGAAGTGTTATACCTCCAAGATTCCTAGTGGGTTTTGATGAAAATGATGATATGGAACTTGTTCTAGCTTGATCCTTCTTGAAAACACCTCTAAAACCCTTTTTAGATCTTCAAATGGACTTGGAACAAGATTGCATGAACTTGAATCTTCAAGACTTCAAAAATTTGAAATGGTAGTGTGTGTATGTGTGTGTTTTCGGCCGAGATTCAAGAGAGAGAGAGTGAGTGATTTTGTTGGATCTTGTATGGATTAAATGGAGTATGTAGGAGGTGGAAATGATTGTGTTTATGGTTCCAAGGTCACACTTGGCTAATTAGAAGCAAAAAGAAAAAAGGTGGGCAGCCATATGGCCGCCACCTACCCCTCCATCTCTCATATATATCGTATACATACATATATATATATATATATATATATATATTATATGTAGGCCATAAACTGGTATTTAACTGTATACCGGGTGTTTTATCTAGCGTTTTAAACCCGTTTTAGTGCGTTTTAAATTATTTTTAGCGCTCTATAAAAATAAACCTGCCAAAATATTATGGGACAAAATTTTGTTTGCCTGTACTGGCTACGTTGTCGGTATTTGGCAGTATGAGCGCTGTGCTGCGCGGTACGCGCTTTAAATCGCAAAAATAGGAATTTAAGCGTTTTTATTTATTTTTGTCATTCTACAAGAATAAATTTATCAAATTATTGCTAAAATGATTTTCAGTTGCCGTGACGGGCTGTGTTGACAGTATCTTGCCAGTAAACGCGCTGCATCGCGCGGTACGTGCTTAAATTCGAAAAATAGAGTTTCTTAGCATTTTAATTTATTTTTCCTCACGGATATGATTAAAATAATTATTCAAATCATAACAGACTATATTTAGGATTTTATCACTGTCCAGTTCGTCACCGATGTTCGTTTCGCATTTTAACTGTTACGCGGTAAGCGTTTATCTTACCGTTGCCAACATAATTTTTTATCAAAGTTTAATTTTACCAACACATTAAATTTTACATATAAACATCATAACCAGTAAAATATAGCCCTGTTACCTATTCACAATACGTATTATAATTGCACAGTACGGCCTGAAGAGCCTGGTGTCACAGTCGTTTCCTCTCCCTGACAGCTTTTCTTGCCACCAGACCTTTCTCCATCAATTAGAAATCTGA
Source organism: Helianthus tuberosus (assembly GCA_030545235.1). NCBI lineage: Eukaryota > Viridiplantae > Streptophyta > Magnoliopsida > Asterales > Asteraceae > Helianthus > Helianthus tuberosus. The sequence continues at coordinate 174,403,136 of CM060424.1, read as the reverse complement.
TGCCGTCACTAAACACATTCCTTAAATTGTAGCCATTTTTTGAGTGTTTATTTTTTGGTTTCTAATCCGCATATATATCACCATTGCTCTTGATTTTCTTGACTGTATATCTCTTAAATGTCAACATATACACGTGTGATTTAGTTTACGAAGATTTTTCAATGCCGAGAAACTCGATCAGAGAGTAAAAAAGGCGTAGGTTCACAATAGTGCAAGACTAAAATGGGATATACCGGGCTAGAATTCGAGTTACAAGAACAAGGGCCAAACCAACCACCCGAAAATGGAATCGTCGAGCGAAAACACTTGACAACCTCTTGGAAGCAGCTTTTCTTGCAACTAGATCTTTCTCCATCAATTAGGAATCTGATGCCGTCACTAAACACATTTCCTTAAATTGTAGCCATTTTTTGAGTGTTTATTTTTTTGGTGTCTAATCCACATATATATCACCATTGCTCTTGATTTTCTTCACTGTATATCTCTTAAATGTCAACATACACACGTGTGATTTAGTTTACGAATATTTTTCAATGCCGAGAACCTCGATCAGAGAGTAAAAAAGGCGTAAGGTTCACAATGGTGTAAACTAAATTGGGATATACCGGGGCTAGGATTCGAGTTTCTGGAACAAGGGCCAAACCAACCACCCAAGAATGGAATCGTCGAGCGAAAACACTTGACAACCTCCTGGAAGCAGCTTTTCTTGCCACCAGACCTTTCTCCATCAATTAGGAATCTGATGACGTCACTAAACACATTCATTAAATTGTAGCCATTTTTTGAGTGTTTATTTTTTGGTGTAGGGCCGTTCAAACCGCTCGGCGCTCGCTCGACGCTCGTTCGGAAATTGCTCAGAAAATGCTCATTCGATTTGACGCTCGGTTGTAAATGAGCCGCTCTGCTCGGTTCGATTTGTAAACGAGCCAAGCATGAGTAAAGGTCCGCTCGGCTCGGTTAGGCTCGAATTATTATTTTTAGTTAGTATATATATATATATATATATACATATACATATATAAACATGTATATACACAAATATAAATTATACATATATACACACACACACCTATATTTATACAAACATACATATATACTTAAATATAAATTAAATTTATAGTTTTCTATATACTACTCTATTAGATTTTAGTCAACTATATACAAACTGGAACTATATCTATACGTATTAACCCGATCACGCCAATAAAAAAATTAATATCAAATCTAAAAGTTAAACCCTAAACAAATAAACGACTGTCAGCTCATCGCCTCAATGTTTTATGTCTTTACCCTAAGTCAATCGTCTCTTGCTCTCAACGTCATTGTTCGTACAATATGATCATTGCCTCGTCGGCCACAACATTGTTATTCATAAGAATAACATTATGCCATGATATGTGCTTGTTTATTAAGACATAATAACTTGAGACCCTACATTGTCACTATTTCTCTCAGCAAATTTAAATCGGGCGACACGGTTGTCCAAATCGCTCGAATTTCGCTCGCCGCTCGCTCGAAATATTTACTGCTCGGAAAATGCTCCCTTGATTTGTGGCTCAGTTTTAAATGAGCTGCTTCACATGGTTCGGTTTGTAAGCGGCCAAGCACGAGCAAAGGTCCGCTCGGTTCGGCTCGGCTCGTGAACAGCCCTATTTTGGTGTCTAATCCGCATATATATATCACCATTGCTCTTGATTTTCTTGACTGTATATATCTTAAATGTCAACATATACACGTGTGATTTAGTTTACGAATATTTTCAATGCTGAGAACCTCGATCAGAGAGTAAAAAAGGCGTAAGGTTCATAACGGTGTAAAACTAAAATGAGATATACCGGGCTAGGATTCGAGTTACAGGAACAAGGGCCAAACCAACCACCCAAGAATGGAATCGTCAAGCGAAAACACTAGACAACCTCCTGGAAGCAGCTTTTCTTGCCATCAGACCTTTCTCTATCAATTAGGAATCTGATGCTGTCACTAAACACATTTCCTTAAATTGTAGCCATTTTTTGAGTGTTTATTTTTTGGTGTCTAATCAGCATATATATCACCATTGCTCTTGATTTTCTTCACTATATATCTCTTAAATGTCAACATACACACGTGTGATTTATTTTACGAAGATTTTTCAATACCGAGAACCTCGATCAGAGAGTAAAAAAGGCGTAAGGTTCACAATGGTGTAAACTAAAATGGGACATACCGGGCTAAGATTCGAGTTTCTGGAACAAGGGCAAACCAACCACCCAAGAATGGAATCATCGAGCGAAAACACTTGACAACCTCCTGGAGCAGCTTTTCTTGCCACCAGACCTTTCTCCATCAATTAGGAATCTTATGCCGTCAGTTAACACATTCCTTAAATTGTAGCCATTTTTTGAGTCTTTATTTTTTGGAGTCTAATCCGCATATATATCACCATTGCTCTTGATTTTCTTGACTGTATATCTCTTAAATGTCAACATATACATGTGTGATTTAGTTTATGAAGTTTTTTCAATGCCGAGAACCTCGATCAGAGAGTAAAAAAGCGTAAGGTGCACAATGGTGTAAAACTAAAATGGGATATACCGGGCTAGGATTCGAGTTAGAGGAACAAGGGCCAAACCAACCACCTAAGAATGGAATCGTCGATCGAAAACACTTGACAACCTCCTGGAAGCAGCTTTTCTTGCCCCCAGACCTTTCTCCATCAACTAGGAATCTGATGCCATCACTAAACACATTCCTTAAATTGTAGCCATTTTTTGAATGTTTATTTTTGGTGTTTAATCCGCATATATATCACTATTGATCTTGATTTTCTTGACTGTATATCTCTTAAATGTCAACATATACACGTGTGATTTAGTTTACGAAGATTTTTTAATGCCGAGAACCTCGATAAGAGAGTAAAAAAGGCGTAAGGTTCACAATGGTGTAAAACTAAAATGGGATATACCGGGGCTAGGATTCGAGTTACAGGAACAAGGGCCAAACCAACCACCCAAGAATGGTATCGTCGAGCGAAAACACTTGACAACCTCCTGGAAGCAGCTTTTCTTGCCACCAGACCTTTCTCCATCAATTAGGAATCTGATGCCGTCACTAAACACATTCCTTAAATTGTAGCTATTTTTTGAATGTTTATTTTTTGGTGTCTAATTCGCATATATATCACCATTGCTCTTGATTTTCTTGACAGTATATCTCTTAAATGTCAACTTATACACGTTTAATTTAGTTTACGAAGATTTTTCAAAGCCAAGAACCTCGATCAGAGAGTAAAAAAGGCGTAAGGCTCACAATGGTGTAAAACTAAAATGGAATATACCGGGCTAGGATTCGAGTTACTGGAACAAGGGCTAAACCAACCACCCAAGAATGAAATCGTCGAGCAAAAACACTTGACAACCTCCTGGAAACAGCTTTTCTTGCCACCAGACCTTTCTCCATCAATTAGGAATCTGATGCCATCACTAAACACATTCCTTAAATTGTAGCCATTTTTTGAGTGTTTATCTTTTGGAGTCTAATCCGCCTATATATCACCATTGCTCTTGATTTTCTTTACTGTATATCTCTTAAATGTCAACATATACACGTGTGATTTACATTACGAAGATTTTTCAATGCCGAGAAGCTCGATTAGAGAGTAAAAAAGGCGTAAGGTTCACAAAGGTGTAAAACTAAAATGGGATATACCAGCCTAGGATTCGAGTTACAGGAACAAGGGCCAAACCAACCGCCCAAGAATGGAATCGTCGAGGGAAAACACTTGAGAACCTCCTGGAAGCAGCTTTTCTTGCCACCTGACCTTTCTCCATCAATTAGGAATCTGATGCCGTCACTAAACACATTCCTTAAATTGTAGTCATTTTTTGAGTGTTTATTTTTTGGTGTCTAATCCGCATATATATCACCATTGCTCTTAATTTTCATCACTGTATATCTTTTAAATGTCAACATATACACGTGTGATTTAGTTTACGAAGATTTTTCAATGGCGAGAACCTCAATCAGAGAGTAAAAAAGGCGTAAGGTTCACAATGGTGTAAAACTAAAATGATATATACCGGGCTAACATTCGAGTTACAGGAACAAGGGCCAAACCAACCACCCAAGAATGGAATCGTCGAGCGAATACACTTGACAACCTCCTGGAAGCAGCTTTTCTTGCCACCAGACCTTTCTCCATTAATTAGGAATCTGATGCCGTAACTAAACACATTCCTTAAATTGTAGCCATTTTTTTAGTGTTTATTTTTTGGTTTCTAATCCGCATATATATCACCATTGCTCTTGATTTTCTTGACTGTATATCTCTTAAATGTCAACATATACACGTGTGATTTAGTTCACGAAGAATTATCAATACCGAGAATCTCGATCAGAGAGTAAAAATGGCGTAAGGTTCACAATGGTGTAAAACTAAAATGGGATATACCGGGCTCGGATTCGAGTTATAGGAACAAGGGCCAAACCAACAACCCAAGAATGGAATCATCGACCGAAAACACTTGACAACCCTTGTGGAAGCAGCTTTTCTTGCCCCCAGACCTTTCTCCATCGATTAGGAATCTGATGCCGTCACTAAACACATTCCTTAACTTGTAGCCATTTTTTTATTGTTTATTTTTTGGTGTCTAATCCGCATATATATCTCCATTTCTCTTGATTTTCTTGACTGTATATCTTTTAAATGTCAATATATATATGTGTGATTTAGTTTACGAATATTTTTCAATGCCGAGAACATCGATTAGAGAGTATAAAAGGCATAAGGTTCACAACAGTGTAAAACTAAAATGGGATATATCGGGCTAGGATTCGAGTTACAGGAACAAATGCCAAACCAAGCACCCAAGAATGGAATCGTAGAGCGAAAACACTTGACAACCTCCAGGAAGAACCTTTTCATGCCACCAGACCTTTCTCCATTAATTAGGAATCTGATGCCGTCACTAAACACATTCCTTAAATTGTAGCCATTTTTTAAGTGTTTATTTTTTGATGGCTAATCCACATATATATCACCATTGCTCTTGATTTTCTTGACTTTATATCTCTTAAATGTCAACATATACACATGTGATTTAGTTTACGAAGATTTTTCAATTACGAGAATCTCGATCAGAGAGTAAAAAGGAGTAAGGTTCACAATGGTGTAAAACCAAAATGGGATATACCGGGCTAGGATTCGAGTTACAGGAATAAGGGCCAAACCAACCACCCAACAATGGAATCGTCGAGCGAAAACACTTGACAACCTCTTGGAAGCAGCTTTTCTTGCCACCAGACCTTTCTCCATCAATTAGGAATCTGATGCCGTCACTAAACACATTCCTTAAATTGTAGCCATTTTTTTAGTGTTTATTTTTTGGTGTCTAATCCGCATATATATCACCATTGCTCTTGATTTTCTTCACTATATATCTCTTAAATGTCAACATATACACGTGTGATTTAGTTTACGAAGATTTTTCAATGCCGAGAACCACGATCAGAGAGTAAAAAGGCGTAAGGTTCACAATGGTGTAAAACTAAAATGGCATATACCGGGCTCGGATTCGAGTTAATGGAACAAGGGCCAAACCAACCATCCAAGAATGGAATCGTCGAGCAAAAACACTTGACAACCTCCAGGAAGCAGCTTTTCTTGCCACCAGACCTTTCTCCATCAACTAGGAATCTGATGCCGTCACTAAACACATTCCTTAAATTGTAGCCATTTTTTGAGTGTTTAGTTTAGTTAGAAAATAGGTTTTGATATCAAAACAAACGGTTTTGATACCCAAGAGTAGTTTGGTTACAAAATACGTGTAAATACGCATTTTGTCCGAAACTACGACTCGTCACTACGCCTAGTCAACGTGGTAATCAGTAGGTATAGTCACGAGGGACTATAACCATAGTGATTACGCTCACGTTGCAAAGTTCAAATGAACTTTGTGTTGACCATTGACTGGTCAAAGCTGAAAGTCAAACACCGTTTGACTTTCATGCTTGAAATACAAGAATAAGCAAGAAGAGGACTTACAAAGGGTCCAAGAAGGTGTTTTGATTCCAAATATTCTCAGGTATGAAGTGATAACACCTCAACTTAGAGAAATTTCAGAATCAAGTGTGAAAACCCCAAATGAGGAAGCTTGCTATTTATAGGAAGTTGAGATCAATAGGATCATTCCATGTGTTTAGAGGGTGTAATATTGGCCATACATGTGGGTACATGGTATTAGAATACAATGGGGGTCGAAAACCAGCTCCAGGTTTTGCAAAAGTTATAAAAAAGACCCCCAAGTTCAATCCCATTGCTGAAAAATGCTGAAAATCAATTTTTCTGCCCAGATAGGGCCGTGGCGTCGCGCCACAGCAAAGGCATGTGGTGGTGGTGCAGCGCCACCGTGTGCCAGTTCCCAGAAGTTTGCCAAAATGGCAGAATGGTCCCTGCACATGTTTAAGGCCTGTTTTGATGCGTTTAAACCCCGTTAACCTCATTTCAAGGCTCTAAAATGAAGTTAAAGTATAGGGAACAAGAAACATGCTCAAAAACATCTTGGATGTCGGTTCGTTTGGTCGTACGGTTGCGTTATTCGGTTAATTACGACGAAACACGAACGAACGCAAAAAACGATCCAAATTACGCGACGAATGGATTTTTGTCAAGCCAATCACTAAAATAAAATATTTTAATGATTACATAAATTTTTGGATGTCCGGATGTATTCAGAACGTAAGATATGCGCGAAAATGCAAACTTATGCACTTTTTGATGCTTTTAGTCCCTATTGATCAAGAAAGTTTATTTTAGCGCACCAAACACCTCAAAGCCTATTTCTAAGATATGTAAAGGATATTTAGGGCATATATAACTTATGATCAAGTTCCGGAATGTTCGTTACAGTACGAATCGGCATACTTTCGCAGTTTGTCAAAGTTAGTCCCTGTAAGCGAATAAACTTGATTTCAACACACCAAACCATCCAAAACTTATTTCTAAGTTATGTGGAGGTTATTTAAGGTATGTTAAGCCTATGTCTCTATTCCGGAGCATTTGTTGCATTAAACTGACTGCGTTTACGCACCAGTTTGCGTATAACCTTCCAAAAGCGATTTAAAGCTTGAAATCGGAATCGAATCAAATTGTAAAATCATCAAACACAATTTGTCACACCCTGACTTTTGCGGAAGCGTGATTATTGGTGTGACTTCTTAATACAATTGCATACGATCATAACAACACTATATGATAAAACTAGTAGATGGACATCCATTAATTTAAGTTTTAAAAGTAGTACAACATAATTTTCTGAAATGTCGATACCAAATTCAAGTTACAAACCATAACATATTTTAAGGAGTTCCAAAGACTCAACAAAAGATTTTAAAACAAACCCGAGTTTAGGACCACGTATCTCGTCCAGGATTAAGATACGTCTCCTAAGCCCTAATGACTTGGATGACATCTTTATTCACAACGCAGCTTAAACTCCAACGCCCGCCAGATCCATTTACTAATTCCCTGAAATACATGTAGTTTGAAAAATCAACATAAAGTTGAGCGAGTTCATGTGTAAGTTAGTATGTATAAACCTTTGAAAAGGTTGTAAGTATGTAAGTAAGTCATTGGTATGTAGCAATTAAGGAAAAAGAGATCACCATTGGGTTGCAAAGCCAATGATATGTGTGTAGTGATGCAAGAAGACTCAAACCTAGCGGATTTGTGCGTCGGGCACTTACTCACCACCTGGTCCATTCAGCGGGCTCAGGAGTGGGGCTCGCTACACCCAAATAGATCTATCACTAATGTCCCTCGGTCCTACAACGAGGATTAATGGCCTCAGTTTCCGCCTACCCACTCACATGATCTAAGTAGTAAACCCTCCTTAAGCTAACCATACCATGTATATAAGAGCCTGTAATAATTGTCGCATGTATTTCACCCCCGAAGTATAAAACTGAAAACAGTAAAGAGAAAAGGGGGACATGAACTCACTGTATTGCGTCTTCAGTATGTGTAACCCAAGTCTCTTCATCCAACACGACTACCTACAGTGTACTAACGTCTATTAGACGAACGGGTCGTGCCTTGTCTTAGTATTTGCGTCTTTGGGTTACGTTTCTGTCATTATTCCAAGTTATAGCAATTATATTTAGTTTTGGAATAATTATTTATACAATATTTCTGTATTAATACTTCTCGAGTATTCATATTCGTACTCCCTTCCCAAGGATGGGGGTCTTTATATATGTAAATTTGTAGTCTCGAAATTATATTTTAAGTCCCACTTAGCAAAATATATTTACTTATTTGCCCAAAATAACGTATTTCCAAAATATATGTATTTTTCCCAAAAATAATATATTTTTACTTCTTCAGTTTCCAAAATAATATTTTACCAAGAAAACATGTGTGAGAGTATTTTCTGGATTATTTCATAAGTTACGTTTTTGCGTATGGTTTTACAATACCAAGTGTGTAACTTAAGTATTTATTTCTTACAATTTTTGGTATTATTTTGGAGTGGTAATGCCATGATAATATGTAAGTTATATTATTTTACCCTAAAATAATATAACTAGTTCACCAAGTAAACAGATATTCACACAAGCGTTTTAGTATAAAATATATATTCTAAATATATATTTATCAAGTTTTATTTACGGAAATCCACCTCCGGTACTTGGTAATTTTTGAAATACAAATCATGGCGAAGTTTATTTTGAAAACCAAGTTAAAAATATATTTGTAAACATTTGTTAGAAAAATATTTCTAAGTGTTATATTTCTAGAAAAATTTCGCCAGAGTTTCCTTTGTAAACGGAGGTGTCCACGCTTACTAGCGTATCATTTTCTTTTGTAAAACCAATCAAACAATTTACCAATCAACAACATACAATATTTACTCACTAATCTTGACAGAAATAAGACTAAATCATAACTCATGAACTCGAGAGTTTTGTAAGAATATGTAGTGAATCACCAACACATTTAGTGGATCTTGTTATCTTTAAAAACATGATTGGTTTCTTGAAAACTTTATTTTTAAAGGATTTGAAGTTTAACATCTTCTAGTCAAGATTCACAAAAATGTTTCTTGCCAAATTTTCTTGTTTACACAAATGTTCACACACTTGTTTATTTGCCAAAAATGCTTCTAGTTCTTAAAATATCTGAGTTTTAACAAAACTAGTATCTTTCACTTGGTTCTTCCGAAAAACCACTTGTAGATCTTTAGATCTACAAGTTTATAACCTTACTTTTCAAGAAAAAATATGTTTATTCAAGTTTCAAGTTCATGGTGGATGGTTTCATCATCTTTCTTATTTCTAAAGCTAACATATTACTAGTTCATGTTCTTGAACATGATCTAATATGTCTAGATGATGATCCATCCAACTTTTACTAATAAACAACATCAAATAATCACAATCATACAAGATTTACAAGATTTACACACATAACTCCTCTTTATCCACCCTTTATCCCTTATGTTCAATACTTTAGATTATGTTCTTTAGTGTTTCTTCATATTTCATCATACAACCATCTATTAACCACTAAAATCAAGAACAAGATGATGTTTAGAAGCACTTACTACTAGCACAAGGCTAGGGAAGAAACAAGGCATAAAAGTGGTGGATAAAAGAAATCTAGAGCGGTTCTTGAACTTTCGAGAGCACCGGGCTTGTTTGTAGGACTCCTTGCTTCTATGTATGTATGAGAAATGGTTGAACAAGGTTTGAAAGTGGTGGTGGTGTGGTGGAAGGGTGGCGGCCGTGAGGGTGTAGGAGGGAAGGAGAGAGAGTTGCTTGAAGTTGAGTGGTGGAAGTGAGAAGATGATAATCCCTTGAGTTTATTTATAATCCAAGTCTTCATATTATCCAACATACATTGTGTCTTCTTGATAACCAACACTAACAATAAAATAATCAAAGAAAGGCAAGGGTGTGTCCCACCCTTGGAACCGTCAAAATGAGGGGGGGGGGGTATGGTTGGGGTGTAATGTTATAGTTAGGATCTAGTTAGTTTCTAATGATATTTAGTTAGTGTATAAGTGTGTTGTGTAATATAAAGGGTGTTCGGGGTCCCTAACTAGCTCAGAAAAGTGAAAACAATGTGTTTGGCAATATTTTTATGTTCCGGGTAAAGTCCGGTTGTTCGGTTGGATATTGATCCGTTAAAGTGCTAAATAGAGCTTTAAAGTGTCTTTAATATTATTTTTAGTGACACATTAATTTACCAACACTTTGGAAAGTGTCTAGGACTATTTTGCCAAGTTTTTACACTTTACTAGCTTTATTAAAAGCTGAATTTTGGTGTTTTAGTGCAGAATTCTGCATTTTAAGTATGTTTTAGCACTTCCGGGAACTATAACTATCACCTAGTGACGCAGTTTAATGATCCTCACCTCCCTACACTCCCTACCAGTGTAGTACTTTATTCCCGGCTCATACTGGCCTCAAAATATTGTCTATTTAGGTGCTGGCATTGTCAGCATGTTTTTCTGGGTTATCCGCTCGGTGTGCTAACTGTGCTTTGGGCATCAAGTTTGTCACTAAAGTTTGTATATAATAAATGGAGTGACAGTATGAAGATGATGCAAGTGTATGTATGTAACAGAAATCAGTAAGCAATTAAATCAACAGTTGTAATCAGCACAGTCATTAAGCACAAATTAAATATAAATTAATTGTACGGATACCTGTAATTTTTAGGGTTGTCACATTCTCCCCCCGTTAAGAAAATTTCGTCCTCGAAATTTGTACTACCTTAACCCCTTATGATTCCGTCACATGTGTATGTATATAATAATACCGAGGTAGATAATCATCAAACCGAATCAAACCTTACTCACATTTGGTGAGTCCAAGAATGTATAACAACCCGAATCCTAGGGTTAAAAGGTACGTGCTTTTAGCATTAGACGTCAAATGTACAAGACGTATTTGATGTATAGTCTAGGGTATTCCTGTTAACAGGGGTTCCACAAAAAGAGGAGTTTTGCCTAATAAGATCCTCAAACGGTCGATCGCAATATGTAAACGAGTTTTCACAAACCATAGCATCCGCTATATGAATTTAAAATCATCAACTCAAACGTACTAGTAGAATGACATGTCAACCCTCGAAAAATTGGATGGTGAGGTTTAGTGCGTTGACATCTTGAATTGCGAAAGTACGGCGAATGAAAAACAAGTGAATCTGGTGTATCATTGTCTTGATTCGTAGTTGCATCAGAAATGTTTAAATGACAAGCCAAACGAAAGTATATGCAGTTTCGTGTGAAACGGTTGACCATGATTAGCACAAGTTACAAGTTTGAAATGACACCACAAGGTGTCGTACTGACATAATTCAAGTATAGTGGTGACTGAACAAGTTCACCGTGTTGGAAGTCAAATGAATAGGTACCGAACGAGCCTGAAGATTTGGTTTACACAATGTCATAGAGTTTTTAGCTGAGAATGGACCTCAAAGAGCCACTGTTTTTTATCGCAGGTGAGAAAGCGATAAATACCGCAGGGTATTCAATTTATAATGAAAGAACCGTTCGGAGGTACACCGTGGTAAGAAATAAATCTATGTACCGTTGTCTTAACACACAACTGTGTTGAGTCTGCTTTAATTGTGAATAAACAAAACGGATTTAGAGTAAGTCAATAAACAATTAAATCCGGTGTGAGGTGCGTAACCATTTTAGCGCAAGCTTCAATTCTGTGAAAGTATCACTGTAAGGTATCGAGATCAACAAATGATTTAGTGGGGTCGTAGCCCAATCAAATCTACTATGACTCGAAATGAAAGAATCTTTGTAAAAATAGTTGTATATGATGCTCTCAATACATCATATAGCGTTTCAAATTAAACCTGTGGTCTGGATAAGTTCAAGCAATTGAACTTGGTTTCAACATAACCCGACAATGAATGTATGTACCAACAAAGGAATCTCGGCATGGCCACAAAGATAAACCATGAATGTAACTTGAAATAAAAGAAGTTTCAGGAAAGTGTGTTGACTTGGTAACAAAAGAGTCAACAATAACAATAATGTAGGTTATTTGAATCACGAATCAGTAATTAGGTTTAGCAAGGCAATATTTAAATTTCAATGAAGTGTTTGTTCGAAACGAAACCACATGCGTAACAAATGATGCATGTGTGTCATGAAAGTTCCCGAGTACTGAAACAATGAGTACTTGCTAAATGAAGAAATGACCAAGTATCGAAACAAATGTGTGTTCGCTCTCAGCGAAGAAAATTAACGTGATGCAACTACCATTAAGGGGAGTAGAGATGCAAACATCTACTCGCTAGAAGTAAAAGAAATTCAAGTACTTTATGTTTAGTCAACGGAACTGGCATATATGCCAGGTTAATGATGTCTGTTTGAATTAACAGATGTGGTCCCTAGTATCAACCTTAGTGAATATGGTCCTGGGTTCCCGATGGTCCTAAGTTTCATGTTCCCTAGATTCTCAGGGTTTCGTATCCGGTGTAGAATCGTTTTGTGCATCGTGTAGGAAACATCATCCTCGTGTACGTTTAAAACAAATTATTGTCCCACAATTTTCCGGTATACCTTCTTCCTGAGTTCACAACTACTCGATCATCGATCAGTCGGGAAATACTTGTTGGATCCTCACAGTTAATCAAATAAGTAAGTCGTCAGTTCTTAGCAAGAGTCGCTGACTTTTGTTGGCTAGCTCGTTCGGCTCCTGGTAGTTTGATGTTTATTTGAAAATCATCGTTACTTTCTCTTGATGAGCAGAACTGGGGTTACTCAAAACGGAAATTTTGGTCTGTTATCTTCCTTCTCTATCCACTACTGAAACTACACTGTCAATCCTTGCATTTCCGAAGGTGTAATCCGTTAGGGTGCGTTGGTCGCAGGCGCGACGCCTGGAAATCAAATTGATGCAAAAATTCGATTTGTCGTTGGGGAGATAATTCTGGCAAGTCTTCGAGAAGACTTCAGAATATTTCCTTATCACAGGAATATCTTCGAGTTTTGGTTATTCGACTCCCTTGTCCCCGACATAAGCCAGAAACAACACATCCTTTCCGCAACAACTTTCGTGTCTTCAAGCCATTCGTGATCTGTAGAGGCGTATCCTACTTCGTGAGTCACGATTGTTCCTTCATTCGTTATTGGGATGCGAGCATCAATCTTTGCTCGATCGCTTAGCAACTAATCAATCCCAGTCACCTTGTCGAAGCTTCCCAACTCGACTGGCAGTAGCTCTAGCGTAAGCTTACGCTTTCCGGGTTCTATCTTGCCGCTTCCAATTACTTCGTTGGCTTCCACTAGCTTTCCATTAGCTAGTACTTTCATGTGCGGATTATCTAACTTACTTGTTACTAAACCAAGTATACTCTCAAACTCTGGAGATGCGAATCGTAAAATTTGCAACAGTATGTGGCAATACAGATGCATAATATTGAGTAATATGGAACGTACCAATATCCAAGTTTGGATTCGTGGCGTGCTCCTCTAGCTCTGCTATTGAGCCATCATCCTTGTGCTTGATTCTCCTTAGGACAATATTTTCTGAAATGCTTCTTGCTCCCACAGTTAAGGCAACCTTGAGCACGTTTTTGTTTGTCACTCATCCTTCCGTGATGGTTGTCGTCGTCGTTTCCTCCGTGATTCTTGCCATCATCTTGACCTTTATTTCCATTTTCGATACCTTGTCTACAAGTCTCCTTGGGATGCCTCCTCTTACCACAGTTATCACATTTTCCATACTTACATCGCCCGACATGATAACGTAAACAATTGACGCACTTAGGTAAGATACCCATGTAGTCCTTTCCCTTTTTGGCCTTCTTCTTGCTACTTCCTTGAGTAACCATCTTAAAATTTACAAGCTTTCTCTTGTTATCCCCGGATGACTCTACAGGAGTCTCCTCTTTCTCCTTCGCAGTGGAAAATTCTCCTCGTCTAACTGCTTCTTCCGTGAGCGCCACGCTTATGTTGATAGCCTCGGTGATCGTTGAAGGTTTAGATGTCGTTACCAGGCTTAAAATCTGAGGTGCTAGTCCCCCAATGAAACGTTCGATCTTCCTAGATTCTGGTTCCACCAAACGCGAAGCAACTTGTGATAATTCGTCAAATCTCTGCACATATTCAGCTATCTTTGGACCTTCCATTTTCAAGTTCCACAATTCAGTCTCCAACTTCTGGACTTCTGCCCTAGAGCAATATCTTTTACGCATCAGTTCCTTCAGCTCGTCCCACGTCAAAGCATTCGCAGCAGTCTCGCCCATTGTTTGAACCTGAAGGTTCCACCATGACAGAGCCCCATCTATAAATAGTCCAGCTACGTACATGACCTGATGTTCTGGGGCACATTTGCTCAACTGTAAGACAGAATTCGTCATCTCCACCCAACGCACAAAAGCTAAGGCACCCCCAGTGCCGTCGAATTCTCGAGGTTTGTGTTTCAAGAACTGCTCGTAAGTGCAGCCCTTACTGTGTTCGGAGCGAAGAGCCTCGAGCTATGCAATGACTTGCGAGATGCGTTCTTGCAGTCGTGCCGTTGATGTGGGCGGAGGGTTGTTGGCATTGACGTTCCCTTGTGTCGACATCTTCTGAGAAGAAGAGTGGTTAAGTCAGGTCTCATTTGCTCAGTGAGTGCATTTAGTTGTTTAGTGGTCATAAGTACATACACATATTAGGTTATCATACCAACCAAATCAAGTAATAGTATAATCATAGTATAACCAAGTAATTCGGTAATTATGTTTAATGTGAGCTTAGCAAGTAAGCACGTAGCGTTATAATTATAGCACACACATATAGATCAACAATGTGCTTAACGAAGGCATAGCGACTGAGCTTTCGTTGGTCATTGGTCACAAAGTATTGTCGCATGATTAATGATGATTGGCTTCTCACTATTCCCTGGCCACGATTGTATTGTCCTCCAAAATGTATCACATCAATAGGGACACAGGGTCACCCTACCCTCGTCCATTGAATCTATTAGTGTATAAAAATTACGTCGTCAGATGTGGTCTTCAAAAGTCTCCACAATCTTGGCTTATCATTAGTGTCTTTACCCCAAATGTAATGCAATCCGCATAATCCAGAAACCAACCATACTGGTGACGGAGGTGGGGGAGGAAAGAAAAGTAAACTGTTAACATACGTGAGTCCCTCCTCGAGCTTGTATATACGTCGAAGTAATTATCTGCTCTGCCGCTTGATAGTAAAGAAATAAGCATCAGAATCTTGGGGACGGTGTAATAGCAACGGTCAAGAGCGCAAAAGGAACCTTGATGTATGTGGCGGATCAAAGTATACTGGCAATAGACAAGGTGGAGGACGTGGTGTCTTACATTAACTTTTCAGACAATATGCTGTCTTGTGACGTAGACACTCAAATCATGTTTTCGGTTATGTAATGTTTTGCATTTGAAGTTGCCAAATGTGGTGTCAGCTCAAGCTCCAACATTCTGCGACTCATATTCTCAAACTGTAGATGATGTTGCAGGAGCAACTCATCTCGTGCGTGGCCTTCATAATGTGAGGGATGGTAAGGGTCTAAAATTAGCATAGTGTATCATAGGAACCATCGAAATGGCTCGTCCAGCGGTGTAGAGGTGAAGGTAGCAAACGGTGCGGCCTGCGAGATCGTAGAAAATGCTGCTGTAGCAAAACGGATCGTCATGAGGTGTGCTGACCTAGAGTATCTTCCTAGGGTGCGGGTATGTCTTGAAAGGAAGCGATAGGTATGTTGGCGTAATGGACGTCGGTCTTCACAAGAGCAACATCAGCGGTTGAAGGTGCAGAAACAAACGTCTCAACCAATAAGAAGATCATCAGATGCAGGTACTAGGTCAGGTATAGGGGTGCAATGTCTGGTAAGCCAAAAGAAAATAGGGTCATAATCAAGAAAGGGTGCAGGACCAGCAGTTACAACATCAAGCTGACCCAAAAGGTGCAGAAGCTAGCTCGGGAGCAGGCCCTGGGTTGTGTAACGGTGTGGTGCCTCGAGCAGGTGTTAGTGCAGCAGTCATAACGACGTCGTCGTCTGTGTTAGTAGTAGAAAGATGTAATCCGACCGTCTATAAGGCTGCAGATGTCACAGACTCAAAGGAGTCTGAAACCGAGTGTATACTAGAATCAGAGGGTAGCTTGACAACAGGGATCTCAAAATATGCAATTAGTAACAATGTTCTCATCTAATTTTCCATCGTCCTAGGCGTCAACAGGGGGATCATCAACAAGCAGATTAATGTCGTCATCAAACAATTCGTCCAAAAAGGCCGATTCTTGGGGAAAATAACCACGAGAAGTACGGCGTCGAGGATTGGAGCCATGATGTGCTCGCCATCAAAGTATCCAAATGATAAGATGGTCGTGGACTGAAACAAGAATAACAGGAAGATTTTCGTCAAGGAAGCCATCAGCAAGGGTAATTCATCGCCAAAGTCTGGCGACGCGGACGGTTGGAAGTCATCCTCGTCCTTGGTTAGCATGTCAGGGTTACTTTCAGTGTCTGGCGTAAATATCTCCGGCGCAGGTATGGTCTCATCAGGTGTGGTCCCTTCATCTGTGGTGGCCGTAGGGTCGTTATCATCTGACCATTCGTTCCCTGAGGAAGGTGACGTGTGTGCTGGTACATAATAGTCATAGCATGCATATAGTAATCTTTAACACTTTGTGTATTGCAAATAAAGACAATTCATAATGTAATCATGTATCCACATATTCATCCTAGTCTTCCCAGACTATCCCACCCAGTCTCTCAGACTAAACTCCCTAGTCTCTCAGACTAAACTCCCTAGCCTCTCAGACTAATTCCCTGATCTCTAAGACCAACCTCCCAGTCTCTAAGACTAAATCCCTGGCCTCTAAGACCAAATCCCCGGCCTCTAAGACCAATCCTCCCAGTCTCTAAGACTAAATCCCTGGTCTCTAAGACCAATCCTCCCAGTCTCTAAGACTAATCCTCCCTCAGCCTCTAAGGCTGATCCTCCCTCAGTCTCTAAGAATGATCCTCCCTCAGTCTCTAAGACTGATCCTCCCTCAGCCTCTAAGGCTGATCCTCCCTCAGCCTCTAAGGATGAATTATAAACATAAATTTGGAAATGTGTGTTTGTGCCCTTTTGTTTGTAAAAAAAAATTTGTTCCCTGGATCTGGACGTTTTGTGTATGCAATGAAAATATGTTGTGAAAACATTTTCGTGAGAGCCCTAATGATCGTAGTCTAGACTCAAGAAAGAATCCTAGTTCGCTACGACCGAAGCTCTGATACCAAGCTGTCACACCCTGACTTTTGCGGAAGGGTGATTATTGGTGTGACTTCTTAATACCATTGCATACGATCATAACAACACTATATGATAAAACTAGTAGATGGACATCCATCACTTTAAGTTTTAAAAGTAGTACAACAAAATTTTCTGAAATGTCGATACCAAATTCAAGTTACAAACCATAACATATTTTAAGGAGTTCGAAAAGACTCAACAAAATATTTTAAAACAAACCCGAGTTTAGGACCACGTATCTCGTCCAGGATTAAGATACGTCTCCTAAGCCCAAATGACTTGGATGACATCTATATTCACAACGCAGCTTAAAACTCCAACGCCCGCCAGATCCATTTACTAATTCCCTGAAATACATGTAGTTTGAAAAATCAACATAAAGTTGAGCGAGTTCATGTGTAAGTGAGTATGTATAAACCTTTGAAAAGGTTGTAAGTATGTAAGTAAGTCACTGGTATGTAGCAATTAAGGAAAAAGAGATCACCATTGGGTTGCAAAGCCAATGATATGTGAGAAGTGATGCAGGAAGACTCAAACCTAGCGGATTTGTGCGTCGGGCACTTAGTCACCACCTGGTCCATTCAGCGGGCTCAGGAGTGGGGCTCGCTACACCCAAATAGATCTATCACTAATGTCCCTCGGTCCTACAACGAGGATTAATGGCCTCAGTTTCCGCCTACCCACTCACATGATCTAAGTAGTAAACCCTCCTTAAGCTAACCATACCATGTATATAAGAGCCTGTAATAATTGTCGCATGTCTTTCACCCCCGAAGTATAAAACTGAAAACAGTAAAGAGAAAAGGGGGACATGAACTCACTGTATTGCGTCTTCAGTATGTGTAACCCAAGTCTCTTCAGCCAACACGACTACCTACAGTGTACTAACGTCTATTAGACGAACGGGTCGTGCCTTGTCTTAGTATTTGCGTCTTTGGGTTACGTTTCTGTCATTATTCCAAGTTATAGCAATTATATTTAGTTTTGGAATAATTATTTATACAATATTTCTGTATTAATACTTCTCGAGTATTCATATTCGTACTCCCTTCCCAAGGATGGGGGTCTTTATATATGTAAATTTGTAGTCTCGAAATTATATTTTAAGTCCCACTTAGCAAAATATATTTACTTATTTGCCTAAAATAACGTATTTCCAAAATATATGTATTTTTCCCAAAAATAATATATTTTTACTTCTTCAGTTTCCAAAATAATATTTTACCAAGAAAACATGTGTGAGAGTATTTTCTGGATTATTTCATAAGTTACGTTTTTGCGTATGGTTTTACAATACCAAGTGTGTAACTTAAGTATTTATTTCTTACAATTTTTGGTATTATTTTGGAGTGGTAATGCCATGATAATATGTAAGTTATATTATTTTACCCTAAAATAATATAACTAGTTCACCAAGTAAACAGATATTCACACAAGCGTTATAGTATAAAATATATATTCTAAATATATATTTATCAAGTTTTATTTACGGAAATCCACCTCCGGTACTTGGTAATTTTTGAAATACAAATCATGGCGAAGTTTATTTTGAAAACCAAGTTAAAAATATATTTGTAAACATTTGTTAGAAAAATATTTCTAAGTGTTATATTTCTAGAAAAATTTCGCCAGAGTTTCCTTTGTAAACGAAGGAGTCCACGCTTACTAGCGTATCATTTTCTTTTGTAAAATCAATCAAACAATTTACCAATCAACAACATACAATATTTACTCACTAATCTTGACAGAAATAAGACTAAATCATAACTCATGAACTTGAGAGTTTTGTAAGAATATGTAGTGAATCACCAACACATTTAGTGGATCTTGTTATCTTTAAAAACATGATTGGTTTCTTGAAAACTTTATTTTTAAAGGATTTGAAGTTTAACATCTTCTAGTCAAGATTCACAAAAATGTTTCTTGCCAAATTTTCTTGTTTACACAAATGTTCACACACTTGTTTATTTTCCAAAAATGCTTCTAGTTCTTAAAATATCCGAGTTTTAACAAAACTAGTATCTTTCACTTGGTTCTTCTGAAAAACCACTTGTAGATCTTTAGATCTACAAGTTTATAACCTTACTTTTCAAGAAAAATTATGTTTATTCAAGTTTCAAGTTCATGGTGGATGGTTTCATCATCTTTCTTATTTCTAACGCTAACATATTACTAGTTCATGTTCTTGAACATGATCTAATATGTCTAGATGATGATCCATCCAACTTTTACTAACAAACAACATCAAATAATCACAATCATACAAGATTTACAAGATTTACACACATAACTCCTCTTTATCCACCATTTATCCCTTATGTTCAAGACTTTAGATTATGTTCTTTAGTGTTTCTTCATATTTCATCTTACAACCATCTATTAACCACTAAAATCAAGAACAAGATGATGTTTAGAAGCACTTACTACTAGCACAAGGCTAGGGAAGAAACAAGGCGTAAAAGTGGTGGATAAAAGAAATCTAGAGCGGTTCTTGAACTTTCGAGAGCACCGGGCTTGTTTGTAGGACTCCTTTCTTGTATGTATGTATGAGAAATGGTTGAACAAGGTTTGAAAGTGGTGGTGGTGTGGTGGAAGGGTGGCGGCCGTGAGGGTGTAGGAGGGAAGGAGAGAGAGTTGCTTGAAGTTGAGTGGTGGAAGTGAGAAGATGATAATCCCTTGAGTTTATTTATAATCCAAGTCTTCATATTATCCAACATACATTGTGTCTTCTTGATAACCAACACTAACAATAAAATAATCAAAGAAAGGCAAGGGTGTGTCCCACCCTTGGAACCGTCAAAATGAGGGGGGGTATGGTTGGGGTGTAATGTTATAGTTAGGATCTAGTTAGTTTCTAATGATATTTAGTTAGTGTATAAGTGTGTTGTGTAATATAAAGGGTGTTAGGGTGTTCGGGGTCCCTAACTAGCTCAGAAAAGTGAAAACAATGTGTTTGGCCATATTTTTATGTTCCGGGTAAAGTCCGGTTGTTCGGTTGGATATTGATCCGTTAAAGTGCTAAATAGAGCTTTAAAGTGTCTTTAATATTATTTTAAGTGACACATTAGTTTACCAACACTTTGGAAAGTGTCTAGGACTATTTTGCCAAGTTTTTACACTTTACTAGCTTTATTAAAAGCTGAATTTTGGTGTTTTAGTGCAGAATTCTGCATTTTAAGTATGTTTTAGGCACTTCCGGGCACTATAACTATCACCTAGTGACGCAGTTTAATGATCCTCACCTCCCTACATTCCCTACCAGTGTAGTACTTTATTCCCGGCTCATACTGGCCTCAAAATATTGTCTGTTTAGGTGCTGGCATTGTCAGCATGTTTTTCTGGGTTATCCGCTCGGTGTGCTAACTGTGCTTTGTGCATCAAGTTTGTCACTAAAGTTTGTATATAATAAATGGAGTGAAAGTATGAAGGTGATGCATGTGTGTGTATGTAACAGAAATCAGTAACCAGTTAAATCAACAGTTGTAATCAGCACAGTCATTAAGCACAAATTAAATATAAATTAATTGTACGGATACCTGTAATTTTTAGGGTTGTCACACAATTACACACATAATAACACCAGAACACATATAATAACACCAAAGCACATTGTTTTATTGATAATTGACATTGTTTTATATTATACATCGATTACAGAGCACAGTTGTCACAGTCCCCCCTACTTCAGGAAATTTCGTCCCGAAATTTTAACTAGAGGAAGCTTGTGAGAACAATTGCGGATATTTCGCCTTCATTTGGTCCTCACGTTCCCAAGTAAACTCTGGGCCACGTTTGGAATCCCAGCGAACCTTGACCAATCGAATCCGTTTGTTCTTCAACTGTTTGAATGTACGGTCCACTATCTCCACAGGTTTCTCGACAAAGTGCATCATTTCATCGATTTGAATCTCGTCGAGAGGAATGTGAAGATCATCATCAGCTAAACACTTTCGCAAATTGGACACGTGAAAAATCGGATGAATATTTCCAAGCTCTGGAGGTAGCTCTAGTCGATAGCAACCTTTCCAATTCTTTCAGCAATCTTAAATGGTCCAACATATCGGGGTGCAAGTTTTCCCTTCTTTCCAAATCTCACCACTCCCTTCCAAGGTGACACCTTGAGTAGGACACGGTCTCCGATTTGAAATTCTAAGGGCTTGCGTCGCATATCCGCATAACTCTTTTGACGGCTTCAAGCTGTCACAAGATTATCGCGGATTTTCTTGATTTTGTCTGTTGTTTCCAGAATGAGCTCAGGTCCAGTAAGCTGAGCTTCACTGATCTCATTCCAACAGACAGGTGAACGACATTTTCGACCGTAGAGAGCTTCTAATGGTGCCATATTGATACTAGCATGATAACTATTGTTGTAAGAGAACTCGATCAGTGGAAGATGAGAATCCCAATTACCACCAAAGTCTATCACGCATGCTCTAAGCATATCCTCCAAAGTTTGAATCGTTCTCTCAGATTGTTCATCTGTTTGGGGATGATAAGCAGTGCTTAGATTTAGTTGGGTTCCCAAAGCAGATTGCATGGTCTTCCAGAAATGAGATGAAAATCGAGCATCACGATCGGAAATGATATCCAAAGGAACACCATGTCGTGATACAATCTCATCAACATAAATCTTTGCAAGTTTATCAGCAAATAGATCCTCGCGAATCGGAATAAAATGAGCTGATTTCGTTAATCGATCGATAACAACCCAAATAGCATCATGACCTCTAGATGTACGCGGTAACTTTGTGATGAGATCCATAGCAATGTTCTCCCACTACCAAACCGGTATCTCTGGTTGTACAAGCAAACCAGAAGGTCGTTGATGTTCAGCCTTGACTTTGAGACAAGTTAGGCATTTTGATATATACAAGGCAACATCCTTTTTTATACCAGGCCACCAATACTGAGTACGAAGATTCTTGTACATTTTATCAGCACCAGGATGGATAGAATATCGAGACTTATGAGATTCATCCATCACTAAAGTGCGAAGATCATCTTGTTTCAGAATCCACAAACGATCCTTGAAATAGAGTAAACCATCATCTTTCCTTTCGAGTTTAAGCTCGAGTTGAAGTGGTAGCTCATGTTTTAATAAGCCTTTGATCACACAAAATCATTGAGCTTGAAGGATACGAGATTGAAGGTCAGATAGAGTTTGAACAGAATGAAGCTTGACTCGCTCCTTTCGACTAAGCGCATCGGCTACGACATTCGCCTTACCAGGATGGTAGCGAATCTCGCAGTCGTAGTCGTTCAAGAGTTCAACCCAACGTCGTTGCCTCATGTTCAGCTCCTTCTAATTAAGAATATGCTGGAGACTTTTGTAGTCTGTGAAAACCACACACTTCGTGCCATAAAGATAGTGTCTCCAAATTTTGAGAGCAAAAACCACAGCTCCCAACTCAAGATCATGAGTTGTGTAGTTCTTCTCGTGAACTTTCAGCTGTCTTGACGCATAAGCTATTACTTTACCTCGTTGCATAAGAACGCAACCAAGGCCTAAGTTGGACGCATCACAATAGACAACAAAATCATCGTTTCCCTCAGGTAGAGATAAAACAGGAGCATCACAGAGCTTCCGTTTCAGCGTTTGGAACACTTCTTCTTGCTTAGGTCCCCACTCAAAAGGTTTATTCTTCTGAGTCAAAGCAGTGAGTGTAACCGCGATCTTTGAGAATTTAGAAATGAATCGAAGATAATAACCAGCAAGACCAAGAAATGATCGAATCTCTGTAGGTGTCGTCGGTGTATTCCAATCCTTAATAGCAGCTATCTTGGATGGATCTACATGAATACCCTGTTTGTTGACTATATGACCCAAAAACTGAACTTCTTTAAGCCAGAATTTACACTTGGAGAATTTAGCAAAAAGTTGTTCCTTCTTTAGGAGTTCCAATGTCAAACGAAGGTGTTGCTCGTGATCGGCTCGAGACTTCGAATAAATGAGAATATCGTCGATGAACACAATGATGAACTTGTCTAAATAAAGTTTACAGACCCTATTCATTAAGTCCATAAAGATAGCTGGGGCATTTGTCAAACCAAAAGGCATGTCAGTGAACTCGTAATGCCCATATCTCGTGCGGAAAGCCGTTTTGGGAATATCTTCTTCGAGAACACGAAGTTGATGATACCCAGAACGCAGATCGATCTTGGAAAAGCATGAAGCACCTTGCAGCTGGTCGAAGAGATCATCAATTCTAGGTAGGGGATATCGATTCTTAATGGTAAGCTTATTAAGCTCACGATAATCGATACACATTCGAAAAGATCCATCTTTCTTTTTCACAAAGAGGACAGGAGCTCCCCAAGGCGAAAAGCTCGGACGGATGAATCCTTTATTAGATAACTCTTGAAGCTGTTTCGATAACTCTTGCATCTCAGACGGTGCAAGACGATAAGGTGCTTTCGCAATCGGGTTGGCATTGGGTACAAGGTCAATATGAAACTCGACTTGACGAACTGGAGGCAAACCAGGCAGTTCATCAGGAAACACCTCTGGATAATCCCGAACAATCGGAATATCCTGAATATTCTTGCTCTTGCTTTTCTCCTCGGTGACATGTGCCAGAAAAGCAACATATCCTTTTCGTAAATAACTTTGGGCTTTCGTACATGACATGAGTTTCAATCCACCAGATGGTTTCTCGCTACGAACTTTCAGAACATCGCCAGACGAAAGAGGAATACGAATGATCTTATCGAAACAAATCACCTCTGCATGATGTTTGGTTAACCAATCCATCCCAAAGATAATATCGAAACTCCCAAGTTGCATCGGTGTGAGGTCAATAGGAAAAAGATGGTCATCAAGGTTCAACTGACAATCACGAATAACAGAATCGAGAACAAGAGGTTTACCAGTAGCAACTTCGGCAGATAAGGGTTTCCTCAGTTTAATTCTAGGTATCGCAAGTAAAGGCTCAAAAGATAACGAAACAAAACTTCTATCGGCACCAGAATAAAAAAGAATAGATGCAGGTCGATTGTTAACAAGAAACGTACCATTGACAACCTCGTTGTCAGCCCTCACCTCGTTTGCATTCAGATTGTACGCTCGCCCACGAGTGAGATTCACATTCGCGTTGACATTCACGTTCGGATTCGCATTTGCATTCACCAACCTCGGCCAGTTGTTGCGGAAGTGACCAAACTCTCCACAATTGAAACATGAACCCGGTGGGAATCTCACAGCATTCCCCTGAACCTGTTCTGGAACCTGAGCAACCTGATTCTGACCCAGACGACAAATGTTGGCCAGATGCCCAAGTTTACCACACGTTGTGGATTGCTTGCAAGCTTGTTGTGCAACATGATGACCGTTGCAGCGAGCACAATGAGGTGCGGTACCAGCATACACTTTCTTCGCAGGCGGTTGAGCCGGTGGGTTCTGAGGGTTCTGAGCTGTTACTGTAAAATTCTGAGCACCCTTTCGCTTTCTCGACTTCTTCGACGATTCACCTTTCTTACTCTTACCCTTTTCCTTGACAGAATAGGTCGACTTCTTCTTATCACCCTTGCGGGTAAGTTTACCCTTCCTGACTTGAGACTCAGTCAGGGTAGCAGACAACTCGATCGCGTGACGAACAGTAGTAGGATTAATGCCAGTCACAATATCCTAAATGGAATCGGGTAAACCATCGATATACCTCTCTATCGCTTTCTCCAACGGGGTAACCATAGTAGGACACAAAAGACTGAGCTCCTCAAAATGATCCGTATACGCACGGTGCTCTCCCCCATCTTGCTTTAGATCGTCAAACTCTCGTTCCAATGCTCGAACCTCGTGACGGGGACAAAACTCTTTCATCACGAGAGCTCGAAGCTCTTCCCATGTTTGTGCTGATGCCACTTCAGCACCCCTATCACGCATTACTCCGTTCCACCATGTAAGAGCACGCTTCTCAAACACACTTGATGCAAATTCAACCTTACGCCCATTCGGACATTGCACATGTCTGAATGTGATCTCGATACTTTCGAACCATTGAAGGAGCGCAATTGCTCCTTGCGACCCAGAAAACTTCAACGGCTTAGCAGAATTGAAATTCTTGAAATTACACTGTGCATTGTTATTATTATTGTTGTTGTATAACTCGTGGATTTGGGTCACAACGCCTGGAAGCACAGCAGCCATTTGCTGAGAGACAAGGGCTGTGACTTCTTCAGCAGTAAAAGATTGTGCATCACATCGAGGAGGCATTGTCTAAAAGGAAATATGAGAAACGAGTGAGGTTGACAATTAGGAAAAACAAAAGAGGTATTGAAAATATCGACAAAACACAAGGAAGGCGATCATTTGTTCGTTACCTCGAACAAAAAAACAACACGCAGTGACTAATCAAAGTAAATGGGTCAAAATAACGTATCACAAAGACATGCTTGCCTATAAGTGAACACTCACCCCAAGAGTTCCAGGTAAGAGTGACTGGTCCGATTATGTGGATTTGTACGAACACTCTAGCCTTAGACAGAAAACTCAGGGTACAGGCATTCATTCTTCCAGTTTGCACGTGTTCACATTATTTAGACCCAAACTTTGATGAGATTTTGAAAACTCAGAAGGCATTAAGCCCAAAAATGAGTCAAACTGGAAGGGTTCAAAACCTAGTAATCAATCATCCTAGAACGGATGATTAATTTTCGAAGCAGATTCGAAATTTGTGTTCTCATTGTGGTTATCACCTAAGGGTAGGTGACGGTTTTGTTTTAAAATCTAAACGCAAGAAAAACTCGCGTTGGGGTCCTAGAAAGTTATAGTCTAGGTCAAAGCATTACTAATAACCTAATTCCCTATAACCATTGGCTCTGATACCAACTCTTCTGTCACACCCCGACCACGTAAAACAACAAATCGTGGCGGAAACGTCGGGGAGTGTTGTAACAGAATTATTGTTTCACAACCATGGATACAAAAAGAGTTTCGTTTTATTTATTCGATAAGTAATTTACATTGTTTTAACACAAAACAAACGAGTTACATATCGAATATCACTGTTATTATGTCACTAAGGCCTCGTCCAGATCCTATGTGACTCATGCATCCTAGTAATCAACATCAAGCAACATCACCTGAAACATATGTAAAAACAAAGTCAACAAAGAAATGCTGGCGAGCACATAGGTTTTATAAGAGTGTCAGATTCATGGCTAGTTTACATGTTGCAATATCTTATTAAAAACCTTGTTTTGAAAAGTGTATAATATTGCATCGTAATTAACCAACTCAAATCAAGCGGGTTATAATTTATAAAACCTCGTAGCCATGATTCTTAACCCAAAAAAAACATTTGTTTTAGTAAACCAAATTGTAAAACATCTCGTAATAACTCGTTAATAAAACTCGTATGGTTTATATCTTCTCGAAAACATCGTTATGTGACATTGTTTTAAATTCGTTTACCCAAGTGAACTAAATAACGCCACGGTATGTAACATGTTGAAAACACTTATATATAAGAAGTACCAGCGGCGTATCTACCATGTTTTCACCACATTACACCCGTCCCGTTATCTAAACACTTAACCAAAAACCAATCGTTTATCCAACTCGTTTAACTTGTTTAAATCGTTTAACTCGTTTAAGTCGTTTAAATCATCCTCGTTTTAATTGTGAAAACTATTTTTGGTCGTCTCGCTAATAACATTCAAACCTTCATGACTCGACTATCTCGCTTCTCGCATTAACAAACCACCAAAAGGTAAGTTAACAATCATAGATTCAGTCGTTACCCACATAACCCACACATAACCATGGGTGTAGTCTGATAACGGGATTTGTCAGATCCTATGGTACCATAACCTAATACTGGTCGGTTCGGCCAAAATTAATGAATGTCATTCGTTATGTAACTACAACCAACAAGTTTGTTCACATTATCGAAATCGTTATTAGTTTAGTATAAACCATCTTAATCGTTTTTGAAACCATCGTTAAAATATCGAAATCGTTTTGATACATATGAATCACCCCAAAACAATTGAAAACAGTAAAATAGGGGAACTATGTACTCACATGAAGTGCAAAGTATCCTCAATCAATAGAACTTCAACAAACTCAAGTAAACCAGAGAAATCAAGCAGCACCTAGTAATCGAATCACTAGTCAAACAATCGACGCCTAAATCGGAAGATCGGACAGAATGAGGTCTTGTAAACCAAATGAGTGTTGGAACTTATGTGATATGGTTTAACAAAGCCTACATCCTAAATCGGAACTTAACCTAAGTGCTTTCGACCCATTGCGACCCATTAAGGTAGCTTACGCTACTTTAACGCGCCGTTCGCGTAAAGCGCGTTCGAGACGTCTAACTAGTCCTATGACAAGTATTATATGCCTAAACATGTTGCATAATCAATTAAGTGACAAAAGTTTGTGTTACATATGCTTAATTACCAATTATGCATGAAAAGGGCATTTTGGTCATTTACCTAAGGCATATAAATTACCTATCATACAACTAATCAAACCTAAGTGACCATAAGGTATAACCTCGGAAGGTTATTCCCTATGCAACTATGGTCACTAAACATGTTTGGTCGGATCCCAATGATCGACCAAATGGGTCGAGTTCAAAAGTCTAAGCGGGTGTTTAGTCCGCTTGACTTACGACTCTACACAAGCACTAAACTAAAAGTGACGAGCTAAACATGTTAAGACATGTTTAGTTTAGTTAGAAAACAGGTTTTGATATCAAAACAAACGGTTTTGATACCCAAGAGTAGTTTGGTTACAAAATACGCATAAATACGCATTTTTGCCGAAACTACGACTCGTCACTATGCCTAGTCAACGTGGTAATCAGTAGGTATAGTCATGAGGGACTATAACCATCGTGATTACGCTCACGTTGCAAAGTTCAAATGAACTTTGTGTTGACCATTGACTGGTCAAAGCTGAAAGTCAAACACCATTTGACTTTCATGCTTGAAATACAAGAATAAGCAAGAAGAGGACTTACAAAGGGTCCAAGAAGATGTTTTGATTCCAAATATTCTCAGGTATGAAGTGATAACACCTCAACTAAGAGAAATTTCAGAATCAAGTGTGAAGAACCCAAATGAGGAAGCTTGCTATTTATAGGAAGTTGAGATCAATAGGATCATTCCATGTGTTTAGAGGGTGTAATCTTGGCCATACATGTGGGTACATGGTATTAGAATACAATGGGGGTCGAAAACCAGCTCCAGGTTTTGCAAAAGTTACAAAAAAGACCCCCAAGTTCAATCCCATTGCTGAAAAATGCTGAAAATCAATTTTTATGCCCAGATAGGGCCGTGGCGTCGCGCGACGGCAAAGGCATGTGGTGGTGGTGCAGCGCCACCATGTCCCAGTTCCCAGAAGTTTGCCAAAATGGCAGAAATGGTCCCTGCACATGTTTAAGGCCTGTTTTGATGCGTTTAAACCCCGTTAACCTCATTTCAAGGCTCTAATATGAAGTTAAAGTATAGGGAATATGAAATATGCTCAAAAACATCTCGGATGTCGGTTCGTTTGGTCGTACGGTTGCGTTATTCGGTTAATTACGACGAAACACGAACGAACGCGAAAAACGATCCAAATTACGCGACGAATGGATTTTTGTCAAGCCAATCACTAAAATAAAATATTTTAATGATTACATAAATTTTTGGATGTCCGGATGTATTCAGAACGTAAGATATGCGCGAAAATGCAAACTTATGCACTTTTTGACGCTTTTAGTCCCTATTGATCAAGAAAGTTTATTTTAGCGCACCAAACACCTCAAAGCCTATTTATAAGCTATGTAAAGGATATTTAGGGCATATATAACTTATGATCAAGTTCCGGAATGTTCGTTACAGTATGAATCGGCATACTTTCGCAGTTTGTCGAAGTTAGTCCCTGTAAGCGAATAAACTTGATTTCAACACACCAAACCATCCAAAACTTATTTATAAGTTATGTGGAGGTTATTTAAGGTATGTTAAGCCTATGTCACTATTCCGGAGTGTTTTTTGCATTAAACTGACTGCGTTTACGCACCAGTTTGCGTATAGCCTTCCAGAAAGCGATTTAAAGCTTGAAATCGGAATCGAATCAAATTGTAAAATCATCAAACACAATTACACACATAATAACACCAGAACACATATAATAACACCAAAGCACATTTTTTATTGATAATTGACATTGTTTTATATTATACATCGATTACAAAGCACAGTTGTCACACAAACCAACAACCCAAGAATGGAATCGTCGAGCGAAAACACTTGACAACCTCCTGGAAGCAGCTTTTCTTGCCACCAGATCTTTCTCCAACAATTAGGAATATGATGCCGTCACTAAACACATTTCTTAAAATGTAGCCATTTTTTGAGTATTTATTTTTTGTTGTCTAATCCGCATATATATCACAATTGCTCTTGATTTTCTTGACTATATACTCTTAAATGTCAATATATACACGTTTGATTTAGTCTACGAAGATTTTTCAATGCCGAGAACCTCGATCAGAGAGTAAAAAGGTGTAAGGTTCACAATGGTGTAAAACTAAAATGGCATATACCGGGCTAGGATTCGAGTTAATGGAACAAGGACCAAAGCAACCATCCAAGAATGGAATCATCGAGCGAAAACACTTGACAACCTCCTGGAAGCAGCTTTTCTTGCCACCAGACCTTTCTCCATCAACTAGGAATCTGATGCCGTCACTAAACACATTCCTTAAATTGAAGCCATTTTTTGAGTGTTTATTTTTTGGTGTCTAATCCGCATATATATCACCATTGCTCTTGATTTTCTTGACTGTATATCTCTTAAATGTCAACATATACACGTGTAATTTAGTTTACGAAGATTTTTCAATGCCGAGAACCTCGATCAGAGAGTAAAAAAGGCGTAAGGTTCACAATGGTGTAAAACTAAAATGGGGTATACCGGGCTAGGATTCTAGTTACAGGAACAAGGGCCAAACCAACAACCCAAGAATGGAATCGTCGAGCGAAAACACTTAACAACCTCCTGGAAGCAGCTTTTGTTACCACCAGACCTTTCTCCATCAATTAGGAATCTGATGCCGTCACTAAAAACATTTCTTAAATTGTAGCCAATTTTTAGTGTTTATTTTTTGGTGTCTAATCCGCATATATATCACCATTGCTCTTGATTTTCTTGACTGTATATCTCTTAAAAGTCAACATATACTCGTGTGATTTAGTTTACGAAAATTTTTCAATTTTGAGGACCTCGATTAGAGAGTAAAAAAGGCGTAAAGTTCACAATGGTGTAAAACTAAAATGGGAAATACCGGGCTAGGATTCGAGTTACAAGAATAAGGACCAAACCAACCACCCAAGAATGGAATCGTCGAGCGAAAACACTTGACAACCTCCTGGAAGCAGCTTTTCTGTCCACCAGACATTTCTCCATCAATTAGGAATCTGATGCCGTCACTAAACACATTCCTTAAATTGTAGCCATTTTTTGAGTGTTTATTTTTCGGTGTCTAATCCGAATATATATCACATTGCTCTTGATTTTCTTGACTGTATATCTCTTAAATGTCAACATATGCACGTGTGATTTAGTTTACGAAGATTTTTCAATGCCGAGAACCTCGATCAAAGAGTAAAAAAGGTGTAGGATTCACAATGGTGTAAAACAAAAATGGGATATACCCGGCTAGGATTCGAGTTACGGGAACAATGGCCAAACCAACCACCGAAGAATGGAATCGTCGAGCGAAAACACCTGACAACCTCCTAGAAGCAGCTTTTCTTGCCACCAGACCTTTCTCCATCAATTAGGAATCTGATGCCGTCACTAAACACATTCCTTAAATTGTAGCTATTTATGGGTGTTTATTTTTTGGTGTCTAATCCGAATATATTTCACATTGCACTTGATTTTCTTGACTGTATATCTCTTAAATGTCAACATATACATGTGTGTTTAGCTTATGAATATTTTTCAATGCCGAGAACCTCGATCGGAGAGTAAAAATGGCGTAAGGTTCATAATTGTGTAAAACTAAAATGGGATATACCGGGCTAGGATTCGAGTTACAGGAACACGGGCCAAACTAACCACCCAAGAATGGAATCGTCGAGCGAAAACACTTAACCACCTCCTGGAAGCAGCTTTTCTTGCCACCAGACCTTTCTCCATCAATTAGGAATCTGATGACGTCACTAAACACAATCCTTAAAATGTAGCCATTTTTGAGAGTTTATTTTTTGGTGTCTAATCCGCATATATATCACCATTGCTCTTGATTTTCTTAACTGTATATCTATTAAATGTCAACATATACACGTGTGATTTAGTTTACGGAGATTTTTCAATGCCGAGAACCTCGACCAGAGAAAAAAAAAGGTGTAAGGTTCACAATGGTGTAAAACTAAAATGAGATATACCGGGTTAGGATTCGAGTTACTGGAACAAGGGCCAAACCAACCACCCGAGAATGGAATCGTGGAGCGAAAACACTTGACAACCTCTTGCAAGCAGCTTTTCTTGCCACCAAACCTTTCTCGTTCAATTAGGAATCTGATGCCGTTACAAAAACATTCCTTAAATTGTAGCCATTTTTGGAGTGTTTATTTTTTGGTGTCTACTCCACATATATATATATATATATCATCATTGCTCTTAATTTTCTTGACTGTATATCTCTTAAATGTTCACATATACACGTGTGATTTAGTTTACGAAGATTTTTCAATGTCGAGAACCTCCATCAGAGAGTAAAAAAGGCGTAAGGTTCACAATGGTGTAAAAAAAATGAGATATACCGGGCTAGGATTCGAGTTACAGGAACAAGGGCTAAACCAACCACCCAAGAAAGGAATCGTCTGGTGAAAACACTTGACAACCTCCCAGAAGTAGCTTTTCTTGCCACCAGACCATTCTCCATCAATTAGGAATCTCATGTCGTCAGTAAACACATTCCTTAAATTCTAGCCATTTTTTGTGTGTTTATTTTTTGGTGTCTAATCCGCATATATATCACATTGCACTTTATTTTCTTGACTGTATATCTCTTTAATGTCAACATATACACGTGTGATTTAGTTTACGAAGATTTTTCAATGTCGAGAACCTCCATCAGAGAGTAAAAAAGGCGTAAGGTTCACAATGGTGTAAAAAAATGAGATATACCGGGCTAGGATTCGAGTTACAGGAACAAGGGCTAAACCAACCACCAAAGAATGGAATCGTCTAGTGAAAACACTTGACAACCTCCTAGAAGTAGCTTTTCTTGCCACCAGACCATTCTCCATCAATTAGGAATCTGATGTCGTCAGTAAACACATTCCTTAAATTATAGCCATTTTTTGTGTGTTTATTTTTGGTGTCTAATCCGCATATATATCACCATTGATCTTGATTTTCTTGACTGTATATCTCTTAAATGTCAACATATACACTTGTAATTTAGTTTACGAAGATTTTTCAATGCCGAGAACCTCGATCATAGAGTAAAAAAGGCGTAAGGTTCACAATGGTGTAAAACTAAAATGGGATATACCGGGATAGGATTTGAGTTACAGAATCAAGGGGCAAATCAACAACCCAAGAATGGAATCGTCGAGCGAAAACACTTGACAACCTCCTGGAAGCGGCTTTTCTTGCCACCAGACCTTTCTCCATCAATTAGGAATCTGATGTCGTAAATAAACACATTCCTTAAATTGGAGCCATTTTTTGAGTGTTTATTTTTTGGTTTCTAATCCGCATATATATCACCATTGCTCTTGATTTTCTTGACTGCGTATCTCTTAAATGTCAACATATACACGTGTGATTTAGTTTACGAAGATTTTTCAGTGCCGAGAACCTCGATTAGAGAGTAAAAAAGGCGTAAGGTTCACAATGGTGTAAAACTAAAATGAGATATACTGGGCTAGGATTCGAGTTACAGGAACAAGGGCCAAACCAACCAACCAAGAATGGAATCGTCGAGCGAAAACACTCGACAACCTCCTGGAAGCAGCTTTTCTTGCCACCATACCTTTCTCCACCAATTCGGATTCTGATGCCGTCACTAAACACATTCCTTAAATTGTAGCCATTTTTTGAGTGTTTATTTTTTGGTGTCTAATCCGCAAATATATCACAATTGCTCTTGATTTTCTTGACTGTATAACTCTTAAATGTCAATATATACATGTGTGATTTAGTTTATGAAGATTTTTCAATGCCGAGAACCTCGATCAGAGAGTAAAAAAGGCGTAAGGTTCACAATGGTGGAAAACTAAAATGGGATATACCGGGTAGGATTCGAGTTACAGGAACAAAGGCCAAACCAACCACCCAAGAATGGAATGGTCGAGTGAAAACACTTGACAACCTCCTGGAAGCAGCTTTTCTTGCCACCAGACCTTTCTCCATCAATTAGGAATTTTTTCCGTCACTAAACACATTCCTTAAATTGTAACCATTTTTTGAGTGTTTATTTTTTGGTGTCTAATTCGCATATATATCATAATTGCTCTTGATTTTCTTAACTGTATATCTCTTAAATGTCAACATATATACGTGTGATTTAGCTTACGAAGGTTTTTCAACGCCGAGAACCCCGATTAGAGAGTAAAAAAGGCGACAATGGTGTAAAACTAAAATGGGATATACCGGGCTAGGATTCGAGTTGCAGGAACAAGGGCCAAACCAACCACCCAAGAATGGAATGGTCGAATGAAAACACTTGACAACCTCCTGGAAGCAGCCTTTCTTGCCACCAGACCTTTCTCCATCAATTAGGAATCTGATGCCGTCACTAAACACATTCCTTGCATTGTTGCCATTTTTTGAGTGTTTATTTTTTAGTGTCTAATCCGCGTATATATCACCATTGCTCTTGATTTCCGTGACTGTATATCTGTTAAATGTCAACATATACACTTGTGATTTAGTTTACGAAGATTTTTCAATGCCGAGAACCTAGATCAGAGAGTATAATAGGCGTAAGGTTCACAATGGTGTAAAACTAAAATGGGATAATACCGGGTTACGATTCGAGTTACAGGAACACGAGCCAAACCAACCACCCAAGAATGGAATCGTCGAGCGAAAACACTTGACAACCTCCTAGAAGCAGTTTTTCTTGCCACCAGACCTTTCTCCATCAATTAGGAATCTGATGCCGTCCCTAAACACATTCCTTAAATTGTAGCCATTTTTTGAGTATTTATTTTTTGCTGTCTAATCCGCATATATATCACCATTTCTCTTGATATTCTTGACTGTATATCTCTTAAATGTCAACATATACACGTGTGATTTAGTTTACGAAAATTTTTCAATTCCGAGAACCTCGATCAGAGAGTAAAAAAGGCATAAGGTTCACAATGGTGTAAAACTAAAATGGGATATACCGGGCTAGGATTCGAGTTACATGAACAAGGGCCAAACCAACCACCCAAGAATGGAATCGTCGAGTGAAAACACTTGATAATCTCCTGGAAGCAGCTTTTCTTGCCACTAGACCTTTCTCCATCAATTAGGAATCTGATGTCGTCACTAAACACATTCCTTAAATTGTAGCCTTTTTTGAGTGTTTATTTTTTGGTGTCTAATCCGCATATATATCACTATTGCTCGTGATTTTCTTGACTGTATATCTCTTAAATGTCAACATATACACGTGTGATTTAGTTTACGAAGATTGTTCAATGCCGAGAACCTCGATCTGAGAGTAAAAAGGCGTAAGGTTCACAATGGTGTAAAATTAAAATGGGATATATCGGGATAGGATTCGAGTTACGGGATCAAGGGCCAAACCAACCACCCAAGAATGGAATCGTCGAGCGAAAACATTTGACAACCTCCTGGAAGCAGCTTTTCTTGCCAACAGACCTTTCTCCATCAATTAGGAATCTGATGCCGTCACTAAACACATTTCTTAAATTGTAGCCATTTTTTGAGTGTTTATTTTTTGGTGTCTAATCCGCATATATATCTCCATTGCTATTGATTATCTTAACTGTATATCTCTTAAATGTCAACATATACACGTGTGATTTAGTATACGAAGATTTCTCAATGCCGAGAACCTCGATCAGAGAGTAAAAAAGGCGTAAGGTTCACAATGGTGTAAAACTAAAATCGGATATACTGGGTTAGGATTTGAGTTACAGAAACATGGGCCAAACCAACCTCCCAAGAATGAAATCGTCGATCGAAAACACTTGACAACCTCCTGGAAGCAGCTTTGCTTGCCACCAGACCTTTCTCCATCAATTTGGAATCTGATGCCGTCACTAAACACATTCCTTAAATTGTAGCCATTTTTTGAGTATTTATTTTTTGCTGTCTAATCCGCATATATATCACCATTGCTCTTGATATTCTTGACTGTATATCTCTTAAATGTCAACATATACACGTGTGATTTAGTTTACGAAAATTTTTCAATTCCGAGAACCTCGATCAGAGAGTAAAAAGGGCATAAGGTTCACAATGGTGTAAAACTAAAATGGGATATATCGGGCTAGGATTCGAGTTACATGAACAAGGGCCAAACCAACCACCCAAGAATGGAATCGTCGAGTGAAAACACTTGATAATCTCCTGGAAACAGCTTTTTTTTCCACTAGACCTTTCTCCATCAATTAGGAATCTGATGTCGTCACTAAACACATTCCTTAAATTGTAGCCTTTTTTGAGTGTTTATTTTTTGGTGTCTAATCCGCATATATATCACTATTGCTCATGATTTTCTTGACTGTATATCTCTTAAATGTCAACATATACACGTGTGATTTAGTTTACAAAGATTGTTCAATGCCGAGAACCTCGATCTGAGAGTAAAAAGGCGTAAGGTTCACAATGGTGTAAAATTAAAATGGGATATATCGGGCTAGGATTCGAGTTACGGGATCAAGGGCCAAACCAACCACCCAAGAATGGAATCGTCGAGAGAAAACATTTGACAACCTCCTGGAAGCGGCTTTTCTTACCAACAGACCTTTCTCCATCAATTAGGAATCTGATGCCGTCACTAAACACATTTCTTAAATTGTAGCCATTTTTTGAGTGTTTATTTTTTGGTGTCTAATCCGCATATATATCTCCATTGCTATTGATTATCTTAACTGTATATCTCTTAAATGTTAACATATACACGTGTGATTTAGTATACGAAGATTTCTCAATGCCGAGAACCTCGATCAGAGAGTAAAAAAGGTGTAAGGTTCACAATGGTGTAAAACTAAAATCGGATATACCGGGTTAGGATTTGAGTTACAGAAACACGGGCCAAACCAACCTCCCAAGAATGAAATCGTCGATCGAAAACACTTGACAACCTCCTGGAAGCAGCTTTGCTTGCCAACCGACCTTTCTCCATCAATTTGGAATCTGATGCCGTCACTAAACACATTCATTAAATTGTAGCCATTTTTTGAGTGTTTTTTGTATAATCTGCATATATATCACTATTTCTCTTGATTTTCTTGACTGTGCATCTCTTAAATGTCTACATATATACGTGTAATTTAGTTTACGAAGTTCTTTGGATCAGGAAACTTCTTGAAGACATTGGTTTCTCCCAAAGGGCAGCACCCAGTAAAATTATGTGCGACATTACAGCTGCAATACAAATCTCGGAAAATCCAGTTCAGCATGATCGAACAAAACACGTGGAGGTAGACCGACATTTCATCAAGGAAAAACTGGAGGAAAGGATCACAGAGCTTCCGTATATATCATCAAAAGATCAACTCGAATATATTCTCACAAAAGCAGTCAATGGAAATGCGTTTAGTAGCTGTTTGAGCAAGTTAATTATTGGAGATCCCACCACTCAACTTGAAGGGGAGTGTCGGAAAGAAGGAAACAAATAGTATAAGGGCTAGTGTGTAATATGGTGGACTATAAAAACACCATCTTTGTATAACCCTTTTTTTGTAATACACAATTTTGATCAATACAATTCAATCCAAATCAGTTCATTCTCTATACCAAACAGCAGTTTGAAGGGACTTGAACGATTTTTTCGGAGGAAACGAAGTCGCTAACTAGTAATGTGTTAGAGTTGGAAGCCATTGTTGAAGAGATGTTAGGTTATAATGAGAATGGACCGGTTTATATAACCATTGAAGTGAAGAGAGAGTATCAAAGTTGGACTGGTCATGTGAATGTGACGGTGATTGTGTTGATGATGATTACCGGTAAAAATGACGTAGTGTTAGGTGACATAAGCAATAATGACATGTGGTCTTACGTACATAGTATTGGATTTAAGTCTAGTTTAATAAGTTCAAAATTGTGAATTAGTCATAATGTTTGCCAAACTTTACCATTGTCATAGCCTCTACATTTTCAATCATATCACACCAGTTTGGTTTTAACTTTCAACAAGTTTGTATGACTTCTATTCAATGTTAGAACTTGTTTTGGTTGAAGGTTAACTAGCAGATGTGAATACATGTTTCTCAACTCATCACAAATTATGAAAAACGTATCATATCTGATAACCGCTGATTCATATCCACTAGTTCAACTAACGAATCACCTAGAACCAAAACAAGTTCCAAAAATTGACTACAAACCATGAAAACATATTCAAACTATGTAAATTATGACACTAGCTACTACAAAACAAGTTTATGATAATACCGAAGAGTTTTTATTTGTTACAAATAAAGTCTCTAGAAAAGAGTTTCTCTCTATGACCATCCTCCGGCATGAGAATAAGTATGAGTTTATCACCGGGAAAGATAAGTTAGAGAGATTGGAGCTGATCTAGATTTTTTTTTATGGGGATCACAAGTTTCACTCTACGTATGTTTATCAAGAAGGATTCTTTTACCGGTCAAATTGCCAAATTTTTATTCTTAATTTTTTTTCCGAATTGTGACAGGTCAACGGAATATTTGGGGTTTTCAATTTGATTTGATTTGTAAACCTTTTTTAAGGTGATTTCGATTTAAGTTTACTATTTATTTTTAAGTGATTGTAAAACTTTATTGGGAGCAAAGTATTGTTTTAACTAGCTATTGACTACTAACTTAACTCGATCTAAGTGTTCAATTGTAAGAAATAAAAAAAAAAGTTGTGTAGTATTTGAACCTGGGTCCGGGCAACATGATTATCAATACAACCATATATATTATGTTATTTCATCACACAAAATATTTATAGGATCTTAATCTAAAAACTACTAGTTCAATCGATTTTCGATAATAAATATGACATAAAAGAAAGTGTGGTTCACTTGACCTTGGTACCCAAGGGTTGGGCCCGCCAT
Source organism: Helianthus tuberosus (assembly GCA_030545235.1). Lineage (NCBI taxonomy): Eukaryota > Viridiplantae > Streptophyta > Magnoliopsida > Asterales > Asteraceae > Helianthus > Helianthus tuberosus. The sequence goes on along the minus strand of CM060424.1, from coordinate 174,364,646 downwards.
CGTGGTTTGGGACTATGCATGTAATCAAACTAAATGAACACTTATGGAGCTTGTCGTGTTCCTTCGTTTAACATTACACAAACAAACAAATTGAGGACAAGAATCATTTGGGTACAACAATCTGGAGTTTGGAACAATTCGTTAGCTCATTCAAGAGGAAGACAAGAATTACCATTCACATGATGTCATATCCAGGACTGTAAGGATGCCACATTAAAGAAGACTACACATGATGCACATGCTACCTATTATACTCGATGAGCATACAGTCATATCATCTTCTATAATCTTGAAAACATCACCAAAGATCTAGTGAATGATATAGGGTGTGCGAGAAGCGTAGAAGACCTGTATTTCAGTGCGGATGCAACATTTTTCATCTTACATACCTAGACTGCTTTAAATGCACATATAAAACATTTTTATATATTATAGGATTAACCGGCATATATTAAATATTGTCCGTTGTAACTTTTTAAAGGTTTTGACTTTTTAATCCGAAATAATTAACGCTACTAAAAACTATCACCAATCGCTACAGTTTGTCGGTACTTAGCAACATATGAATGACGGATTCTACAAAAATTCAGAAAAAAATAAAAAGTAAAAGATATAAATATTTCCTCAGTAATCACCGACATATAGCCAATACTAGAAGAAAAAAAACTTTCATCGGCAAATTACCGAGAGATCACCGACGTAGTCGAGATTAATAAGAGATTTGGGGTAGATTGTTTCGCCTTTTTTGGTTACAAGGTATACAAGCAGGGAATAAATCATAAATGAGTTAGCACAATGTGCTAATGGAGTCACCAACAATGATAATGCAGGTAAAAACAATTCTTATAAATCCACGAAAGGAGAAACCATTCAACATCTTCAACAGTGAATGATGGTGTCAAACCCGTGTGTCTTGTCATAGGCAAGGTCATCGAAGTCGGGAGTTATGTTGGTGATAATACTAGCAACAAGGAAAAAGAGCTTCAAAGCACATATGATGATACTGAAAATAAATATAAATCTATTTTGTCCAGTCATTATATATATAACAATTGCAACTTTTGTCTACACTTCCAACCCCATTGCTTTATGTATGGACTTTATGTCAGAATTGAGGAATGCTACGTTTGGTAGGTGCCACACCATGTAACCACGCCCCCGTGTTCGATCCCTAGAAGCCCAATTTTTACATTTTCTTTTTTACCTTGCTTGCTATTTTGGTATTACCACCAATATTGAATGGTTGAGATTTTCTTTTTGTTTGTTTTTTTTTTTTTTGTCTTACCTTGTGTTTTTTCTTTTACTTTTTACTTTTGCTTTCCTTTTTATTCTCTTTTATTATTTCACTAAAAGTTCTGCAGACTTTTAAATGCCTCAAAATAAGTGGTTTATATGAAATAGGTGTTAAGTGTGAATCCACTTGATCAAATTGATGTCAAAAAAAGCTGGTCAAAAGGATAAGAGGATAAAAAGGCAGGGGTGATCCAGTCTTCTCTGTGATCCAGAATTCACGGATCTTTTTGACTTTCTTCTTTCATTCAATCTTATATATGAGATTGTTTTGTATCTGTAATTACTTGTACCAAGCTAATAAAAACCTCCTAGTTACTGAGAGTGGACGTAGGTTAGAGCCGGACCGAACCACTATAAATCTTTGTGTTCTTGATTATGAGTTGAGCGTGTGTGTTGATTGTGTTCGTGTGACCCGTTTGATCCTAACAACTGGTATCAGAGCACAGGGCTCTTGATCGACTCACACGAACAGAGAAGGAGGTGTACAGGAAAGAGAAGATACTGACCTGTACTAGAGTTTTGATCAGAACCGTCGTCGCTCAGGTGAATCACAGCCGTGATTCCGAAGCCGCCGGGTTCCAATTAGAGACCACCGCTGCTCAGGCGAATCACAGGCGTGATTCCGAAGCCGCCGCCGCCGTCAGAACCGCAGCCAGAACAGACGCCACCTGTCCAGAACCGCCGCCACTGCTCGTTTCGCCGCCGCCGTCGCCGCTGTCTAGGGTTCCGATTGAACCCAGTTTGGCTCTTGAATGACACACGAACAGAAGAGAAGCAGAAGCTGACCGGTGAAATCGAACTAGGGTTCCGATTGAATCTAGTTTCCGGTTCATCGCCTCTGTGTTCCTCACTGTCGCCATCGCCGGATCCAGGTGAATCGCTGGATCTGTGGTTGTCTTGTGTTTGAAAAGAAAAATGAACAGAGTTCTTTTTGTGGGTGAAGAAGAAGCACAATGTACGTGCCTTTATTTCTGGTGGAAAATTGAATTTCTCAATTTGATCAGAAAGACCCCTCAACTTTGACAAACATTCATCATAACCCACTACTACTTGTTCATTGTCATTTAAAGCATGAAACAGATAAGTATTTGTTTCTATTAATTGCTTCCACTTGCATAATTATTTTTTTGGTACGAACTTGGTTTAGTTTGTAGCAATTAGTAATTATTTGTTTAAATGTAGAATATAGTAAAATCAAGATTGACAAGTTCGATGGTAGTGATTATGGATTTTGGAAAATGCAAATTGAAGATTTGTTGTATCAGAAAAGTTTGCATTTGCCTATGTCGGGTGAACAACCGGATGACATGTATGATGAAGAATGGAAGTTGTTGGATAGACAAGCTTTAGGTGTGGTTAGGCTTTCTTTGGCAAAGAGTGTTGCATATAACATTGTCAATGAAACAACCACATATGGTGTATTGAAAGCTTTGTCCAACATGTATGAAAAACCATTCGCTTCAAACAAAGTATTTGTAACAACCCTCGGTAAAACCAACACCCTCATAAATATTTCCGACACTCTAGTATATTTTAAAATACCATTATATGTCTCTAAATACACCCCGTACGTGAAAACCAAGCCCGAAATACGTTATAGTTTATAAAATAAATTAAAAACAAGAAATTATAAGTTGAGGCGGGCCGCGTAGACCCACCCCAACCATTCACGCGGGCGGTATCAGGGTGGAAACCTGATATCGTTGATTTCTTTAGTTCAAACGGGCCGCGTAAGACCCCGTTTAAGTTCACGCGGGCCGCGAGTGTCTCAAATGGTGGCGCAGCCTTGAGCTGACACGTGTCGACATCGTGGCGGACCTACAAGCTGACCCAGCTAAGCTACGCAGTTGACCAGAGTCAACGCGGGCCGCGTAGCCCTATGTCTTCCTTTACGCGGGCCACGTGGACACCAAGTTTCAGCACTATATAAGAAGGCCATCGGGTTTCACTTTCCGTCGTTCACAATTCGATTCTCAATCTCAATTTCTGTAGAAGAGTTATTTTAGTTGGGTATTATACCCCTAATTAGCGAGGTTCTGCTCCGTTGTAAGTATTATAACCCCAGTTTCGTAATAGTTACGCTGCCTGATTGATTTAGGGTTCCGTAACAACTGTCGTGGTTCTGCCCGACGTAGTTGTTGGAATGCCGTCTCGGGGAGGGTATCATCAATATTTTCAAAGGGTTATGATACTAACCAATGTACATTTGTATAAATTATAGATTATATCCAGGAAACCCTTACAAGAAGTCTAAGATAGCAATGCGAGTTTATCCTCTTTTGTTAATCTTTTTGTAATGTTTTACAAAACCTTAATTATTTTACAATGAAATTAAGCGGTGATTGAGTCTTTGTAGTTCTTCAATTACTGCCGGTATGTTGGGGTTTTGTATACAAAATTTACTACACTGTGAGTAGTAAGTCGGGATGACAATACGTTACCATTGGACAATGAGTTAGCCAATGTGTAATATGACCCACAAGTCAGGATTGACAGTACTAATGGAGTAATTGTGTAGACATAAACAATGTGATCGCTCTCAATACTGTTCACTGTGACTTTTATTTAAACTTGATTAAACTGGGATTCACTCACCAGTATTTTCCACTGACAAATGTTTTTAAAACGTGTTTCAGGTAACCCAATGTGACAACCAATTAGTAAAAAGCCAGCTGGAGAGCACTGAAGGCTTGGGAAAACGTGGCTATAAAAGTTACCTAATAAACGATGTTTTAAATTCAATAAAATAGGGTTTATCCCTATCAATTGTATTGTACTAAGAAACTTGGGTTTTACCCATGTGATTATTAATATTAAATGAGGTGGTTTTACTCTGATAAACATTTCCTAACTACGGTCCTGATGTAAATTCCGCTGCAAGATTAAATAGCTGATACCACCACTACTGAGTTCGCGTCCGCCCGTTCCCGGGATAGATAAGGGATCGGGGGTTGCGACAGAAGGTGGTATCAGAGCCTAGCCACTGGTCTGAGCCAAAGAAGTGTTCTGCTGACACTTACATTCTAAATTTTGTGTTAGGAAATAATGGAAATATATGCATAACTGTATTTAGTTGTTATGTGTTATTTGACTATCTGTTAGTTTACAGTATGAGTGATCAAGGACCCTCAGACATGAGTCGTCAGTTGTCTGATTCCCCTAGGAGTGAAGGTACCTCATCACAGCCTGCCCTTTCTGGGTATTCTGCTGATCAGGAAGAAGGAGTGTTTGCTTTTAGAGCTCAGTCAAAAGAGCCATTCCCTCATAAGAAACGAGGATGGTTCAGTAAGGAAGCCTTTGCTCGTAGGAAAAGAATGCGAAAGTTGCAACAGCAAAGAGTTATAGCAGCTGCTAAGTGAAAGACTGATGCCCATACGCAGGATATGCTTAATAGAAGCCTAGCCAATTTCCATATCCTAGCTACAACTGCTGCTGACCCGAGTCTGGAACAACTAGTAGCCCCACAACCACAAAACCCAGACCAACCCATGGAGATAGAAAATCCTGAAAACCAAGTGGAGATGCATGACTTTAACCCAGAAGAAATCCTTAGGGTACCTGCACCAAACCCCCTAGACCCAAATTACGACCCCTGGTGGGACGATAATAGGGACTTTGTGCAACGTTACCCTATCCATGAAGACACACCCATACAGAACATAGGAGCCTACCCAGGTATGGACCCTTTAGATCCCTATTACCATGATAACTACATTAGGGAGATCTTAGAAGATCCTTACCGATTTCAGGCACTTTCACCCCCATATCAGGAACCCGCACCCCAGATTCCAAACCCAGTCCTAGAACCTGCACCCCCAATGAGTGCAGAAAATGTCCAAGAGCTTAGGACTTTTGGGGAGGAAATTTTAGAAAGCAGTAAGAGAATGCGTCAGGTGGGAGAGCGTCTCGTATAGAAGTACGATGAGCGCAATATGGATTTTTGGATAAATCCATATCCGTGAGATGATGGAGGAAGTGATAATAATACAATAAAAAAAAATATGTGTGTACGGATGCATAGTATTATTAGTGTAATTTTCTTTCTATTGGTATTGTAATCTTTATTTCAGTACTAGTGTGTAATAGACGCATAGTATATGAAAATAGAGTACAAGTCGCAATGATCGACGTTTTTTGTTAGATTGCGTATCAAGTGATTAACTATATTAGATATTATGTTGTGATATTAATATGGGGTAAATGTTTAAAATTCAGATGGCCGACGAAGAAAATCAAGGAAATCTGAATAATGATAACCAGAGTAACATTAACGTGGTTAATGAGAATCCCAGCATCAATAACAATAACAATCAAGTGGATAATAGTGCTATCCAACACATAGTAGCACAAGGAATTATAGATGCAATGCCATTTATTCTTCAAACTGTTAAGGATGCTGATAATAAAAGTAAGCATAGCAGTAAGCGACCAATTGAACCAGACCACAGCGTGAACAATGGACCAATACTTCAATTGCCTATTCCCAAAAGGAGAAGAACCGTGTCTTACGGTTGTTCATATAAAGAATTCTGGTCTTGTAAACCAATGGAATTCTCAGGCAACGAAGGGGCCATTGCAGCTCTACGCTGGATAGAAAAGACTGAGGCAGTCTTAAGAATAAGCAAATGTGCTGAAGAAGATAAGATACTGTTTGCTTCTAATCTGTTTAAGAATGCAGCACTAGAATGGTGGAACACAATCCTCCAAACAAAAGGAAGTGATAGAACATACAATATGGAATGGGAAGAATTAAAGGACAAGGTAGAAAGGAAATTCTGCCCACCTAATGAAAAAGAACAGATAGCAAACAAATTCCTAAATCTTAGAATGACTGGTGTGGATAGTAAGGGATACACTAAAATATTCTTTGAATATGCTAGAATAGTGCCAACTCTTGCTTCACCAGAACCAGTGTTAATCTCCCGTTATATTTGGGGATTAATTGGAGAGATTAGACATGTAGTCAAGGCAGCTAGACCTCAAATCATAGAAGAGACTATAGAACTAGCCAATACCTTGACAGATGAACTAGTCCGTACTAGAGACGAAGACCAGAGGAAAAAACCTAACCCAAAGGCTTACCCAAGAATTCCGTTCTGGGAATTACAACCGTAGGAATATGGGTTCTACCTCTGCACCTTTCTGCAAAGTCTGCAAGAAAAAGCATTCGGGAAAATGCTCCACTCTTTGCAATTATTGCAAGATGCCAGGGCACAAGGAAGAAAATTGCAGGAAGAAATCCAGTAATGGATTATGCTACAACTGCGGGGAAAAAGGTCATATCAGGCCAAACTGTTCAAAACTAACCCCAGCTGCAAACAACAAGAATACTAAAAATGCTAGAGCATTTGTTTTGACTGCAGATGAAGCCAAGATGATTCCAGATGTTATAGCTGGTACGTTTTTAGTTAATGATATTTTTGCTAAAGTATTATTTGACTCTGGTGCAAACCAAAGTTTTATTAATACATCATTTTGCAAATTTCTAAATCAGTCATTAACTAAACTACCACAAGAATGTCTAGTAGAGACTGCTAATGGAGAAACTGTTAGGATTTCTGAAATCTTGCAGGGAGCAAGAATAGAATTTTTAAATCAAAAATTTGTGGCAAACCTGTATCCCATGAATCTGACAGGATTTGATGTTGTTTTAGGAATGGATTGGTTAATAGCCAATAAAACCAGTATTTTATGTGATCAAAAGTCAATTCAAGTAAATTCACAAAAAGGTAAAACGATCACAATTAAAGGAGATAAACCATTTAGAACTACAAAATTCATTTCTGTGATGAAAACTGCAAGCTATATAAGAAAAGGTTCCATAGTGTATATGATTTCCATAATCACTAACACTAAAGGAAAAGAACTAAAAGATATTCCAGTAGTATCTCAGTTTTCAGATGTCTTTCCAGAAGAACTACCAGGACTACCTCCAAATAGAGAAGTTGAATTCAGAATTCACCTGCTACCAGGAACAGCACTAATTGCCAAAGCACCTTATCGTTTGGCACCTGCAGAAATGCAAGAATTGAAGAAACAATTAGATGAATTGTTAGAGAAAGGATTTATACAACCAAGTTCGTCGCCATGGAGAGCGCCGATACTGTTTGTTAAAAAGAAGGACGGATCAATGCGTATGTGCATTGATTACCGTGAATTGAACAAGGTCACGATTAAGAATAGGTACCCATTACCGAGAATCGATGATCTGTTTGATCAACTGCAAGGAGCTCGATTTTTCTCTAAAATCGATTTAAGGTCAGGATATCATCAATTAAAGGTACAGGAAGAGGACAATCCTAAAACCGCTTTCAGAACAAGGTATGATCATTATGAATTTACTGTCATGCCATTTGGTTTAACCAATGCCCCAGCTACATTTATGGACATGATGAACCGAATATGTAAGCCATATTTGGATAAGTTCATAATTGTCTTTATAGATGATATTCTAATTTACTCTAAGAGTAAAGAAGATCATGCAAGGCATTTGCATGCACTTTTAAGTCTATTAAGAAAGGAAAAGCTTTACGCTAAATTTTCAAAGTGCGAGTTTTGGTTAGAACAGGTACAATTTCTTGGACACCTAGTCAATCATGAAGGAATTCATGTGGATCCAACAAAGATTGAGGCGATTACTAAATGGAAAATCCCTGAATCACCAACCGAGGTTAGAAGTTTCTTAGGATTGGCCGGTTATTATAGAAGATTTACTCAAGATTTTTCTAGAATAGCCATTCCCTTAACTAAGCTAACCTGTAAATCTGTTAAGTTTGAATGGGGATTAAAACAAGAAGAAGCCTTTAGAATCCTTAAGCAAATATTAACCCATACACCCATACTAGCATTACCAGAAGGAGCTGAAGACTTCGTAGTCTATTGTGATGCTTCTAAATTAGGTTATGGATGTGTATTGATGCAACGACAAAAGGTTATAGCTTATGCATCTAGACAAATTAAGAATCATGAGCAGAATTATTCAACCCATGATTTAGAGTTAGGAGCTATAATCTTTGCTCTTAAAATCTGGAGACATTACCTTTATGGTAGTAAGTTTACCATATTCACTGATCATAAGAGTTTAAGGTATATTTTCAAGCAAAAGGAATTGAATATGAGACAAAGACGCTGGATGGAAATGCTTAGTGACTATGATTGTGATATTCAGTATCATGAAGGAAAAGCAAACGTAGTAGCAGATGCTTTAAGCCGAAAGTATCATGAAAAGCCAAAAAGGGTACGTTCTCTTAAATTAAATCTGCAAGTAGATTTAAATGATTAGATAAGAGAAGCACAAGAATCAGTAATCAAGGATGATTCTGAAAAATTAAAAGGTATGCTGAAAGAATTAGAACAAGGAACAAATGGAATTTGGAGATTTCATGAAAAGAGAATGTGGATACCTAAATTAGGAAACCTACGTCATCGTATACTAGAAGAGGCCCATAAGTCTAAATATACAATGCATCCAGGAAGTGATAAAATGTATCAGGATTTAAGGAAAAATTTCTGGTGGATAGGAATGAAAAAAGACATAGCAACCTATGTTTCTAAATGTTTAACTTGTTCACAAGTTAAAGCTGAACACCAGAAACCCTCAGGTTTATTGCAACAATTAGAAATGCCGGTGTGGAAATGGGAATTGATAACAATGGATTTTGTTACTAAATTACCCAAAACAAGGAAAGGTAATGATACAATCTGGGTGATTGTAGATAGGCTAACCAAGTCAGCTCATTTCCTACCTATGAAAGAAACTTTCAGTATGGAACAATTAGCTAAATTATATGTAAATGAAATTGTTTCTTTACATGGCATTCCTTTATCAATTGTTTCTGATAGGGATAGTCGATTTACCTCTCATTTTTGGTCAAGTTTCAAAAAGGCAATGGGAACCAAGTTAAACTTGAGCACAGTTTATCATCCTCAAACGGATGGACAAAGCGAAAGGATAATTCATACAATGGAAGACATGCTTAGAGCTTGTGTAATCGATTTTGGAGGTAATTGGGACAATCACTTACCTTTAATAGAATTTTCTTATAATAATAGTTATCACACAAGTATCAATGCTGCACCATTCGAAGCACTTTATGGACGAAAGTGTCGAACCCCAGTCTGTTGGGCAGAAATTGGGGAAAAACAACTATCTGGACCAGAGATAGTGCAAGAAACAACTGACAAAATCATTCAAGTCAAGGAACGACTGAAAGCCGCACGTGATCGACAAAAGAGCTATGCCGATAACCGACACAAGCCATTAGAATTTCAAGTAGGGGATAAAGTACTGTTAAAAGTCTCTCCTTGGAAAGGAGTAGTAAGATTCATCAAACGAGGAAAGCTAAGTCCCAGGTATGTTGGACCTTTTGAGATTATTAGAAGAATAGGACCTGTAGCCTATCAGCTACAACTGCCAGAGGAAATGGCAGGAATACATGATGTATTTCATGTATCAAATCTCAAAAAGTGTTTAGCTGATGAATCACTAATAGTACCTCTTAAGGATATAGAGGTAAATGAACAACTCAAGTTTGTAGAAAGACCTCTACAAATTGAAGATAGGAAAGTCAAGAATCTCAAACATAAGAGACTAGTTCTGGTCAAAGTAAAGTGGGACTCCAAAAGAGGACCTGAGTACACATGGGAGCTTGAATCTGAAATGAAAAGAAAATATCAGCACTTATTTCCGTAGATCTCGAGGACGAGCTCTAAAACAAGGTGGGGAGGATGTAACAACCCTCGGTAAAACCAACACCCTCATAAATATTTCCAACACTCTAGTATATTTTAAAATACCCTTATATGTCTCTAAATACACCCCGTACGTGAAAACCAAGCCCGAAATACGTTATAGTTTATAAAATAAATTAAAAACAAGAAATTATAAGTTAAGGCGAGCCACGTAGACCCACCCCAACCATTCACGCGGGCGGTATTAGGGTGGAAACCTGATATCGTTGATTTCTTTAGTTCAAACGGGCCGCGTAAGACCCCGTTTAAGTTCACGCGGGCCGCGAGTGTCTCAAATGGTGGCGCAGCCTTGAGCTGACACGTGTCGACATCGTGGCGGACCTACAAGCTGACCCAGCTAAGCTACGCAGTTGACCAGAGTCAACGCGGGCCGCGTAGCCCTATGTCTTCCCTTACGCGGGCCGCGTGGAGACCAATTTTCAGCACTATATAAGAAGGCCATCGGGTTTCACTTTCCGTCGTTCACAATTCGATTCTCAATCTCAATTTCTGTAGAAGAGTTATTTTAGTTGGGTATTATACCCCTAATTAGCGAGGTTCTACTCCGTTGTAAGTATTATAACCCCAGTTTCGTAATAGTTACGCTGCCCGATTGATTTAGGGTTCCGTAACAACTGTCGTGGTTCTGCCCGACGTAGTTGTTGGAATGCCGTCTCGGGGAGGGTATCATCAATATTTTCAAAGGGTTATGATACTAACCAATGTACATTTGTATAAATTATAGATTATATCCAGGAAACCCTTACAAGAAGTCTAAGATAGCAATGTGAGTTTATCCTCTTTTTGTTAATCTTTTTGTAATGTTTTACAAAACCTTAATTATTTTACAATGAAATTAAGCGGTGATTGAGACTTTGTAGTTCTTCAATTACTGTCGGTATGTTGGGGTTTTGTATACAAAATTTACTACACTGTGAGTAGTAAGTCGGGATGACAATACGTTACCATTGGACAATGAGTTAGCCAATGTGTAATATGACCCACAAGTCAGGATTGACAGTACTAATGGAGTAATTGTGTAGACATAAACAATGTGATCGCTCTCAATACTGTTCACTGTGACTTTTATTTAAACTGGGATTCACTCACCAGTATTTCCCACTGACAAATGTTTTTAAAACGCGTTTCAGGTAACCCAATGTGACAGCCAATTAGTAAAAAGCCAGCTGGAGAGCACTGAAGGCTTGGGAAAACGTGGCTATAAAAGTTACCTAATAAACGATGTTTTAAATTCAATAAAATAGGGTTTATCCCTATCAATTGTATTGTACTAAGAAACTTGGGTTTTACCCATGTGATTATTAATATTAAATGAGGTGGTTTTACTCTGATAAACATTTCCTAACTACGGTCCTGATGTAAATTCCGCTGCAAGATTAAATAGCTGATACCACCACTACTGAGTTCGCATCCGCCCGTTCCCGGGATAGATAAGGGATCGGGGGTTGCGACAGTATTCCTCATCCGATAATTGGTTAACACCAAGATGAAGGAAGGCATGTCGGTTACCGCTCACATAAATGAGTTTAACTCGATTATCTCTCGTTTAGCCTCAGTTGAAATAAAGTTTGAAGATGAAGTACAAGCGCTACTCCTTTTATCATCATTGCCCGACAGTTGGCCAGGCACAGTCACAGCTGTTAGTAGTGCATCCGACACTACCAAACTCACTTCGAGAGTATTCATGACTTGATAGTAAATGAAGATATTAGACGGAGAAGCAATGGTGAGACTCCTAATTCTAGTTCTTTATTGCATACAGAAAGTAGAGGAAGAAGAAACGAAAGAGGACATAGTCGAGGCAGGTACAAGTCCAGAAAAAGGGGACAGTTAAAGAACAGAAAAGACGTTGAATGTGGGAATTGCAAAGAAAAATGTCACTTTAGAAGCCAATGTACAAAACCAGCTGCAAAGAAAGAAGTAAATAGTGTATCCTCGAAAGAATTAGGTGATGCTCTCTCCTGTTCTGTTGAAGATTCAGTTGAATCTTGGATTATGGATTTGGGTGCTTCTTTCCATGCTATCTCATGCCCAGATATGGTTAAGAATCTATGAACAGGTAACTTTGGTAAAGTTCATTTAGCAGATGATCAAATGCTTGATATCACAGGTATTGGAGATGTAGACTTGAAGACCTCATTAGGAACTATATGGACATTGAAAAATGTCAGGGTTATTACTAACTTGAGGAGAAAGTTGATTTCAGTTGGTAAACTGGTTGATGAAGGGTTTAATGTTCATTTTGGGGGTGGGCAATGGAAAGTGATCAAAGGCAATTTAGTGATTGCCAAAGGAAAGAAGAGAGGCACTTTATACATGGCAGAAGTTTCTGCTGAAGGTGTTCATGCAATGACCACCGGTCCAAGTCCATAAAATTTATGGCACAACCGACTCGGACACATGAGCGAGAAGGGATTGAAGATGTTAGCTCAGAAAGGAAAGTTTCCAGACTTGAAGAAAGTGAAAACTGAATTTTGTGAACCTTGTGTTCTTGGAAAACAAAAGAGGGTTACTTTTGTGAAGACAGGGAGAACACCAAAAGCTCAGAAGTTGGAGCTTGTTCACTCCAATGTATATGGACCAACTTCAGTTTCATCTCTAGGAGGCTCGAGGTATTATGTTACCTTCATCGATGATTCAACACACAAGGTATGGGTATATTTTCTTAAACATAAATCTGGTGTATTTGATGCTTTTAAGATATGGAAATCTGCTGTTGAAAATGAAACTAATTTGAAGGTAAAGTGCATAAAGTCGGACAATGGTGGTGAATACATAAGCAAGCAGTTCACTGACTATTGTGCCAAGGAAGGGATAAAGATGATCAGGACAGTTCCCGGAACTCCTTAGCAGAATGGTGTAGCTGAGAGAATGAATAGAACTCTAAATGAGAGGGCTAGAAGCATGAGGCTAAATGTCGGGATGCCCAAGACATTCTGGGCCGATGCAGTTAATACTGCAGCCTACTTGATCAACCGTTCCCTTAGATTTCAAGTTGCCAGAAGAAATGTGGCAAGAAAAGGAGGTAAGTCTCGAACACTTACGAGTCTTTGGTTGTAGTGCTTACGATTTGTTAGAAGTTGGTGACAAGGATAAGTTAGACTCAAAATCCAAGAAGTGCACATTCATTGGTTATGGGTCAGAAGAAATGGGTTACAGGCTTTGGGATAATGAAGGCAGAAAAGTAATCAGAAGCAAGAATGTCGTCTTCAATGAAAACGAATTGTACAAAGACAGAAACACCAAGAGATAAGAAGTTCAGAAAGAATATGTTGAATTTGAAAGTGGTGAAACAAGAAAAGAAGCTTCAGTCGACATTCTAGCAAATGGGAATGAGTCAACCGACAGTGGGAGCTCAGGGGAAAATTCTAGTAATGATCCTGAAGAAGAAGAAGAAGAAGAAGAAGTTGCTCCTCAAACTCCAGAATCCCCAGAAACTCCTCAATTTCAACCAAGAAGATCCTCCAGATTCATTAGACCACCAGACAGATATTTAACATCTGTCAATTACATACTTCTGACAGAAAATGGTGAACCCCAGTGTTACTCAGAAGCCATGGGGTTGAAAGATTCATTGCAGTGGGAGCTAGCAATGAAAGATGAAATGAAGTCGCTTTAGAAGAACAAGACCTGGCGCTTAACAAAGCTTCCAGCTGGGAAGAAGGCTCTTCAGAACAAATGGGTTTTCAGGGTCAAAGATGAACATGATGGTACCAAACGGTACAAAGCAAGATTAGTAGTCAAGGGATTTCAACAGAAAGAGGGAATTGATTTAAATGAAATATTTTCTCCAGTGGTGAAGATAACTACTATCAGACTTGTTCTCAGTATTGTAGCAGCAGAAGGCTTGCATCTAGAGCAGCTAGATGTCAAGACAACTTTTCTACATGGTAACCTAGAAGAAGACATCTACATGACACAACTAGAAGGTTTTCAGGTTAAAGGTAAAGAAATCTTGGTGTGTAAATTGAAAAAGAGTTTGTATGGTCTGAAACAAGCGCCCAGACAATGATATTTGAAGTTTGATAACTTCATGGGAAGAGTTGGTTATAAGAGATGTGACAATGACCATTGTTGTTACATCAAGAAGTTCAAGGGTTCTTATATCATTCTACTACTATATGTGGATGATATGTTGATTGCAGGTTCAGACATGACAGAAATCAAGAAGTTAAAGAAGCAAATGTCTGAAGAGTTTGAGATGAAAGACTTGGGAGCTACAAATCAAATACTGGGGATGGGTATTTTCAGAAACAAAGATGGTTCTTTGACACTCTCTCAAGAGAAGTACATTGAGAAAGTGTTAGAGAGATTCAGCCTTAAAGATGCCAAGATCAGAAGCACACCTTTGGGAAGTCACTTTAAGCTTTCTAAAGTTCAGTCACCCAAATCAGATGAAGACAAAGCAGAAATGGCTAAAGTTCCGTATGCATCTGCAGTTGGTAGCCTCATGTATGCAATGGTATGCACGAGACCAGATATAGCTCATGGAGTGGGAGTTGTTAGTCGGTTTATGTCCAATCCGGGAAGAGAACATTGGGAAGAAGTTAAATGGTTGCAGAGATACTTGAAGGGAACTTCAAAGATGGCATTGCATTTTAAGAGGAAAGATGTTATTCTGAAGGGTTTTGCAGATGCAGACCTTGGTGGTTGTAAAGAATCTTACAAAAGCACCACCGGATATGTCTTTATAGTGGGAGGCACTGCGGTAAGTTGGATGTCCAGGCTACAGAAAAGTGTTGCCCTTTCAACCACAGAAGCAGAGTATATGGCAGTTGCTGAAGCAAGCAAAGAGCTTATATGGTTAAAAAAATTTCTCAAAGAGCTTGGCAAGGAACAAGTTGATTGTGCACTATTCTGTGACAATCAAAGTGCAATTCATCTTGCAAAGAATCCTGTCTTCCATTCGAAGACGAAACATATACAGCTGAGATATCACTTTATCAGAGAGCAAGTTAGTGAAGACACTCTGAAGTTGAAGAAGATCAAAGGAAGTGAAAATCCATCTGATATGTTGACTAAGGTTGTCACCTTAGAGAAGTTGAAGCTTTGCATAGCTTCAACTGGCCTTCAGGATAATTGAAGAGAAGGTTGGGTAACTAGGAATGTGCTAAGATCAAAAGTTTTTTACAGAAATACTGATGCACAGTTGAAGCACAGGTGAAGATTATTCCGTGGCTTCAAGTGAGAGATTGTTGAGTGTGAATCCACTTGATCAAGTTGATGTCAGAAAAGCTGGTCAAAAGGGTAAGAGGATAAAAAGGCAGGGGTGATCCAGTCTTCACTGTGATCCATAATTCACGGATCTTGTTTTTTTTTTTTTTTTTTGACTTTCTTCTTTCATTCAATCTTATATATGAGATTGTTTTGTATCTGTAATTACTTGTACCAAGCTAATAAAAACCTCCTACTTACCGAGAGTGGACGTAGGTCAGAGCTGGACCGAACCACTATAAATCTTTGTGTTCTTGATTGTGAGTTGAGCGTGTGTGTTGACTGTGTTCGTGTGACCCGTTTGATCCTAACAATAGGGTACCCTAAAAGAGTGTTTAAAGAGAAAATCAAAAACTAAAACCAAAAAGATACGTGGCTCGAAATCTGATATGGATTTGATGTAAAAGTTAGTTGACTGTTACTTGGACCAATTAGGTAGAGGAAAATAGCATACGAAAGGCCCAAACATAAGAAAATGAGCATAATTTGGGCTAAAAGTGGAGTTACAGGCCCATAATTAGTGAACGGAAAGGTCTCAATGAGCCAGATTGTGGCTACCGCCTTAAGGAGTTTTACCCAACTATCAGACCCGAATTCCATCATTAATGCATCAATTTCATCAATAAAGGTTCTTTTACCCAATTTAGAATTCACGGTAAAAGGTGCATTTTATTCATTCAACAATATACTAGTTTATTTTTAATAACGGAAAAAAAAAAGATAATAAATATATCTTTTTATTCATTCTGCGTTATCTTTTTGTGCTTCCGCTCTGCGTCTAAATAAAAAACAAAAAACAATAACAAACGATCCCATAAAATCAAACCCATTAAACAGATGATGTAGCCATGAACATATCCAAGCAGTTCACACTAGCAAGCCCTTTGTTCCAAAACTTATCATAATATTCCCCATATGTAAACTCTCTGTACACAGCAGGCTCATCAAGGCTAACCAGTTTCGGAGCGGGCCCAATCATCGCATCAGGCGACGGACAATAAAACGTCGGTATAGACAACCGTTCTCTATCGCAGTTCACCACAGCCCGGTGCAAAACACTCTTGTACTTATCATTACTAATCACCTGCATTTGATCACCAATATTGATAATAAACGTGTTTGGAACCGGACGGACCGCAACCCAATGCCAGGGGCGGACCCATGTATACCGGAACGGGGTCCCCGGACCCCAATCTTTTTTTAAAAAGTAGTAGAACCGGTATATAAAATTTGTTATGGACCCCATAAAATTATTAAGTTGGACCCCATAACAATGAAAGTGAGCCTGGTGTAGTGGTAAAACCCCTTGTTTACATACAAAAGATCCTAGGTTCGATACCTGTTGGCTTCATTTTTTTGTGTTTTTTTTTTTAAATCTGAAAAATTTGAACACCGGAAAAATTGGACCCCATTGTTCCAAAATCCTGGGTCCGCCACTGCCCAATGCCCGTCTCGCATGACCTGGAGCCCAGGGACCTCATCCTGAAGAAGGATAGTGATGAGATTACTATCCGTGTGCCCGGGCAGCCCGTAAGTCAAATCAGGCTGCGGGCAGGGCGGGTAGTAATTCAAAGCCATATGTTGTCCATGTTTTCCTAATTGTTTGTTAATGTAGTCTTTTTCGAGTCCTAAGCTCTCCGAAATGGCATCGACCAATCGGAGGGCGAGGTCTCTTGTACTGTGGGAATATTCGGCGACATGGGCCCGAAAGTTGGCCGGGTTGGTGGGCCACTCGTTGATGTAGTCTTGAATTGGGTAGCAATGGAGTCTTAAGAAGTCTCTCCAGTTAGCGACTTTTTCGGTGCGTATGTTGAAGCTGGTGGAGAGTCTTGTGGTTCGCTTTGGGTCGTCTGAGTACGTCTTGAGTCGTTCTTGTTCGGGTAGCTTGAAGAATTCACGCGCGATTTGCATCATGTTGGCTATGGTTGATTCGGGTACCCCATGGTTTTTCACCTGTGAAATGAGAATGTGAAAAATATGTTAAAGAAACAAACATGAAAAGCATGTAAATGAGTAGAACTTTTACCATTAGTACTTTAGTAGGTGGTTTGCTAATTTTATGCGAGTGTTAGTAGGTGGGGAATGAGAATTTTATGAAACTAGGCACTTTGCATGTTAAAAAATAGCCGAGTCTTAGGGGCTGTTTGGCTAAGCTTATTTTAGTGACTTATTTACTTATTTACTTTTTGAAAAGTTAAAAGGTGTTTGGGTTAGCTTATTATGTGAGAGGAATAAGTAAATAAGTCATTCCATTATGACTTATTTGCTTTTCAAATAAGCAAATAAGTAAATAAGTCAAAAAAATAAGCTTAGCCAAACAGCCCCTTAGGGTGAGGGGGGGCACTCCCCTAAGAGGGGAGTCCCCTCTCTTACGCACACCCAATCAGGTTATGTCACGTCAACTCCACTCTTAAACTCCCCTCACACCCCAATTTGATGGCGGCACTCCCCTCGTAGGTGACTTGTTTTTTTTATTAAAAAAAAAAAGTTTTCATTGGTTGATTGAATGGTGGCCCCACCTTCTCTCTCCTCCCCTCTTCGGTGCCTCCTCCCCGATTTGGCTCCCCCATTTGAGTCCCCGCATGGATGGCAGCACTCTCCCGATCGGCAAAGTCGGTCCCCGCACGGGGTCACCGAGGGTGCCCCCTCACCCTTAGAAAAAGCTGACAAAAAATAATATAAAAAAATGACACTATTACTTGGAATAACTGATAAAATATATAATAAAAGAACTAATTATGCGACTTCATGTCTCTACCGGCAAATTCAGTTTTTTAATATATTTAATCAGATTCCGCTAGTCTAAGCAGCAGTCATTTTTTATTTTTATTTTTTTCTAGACTTCCCTATTTCAACTAGCGGAATGCCTAGTTTCACAAATTTCTCATTCCCCACCATGGAATAATAATAATAATAATAATAATAATAATAATAATAATAATAATAATAATAATAATAATAATAAAAAATGAAAATAACAAGGGGATAGACCGTAAACTAATAAACCAAACTATATACAATTAACAACCTGGAAAAAGCCATATTTTCGGCATGCTAAACCAATTTGATCGACGACATGAGAGCGATTTGGGCCACATAGATCGTTTAGATCGATGAGTGGGATGGGATCATCGTAAACGTCTTGAAGATTGGGACGTTCGGAGATGGGGCGGATGTAGTTCGAAGGGACATGATCGATTTTTTCGGAGGAAACGAGGTCGCTAACTAGTAATGTTTTAGAGTTAGAAGCCATTGTTGAAGAGAGATGTGATGTGAGGTGCAAATGAGAATGGAACAGTTTATATAACCATTGAAGTGAGTAGAGAGTATCGAATTTGGTTTGGTCATGTCATGTCATGTGAATGTGATTGTGTTGATGATGATTATCGATAAAGATGACGTAGTGTTTGGTGACATAAGCAATATTGACATGTGGTCTTACGTACATAATATTGGATTTAAGTGTGCCTTCATAAAATTCAAAATTGTGAATTTGTCATAATGTCTGCCAAACTTTACCATTGTCATAGCCTCTAGATTTTCAAAATTGTGAATTCGTTAGGTGGTTTGAGCAAGTTTTTATGACTTCTATTCAGTTTTTTTTTTTTTACTGTAAACATTTTCAATAATTGATTTTACATCAATATCGCAGGTAAGCGAGCAACAAGCTGCGCCGCTACCCCTTTCTGGATAGCAAACCCTAGCCTATTAAAAAAAAATCTAAAACATTTTCAGTTTTAGATTTAGATTTTTTTTTTTTTTTTTTTTTTGTGATCCGCAGTGAATGTGAATAGTATCTATGAGAATATGCTAGTTGAATAATCGGATATGATATGTTTCTCGTTGTTTGTGATGAGTTGGCAAACACGTATTGGATTTTTGATATAATTACTATTTACATCTCTTAGTTTACTTAGAACCAAAACTAGTTTTGAAAATTGACTAGTAACCATAAAAACTTATTCAAACTACGTAAAGATAAAAAGAAAATAAAAAGAAAGAAATTCGAGATGACACGTACATCTACTACAGTGGGCAGTGGCGGAACTAGAAGAAAAATTTAGGGGTATCCTAATATTTTTTTTAACCTAGGGTAGTCCATAAGTATTCGAGGACCCTGTGCAGCTAGTAAAAAAATGGGCCCTTAAAATTTTCTTTTACCTAGAGTCATCCCTAAGAATTCGAGATCCCTTAGGAGCCATGTGCGGCTAGTAAGTATATATAATTACTAGGTTACCGACCTTGTGTTACACGGGTTGAATAAAAAAATATTAAACAATTAATAATAAGATTTAGAAATTATAATATGATATTTTGAGATCAGCTACAAGTGAAATTAAGTATTAGTTTGTTGTGAATCATAACAATTTAATCATAAGATCCAAATATAATTACCTACAGCATGTTTTGGTTATCATTTTTTTATTAAAAGGTGTAACACACGTGAGGACGTTATTAAATGTTTTTTTTAACAAAACTTTACACGTTATATTAAAGTTTTATAGATAATATTTAGTTTGTAGAAAAAAATTCAACAACAAAACGAACAGAAAACTTATTAATATAGTAAATCTAATATTTAAAAAAATAATAAATGAACAAAGTAACAAAAAAAGTTAAAACAAATAAGTAATTTGATTATTTTTTTGACATGTCTTTTTGAAAGATTAAAAGTTTAGATATTAATTCAAGTTTGAATGCATGTAAGTTCTGACTTTTGCACCTTTTTTGCTTTTTCATTCATGTTCCCGAGATTCTCCTATATATATTAATATTAAAATAAAATCTTGATGATCATATAACTTCATCTTCTTCAATTTGGCTGATACAAGTTTCCCTTCACCGGAAAATTTTGTTTGTGTCAACAGCAAAATTTAATATCACCTTATCTTTACCTACACTCAGTGACTCAGGGGTATCCCAGATAAAAAAAAAACGGTGACTAAGAAAAAAATTACACTTCGTCAAAAAGTTGAGGGTATCCCGTGCAACCCCTCGCCTAGAGATAGATCCGCCCCTGACAGTGGGATTCCGTCACACTACGTGGGTGAAATTCGTTAGGTGTGAGTTCGATTCGTTACAGCATCAGCACTCGCTATTGCAACCAAAACATAAAGATAAAAAAAAACATATATCGATACGTGTTTTACATCGATCGAAAATCATAAAAACAAATATCAGTACCGGTTCTGGTACCAATGTTGTTCGGTCGGAATCGGTTTTATTTGTTAGGGCACCACCACTTATATAGCCTATGATACAAAAAGAAAAAATTAAACACAAACGTGTATTCAGATTTTTGTAAAAGGTTTAATGAATGCTTAGTGTAATTGTAATTTGGGAGAGCCAAGGGGACGACGACAGTCGTGTAGTCGACCTTGACTACAGCGTCCGGTGTCACGATGGTTGACACGTCGTTCTTTCCCGTTAAAAAAATTGTGCAAAAAAACAACCGAGGGGAAGATTCATGCAAGAAAACAGTTTCAAAGCATGACGAAGGAAAGAAAAAAAGAAACAAAAAACAACCTCATCTCTGACCAATCAGATCAAGTTCACAATTGTAGACTGTAGTATATAAATAAATAATGATAATATAATATAATATAATATAATTTTGTTTTTTACTAATTTATATGTTGTAACTTGTAAGCGTGGAGCATATTTGAGTTTCTGTAAAGTAGGGTAGATTCACATAAAAATTTTCAAATTATATAATATTGAAGTACTTAAAATCTTATATCAGTTGTAATGTTGCTCTGGGTTCACATAATCACTTTGTTTTTAAGAGGTCTTTTTTTTTCTAAAATGGTATTGGTCAGGGCGGACCTACCCTTTGGCCAGGGTGGACGGCCGTACCCATTGAAAAAAAAATTAGTGTATATTTTAGACAAAAAAACCCGACCGTACCTCTTGAAAATATGGTTGAACACCTCATCCGCACCCCTACCAAATAATTTCTGGATCCACCACTGGTGTTGGTGAAATAAATATTTATTAAAATGGTGTTGGTCTAAAAATATTTACCAAAATGGTGTTTTATCTATCTTTAGTACTTTCTCACTTCTAATTTCATTGGATAACTTTGCTTTTTTAATTATATTTACTTAATCACTTTTTATATAAAGATTTTTTTTTTAACCGCAATATAAAGAAATTAAATCGTTAACCTCAAATACTTTCTAGAACTTTGTGATGTCACAACTAATATTAAGTTTGAATTAACTTTTATCAACATATTAATTTGTTATCATCCATTTTATATTTTCACTATATATAAAAAACATTGAGCACAGTAAGATAAAAATTTAAATTATATGTATACATCTATATAAACTAAATAAAAAGAAAACATTGAGCAACACTAAAATATTTTTTTAATTATTTGTATGCATCTATATAAACTAAATAAAAACTAGCGTTTTTGCTCGTGCATTGCGGTAGTGCGTTACTGTTGGCAATCGTTTATTGGTTCGGTTTGTTACAATACCAGTACTAAACATGCACTCAATATGGAAATCAACATGTAACACCTCGCTTTTCACAGCTTTCCGTTTTTTTAGAAAAATCGTATTGTAATCTATTTTCGGAAAGTTGTTTCTCTTGTAATCATATCCTATTTCGAATCATTTTAAATCCAAGATTTTGATCGTAATAAAATTGATATTCTATATGAAATATACATTGTTTATAAATGTTTATACCTTCATACATACATTCTTTTGATACATGATTCATGATTCTCATAAACATAATTTTAACTCGCAAACAACGATTGTGTATTCGTAATTTCAAACTGTCCATACATACAAATGCTTGATTATTCAATTACAAGACTAACATATATATTTTCCACTTATTTAATACCTAAATATATATTATACATACTTGATTTCTACAGTCACATGTTTCCTCCTTTTTCTTACTTAAAACATGTATATTATACATTTTAGACCTTGTTACATATTAGATACATATTAAACAACATGTAACACATTAACAACAAATACCAAACTAATGTTGTCAAAATAAATAAATAAATAAATAAAAACTTAAAGCTGGCCAAAATTTTTAAATTTGTGGTTAGTTGTCTTGTTTTAATGTTTTATCTCCCAACTACTTGCACTTAATGCCCAACCAACTTAACCCTAATTGCTCCCCTATATAAACAACACTTCCCCACCTTTTTTACCACTTTACAAACACTCTAAACCTCTCAAAAACAGCTGAAATTTCAGCCATTCCAAGTGAGTTTTAACTCACTTCTTCTACTATTTTCTTCTCATTTCTTCTTCTAAACACTTGGATAATCTTTAGGAAGGTTTTCACAAGTTTGCTTGGGCAAACTGTCACACCCCAACCGATGGCGGAAACATCGGGATGAGACGAAAACGAGATTGCAAGAGAGTTCATAACACTATTCGTGATAATAATTAAATAATGGATTGCATTTCATTTCTAAAAGTCAATTACATAGGTTAAAATCAAATACAACAACTTGATGTACAATATGCTCAATACAAGAATACAACAAACAAGAACAAATTGATACAAAAAAATAAAGCTTAAGACGTCTACGTGTGTATCTAAGTATCATCACTACTTCAATTTCAAAGTGTCATCATCCTCAACCTGTAACATGTTTAAAATAAAGTTCAATGCAAAAGCAAAGGCGAGTATACAAGTTTTGATATATGTAGCATACGAAAGATAAGTTTTAAAATCATTCCACGTGGCAAGCTATTGATAACAAGATAAACATCAAAATCGGCATGTGTTCGACTAATCAACCCAATGATGAAACGCAATAAGCTCATGACATAACCCAAAGTTTACAGGCGGTGCGTTAATCCTATAGCGCTATTGTCGCAACCCTCGGTCCCTATTTCCTGGGATCGGGCGGACGCGAACTCAGATGTGGTGGTATCATTATTTGGCAGCGCAAATTTTATCAGGACCGGAGTTAGGAAATATTTTATCAGAGTAAAATACCACATTTTCATATCCTAATAAATACATGGGTAAAACCCAAGTTTCCATTACAAACATGTTTATAGGGATAAACCATAATTTATTGAATTTAAAACATCGTATTTTAGGTAACTTTTATAGCCACATTTTTTCCAAGCCTCCAGTGCTCTCCAGCTGGCTTCTAATTGGCTTTCACATTTTGTTACCTGAAACGCGTTTTAAAAAAATTTGTCAGTGGGAAATACTGGTGAGTGAATCCCAGTTTAATCAAGAAGTGTTTATCCTTTAACAGTATTGAGAGCAATCACAATGTTTATTTCTACACAATTACTCATCCAGTACTGTCAATCCTGACTGGTGGGTCATATTACTCATTGGCTATCTCGTTGTCCAATGGTAACGTGTTCCACATTTTGTATACAAAACCCCAACATACCGGCAGTAATTGAAGAACTATAAAGACTCAATCACTACTAATCACATTGTAAATTATTTAAGGTTTTGTAAAAACAGTTTACAAAAAGGAGATTACTCACATTGCTACTTTAGACTTTTCTTGGTGGATTCCTGGTTATAATCTATTAATTAAACAATGCACGTGTGTTAGTATAATAACCCTATATTTACATTAGTAATACCCTCCTCGAGACGGCATTCCAACGACTACGTCGGGCAGAACTTCAACAGCCGTTACGGAATCCTGAATCAATCGGGTAGCGTATCTAATACGTAACCGGGGGTTATGATACTTACAATGAGGCAGAACTTCGTTATTTAGGGGGTATAATGCCCGAGATTATAATAGCTATGCAGAAAATTGAGAGAGAAAGAGGTTTGTGGGAAGAATTCAAATGAACAGCCGAATGCATCTATTTATAGTTGTGATCGTCGACCTTGTCGCGCCCCGCGGAGGACACCAAGCAGGGCTTTGCGGCCCGCGACCTAGGGGGTAGGGCCTAGCTGAGCTTAATCGTCAAGTATAGACTTGACACGATCTTGACACGTGGCGGCACAGGGTGAGGCCTGGTGTCCAGGTGCTCGCGGCCCACGTAGAACGAAGAACAGTCTGTCGCGGCCCGCGACAGACTTGTTTTTCTTGTTTTATTTTATTGTTAATTATATATGGTATTTTGGACTCGGTTTTCGTATACGGGGTGTGTTTTAGGACGTGTAGGGACACTTTAAATATATTAGGGGTGTCAGAAATATTTTGGAGGTTGTTATATCCTCCCCACCTTATTTTAGAACTCGTCCTCGAGGTCTACTGGAATAGGTGTGGATATTTCCTTTGCATCTCTAATTCAAGCTCCCATGTGTACTCTGGTCCTCTCTTGGAGTCCCATTTAACTTTGACTAGTACCAGTCTCTTGTGTTTGAGATTCTTGACTTTTCTGTCTTCAATCTGTAGAGGCTTCTCTACAAACTTTAACTGTTCATTTATCTCTATTTCCTTAAGAGGCACTATTAGAGATTCATCGGCTAGGCATTTCTTAAGATTACATACATGAAATACATCATGTATTCCTGTCATTTCCTCTGGCAGTTGTAGCTGATAGGCTACAGGTCCTATTCTTCTAATAATTTCAAAAGGTCCAACATACCTGGGGCTTAGCTTTCCTCTTTTGATGAATCCTACCACTCCTTTCCAAGGAGAAACTTTTAATAAGACTTTGTCTCCTACCTGAAATTCCAATGGTTTTCGCATGTTATCATCATAAACCTTTCTGACGATCGCGTGCTGCTTTTAGTCTTTCCTTGACTTGAATAATCTTGTCTGTTGTTTCTTGTATTATCTCTGGTCCAGATAATTGCTTTTCTCCAATTTCTGCCCAACAGACTGGGGTTCGACACTTTCGTCCATAAAGTGCTTCGAATGGTGCAGCATTGATACTAGTATGATAGCTGTTATTGTAAGAAAATTCTATTAATGATAAGTGATCGTCCCAATTACCTCCGAAATCAATTACATAAGCTCTAAGCATATCTTCCATTGTCTGAATTGTCCTTTCGCTTTGTCCATCAGTTTGAGGATGATAAGCTGTGCTTAGATTTAGCTTGGTTCCCATTGCTTTTTGGAAACTTGTCCAAAAATGAGAGGTAAAACGGCTATCTCTATCAGAAACAATTGATAAAGGAATTTCATGTAATGAAACTATTTCATTTACATACAGCTTAGCTAATTGTTCCATGCTGAAAGTTTCCTTCATTAGTAAGAAATGAGCTGACTTAGTTAGCCTATCTACAATCACCCAGATTGTATCATTGCCTTTTCGTGTCTTGGGTAATTTGGTAACAAAGTCCATGGTTATCAATTCCCATTTCCATACAGGCATTTCCAATTGTTGTAACAAACCTGAGGGTTTCTGATGTTCAGCTTTGACCTGTGAATAAGTTAGACATTTGGCAACATAAGCTGCTATATCCTTTTTCATTCCTATCCACCAGAAATTCTTTCTTAAGTCTTGATACATTTTATCATTTCCAGGATGCATCGTATACTTAGACTTATGGGCTTCTTCTAATATACGGTGGCGTAGGTTTCCTAGTTTAGGTATCCACATTCTCTTCTTATGGAATCTCCAAATTCCATATGTTTCTTGTTCTAATTCCTTAATCATTCCTTTCAAATTCTCAGTACCATCCTTGATTACTGATTTCTGTGCTTTTCTAATCTGTTCGTTTAAATCTATCTGCAGATTTAATTTAAGAGAATGTACTCTTTTTGGCTTTTCGTGATATTTTCGACTTAAAGCATCAGCTACTACGTTAGCTTTCCCTGCATGATACTTGATATTACAATCGTAATCACTTAATATCTCCATCCAGCGTCTCTGTCTCATATTCAGCTCTTTTTGCCCGAAAACATATCATAAACTCTTATGATCAGTGAAAATGGTAAACTTACTACCATAAAGGTACTGTCTCTAAATTTTCAGGGCAAAAATGATAGCTCCTAATTCTAAATCATGGGTTGAATAATTTTCTTCATGATTCTTAAGTTGTCTAGATGCGTAGGCTATAACCTTTTGACGTTGCATTAATACACATCCATAACCTAACTTAGAAGCATCACAATATATTACAAAATCTTCAGTTCCTTCTGGTAATACTAATATGGGTGCGTTAGTTAATCTTTGCTTAAGGATTCTAAAGGTTTTTTCTTGTTTTGGTCCCCATTCAAACTTAATAGATTTACAGGTTAATTTCGTTAAGCGAATGGCTATTCTAGAAAAATCTCGAATGAATCTTCTATAATGACCGGCTAGTCCTAGGAAACTTCTAACTTCTGTTGGTGATTTAGGGGTTTTCCATTTAGTAATTGCCTCGATCTTGGTAGGATCCACGTGAATTCCTTCATGGTTGACTAAATGTCCAAGTGCATGCAGATGCGCTGCATGTTCCTTTTTACTTTTAGAATAAATTAGAATATCATCTATAAAGACGATTATGAATTTATCCAAATATGGCTTACATATTCGGTTCATCATGTCCATAAATGTGGCTGGGGCATTGGTTAAACCAAATGGCATGACAGTAAATTCATAATGACCATACCTGGTTCTAAATGCAGATTTAGAAATGTCCTCTTCCTGTACCTTTAATTGATTATATCCTGAACTGAAGGGGTAAGGTCCCAAAAACCTCATAATAAGTACTTGGGACCATACCACAACCTTGCCTTTTAACCTTGCGCGGCCGCGCACTGGTTTTGCAAAAGGAAGAAACAATCAGCAGTCTATAGTCGCGCGCCCAAAGGAAATCATAAATCCTTGCGCCTTCTCCCATTAGCAAAGGATTAAAATCCTAAAATAAACACTTCCGCTTAAATGTCCAGTTTTGGATATTATTTACCCAGACTTGGGATTTATTCTTTCAGCTGTTTCCACACAATAAAGTGCCACACCAGATTATAGCAGTAATCTTCTAGAAAAATACAATCGTGCACCACCAAGACGGTTATAACCGTCTGGACACGTGTCACCATCTCAGGCATCCCTGAAATCACAACGAAAGCATTCAATTGGAGAGTAATCTCCACTTGATCACTTTACACGTGGCAAATTCCCAGCCTTCGATCTAAACCACGATCCGTGTGCTCTCACATCGGATCAAGGAGCTTGACGGAAGGAAATGTAACCGCTTACGGGGTTAGCATCTTCCGTCAACTTTTCACTAACGGGTTTTCCCGCCTAAACGACTCCCGGCTATAAATATGAGAAGCAACCCAGGTATGAATTCAAGTTACACACACTTCTCAAATACATCTTCTTCTTCATTACCCATACTTATTCTCACACCGGAGTCGGGTCAAGGAGAGAACCCTCTTCTCCCCTTGGCGAGGCTAACGGTGCTCTTTTTTGCAGAATTATCGGAGAAGAAGATCAGTTGAACCTGAATCAATCGAGAGAGAACTAACCTTTTTATGCGGATTTAAACCCCCTAGATATCTCGGTTCCGATCATTTATCTAGTGTTTCTTCATTGGCGCCCACCGATTCCTCTGTCTCATCAGTTTTCATCTCGTTTCAATTCAGTTTTTTTTCTGTTTTACATATGGCAGAAAATTCATCATCTCATCGACAAACCGGTCTTCGACCGAACGTCGGAAACAACGTTCAAGTAGAAGGAATTCCAGAAGATGTCTCTGATGACAACAAAGTTCAATCCAACCAAGCAAACGACCCTGTCACTCCAGGGATGTTACCGGCAAACCCTGCTCAATTAATTCTGCCACCAGGAGAAACTCCAATTTCCTGGTACGTCAGGTCTCAAGGGGCACTAAACGCAGTGTACACACAACTGTGTGCTCAAACTGCTCCCCTGACTCAATCACGAAGACCGGGATCTCGTGCTCATGCCTCCCAACGGGAGGATTCAACGTACGAAAATACAGAAGTTTATGCCAGATCCATATCACAACGGGCATACCACTAACAACTGCATCTCCCTACGCACAGAAATAGAGAAAGCCCTCAAGAGCGGCGAACTCACACATTTACTCCAAAATGTGCGCAAAGAGATTAAGCAGATAACCCGGGGTGAGGAGGGCCCAAGCAAGCGGGCAAAAACTTAAAAGACAACTCTATGAATTTCCCGCGGAAAAACATGATCCATCAAGCAAAGCGGAAAGGATAGACAGTAAGTTAAGTTTCACATAATTATATTAGCAAAACTTTGTAAAAAGCCTCTGTGCTCTATCCTTAATAAAAGTGCAAAGTTTCTATCATTTCTATGTTTACAAAGTGCATGCAATTTCTTTTAGTAAGCGCAAAAACATTATGGTAGTTCTAAAACAAGCTTCATGAACGGTCAGTGATCACGTCACAAACGGCCATAAGTTCAAACATAAGCTTTATACCAACTTTATTCGCCTTACTCAACAAAAAAAAAGTAATCAAACTCATGCAAAATATTGTAAACAAACAGATAGAAACATCATACTATTCTCAGCGTACAGACATGCCCTAAAAACTTTCAAACACGGCAGTGTTTAAGTTACTTGCGCAACAGCGCACCAACAAAAATAGGGATGCACATCCCAAGTATTACAAGAAAATTGTTCAATACATTTTTCAACCTACACTAAATCTTCACCCTCATCCGGAAAGATTTCCCTTAGTTGCGCCACGTGATCATCAGATTGCAGCGCAACATTTATCAAATCCATAACCGGAAGTTGCAAGTTGTTAAACTCCGTCTTCAAAGCAGCAAGCACGGCACCAGTATTCACGCCGAAAGTTGCAGACTTACTGTTATCCCAGTCAACCTTTAAAGCACTGTTCACATGATGGGAACATTCAGCATATCCTTGCGCGTACCCATCTCTTCGCGCAGCAACCACCAAACGAGCAACGGTTTTATCCAACTCTTCAGAATTCAACACAGACTCAGCAATCTGTGAAGTCAAGTGAAAATAAATATCAAGAAAAGCGCATAAACAATTCCACAACAGAAAAAGAAAAAGAAACTTACACAGGCGATACCGCGATCTTTCAACCAGGCCATATCATTCTTCAAAGGATCAAGCTCGCTTTCCGCTGTAACCCGCGCCATTTCTGAATTTTCCAACTTCTCTTCAACTGCACTCAAACGGCGGGAAGTTTCAGCATTCTCGGAATGCGCAAGCTCCAAATCTTTCTTAAGTTTTGCCTGATCAGAAAGCAAAATGGTAAGTTCTTCCAATTCTTTATCTCTAAGAGCAAGAGTGGCGCAAGCTTGTACCTCTCGTTGCTCACTGCGCTCCCTATGAGAACGCGCTTCTTCCAAAGCAGCTTCTGCATTAGCTTTCTCTTTCTTCAACTTGTCTACCTCCGCATCCTGATTCTTCAGTTTTTCAACCTCCACCTTGAGGTTATTAATGATATTACGAAGGTTTGCCTTTTCCGCATTATCTTTTTCGCAAATTCTCCTCCAGTTTTTGCGTTCCTCGGAAAGGAGAGCAGCTTCAACTTCCGCTTTTCTTTTCCAACCAGCAACAGACCATTCCTCAGTTTTGCGTTCAGCTTCAAACTTGGCCTGATCGGATTCCAATTTAGCCTTCAGCTGAGCCATCCGTTTCTCATCTTTGGCAAATCTCTTTTGAGACACCATAAAGGTTTCCCGGTTCTTATGCATACTATACCACTCACGCACTATGCGGTGAGTAGTAGAGACGTGAGAAGCAGTTTCTTCAAGATAAGATTGATAGGTCTGTTCATAAGACCGGCCTTCTTGAAACTTGATCTCTCCAGGCGGAAGAATCCCCTGCAACCAATCTTGGCACACGCGCCAATCTGAGAAAGTGTCACCTTTCTTTAAATTCCAAACGGGGGCGTGAGGTTCAGAGGCATCCTTCTCCACATAAGTCCGGTAGTAATAATCTCCCAAGGTTTCTTCTGGGCGGATTGGAGAATGTTTACCAACACCAGCAGATGAGCCTTGCCCTTCAACTGTCACCTTCTCAACATGCTCAGGCATAGCATCAGAAGGTTTAGGGGAAGAAGTTGAAGTTTGTTCAGCAGTTTGTTCTTTCCCCAGATCTTGAGCAACAGTTTCAGGGGTTTGTGGCTTACCGGCACCATCCACCACACCTGGATCAACAACTTTTTCAGCCTCTGTAGCAATATCAACAGGCTTCTCAGCCTCAACAATATTCTCCACACCACCATCAGCAACCTCTGTAGGCTCTAACTGATCAACAACAGAAGTACGCGGAGGGGTGGATGGAAGCTCTTCATTCACCACAGATTGCAGTTCTGTGGGAACAGGGGAAACAGGAACCTCTGGAAAAACAACAAAAACCTGTAAAGCTTTAAACGCGCATAAAGAAAACAAGAAAAGGCAACACTTACCAGGAACATATTCTGAAATGAAAGAGTCAAGATTCCCTTTCCTGGTAATTTTCTTCCGCTGAATTTTCTTAAAAGGCGGACCCTCCACATCAGTATCAGCTTGTTTCCTTTTACCAGCCTTCCTGTGCACCAAACGTTCAGGACTAGAATCCAAGTCGATAGGATCACTTGGGTTGGATGGGGGAATATCAGCAGAATCCCTCGGTTCAGGTTTTGGTTCTCGTACAGTTACTGCAGGGGTAAGACCCTCCAAAGAATCAGAAACCACCACATAATCACACCTGGAGTCAGAGGAACGGCGCATACCTTTCTTCTCTCCCACATTCTTTGCCTTCAAAGATTGAATTCTAACAGCCTCACCCTTCTTCGGCGCAGAGGTAGAAGTTGTGTGTTTCTTCCTTTCAGGACCTATGCCCAAATTCAACAACTCACCTACAAAGGCGCAAAACAACAATTTACTCACAAGCGCAAAAAGGAAAAACAGAAACAGATATAGCTTACCAGCACCAGCAGCTGGTTGGACAGCAAGATCCGCATCCCGCGGAAGAACAAAGTTTCTTACAATACGGTGGTACCAGAGTTCCTCTTCAGGTTTTTTCTTGATAATACCCATTCTTCCGCCTTCCCTCTTGAAGGCAACAACATATAGTGAAACAACTGCAAACAAAGGATAGCAAGTCAAAACAAAAATGGAAATCGAAAAAAACCCCAATCTTACCATGACCATCCTCGGTGTACACCGGTTTGTCATCACGCTCCATCTTCCAATTCAAACTCATGCCGGCTCCGACGAGAGCTTTCTCCGGCAAAGCAATGTTGGGCACATCCTTCAAATCTTGATACCAGTTCTCGTCAACAGGGGTTTGAAGCGTTTCAATCGGAACATCTTCTTTCCCCCTTAAAACCATCCTCACCGGAATCACTCCGGCCTTGATAAAAAAGAATTTTTGCTTCCAATCGTGAAAAGATTTTGGGGGCTGCTGTAGAATCTTCTTTGCAGATGCCCTCTGAGCAAACGAAAAAAACCCTTGGGTACAATGCATCTGATAGAAAACCCTAAATCGGGGAACAGTCGGCTCAATATGCATTGTCCGACACACGAATTCGAAATGTCGAACCCTAACCATGCCAATAGGATGAAGTTGGGAGATATGCAGGTTGTAAAACCCAAGGATTTCAAGAAAAAATTTAGTGACAGGCAAACGAAAGTTACCTTCACTGAAAAAATCCCAAAAAAGGTTAATATACCCAGCCGGAGCATCTACTGCAGTTTTCCCCTCTTCAGGATACAGAGCACCCCAGATCTCCGGAAATTTGAAGTTCCTAACCAAACCATCAAAGGTCGCTCTAGGCCACTTTAACGGTGGAAGTTCAGTCGACATTTCTTCAGAAAGATCTTCTTGATGTTCTCCGGTTGACATAAGAAGAAGGAATGATAAATCTTTTTCTTAAAGGAAAGGAACGGGGAAAGTTTCAACAAAACAATGATTACACAAGAAGGGGGTTACTCAAACGTTATATATACTCACCGCAATAAATAGCATCGGTAACCGCCACACCCCTTTTTCGGATATCACAGTTCTCCAAGCAGCAGAGAGAGTAAATATCAACACAAACGTGCTTACACGCGCGCGTGCAAGACACGGACAGTAAAAAACAACTGACAGTAACAGGCTGTCACTCAGTTTACTGTACCAGTCTCGTTAAAAGTCAAAGATTTCAAAAATCTTCACAATGAATCTTCTTCCAGAAGTTTCCTTATTTTTAGCGCCAAAAGCTTTTCCCCTCATAAGTCCAGTGCTCCACTTATTTGCATAAGTACAACACTAGACTGGGGGGACTTGAAGGGGTAAGGTCCCAAAAACCTCATAATAAGTACTTGGGACCATACCACAACCTTGCCTTTTAACCTTTTTAACCTTGCGCGGTCGCGCACTGGTCTTGCAAAAGGAAGAAACAATCAGCAGTCTATAGTCGCGCGCCCAAAGGAAATCATAAATCCTTGCGCCTTCTCCCATTAGCAAAGGATTAAAATCCTAAAATAAACACTTCCGCTTAAATGTCCAGATTTGGATATTATTTACCCAAACTTGGGATTTATTCTTTCAGCTGTTTCCACACAATAAAGTGCCACACCAGATTACAGCAGTAATCTTCTAGAAAAAATACAACCGTGCACCACCAAGACGGTTATAACCGTCTGGACACGTGTCACCATCTCAGGCATCCCTGAAATCACAACGAAAGCATTCAATTGGAGAGTAATCTCCACTTGATCACTTTACACGTGGCAAATCCCCAGCCTTCGATCTAAACCACGATCCGTGTGCTCTCACATCGGATCAAGGAGCTTGACGGAAGGAAATGTAACCGTTTACGGGGTTAGCATCTTCCGTCAACTTTTCACTAACGGGTTTTCCCGCCTAAACGACTCCCGGCTATAAATATGAGAAGCAACCCAGGTATGAATTCAAGTTACACACACTTCTCAAATACATCTTCTTCTTCATTACCCATACTTATTCTCACACCGGAGTCGGGTCAAGGAGAGAACCCTCTTCTCCCCTTGGCGAGGCTAACGGTGCTCTTTTTTGCAGAATTATCGGAGAAGAAGATCAGTTGAACCTGAATCAATCGAGAGAGAACTAACCTTTTTATGCGGATTCAAACCCCCTAGATATCTTGGTTCCGACCATTTATCTAGTGTTTCTTCATGAACGTAAGTCGATCTTAGAGAAAAATCAAGCTCCTTGCAATTGATCAAACAAATCATCGATTCTCGGTAATGGATACCGATTTTTAATCGTGACTTTGTTCAATTCACGGTAATCAATGCACATACGCATTGACCCGTCCTTCTTCTTAACAAACAATATTGGTGCTCCCCACGGCGATAAACTTGGCTGTATGAATCCTTTCTCCAACAGCTCGTCCAATTGGTTTTTTAACTCTTGCATTTCTGCAGGTGCCAAGCGGTAGGGTGCTTTGGCAATTGGTGTTGTTCTAGGTAGCAGATGGATTCTGAACTCGACTTCTCTGTCTGGCAGTAGCCCTGGTAATTCTTCTGGAAATACATCTGAAAATTGAGATACTACAGGAATATCTTTTAATTCCTTTCCTTTAGTGTTAATGATTATAGAAATCATATACACTAGTGATCCTTTTCTAGCATAACTTGTTGTTTTCATTACAGAAATGAATTTTGTGGATCTAGTTGGCTTGTCTCCATTAATTGTGATCTTTTCACCTTTTGGCGAATTTGCTTGTATTGACTTTTGATCACATAAAATACGGGCTTTATTGGCTATTAACCAATCCATCCCTAATACTACATCAAATCCGGCCAGATTCATTGGGTAAAGGTATGCAATAAACTTTTGATTTAGAAATTCTATTCTTGCTCCCTGCAAGATTTCGATAATCTTAATGGTTTCTCCATTCGCTGTTTCTACTAAACATTCTTGTTGTAGTTTAGTTAATGGTTGATTGAGAAGTTTGCAAAATGAAGTATTAATAAAACTTTGGTTCGCACCAGAGTCAAATAATACTTTGGCAAAAACATCATTAACTAAAAACGTACCAGTAATCACGTTCGGAATCATTTTGGCTTCTTCTACAGTCAGAACAAATGTTCTAGCATTCTTAGTAGTCTTGGGGTTTGTTGCTGGAGCTATTTTTGGACAGTTTGGCTTGATATGACCTTGCTCTCCACAATTGTAGCATATCTTATTAGTGGGTTTCTTCCTGCAGTCTTCTTCCTTGTGTCCAGATATTTTACAAAAATTGCAGTATATGGAGCATCTCCCAGAATGCTTCCTTTTGCAATATTTACAATAAGGTGCAGAAGTAGAACCTACATTTTTCCCACGGTTGGAATTACTGTAGCGAAATTCTTGGGTAAGCTTTTGAGCTAGGTTCTTCCTCTGGTTTTCTTCTTGAGTACGTACCAGTTCATCTGTCAAGGTATTAGCTAGTTCTACTTCTTCTATAGTTTGTGGTCTAGCTCCCTTGACTACATGCCTAATTTCACTGATTAATCCCCAGATGTAACGGGAGATTAACACTGGTTCAGGTGATGCTAGGGTTGGCACTATTCTAGCATATTCGAATAATGTAGTAGTGTAACCCTTACTATCTACTTCAGTCATTCTTAACTTTAAGAATTTATTTGCTATCTGTTCCTTTTCATTAGGAGGACAGAATTTCCTTTCTATTGTATCCTTAAACTCATTCCATTCCATACCATAAACCCTGTTACTTCCTCTAGATTGGAGGATAGTGTTCCACCATTCTAACGCTGCATTTTTAAACAGATTGGAAGCAAACATTATCTTATCTTCTTCTGCGCACTTACTTATTTTTAAGACTGCCTCAGTCTTCTCTATCCAGCGTAGAGCTGCAATGGGCCCTTCATTGCCAGAAAATTCTATTGGTTACAGGACCGGAATTCTTTGTAAGAACAACCATAAGACATGGTTCTTCTTCTTTTTGGAATTGGCATTTGAAAAATGGGTCCATTGTGCACGCTGTGACTAAGTTCAGTATGGGTTCGCCTACTCCAATTACCACTTTTATTATTATTTTCCGCGTCCCTAACATTTTGGATAATAGCTGGCATGGCATCCCTAATTCCTTGGCTTACAATGTGTCGAATTTCATTGTTATTTATTTTATTTTCATTATTCTGGTTTTCCGGATTTGCTGCGTCGGCCATCTGGATTTTAAACAATTACCAAGTATTAATATCGTATGAAAATATCCAGTGTACCAATCACACAACAAGCATGTTGATCCAAAATCGTCGAACATTGCGACTTACTCTATTTTATAGTAGGCATCTGTATTTATTACAAATACAACTGGAATTAAAATACAATACTAATATGCATCACTAACCACAAAATGGTCTATACTACAATATATTATTATTATTATATATAAGATATATATATATATATATATTATTAATGATAGGGGTTCATCCAAAATTCCATATTACGCTCGTCATATTTCCAGACGAGTCGTTCCCCTATTTGTCTCATTCTTTCACTTTCTTCTAAAATCGCCTCACCAAAGGTTCGGAGTTCTTGCACATTCTCAGTGCTCATTGGTGGTGCAGGTGCTGGTATTGGGTCTGGGAACTGGGGCATCTGTTCTTCCTGAGGGTATGGATTATCTAGGATCTCCCTGATGTATTGGTCATTATCGTAATATGGGTCTAGGGGATCCAAATCAGGATAGGGTCCTACTAGGTCTTGCATGGGCTCCTCTATGGGGATTGGATAACGTTGCTGGTAATCCCTATGGTCGTTAAACCATGGGTCATAGTCTAGAGGAGGGGGTGCAGATATCCTAGGAATCTCAGCTGGGTCTAGTTCAATGTCCATAGGTTGTGTGGGAAACAACGGTAATGGCTGGGGTGCTATGAGTTGCTCTAAATTGGGGTCTGCAGATGTAGTTGTTAAGATATGAAAATTTGCTAGACTCTTATTGAGCATATCCTGAGTGTGAGCATCTGTTTCTCTCTTAGCGGTTGCTAAAACTCGTTGCTGTTGTAACTTTTTCATCCTTTTCCTACGTTCATGTGCTCCTCTGCTGAACCATCCCCTCTTCTTGGGAGGGAATGGCTCTTCAGATTGAGCCTTGAACACGAATATCCCATCTTCGTTATCAACCGAATACCCTGAGAGGGTAGGCTGTGAAGAGGTGCCTTCGTCCCTAGGTGAACCGGACAGTTAACGGTAAGCGTCTGAAGGTCCTTGGTCACTCATGCTGTAAACTAACAAATTGTCAAATAACACAAAATAATAATCCACACGTATGCACATAGTCTTATTGAATATTTCCTAACAAAACTGATAAATTCAATGTCAGCAGAACACGTCTGTGGCTGAATCAGTGGCTTAGCTCTGATACCACCTTCTGTCGCAACCCCCGGTCCCTATTTTCTGGGATCGGGCGGACGCGAACTCAGATGTGGTGGTATCATTATTTCATCATTATTTGGCAGCGAAAATTTCATCAGGACCGTAGTTAGGAAATATTTTATCAGAGTAAAATACCACATTTTCATATCCTAATAAATACATGGGTAAAACCCAAGTTTCCATTACAAACATGTTTATAGGGATAAACCCTAATTTATTGAATTTAAAACATCGTATTTTAGGTAACTTTTATAGCCACATTTTTTCCAAGCCTTCAGTGCTCTTCAGATGGCTTCTAATTGGCTTTCACATTTTGTTACCTGAAACGCGTTTTAGAAACATTTGTCAGTGGGAAATACTGGTGAGTGAATCCCAGTTTAATCAAGAAGTATTTATCCTTTAACAGTATTGAGAGCAATCACAATGTTTATTTCTACACAATTACTCATTCAGTACTGTCAATCCTGACTGGTGGGTCATATTACTCATTGGCTATCTCGTTATCCAATGGTAACGTGTTCCACATTTTGTATACAAAACCCCAACATACCGGCAGTAATTGAAGAACTACAAACACTCAATCACTGCTAATCACATTGTAAATTATTTAAGGTTTTGTAAAAACAGTTTACAAAAAGGAGATTAGTCACATTGCTACTTTAGACTTTTCTTGGTGGATTCCTGGTTATAATCTATTAATTAAACAATGCACGTGTGTTAGTATAATAACTCAATATTTACATTAGTAATACCCTCCCCGAGACGGCATTCCAACGACTACGTCGGGCAGAACCTCGACAGCCGTTACGGAATCCTGGATCAATCGGGTAGCGTATCTAATACGTAACCGGGGGTTATGATACTTACAACGAGGCAGAACTTCGTTATTTAGGGGGGGGGGTATAATGCCCGAGATTATAATAGCTATGCAGAAAATTGAGAGAGAAAGAAGTTTGTGGGACGAATTCAAATGAACAGCTGAATGCATCTATTTATAGTTGTGATCGTCGACCTTGCCGCGCCCCGCGAAGGACACCAAGCAGGGCTTCGCGGCCCGCGACCTAGGGGGTAGGGCCTAGCTGAGCTTAATCATCAAGTATAGACTTGACACGATCTTGACACGTGGCGGCACAGGGTGAGGCCTGGTGTCCAGGTGCTCGCGGCCCGCGACAGACTTGTTTTTCTTGTTTTTATTTTATTGTTAATTATATATGGTATTTTGGGCTCGGTTTTTGCATACGGGGTGTGTTTTAGGATGTGTAGGGACACTTTAAATATATTACGGGTGTCAGAAATATTTTGGAGGGTTGTTATAGCTATATATGTCAAGGATAGGCTCGTACAAAGTTAATGATAAGTCTAACACAAGATGTAATAAACCCAAGTTCAACGTATCAAGTAATCACGTATGCAAGCATGTTATAGGAATGTTTGTGCATTTATGTATAAAGTTTAAGTGTAAGTTTTATAAGTAAACATGTTACACCTCAAAAAGTGGTAAACGTAAATAGGGGATTCGAGTATACTCACAATATTGCTATTTCTTCCGATTATCCAATGTGGCGAATTTTGTTGAGACTAGCAAGTTGAATGTGTTCGATTTGGAGTTTAGGAGATGACTACATATGGTATAAGGAATTGGAGTTTGTGGACATGAAAATAAACATATGAAAAGTAATCATCTAATCATATAATACTTGTTTGACACTATGAACACCAAGGGTTAGAATGTTTTCATGGGTAGAATACCCATTAGAATCATAACAAGTTATTAGGTCTTAGATGATGTAATCTAGTAATTTGACGAATGAACACAAATTCATCATCAAAGGTTTGAATATTCGGATAGTTTATATAAGTATTATATAGGTTATGTAATATATTAATAAGTCCAATAGTTCAAGTATGAGGTAGGAGGAAGAATCCTCCATTTAAGAACCTCTTAAGTGTCATAGAATTCATGTAGGAGGTAGGAGGAAAAGTCTTCCATTTAGGCACCTCTAAGTGTTCACCACTACACTTGATGTTATGAACATACAAGGAGGGTCATGAACTTACAAGTAATACAAGAATATGAACAACTAATCTATGAGAAATCATCAAGCAATGTGTGGATTTTTAAGTAGGATAACCCAAGTTAATCCTAAATCACACAAACATCAAGTCTTGAATTTAAACATCACTTGTGGGTTAAACCCTTGAACAAAATAGAAAGTTTGTGAGGTTATACCTCTGATTTGAATGTCTCAACCTTGTTTTTAAGCCTAACTAACCATAGAAGTGGTTATAAGCATAAGGACATAGGTTTGAGATGAGTTAGACTTAAGTTAAATCATGTTTAGTAAAGTCTGAATCAAAACAAGAACAAACAATGAACTTTGGAGCCCTTTTGGAGACGTTCCAGGGACTGGTTTCCTGTGACAAACCCATGTAATCGAAGCTAAGGTTAATCCAAGCACATAGGAAAAAGAATGGAGCAAATCGGACAAGAATTGAGTGAGTTATGCTTGTTTTTGTATGAGAGTAGCAATCCGCTCGAACTTCCGAATTTGCAGCTGATTGAAGGTGTTTGAGAGTGATCTTGAGGTGTTTGAAAAGTGTATGAAGTGTGTAGGATGCTTGGTTTTTATAGGAGTGGGTTAGGGTAGGGTTAGTTGGGTAATTAAGACAAGAAACACAAGTTAAACCAATGAAAACACACAAAAATTCGACCAACCAGCGAGCTGGTTGCGTTTTTCTCCGGATCAGACTGTCTCGCGGCCAGCGTAAGGTTTTGGGGGGTAGTTCGCGGCCAGCGACTCTCCTCCAGATGATTTTTGGTTTTTTGACACTTTAGGCCCCTCTAGTTTGTATTGTAGGGTTTTTAAGTGTTTTAAGGGTCCTTTTTGTCATATAAGCATAGTATAAAGGTAAAACAAGTATGATGAACATAATCCAAGTATAATTAAGTATATGAATGTCGTACTTAAGTTTCGTACACGATCAAAAGACGTTTTATGCATAAGTTTCACGTATTTTCAAGATTAACACAAAGTTTCCAAGAATTACGAATATGCAACAAATGTTTCATGAATTTAAATGTATGAGCATGTATAAAGTATGTATAACACGAAATTAAAGAAATATGAGTTTTTTATAAATCAAGTCCTGGATTTTATAACGATTACGATAAAAGAATGATTACAAGAACGCGAGATTTCCAAAATTAGAATTTCGAGCAAGAGTTTCTAAATATGGAAGGTATGAAAACGCAGGGCGTTACACAAACAAAGGTGAAACCTCACCATTTTTGAGGTCTAAAGTGCACTTTAAATTCTGCTTGTTTTTATCTTTTTGTATCTTCATGTTTTTTATAGAAACTTGGTGGAATCTTGTTCCCACCAAGATCACAACTTAGTCCATGGTTGTGGGTTTGTGTTGAGGTGATTTCCATCAAAGTTTTGGGTTCAAACACCCATTTTAATTCTGTTTATACATGGTATTTGAATGATGAAAGAAAGCACAAGACATCATCTTCCATATGATGAACTTGTGACTTGTGAAGTGAGAACAAATGAAAGCTTTGGCTTTCCAAACTAAGTTCCACTCCTTCATTTGAACCTTGTGAACACTCTTGTGACTTGCTAGAATAGATTTACTTTCTTATTATTCATGACCCTCCGAACTATCTTCATGATGGTTTGTATAGTGGTGAATCATATAATGAGGTTTTAACCTCCATGCTTGACATACATGATACTACATGATAATTTATGATTGGACTTAGTTTTAGGATGTTATTATATAAACTATACGTACCTATATAAAACATGGCTGAATTTGTAATGGCAATCAAGTCATGATTGTTCGTCATAAACTTAGGCCAATAAATCTAAGATTCTAAGCTACTTGTTATGATTCCAATGGGCAATTTGGGACCCATGAAACCACTTAATATGTTGTCATAAACGAGCTCTTAGGACTAGATATTATTTTTCGTATACATACTTTTGATACTTTAAATTCTAAATCCTGAATCTTACCACTTCCTAAACATCGTGTAACCCTACCATTAAAATCCTTATTCTCCCACAACTCGTTACTCACGGATAATCGGAAAGCATGTGCAATATTGTGAGTACTGATGTGTGTAAAATGCAACATATAAATTACATCAAATGAGGCATAAAACTAACCTTTTTTTAATACTAATGTTGGAAAAAGTGTGCTTTTGTATTCCTTTTGTATTTTCAGGGATAAATGAGCTTAAATGAACAAAAGAAGCAAAAATGCTGCCAAATCTAACAATAATACAAGAAAAGGAATAAATGTGGCATGCCCGACCCCTTGACAGCATCTTCCCAAGCAAAAACAAGACAACAAAAGGCTGAACACGCCCCGTGCTCACTGAACACGGGGGCGTGCCCAAGTGTCCGCAGAAAAGACAAAGTTGTAGAAGCTTCTATTTCCCAACACGGGGGCGTGTCCAGCGGACACGGGGCCGTGGTCAACGCTAAGATTCGCAGAATCTGAGCAAATCTTGATAGTATAGATACGCTTCTGCACACGGGGCCGTGCCCAGCGGACACGGGGGCGTGGTCAACTAATACAGCCAAACTGTAATTAATGAAGAAAGAGAACATGGGTGGACACGGGGCCGTGCCCAGCGGGCCCGGGGCCTTGTCCGGGCTTCTGTGCAGGCTATAAATAGGGGTGCTTGGTTCACTTCAAAGGCATCCCTTGACAAACCACCTCTCTCACACTTCACCCACCCTCCACCACCATCATAACCCACATCCACCACCATCATCCATCATCCATCATAGAGTGTGTGTAGTAGTCTCGGGATCCAAGATTGATAGTAAGAGTTCTTAACAATCAAAGGCCATGTTTGCCTAAGTCTCTTACATCACTTGGTGAAGACAAGCATTTAGTGTAATACTTTTTATTTTTAATATTTTCGCACTTTTTATTTGGTTTTGTATTAATGACTTTAATAACTAGTTTCTTATGTTGAAGGTGAAACTTCCTTATCATTTGTCTGTGGTGTCTTGGCGTTATTTTACTGTCTATATAAAATAAAAGATTTACACCGTTCATATCTCCATGGTCTATATGGAGATATGTTGGCTACCTGGTCGAGGGTTAAGGGAATGGTTTGGTAAGGTTCTTGCCTTGTTCAGTGTATAGATCCTGCAATGACCTGGGTCAAGCTTAGTAGGACCTCCTTCAATACCCACTGGTATTGGATGGCGGGGGTGCGAATTTCTTGATCCCCTCATATGTAAACTACTATTAATACATTAACCCGGCTACTTGGGATTGTATCCCTGCTGACTCAAACCACTTAGCCGAGGGTAACGTCACCTTCAAAAGAGGGGCCTACCACATTACGCATTAATAACTAGGGCTGGCATATCGTGTATACCCGTACACGATAAGACACGACACGACACGACACGATAAGACACGATACACGAAACGCCTTACACGAACACGACACGATAAGGTTTCGTGTCCATTTTTTCAAACACGAACACGACACGATATACACGAAAATTACCTGTTAGTACCTGTTAACGAAGACTAGAATAATCACATATTTAGAACCTGTTTAGTGAAACAAAACTCGCCAAAAGTTCACAAACAGCTTAAATAATCCATAAACACCGAATGCTTAACAAGTTTAAAACAAAAATCCATAAACGAAAAATCACAAAAGACTTGATAATTCAAAACATCCATTAAAAACAAATTCAAATTTCCGATGGTTCTCTTCTTAGATCTTTAATTCCAACAATTCAAACCTGCACATAATTGTACTCATATTTAGCATTGACAATTGGACATAAAGCGAGTAATTTTAATTTATCAAACATTACTTGAAACATTTGGAGTAAGTACCTTATGATTGTTCATTGTTTTTTAGCAACACTGCTCGAAGCATTTGGAGTGGTTACCTTAGAATTGTTCATTGAGTTTGAATCATTTGATTCTCCACTAATATCAAGTGACATTATATCTTCAGTGAGCTCATCTAAATTAACTTCGTTAGAACCTACAAATATAAACAAACATATACTATTAGTGAGATATTATGTTATAAAAACCTTACAAAACTCAAGGGAAAAGGGACATTACAATAATCTCCATATAACCAATCCTTTGTGCATATTAGAGCCTCAACGGTATCTTTACCAAGTGAGCTTCGATGTTCATTAAGAACTCTTCCACTTGCACTAAATGTGGACTCCGATGCTACGGTAGAAACCGGAATTGTCAAAAAGTCTCTTGCCATCCTTGCAAGCGTGGGATATCTAAACTCATTGGCTTTCCAAAAAGTCAAAACATCTAAGTTCGAGTTCCTATCAACTCTTGACTCATCCAAATACAATTGCAATTCTGATTTTTTGTTAGCTAGAAAATCTTTACTTTGAAACTGATCAAAATCCTAAAAAAGAATTATAAATAATTAGTAAATGAATACATAAAGGATTAAAAGACAACAAGTTAAAAAAATATACATTAACAAATAAATTACCTTAAGTCTAGCTTTAACTCCAAAGACACTTGTTGAATCATCATCTGTCGTATCCTCAACCCCTTTGCTAGCTTCTGAAGTACTTGCGACATTTGAAGTTGTAGAAGAACCACCATCCATATTTAACTCAACATATTCATGAAAAGTAGAGTGCAAAACCTCATCAACATATTCATATTCCTTGCTATCACGTCCATAAACTTGTGAATAACTCCACTCGATAAAGTGCAATTTGTATCTAGGATCCAACACCACAGCTATGGCTAAAGTAAGACTAAAATCAGACCAATATTTCTGAAACTTTGTCATCATCAAGTCAGCCATTTTTTCTCATATACTCGTCTTCTGAACCCATACCCTCTTTCAAAGTCAAGTAAGCCATAAAAACATGTGGATAATACAAGTTTGCAGTTGGGTATTTTCTACCCGAAAAAACATTTGTGATATCATAAAACACTCTAAGAAAAGAACACATCTTTCCAATCTTTTCCCACTCCAATGCATTCGGACAATGCTTATAATTAGAATCACTCAATTCTAAATGGCAAAAGGCGCGTCGATAAAAAAGGGCACCATCAAGCATTAAAAAGGTAGAATTCCACCTAGTAACAACGTCTTGCCTTAACCCCTTTTTCCTTTTCAAAGAAAGCAACTGAACACACTCTATAAACTTTTCCTTCCTTTGTTGCGACCCTTTCACATACTTTATACTCTCTCTCACTTTATAAATACACTCATCAATTTGCTTTAACCCATCTTGCACAATCAAGTTCAAAATTTGTACACAGCATCTCAAGTGAAAAAAATTACCCCTAGAAACAAGTGGTAATTTTTTATTTAGTTGTTCTCTTAAAAGCCCAATAAAAGTGTCATTAGAAGAAGCATTATCTAATGTCATAGAAAATATTTTATTTTCTA
Organism: Helianthus tuberosus; assembly: GCA_030545235.1. Lineage (NCBI taxonomy): Eukaryota > Viridiplantae > Streptophyta > Magnoliopsida > Asterales > Asteraceae > Helianthus > Helianthus tuberosus. Next base: position 174,320,725 of record CM060424.1, on the reverse strand, counting down.
TGCCCCACTCTACTAGAATATAAAACACTTTTTCACACAAAGCAACACCGGTATGAGGTGGTGGCATGAAAGAAAATGATAACACTCTTTTTTGCAAAACCCATTGTTTATCCATAAAGTGAACTGTAATTGCTAAATACCCATCAGTAGCAATAGACGTCCACAAATCTGAAGTTAGGCATAACCTCCCAGGTGATTCCATAAGCATTTCTTTGACCTTTTCCTTTTCTCTCTTATACATTTTCAGTAAATCAGATTTCACAGTATTTCTAGAGATGATATTGACATCGGGTTGCAGATACTTAAATAAATCTCTAAATCCCTTATAATCTACAAATGACAAAGGTAACTCATGCATAACGATAGCAGCTACAAGCATCTCGCGGAACGTACTTTGAGAAAACGTAGATGATTTTAATTTCATGTCACTGTTTAAAATCATTTGACCAACATCTTTGAAACTAGAACCATAGCAAGATTTTATGTGTTTCGAAATATTCCCCGTACCTTGCTTGCTATCATATATGATAATATGATTATATTTGTTGCACTTGCTTGGAACTTTTCCACCGACTGCTTTCTTTTTAAGTTTAGTGAAGTATTGCCACACAATAGATCTTTCCTTTCGTTGTCTCTTTACTCCTGATTTGTTATCATCACTATCGTTTGTATCATCTACCTCCACAGAGTGAACTTCATCATCTTCCACATCCATATTCATTGAGCTATCATTTTCTAGATCAACTTTGATAGAATCTGACTCCGGCTACAATAGAGAAAACAAATAAAGTTACACAAAAAATAATACCAAACTTGAACCAAAAGCCATAAAAATTAGATAAACATACATAGGACTTCTTATCCTTCTTCTTTCCCACCTTCTTTTGAGAATCACTCATATTGAATTTCTTAATATGTTAGAAAGCATACAATCTGTTAGAAAGCATACAAGAAACTATAATCAAGGGGCTGCATCAAATTCATAACATAAACTATAAACAAAAAAGTACCAAAGTTATCTACAAAAAAAAAAATCAAACTGTGATTAACAAGAGGTTTTCATGTGTACAATAAAATTAGGCAGATTTGTTCTTATGTAAAGCCATATATAGTTTGAGTAATTAACAACAGAAGCATGAGTAATTAACAACAGATTGACAGAAGCATATATAGTTCGAATCTGCTTACTTTGAGTAAAGCTAATATATAGTTCGAATATGCTTACTTTGAGTAAAGCATGAGTAATTAACAATAGTTTGATTAAAGCCATATATAGTTCGAATTAGAGGTGTACAAACCGGTTTTTTTTACTAACCGAAACCGGTTATTAACCGGACCGGTTTTTTTGGCCCAAAAAAAAACCGGTTTTTCATTAACCGGTTACGGTTTTTAACCGGTTTTAAGGGAGAAAATGTGTAACCGGTCTTAACCGGTTGAAAAAAAAAACCGGTTTTTGATGTTCAAAATAACCGGTTAAAAAAACCGGTTTATATAAACCGGAAAAAAAACCGGTAAAAACCGGTTGTGCAGAATTGTTTACAGAATGTTTTTTTTGCTGTTTTGGCTGGTTCTACCAGTTTTTTTTTTTTTTTTTTTTTTTTGTAAAATTCAATTTCTTAGATAAAAGCATAACAATGAAAGTATAAAAAGTTAAAACATTCATTAAGTCTCGCAACAAACGGTTTTACATAATAATGAAAATGCAAACGATAAACGTACCAAACGATAAACGGTTTTACATAAACTTAAAATATTAATCCGCAAGAAGGTCCACTAATACATATATATTTTTTAGTGGAACTACAATATTGAGAAGCCTCGTTTAATCTTCTTCGGCCGAACCCGAACTATTGCGTAGGAATTCATCTAATTCGGCTTCTTCGTCGGTCATTGGGGTTGTCAATTCGGCTTCGACCTCGTCCTCGTAAACTTCTCCTTCGTAATCTAATTCTTCCTCGAGTGAACGTTTGTCTTGAACTCTCTCCGCCGCATCCAAGTAGTCTTTTAAGCAAATCGACATCTCAACCGCCTTAGGTGTTAGTCGAGTCCTCCTTATCGAAATCACCCTACCACTAATAGAAAAAGCACTTTCCGAAGCTACCGTGGAAGCTTGGACCGTTAGTAAATCTCGGGCCATTGTGGCTAAGATCGGAAATTGATCTTCCTTACTTTTCCACCAAGCCAACAAATCAAAAATTTTAAAATCTTGTGAACTCGTCATTTGTAGAAAGTTCGACCCACCATACCGACCGAGTTCACTACTACTAGTGTTACCACGATGCATTTGACTCGACTCATCATACAATTGGTTATAAACATACAAATCGGTATCTTCCATTTGACTTGAACCTTCACCGAAAGCGGCGTTTCTCATTGACTCGTGAATGTGTGACGTTGAACCATATTTTGTTACATAAACATTAAACAATTTTGAAAGTTGATCGTTGAAACGAGATTTTGCGACTTCACCAAAGTTTGGTTCTTGAGTGGTGTTTAAATTCAATTGGTGTGCAATTTTTTCAATCAAAGACCCGGTTCCAAAAATATTAAAACAAGGGTTTAGAGCGGCGGCACAAGTGAAAACCGCCGGTAGTTCTTTAAAATATTTTCTTAATTTTTCCTTCATTGTATCCGCCATGTCACAATATGGTCTACCTCTAACCGACAACTCATTTACTTTCAAACACATTTTAAACAAATTGTGAAGTACCAATGAACTTGTTGGATAATAAACCCCCGATAAAGTCTTTGTTGATGTTTTGAAAACTTGAAGCACTTGTGTAACAGTTTCAATAGCTTCCCAACCCGATGGGTGGTAAGGCGAACACTTTCCACGACTAGCCAAAAGGTTATGAAATTCTATTAAACTTTCCTTTTGCAAAATAGCTTTTTCAAACATAATGCAAGTCGAGTTCCACCTATGAGCAACGTCCCAATTGGGTCCTAAGCATATTCGACCCGCTTCCTTACAAGTTTTAATATATTTTGAATGTCTTTGCGTGTTACTAAATATACTTCGTAACATTCTTTTGAAAGCTTCTTTTTGTGTTTCAATAACCCTTAAACCGTCTTGAACGGCCAAATTAATGATGTGTGCAACGCATCGGCTATGGAAAAAAGTACCCTCACAAATCGGATTGTATTTTAATTTTAAACGCATTACCGCGCTCGTGTTGAAAAAACTTTATTTTCCAATTTGTATGTTGTAATACATTTGTCGATTACTTTATATATAGCTTCACCGGTGTGAGGGTAATCGAACAATTTAAACAAAATCGTGCGTTTCATCATTTGCCACGTCGCCGGTTCAATCCAATGGGCGGTGACACAAATATACGAATTGGGTGAACCGTGCGGTGCGGACCAAACGTCGCTAGTCAAGTTAACACCAGTTTCTAATTTTTCAAAATAAGAAATTAATTCTAGTTTAGCTTTTTTCCACAATTTTAAACAATCCCTCCTAAGAGTAGCACGACTTACATGGGTGTATCGTGGTTGGAGAGTTCGTTGAACCATCTTTGTATAGCGTTGGTTGTCGAAGTGGTTGAACGGCAAACTTTCTTGGATTACAAACTTCGCCATTTCATCCCTAACCATATTGAAATTGTAGTTGAAAATATTAGCGCCATCACTTGCCATGGAAGCTTGACCACCAACTTGTTGTTGTTTCAACGCCTTGCAAAACGGTTTTTCGACGTGTTGCTTCAACGTGGAGTTTGCGGTTTCAGCGTAAAAACCTTGACAATGATGACAACGCGCTTTTCTTTTACCGTTGGCCATCTCGCACAAATCAAAATGTGACCAAATCTCGGGGTTGCGTTTTGTTGGAACAACACGAATCACCGTGTCGGTTGTGACTCGCCAACATGGACCGAATCATGGGCACTAGACGTTGCCATAGCGTTTTGAGAGTTATCGAACAAGAATGAGGGACTTTTTTAGAGTTTTTGAAGGTTCTCAAGTGTTGTGAGTGAAATCTAAACACCCACAACCCTTTTATACTAGTTGGAGATGAGTTTTAGGCAAAAAAAAAACAAAAAAAACGGGCAGAATCGGATCCAAACGGTAATATTACCGTTATGTGGAGCTGGGCGATTAAAACCGGTTTTAACCGGGTTTTTTAACCGGTTTTTATATATTCGTTACCGGTTTTTTTAAATTAATCGAATAAATAACCGGTTTTTTAAAAAATCGGTTTTATAACCGGACCGGGCCAGAAACATTGTAGCCGATTTATAACCGGTCTAACCGGTTGTAACCGAACCGGTTATAAAAAAACCGGTTTTTACAATAACCGGTTTCGGTTTTTTTACCGGTTTCGATTGCGTAATCAGTTTTTTTGTACATCTCTAGTTTGAATCTGCTTACTTTGAGTAAAGCATGAGTAATTAACAATAGTATGAGTAAAGCCATATATAGTTCGAATCTGCTTACTTTGAACTGCCGGCGGACAGGGGAGGCCGGCGAAGACAGGGGATTGCTGGATTCCGGTGCGGTGGATGCCGGTGCGGTGGAGCTTGTCGATGTCGGCTGTAACTTGAGAAAGTTGAGAGAGATCTGATTAGGTCATTAGGGTTTTCTAGTTTTTGAACTAAAGAAGATTCTGACCGTATGGCATATATCATATATATTTTATTTAATTAAAATTTTAAAATTAAAACCTTATCATGTCTTAACAGGTATATAACAGGTAAACAGGTATCTGACCTGTTTAGACACGAAAATTAACAGGTAGTTTCGTGTATACCTGTTTAGTACACGATACCTGTTAAGGTCATACACGATACCTGTTAAGGTCGTGTAGGTTCGTGTCGTGTATTCGTGTACGTGTCTAAAATTGCCAGCCCTATTAATAACTTAATTAATTATCTTCCAATAATCCAACCCTTTAGGATTGTATCCTTGCTGACTCAAACTACTGGGTTGAGGGTAACGTCACCTTCAAAAGAGGGGCCTACTACTATAACTAAGATAATCTCTTAAAAAGTGCAAAAGTGCGGAAATAATCAAAGGTTACACTAAAGGCGAGTCGGATCCAAGTGATTCATCTTGTCTATCTGTTTTTGTTTTTGTTTTTATTTTTATTTTCAGCATTTTTAGTTAGTTTTTATTTTCTTGTTTAAAACCTTTTCCAAAATTTTGATTTGATTAGACGTTGAGGATAAACCGGTACTAAAAGCTCTTGTGTCCTTGGACGACATCGGTATCTTACCAATGCTATACTACCCTCACGATGGGTGCACTTGCCCATATGTGTGTTTAGTGTTAGTAAAATATCGTGTTTTATAAATTTAAAACTTGACTAAAGTGTTAAAAAGGGCTAAAAATATACTTAAATATATATAACACTACACACGCATCAAGTTTTTGGCGCCGTTGCCAGGGACACAAGGATTTTAAGAAGGTTAGGAATCAACGGCCTAATCGTTTTTCTTATTTTTCTGTTTTTTTTAGGATTTTTCTTAATTTTTCAGCTTCTGCAGAGCTCAGCACGGGCCGTGCCCGCTGAACACGGCTCCGTGCTCAATCTTTGGTACTAGCAATCATGTTTTAAGTCAGACGGTAGCTGAACACGGGCCATGCCCAACCAACACGCCCCATGCCCAAGTTTTCAGATACTGAAAACAGAGTTGTAAGATCCCGACGGCTGGTAATTTCTGACACCATCATGAGTGATACTGATAATTTTTACTTTCAATCCTCTTATGGTACATGGTGTCAATTATGTGGCGGAAATCATGAAGATTTAAAATGTTATTTTTTAAATTATACTCCCCACTATATGGACCCATTGTTTTCCTGTAGCCTTAAAAGGGGTGAAAGTAAAAATAATCCCTATCTCTCCCTCGAATGCTCTCAATCGTCCCTTCTAGATGAAATGCTTCTTGAAGAATTCTTTCAGCTAGAAGAACTAATTCTTCGATGGATAAAAAACTTGAGATGGACATAACTAATTCATCTCAAGACGACATCCAAGAGGAATTATTGAGATCGCATTCGGATAAAAACAACATCGTCACTCCCGAAATCACCTCTAACTCTTGCGAAGACTTGAGCGATAGTCGTCCCAGTGTCGACTGTGCCGTGAAGGACTCCCCATCGACTTCCGTTGATGCATACATAGACCTGAGCGATTCGACATATGCCTTCTTTAACGAGAGCCCGGGAAAGGGTTGGACTTGTCCACCTACATTTAGCATAGGAATCACCCTCACTGATAACCTCTTGCGTTCTCGTCTAAGTCTAGGGCAACTTAAGTATCTCAGGCACTTCGGTGTTGTTCCGTCCAGTAAGGAACCACCCGATCCGGAAAAAAATTCCCTAAAAATAGACGAAACTTCATAAACAGCCTCTAGACACGGGGCCGTGTCCAGGTCAGCACGCCCTCGTGTCCACCAAAAGATTCCCGTCTGACTTTCGTTCAGAATATGGACAAACTGTGTCAGAATCTTGTCTGCACACGGGGTCCTGTCCAGCCGACACGGGGCCGTGTCTAGCGTGCTGTCGTTTTCTATAAATGCAGCCAAGATTCCTGCACATTTGGACCACTCCAAAGACAGAGATTTGGTGGGATCTTCACACATATCATCCTAGGTATATTCTAAAGAAGGTTCCCAACAACCATCTTGTCTTTTCTACTTTTGTCTATTGCCTTCTTCTTCATTTTTACCTCAACACCTCCATTAAAGCTTAAAATCACCATGGTTTCAAGCTTTATTGAGATGTTTGTTAGATTTTTATTCAAGGAATCTTGTTAAAAATAAGTTTTACAACACTGTTTTAAGTTATTTATGCTTAAAAATGTCTCAAAAGTCAGAAAAATAATTTAAAACTCCAAGATTCCTTGTTTCAAAAATTTGCAGAAAAGAGAACATGGAGCCGTGCTCAGTGAGCACGGGGCCGTGTTCGAGGTACTGTTTCACTAAAATGAATTCTTTTCGGTTTGTTTTCTTAGAATGTCGAGTAGAAACAGTGGCACATCATCTTCTCACTCGAGAAACAACCGACAAGGAAGAAGGGCAACGGTAGAAGACTCTCTCGTCAACTACGTCTATGCCTTGAGAGAGGCCATAGACGAAATGACGGGGGTTAAGGAAGCTCTGGTCGACCGTATCAATCATCTATCGGTGGTTCTAGAAGGGTGTCTTAGGGAGGTCAACCTTTTGCACCAAAGGTTGAATTTCCTCGCTTCCCCTCCTTTGGTACCAATCATTACACAAATGGCGTGGAATGTGGTACCAGAAGTTATCATACCGGCCGAGTGGTACGCCATGCATGCAGACCCCCCCTCGAGACATACTCCCCGGGGTCCCGGTCGCCACCGCTCCTCCACAAGATGTTGAAGAAAATGAGCCCGCCTTTTTCCTCCCAAAAGAGATAGAGGAATGGCTCAACGACATCTAGGGGACACCTCTCGGCTCCGAGTTCGATGATACCTACGAAATACCAGGAAGTTATTTTCGGGCTTTTTATATTCCTATAATAAGGGTAGAACTCGTTAGGATGATTTCATGTATCACTTGACCTATCTATCTTAGGAAATTTTTAACTTTCTGTTTTTCTTTATCTTTCTAGGACTTATTGTAATTCTCTCTATTTAATGAATGATGGTTTTTCAAAAATTATTTTGGTGTTTGGATGATGTTGTAATGGATTAAACACACTTGGATGGTGAAGGATACTAAGGGAAGCTTGAACCAACGCCCCATGCACAAAAACAGAGCCTCCCGACATTTTTTCTTCATTACAGCAAGTTCAGCACGGGTCGTGTCCCGCCAACACGGCCCCGTGCTCAAGGGTCTGCAGAAAAACGCCCAGTTCAGGTAACTGGACACGGGGCGTGTTCACTGAACACGCCCCCGTGCCCAGCCTTCTGTTACATTTTTGTTATTTTTGTTACTGGCAATTTGAACACGGGGCCGTGCCCGGTCACCACGGCCCGTGTCCAAGTGCCCAGTAACAGAAAAATTTTGTTTTAACACACCTTTTTACACATTCAATCAACCTAAAAACTTATTTTTGGGACACATTGAGGACAATGTGTAATTTAAGTGTGGGGGGATGCTAAAACCTTGAATTTTGCAAGTCCTAATTACAAGCCTTACACAAAACTCTATTGGAACCGCTAAACACCCCAATTTTTTTCAAAAACTTTTCATTTTTTTACTTGTCTTGGTTTAAATTGGGAATAACAAGTTCTAAAAAGGTTATATTTTTACAAATTTACAACCGATAACGTCGTGATAAAAAGAACCAACATAAGAAAATTATGAAACGGCATGACAAATCTAGTTAAAATTTGATTATATATACTTGATTACATTAAAAACCCATTCCCACAAAAAGTGAATTTTGAGCCTTTAATTGAGCATACAAATACACATCTTTAAACTAAATGCTCATTTTTCGTTTCTTGTGTGAATAGCCGTTTGGTTTCTTACGACTCTAGAACTTGCCATGACGATATATTCCCGGTCCTTACCAACTCAAACCCGAGTAAGTAAATGATGGAGGCATTAGGACTAACCCTTTTTATTTCAACACCATTATTTTCTTTTTTTTTACCACCTACCCAAAATCCCCCTAGTTAACCTCTTTGAGCTTAAACCTTTTCATTTCTATACCCAAAACAAACCCCCTTCACCCACCAAAACCTTTTTCATTTTAAACAGTAACAAAGCTCGGATTTCTTGTGACATCCTTATTAAAAAAATGAATGATGAAGTTAGAAATAAACAAACAAGCTCATCAAAAGAAACCTTGTTTGAAAAATGCTTCATTAGAATAAAAAGTCACAAAAACAAAATGTTTTATGAGAACCGATGCTTTTTATGCCTTTTCGCTTTTTTTTTTACTAACCACTAACCCAAAAACCACTTACCTTCAACCCAAGCCTAACCCTTCCCCAAAGTCCTCTTGATATTTACAAAGGTTTATAGTTAAAAAGGAGGAGGATTGATTGCTTGGCAAGCATATGGTAGAAGTAAGTTTCATGCCGGTCTCGAGTGTTTCACAAAAAAATACATCTTCGGCCGAGTGTTGAGTGATCCCCCGTGAGGTATGTGAACTTGTATATAAATGGAATTTTAAAGAGGCATGTTATGCCCAAATAAGTAATTTATCTTATGTAATGTTCTAAATAAATCATAACGAATAGGATTGTAAATAACATAAAAAAGAACCTAATAAAGAATCTTGGAATCCCGACACTCTAGACAAGCCCAAAACCTTCTCTTCTACCCATTCCATTTGGGTGTGTAAGCCACAAAATAAAGAGTTTTGCTTGAGGACAAGCAAAGATTCAAGTGTGGGAGTATTTGATGTGTGTAAAATGCAACATATAAATTACATCAAATGAGGCATAAAAGTAACCCTTTTTTAGTACTAATGTTGGAAAAAGTGTGTCCTCATCATGTCCTTTCTTATCCTTCTCACAAATTTTATCTTTTTTACAGGATCCTAAACCTAAAAATTAGACCCTCTAGTTATTAAAGGCATTTTAGTAAGACATAACAAAAAAAAATTTAACAAGGTTTGGCCTTAGTACTCAATGTTGTGACAAATTAGAACGTTAATACCTAATTTTGCAGGAAAAAACTATCAATACCCGATATTGAAATTTGACAGAAACCATAAGGACCAACGGTGTAATTTTTTCTAATTGATATATAGTTAATTATATGCACATGTCATCGAAATTGATAATTATACAAATGAATTTAATTTAATATAATTTTAATTATTAATTTTACACTCACAAACAAAAGTTTATAATCAATATAAATTTAATCTCAACCGTTCAAAAATCCTATAAAATCATTATCTCTTTTAATTACAACATTCTATGTTATATGATAATTGACATACAGTTAATTAAACCTATATAATAGAATTTGATAATTATAGGGAATATTCAAATACAATGATAAATATATAATAAAGATAATTACACTCTTCATCATTTTTATTATTATTTTTTCATCGACAGAAAACTCTGTTAGTAGCGTCTTGAAGTCTCGGTAAGACAGTAACGATGTCTACGATGGTAAAGGGATTTTAGCCGACACAAAAACCCTTGAAAAGTATAATAAGGTCCAAAAAACCAAACAATATAATACATGTAAGCATGAGTTAAATTTAACCAACAACTAGAACTTAATCTTCCCCTTTTAGCCGTCATTTAAAAAGCGTATGGTAAATTTCATACATAGTTGGCTTTTCTTTTTAAAAGCAAAATAAAAATAGAGTAATATAAAGGGTGGACCAAGTTTAGGTGCCTTAGGTGGCGCCTTTTTATATAATAAAAGAAAAATTATAGATGATACATGTTATTCATTGAAGCTAACTATTTTCACGTATGAATATTTATTTTTTTTAACTAAATATATAAATTATATCATTAACTGAATGAATTTAATATAAATTTAATTATTCATTTTTTAAATAAACTTATATTTTTTACTAAAAGCTTCATCAACTTTAAAATTTTGTTGGTTGAAATATTTTAAAAAAAAAACAAAGAATAATAATGATAATTGTTCTTATTGGTGATTTCTAAAAATTTTCAAATATTTAATGTGATTGGATGGTAAGAATAGTAAAATTCTATGTGTTAGATAATAAAAAATAGGTGGTATTAAAAAATCAAAGTTAATACCCAATTGAAAGAAATAATGTTTTAATATTTACTTAACAAAATTTATAAATATCACGTCAATATTAATTTTTTTAAATACATATTATAACGATTGTATACATTAACAAATTGCATTATATTATATTCTATTAGTATAATACACGGCTTTAAAACATAACCTTTTCATTACTAATTATATATATAACACTTACATTTATCAACCCGTATTTTTTAAGTCTTCAAATATCACAAAGTTCAAAATTATATTTGTTAAAATATTAAAAAGGGAAAATAATGATAAAAATTGTTTTTTATGAGTGATTTATAATTTTTTTTAGATATTTAACGTGGTTAGATGTGTTGGTAAAAATACATGTCAAAGAATTAAAAAATATATACATATAGATGGTATAAAAAATTCCAAGTTTTATTTCTTAATTTTTATATGTATTTATATATTTATAATTACAATTTAAGTTAACTAAGTTAAGCTAAAAGAATATTTAAATGACCAAATACACTTTAACTGAATTACCATTTATCAATTGTATATCTTGACGATATATCTGTTAACAAATTGCATTATATTTTATTCACCCGTGCAATACACAGGTTTTTTAAAGACATAATTCTTTTTAATACTAAGTATACAATATAATATTTTCTTACCTCGTGCAATACACGGGTTTATTGAACTTATGCAATACACAAGTTTTTTACGAACATGATGTAACACCCCTAAATTTATTAAACTATATATGTTGTTACACATATATAAGTTAAAATAATAATAATTATAAAATAATGAGAATCGAAACTAGGAATAATAAACCTAGTTATAATACTAATAGAAAAGATGGGGAAATTAAAGTGTTTTAACTCCTTTTATAAAATTTGGAAAATTGAGGGGCCAAAGATGTAAATCCTAAAACTCAATTGTTAAAATTCTGGATAAACATCAGGATATACACTTTGTGTATATCCTGTTCGATCAAGAGACCCAGGAGCGACCCCAAGTCCTTTCCAAACCCTAGTTCTACAAAATTGCTCAAAATCAAGGAATCAAAACTGAACTAAAGGTGATTCAAGGCTATATAAGTGATCTTCATCATTAGTATAGTCAAAGGTATACTTAGTTTTGAGAAGTGAAGATGTTGTGGTGATTTTGAATTCTCATAACAGAAATTAGTGGTAAATTAATGGATGTTATGGGTAAATTAAGATGAACACAATCTCTAGGAATGAGTAATTGACTATAAATTTATTCATTCATGTTATAATTCATGAGTTTCACTACTTGTTATGTAAGGGTATATGGGTTTTTATAAAGAATTCATGTAGTCTTAAGATATTGGATGTTTATTGATGATTATGATGTAATTTCTAGTGCGATTATAGCATTCTTGAGGTATGAATCGACTAACTAGGTTGAAACACGGTTAAAGATATTAATCATGAACATGACAATGTTAGAATGCTAAGTATGCGCGTTAGATGTTTGATAAAATGCTTGAATGAAATGAATTACTTGAAAAGTATGAATTAATCGCTTAAATTAACTAAACAAGAGTATGAAATATCAAATATTGAACCATGAGTTCTAAACAATATACTTGAATCAAATTGTATAGGTGAATTGGGTGGATCATCAAGTGGACAAGGCGGATCGGATAACCGCTTAAAAGGAAAGCTCTGAAGGTACGTGGCTATTCGCTTCGTAATATCGTGTTTAGTATTTTACATTGAGTATTTGAATGATAAGCAAATTATTGTAATGTTGGATAATACTAAAACGAAGGATTTCGTTTGTAGTATTCAACATGAATAAGTATGAAATTCGAACTATAGAAATACGGCAAGTGGTGGATTCCACTTGAAAGTTTAAACGAGTCAACGGGACTCGAATACTACATGTTTGATTCACAAAAGAGCGATAGATTTCGCCAGTGAAATCAAACATGTTAAAATCCTTGAAGTATTTCGTTTTGATAAGATAAGGTGTTAAACGTCGCTAAATAAGTTAAATCGGACAAATAGAATATATGTAACTTAGTTTCGGCATTTGAGTTTGGTGTATCATGTGTCGAAATGTAAAAATATGATAAGGCAGCGTTCCTATATCACTTTGAGTTCATAAATGCATTTTATGTCACAATAATGTAAACGGGTCGAATAAATAGAAAGATTTCTATAAATCAAGTGTGTAAAGTCAGAAATTTTGTGAAACCATATAATTGCTTTGTACTCCATGATATAGTTGGTCGAATTAAGGTCGCGTAGAAAGAAACGTGACTCAAAACGGACGAGAAACGAACTAGTTATGACGTTTTTCGTAAAAAGGCTCTTAGCTGGGAAATTGCAGGTCTGCAAAACAAACCTGATGTCGAAATGATACCGTCGCGTCACGCGATGGAAGAACAAGATCATTTTCGTGTTGCGCGACCATGGTGGCGGGCCGCGACGGCTGGAATCAATTCGGTCGCGCCACGCGACCGTACTCCAGATCAGCAAAAAAATTTATTTTGCTTTGTTTGCTATTCCGGACATGTTAAGTCACATTATAACATCATAAAAATTGATATTTGATGCCTTTTTTATCACAGGTAGCTATAGGACTTGCGGATGAAGATAAAGCTATGATTACGAAACCGAACACGCGCATAAAGAAGCTTCCGCAAAGCAAACTAGATCTTTTGTCACAAACCACTTCCGCAAAGCAAACTAGATCTTTTGTCACAAACCATTTTAAGTGTTGTGTTCCATACTTTAGTACTTAATGTTGTGTGTTTAAGAAAGGTTATGGTTGTTGGATTTGAAAACATGTTTTGGGTAACGTTTGTAAACGTTTTGTAAAGTGTTGAAACTTATTTAAATATTGTAATTTTGACGTTTACTATAAAAGCGGTTAATAAATGATAAAATAAGCGTGAAGGGTCTTACAAGTTGGTAATCAGATCCTTGTTAAGATAAAGCGTGTTCGGTTCAAAGCTTGATCAAGACATCCGGTAAGAGTTATTTATAAATAAGTTTTGAATGTATAGATTTAGATGATGTAGTTATACAAAAGTGTATGGGAGGAGTGTATTATTATACTCGAACCCGGGAAATACACTAAGTAAGAAAGGAAAGGCGAGATATGTACTTGACCAAACCTAAAAAGAAATACACATTACTTGTGATTAAGTATGTGTAATATAAATTTCCATGTAACAAGGTGGAAATAAATTAAATAGTTATTGATTAACTATTGTGAATATTTCAGTCAAAGAAATGGCCGGGGAAACCGGAAAGGAATCAACATCTCATGTAACTGAAGAGATGAAAGCTACTATTTCCGAGGAAGTCGGAAAAGCTTTAGAAGCTAGTCTACCGCAGCTCATCGATAGACTACAAACAACGCTTTTAGCAGTAATAGACGATAAGATAAATGAAAAGAAAGATGCGAGTAAATCAAAAGCGTGTCCATATAATAAATTTATGGCATGTAAACCCCCGTTCTATCTTGGTGAAGTTGATCCGATCGTTTGTCAACGATGGATTAGTGACATCGAAGGGGTATTCGAAAGGACCCATAGTGATGAGACTGATTTTGTGGCATACGGAACCGGTCAGTTGAGGGGCCAAGCTAAGGATTGGTGGGATAATCTGAAGAAGGAACAAGGAATTGAGGCCACGAGAACTATGACGTGGGAAGAATTCAAAACTCCGTTCCTTAGGCACCATAGTCCGAAAGCTGTGATCAACAGGATCAAAGAAGAGTTTATTCAGCTAAGGCATAGTGGTGAGTCGATTGAGAAGATTACGGGAATCTTTCTTGATAAGCTCAGGTTTTGTGATGAGCTGGTTCAGAATGAAGAACAGAAAATATATTATTATTATAACATGTTGGGCACGGAATATCGGGAGTTTATGACTCCTTCAAAATACGGGCATCTTACGGAGATAGTGAATGCCACACGTGAAAGGGAAATTGAGCTGAAAAAGCAGATTGAAAGGGGTGAGCGAAGGGTGTTTGATAAAAACCCAACCCCTGCAAAGAAACAAAAGCTGAATGAAGCTCCGAAGAAAGGAGTAGAAAAGGGGGGGGATACCTCCATGCAAAATTTGTTGAAAGAATCACAAGGGTGAATGTTATTTTAAGAACAAACCATGTCCTACTTGCGGTAAAGTGGGACATGTGGTTGCGAATTACCCAGGAAAGGTTTCGGTATGCTATAAATGTTATAAACCGGGACACAAAACGTCTGAGTGCCCGGAGTTAGTTGGGACCAAAGACACCACTGATGTAAAGCCTGATGCTCAGAAAGCAAGGGCTAGATCTTTCCACATGACAACTGCTGAGGCTAAAACTGAACCTGATGTTGTTTTAGGTATATTTCTTGTAAATTCAATTCCAGCACGAATTTTATTTGATACGGGTGCAAATAGATCTTTTATAGCACATCGATTTATTCAACACCCTACCTTCACGCTAACAAAATTACCTATACCACTAGAAGTAGAAATAGGTGATAATAAAAGTTTTATTGTTGTGATTTGTGTTGGAATTGCAAACTGAGCATTGACGATGAAGAATACTTTGTTGATTTAATTCCTATGTCAATGGGAGAATTTCAAGTGGTAATCGGGATGGATTGGCTAGCTAGATATCACGCGAAGGTAATATGTAACCGTAAAGAGATACAACTAATGTCTCCAAGCGGGAAACATGTTACTATTTATGGGGAGAAAAGCTGTAGTCCCATAATTTGTTCTTTCCTCAAAGCTTGCAAGTTGGTTCGACATGGATGTAAAGCATATATGGCCTACATACATGATTCGAATCAAGAGACTCCAGAAATAAAAAATATACCAGTAGTACGAGAATACGAAGATGTTTTCCGAAAGATTTACCGGGGTTACCACCAGAGCGTGAGGTGGAGTTTGGTATTGAATTAATTCCAGGCACGAAACCGGTAGCCAAGGCTCCATATAGATTAGCGCCGTCGGAACTACAAGAATTGTTGTCGCAATTACAAGACCTTTTAGATAAAGGATTTATTCGACCGAGCGTTTCTCCATGGGGAGCGCCAGTATTATTTGTAAAGAAGAAAGACGGAAGTATGAGGATGTGCATTGATTACCGGGAGTTGAATAAACTCACGGTAAAGAATCGATATCCGCTTCCTAGGATCGACGACTTGTTCGATCAGTTACAAGGCGCGAGTTGGTTTTCGAAGATCGACTTAAGATCGGGTTATCATCAGTTAAAAGTAAAAGAAGAAGATATACCCAAAACAGCATTCCAAACGCGTTATGGACATTATGAGTTTTTAGTAATGTCTTTCGGATTGACTAATGCACCGGCGGCTTTCATGGATCTTATGAACCGCGTCTGCAAACCAATGCTAGATAAGTCGGTGATTGTTTTCATCGATGACATTCTGGCGTATTCAAAAAGCGGAGGGGATCATGAATGTCATTTGCGTGAAGTACTTGAAACGCTTAAGCGTGAAAGACTTTATGCAAAATTTTCAAAATGTGCCTTTTGGCTACGTGAAGTGCAGTTTCTGGGGCATGTTATTAGTGCCAAGGGAGTTTCGGTGGATCCGTCCAAAATAGAAGTTGTGTCGAAATGGAAACCTCCAAAGAATCCATCAGAGATTAGGATTTTTCTAGGTCTTGCGGGTTATTATCGGAGATTTATACAAGATTTCTCCAAGATCGCAACTCCATTAACTAAATTGACCCGTAAAGAGGAGAAGTTTGATTGGGGTAGTGCACAAAAAGATGCATTCCGTATCCTTAAAGAAAGATTGACCAGTGCCCCGGTATTGACATTACCGGATGGGACAGAAGACATGGTTATTTATTCAGATGCGTCTCAGCTTGGTCTTGGGTGTGTACTTATGCAGCGAGGAAAGGTGATCGTGTATGCTTCCAGACAATTAAAGATTCATGAAAAGAAATATCCAACACATGATCTGGAATTGACGGCAGTAGTCTTTGCTTTAAAAATATGGAGACATTATTTATATGGTGTGAAATGTAACATTTTCACTGACCATAAAAGTCTCAAGTACTTCTTTGATCAAAAGGAGTTAAATATGAGACAACAACGTTGGTTAGAGACGGTAAAGGATTATGACTGTGAAATTCATTATCATCCGGAAAAGCCAACATAGTTGCAGATGCACTGAGTAGGAAAGAAGAATATTCACCTATTCGGGTGCAGTCGATGCAATTAGTAGTGACCTCAGGGTTACTTAAACGAATCAAGGAGGCGCAAACCGAAGCTGTAAAAGAAGAAAATGTGAAGAAAGAAAGAATAGTGGGTCAACTCAAGGATTTGCAAGATAATAGTAATGGATTGAAAACCCGTTTCGATCGAATTTGGGTTCCAAACTCTTGCAATGTTAAAACTCTTCTTCTTGACGAAGCTCATAAGTCCCGCTATTCTGTCCATCCGGGAGCTACCAAGATGTACAAAGACTTAAAACAAAATTATTGGTGGCCTGGAATGAAACGAGACATAGTAAAGTAAGTGGAAAATGCTTAACTTGTTTACAAGTGAAAGCAGAACATCAGAAGCCTTATGGTAAACTTCAGCCTTTAGACATACCAGTGTGGAAGTGGGAGCACATTACTATGGATCTGTTAACTAAACTACCAAGAACATCACGTGGATTTAATGCCATATGGGTAGTAGTTGACCGATTGACCAAGAGTGCTCATTTTATTCCAATTCGGGAAACATACACTTCTGAGAAGATGTCAGAAGTATATACAAATGAAATCATATCTCGTCATGGAGTACCAGTGTCTATCATATCGGATAGAGATACACGCTTTACTTCCAGCTTTTGGCGCGATTTTCAAGAAAGGATGGGTACTAAGTTATTTATGTAAAGTTCGCGTTTGCGTTTAATAAAAAGACGACTAAAGGACACTAGAAACATATTTTTTTTTAAAAGTGTCCAAACTTTTCGCAATTTAAAGCGATGATATCAATAACATTTGTGCACTAATTTAACAAAATTTGGGCATGACCCGTCCATAAAACGAGTATACCCCTGTTTTATCCATAATCAAACTAAATACAATTCTACCATCCGTTCGACAAGATACTACTAAAAACCAAGACATCAAGTGTTAAAAAGTGTGACTACTAACAAGTTGTACAAAACGAACATTTAACCCAAAACATTAATACGGACTAGCGGAAGCGCTTGATGGTCATAAGGTGTGCGTGTGCTCGCTCCAATTTGCCAAGTCGCCTAAACTGAGGATTTACCTACGTTCAACATAAACAAAAGAAGTTAGCATTTCATCACTAACACGATTGATTAATAACCCGACTAATCATTATAGCGGCCTTACATCTTTCAATTCCATTACCAACTGTTAGACGGTTCATTACATGCTCGTCTCAATGTAGAGAATAGCATTCCTTTCTTAACATACCCGCTATCGACGGGTACTAGTATGGTTATCATAACTTTCATTCGATTCATTCACAGCGAACGAATATATTCTTTACATTCGATTACACTCCAACCCGATAAGATGGATCGAGTAAACTTTCATTCAAAACATAATTAACTTCCCATACCCGGTTCGACTAGAAGGAACCGGATATGAAGCATTATCTTTCGGATCTTATTCATTTCTCTTCATCCGTTTATGACGGATCTAACTTTACTTCCAACAATCTTATATTTCAACTTTTTCATGATTCCAACATAACAACACAATACAATAGAGATAGTTATACATATGACAACATAATAGAGATAAGGTGTACACTAACGTACCTCGTTCTTGTGAGTCTCCCGTTTTCTTAGTGTTTGAGCCTTCTTCTTTCACGCCTACATTAAACGCATTCATTCATTTAGCCCAACACTTTCATTCCATCATTTACATAAATTTCTCATTTTCAAGTGACAAACATCATCTCTAATTTTTCAGAATTTCACACACTTATTCTCTTAAGCGTTTCATCAAACACTTAGTATGCGTTACATTAATAAAGCATAATGTACAAACATTCAAAGCATGACTTTACTAGTTCGTCTTATATGTCATCAATAATCAATCTAGTTCTTGCAATTCTTTTATTCTACATCAATTTATCTAGCATTCAAGTATTACAAGCAGGATCATATATCAAGATTACATATAATCATAATCCCTATGATCTTCCTATTCATAACACAATTTCACAAAGTGGGTTTTCACTACAATCTTGCATACAACCTAAAATCAAACATGATTCTTGTTCTAGAAAGCAATTCTAACTCAGATTTCCCACATTTGATACAAGAAATCGAGATTGGGTTGAACCCCTCATTCCACAAATCATAATTTCAGAAAATTTAACTTACCACTTCAGAAATTGGGGTTTGCTATTCGAATTTATAGGCTCATGTGTAACACCCGTCTTTATATTATAAGGATTTAATGTAAAAATGCGAGAGTTTATATAAAACGGTACATTACTTCAAATTAAGTACAAAATCGAAGTTTTGAAAGTAATCACATACTAGTTAACTACTACTAGTTTAAACATTCAAAACATGATTAATAATTTGTTTACATCATAACAATTTCTAAACAGAGTTAATTTAACGCGGAAGCTTCAATAGTCGTGTTCGGTTCTTCAAAACATGCTTGATCATCATTCACATACTTGCAATACCTAGAAACTGGAAATTTTTAACCAAAATTAGTATTAGAGTTCTTAGAAATATTACTTAATCGAAAGTACGCTCAAAAATGGATTCGATTAGCTAGGATATTAAAGATTCAACAAAACCCTTCTGGGCTCTGCCGTAACTTACGGTAGATACCGTAAGTTACGGTAGAAACTAAGTTATACCAGTCACCGTAACACAGTACTGAACCACCGTAAGCCTTTTGATTTCTACCGTAAATTACGGTGAATACCGTAATTTACGGTAGACACTGCATGTTTATGTTTTGATTGATTTGGTCATTTAGCCCAAACCAAACTCTCAGATTCCTCACTCTTGCAAATCAACATGTTGAATTCTCGTGTTTTAATATGTCGATTATCAACATTAACAAAAGACCAATCTATTATACTACAAAGCGTTTGCCACGCATTAATCAACTTTTTGACCCGTTTGCCTCATCTACGGAATCCTCCATTATGATGACTACCAACAAGTTCTAACCAAATCTTGGTCTTATTAATCAGTATAGCGAACATCGTTGCTTTAGATCAACTTAACTTTTGTTCTACGATTCGACTACATGTATGCTAATTATTAAAATTTACCCAATGTAACAAGTCAAGTTACATACTTGCGTAATTCATCGACATTGGTTTCTAACCATAATTACCCATTCCTGGGCTTGTCAATCTTAGCGTATCACGTCCATTCCATGGATTATGTTTTTATAACTCAATTTTTAATGAGTGATGTTTTAATCACTTCATCACTACTAAATTAGACCATTATTTAACCTGTTGGGTTTTGTCGAGTGAGTTACATCACTTCATTGACATTCCAACACGGCTACTTTAAACAATGACATTAACAACATACTTATTTAATAAGTTTGACCCGTTTGGTTGTCGAGTGAGTTACACCACTTCATTGACATACCAAACGCCATCATTTTCGCCATATCAATATTGCACATATCTACGACTAGGTTTATCTATATAAATATAACGAGACAACAAGGCACGTACCTTTAGAGCACACCCTTCAAGCGCGTATCTCCCCCGGCGTATCCGCTTGACGTTCCGGATTCTTTGCCTAAAGAGTTCAATTCACAATAAGTTTAGAACTCTTTCATAAGCTTTAACGCATAATTCTCTACCATGATCAAATCTGCGTTTTTACCCAACTTTTAACATTTTAACCCTCACTTAGGCGTTCCATCAAACACCTAGCGGGTCAGATTTTTATATAAACAAAACCAGTTCATGACTTGTAATTATCATCTAAACTAACTTCAATTAGTCAATTCTACACATATCTCAACATCAATATTTCTGAAATTTATTCTTAAATTCAGATTTATGCTAGAACAAGATCATAACTCTAGGGCTTATCAAGTTTTCTCCAAGTTCATTAATCACCTACAATGGTGGTTATAAACTCTACATTTATCATGAAATCTTTTAACAAGATTTCACCTAGGGTTCATCCATAGACACCATATTTCTTCTAATTACATACATGCAAGACACAATCAAGCTTAAATTTCGATTTTTCTTCATTAACCTAGAACTTGAGATGAATCAAAACACTAGAATTTCACATACCTTGTGATCCCTTCAGTGCGGTGATCACTAATTCGTGCTTGAAACTTGATTTAAGACTGATTAGGAGCATCAATTTGATGGAAATTGATTGAATTAGGGTTGTGGGGAAACCCCTATGTCGCCCCTGGTAGAGATCGACCAGACACACACTTCTTGTGTGTGTTTGGTGTAATATCTTTTGTTTTAATATCCCAAGTTTCAGGTTTAACCATTCTAGTCCCTCAATTGTTGTTTTCTTTATGATTTAGGAGTTTTTCCATCCATTTATTTGGTTTCACAATGTTGTATCTAACTGGGTTATTTAGTCCTAGTCAGTTTATTCTCGTTTATTTTATACTTTATAATTCTAATATAAAGTTTTATATTTTCGGGGTGTTACAAGTCCACCCCCCTTAAAAAGGGTTTCGTCCCCGAAACCTCCTTTAAGTAGGCCTTTGGTTTGGACCTATCCATCTTAGTTTCGTTTTTCAAGGCATTCTTTCTTTTCCGACACAAGGTTTTTTTTTTATTCATATTGACATGTTCGTCTTTTAGGCATATGTCCTATTGGACCATAACCTTTTATCATCTATTTCCTATCTTTGTCGCCTATTTGACCGGGTTGCCTTTTGACCATCCAGTCACTGAGTCCGTCAGCATACTTACTTGACACTAGTCTTATATTGTCAAGCGCTCTACATAGGTCACAGCGTTATTTAGACTACAACTTGTTTTATTGCCTAAACTAATTGGTCACCATTTTACCTCATACCTCGTCATTCGGGTATGCAATATTGCCGTCATCGGCCCTTTGCGTGCTTATAATTTCATATCTAGTCATTCACACTATAACGTGATTACATTCTATATTACTTTTTGTGTCCGTGATCACATCACGTCATGTTTAGTTTTACATCGGCTTTTCATTCTTAAGAATCTTTCCTCCGAATGCATCTTCTTACAGCTTTCGGCGTTAAGACCTATATTCTGTAGTACTAACCATTTTCTAATTTCTCTCACGGTATTTATAGGTGTTAGAACATCGTTTCTTTACTAAAACTGAATTTTAGTTTAATGTTTTTCTCTTTAACCCATGTCGATTAATCATATCAAGGAATTGACGACAAGGATTATTCTTCTGGGTTATCATTTTACGCGAGAAATCATAAGTGGTTCCCCACGCTTTATATTATCGACCCGTAGGTTCCTTTACTTAGCCTTGTAGACTATTCTATTAGGTCTTCACCTTTTTAGGGTGAGACCCCCTAGTATGTTCCTTTGTATTTGCGACCCAATGGTCATTTTGTTCCCGTAGACCTTTACATTGTTTATAATCTGGAGGTTATGGTGATCCCATGGATCATCTTCTATTCGTTTGACCTTGACCGTAGTCTAAGGCTACACTCATTTTCTTTCGGATTATCTTTCCGACTCTATGACTTCTTATATGTCCTTCGCGTCGGTTTATTTTACTCATACCGTTATTTGATTTATGCCCCTATTTCCTTTCAACCCGTTACCCGGGTTCTTGATCTTGATGTTTTTAACACTTCGGTTTCATTGGTTTGCATTTTCCCCTTCCATACTCTTTTATGACCTATCACATAGATTCAATAATATTTCACGCTTTCTTTATCCAGGTTGCGCTTACTTGGGATATCAACTACTATACTTTATTCAACCCGCCCAACATTAAAGTAGTTGAACATGACTATCGAAATTTCTGTTTTTGCAAAATTTTATCGTCTTCTTAGTCATAACTCTTAATCCGAGTCTTTTGACTTTTAATTCGCGTTCTCGACTGTTGGTTACGCATTTATCTAAAAACATACCTATCAATTGGGTATTTTATCGATATTATTTTCATAGCAACCTTTCCAGCATTCATTAAGACTTTGTTTCTCGATTTATCTGGTCGTATCAGCAAAATCCACCGCTTTTACTCAACCAAGTCTTTTATTCTTTCACTCGTCTGGTTTGACTTGTTCGTGTGAGTTCCATCGCCTATGACAGTCAACTTTATCCCTATGCCTTGACATTCTAAATTGTCGATTTATATTTTTGTTTACTTGATTCTTATCCCTTCCCTTGGGCTCATTATCTTAATGTAATATGCTCCCATTATCCGGCTTCCGTTTACTTTTATTATCAAGTACTTTACTTAATTAATCTGTACACCACCTTTCTTTTGTCAGCGACCCTTAGGTCTGTTTCTTTTACTAATGTCCCGAAGGCCCATGTCTCAAGTCTTATTTGGTAAACTACTGTTATTGTTATTCGGCCTTTGGGGTTTACTCGTTCTTATTCTAACACTTTCATAATGTTTATCTTACTAATTCTTTTACATATTCACCCTCATCAATGTGATTATCATTCTTCCTCAGGAGGAATTTATTAATAGCATGTTACTTGGGTATCTACCCATACCCGAGCTTTTAAATCCAAATTTATTGGTATTTCATTATTTACAGCAACGAATAATACATATTGTCCATTTAATTTCTTTTTTGAGGATATTCCTATCCAAATCTTAATCTCTTGATTTTTTTTTTTTTTTTTTTGACTTTAACCCATTGTTACAATAACAAAATCAATTCATTTCATGTTATTGTTTCATATCGTTGTATGGAATTTATCCACATCGTTTGTTGACATAAACGATGTTTCTATATGTTTCATTTAGTTTGGCTTAGTCTATAACCATGTCCTTGTCATCTATTACTATTGTAAACTTCCAGGGTTCGGGTGTTATTACACTCCTCCCTATTATGACGCTTATCTTTCATTACGTTCTCGGGTTCGAGTGTGCGCGCACCCCTTCCCATGGCAATATTTATCATGGTTACTTTTACCTCGATGCTCAACGTACAGTTTCAGCACCTCTTATAAACAATAGAACTTTTATTATTACTTATTTCTATTTTTTTTCAAAGCCTTGGTAATTTCGTTAACACTAATGTAGGATGTTAAATAAATTGATATAAAACAAATGATTTATTTGCACTCGTAATAATTAAAAATTCATGCTGAAATTTAATTTACAAGAGTATACCTGAAACGGCATCAGGTTCAGCTTTAGCCTCCGTGGCTGTTATATAAAACAACTTTGTCCTTGATTTCTGGGCATCAGACCTTGTGTCGGTTGTGTCCTTGGTTCCAAGCCTCTCTGGACATTTAGACTTTTTATGTCTTGGCTTACCACATGTGCCCTTGTGAATTTTTCCACAAAATCTACACTGATGTAACACACTTTTTGTAACTCCTTTCTTGGGAGCTTTGTTAGACTTGGATTTCATTACGGATCTTGGATTCATATCCAACACCCTCCTTTCTTCTATTTCTTGTAGTATGCTGTCTTTCAATTCAGCCATCATATCGTTCACCACCGGCACAATTGTGGTTTGTAATCTATCAATATACTGTGATAGACTATTTTCTAGAGCTTTTCCGACCGCCTCGGAAATCTTAGCTTTCATTTGTTCAGTCAATTGAGATGTCGAATCATCTCCGGTTACTCCAGACATTTCTTTAACTGAAACATCCATCATGATTTATCAATAATTATTTAATTCATTTCCATCTTATTATATGGAAATTTATATCACTCTCACTCAATCATAAATAATGTGTTATTCTTTTTCGGTTTGGTCAAGTATATATCTTGCCTTACCTTTCTTACTTAGTGTATTTTCCCGGGTTCAAGCGTATTTATACACTCCTCTCATCTTTCCGTCACCTTGAAATTGAAATGTTTACACTAATTGTTAAACATTTCATCTATGACATATGTGTCATTCATTTTGATCTAGCCAAGTTCACCACTTGCTTAAACCATTTATGCTTAGTGCACTTTTCCGGGTTTGAGTGTGTAAACACGCACTTCCCGTGCATATCAAATCAAATTTCCTTTTTTTTTTAGTATTCTAGTAAGTCTACTAAAGCAATTAATTCTTACCGGACGATCGATCAAGCTTGAACCGAACACTTTGTTGACAACCTTGAGCTCTGATTACCAACTTGTAACACCCGTCTTTATATTATAAGGATTTAATGTAAAAATGCGAGAGTTTATATAAAACGGTACATTACTTCAAATTAAGTACAAAATCGAAGTTTTGAAAGTAATCACATACTAGTTAACTACTACTAGTTTAAACATTCAAAACATGATTAATAATTTGTTTACATCATAACAATTTCTAAATAGAGTTAATTTAACGCGGAAGCTTCAATAGTCGTGTTCGGTTCTTCAAAACATGCTTGATCATCATTCACATACTTGCAATACCTAGAAACTGGAAATTTTTAACCAAAATTAGTATTAGAGTTCTTAGAAATATTACTTAATCGAAAGTACGCTCAAAAACGGATTTGATTAGCTAGGATATTAAAGATTCAACAAAACCCTTCTGGGCTCTACCGTAACTTACGGTATCTACCGTAAGTTACGATAGACACTAAGTTATACCAGTCACCGTAACACAGTACTGAACCACCGTAAGCCTTTTGATTTCTACCGTAAATTACGGTGAATACCGTAATTTACGGTAGACACTGCATGTTTATGTTTTGATTGATTTGGTCATTTAGCCCAAACCAAACTCTCAGATTCCTCACTCTTGCAAATCAACATGTTGAATTCTCGTGTTTTAATATGTCGATTATCAACATTAACAAAAGACCAATCTATTATACTACAAAGCGTTTGCCACGCATTAATCAACTTTTTGACCCGTTTGCCTCATCTACGGAATCCTCCATTATGATGACTACCAACAAGTTCTAACCAAATCTTGGTCTTATTAATCAGTATAGCGAACATCGTTGCTTTAGATCAACTTAACTTTTGTTCTACGATTCGACTACATGTATGCTAATTATTAAAATTTACCCAATGTAACAAGTCAAGTTACATACTTGCGTAATTCATCGACATTGGTTTCTAACCATAATTACCCATTCCTGGGCTTGTCAATCTTAGCGTATCACGTCCATTCCATGGATTATGTTTTTATAACTCAATTTTTAATGAGTGATGTTTTAATCACTTCATCACTACTAAATTAGACCATTATTTAACCTGTTGGGTTTTGTCGAGTGAGTTACATCACTTCATTGACATTCCAACACGGCTACTTTAAACAATGACATTAACAACATACTTATTTAATAAGTTTGACCCGTTTGGTTGTCGAGTGAGTTACACCACTTCATTGACATACCAAACGCCATCATTTTCGCCATATCAATATTGCACATATCTACGACTAGGTTTATCTATATAAATATAACGAGACAACAAGGCACGTACCTTTAGAGCACACCCTTCAAGCGCGTATCTCCCCCGGCGTATCCGCTTGACGTTCCGGATTCTTTGCCTAAAGAGTTCAATTCACAATAAGTTTAGAACTCTTTCATAAGCTTTAACGCATAATTCTCTACCATGATCAAATCTGCGTTTTTACCCAACTTTTAACATTTTAACCCTCACTTAGGCGTTCCATCAAACACCTAGCGGGTCAGATTTTTATATAAACAAAACCAGTTCATGACTTGTAATTATCATCTAAACTAACTTCAATTAGTCAATTCTACACATATCTCAACATCAATATTTCTGAAATTTATTCTTAAATTCAGATTTATGCTAGAACAAGATCATAACTCTAGGGCTTATCAAGTTTTCTCCAAGTTCATTAATCACCTACAATGGTGGTTATAAACTCTACATTTATCATGAAATCTTTTAACAAGATTTCACCTAGGGTTCATCCATAGACACCATATTTCTTCTAATTACATACATGCAAGACACAATCAAGCTTAAATTTCGATTTTTCTTCATTAACCTAGAACTTGAGATGAATCAAAACACTAGAATTTCACATACCTTGTGATCCCTTCAGTGCGGTGATCACTAATTCGTGCTTGAAACTTGATTTAAGACTGATTAGGAGCATCAATTTGATGGAAATTGATTGAATTAGGGTTGTGGGGAAACCCCTATGTCGCCCCTGGTAGAGATCGACCAGACACACACTTCTTGTGTGTGTTTGGTGTAATATCTTTTGTTTTAATATCCCAAGTTTCAGGTTTAACCATTCTAGTCCCTCAATTGTTGTTTTCTTTATGATTTAGGAGTTTTTCCATCCATTTATTTGGTTTCACAATGTTGTATCTAACTGGGTTATTTAGTCCTAGTCAGTTTATTCTCGTTTATTTTATACTTTATAATTCTAATATAAAGTTTTATATTTTCGGGGTGTTACAAGTCCACCCCCCTTAAAAAGGGTTTCGTCCCCGAAACCTCCTTTAAGTAGGCCTTTGGTTTGGACCTATCCATCTTAGTTTCGTTTTTCAAGGCATTCTTTCTTTTCCGACACAAGGTTTTTTTTTTATTCATATTGACATGTTCGTCTTTTAGGCATATGTCCTATTGGACCATAACCTTTTATCATCTATTTCCTATCTTTGTCGCCTATTTGACCGGGTTGCCTTTTGACCATCCAGTCACTGAGTCCGTCAGCATACTTACTTGACACTAGTCTTATATTGTCAAGCGCTCTACATAGGTCACAGCGTTATTTAGACTACAACTTGTTTTATTGCCTAAACTAATTGGTCACCATTTTACCTCATACCTCGTCATTCGGGTATGCAATATTGCCGTCATCGGCCCTTTGCGTGCTTATAATTTCATATCTAGTCATTCACACTATAACGTGATTACATTCTATATTACTTTTTGTGTCCGTGATCACATCACGTCATGTTTAGTTTTACATCGGCTTTTCATTCTTAAGAATCTTTCCTCCGAATGCATCTTCTTACAGCTTTCGGCGTTAAGACCTATATTCTGTAGTACTAACCATTTTCTAATTTCTCTCACGGTATTTATAGGTGTTAGAACATCGTTTCTTTACTAAAACTGAATTTTAGTTTAATGTTTTTCTCTTTAACCCATGTCGATTAATCATATCAAGGAATTGACGACAAGGATTATTCTTCTGGGTTATCATTTTACGCGAGAAATCATAAGTGGTTCCCCACGCTTTATATTATCGACCCGTAGGTTCCTTTACTTAGCCTTGTAGACTATTCTATTAGGTCTTCACCTTTTTAGGGTGAGACCCCCTAGTATGTTCCTTTGTATTTGCGACCCAATGGTCATTTTGTTCCCGTAGACCTTTACATTGTTTATAATCTGGAGGTTATGGTGATCCCATGGATCATCTTCTATTCGTTTGACCTTGACCGTAGTCTAAGGCTACACTCATTTTCTTTCGGATTATCTTTCCGACTCTATGACTTCTTATATGTCCTTCGCGTCGGTTTATTTTACTCATACCGTTATTTGATTTATGCCCCTATTTCCTTTCAACCCGTTACCCG
The DNA here is from genome assembly GCA_030545235.1 of Helianthus tuberosus. Taxonomy (NCBI): domain Eukaryota; kingdom Viridiplantae; phylum Streptophyta; class Magnoliopsida; order Asterales; family Asteraceae; genus Helianthus; species Helianthus tuberosus. Next base: position 174,292,439 of record CM060424.1, on the reverse strand, counting down.
GGTTCTTGATCTTGATGTTTTTAACACTTCGGTTTCATTGGTTTGCATTTTCCCCTTCCATACTCTTTTATGACCTATCACATAGATTCAATAATATTTCACGCTTTCTTTATCCAGGTTGCGCTTACTTGGGATATCAACTACTATACTTTATTCAACCCGCCCAACATTAAAGTAGTTGAACATGACTATCGAAATTTCTGTTTTTGCAAAATTTTATCGTCTTCTTAGTCATAACTCTTAATCCGAGTCTTTTGACTTTTAATTCGCGTTCTCGACTGTTGGTTACGCATTTATCTAAAAACATACCTATCAATTGGGTATTTTATCGATATTATTTTCATAGCAACCTTTCCAGCATTCATTAAGACTTTGTTTCTCGATTTATCTGGTCGTATCAGCAAAATCCACCGCTTTTACTCAACCAAGTCTTTTATTCTTTCACTCGTCTGGTTTGACTTGTTCGTGTGAGTTCCATCGCCTATGACGGTCAACTTTATCCCTATGCCTTGACATTCTAAATTGTCGATTTATATTTTTGTTTACTTGATTCTTATCCCTTCCCTTGGGCTCATTATCTTAATGTAATATGCTCCCATTATCCGGCTTCCGTTTACTTTTATTATCAAGTACTTTACTTAATTAATCTGTACACCACCTTTCTTTTGTCAGCGACCCTTAGGTCTGTTTCTTTTACTAATGTCCCGAAGGCCCATGTCTCAAGTCTTATTTGGTAAACTACTGTTATTGTTATTCGGCCTTTGGGGTTTACTCGTTCTTATTCTAACACTTTCATAATGTTTATCTTACTAATTCTTTTACATATTCACCCTCATCAATGTGATTATCATTCTTCCTCAGGAGGAATTTATTAATAGCATGTTACTTGGGTATCTACCCATACCCGAGCTTTTAAATCCAAATTTATTGGTATTTCATTATTTACAGCAACGAATAATACATATTGTCCATTTAATTTCTTTTTTGAGGATATTCCTATCCAAATCTTAATCTCTTGATTTTTTTTTTTTTTTTTTTTGACTTTAACCCATTGTTACAATAACAAAATCAATTCATTTCATGTTATTGTTTCATATCGTTGTATGGAATTTATCCACATCGTTTGTTGACATAAACGATGTTTCTATATGTTTCATTTAGTTTGGCTTAGTCTATAACCATGTCCTTGTCATCTATTACTATTGTAAACTTCCAGGGTTCGGGTGTTATTACACTCCTCCCTATTATGACGCTTATCTTTCATTACGTTCTCGGGTTCGAGTGTGCGCGCACCCCTTCCCATGGCAATATTTATCATGGTTACTTTTACCTCGATGCTCAACGTACAGTTTCAGCACCTCTTATAAACAATAGAACTTTTATTATTACTTATTTCTATTTTTTTTCAAAGCCTTGGTAATTTCGTTAACACTAATGTAGGATGTTAAATAAATTGATATAAAACAAATGATTTATTTGCACTCGTAATAATTAAAAATTCATGCTGAAATTTAATTTACAAGAGTATACCTGAAACGGCATCAGGTTCAGCTTTAGCCTCCGTGGCTGTTATATAAAACAACTTTGTCCTTGATTTCTGGGCATCAGACCTTGTGTCGGTTGTGTCCTTGGTTCCAAGCCTCTCTGGACATTTAGACTTTTTATGTCTTGGCTTACCACATGTGCCCTTGTGAATTTTTCCACAAAATCTACACTGATGTAACACACTTTTTGTAACTCCTTTCTTGGGAGCTTTGTTAGACTTGGATTTCATTACGGATCTTGGATTCATATCCAACACCCTCCTTTCTTCTATTTCTTGTAGTATGCTGTCTTTCAATTCAGCCATCATATCGTTCACCACCGGCACAATTGTGGTTTGTAATCTATCAATATACTGTGATAGACTATTTTCTAGAGCTTTTCCGACCGCCTCGGAAATCTTAGCTTTCATTTGTTCAGTCAATTGAGATGTCGAATCATCTCCGGTTACTCCAGACATTTCTTTAACTGAAACATCCATCATGATTTATCAATAATTATTTAATTCATTTCCATCTTATTATATGGAAATTTATATCACTCTCACTCAATCATAAATAATGTGTTATTCTTTTTCGGTTTGGTCAAGTATATATCTTGCCTTACCTTTCTTACTTAGTGTATTTTCCCGGGTTCAAGCGTATTTATACACTCCTCTCATCTTTCCGTCACCTTGAAATTGAAATGTTTACACTAATTGTTAAACATTTCATCTATGACATATGTGTCATTCATTTTGATCTAGCCAAGTTCACCACTTGCTTAAACCATTTATGCTTAGTGCACTTTTCCGGGTTTGAGTGTGTAAACACGCACTTCCCGTGCATATCAAATCAAATTTCCTTTTTTTTTTAGTATTCTAGTAAGTCTACTAAAGCAATTAATTCTTACCGGACGATCGATCAAGCTTGAACCGAACACTTTGTTGACAACCTTGAGCTCTGATTACCAACTTGTAACACCCGTCTTTATATTATAAGGATTTAATGTAAAAATGCGAGAGTTTATATAAAACGGTACATTACTTCAAATTAAGTACAAAATCGAAGTTTTGAAAGTAATCACATACTAGTTAACTACTACTAGTTTAAACATTCAAAACATGATTAATAATTTGTTTACATCATAACAATTTCTAAATAGAGTTAATTTAACGCGGAAGCTTCAATAGTCGTGTTCGGTTCTTCAAAACATGCTTGATCATCATTCACATACTTGCAATACCTAGAAACTGGAAATTTTTAACCAAAATTAGTATTAGAGTTCTTAGAAATATTACTTAATCGAAAGTACGCTCAAAAACGGATTTGATTAGCTAGGATATTAAAGATTCAACAAAACCCTTCTGGGCTCTACCGTAACTTACGGTATCTACCGTAAGTTACGATAGACACTAAGTTATACCAGTCACCGTAACACAGTACTGAACCACCGTAAGCCTTTTGATTTCTACCGTAAATTACGGTGAATACCGTAATTTACGGTAGACACTGCATGTTTATGTTTTGATTGATTTGGTCATTTAGCCCAAACCAAACTCTCAGATTCCTCACTCTTGCAAATCAACATGTTGAATTCTCGTGTTTTAATATGTCGATTATCAACATTAACAAAAGACCAATCTATTATACTACAAAGCGTTTGCCACGCATTAATCAACTTTTTGACCCGTTTGCCTCATCTACGGAATCCTCCATTATGATGACTACCAACAAGTTCTAACCAAATCTTGGTCTTATTAATCAGTATAGCGAACATCGTTGCTTTAGATCAACTTAACTTTTGTTCTACGATTCGACTACATGTATGCTAATTATTAAAATTTACCCAATGTAACAAGTCAAGTTACATACTTGCGTAATTCATCGACATTGGTTTCTAACCATAATTACCCATTCCTGGGCTTGTCAATCTTAGCGTATCACGTCCATTCCATGGATTATGTTTTTATAACTCAATTTTTAATGAGTGATGTTTTAATCACTTCATCACTACTAAATTAGACCATTATTTAACCTGTTGGGTTTTGTCGAGTGAGTTACATCACTTCATTGACATTCCAACACGGCTACTTTAAACAATGACATATCAATATTGCACATATCTACGACTAGGTTTATCTATATAAATATAACGAGACAACAAGTCACGTACCTTTAGAGCACACCCTTCAAGCGCGTATCTCCCCCGGCGTATCCGCTTGACGTTCCGGATTCTTTGCCTAAAGAGTTCAATTCACAATAAGTTTAGAACTCTTTCATAAGCTTTAACGCATAATTCTCTACCATGATCAAATCTGCGTTTTTACCCAACTTTTAACATTTTAACCCTCACTTAGGCGTTCCATCAAACACCTAGCGGGTCAGATTTTTATATAAACAAAACCAGTTCATGACTTGTAATTATCATCTAAACTAACTTCAATTAGTCAATTCTACACATGTCTCAACATCAATATTTCTGAAATTTATTCTTAAATTCAGATTTATGCTAGAACAAGATCATAACTCTAGGGCTTATCAAGTTTTCTCCAAGTTCATTAATCACCTACAATGGTGGTTATAAACTCTACATTTATCATGAAATCTTTTAACAAGATTTCACCTAGGGTTCATCCCTAGACACCATATTTCTTCTAATTACATACATGCAAGACACAATCAAGCTTAAATTTCAATTTTTCTTCATTAACCTAGAACTTGAGATGAATCAAAACACTAGAATTTCACATACCTTGTGATCCCTTCAGTGCGGTGATCACTAATTCGTGCTTGAAACTTGATTTAAGACTGATTAGGAGCATCAATTTGATGGAAATTGATTGAATTAGGGTTGTGGGGAAACCCCTATGTCGCCCCTGGTAGAGATCGACCAGACACACACTTCTTGTGTGTGTTTGGTGTAATATCTTTTGTTTTAATATCCCAAGTTTCAGGTTTAACCATTCTAGTCGCTCAATTGTTGTTTTCTTTATGATTTAGGAGTTTTTCCATCCATTTATTTGGTTTCACAATGTTGTATCTAGCTAGGTTATTTAGTCCTAGTCAGTTTATTCTCGTTTATTTTATACTTTATAATTCTAATATAAAGTTTTATATTTTCGGGGTGTTACATTAACTAACTTATCATTTTGTCATATTCCATTAACTATGTTAACTTCTTTGTGTATTTTCACTTATTATTATACTAAACAAATTTTGGGGCGTTACAATTTATTAGTACCGCATATCATCCGCAGACCGATGGGCAGAGTGAAAGAACTATTCAGACACTCGAAGACATGCTACGAGCATGTATTATTGATTTTGGCGGTAACTGGGATATCTATCTACCACTATCTGAATTTTCATATAATAACAGTTACCATTCCAGTATTGGAATGGCCCCGTATGAAATGCTTTATGGCAGAAAATGTCGAACCCCGGTGTGCTAGGATGAAGTGGGTCCACGAGAACTGGCTCACAAAGATATAGTCAGGATCACTAATAAAAATATTGAAGTAATCCGGGCTCATTTAAAAGCGGCTCAAGACCGGCAGAAGTCCTACGCGGATAAAAGACGAAGACCGGTCGAATTTCAGGTGGGTGATAGGGTTATGCTTAAAGTATCTCCGTGGAAAGGGGTTATTCGATTCCGAAAACGGGGAAAACTGAGTCCAATATTTATTGGGCCATTCAAAATTATAGAGCGTGTCGGTAAGGTAGCATACCGACTAGAACTAGGGCTGTCCAAACTGCTCGACGATCGCTCGAAAAATGCTCGTTCGATTCCCGCTCAGTTTGTAAATGAGCCGATCGGATCGGTTCGATTCAAATTCAATCCGAGCATGAGCAAAGCTCCGCTCGCTCGACGATCGCTCGGTTTCGCTCGAATTATTTTTATTAATAATATATATATATATATATATATATATATATATATATATATTATAGATTAAAAACCCAAAAAAATATAATAGCCCAAAAAAATTTAAAAACCCAAATAATATTCAGCCCATCTTAATATTTAATATGAAAATCTAACCTAAATCTATATTTAATATGAAAATCTTATCTAACCCTAAAAAAGATTCATAAATTTGTGGATGAAGATGATTAAGCTTAAAGAAGAAGTTTATGGCTTTTGAACTAAATTACAATTTGTATTCGCACTTTATTTTTAGAACATTTTTAGAATCATGATTTGAGTTATGTATTGCTTTTGTTAGTAAAGTGTTGGACATGTTTTAATTATGTTAGAATTTGTTTTTGTTGAACGAAGCCTTATCATTCAATTGAGCGAAAACGATCCGCTCGATTTTTTTAGGATTTGATAAAAACAGAGCGAAACCGAGCGAAACCGAGCCGATCGATTCAAATTCAATCCGAGCATGAGCATCACTTTTGCGCTCGGTTTTGCAAATTTGATCCGCTCGGATCGGATCGGTTGTAATTCAATCCGAGCATGAGCAGACCCTCGATCGGATCGGATCGGTTCATGAACACCCCTAACTAGAACTGCCCGAAGAATTGAGCAGTATTCATAGCACTTTCCATGTTTCACACTTACAGAAGTGCTTTGCTGATGAAACAGCTTATGTAAGCTATGACGACATCGAAATTGATGATAAATTGAATTATGTCGTAAATCCCATCGAAATTCTTGATCGTAAGGTCAAAAGCTTAAGGCATAAAGAGATTAATCAAGTTAAAGTCAAATGGGAACACCGAAAGGGATCGGACACCACTTGGGAGTCTGAAGAAGAGATGAGACGCTTATACCCTTCCTTATTCAGTACGTATTCCGATTTCGAGGGCGAAATCCTTTTTAAGGGGGATAGACTTGTAACACCCCTAAATTTATTAAACTATATATGTTGTTACACATGTATAAGTTAAAATAATAATAATTACAAAATAATGAGAATCGAAACTAGGAATAATAAACCTAGTTACAATACTAATAGAAAAGATGTGGAAATTAAAGTGTTTTAACTCCTTTTATAAAATTTGGAAAATTGAGGGGCCAAAGATGTAAATCCTAAAACTCAATTGTTAAAATTCTGGATAAACATCAGGATATACACTTTGTGTATATCCTGTTCGATCAAAAGACCCAGGAGCGACCCTAAGTCCTTTCCAAACCCTAGTTCTACAAAATTGCTCAAAATCAAGGAATCAAAACTGAACTAAAGGTGATTCAAGGCTATATAAGTGATCTTCGTCATTAGTATAGTCAAAGGTATGCTTAATTTTGAGAAGTGAAGATGTTGTGGTGATTTTGAATTCTCATAACAGAAATTAGTGGTAAATTAATGGATGTTAGGGGTAAATTAAGATGAACACAAGTCTAGGAATGAGTAATTGACTATAAAGTTATTCATTCATGTTATAATTCATGAGTTTCACTACTTGTTATGTAAGGGTATATGGGTTTTTATAAAGAATTCATGTAGTATTAAGATATTGGATGTTTATTGATGATTATGATGTAATTTCTAGTGCGATTATAGCATTCTTGAGGTATGAATCGACTAACGAGGTTGAAACACGGTTAAAGATATTAATCATGAACATGACAATGTTAGAATGCTAAGTATGCACATTAGATGTTTGATAAAATGCTTAAATGAAATGAATTACTTGAAAAGTATGAATTAATCGCTTAAATTAACTAAACAAGAGTATGAAATATCAAATATTGAACCATGAGTTCTAAACAATATACTCGAATCAAATTGTATAGGTGAATTGGGTGGATCATCGAGTGGACAAGGCGGATCGGATAACTGCTTAAAAGGAAAGCTCTGAAGGTACGTGGCTATTCGCTTCGTAATATCGTGTTTAGTACTTTACATTGAGTACTTGAATGATAAGCAAATTATTGTAATGTTGGATAATACTAAAACGAAGGATTTCGTTTGTAGTATTCAACATGAATAAGTATGAAATTCGAACTATAGAAATACGGCAAGTGGTGGCTTCCACTTGAAAGTTTAAACGGGTCAAAGGGACTCGAATACTACATGTTTGATTCACAAAAGAGCGATAGATTTCGCCAGTGAAATCAAACATGTTAAAATCCTTGAAGTATTTCGTTTTGATAAGATAAGGTGTTAAATGTCGCTAAATAAGTTAAATCGGACAAATAGAATATATGTAACTTAGTTTCGGCATTTGAGTTTGGTGTATCATGTGTCGAAATGTAAAAATATGATAAGGCAACGTTCCTATATCACTTTGAGTTCATAAATGCATTTTATGTCACAATAATGTAAACGGGTCGAATAAATAGAAAGATTTCTATAAATCAAGTGTGTAAAGTCAGAAATTTTGTGAAACCATATAATTGCTTTGTACTCCATGATATAGTTGGTCGAATTAAGGTCGCGTAGAAAGAAACGTGACTCAAAACGGACGAGAAACGAACTAGTTATGACGTTTTTCGTAAAAAGGCTCTTAGCTGGGAAATTGCAGGTCTGGAAAACAAACTTGCTGTCAAAATGATACCGTCGCGTCACGCGACGGAAGAACAAGATCATTGTCGTGTAGCGCGACCATGGTGGCGGGCCGCGACGGCTGGAATCAATTCAGTCGCGCCACGCGACCGTACTCCAGATCAGCAAAAAATTTTATTTTGCTTTGTTTGCTATTCCGGACATGTTAAGTCACATTATAACATCATAAAAATTGATATTTGATGCCTTTTTTATCACAAGTAGCTATAGGACTTGCGGATGAAGATCAAGCTATGATTACGAAACCGAACACGCGCATAAAGAAGCTTTCGCAAAGCAAACTAGATCTTTTGTCACAAACCATTTTAAGTGTTGTGTTCCATACTTTAGTACTTAATGTTGTGTGTTTAAGAAAGGTTATGGTTGTTGGATTTGAAAACATGTTTTGGGTAACGTTTGTAAACGTTTTGTAAAGTGTTGAAACTTAACTAAATATTGTAATTTTGACGTTTACTATAAAAGCGGTTAATAAATGATAAAATAAGTGTGAAGGGTCTTACACATGATTCTTTATATGACTAAGTACATAAATTACTTTTTTTAACTCGTGTAACACACGAAATTCTAACCTGGTTTTGAAATAATCGAGATATAGAGAATAAGTAAAAAATTATTAAATATATAATAACTACAAATACTGTATTTGGATTCTTTTACGTTGGTATCTTATGTCTTACATTTTAAAAATATTGGGTTATTGGATTTTAATAATCCTAAGTTTCATCAGTTGGCCGATAATAATCCCAACTTTAAAAATTCCCTCCAATAATCCCAGCTTGTAAAATTTGGCCGCCATTGATTATTTTCAAACATATAAGAATTTGGTCTCCTCAATAGATTCAATTACACCTAGAGACTCCTTAATTGATTTAAGTGCACCTATGTTAGAAAATAATCAATGGCGGCCAAACTTTTACAAGTTGGGATTATTATCGGCCAACTGGTGAAACTTAGGATTATTAAAATCCAATAACCCAAAAATATTTAATAATTTTAACAACATATTATAATATTTGTAAACAGTTAAAACTTTTATTTGTATATGTATAAATAGTTCCTGTTAAGTGGAGGTAAAATGAATGGAATAATATTTTTTTTTTTATTTCTAGGAATTAATAATCAAAATCAAAATATTTTGATAAAAATCAGAATAACCGATGAAATTCCGATAAAAATTGTTTTGAACGAAATTCAGTGATAAAAGCCATCACCCTCTTCACTGACTTTGCTATCTTTCTTCTCTTGCCCGTGAACTTGTCAAGGTTTTTTATTTACGTTTTCAGGATTGAACATAACAGACTTGATAAAAGAAACATTTGACTGAAGCTAGGCAAAAGCTAGAAAGAAAAAAATCTAGATGCAAAACAACAAACATTTACATACCCAAACCCAAAGTTACTCTTAACATTGCAGAATAACCTAAGAAAATGTACTAATTTCGATCAAAATAACTAATACTTTTAACTTTATATAAAATATAAACGATAAAAACCGACTAGGCGATAAAAAAAACTTTAAAGATGACTTATAAGGGTTGTAGACCGGTTTGTATCTGCATTCCCACCAATCAAGTCAGTTACTCGAGTAACCGGTCCCAATAACAGAAGCAAATTTGCACCGGGTATACGTACACCAGAAACCAACAGATTCTATACAAACCAGTGTTTAAAAAATAAAAGCAGGCCAACAAAAAAAACAAGATAACTGCCCACCACAAACCAACTATATCATCCAACAGGTGCATCTTCAAGCCCGTACCGACTGAAATGACTAACCCTAAACTTCCATTCCCCTTTAACCGGATCATAAGAGACGAACTCCGCACCTTGATCCTCCGCTTTCTTTTTCAACATTTGTTTATACTTTTCAACTCTCGGTCCTTCAGTGAATTGGCGGCCCGTCTTTTTATCAACACACTTTATGTTCAAAAGCGTTACCTCAGCAGCCTTGTTAAGCCCCTGTCCAATAGGCGGTTTTTTCGTCTCATCCATATAAACAATCACTTCACGATGATTAAACTGGATAAGCGACTCCAGGTCCAGACGTCTCACATCCGTTTCCCCAAAAAACTTAATGTTTCCACAGTTATGCCGCCCGACTACAAAGTCCTTTACGCGGCGACAGTAACCGGGTTCCGCTCGCTCTTTGGCGGCTAGTTCCTGGATTCGTGGCTCGGTGTAGTAATCTGAATGGCGGAGTTTAGGCATGAGCGTTTCAATATCAGCCCCGTGTTCGTAAACGATTGCTGCCTCCCCGGCTCGGTGACTGGTTAACGTGATGTACGAGTCAGATTTCGGATCCTCGTGTAGCCCATTTGTCTTCTGTGTTATCCTTGCGGGAGTAGTTTGTTCTTTAGAAACACCGTTTTCGGAATGATTTCCTGCATGAAATAGGCATTAGAGCTAAAAAAAAACACACATTTTCAGATAGCACGGTGACGAAAGAATCAATAAAATGATCTTACTGTTCCCATCATCTGTAGAGTGGCCGTTTTGATGAGCGGTAGAACCAAACTCGGTATATTGACCTGAGTTCAAGTAACAAATTTTATGGATAGAAAGCAGGTGAATCTATACAATCCATAGTTGTTAATGACATAGTTGTCAATAGCGATCGCTGCTACGTAGCGTATAGGTCCAGTGTCGCTATTTGGGTTGTAGCGATGGATAGCGAGAATAGCGACACTTTAAGTATTTATTTATTTTTTAAATATAAATAGCAATTAAATATAGCTATAAAATAGGTGGATTTTAGGTTAAAATAGCATATATAATTTTTATTATGTTAAAAGTTCTTAAATATTCATCTTTTTATCAACTAAATAACTAATATAATATGTGTACATATACGTATCTCATGTTAAATTAAAAATAAGAACAATTCCTACAAAATCTACAAATCTAAAAAGTCAAGTGATAGAACCAAAAAGTAAGAAAAAAATTGTGGCCAAAATACAAAAGGAAAAAACTCTATTGTAGCTAATGAGTTGTTCTTTTATATATAATAATAATAATAATAATAATGATAATAATAATAAAAATAATAATAATAATAATAATAATAATAATAATATAATAATAATAATAATAATAATAATAATAATAATGAAATTTGGTAAATATATTGAATCTAGAATGTTCCCTTTACTTAGTGCCCGATTCACATTTTCCTTTTCCTTAAAGTTTAAAAATCAGCAAGAAACTTTACCATTAGCTTGTGCTGGAGAAGATGCATTCTTTTCTTTCGGTTTCTCTGCAGATGCTTTTGCGGGCCATTGTTCCATAGGGCGAATAACCAAAGCTCTTGGATTCTCTCTGGGAATGAAAAGAGCATCTGCTTTAGGTGTGCTGGTAGTCTCTTCATCGTCATTGAAAAACGAAACCTGCAGAAATCAAATTATTAAACAAAATTCTTTCGTCATGAAAAAGGTTCAAAATATTCACTTGAGGAAGAAGTGAAGTGACACTAAACCTTTGGACCGTCACTATTGGGGTGATACTTCCTTGCAGGCAACCTAATCCGCCTTTGAGATAGATGCCGCGACGTTAACACAGATGATATCCTCATGGGAGAAGGTTTGTCAACGACCTATAGATATTAAGAAAAATGTACGCTAATAAGACCATATTAATTGTGTACCGTATCTGATGCGTGAGGGCATCTTAGAAGCAACTAGTAAATTGCCCCGTGCGTTGCCACAGCGTTGAAACGTAAAGTACCTCGAATTTATACCGTCTAATGAAAACGTATTATATTTGACCCGACAGTTTCCGGAATAAGAATTACGTCAAAACGTAGACCAACTGAAAACGTAAATAAAAATAAGCACGAAAACGTATTATATTTGACCCGAGTCCCGACATATTTCGGAAGAAAATTTACATCGAAACGTAAACCAACTTGAATTTATACCGACACGTGCATAAAAATAAGCATGTAAGAATATAGTGTTTTTTAAGTTTAAGAATGGTACGGCGCGCTGCGGTGGTGTCGAAACGTAATGACTCGAATTTATACCGTCCAATGAAAACATATTACATTTGACCCAACTCGTTTGCAAACAAAATTTACGTCAAAATGTAGACCAATTGAAAAACGTACATAAAAATAAGCACGGAAACAATGGTATATTTGACCCAACTCAATTCCGGAAAAAAAAATTACGTCAAAACATAGACCCATAGTTATCAAAAGCAATTGTTTTTCCTGCCTAGGCGATATTTCTGGGCGAGTCGACCTGTCTGCGCTACTCCCTCCTAGGTAAAAAAAAGCCACGTGATTTTTTTTTTTTTTTGGAATCCTATCTTATATATGTACCAAATTATATTTACATATATTATCTACTTTTTTGGAAGACATGTCTCAGTCGAATCAAATCTTAGATATCTTTAAAAATATATTTGAATTTTAAAGAAGTTAAAGAGATATCATATCTTTTTATTCAACGATCATGTTGTATATCATATCTTTTTATTCAATAATCATGTTGTATATAACAACCTATTCTGATAAACAAACATTGATAATCTTCTGCTCTTTTTTTTGGCCTGTAAAACATACAATACTACATGTATTTTTGACCTTATGAGTATTATGCAGTATATTCAACCATTCTCATTGCGTCATATAAATTATTTATGATTTAATTTACTTTTTGAACCTTATTTGTTTTTAAGTCTGAACAATTTGGTTATGGGATATTTTGGTTATTCATAATGATTTTGATTTTATTATAAGGATTATGGTATTTGAATACTTTTGGAATTTGAAAAAATTGTTTTTTTTTTCAATACATAATATTATTTTTTTATGTTTTTATTAGCTTGCGCTTTTTTTCCCACAGGTCCATGCTTTTATTGCGCTTCTCGCCTAGGCGACAGGCGAGGCCTATGCGCCTAGAGCATTTGATAACTATGCGTAAACCAACTGAAAATGTACGTAATAATAAGCATAAGAACATATTTATTTGACCCCAACTCATTCCCGGGAAAAATTTAAGTCGAAACATAAATCAACTTGAATTTATACCGACACGTACATACAAATAAACAAGTAAAACTTGATTACAAAGTCTTTAGAAAACTAAGGGGTTGTAAGTGTCAATGCTGAAAGTTGAGGGGTAAAAGTATACAAAAATACAAAGACACAAAAAGACAAAAAAAAAGGAAAAGTCAAATACTGTTCATGTCGGTAGCTATTATATAATATAATACTTACCGGCAAGCTAGAAATTCCATACTGAATTGAAGATGCATTTCCTGCATGGCCAATTGACATCTGAGGCATTGCGGGTAGAGTTCCGAAAGGATTTGTAATAGTAATAGACTGTGGTTGTGGGCTCTGATTGACAGACCTGCCACATTAAGGATAAGGAAGCATTGAGAAATTACTGACAAAATGAATAAAATATACACCCCTGCGGAAAGAGGCAGTAGTGAGTAAAAGTTGTAAAACATACAGTTGTCCGAAATTACTCTGACCAAAAATGCTTGGTGTGCTACCTGTTAATAAGTACGTAAAACGGGAAAAGTAATAATAAGTTGTGAAGAAGATGAATAGAAGAATTCAAAATCTCAACATAAAGACTAAAAATTAAAATATGTTCGGTTTAATCACCTGCAGGTGCTGAAAAGCCGAAACCACCTGGATTCTGAGTTGGTTGAGCCGTCTGAAAGGGCGTTGAGAGAGAAGGCTACAGACGTAACCAACCAAAGTTAGACGGTGCAGTAAATTAATATAGGTTATCGATGTGGGATATCAATAATTTTAATATCATGCGGAATTAATATATATAGCAATTTAACACTAACAATTCAATACACTCTCCTACCATTAACAAATTAACCTTTTACAACTTCCAAAAACACTAACAATTGTAGCAAGTAGGAATTGATTAAGACTTAAAACACTAATAGCAGCAACAAAAAGAAAAAACGAATGGTAGAACTAAGAAGAAAGGTACTGATATCGGGAAAATCATAGTTGTTAAAAGTCATCGCCTCTTGCGCCTAGGCCCATTTTCCTAGCTAGGCGAGACAATTGCGCTTTAAGTCAAGGCAATTGCGCTTTAATTCTCTAGGTGATGGTTCAGGCGCAGATTTCGGCAAGATTCCTAGATTCTAGAAAGTTACCGGCTAAATTCTCTAAATTCCGGCAAGATTCCAGCCAGATTTCTACTTTTATCTAAGGAAAACTACTTTTCTACACTAATATTTTACAACTTTTGGTACTAATCAGATGATATTAAAAGTTATATGATAGCTTTTGTTTATTTTATTTAAAAAATAGTATTAATTTTCTAATACATATAATATTTTTAATTTTTTTCATTGTGCGCTCTTTTTTTCTCAGGCCCTCGCTTTTTTTGCGCCTTGCACCTAGGCCTCAGGCGAGGCCTATGCGCTTTGAGTGCGCCTAGAGCCTTTAATAACTATGGGGAAAATCGGTGATATATCAGTCAATATCGCCGATAATATCTATACCAATATTCTGGCTGATATTTCACACCGATATTTTACATGGGGACCGATCATCGATATTAACTGCATAGATATAGAGAAATTGTCTAAAAGTAAATAGAGAAACAGTCTTGACATGCTATTATGAAAATTAACTCTGTTAATTTTTATCAAATGTACATAAAGAGCACTAACAAAAGTAACTCACAGTTGTCTGATTGAATCCCATGCTGTTCGAGCTTAACAACGAAGGGGTGCTTGAGAACAAGTTGTTTCCAAAAGCATTTGATTGACCAAAGGCGGGAGTACTCTGCCCAAAAGACGGGGCAGCCTGCCCAAAAGCTGAAGGAGCCTGCCCAAAAGCTGAAGGAGTCTGCCCAAAAGCTGAAGCAGTCTGCCCAAAAGCTGAAGGAGTCTGCCCAAAAGGCGAACTCGTTTGACCAAGAGTGGGTGTGGTTGACTGGAACAAGGGGGATGATTGGGTGTTTCCAAAGTTAAGGCCAGTTGCAAACGACGAAGTTGTTCCCTGAGCTTGAGTTGTACCAAAAATAGACGTTGAGGTTCCAAATGCAGGAGTCGAACCGAAAAGAGAACCAGAGATTGTCGATCCGAAAGCAGGAGTTGACCCAAATGCAGATGGTGCTGGAGTAGGTGTTGACCCGAAAGGATTAGAAGCTGCAGCTGCAAAGGGTGAAGAACCAAGTGATGGCGTTGAGTTTCCAAACGTTGTGGTACCGAAAGTTGACGTCTTTGGAGCAAATGGGTTGGTAGACGTAGATGACGAAAACGGATTTGCAGATGACTGGCCGAATGCAGGTGAAGAGGAAGCAAAAGGGTTCGCCTGCTGCGTGGTGTTCATATTGAATCCTGTTCCAGCAGAAGACTGGCCAGCAGGATTTGGGCCCCCTGAAACAAAACGGAAAAAAAAATCAGAAAACCGATAGCTGTAAACGAACCAAACGTTCAGCGAACAGTTCGTGAACCGTTCGGCGGGAAGTTCGTTTATGTTAGTTCGCTTAATAAATGAACAAACACGAACAAGAAATTTTGTTTGATAACTTAAACAA
Organism: Helianthus tuberosus; assembly: GCA_030545235.1. Lineage (NCBI taxonomy): Eukaryota > Viridiplantae > Streptophyta > Magnoliopsida > Asterales > Asteraceae > Helianthus > Helianthus tuberosus. Next base: position 174,276,876 of record CM060424.1, on the reverse strand, counting down.
ACGAACATGAACAGAGGCTGCATAGTTATCGATAGCGAATAGCGACAAATAGCGACAACGTACCTATATGCTACGTCGCGATAGCGATGAAATAGCGCCCGCTATTTCGTGTTTAGCGATAAGGTAGTTAAAAATTTAAGAAATAAAAATAGCTATCCATATAAATTTTTTATATATATAATGTTTATTTTATACCTTTTTATGTATAAAAATATAAGTTTAAGGACCAAATGTAAGCTAGTGAAAATAGGGGGGTGTTAAATGTTAAGATACACAAACCAATTTTACACTTTTTGTGTAAATTTTACAAGTTTTAGGGAGTAAATATAACTTAATGAAAGATAGAAGGGTTAAAAGTTAAAATCCATAAACTTATTTAACCCTAAAAAGGCTCCAACGTGATAAAAACGCAGCCGCTCTTCTTCATCTTCTTCTTCTTCCTGCTTTCCAGCAGAAAGCATCACCAGAATCAGAAGCAGAAATCTTAAAGCCTCAAACACGCTAGAAACCCAGCCGCTCTCTTCTTCATCTTCTTCTTCTTCCTGATTTCCAGCAGAAAGCATCACCGGAATCGGAATTTTTTGCCGGAAATCGCCGCCGGAGTCGCTATTTGCTCGCTATATGGTCGATATGCACCTTGTAGCGGAGGTTGGCCGCCACGCCACGCTATTCGCTATAGCGTCCGCAATGGTCGCTATTGATAACTATGAGAGGCTGCATTCGTTCGTTTATGTTCGTGAACGTTCGGTAATGTATTCATTTATGTTCGCTCGTTTATGTTCGTTTATTTAAAGGTTTTTTTATGCTATATTTTTATTTTATTGGCTTTAGTTTTTGTGTTAAAGCTTCACAAACTTTTAAATTTTTATGTTAACTATTTATTTATTTTTGGTAGATTCTTTGTAATCTGATGAAAAATGCAGATTGTGTTTTAAATGAATATATAACGTCCGTTTGTGTTCATTTATGTTCATGAACATTTGTTTGTGTTCGTTTGCATTCGTCTACGTTCAGTAAGTGTTAATGAGCACGTTTATTCCTTAACGAACGAGCACAAACAAGGCCTTGTTAGTGTTCGTTCAGTTCGTTTACAATACGAGAAAGTGATAAGAGTAGAACCACATTGACTATTTGACTATTACCTTTATCTCCTAACTGATAGTCCTCCCATCGAAGCTCTTCGTGACTTTTTTCTTTGTAAACAGGCATTGCGGATATTGACTCCAGTTTTCCAGCAGGCTGTGTACTGCTACCACTGTCTGCCTCGGGTGTCTGAGCATATGCCGATACTCTTGTCCCCCCGCGTTGACTTCCAAATGACGGTTGACCGAACCCAGGACTCCCAAATGCTGGTGCTGTAGTCTGACCTCCTGCATGTTTGTATATAGTAACAAAGTTTCAGCAAAGTATTCATTTTCAATGGATAAACATAGGATATATTATTAGTTATGGAGCAAGACTTAGGGCTGCAAACGAACCAAACGAACAAGACCTTGTTCATGTTTGTTTGTTAAGAGATTAGAGATATATATGTGTTCATGAACACTTACCGAACGAGATTTTTTGTTCGTGTTCGTTCGTTAACAAAATGAACGTGTTCGTGTTCGTTTGTGCTCATTTGTTAATTTTAGGTAACGAATATGAACACAAACAAGCGTTCATGAACAGAATATATAATAACCCATACTTATAAAAATATTTTATATATCGGAATTTTGAAGTATTTAAATGAAATTAAAAAAAAACTAAAAACACTAATGAACTATCGAACACATATGAACAAGTTACCGAACGTTCACGGTCATAAATGAACGAACGCGGCCTCTGTTCATGCTCGTTCATTTTACTAAATGAACGCAACTTCCTGCTCGTGTCCGTTCATTTATTAAACAAACAAACACAAATGAAACTAAACGAACGCAATTTCTTGCTCGTGTCCGTTCATTTATTAAACAAACGAACACAAATGAACTTCCCGCGTTTGGTTTGTTTGCAGCCCTGGAACAAGTTCTTAGCTACGTAAAGATAAAAAACGTACCAAATGGGGAGCTTTGAGCACCAAAGGCTGGGGTAGTAGTAGCACCAAACGGGCTACTGCCAAACGCAGAAGTTGATTGACCAAATGCTGGAGTTGACCCGAAACTGAAAGGAGACGTAGTAGCACCGAAAGCAGGCGTACTCGAAGCACCAAAAGCTGGTGTACTCGAAGCACCAAAAGCCGGAGTACTCGAAGCACCAAAAGCAGGAGTGCTAGATCCGAAAACTGAGGTACTAGAGACACCAAAGGCGGAACCCGTGTTACCAAACGTTGGGGTTGATGTAGAACCGAAAGCCGGTGTGCTTGTAGCAGCACCAAACGCAGGGGTGCTACCAAATGTTGGTGTGGTAGGACTAGGAGCACCGAAAGCGGGTTGACTCGATGCTCCGAATGATGAGGATCCAAATCCACTGCTTCCGAAAGCCGGTTGCGATTGCTGAAACGAGCTTCCAAACGGACTTGATTGTTGTGTAGTGGAGCCGAAGCCACCAAATGCAGGAGTCTGCCCAAACACGGATGAACCTGTGATTTGGAATATAGGAGGTGACATAAACAAATCAGATTTAATAATAAATAAACATGAGAAAAAAGAGAATGATTTAAAATAATATGAAACTGGTGTGATCATACCAAAATCAACTTCAAGTATGTGTTTTAGGATATGATGAAAGAAAAAAGAGAATATTAAAAGAAAACTGATCACTCGAAATTGTGCAAGTAAAATGTCATTTGAGGTTTGGCCAGTTTTGCAACTTTTGTCCAAAGGTTTGTTTTTCCGCAGCATCTGGATCCAAAAGGTTTGAAAACTTACCATTTTGATCCAGCTCATTAACTTCATCCATTTTTCTCCGTTAAATCAGGGGTATTTCCGTCTTTTTCGCAAACTTAGGCAATTCAGTTTTTTCACTTTATTTAAAAAGACAGAATACCCCTGAAAAAGACCGAATTGCCCTTTAAGTTAACAAAAAAGACGAAAATAACCCTGACTTAACGTAGAAAAACGGATGGAGTTAACAAACTGGATGAAAATGGCAAGATTTCAAACATTTGGGATCCAGATGCGAAAAAACAAACCTTTGGACGAAAGTCGCAAAACTGGCCAAACCTCAGGGACGGAAATGGCATTTTACTCGAATTGTGTGTAACCAACAATTTGATTTCGAAAACAATATCGTTATAAGGGAGATTATGCTCCCGGTTACTAACATTGACATGAAAGACCATGTCAAGTCATATTGAGTACGTTATTCGGAAACTGAAACTAGAAAACGTTAATAAAATATAAGTGTGCTTACCACCGAAAGCAGACGATGAAGCACCAAAGGCTGGGCTTGATGAAGCTCCAAAAGCAGGCGCTGACGAGACACCAAAAACCGGTGAGGAAGCACCAAACACACCGGTAGATGTGCCACCGAACATAGAACCCCCTGTTTGTGCACCAAACGGAGACGTGCTACCAAAAGGTTGTGTAGCAAATGGATTGTTATTTGCATTACTGGCCTGCCCGAAAACTGATGGGGACCCAAAGGGGCTGTTTGATGACTGCCCAAACGCTGTTTTATAAAACCAGAAGCAATTAGATTTATTAAGAAATCAATGTATTATTTCAGAATATTAACATGAAAGCATGGAGAACACGCAGTCTCTATCTAGTGCTTCTATACTTTTTAATGGTAATACGATCAAATTTAAGTATTTAACATAATCATATAGCAAATTAGGCGCAAAACAAGTGAACATGTGTCATGTGATTAAACATCCAAATTGAGTGCAAGTAATAGTTATTCTACACTGTACATCCATACATATTACTATATTAAGCTATCTGCAACCTTTTAAACTGGCCAAAATACAAACTAAAAAATGTTTAGCTAAGCCTTAAACTGTACCAAATATTAAGAAGAAATCTCATGAACTAATTAACTAAAACATTTGTTTCAACCCTACCCCCAAACATTAACCTATATTACAAGGATATATAACAAATAAAGCACAAAGCATGACATAAAATTACATAAACATTGCCTCGTTTTTAATAGGCTCCATTCCTATTGACTCCAACTGAATCATATAACCCTGGTCGATGTAGGCTTGCATGAAAATATAACTATAACTGCCTTTTAAAGCTTAAAGAATAGGTTGCATGAAGCTAGGGCTGTAAACGAACCGAACGTTCAGTGAACAGTTCGTGAACCGTTCGGCGGGAAGTTCGTTTATGTTCGTTCGATTAGCTTAATGAACGAACACGAACAAAAAATTTTGTTCGGTTAGCTTAGCGAACGAACACGAACATAAGTCTCGTTCGTTCGACTACATGTTCGGTTACGTTCGTCCGTGTCCGTTTGATTATATTAAAAAATAATAAATAATAAACCTTTTATCTAACTAAACATATTGAAAACTTGAAACCCTATTTTTTTCTAAGTTAGCTAAAATTTGGACATGCTAAGACATTTTGGGGGATAATTATGTCTAAGTTAGTTAAAGTTGATTCATAGTTTTGTGGTGTATTAGACTTCTTGTGTTTTGATTTATCATTTGATGGTCGTATTTAACTACTTGTATCCAATGTTCAAGGATAACAATATTTTTATTTTTTTATTTTCAAGTTAAATGTTCGTTTGCGTTCTTTTTTATTTGCTTGCGTTTGTTTGTGTTCGCATGTGTTCGTTTGTGTTCAAGACCAGTGTTCATGAACTGTTCGTGAACAACTGAATTTCCTTAACGAACGAACATAAACATAAACTTATGTTCAGTATACGTTCGTGAACAGTTTGCGAACATGTTAATTTCCTTAACGAACGAACACGAACATGGCCTTGTTCGTGTTCGTTCGGTTCGTTTACATCCCTACATGAAGCTCTAAGTATCGGAAGTGCCATTACCGAAGTAACAAACCGGAAGGCTCAATGACCTAAAACCAGTGGTACATTTTAACAAGGTTAAGACTATTAATACCTATTTCCTATAATCAAAGACAAGAACTACCGGAAGGCTCAATGACCTAAAACCAATGGTACATTTTAACAAGGTTAAGACTATTAATACCTATTTCCTATAATCAAAGACAAGAACTAAAGCAGAGACACTACATTTAGGATTTTAACCATGACATCAGATATCTTCACAGAAAACAACCGGCTGAAAAAAAAAATACACGAATATGTAAAACTGCAAATGCATGAATATATAAGTATAAGTCTAAAACTGTCATTTATTACTTAAGAAATAGGTTGCATAGAGTTCTAAGTTTGGGGAGTGCCATTACCATAGTAACAAATCAGAAGGCTCAATGACCTAAAAACCAATGGTACATTATAATTTATAACAATATTAAGACTCTTGTGCGACATTTTCGTATAATCAAAGCAAGAACTAAAGCAGAAACAATGCATTCAATCATAAAGCAAGAACTAAAGCAGAAACAATGCATTCAATCATAACATCAAATAACTTCACAAAAAACAACCCGCGGAAAACAGAAATACACAAATACGCAAAACCGCAAAACCGCAAATAACATTTTGCAGCAAATCTCAGTCAGTATATTCGATTCAAAACGAAGAAAAACGAAACTTACGATTGCTAGAACCAAACATGATTCCTTCCTGTTACTTCACTACACGCTCAACACCAAGCTCTTGATCTCAAACTCTGCAGAAACACTACACACATACAATTATACATACAAATTACAATGCATATTAAACACATAAAACAAATAACTCGAAACGAACGAAATCGATCGATCCGAGAACAAAAACTTACAGATTACACAGCAAAAACACACACCTACACCGGCAAATTCAAATGCACTACGTACACCGGAATCATTATTTCTTCAATTTAAACCGCTATCCGTGTCCGTTCGATTGTTCGAATTCAAACTATATGTTCAACAAACTGAAACGAAAACCGTCAACAGAATGATGCGAAACGAATAACGCTAGGGTTAATTGAAAGCGAACTTAATGCGAATTTAACGTGTAGAAAGTTAAGAATTGAGATATGTAACCGATGAAAACATGTGTATATGCAAGCTAGGGTTACGATCGTACTTACAGAGAGACAGATTGACGACGATGATCGTGGATCCGTACGGATTGGGGAGGATTCGAGTCGCAAAGAAGAGGGATAGGTCACAGTAAGGGTAAATTCAAGACTGAACACCCCCTATATTGATTTTCATTTTTGTTAATATAAAATACGATACCTATTACTCCTATTAGGTAAAATTCAATTTCCAAGGTCAATCAAAGGCTGACACTGTCTTCTCATGCGGACTAATACGCATCGTATAATATGTTGTCCGTCAAATCTGGCAGATAGGGTTTACATGCAAACCCTATACAGATTGTATAAGCCTATATGATCCGCATTATAGTACGAGGTTACTTTCTGTCACTCAACAGTGACATAAAATGATTGAAAGAATATTGCGTCAGCACTATACGGGTCGTATAGGCCTATACGACCCGTATTGAACTGTGAATTTGCATTCTACTTGGCCTTTATAAACGAGGAAGGAAGACGAAGACAATTCATATTCAATTTGTCTTTTGTGAATTTGTCTTCGTTTTTTCTTTATATTCGCTAACACCATGTTTTGGTTCAACCTTAATTACATTTTCGGCGAGTCGTCCGATACAAATACGAGCTCGTTTATTCCGGAAAGCAGTGTGGTATAGCATTTTTAACTTGTTTTTTTATGAAATACTTAGCACACCGTTTGAATTAGGAGGGGTGATGTCCGATTCTTACAATGGGAGAGGAAATGATGATCACACGGAGGAGGTCGTGTCCGGCTTTCGTCCCCATTATAATGAATCGTTGTTGCCAAACCTCAACGAGGTAAGTATTTATTTACATTTTCTATTCGGCGTTAAACTTACCATTACCTTTTACGCGTTGGTTTTTTTTTTTTTTAGTTTGTTGAGCCCCGCCAACCTTTGCTACCAGATTTGAACGAGGTAAAAATATAATTACTTATTATTAAGAAGGCTTTTAGATGTGTCGTTATGATTTAACCATTGTTTTTTTTTAGTTTATCATGCCTAGCAATGATCATGGTTATGGGTCTCTGTATTATGAAGCCAGTTACGGTGGCTCGTACAGACAAGAAGAGTATGGCAATAACTTTTTCGTTAGTGGTGCCTCGGGCGTACAACAAGACGTTTGTGAGCCTTCTTACGCGCAAGAGTCATTGGGTGACGAGCAACCCGCTTACCCTGAAGTTTCGTACAAAACTGACCAGGTACGAATGATATATTTTTTTGTTAAAAATATTACTATAAATGTTATATATTATAAAAAATGTATTATAAATGTTATATTTTTTCTGTTAAAAAAATATTATAAATGTTTTATATTTTTTAAAATGTATTATAAATGTTATATTTTTTATGTTAAAAATTTATTATAAATGTTATATATATTTTTCACTTAGGATTTTATATCCCGAGATGAGTTGGAAGGTTGGGTAAAAAGAAGGGGTTTAGCCAACGGATACATTATTGTTACTAGACGTTCCAAGGATCACTGGACATGGCTTAAATGTTGCCGTAGTGGCGAGCATGAGAGTAAGGCCACGGTTAGGATACCGACAGCAAAAAATGTGCATGCCCTTTTATGGTGATAGGTCGTCTCGACCAAAAGTCGTCGAGCTTGGCGAATAGATTATCTGCACAAAAATTTTAACGAGACCATAACCACGGTCCTGCTAAACATCTGGAGGGTTACACGTATGCCAGGAGACTTACTCCTAATGAGTTTAGACTCGTGTAAGAGCTGACAGATCAAGACATACAGCCCCACGTAATCTGGAAGGTCGTAACCGAACAGAACCCTGAAAACAAATGTGTTCCGAAGGACATACACAACGCTCGCCAAACGACTCCCATGCAGAGACTGGAACAAATCCTCCAGGAAAAAGATGGCCTATTACATACATGCGGAACCTTCCACCAATGTCGTTCAGAATATATTTTTCTGTCACGACAAGTCCTTTGAAATGTAGAGGGCATTCCCACATGTGCTTATGGTCGACGCGACCTACAAAACTAACATGTACAATCTTCCATTTTTGCAAGTTGTGGGTATGACGTCGACAAACTAAACCTTTTGTGTTGCGCATGCATTTCTTTCAAACAAGCAGGAGGTAACGTACGTCTGGGTCATGGAGAGGATCAGGTCCATGTTGCACGAGTGCATGGAGCCGCGTGTAATTCTTACGGACAGGGACCAAGCACTAATAAACGTGTGTAAAAAATATGCGCTGTCACACACAAATATCTCTGCAGGTTCCACATCTTACAAAATATTGTAAAGCACTGCAAGAATTCATTTACTCAACCAGATTGGGAGGACTTTGTTCGTCAGTGGAAAACAGTGTGTGATTCTGCTAACGAGGAGTTATACGATTATAACCTCACCAACCTTCAGAGACACCTTCTTAATCAACAACGTAAACGTATGTTTTCTCTTAGGTTAATACGTTCATTTAAATAAATATATTATTTGAATATATTTAATTTTTTCAGATGTTTTTATTACCTGTGAGATAACTGGTTAAACACCTCCCGCCATAAATTTGTATCTGCATGGACCAATCAAATGTAACACCCCGAAATTTATAAAACTTTATATTAGAATTATAAAGTACAAAATAAACGAGAATAAGCTAACTAGGAAATAAATAACCCAGTTAGTTATGAGTCTTGTAGTAACACATGAATGAATTAAAATGCCTAAATTATAAACTAAGTAAAAGTTGAGGGGCTTATGTGTAGAACTTGAAACTTAATGTAATTAAAAACAAAATAACACACACCAAACACACACAAAGGTGTGTCTGGTCGATCAAACAACAGAGGCGAACAAGAGCTCCCCCACCAAACCCTAACTTGTGCCAAATTGATCAAATTGGAGGTGCAAATCAGTTCCAAATCGATTTTCAAGCACGAATTTGTGATCACCTTGTTGAAGGGATCATAAGGTATGCAAAATCTTGATGTTTTGATTCATCTTAAATTCTAGGTTAATTGTGAAAATCGAAATTGAGCTTGATTATGTGTTGTATAGATGAAATTGGAAGTGATATGATGTCTAGAGATAAACCCCTGATGATTTCTTGTTAAAAGCTTGCATGATACTTGTAAGGTTTATAATCACCATTGTAGGTGATTAATGGGTTTGAAAAACTTGATAAACACTAGGATCATGATTCTTGTTCAAGTGCAATCCGAGTTTTATAAAGTAATTCCTGAAATATCGATGCTAAAACATGTGTAAATTTGCCTGATTAATGTTGATTTGGGTGAAAATGACAAGTCACGAACTTGGTTCTAACTATGTAAAAATTTGACCCGTTTAGTGTCTGTTAAAATGCCTAAGTGAGGACTAAAATGTTAAAAATCGGATGAAAACGCTGATTTGATTATTATAGCAAATTATGCGTTAATGATTATGAAAAGAGTTCTAAATTGGTTGTGAATTGAACTCTTTAGGCAAAGAATCCGGATCGTCGAGCGGACAAGCCGGAGGGGATACGCGTTTGAAGGGTGTGCTCTAAAGGTACGTGACTTTAGTCCCGTTACATTATGCATAAATATTTGGTAATTAGTGTACAAATGGTGTCATAGTGTAATATACGTGTTTGATGTGTCATTGAAGTGGCGAAGCCCACTCGACAATCAAACAGGTTAAAATAATGGTTGGAATTAGTTTGGCTTGTCATCAAAGTGATGGTTTTCACTCGACAACCAAACGGGTCAAAACTACGCTTTTTAAATGATCAAGTGTGAAGAGACTTGAGAGTCTCATATTGCGTTAGTGTTGGATGGTAATACGTCCATGAATTGGTTATGCTAATTTAAGTTTTCGGATCCGAGATATCGGGTCAAAAGATAGAAATCAATTGTAAGTATTGCTTGAAGCGGTATGCTTGAATTTCAAGAAACAAGCATGAAATTCTAATGTGAGCGTAAAGCCATGGAATGGCGCGGATACGCCAAGATTTACAAGCCTGGGATTTGGGTAATTACATCTAAAAAGTTTTAGAACTGAAAAATGATACTATACACATATAGCTAATGGGTCAAATAATCGAAACAAGGATTTTGTGAACCATTTGTTCGTAATTTTTTTTTCGTTGTGTGAAATTTACATGGTTGGATCCGTAGTTTTATTACGGACTCATAGGAAAAAGAATCAACTAAAACGGACAACCGAGTAAAAAGTTATGATGGTTTAAAGTTAGATTTTTACAAATTTTCGGAGCTGGGCAAATATGCAGGTCCAGAAACTGGACCTGCTGGAAAACGCACTCCCCCGTGCCACGCGGGGGGGGCACAAGGATCTGGCGCGACATGCGGGGCCGCCCGCGGCACGTGAAAGATTGATTTGATTCTGGCGCGTGGCGCGATAGACCTAAAATCAGAATTTTTATATTTTTATTATGTAATTGTTAGTGGGACTTGTTTAGACTTGTTTTAACATTGTCAAAACTAATTAATGATGTGGTTTTGACCTCAGATGATGCTCAATTCACTACGGATGCCGATCAAGCATGAAATCAAGAATCGAACACCAAATTTTGTAGCTTCCACACTAATCTAAACATGTCTAGACAAATGTTGTTTTGTAAACTCTGTAGTTGTGAATGTTTTAATCTAGATGGTTGGTTATGTTAAGTTGTTAAAACAATGTACATATTAACCTATTAACTAAGTTTTTATTAATTATGCATTTTGTTTTAAAAAGTGTGTATTTTGATAGTAAAATAATAGGAATTTAAGACGAGTGTTACAAGTTGGTAATCAGAGCTCATGGTTGTTACCAAAGTGTGTTCGGTTCAAGCTTGATCAAGCATCTGGTAAGAGCTAATTGTTTTAAGTAGATTTATTAAATATAGAAAGGAAACATAAATTGACGTGCATGGGAAGAGTGTGTTAACACACTCAAACCCGGAAAGTGCATTAAATAAGAACGGTTAAAACAAGTTATGAACTTGACTAAACTGAAGTAAATAAACCATATGCTATAGATGAAATGTTTAACGGTTGGTGTAAACATTTCAGTTTTAAAGATGACGGATAAAGGTAATGATGATGTGGTGCCGATAATCACCGAGCAAATGAAAGAAGTGATTGTCGAGGAGGTAGGAAAGGCAATTGAAAATAGCTTATCCGGCTTTATTGATAAAATCCAGAACACGGTACTATCGGTAGTTGATGAGAGAATCAAGAAGTTGGAGGATAATACCAACATAGCCAAAGAAAAGTCGGGAGAACGCAAGGGCTGCTCGTACAAGGAATTCATGGCATGTAAACCACCACTTTATAACGGAGAGGTGGATCCAATAATATGCCAACGTTTGTTAAGTGATATTGAGGGGGTATTTGAGAGAACCCACTGCGACACAAACGACTTCGTAGCTTATGGCACGGGTCAGCTGAGGGGTCAAGCAAAAGACTGGTGGGATAATAAGAAAAAGGAAATTGGAAGCGAAGCGGCAAGAGCGATGACATGGGATGAGTTTAAGGTGCCATTCCTTAAACACCACAGCCCCAAAGCAGTTATTAACCGAATCAAGGAAGAATTCATTCAGCTTAGGCAGAAAGGCGAATCTATCGATAAGATCACGGGGATCTTTCTCGATAAACTGAGGTTTTGCGATGAGTTGGTGACATCCGAAGAACAGAAAGTGTATTATTACTATAATATGCTAAGTGCAGAATATCGGGAGTTTATGACTCCCTCGAAGTACGAGACTCTCACCGAAATCATTAATACTGCTCGTGAAAGGGAGATAGAGCTAAAGAAGTAGATAGAGAGAGGGGAAAGAAGGGCACAAGTTGTAAATCCAAGCCCTACGAAAAAGGCGCGTACGACTGAGTCGTCAAAGAGACAGGAGGGAAAAAGCGGGTCACCAAGCTGCAAGGTATGCAGGAAAGGGCACAAGGGTGAATGCCGGTTTAAAGATAAGCCATGTCCCATATGTAGGAAGACAGGGCACACGGCTGCATTTTGCCCGGGAAAAGTCTCGGTGTGTTATAAATGCTATCAGCCGGGTCACAAGAAATCTGAGTGCCCAGAGCTAGTCGGGAAGAAGGATGGCAAGGATTCACATATAGAGACTCCAAAAGCAAAAGCCAGATCCTTCCAGTTAACTGCAGCCGAGGCGAAGGTGGAACCCGATGTGGTCTTTGGTGTATTCGCCATAAATTGAATTCCCGCACTTGTGTTATTTGATACGGGAGCGAATAAATCCTTTATTTCACATGGATTTATTCGACATCCTTCATTCGAACTGACGAAATTGCCTATGCCTTTAGAAGTAGAAATAGGTGACAATAAAAGTTTTATCATATGTGACGTGTGTCAAAATTGTAAAATGAGTATCGATGGTGAAGAATACTCAATAGATTTGATTCCAATGTCAATGGGAGAATTCCAAGTAGTGGTCGGGATGGATTGGCTATCCCGACATCACGCGAAGGTCGTGTGTTTCCACAAGGAGATTAAGTTAACATCTCCGAATGGAAAACACGTTACCATCTATGGCGAAAAATGGGGTAATCCCGTTATGTGCTAAATGCTAAAAGCTCACAAACTCATGAGGCATGGCTGTAGAGCGTTCATGATATACGCAAACGAACCAGATGAAGAATCGCCAATGATTGAAGACGTACCGGTGGTACGTGAATATGCCGATGTATTTCTGGAAGATTTACCGAGAATACCGCCAGAAAGGGAGGTAGAGTTCGGAATCGAATTGATTCCGGGCGTGAAACCTGTGGCCAAGGCGCCCTATCGGCTCACGCCATCAGAGCTACAAGAATTGATGTCTCAAATCCAAGACCTGCTCGACAAGGGGTTTATTCGGCCAAGTGTGTCTCCGTGGGGCGCACCGGTGCTATTTGTGAAGAAGAAGGATGGGAGCATGCGCATGTGTATCGATTACCGGGAGTTAAACAAACACACGGTGAAAATCGATATCCGCTCCCAAGAATTGACGACCTATTTAACCAATTGCCAGGTGCAAGTTGGTTCTCCAAGATCGACCTTAGATCGGGGTATCATCAGTTGAAAGTCAAGGAAGAGGATGTACCGAAGACGGGCTTCCATACACGGTACGGACATTACGAGTTCCTCGTGATGTCCTTCGGGTTAACCAATGCACCCGCGGCTTTCATGGATCTCATGAACCGGGTTTGCAAACCAATGTTGGATAGGTCGGTGATAGTGTTCATCGACGACATCTTAGTGTATTCGAAGAATGAAGCAGAACACGCAAGTCATTTACGTGAAGTGTTGGAGACGCTCAGAAGAGAGAAGTTGTATGCAAAATTCTCAAAATGTACCTTCTGGTTACGAGAGGTGCAGTTTCTCGGGCACATCATTAGTGCAAACGGGGTGTTAGTAGACCCGTAAAAAATAGAAGCAGTGGCAAGATGGAACCCTCCGAAGAATCCTTCAGAAATCAGAAGCTTTTTGGGGCTTGCGGGATATTATAGGAGATTCATACAGGATTTCTCCAAGATTGCCACGCCGTTGACCAAGCTCACCCGTAAAGACGAAAAGTTTATTTGGGGCAAAGATCAAGAAAAAGCGTTCCAAACGCTTAAGAAAAGTTGACCCACGCTCCGGTATTGACATTGCCAGATGGGGTTGACGACATGGTAGTTTACTCGGAAGTGTCACATACGGGTCTTAGGTGCGTTTTGATGCAACGGGGTAAGGTTATAGCCTATGCCTCGAGACAACTAAAGACGCATGAAAAGAAATATCCTACGCACAATCTTGAGTTGGCGGCGGTGGTATTTGCTTTAAAGATATGGAGGCATTATTTGTATGGGGTAAAATGCACGATCTTTACCGACCATAAAGGTTTGAAATATTTCTTCGATCAGAAGGAATTAAACATGAGGCAGAGGCGGTGGTTAGAAACTGTCAAAGATTTCGATTGTGATATACATTACCACCCGGGGAAGGCTAATGTCGTGGCCGATGCGTTAAGCCGAAAGGTAGATTATATGCCCATTCGAGTGCGATCAATGCAACTAATTGTAACATCGGGGTTACTTGAACAAATCTGGAAATCTCAAATCGAAGCATTAAAGGAGGAAAATGTGAAGAAGGAAAGAATAGTTGGCCAATTGAAAGAATTGGCGGATGGTAACCAAGGGTTAAAGACTCGTTTTGGGAGGATATGGGTCCCAAATTCGTGTGGAGTCAAGGCGCTCCTACTCGACGAAGCCCATAAATCCCGTTATTCGATTCATCCGGGGGCAACCAAGATGTATAACGATTTAAAGCAAAACTATTGGTGGCCCGGAATGAAAACAGATGTTGTAAAATATGTGGAGAAGTGCATGGCGTGTTTGCAAGTCAAAGCAGAACACCAAAAGCCGTATGGTAAACTACAACCGTTGGATATCCCATTTTGGAAATGGGAACAAATCACAATGGACTTGTTGACCAAACTGCCCAAAACCAACCGTGGTTTCGATGCTATATGGGTAGTCGTGGATCGATTGACGAAAAGTGCTCACTTCATTCCGATTCGTGAGACTTATACATCCGAAAAGATGTCAGAGGTATATACCAATGAAATAGTGGCACGTCACGGGGTACCGATATCTATTGTGTCTGACAGAGATACCCGGTTTACTTCGAACTTTTGGTGCGAATTCCAAGAACAAATGGGAACTAAATTGTTCATTAGCACCGCGTACCATCCACAAACGGATGGACAAAGCGAAAGAACAATACAGACATTGGAGGATATGTTACGGGCATGCATTATCGACTTCGGGGGTAGTTGGGGTGTCTATCTACCATTGGTCGAATTTTCATATAATAACAGTTACTACGCGAGCATCGGTATGGCTCCGTACGAGATGCTTTACGGTAGAAAATGCCGAACCCCGGTGTGTTGGGGCGAGGTTGGTCCGCGTGAGCTTGCACATAAGGATGTTGTCCAGATCACGAATGAGAAGATTGATTTGGTTCGAGCCCATTTGAAAGCGGCTCGGGATCGACAAAAATCGTATGCCGACAAAGAAGAAGACCAATTGAGTTTCAAGTCGGTGACAAGGTTATGTTAAAGGTATCGCCGTGGAAGGCGATTATTCGGTTCAGAAAAAGGGGAAAGTTAAGCCCGAGGTTTATTGGGCCATTCAGAATTATCGAACGGGTCGATAAGGTAGCTTACCGTCTCGAACTGCCCGAGGAGTTGAGTGGGATACATAGCACGTTCCACGTGTCACATCTCCAAAAATGTCTAGCCGACGAAACTGCTTATATCCACTACGACGACATCGAGGTGGATAACAGCTCAATTACACAGTAAAGCCGATTGCAATTTTAGATCGTAAAGTGAAGAGTTTAAGAAACAAAGAAATTGACCAAGTAAAGGTCAAATGGGAACACAGGAAAGGTTCAGATACCACATGGGAGTCCGAGGAGGAGATGAGACGTCTCTACCCCACACTTTTCGGTACGTATTCTGGTTTCGGGGACGAAACCCTTTTAAGGGGGGTGGACTTGTAACACCCCGAAATTTATAAAACTTTATACTAGAATTACAAAGTACAAAATAAACGGGAATAAGCTAACTAGGAAATAAATAACCCAGTTAGTTATGAGTCTTGTAGTAACACATGAATGAATTAAAATGCCTAAATTATAAACTAAATAAAAGTTGAGGGCTTATGTGTAGAACTTGAAACTTAATGTAATTAAAAACAAAATAACACACACAAAGGTGTGTCTGGTCGATCAAACAACAGGGGCAAATAAGAGCTCCCCCACCAAACCCTAACTTGTGCCAAATTGATCAAATTGGAGATGCAAATCAGTCCCAAATCGATTTTCAAGCACGAATTTGTGATCACCTTGTTGAAGGGATCATGAGGTATGCAAAATCTTGATGTTTTGATTCATCTTAAATTCTAGGTTAATTGTGAAAATCGAAATTGAGCTTGATTATGTGTTGTATAGATGAAATTGGAAGTGATATGATGTCTAGAGATAAACCCTAGATGATTTCTTGTTAAAAGCTTGCATGATACTTGTAGGGTTCATAATCACCATTGTGGGTGATTAATGGGTTTGTAGAAACTTGATAAACACTAGGATTATGATTCTTGTTCAAGTGTAATCCGAGTTTTATGAAGTAATTCCTGAAATATTGATGCTAAAACATGTGTAAATTTGCCTAATTAATGTTGATTTAGGTGAAAATGCCAAGTCACGAACTTGGTTTTATGTAAAAAATTGACCCGTTAGGTGTTTGTTAAAATGCCTAAGTGAGGACTAAAATGTTAAAAATCGGATGAAAATGCAGATTTGATTATTATAGCAAATTATGCGTTAATGATTATGAAAAGAGTTCTAAATTGGTTGTGAATTGAACTCTTTAGGCAAATAATCCGGATCGTCGAGCAGACAAGCCATAGGGGATACGCGTTTGAAGGGTGTGCTCTAAAGGTACATGACTTTAGTCCCGTTACATTATGCATAAATATTTGGTAATTAGTGTACAAATGGTGTGTGACAACCCGTATTTCAGAACCCATCTTTGTGTTTAATGTAACGTATGTGAACTTGGCGTGATTATCTAATATGTTGGTTTAATAAATGTCTATGAGTTAAATATTTGTATTATGTGAAGGTGTGTATGTATATAATTATATGACTCGAATCTCACAAGCCAACAACCCGATCGCACAAGCCTTGGGCTTTGATTTCCACGTAACTCTCGGCCCACTCCATACCGATCATGTATGGAATTAGTCCATGCATCTAAAATATATTAGCACAAGATGGATCAAACCCTAATACCTTCACCTCTTCCCCATTAGCGACGGCAGTAGGATCCCCTCTCCCCATCATCGAAGCATCACTTTATTGGATCAAGGTTATTGGTTAGTACATTCATTGTTGGTTTTTAACTTGCATTCATATGTGTGTTATTTATAAATCTATGTATATCGATATGATGCACATGATCTACTGACAATTGAAATAGCATGTGATCATGGCAATTGAATTTGAGTGGGTCTTTAGTATCAATTATCTTTCATTAAATGTATGTCAGAGCCATGTGACCGAATTCATGAATCATTGAATGAATGAATATGTTTTTTTTGGTTGTTTATGGTTGGACCGATTCTAATGTAATATGGCATGGTTGGTGTGGTTAATTATTGTGATTCAGACTTGCATGATGAGTATTTGACAAAACAGTTCGACTATTTTGTAGACTATGTGGATGAGTTTGATTAATTGTTAAGGTAGGTGGCCATGATCATGTTTTATGTTATGACTAAAAATTATGGGATAAAGGTTAGGTGATTTACGATAATGGTTGGCATGATATAATAAACACAGAATTATTATGAATGGGTTACAAACTCTAGTCCATGAGTTAGGAACACATAATGATGAACGATTATTGATAGTGTTCAAATTCGTAGCAGGGTGATCCGAATGAATGTTTAAATGTTGTTCATGATCTAACCTAGGCTTAGAGTACAAAGAAGTCCAAAGAAATTAAACTGTTTAATTCGATTGTGTCGATGATCGAGCTAGTATTATGATTTAGTATCAATTAGGACCCATGGGGAATTAATTGGTAAATGATTGATTCGGTCAATGAATGTAAAATTGGAAACTGATGAATTGCTTGTAACTGATTGGCATGATTTTTGGTATTAATTGAGAAACGGTTTTGCATGATTTTAGAAAGTTGTTAGACTAACGGCACAAGACCAAAGTATTGTACTGCGGGGCCTTGAAGCCCAAATTCGGTCGCACAAGAATTGTCCAGTCGCACAAGACGAGCTGGACCGCACAAGATTATTTAAATTGTTTCGTTTGTTTGGGCCGTATACACGTTGGACTATTTATGTTATTTGGGCCGGGTTAGTTTTCCAATCGCACAACCCATTGTGGATCACACAAGTCATGCTGATCGCACAAGGGGTTGGGCCGACTGTTATTGAGCCCAATCTTTTAATCGCACAAGTTGAATACGTTATAACTGTTAAACGTGATGATGTGTGTTGCCATGATCTGTGTGTGTTCCTTATCTGCTAGCTTATGTGATACTTATGTGCACTACTCGAAACCAAAACCTGACTTGTATGGTAACCATGTTAGGACGTGGTTGACCACTAGCAGCTAGACTTGACCTTTCTGTGTATCTGCCGAGCAAACCAAGGTGAGTTCACACTAGCCAAGGCATGGGATTCCCGGTGGGTTGGGAATGGGATTGAATAACTACTCGTACAACCATTACTATTAAACTACTTACTACTATCCTCGGATTGAAGGGCACGTACGTAAAACCTACGTACACTTATACTGACTACTGTCCTCGGATTGAAGGGCACGTACGTAAAACCTACGTACACTTATACTGACTACTGTCCTCGGATTGAAGGGCACGTACGTAAAACCTACGTACACGACTATAAGACCATCAACTCTATCAAATGAAGTCCCTCATTTATCGACTTAATCGCCGAGGCCTATGGCGAGAGGGTCATTAGTTAATAGCGCTATTAGGTTTAACAAACCTCACACCGTGCCAGTCGGACGGGCGTGTACTAATGGACTATGGGTAAAGGGTCAATGCTGATAGACATTGACTTAGGGAACCTCTTACATTTTCGTAGCAGTCGATACGCGTGGTCTAGTAACACATGGGAAGCCCCCACTAATCATCGCAAACATGTCAGGATGACCGCGATACGAATTAACACGATACATGGTTCACAAAACGACATACGATTTACAAAACGAATACTTTAACTAAACAACCAACTGTGAACTCGCTCAACTTTGTTGTTGATTCGTTGCTACATGCCTTGCAGGTCGATAGGTACTTATGGAGCTTGCACATGGAGGAACGGTCGTTGTGGGATATAGCAGTGTTTGCCATGCTATAAACATTACTTTATTTCGTATTTTATACTTACAATGGGTTTTGCAATTATGCTTCCGCTAACCACTTAACTATGCGTTGGTTTTTGAACACCTTTCATATTGTTTGGATGAATTATGTTTACTTACATGCTTATTCAATATGATTGGTGGCTTGATCCTGGTCAGTCACGCCTCCAAGCGGTGATACTCCGCGTGTGGATTTTGGGGGTGTGACAGATTGGTATCAGAGCCATTGGTTATAGAGAACTTGGTTTTAATAAGGGAAAACGTTTTGTTAAAACCAGACTATAACCTGTACAGTGCTCTACGATCCACAACGACGCTTCACTCCACGTGCAAGGCTCAACACTATAGGTGATATGATTTATGTTTATATTGCCTACTTGCTAGTTACATTGAACATTGCTCATGGTATGCTTAGTTAGTATAACAACTGTTGCCTGAACCCTGGGTGCTTACTCTTCTGTCACTCCACGTTTACACACATTCGCGACACCTTTCCTATTTGTGTTTCCTTCGATGTGAAGATCATGAGGGAACGTGTGAACCTAACTCAAGCCAGCTGACGGCTCATATCAACAAACAAGCTACGGCAGCACTCGCAGTCGCTCAGGCAGGAGGTATAACCTGCTGTACCGAACCTATCCTAGGACGTTAGATCCTACTCTCATGACCCAACTCTCGCGCTTAACCATGCCTCTTCTTCCTCGCACAACAAGGTCAGAATGCTCAGCCACCTGTATGCACATTCAAGATGTTCATGGACTGTCGTCCTAGTACTTTTAGTGGCACTGAAGGGGCCGTTGGACTCCTCCATTTGTTTGAGAAGCACGAGTCAGTCTTCGAAATGTGTGAATGCCTCAAGGCTCGTGGGGTGAAATATGCCACTGGTACTCTTGAAGGCAACGCGCTAACTTGGTGGAACGCGCAAGTTCAGATGCCGGGGTTGGCGGCTGCTAATGCCACCCCCTGGAATGATTTTAAGGAACTGATCAAATGGGAATACTGCAGTCGTGATGACATCCACAAGCTGGAAGTGGAGTTCTTTAACCTGAAGGTGACAGGGTCAGAGATAGAAGCGTACACGAAACGATCCAACGAACTGGCAGTGTAGTATCCAACTATGGTGGATCCTCCCATCAAACGCATCGAACTATACCTTAAGGGCTTAGTGCCAGAGATACAGAGTTTGGTGACCGCGGCTAATCTGGACACTATCCAGCAAGTAACTCGACTTGCTCATCGTCTCTCAGATCAGGCTGTAGAACAGAACAAACTGCCGAAACGTATTAATGCTGCTACAACTACTTCGGATGCTCCCGGTGACAACAAACGCAAGTGGGATGGAAATTCGAACAAGGGTTCCACTTCGGTTCAGTCTCAGTTGCAGCAGTTGATGAGTACAGGAGCCCCAGTCAGCAGTCTTTTGGTAATCGAAGTCAGGGTGAATACAGGAGAAACCACCCTAAGTGCAATCGATGTAATTTGCACCACAGCGGGCCGTGCAACAAAGATCGTTGTCAGAGATGCAACAAGCTTGGTCATGAAGCCAAAGATTTCAGAAACTCACATCCTGCAAACCAGAACCGACAACAGCGGCCACAAGCACCACAGAATCAGCAGCAACAGCATGGTAACAAGGGATGCTATCAGTGTGGTGCTGAAGGTCACTTCAAGAGACACGGCCCACAGTTGAACCAGAACCGGAATCAGAACCCCAACCAAAGAAACGGGAACAACAATGGAGGCAACAACGGGGGTAATAACGACGGCAAGGGTGCCAGGGGTCAAGTGTTCATAATTGGTCAGGGCGATGCTAGGTATGACCCCAACGTTGTGATGGTTTCGACATCATTATTGGTATGGATTGGTTATCCCAACAACAAGCAGGGATTCTTTGCAACGAGAAGATTGTCCGTATTCCTCGCCCAGGTGGTGAACCTCTATTGATTCGTGGTGACAAGAATGGTGCTGTTGTGAGCATCATCTCTTTCCTTAAGGCCCAGAAGTGTTTGCGTAAGGGCCACACTGCTATTTTGGCTCTCGTTACTGACACCTCGAAGAAAGAAAAGAAGATAGAAGATTTTCCGATTGTACGTGACTATCCTGAGGTATTCCGTGAGGAATTACCTGGTCTTCCGCCTCATCGCCAAGTCGAATTCCAAATCGAGCTAGCTCCTGGAGCAGCGCCCATAGCTCGTGCACCGTATCGCTTAGCTCCATCAGAGTTGGAAGAACTTTCTATGCAACTACAAGAACTCTTGGATAAGGGTTTTATTCGTCCTAGCTCTTCGCCCTGGGGAGCTCCAGTCTTGTTTGTGAAGAAGAAAGACGGAACTTTCAGAATGTGCATCGACTACCGTGAACTCAACAAGGTGACTGTGAAGAATCGCTATCCTCTTCCACGCATCGACGACCTATTCGACCAGCTGCAAGGGTCGAGCTACTATTCAAAGATTGATTTGAGATCAGGATATCACCAGCTGAGAGTCCGAGAAGAGGACGTCTCTAAAACAGCCTTTAGAACTCGATATGGACACTATGAGGTTTTGGTCATGCCTTTTGGGCTGACAAACGCACCTGCAGTCTTCATGGATTTGATGAATAGAGTGTGCAAGCCATACCTGGACAAGTTCATCATAGTTTTCATAGACGACATCCTGATTTATTCTAAGAGTCAGGAGGAACACGAGCAGCATTTACGACTCATTTTGGAACTCCTTCGAACGGAACAGTTGTACGCCAAGTTTTCAAAATGCGACTTCTGGCTTTGTGAAGTCCATTTCTTAGGCCATGTGGTGAACAAGGATGGGATTCACGTTGACCCATCTAAGGTAGACTCGATTAAGAATTGGCCTACACCACATACACCAACGGAAATTCGCTAATTTTTGGGATTGGCAGGTTACTACAGGAGGTTCATTAAGGATTTTTCCAAGATTGCACAACCTCTCACCTCAATAACGCAGAAAGGCGTTGTTTATCGATGGGGAAACGCACAGGAATTAGCATTTCAGCACTTAAATGATAGACTTTGCAGTGCACCTATCCTTTCGTTGCCAGAGGGCACAGACGACTTTGTGGTTTACTGCGACGCATCAATTCAGGGTCTTGGTTGTGTATTGATGCAACGGGATAAAGTTATAGCCTACGCCTCACGCCAACTTAAAGTTCATGAAAGAAACTACACTACGCACGATTTTGAGCTGGGAGCTGTTGTCTTTGCATTTAAGATATGGAGACATTACCTGTACGGTACCAAGTGCGCCATTTACACCGACCACAGGAGTCTCGAGCACATCTTCAACCAGAAGGAGTTGAATATGCGACAACGATGATGGGTCGAGCTACTGAATGACTACGAATGCTCAATCAGGTACCACCCAGGCAAAGCCAATGTTGTGGCTGACGCCCTCAGTCGAAAGGACACTGCGCCTAAGCGCGTACGAGCTTTACAACTCACTATACAGTCTAGTCTTCCTTCTCAGATTCGAGATGCTCAGGTAGAAGCATTGGAACCAGAAAACCTCAGGACTGAAGCCCTACGCGGCTCAAGGCAACGATTAGAACAAAAGGAAGACGGTGCCTACTACGTAACAGGACGCATTTGGGTCCCACTCTATGGCAACCTACGAGAGCTTGTGATGGATGAGGCACACAAGTCTCGCTACTCAGTACATCCTGGTTCGGATAAGATGTACCACGATATCGAAACTACGTATTGGTGGCCTAGCATGAAGGCCCACATAGCAACTTACGTCAGCAAGTGTTTGACTTGTGCGAGAGTCAAAGTCGAATACCAGAAACCTTCAGGCCTACTCCAACAACCAGAGATACCACAATGGAAATGGGAGCAAATTTCCATGGATTTTGTTACTGGCCTGCCTATACCTCAACGTGGCAACGATACTATTTGGGTTATCGTTGATCGACTCACAAAGTCCTTTGGCTCGCGTTTAGATATGAGCACAACTTATCACCCGCTAACGGATGGGCAGTCTGAACGCACCATCCAGACCCTTGAAGACATGCTTAGGGCATGTGTAATTGACTTTGGCAACGGCTGGGAAAAGCATCTGCCACTTGTGGAATTTTCATACAATAACATCTACCACACCAGCATTAAAGCTGCTCCGTTTGAGGCATTGTACGGGCGTAAATGCCGGTCACCTCTTTGTTGGGCAGAAGTGGGGGATAGTCAGATCACTGGCCCAGAACTTGTGGTAGACACAAAAGAACGAATTGCTCAAATACGACAACGAATGGCGGCAGCTCGTGACCGTCAGAAAAGCTACGCCGATATGGACAGGAAACCACTCGAGCTCTAGGTTGGGGAGCCAGTGCTACTCAAAGTTTCACCCTGGAAGGGTGTGGTTCGTTTTGGTAAACGAGGCAAACTTAACCCACGATTACGTCGGACCTTTCGAAGTCATCGAGAAAATAGGCAAGGTGGCCTACAAACTAAACTTACCAGCAGAACTCAGTGCAGTTCACAACGTTTTCCACGTGTCGAATCTGAAGAAGTGTATGTCAGATGAGACCCTCGTAGTTCCCTTGAAGGAGCTCACTATCGATGAACAGTTACGATTCATCGAGGAACCAGTTGGAATCACGGACCGGGATGTTAAGGTCCTCAAGCGTACCAGAATACCTCTCGTTCGAGTTCGTTGGAACTCCCGTCGTGGCCCAGAGTTCACCTGGGAACGCGAAGATCAGATGAAACAAAAGTATCCCCAACTATTCGCAAACAATACAACCACTACTGAGGCTGAAGCTACGGAATTTCGAGACGAAATTCCAGATCAACGGGGGGAGGACGTGACACCCCAGGAAAACCAGGAAAACCATGCAACTTAACTAGCTTCCTCAGTGAGTACGTACCAAATTTCGGGACGAAATTTCTTTCAAGTTGGGGATAATGTGACAACCCGTATTTCAGAACCCATCTTTGTGTTTAATGTAACGTATGTGAACTTGGCGTGATTATCTAATATGTTGGTTTAATAAATGTCTATGAGTTAAATATTTGTATTATGTGAAGGTGTGTATGTATATAATTATATGACTCGAATCGCACAAGCCAACAACCCGATCGCACAAGCCTTGCAGGTCGATAGGTACTTATGGAGCTTGCACAGGGAGGAACGGTCGTTGTGGGATATGGCAGTGTTTGCCATGCTATAAACATTTCTTTATTTCGTATTTTATACCTACAATGGGTTTTGCAATTATGCTTCCGCTAACCACTTAACTATGCGTTGGTTTTTGAACACCTTTCATATTGTTTGGATGAATTATGTTTACTTACATGCTTGTTCAATATGATTGGTGGCTTGATCCTGGTCAGTCACGCCTCCAAGCGGTGATACTCCGCGTGTGGATTTTGGGGGTGTGACATGGTTTCATAGTGTAATGTACGCGTTTGATGTGTCATTGAAGTGGCGAAGCCCACTTGACAATCAAACAGGTTAAAATAATGGTTGGAATTAGTTTGGCTTGTCATCAAAGTGATGGTTTTCACTCGATAACCAAACGGGTCAAAACTATGCTTTTTAAACGATCAAGTGTGAAGAGACTTGAGAGTCTCATATTGCGTTAGTGTTGGATGGTAATACGTCCATGAATTGGTTATGCTAAATTAAGTTTACGGATCCGAGATATCGGGTCAAAAGATAGAAATCAATTGTAAGTATTGCTTGAAGCGGTATGCTTGAATTTCAAGAAACAAGCATGAAATTCTAATGTGAGCGTAAAGCCATGGAATGGCGCGGATACGCCAAGATTTACAAGCCCGGGGATTTAGGTAATTACATCTAAAAAGTTTTAGAACTGAAAAATAGTACTATGCACATATAGCTAATGGGTCGAATAATCGAAACAAGGATTTTGTGAACCATTCGTTCGTAATTCAGTTTTCGTTGTGTGAAATTTACATGGTTGGATACGTAATTTTATTACGGGCTCATAGGAAAAAGAATCAACTAAAATGGACAACCGAGTAAAAAGTTATGATGGTTTAAAGTTAGATTTTTACAAATTTTCGGAGCTGGGCAAATATGCAGGTCCAGAAACTGGACCTGCTGGAAAACGCACTCCCCCGCGCCACGCGATGGGGGCACAAGGATCTGGCGCAACACGCGGGGCCGCCCGCGGCACGCGAAATATTGATTTGATTCTGGCGCGTGGCGCGACAGACCTAAAATCAGAATTTTATATTTTTATTATGTAATTGTTAGTGGGACTTGTTTAAACTTGTTTTAACATTGATGATGTGGTTTTGACCTTAGGTGATGCTCAATTCACTACGGATGCCGATCAAGCATGAAATAAAGAACCAAACACCAAATTTTGTAGCTTCCGCACTAAT
The DNA here is from genome assembly GCA_030545235.1 of Helianthus tuberosus. NCBI lineage: Eukaryota > Viridiplantae > Streptophyta > Magnoliopsida > Asterales > Asteraceae > Helianthus > Helianthus tuberosus. The sequence continues at coordinate 174,251,515 of CM060424.1, read as the reverse complement.
CTAAACATGTCTAGACAAATGTTGTTTTGTAAACTCTGTAGTTGTGAATGTTTTAATCTAGATGGTTGGTTATGTTAAGTTGTTAAAACAATGTACATATTAACCTATTAACTAAGTTTTTTTATTAATTATGCATTTTGTTTTAAAAAGTGTGTATTTTGATAGTAAAATAATATAAATTTAAGACGAGTGTTACATCAAACCCTGACATTTTACCAAACTACGACAAATAGAGCTGAAGGCACATATGCTGCATTAAAGAAACAACTCACTACACCGAAATGCAGTCTGGAAACCCTGGTGAAAAAAGCGGACACCTTGGTAGTAAAACAATATACGCAAATAAAAAAACGCTTGGAAGAAAGTCACACCAAGCGAATTAATAGCCACCTTGAGATTCCATTGTTTCGCAGCCTACTTTGTAAAGTTTCCATCCATGCTCTTAACCTATTAGAAAACGAGCTAACATGGAGACTAACCACGTTGCGGTCATTCGGATCAACATGTGGCTGCCAGCTGTACACGGGTTGCCGGTTGTTATGTGTCTGTCGTCTTTAGAGATTGCAAAATACAGGTACTAATAGACTTATAAAAATGTTTTATTGTATTATTTTAATATGCTTGTCTAATGCTTTGAAGAAACACTGAACTAATTTTAGGGTTAATTAGTTTGGTTTATGTTTCAATCATAGTGGTTAATCTTCTTAGACTTTCCTAAACTCTGATTTGATCTGATCTTCCTGCAAAACAGAACACCGTTAGCTCGTTAAGAGGGGAATATGGGGGTTTCCCTCTTAACCAGACTCTGGCGTGAGAATAAGTATCTTCTTTGAGGAAATAAGAATGTGTTAAGAGTGAGAGTAGAGGGAATGGAATGCCTAACCTGTAAATGGAGGTCTCTATTTATAGCCGGAGAGGTGTAAGAGGAGATGGGCTGATGGGCCTTGGGTCGGAAGGCGACAACCAAAGAATATGCTCTTTGTTTCACTGGTATCGACTGTTAGTGTCTTCTAGAAGATCTCCGGTGCTGGCGCACCGTGATTGGAGCCACGTTTCTTAGTTGTCGGCCTTGTTGTCTCTCTGCCATCAGCAGGTAAGTGGAGATCATGGGGCAGGTGTCACCGCCCCCTGATTGGTGCCACGTAGGCGTCCTTGTGTACTTTCTGTCTCCTGGACGTCAGCCGATCGTGGAGCACGATAGAGCACAGCCTGGAGGACGCTGATTGGCTTATTCTTCTGCCACTTGTACCTTTGGTACTTTCGGAAGTAGCCTTGCGCTTTAACTCCTGTGCGACCTTTGATGAGCACGTAAGTAGCCCGCGCAGGGTTACAGGGGCTGAAGGCTCTTATTCAGAACGCTAAGTATAAAAATTGATGTTATCTCTTGTTTGGACCTCGCGCGTGGTCCGGCTCTGCTTGAGCATCCTGCGCGGGTCTAAGATTGATCACCAAACTAATTAAGGAGTATCGTCCGTGCGACCTGAAATGGTCTGCGCGGCTTTTTGGGACCATACCCCTTCAAGTCCCCCCAGTCCAGTGCTGCACCATGCGCGAAGTAAGTGGTTGGAGCTCTGGACTTAGAAAAAAGGAAGTCCTAGGTTAGAAAAATGCATGCTAGACTTTGGTAAGCTGCGCGCGTGTAATTGTTTGTCAGTTACTACGGCGCGACTACCAGATTTTTCTGTTGATAATCCTTTGCTTTTGAGTGTAAGCGCGCAGGTTCATTGGAGAATTGTGAATGCTGCGCGGCCTGGGTAACTTCTGCATGAAGTTTGTAGTAAATTTGGGCGGGAAAAACCTCGAATTTTGAATTCTGACAGGTTGGTGCAAAATGCTGCTGACAGCGACATTTGAGTTGACTGCTGACACGGCCATCATCATGTTGTCACTAACGGTTCGACTTTTCGTCAGTCGAGTGAGGCTCACGCGCATGTGGTAACCGTCACTCCGGAAAATCCGCCATACGTGGCAGCTCTTGATTGGTTACGCGTGCGGTGAATCCGACACGTTTACCCATCTCATTAAATGCGATGGGTATATATAGTCGACGAGAGGAGAGAGGAAATCACAAATCCTTCTTCGCTTTCTCTATTTTCTCTCTATTCTTCATTGAATCTTCAAATCTTCAAAGGTTGCACTAGCAGATCTTCAAGTTTTTTCCAGAAGTTCGAAGATATTCAAGTTGTTCTTGTTTGCTTTATATTCATGGCTGAAGAAGGGTCTCAACTTGAAGAAGGTCCCCTCCCCGTCCTCAAGTGGGATCAGGGGTTATTTGAGCAAATCACTAGGGGTTTCCGGTTTCCACCGGAATGGGATGCTCAGTATCCCCAGCAAGGGCAGACTGTCGCCGATGCACCATCGGGGTATATAACCCTTTTTGAAGATTTCTTTCTACAGGGCAACTTCCGGTTGCCGGCGACGGAGTTTATGGCCCATATTCTTCATTACTATGGGTTTCATATATCCCAGATGAGTCCACCCGGTATAGTGAGGGTGCGACACTTCGAGTTCTTGTGTAGATCCCATGACATAGAGCCTACAGTGGAGAAGTTTAGGGCATTCTATCAGCTGATTAGGAATATGGGGTTCTATTCTTTTGGCAACCGGGGATCTGCCAAGAAGATTCTTCTTAACCCTCCAAAGAGTTTCCATGACTAGAAACATAAGTTTTTCTTCATTAGAGAGGAGGTTATTCCGATCGCCATGATCTTCCGCGCGCCGAACATAATCGAGAAGGAGAAATTGCCGATTCCAAAGGGGGCTAATTGGTATTTAAAGCTGACTGTGACGCCAAACCGGATTTTTGGTGAGAATGTTTTAGTTGCAGCGCAGATGAGCGACCAATGGCCGGAAGATAGCAATGAGGTGCCAATTTTGAAGTTTCAAGATAGAGGTTAGTTAATTCTTTGATTACTTCCCCTTTTTGTAATTTAGTTACGCTTAATTGTTTGGGTTCATTGCAGAGGCTCATCTTTACCAAGCTGCTTTCCCCACCTTTGGGGGATCCATGGGTGTGCGCCCGCTGGAATCAGGGGAGCAATACTGGTATGAGCGGATCAAATGTCATTTTCTGTACCCCCTCGCTGGAGCCTTTGCCAATCCTCCCACTGCAACCGAAGGTGCGCATCTACCCAACCCCAGACCCTTGCGTGCTGTAACTTCCGCTGGGAAAGAGATTCTTTATCTTTCCAGTGAGGAATCTGTAGGGTCTTCGAATGGGGAGCTAAGTTCCTGGTTTAACATCTTTGCAGGTGTGTTACGCGACATTGGGATTGATCCGGAGGAGAAGAAGAAGAAGCCAAACCAGAAGAAGAAGAAGGTGATTACTATTGATGTTGAACCACCCAGCAAGAAGGGCGGGAGTAGCCGCGCAACTGCTGGTGCCTCTGATAAAGGTACTCACCGATTTCGGTAGAGTAACCTAGACGATTACGTTGTTGCAAGTGACTCACTTCAGGGTTTGTCCCGTATAGGTGAGAAGAAGACCGGAGTTGCTGGTTCGAAGATCTCGGGGAGCGCGGTTTCAAGGAACCCAGATGCTACTGCTACCCCTTCATCCATCGCTCTGGATGAAGAAGAAGAAGAAGAACCTGCTGTCAAGTTGATAAGCAGAAAGAGAAGCAGAGAGGAGACTGCTGCGGGCGTCCAGGTGGCGCAGAAGACTGGGGGTGTCCCAGTATTAGGCAAACAGAGCAGTTTGCACTCTCTTTACAAGTTCTCTCCAGGTTAGTGTTATGACGCCCTTTATGCGTTCCTTAGTGAAGTTTCTTTTTAACACCTAGTTTCTGCAGAGGCCAAGAAGAAAACCCCTGAAAAGAAGGGCGTTGAGTTTAAGGACCCCCAAGAACCGAAGGAGCCAGCGCCAAAGAAACCCAAGTTTGTTATCAAGCCTCTTCAATCTGCTGAGTTGGAGGCTGAGAAAAAGATGGAAAAGGGAAGGAAAAAGAGAAGAAGAAGAAGAAAGCGTTTGAGAAGCCTGTGGATAATAAATTAGGAGAGACCGAGACTGCTGCTACTACCGCGCAGGAGAAAATGCGGGGTCCGGAGGTCACTTGTAACAAGGGGCTTGACCAACCCCTTCATGAAAAGGAGCAAAGAGCTACTCGGGGCAAGGGACCCGAGGTTATTAAGGTAACGGAGCCTGCGCAGACTGATGCCCCCACCCAAACTGTGCAAACGACCTCTGCTGCTGGGGGATCGGCTGCTATTGCGCATAAGGAGGCTACCACTGCTGCAGGTGGTACAAGTGTTGGTGGCAATGTGCATGCAGGCGCAGCTGGTGGTGCTGGAGGAGCGATGCCACAAACTCCCATTGGTCCTAAGGATACTTTGGGAGATATTTATTACAAGACTTATACCAAGGAGGCTCGCGGTGATGCTCCCCACCAAGCTCCATGGGGTTTAAAGCAAAAGGATACCTTCTTGGAGTTCGCTCCCTGCCGTGATTGGTTCTTGAATTCTTTCCTTCCTGGAGAAGTTAACCGACAGAGGGCGCGATCCCATGATGGGTTATATCACGCTTATATTGTCGGCGAAGCCAACACCCACGCTGCTAACCACCAAATTGTGCGCGAGTGGCGTACAATGGTTAGAGAGCGAGGTGATTGGGAAAAATACTGTGATCATTTGTTGAGACAAGTTAAGGATTTTGAGAAGATGAAGAGCACGTTTGCTAAGGAGAAGGCCGCATTTGAAGCGGAGAAAAAATCCGAGGAATGGGGCCGTGAGGGCTTAAGGAGCAAGCTACGTGCCGCTGAAGAGCTTTTGTCTAAAGAGCATGTTGAATGGAAAGAGGTGTGTAAAAAAGATAATCAGCGCATGTACGCTGCTCGCTCCAAGATTACCGACCTTGAGGCTCAGATCGCCACATTAACAAAGAAGGTTGAGGATGTTGGAGCGGACAAAGAGCATGTTGAGGTTCAACACACTTAACCTTTTCCTTATTACGTTGTTTTGTACTTGTAAAAATATTGCTCAAGACCTTGTTTTCATTCTTCTCAGGCTGAGTTGAAGGCGCAGGTGGCCAGCAAGGACAAGGACTTACATGCCAAGGATGTGGAGATTGCAGAGTTAAGGCGCCGATTGCATGAGCAGACTGACAAGAATGAATCCTTGGAGATTGATCTTGAGGCTAAAAGGGTTAAGGCTGCTACCGCCGAGGAGGCCAAACAGAAGGCCGACGAGGCGCGAGATATTAGCACCTCTGCTCTTAATGTTGCCCAAAACAATTACGCTGAAGCTCAATCAATCGTAGATACGCTGGCCTCCGAATCTGAGTGGCTGTGTAATAGAGGGGTAGTTCTGGTAAGGTTCCCTTTTCTTAACTTATGCTTTATTTTTGTTTTCCTGCTCTCATCTGTTGCCTTTTTTTGAAGATTGCTAATTCTATTCTGAATGCTTCTGAGCTGGATGCTGCTGTTGCCGCGCTCATAGATGCTTCATGTGCGGTTGGGCATTGTGGAGGTTATCTAGAATGTGCGCATTATGTTGAAGAAGCATTTGGACAAGAGTTTGATACCAGTCATTGCTCAGTGACCGATCAGGCTGATGCTGCGTTAACCCGCGCTGAAGGGGTTTATGACCATCTATCGTTGCCTGTGATGGATTTGGTTACAGAAGCGCTGAAGCATGACGACTGGTGTTCGCGGCTAAAGACTATCCTAGACCCTCCACAGACTGTGGAGTTATCTGATGAGGAAGAAACAATCGGTGGTGATGGCGATGGCGATGGGAATGATAACGACGATGATGGTGATGGTTATGAGTAGATGATAGTGTTGATAGACTTTGTGCCTTGTAATTTTCTTTTTAGATGTTAAATGTAACTCATCGCGCAATCGTGCTTTTTGAATCGAACTGATGATGTTTTGCTACTTTTTATGTGATCATTGTGCAGACGCGCTTTTTGGAATGTGACATTTACGTTTGTTCTTTATTTGTCAAGTTACAATTATTGCATTATTGTTAGAAACTTTGGTTAAGTTAGCGCGAATAAATGTAAGTGTGGCTCGTGTATGAGTAACTGCCCGATCTCGCGCTATGTTCGCGGAGGACCTTGGAGGCATAACTCGAGAGCTCGTAATTTACTGAAGTGTTTTCGTGCTAATGAAAAGTTTAACATGCATTTGTAACGTAGTCTCATGATGATAAATAACAAGGCATAGTCAATGCTTGCGTTAAGTAGCTTTGAAACAGGCGCTAGGCCAATCATACATCATTGAAATAAAAAGGGCGTATAGCCGACATAAGTAATTAGAAAGGCGTATAGCCCACATAAGTAGATAAAAGGCGCACGACCACCATGACTAAGTGAAATGGCGCACGGCCAAGGGTGTTCACATGTAACATTTGCGCAATTGTTGCGCATTCCATATGCGAGGGATGATGTATCCATCCAGGGTGCGCAGCTTCTATGCCCCTTTTCCTAGCACCTCATGTATTAAGTATGTGCCTTCCCACCTAGGTGCTAGTTTCCCGGGGCGTTCAGCGTTGGAGGCTTCGTTGTATCTGAAAGCATATTCTCCTGGATTGTAGGTATATATGCGCACTCTTGCATTGTAGTACCTCTCCAACTGTGTCTTATACTTGGCCTCTTTGATTCACGCTATTTCGCACCTCTCTTCAAGCAGGTCCAAGTCTAGACGGCGCTCCGCCTCGTTATCAATTTTGTTGATCGCTGATAAGCGCGGTGAGGGGAGGCCAATCTCAGCTGGGATAACCGCCTCTGAGCCGTAGACCAGGCTAAAAGGGGTTTCACCAGTACTTGTCTTTGGCATGGTTCGATGAGCCCACAGGATGCTCGGGAGCTCATCTACCCAGCCTCTTCTCTTGGTGCCCAATCGGGCCTTTATCCCTTCGACGATACTTTTGTTGACGCTTTCTACTTGGCCGTTGCCCTGAGGGTGCGCAACGGAAGAGAAAGTGTGCTCGATGTTCATCTCTTTCATCCATTCCTGGAGATCTTCTGAAGCAAAATTGGTGCCATTATCGGTTACAATCTTGAGTGGGAGACCAAATCTGCAAATGATGTGTTCCCATATGAATTTGCGCACCATCATCGCAGTAGTTGAAGCGAGAGCTTTGGACTCCACCCATTTGGTGAAATAATCAACGGCAACAATTATGAACTTCACAGCTCCAGGAGCTTCAGGGAAAGGTCCCACCATATCGATCCCCCACTGTTGGAAAGGCCAGGCAGTGGACACATGGATCAGATCATTCTTCGGGCGCAGGGTTTTCGGGGCGTGCCTTTGACAGGAGTCACATTTGCGCAATTCCTTTAGAGCGTCAACCTGCATCCTTGGCCAATAGTAACCAACGTTCATTATATTCACTACGACCATACACGGGCCTGCATGAATACCGCAGATGCCTTCGTGAATCTCCCTGATCAGGTAGGTTGCATCTTGAGGGTCCACACAGCGCAGTAGTGGCCCTAAGAAGGATCCTCTATACAAAATTCTACCATTCATCTCATAGAACAATGCTTTGTTCTGTATCTTTCTGGCCTCTGCTTTGTTTTCAGGGAGAATCCTTTCTTGAAGATATTGAATGATAGGGGTCATCCATGATGGTGTTCCTATCTCGATTACATTAACTTGGCGCAATAAAACAAACGGGTTTTTTAAGACTTCGATTCTTACATCTTTGGCGAGATGTTGGAAAGTTGTTGAAGCGAGCTTGCTAAGAGCGTCTGCTGGTTTGTTCTCTGACCGGTTGATATGAACTACCTTGTATGTCTTGAACTGTTGAAGCAACTCTTTCGCTTGCTCTAAATACAAGGCCATAACTTCACCCTTTGCATCATACAACCCATTAAATTGACTCGCGATCAGGAGAGAGTCGACATGCGCTTGTAAGTTTTGAGCTCCCATCTTGATGGCTAGGCGCAAGCCTGCCAAAAACGCTTCATATTCTGACTCGTTGTTGGTATTTTTGAAATCCAACTTGATGGCATAGGTGAACTCATGCTTCTCTAGGCTAACAAGGTGCAATCCAGCTCCTGCGCCGTCTTCGTTCGAGGCTCCGTCAGTGTATGACAACCATAACCCATCTGATGTGTCTTTGATGGGAGTATCAACAACTTCACAATCTTTGATCTTGTCTTCTGGAACTTCAGTGATGAAGTCTGCAAACACTTGGCCTTTAATGGCTGGGCGCGACCTGTACAGAATGTTGTGGCCCCCCAGCTCGATTGCCCACTTTGCTAAGCGTCCTGACGTCTCTGGTTTTTGCAAGATTGTGCCAATATGGAAGTTAATGAGTACAGTGATTACATGCCCAGTAAAATACCTGCGCAGCCTCCTGAAGGCGTGTAGCAGCGCGAGTACTAACTTTTCCATGGTTGAATATCGTGTTTCTAGATCCGTGAGCACCCTACTAACGTAGTAGATTGGAGTTTGAACTCCATCTCTTTCTACCAACAATACCGACCCAACTGCCTTGTCCGAGGAAAACAAGTACAGAATGAGTGGTTCTTTCTCGAATGGCGTTGTTAGTGTAGGGAGCTTGATCAAACACTCCTTCATTTGTTGGAAGGCTGCTTCTGCTTCTGGCGTCCATTTGAACTCTTGCTTTTTTCATGCAGTTGCGCAGAGTACTGATAAAAGGGTAAGATTTTGCAGCGTGGTTTGATAAAAATCGATTAAGCGCGGCTAGGCGGCCAACCAACCTTTGCATTTCTTTGATCGTACGCGGTGATGGCATCCGCTCGATGGCTTGAACTTTTTTGGGGTTAACCTTAAAACCGCCGTTTGTAACCACGAAGCCTAAAAACTTGCCTTCCTCCATACCAAAAGAACACTTCGCTGGATTCAGCTTCATGTTCACGCTTCTTAAAGAATTAAACGTCTTCTCTATGTCCTTTAACATCTGGTCCTCCTCGGGACTTTTAATCACAAGATCGTTGATGTACACTTCGATATGTTTTCCGATGTCATCAGCAAATATCGTATCCATCAGTCGCTGGTAGGTTGCGCCAGCATTCTTGAGCCCGAATGGCATCTTTGTGTAACAGAAGATTCCGACGTCAGTACGGAAAGCTGTATTGTCTTCATCTTCCAGCGCCATTTGGACTTGATGATACCCCTTGTAACAGTCCAAAAAACATTTCCACCTGTATGGCGCGAGGGAGTCTATTTTCTTGCCGATCTCAGGCAATGAATAACAATCTTTGGGGCACGCCTTATTGAGATCCGTGTAATCGACACACATTCGCCATCCTCCCGTAAACTTCTCGACCATGACATGGTTTGCAACCCAACTTTGATAGCGCACCTCCCTCAATATACCTGCCTTTAGCAGTTCACAAACTTGCTCATTCATGGCTTTAGTCTTATCCGCTCCCAGGTTGCGCCTTCTTTGTACTTTCGGCTCGACGGAAGGATAAGTGTTCAAACAATGTTCAGTGCCGTCGCGCGGGACACCGGTCATGTCGGCCGGGGTCTAGGAGAATATGTCCATGTTCCTGAACAGTAGTTGCTTGAGGTGCGTTCTGATGTTTGGTGAGATTGTGTGGCCTATCATCACCGTCTGTTCTGGGTATTTGCAGTTCAAAACCCATTTTTCTGGTTCGGTTGTTGAAATTTTTGCTGCCTTGACTGGGCGTGCTTCCTCTGCTGACATCACTTCTTTCTTTGCATAGATAATCGCCACTCCCGTCTCGGTTGGGAAGCTGATGGCTGAGTGGGGTGTGGAGGTTACCATGTTTAGTTCTCCTTAGGTTTCTCTCCCAATTAAAACATCATGCCTTGATTTGACTGGCATCACCATGAAGTTGACGTTTGTAGTTCTTGAATGTTTCCCGTTAGATAGCGTGATGTCACAGCCTCCGACCCCCTCCCTGAGAGCGGGAGCCGTGAACCAGTCAGATGGTATCGGTGTTTATTAAATACGCAGCGGAAAATTTTTCATTAGGATCGTAGTTAGGAAATAATTTCAGAGTTGTAAAACACCAAACTTTTAATATTAAATAAATGGGCTTAAAACCATATTTAATTCAATTGTTTTTATAGGGATAAACCAAAATAAATAAAACATAATTTTTTTTCTTTTATTCAGGTGTTTACAGCCACTTTATTTAAGCCTTCAGTGCTCCATAGCTGGCTTATATTATCTTTATAGCAAATTACCTGAAACACGTTTTGAAAACATTTTATCAGTAATAAATACTGGCGAGTTCATTCCATTTTTATAAAATATATTGTTATACTTTACAGCATTAAGGGTTTTTATATTTTTTTATATTTACCCAAAACTGAATCAGTATTTGTCACTTGGTGACAGTTCTAAAGTGACAGTGGTCATATCACTCATTGGCTCACTTTTGTCCAATAGTGAATTTATCAAGTAATTATATTTTACTATTATTCAAAGTATCTGTCACTAGCCAATTCCTGTGACGGTGGTCAAATCACTGTTGATCATTCTTTCAACTAGTGACGGGGGTCGTATCACTGTTGATCATTCTCTCAACAAGTGACTCTGAACTAAAAAGTGTCCCATAACATTACTTTGTCAAATATATTTTCTATGGCACAAATCCAATTAGCCCAGAAAATGAAATATATCATTTTCTGTTAAATTAATAGCTATAACTTTATCAAATATAATATATTAATTAAATATAATTATTTAATATATTAACGTGACTAAGATTAAAATAAAATCTTAGTATATTTAAAGTTAAATATATAATTAACATATATTGTTTAAGACATACATTAAAATGTACTATTTTAAATATTAAATATAATATTTAGATCTCCCGATGTACATTAAAGTAAATAATATATATCGTTTAATTTCATTATGAAAGACACTAAACTTTATACTTTATAATATAATATATTAAATATTAATTATAAAGGTGGTGTCGGCTTCTGTGTTTCCATATTTCTCTTATGATACCTTAGAGGAAATGGGGCTTTAATTGTCTTAGAGAAAAATGATAATGTTTTAGTCATCCTATCCTCAACTACTAATTAAGAATGAAAATTGTGAAAGTCCTACCTATGCTTTTAGTGATGGAATTTAGTCGGAAACATGACTGCAGCCGATCACATGCATTCATATGAATAGTAACAACTACTACTACTCTTTTAATTAATAACTAATAGACATAAATAATCCTTTTGTTTTGTATAATCATACCTGAATGCAAGATTCATAAATATTTAAACCATAATATACTATATTAAATATAATATTTAAATCTTAAACATAACACTATTTTTAAATAACAAAGCCATAAATAAAGGTTTAAATATATTATTAATAATATATGGCATTGAATGTTCATGCTCCCATTAAACCATATTTAACCATATTTGTGCTACTATTGGCTAACTCTTTTGGCCAATAGTAACGGGTGTCAAGTCATGTATAAAACCCCCCTATTGACAGCTATTTAATCACTGTAAGTATAACTGATAAACATTTAGGATTTTGAAAAAACATTTTTAAATATAACTCTATCACAAAAAGGTGATAAAAAAGGATGACTCACAAACTGTGAGAAAAGATAATGGACTCACCTTGTAACTTTACGGTTCAACTAGAAAACCTTTTGGTATAAATCTTGGGTATAACTCCCGAGCTATATATATATATATATAGGGGACCGCTAAAATGAGAACCACATCCAGTTGTAAGAACCGTGAGAACTACACCGTACGGGGCGAGGTGAACCAAATATTTTTTTTCATAAACGTAGATGCATGTATTATAAACACATTTGTAAAAAAAATTCAAAAAAAAAATGTCGAGTGTGTAGTTTTGAGCACCCAAAGTTTGAGTTTACGGGACCCGTAAATTTTACGGGTCCCGTAAACGCAAACTTTGGGTGCTCAAAACTACACACCCGACATTTTTTTTGAATTTTTTTTACAAATGTGTTTATAATATATGCATCTACGTTTATGAAAAAAAAATTTGGTCCAACTCGCCCCGGATCAAAAAGTTCTCACGGTTCTTACAACTGGAGGTGGTTCTCATTTTAGCGGTCCCATATATATATATATATATATATATGCACTCGTGTTAAGTATAGTAACCCTAATTCAACCTTATCCATACGTTACGAGACAGAACCCTAACGAACTTAGTTGGGCAGAGCCTTGACATGCGTTATGGGGCTCCAGATCAATCGGAAAGGGTATCAGTGATCGGGAGTTAAAACACTTAAAACGGGGCAGGGCTTTATTATTATTATTTAATATTTTAAAGAAAGAAAAATATAAGAAAAGAATAGAGGGAGGGCGACAGAAAGAACGAAGCAAATGTGAAAGTTTGCTTTGATTCCTTATTTATAGTAGATGTTAAGTTGGAGTCTACTCCAAGTTTTCTTTTGTTCTGATCCTTTGCGCCACGTACACAAGAATGAATTCTCAAATTGTAAATTTTATTTATTATTATAAATAATTCAACTGCTTCACTTATTTGGCGCTTATAACTTCTAAAATATGACGTTTTATAAAACAATGAATATGTCATTAGAATGAGAATATTTGTATCTACATTTTGAACCAAGTTTCATTAGAAACGGAGTAAGTTCAAATATAATGCATTTTTATAATATAATTATTAAACGATTCATAGGTCCGTCTAGGTACTTCATATTTTTAACAGTCAACTTACCCGTAGCCTACCCGTTTAATAATATAAGTTTTCATACACTTTATTTTAATATAGAAAATAGAAATGTCACGCATATACAAGCCAATTAATTAGTATAACATTCCAACCAATTATATATAAAATAGTTTTTAAAACTATATGGGTCGAAAAATAAAACTTGTTACTAGTGGTGAATAAATTTAAACAATCTATAATTCTTATATGATAAAAAATGAAATGTTACACATGACAGGGAAACTGATTTGGCCTAGTGGGAAGACCATTTCATTGCAGAATCCTGATAGAGGATAATCTACCGGCTTGAGTCGTGCTTTATCTTCATCATCGAATTGATTGAAGCATTGTTCGTAAATGATATCAGCTGCACTTCCCGGACCAATATATGTATTCTGTTTCGTAATGACCGATAATACCGGTAATGACGACGGGGCGCGTGGCCCCCCGCGCACTACGGGAAAGATGACTTGTTGTTCTTGCCATGTAGGTTCGAATGGGCGCTTACCTTTGTCTCTCGCGCTGTACCTCGGTCCATTGACCATGTGTGTTTCTAGGCGCCTGACCTTCTTCTGGTTTCCCTCATCATTGCGCTGAATCTGGCGCGTCTCCTTGCGCACATTCTTGACCAGATGGCTTAACTTCCCGCTTTTCAGCGCTTTCTCGGTTTCTTGCCTTAGACTGATACAGTCATCTGTCAGATAACCTGTATCCTTGTGAAAATCACAGTACAGGTTCGGGTCTTGCCCCTTCTTGTTTGTCATAGGCTTTGGAGCCTTGAAATCATGATTCTCCGTCATGAGCACCTCTTTCGGTGTCTTAATGAGTGGAGTCCAGTGCTTTTCTCGATTCTCGTTCCTGACTGCTTTTCGATATCCGATTCTGTCAATCGTTTCTCGCGCGTCTTCTTTGTAACGCGGTCTTTCCTCATAACCGCTGGATTGTCCAGTCTTCCATTCATGATTTTTGTTCTTGTTGCGCTTGCCATAGTCGCGCAAGCTTCTTTTGGAAAAACGGTCTTCGGTGTAGGAGTTTTTGGTTCCAGCTAGCGATTCTTCAGTTTGCGCTACTATCTTTGCGGCTTCCATGAGCTTAACCCATTCCTTGGGCATACCGTCTTTTCCTGTGATAGTCCTGATGAGACTATCACAGCGAATGACTTTCTTGAAGTGAGCGTGCATGAGCTGTTCGCTTACACCACTGATTTCCAAACACTCCTTATTGAAGCGAGTGATGAAGTCTTCTAAACCTTCGTTTTCTCTGTGCCAGATATCTGTTACTTCAGACGGGTCGCGCTGATAACGTCTTTGCTGGCTGAAATGGTTTACAAATTGGGATCTGAAGTCGACCCATGACGTGATTTTTCAAGGCGGAATGCTATCAAACCATGCGCGAGCAGCGCCTGTGAACGTTTGGATAAACATATGACACCACATTGGCATGTTCCATCCTCCCATAACACCAACACTTGTAAATACTCGAACATAATCATCAGGGTTAGTGAGACCGTTGAACTTTCCCATTGTTGGAGGTAGCTTTTCTCTTGACAGCGGGGCTAGAGCAATCTTTGGAATGAACTTTGAGTGTTCAGCAGCTTCCGCTAGCCTATAGGCTAAGCTGAAATCTCGTTCTGCTTCTTCGCTGTATGCGATGCGCTGTCTTTGCCTATACGACTCATGATTTTTTTGCAGCCTGTTGAAAACTGAGGAACCTTCGTCCTCTTGCTAAGTATAATCTTCCGGGTCTGTGTCGTCCCATTCGTTGTTCATGTTGCGCGACCCCAGCCGGCTATGAACTGGACCCCTTTGGACATTGGACGGATAGTCGTAATGACTGCCTGTCTCCCCTCGTGTATCGCGCGTGTCGTGCACACTTGGCCTTCTCAGAGGGGGAGGTCTGTTGATTCTTCCTTGAAAATTCTGTCGTGGGGGCGTCTGGCGCGCCCCCTGAGTTCGACCCGGAGGAGTAACCAAGGATGGCTCTGCTTGCAAAATTGCATGTTGTGCGCTCAATGACTGATACACAGTATTTATGGTAGCAATTTGTTTGGCATACCAGGAAGCCAAAGTTTCGCCTTCTGGTAGCCCTAGTAGCGCCGAAATGTTCGGGTTTGGAGCTGGGTTTGAAGGACCAGTGACATGACTTGCTGGGGTTCCCGTATGGGTGATGTGAGTGAAGCTCGCGCAGGGTCCCCCAGTGTTCGTTACTTCAATTTCGCCTATCTCTTCAGCAGGTTGGACTTGGACATTCAGATTGTCCTCCCCCAATCCTGTGTTAGAGTTCGTGCCAAAACCGAAATCAGGAATAATTCCTTGACCAGCCATGTGTCGCAACCCCCGACCCCTGATCCCCGGGAACGGGCGGACGCGATCACAGAGTTTCGGTGGTATCAGGTTATTTAATTCTTGCAGCGGAATTTTCATCAGGACCGTAGTTAGGAAATGTTTATCAGAGTAAAACCACCTCATTTAATATTAATAATCACATGGGTAAAACCCAAGTTTCTTTTTACAATATATTTATAGGGATAAACCCTATTTTATTGAATTTTAAAACATCGTTTATTTGGTAACTTTTATAGCCACATTTTCCCAAGCCTTCAGTGCTCTCCAGCTGGCTTTTTACTAATTGGCTGTCACATTGGGTTACCTGAAATGTGTTTTAAAAACATTTGTCAGTCGGAAATACTGGTGAGTGAATCCCAGTTTAATCAAGTTTAAATAAAAAGTCACAGTGAACAGTATTGAGAGCGATCACATTGTTTATGTCTACACAATTACTCCATTAGTACTGTCAACCCTGACTTGTGGGTCATATTACCCATTGGCTAACTCATTGTCCAATGGTAACGTATTGTCATCCTCGACTTACTACTCACAGTGTAGTACATTTTGTATAAAAACCCCAACATACCAGCAGTAATTGAAGAACTACAAAGACTTAATCACTGCTAAATTTCATAGTAAAACATTTAAGGTTTGGTAAAACATTACCAAAAAGGTTATCAAAAAGAGGATAAACTCACATTGCTATCTTAGACTTCGCGTAAGGGTTTCTTGGATATAATCTATAATTTATACAAATGTACATTGGTTAGTATCATAACCCTTTGAAATTATTAATGATACCCTCCCCGAGACGGCATTCCAACAACTACGTCGGGCAGAACTACGACAGTTGTTACGGAACCCTAAATCAATCGGGTAGCGTAACTATTATGAAACTGGGGTTATAATACTTACAACGGAGCAGAACCTCGCTAATTAGGGGTATACTACCCAAATATTATGCCTAATATTTCAGAAATTCGAGATTGAGAATGAATTGTGAGCGACGGAAAACGAAAACTGATACGTTCTATATATAGTGCTGATTTCTGGTCTCCACGCGGCCCGCGTAAAGAACAGGCCAGGGTTACGCGACCCGCGTCAACCCTGGTCAACATATAGCTTAGCCCGGTCACCAAGTAGACCCGCCACGATGTCGACACGTGTCAGCACCGGATGTCTCCGCGTTTACTGATCTCTATCGGCCCGCGTCAAAGTAAGCTTAAGCTTACGCGGCCTGCTTGAACTAAAGAAATCAGCGGAGTCTGTTCCAGCCTTGATACCGCCCGCGTGAGATGTTGGGGTGGTCTACGCGGCCCGCCTCAACTCCATTTTTCTTATTTTTAATTTATTTTATATTTTATAATCTATTTCGGGCTCGGTTTTCACATACGGGGTGAATATAAGACATATTGGGATATTTTAAGATATAATAGGGTGTCGTAAAATATTATGAAAGTGTTGGTTATACCGAGGGTTGTTACATCCCTCTCCACCTTATCTAGAGCTCGTCCTCGAGATCTATTGGAATAAATATGGATATTTCCTTTGCATCACTGACTCGAGTTCCCATGTATACTCAGGTCCTCTTTTGGAGTCCCACTTCACTTTGACTAGAACTAGTCTCTTGTGTTTGAGATTCTTGACTTTCCTGTCTTCAATCTGTAGAGGTCTGTCTACAAACTTGAGTTGTTCATTTACCTCTATATCCTTAAGAGGTACTATTAGTGATTCATCAGCTAAACACTTTTTGAGATTAGATACATGAAATACATCATGTATACCTGCCATTTCCTCTGGCAGTTGTAGCTGATAGGCTACAGGTCCTATTCTTAATCTCAAAAGGTCCAACATACCTGGGACTTAGCTTTCCCCGTTTGATGAATCTTACTACTCCTTTCCAAGGAGAGACCTTCAACAATACTTTATCTCCTACTTGAAACTCCAATGGCTTGGGTCGGTTATTAGCATAACTCTTTTGTCTATCACGTGCTGCTTTCAGTCGTTCCTTGACTTGAATAATCTTGTCGGTTGTCTCTTGCACTATCTCAGGTCCAGATAGTTGCTTTTCCCCAATTTCTGCCCAACAGACTGGGATTCGACACTTTCGTCCATAAAGTGCTTCGAATGGTGCAACATTTATACTTGTGTGGTAACTATTATTATAAGAAAATTCTATTAAAGGTAAGTGATCATCCCAATTACCTCCAAAATCAATTACACAAGCTCTAAGCATGTCTTCCATTGTCTGGATTGTTCTTTCGCTTTGTCCGTACGTTTGAGGATGATAAGCTGTGCTCAATTTTAACTTGGTTCCCATTGCCTTTTGGAAACTTGACCAAAAATGAGAGGTAAATCAACTATCCCTATCAGAAACAATTGATAAAGGAATGCCATGTAAAGAAACAATTTCATTTACATACAATTTAGATAATTGTTCCATACTAATTGTTTCCTTCATTGGTAGAAAATGAGCTGACTTAGTTAGCCTATCTACAATCACCCAGATTGTATCATTTCCTTTCTTGGTTTTGGGTAATTTAGTAACAAAATCCATTGTTATCAATTCCTATTTCCACACCGACATTTCTAATTGCTGTAACAAACCTGAGGGTTTCTGGTGTTCAGCTTTTACTTGTGAACAAGTTAAACATTTAGAAACATAGGTTGCTATGTCCTTCTTCATTCCTATCCACCAGAATTTTTTCCTTAAATCCTGGTACATTTTATCACTTCCTGGGTGCATCGTATATTTAGACTTATGGGCTTCTTCTAGTATACGATGACGTAGATTTCCTAATTTAGGTATCCACATTCTCTTTTCATGGAATCTCCAAATTCCATATGTTCCTTGTTTTAATTCTTTTAACATACCCTTTAATTTTTCAGCATCATCCTTGATTACTGATTCTTGTGCTTCTCTTATTTGCTCATTTAAATCTACTTGTAGATTTAATTTAAGAGAACGTACCCTTCTTGGCTTTTCATGATACTTTCGGCTTAAAGCATCTGCCACTACATTTGCTTTTCCTTCATGATACTGGATATCACAATCATAGTCACTAAGCATCTCCATCCAGCGTCTTTGTCTCATATTCAACTCCTTTTGCTTGAAGATATACCTTAAACTCTTATGATCAATGAATATGGTAAACTTACTACCATAAAGGTAATGTCTCCAAATCTTAAGAGCAAAAATCATAGCTCCTAATTCTAAATCATGGGTTGGATAATTCTCTTCATGATTCTTAAGTTGTCTAGATGCGTAAGCTATAACCTTTTGTCGTTGCATCAACACACATCCATAACCTAATCTAGAAGCATCGCAATAGACTACAAAGTCTTCAGCTCCTTCTGGTAATGCTAATATGGGTGTATGGGTTAATCTTTGCTTAAGAATTCTAAAGGCTTCTTCTTGTTTTAATCCCCATTCAAACTTAACGGATTTACATGTTAACTTAGTTAAAGGAATGACTATTCTAGAAAAATCTTGAATAAACATTCTATAATAACCAGCAAATCCTAAAAAACTTCTAACCTCGGTTGGTGATTCAGGGGTTTTCCATTTAGTAATTGCCTCAATCTTTGTTGGATCTACATGAATTCCTTCATGGTTAACTAAATGTCCAAGGAATTGTACCTGTTCTAACAAAAATTCGCACTTAGAAAATTTAGCATAAAGTTTTTCCTTTCTTAATAGACTTAAAAGTGCGTGCAAATGTCTTGCATGATCCTCTTTACTCTTAGAGTAAATTAGAATATCATCTATGCAAACAATTATGAATTTATCCAAATATGGCTTACATATTCGGTTCATCATGTCCATAAATGCAGTTGGGGCATTAGTTAAACCAAATGGCATGACAGTAAATTCATAATGGCTATACCTTGTTCTGAAAGCGGTTTTAGGAATATCCTCTTCCTGTACCTTTAACTGATGATATCCTGACCTTAAATCGATTTTTGAGAAAAATCGAGCTCCTTGCAGTTGATCAAACAGATCATCAATTCTCGGTAAAGGGTACCGATTCTTAATCGTGACCTTGTTCAACTCACGGTAATCAATGCCCATGCGCATCGATCCGTCCTTCTTTTTAACGAACAGTATCGGCGCTCCCCATGGCGACGAACTTGGCTGTATAAATCCTTTTTCTAACAATTCGTCTAATTGTTTCTTCAGTTCCCTCATTTCAGCGGGTGCCAATCGGTAAGGTGCTTTGGCAATTGGTGATGTTCCTAGTATCAAATGAATTATAAATTCCACTTCTCTGTCTGGCGGTAATCCTGGTAATTCTTCTGGAAAGATATCTGAAAACTGAGATACTATTGCAATATCTTTTAGTTCTTTTCCTTTAGTGTTAGTGATTATAGAAATCAAATACACTATAGAACCTTTTCTTATATAACTTGCAGTTTTCATCACAGATATGAATTTTGTGGATCTAGAGGGCTTATCTCCTTTAATTGTGATCGTTTTACCTTTTGGTAAATTTACTTAAATTGACTTTTGATCACATAAAATATTGGCTTTATTGGCTATTAACCAATCCATTCCTAAAACAATATCGAATCCTGCCAGATTCATGGGATATAGGTTTGCTATAAACATTTGGTTAAAAATTTCTATTCTTGCTCCCTGCAAGATTTCAGAAATCCTAATAGTTTCTCAATTAGCCGTTTCTACTAGACATTCTTGTGGTAGTTTAGTTAATGACTGATTTAGAATTTTGCAAAACGAAG
Source organism: Helianthus tuberosus (assembly GCA_030545235.1). Classification (NCBI taxonomy): domain Eukaryota; kingdom Viridiplantae; phylum Streptophyta; class Magnoliopsida; order Asterales; family Asteraceae; genus Helianthus; species Helianthus tuberosus. The sequence goes on along the minus strand of CM060424.1, from coordinate 174,231,818 downwards.
TATTGATAAAACTTTGGTTCGCACCAGAGTCAAATAATACTTTAGCAAAGATATCATTAACTAAAAACGTACCAGCTATGACATCTGGAATCATCTTGGCTTCATCTGCAGTTAGAACAAATGCTCTAGCATTTTTAGTATTCTTGTTGTCTGCAGCTGGGGTCAATTTCGGACAGTTTGGCCTGATATGACCTTTTTCTCCACAGTTGTAGCACAATCCATTGCTGGATTTCTTCCTGCAATTTTCTTCCTTGTGCCCTGACATCTTGCAATAATTGCAGAGAATGGAGCATTTTCCCGAATGCTTTTTCTTGCAGACCTTGCAGTATGGTGCAGAGGTAGAACCCATATTCCTACGATTGTAATTTCCAGAACGAAATTCTTGTGTAAGTCTTTGGGTTAAGTTCCTCCTCTGATCTTCTTCTCTAGTACGGACTAATTCATCAGTCAAGGTATTGGCTAGTTCTACAGCTTCTTCTATGGTTTGAGGTCTAGCTGCCTTGACTACGTGTCTTATTTCCCCAATTAATCCCCAAATATAACGGGAGATTAACACTGGTTCTGGTGAAGCAAGAGTTGGCACTATTCTAACATATTCAAAGAATATTTTAGTGTACCCTTACTATCTACACCAGTCATCCTAAGGTTTAGGAATTTGTTTGCTATCTGTTCTTTTTCATTGGGTGGCAGAATTTCCTTTCTACCTTGTTTTTAAATTCTTCCCATTCCATATTGTAGGTTTTATCACTTCCTCTTGATTGGAGGATAGTGTTCCACCATTCTAATGCTGCATTCTTAAACAGATTAGAAGCAAACAATATTTTATCTTCTTCAGTACACTTGCTTATTCTTAAGACTGCCTCAGTCTTTTCTATCCAGCGTAAGGTAGCAATGGCCCATTCGTTGCCCGAGAATTCCATTGGTTTACAAGACCATAATTCTTTATATGAACAACCATAAGGCATGGTTCTTCTTCTTTTGGGAATAGGCGATTGAAGTATAGGTCCATTGTTTACACTGTTTTCTGGTTCAACGGGTCGCTTACTGCTATGCTTACTTTTATTATCAGCATCCTTAACAGTTTGAAGAATAAATGGCATTGCATCTATAATTCTCTGTGCCACTATGTGTTGGATAGCACTATTATCCACTTGGTTTCCATTGTTATTGATGCTCGGATTTTCATTAACCACGTTAATGTTACTCTGGTTATCGTTATTCAGATTTCCTTGATTTCCTTCATCGGCCATCTGAATTTTAAACATTTATCCCATATTAATATCACAATTAATATCTAATATAGTTAATCACATGACACACAATCTAGCCAAAAACGTAGATCATTGCTACTATACTCTTTTCATATACTTATGCGTCTATTACATACTAGTACTGAAATGAAATTACAATACCACAGAAATAGAATCACACTAATAGTAATATGCATCCGTACACACATATTTTATTTTATTTTTATTTTATTATTATTATTATTATTACTACCATTTCTTCCATTCACATTCACGGATATGGATTTATCCAAAAATCCATATTGCGTTCATCGTATTTCCATACGAGACGCTCTCCCACCTGACGCATTCTCTCACTGCTTTCTAAAATTTCCTCCCCAAAAGTCCTAAGTTCTTGGACGTTTTCTGCACTCATTGGGGGTGCAGCTTCTCGGACTGGGTTTGGAATCTGGGGTGCGGGTTCCTGATATGGGGGTGACAGTTCATGAAACTGGTAAGGATCCTCTAATATCTCCCTAATATAATCATCTTGGTAATAGGGATCTAAAGGGTCCATACCTGGGTATGCTTCTATGTTCTGTATGGGTGGGTATTCCTGGATAGGGTAACGTTGCACAAAGTCCCTATTGTTGTCCCACCAGGGGTCATAATTCGGGTCTAGGGGGTTTGGTGCAGGTACCCTAGGGATTTCTTCTAGGTTAAAGTCGTGCATCTCCACTTGGTTGTCAGGATTTTCTATCTCCATGGGTTGTTCTGGGTTTTGTGGTTGTGGGGCTACTAGTTGTTCCAGACTTGGGTTAGCAGCAGTTGTAGCTAGGATATGGAAATTAGCTAGGCTTCTATTTAGCATATCTTGAGTATGGGCATCTGTCTCTCAATTAATAGCTGCTAAAGCCCTTTGTTGTTGCAATTTTCGCATTCTTTTCCTACGAGCAAAAGCTTCTTTACTGAACCATCCTCGTTTCTTATTAGGAAATGGCTCTTCAGATTGAGCTCTAAAAGCAAACACTCCTTCTTCCTGATCAGCAGAATACCCCGAAAGGGCAGGCTGTGATGATGTACCTTCACTCCTAGGTGAATCAGATAACTGACGATTCACGTCTGAGGGTCCTTGATCACTCATACTGTAAACTAACAAATAGTCAAATAACACATAACACATAATTACAGTTATGCACGTATTTCCGTAATTTATTTCCTAACACAAAATATAGAATTTAAGTGTCGGCAGAACACTTCTTTGGCTCAGACCAGTGGCTAGGCTCTGATACCACCTCCTGTCGCAACCCCCGATCCCTGATCCCCGGGAACGGGCGGACGCGATCACAGAGTTTCGGTGGTATCAGGTTATTTAATTCTTGCAGCGGAATTTACATCAGGACCGTAGTTAGGAAATGTTTATCAGAGCAAAACCACCTCATTTAATATTAACAATCACATGGGTAAAACCCAAGTTTCTTATTACAATATATTTATAGGGATAAACCCTATTTTATTGAATTTTAAAACATCGTTTATTTGGTAACTTTTATAGCCACATTTTCCCAAGCCTTTAGTGCTCTCCAGCTGGCTTTTTGCTAATTGGCTGTCACATTGGGTTACCTGAAACGTGTTTTAAAAACATTTGTCAGTCGGAAATACTGGTGAGTGAATCCCAGTTTAATCAAGTTTAAATAAAAAGTCACAGTGAACAGTATTGAGAGCGATCACATTGTTTATGTCTACACAATTACTCCAGTAGTACTGTCAACCCTGACTTATGGGTCATATTACCCATTGGCTAACTCATTGTCCAATGGTAACGTATTGTCATCCTCGACTTACTACTCACAGTGTAGTACATTTTGTATAAAAACCCCAACATACCAGCAGTAATTGAAGAACTACAAAGACTTAATCACTGCTAAATTTCATAGTAAAACATTTAAGGTTTGGTAAAACATTACCAAAAAGGTTATCAAAAAGAGGATAAACTCACATTGCTATCTTAGACTTCGCGTAAGGGTTTCCTAGATATAATCTATAATTTATACAAATGTACATTGGTTAGTATCATAACCCTTTGAAATTATTAATGATACCCTCCCCGAGACGGCATTCCAACAACTACGTCGGGCAGAACCACGACAGTTGTTACGGAACCCTAAATCAATCGGCTAGCGTAACTATTATGAAACTGGGGTTATAATACTTACAACGGAGCAGAACCTTGCTAATTAGGGGTATACTACCCAAATATTATGCCTAATATTTCAGAAATTCGAGATTGAGAATGAATTGTGAGCGACGGAAAACGAAAACTGATACGTTCTATATATAGTGCTGATTTCTGGTCTCCACGCGGCCCGCGTAAAGAACAGGCCAGGGTTACGCGGCCCGCGTCAACCCTGGTCAACATATATCTTAGCCCGGTCACCAAGTAGACCCGCCACGATGTCGACACGTGTCAGCACCGGATGTCTCCGCGTTTACTGATCTCTCGCGGCCCGCGTCAAAGTAAGCTTAAGCTTACACGGCCCGCTTGAACTAAAGAAATCAGCGGAGTCTGTTCCAGCCTTGATACCGCCCGCGTGAGATGTTGGGGTGGGTCTACGCGACACGCCTCAACTCCATTTTTCTTATTTTTAATTTATTTTATATGTTATAATCTATTTCGGGCTCGGTTTTCACACACGAGGTGTAATATAAGACATATTGGGATATTTTAAGATATAATAGGGTGTCGTAAAATATTATGAAAGTGTTGGTTATACCGAGGGTTGTTACACCATGATCGAAGGAACAAAACTTAGAAAAAACTCAGAAAAAGAAGATGGAAGTGATTGTAAAATCGGTGGGCGCCAATGAAGAAACACTGAACTAATTTTAGGGTTAATTAGTTTGGTTTATGTTTCAATCATAGTGGTTAATCTTCTTAGACTTCCTGAGCTCTGATTTGATCCGATCTTCCTGCAAAACAGAACACCGTTAGCTCGTTTAGAGGGGAATATGGGGGTTTCCCTCTTAACCAGACTCCGGCGTGAGAATAAGTATCTGCTTTGAGGAAATAAGAATGTGTTAAGAGTGAGAGTAGAGGGAATGGAATGTTTAACCTGTGCATGGAGGTCTCTATTTATAGTCGGAGAGGTGTAAGAGGAGATGGGCTGATGGGCCTTGGGTCGGAAGGCGAGCTCGGCTCGTGATGTTTCAGTGAAGCTCGAGCTCGGCTCGGTTCGAGCCTAAAAGTTTGAGCTCGAGCTCGGCTCGTAAGTAAAATCCAAAGCTCGAGTCCGGCTCGGCTCGGCTCGAGATGATTTGAGAACAATCTTAAACGAGTTCAAAGCTCGGCTCATTTCAATATAGCTTAAACGAGTCAAAGCTCGGCTCGAGCTCGGCCCACCAATGTTATGTAATATATATATATATATATATATATATATAATTAATATAAAATTATGTTTAGGCTCGTTTAGGCTCGCGAGCCTAAACGATCTTTGTATGCAAAGCTCGAGCTCGGGCTCGATAGCTAAACGAGTCATATTTCAGGCTCGGACTCGGGCTCGTTAAAGCTCGACTCGTTCGAGTTTTTTACCGATCCGATCCCGAGTAGCTCTCTAGCCGTTGCGCATCGTTTACACCCCTAGCGACAACCAAAGAATACGCTCTTTGTTTCACTAGTATCGACCGTTAGTGTCTTCTAGAAGATCTTCGGCGCTGGCGCACCGTGATTGTAGCCACGTGTCTCAGTTGTCGGCCTTGTTGTCTCTTTGCTATCAGCAGGTAAGTGGAGATCATGGGGCAGGTGTCGCCGCCCCCTGATTGGTGCCACGTAGGCGTCCTTGTGTACTTTCTGTCTCCTTCACGTCAGCCGATCGTGGAGCACGATAGAGCACAGCCTGGAGCACGCTGATTGGCTTATTCTTCTGCCACTTGTACCTTTGGTACTTTCTGAAGTGGCCTTGCGCTTTAACTCCTGTGCGACCTTTGATGAGCACGTAAGTAGCCCGCGCAGGGTTGCATGGGCTGAAGGCTCTTATTCAGAACGCTAAGTATAAAAATTGATGTTATCTCTTGTTTGGACCTCGCGCGAGGTCCGGCTCTACTTGAGCATCCCGCGTGGGTCTAAGATTGATCACCAAACTAATTAAGGAGTATGGTCCAGCGCGCGACCTGAAATGGTCTGCGCGACTTTTTGGGACCATACCCCTTCATGCTTTGTTTTGTTTTGTAGAACGCATTATTAATCTTGATGATATAGACATTTTCTGGAGAAAACTTTACCTGAATCCATCAAGTTTTGATGATGAAGAGGTTGATGTAGAAAAAGAATTAGAAGATGTGAAACAGAAAATATGTACCCAACCTCCGCAAGTGAAGAAAAACATCATATCGAAGATCAAGGCGGTGATAAACCCATTTATGAGCGACAAAAAACCGCTTATCGTACAAGAAAACACTCATGGGCGGCCAACGTCCAAGGTCTAACAACAAAGAAAAGAACAACTTGCTAGACATAGCTCAGTTGGGCCTTCCGAACAATAAAGTAGGTGTGACCCTCCTCTACACAGCTCTTATGTACAGTCACAAGATTCTTAAATATCGTCTACGTCTGCAATGTCTCAAAAGTCTCACAGGTCGTTACTGCAAGGCAGTCGTTCAATAGCTTCACGGAATAAAGAGCCTTGCGAGGGCCATGGGTTTCCGTTAACCACTGATGATGGAACGCTTGAATATGTTCTCAGATTCAAAAATCAAATTCCAAAAGCGTTCCACCCCCACATTTCAAGAATAAAAGATGTCAAACTGGATGGACATTGTGGGTTTCAGGCTATGGCTGTGGGTTTAAGGTTGGAACAAGACTACTTTAGGTTTATTCGGAACAAAGATACGTGGAGGTACATTTTAGACAGTGGTTTACCAGGAGACTACGACGCGCAACAAAAGAGAATATATTTTACCAGAGTTGGGAGATCACCCATGGTGTATTGTAAGGAGATGCCTCAGGCAGGACTCCTTCTTGCCCTGTGTGATTGTTCACATATTAGACATGAGAGGCTGTTTGATTTTATTCCCCTTCTATCATCCAGAGCGCGGGCGTGTCCCCCATTAGGTCGTTACACTGGTATATGTTAACAATGGTCATTTCATCCACGTCAAACTTGAAGGGTACTATCCAATGTCGTCACCGAACTATCTTTGTGTAAGACACGCGGGCGAAGAAGCAGCACTTTAGACGAAAAACTACACGGAACGCATAGCGTGGTATGAGACGATAACGAAGCCTAATATTGACAAGACAGTGCATTATATTGAATAATTTGTAATTTTAGAGAATAATTTATTTGTATAATTTATTCCATTTGTTTATTGATAAGACAGTGCATTATATTGATTAATTTGTAATTTCAAAAAATAATTTATTTGTATAATGTATTCCATTTGTTTATTGATAAGACAATGAATTATATTGATTAATTTGTAATTTTAAAGAATAATTTATTTGTATAATAAGCTAAAATACGCTAAAATCCGTCAAAATATGCTAAAATGAGTCAAAATATGCTAAAATACGTTAAAATATGATAAAATACGTCAACATATGGTAAAATGCGCTAAAATACGCTAAAATGCGTCAAAGTACGCTAAAATGCGTCAACATACGCTAAAATGCGTTACAATACGCTAAAATACGTCAAAGTACGCAACTAATTATATTCTGATACACGTATACATATAACATGGCACTATACAATACAAGTGGATTTCAAACAAAATTGTACGTAATCATAGAATACGATAATCACACACAACCGAACGTCACCGAAACGACGCATATTGAAGGTATACTTCATAAAATGACAAAATACGCGAAAATTTGGCAAAATACGACATGTATACGCGTCGAACCGAGGAAAACACGAAATTTTTTTTTTTGCTATTATGGCCAATACGAGTGTATAGGCCTATACTTTGTCGTATTGCAGACCAATACGCATCGTATAGGCCTATACGATACGTATTACCCCCTGATTTCTAAAAAACCAGGGGATCCTTTGAAAATTCAGGGGGTAATACGTATCGTATAAGCCTATACGATGTGTATTTAAGGCCAAAACGATATTAATAGGGGGTTATCATTTCCAATAAGAACCAAAAAACCAAACTACACACACGATGTACACACATACGGTCGTATACGGTGTTGATTTCAAGATCAAAGACTAGTAAGCTATGTATCTCCGAACCCTCATCATTTATACGTATTTATTTTTGTATTTTGGCCGTTGAATTTGTGGGATTATTGGGTTTAAAGCCTGATATTTGAGGGTTTTGTTCGCTGAAAGATGAAGCAATACGATGCATATGGGCCTATACGCACCATATTGCTTAAAAAATCATGAATTTCTTTGTAATTTATGGTATAATACGATCTGTACGGGCCTATACGATGTATATAGGTCCAAAAACGTTTTATTTTTTTCTTTTCTGATTTATAAAATAAAAAAATTTGTTTTATATCTTAGTTTTTTATTAAAAATGTTATTTTTTATGTGAAAATTGACGTTATATTTTTTTAAAATAAATAAAAAAATGTTATAATTTTCTAAAAAATAATTAAAAATGTTATATTTTTTTAAAAGTAATTAATTAAAAACTGTTATATTTTTAAAAAAAATAATTAAAAATTAAAAATTATTGTTACATTTTTTTTTAAAATACATTAAAAATTGTTATATTTTTTTAAATATAATAAAAAGGTTATATTTAATATTAAAAATCCAAAAAGTGAAGGACTATATTGTACAAAAAAGTTGTTTTGGATGAAAATGACAAACATGTCCAAACCTCAGGGACAATTTTGGCAATTTACTCTTTTTTATAATTGGATATTTTTCTAAGGCTATGATGGCATTGAGGTATTTTTGAAACAATTAAAAATGGGTTTTACCGCAACCAAAGGTTGCTATGTCTCCACCTTACAATTTGTGCTACGTCGCAAGAATGAGATCAAAGTTTATCTTTTTGTTGAAGATAGCGCAACCATAAGTTCTAACTTCTTGCTTTTGATGAACTTTTTCGGAGATTATTAAGTAGAAAGAAAAATGTTGTAACCTTTAGCTGCGACATCTTCAACGAAACGACAAGTTTTGGTTTTAAACTTGCATGACACAACTTTAAGGTGGAGATGACACAACATCTACTTAAGGAACCCATTTATCAAAGTATTTTTCATAAATAAAAACCCATTGTGTCATCGTAGCTTTTGTAAATTACCGATTTCCAAAAACTTCCAAGTACATTGCATGTAGATGAAGTATAAACATCAATACATTATCATCACATCGAATTTTATAATTAAATATATTTTACTAAACATTTCAAAACGTATAAAAAAACTAGCGTACCATCTACAACTTCGTTTACGTAGTACATACATATCTAGAGTGGTATTGCTCTTTTTGTTTTACCATTGTTTTCATATTTATTAGTTTTCATATACCTTCAAAAATCCCATAACATATTGTATATCCAAAAATAAATTAATAGTTAACATCAAAATGATGCAACACAACTTTAGTATATAACCATTAGACTATCCGTTATAGTCATGTAGGTAGGGGTGCTAAACGGGTCGTGTTTGCGGGTTAGCAGGTTCAACCCGACCCGGACCCGAACCCGAACCCGAAAATGTTATACGAACCCGACCCGAACCCGAAAATTGTGTCATACCAATGAACCCGACCTGAATATTCGTAGGTTGACCTGAACACGACCCGTTCAACCCGAAAACTTTTATTTTTTTAATTTTGTTTACACAAATTAATGTATTAAATTTAAAGTTTACTTAAAAAACACAAATACATATAATACAATTACATTTAAATTATAAAATCTTATATGAATTTCTTTTTCTTTGTCATAATTATACCATAAAATACATACCCAAGTTAATTTATAACATAAAACATATTGTAAAAAAATATTATATAATATAAAGGGGTTAAACGGGTCAACCCGCCAACCCGACCAGGTTGACCCGAACCCGACCCGTTTAGCTAAACGGGTTCGCGGGTTCAACCTGAAACTGACCCGAACTCGTTTAGACTAAACCTAAACCCACGAATTTCGTGTTAGGTTCGTGTCGTGTTTTCGGGTCGTGTCAGAAATTCACACCCCTACATGTAGGTGTGGGGAAATGTTGCTTACTTTGGAAGATAAGGAATCTTTGATTCCGAAGTAAGACATAAAAAACTTTCAAATTATGGAATGAATAACACAGAATCCTAGCTCACTAGGGGTGTTCAAAAAACTCGTGACTCGCAGCTCGCTCGAAGAAAGCTCGGCACGAAATTGGCTCGGTTGTTAACGAGCCAGCTCGGCTCGGCTCGGTTTGTAAACGAGTCGAGCTTGAGCTTGGTCTGGCTCGGCTCGTAAGCTCGTGAGCTGGCTCGATAAGATTTACATCCTTCATTTTTTTTTTGTCCCACATCGTTTAGAAAACAAAAACTAAGGGAGTATTTCCCCTATAAAAGAAAGTAAAGACAATGTACAAAGTGAATTAACTATTATACTTGCATATTTAGCCATATGGTTAAATTAAATGGCAATTATGGCCCTTAGTCTATGAAGAAATTCATTTTAAGGGCTTTTTAAGTAGTGAATTTTGCGATTTTTTGTTAGATCGAGCCTAGCCGAGCTAACTCGAATTCTAATCGAGTCGAGCCTCAAATCTCAGCTCGATTTAAAATTCGAGCTCGAGCCAAGCCGAGCTCGAGCTGGGTCTAGCTCGACTCAACTCGGCTCGTTTACAACCCTATAGCTCACTGCGTCACGTAAACTCATGGGGGAAACCACACTCACATATGCGGACGGGTGTAACGGTCATGTGAATGTAGGCCATTTTTTAATAATTACCAAATCATTAATTTTAAATACATAAATATATTTCTTAAAATCTAATTGGACGTGGACATGAACACTTGGAGTAACTTCTGATGTTTGTGGGCTTATGGCCCATAACAAATAGTCTTATATATGAATTATTAGGAATTTATACGTGTTGTGTTAAATATAAGTCGAATCTTTCGATAAATAATTTAGAATCTCAGCTGATTAATAAGTTCATATCGACTAGTGAGACCCCAAATGGCTACATTCATGATTAATAATTGGATGGACCCAAATAGGCGGCTTCCTACGAAACCATCCAAAGGATTTACAGAAGGTACGGAAAGATACGGAAATCTGTACCACCCACTCTCAATTATTAACATTAAAATTTATTTGTCTACTAGGATTTTGACCCGCCGCGCGTTGCGGCGGCATCAAAAGTTAAAGTAACTCGTATATATACTCTATATTTGACCTGACTCTTTGCTTAAAAAAAGTACATCGCCATCGAATGAAAACGTAGTATACTTGACCCGACTTGCTTTCAAATACAGTTTACGAACGTAGACAAAATACGTTGAAAACGTATTATTTTTTACCAGACTCGCTTGAGGAAAAAGTTTATGTCAAAACGTGAGTCATTTACGTTGAAACGTGAATTTTAAAACGACATGTACGTTAAAACCGCGATACACAACGCGTTACGTCGGCGGCATCTTAGTTGTTTATAGTTGACGACACATTATGTGATGCGTTAACCACATAAAACACGTGTTTAACGTATTCGATCAAACTCAGTATAACCTATATAAGCATTGTGGTTACAATGTACAATGATGAAATTAACATGTGATGCCCGCACGTGACATTACATGTTTTTTACTTTGCTACACACGATACGTTCGTGAAATTAACGTCATTGCAGTGTAAAGTTGTAACAATATTTTAGACAATCGTGTAAAATCGTAAAAGTAATTTAGACATTAGTATTGTTAGAAATAGATTAAAAAAAGTATATTAATGTGTGACGCTATGGTCTAAAGTCACAAAAACAATTCAAATAAATGAGACGTTAAGTTATTAAGTAGAAAAAGTTGACAGATCAAAGTTGTCAATTACTAAAAGTTAAAAGTGAATGTTTAAGTTACCTAGTTTGAGAGTGTGAATTGAAAGAACTAAAAGTATAGGGGTTAAAAAGTAAAAGTAAAGGGATTAGAATTGTAATATATGAAAATTGAAAAGAGATAAATGTATAGGGGCTAAATATTCATTTTTTTTTTTGTAAAAATTGAGGAGTTAAAGACAAAGGTCATCCACCGACCTTTGTCTTTAATACAAAAATTGAGAGTTAAAAGAGTAAGGTTGTCAAAAGCTAAGGGTTAATATGTGAATGTGTCAAAAGTTGAGGGTGAAAAGAGAAAGGTCCACCGACCTTTCTCTTTAAGATATAGTAAATGTATCATAATGAAAGATGGGTTACATCCTTTAATCTTTTTTTTTTTTAACATTTTCTTACACTACGAGTAGTACACCATGTGAAGAGGCAAAATTCTTCATGTGACGTCTACATCAACATGAGTGAAATTACTTATAAAATGGTGTAGTGATGGTGAAGTGTGAATCGAACAAAACCAACCAATACGGACAGGGGCGAATCTAAGCCACTTTTGTGGGTTCCCAGAAACCCATACGGTTTAGAAAAAATGGGAAAAATTAGTGAGAATCTCGTATGATTTGGAAAAAAATAGTGCGAATTAATGAGAATCTACCAAAAGGAACCGAGTGAAAAAAGTTCTTAGATTTGTCACCGAATACAGACCTTTCATACACACTCACTCTCTCTCATAAAAAAGAATCCCTTCTCCTTCTCTCACTCTCATAAAAAAGAACCCTCTCTCTATTTCTTGCGTGTTACAAACCATGAAGAGTCTCAACTTTGCCCCTTTCGCATGCTTTCACATGCAAGGGGACAGTGAACCCCATGTGGTTGGATGTGAAATGGGATTTCACGGGACCACTACGCATGGTCTTACACCTAAACAATAAATCAACTATTGGAACTCACACCGCTTTTACGGAGACAATTATCGTACCACTAGAACATAGGTGAAGTTGGCTTACCTGAAAATATTTAATTAAGGATGTGTACATGAGGGTTTGGTTCGGCTTTGGGTCTCGAGTCTCAACCAAGACCATAACCGAAATGTTGGGATATTGGAGTCTTTTAACTAATCGGTATTTGGTTAATCAGCTTCGGTTAATCGGCTTTTGTCTTGGTTTTGGTTCGGTTAACTTTTTTTTTACATTTCTACAACTTTTCCAAACATTTCGTTCTATGTTTGATGTATTTCGATTTATGTTTGATCTGCTGTCAGAAAAAAAAGCATTAAACATTCTCTCTAAGATCAAGCATTGAGTTTTTAATGCTCTCACAGTCTCACTTGAATCTTGTTCAACAAATGGTCAATTATTCTGCACTATGATGCTAATGTGTCTACTTTTACAAGTAATATGCATGCTAAAAGAGTTGTTTTCTTAGTGCATGCGTAGTGGAGCGCTATCAAGAGGTGAAGAGGGCCTATGGCGTCCTATAGCGCCGGGAACATCGCCCCCCTCGGCGTTATGAAATGTGAATTTCGTGGAGAGCGATGGTGATAACAGGGTGATGTTGGATGAATGTGGGTGAAAGTGGGTTGGGGAATGTGTTTTGTGGGGTATGTGGTAGGAGTTATGTGGTGTTAACCACTACACCCAAATATTATGGGGGGTTATGAGGGGTTACCACTACACATGACCTTAGTGTTATATATTTAGGCGTGCTTGTCGGTATATTTTTTTAACTGCAAATACACTAAGGTTTAGTTAGCCAAGTTAGACACTAGAGTTTTTAGTTAGCCAAGTTAGACGCTAAAGTTTAGCGAAATGGACGTTAATTAGTTATAAAGTATATACAACTCGGTTATGACACACCATAACCAAAATCAACCCACATCTTTCTATTAATCAGTTATTGCTTAACGGTCATGATATCAACCTACATGGAAGGGAAATCTTTAAATTAAGACCATGCATAGTGGTAAGGGTGAATAATGCCCCACCCATGAGCGTTTTCCACCACGTGTCATCCTAGTCAGCAAAGGGGCAATATGGGACGTTTTTCACAAATGGCCATAGTGAGAATAATGTCCATTGCCCAATAATGCCCCATCAATCATTAACCAATTATTAATTCTTTTAATTAAAACTAATAAAATTCATTAAATAAAAATTACCTTAAAACCTATATAAATTAGCAAGTTTTCTATGCATAAGGACTTGTACATTATGCTTTGCACATTATTCAAAAAAAAAAAAACTTGACTTTTTAGTTTTAACCCAAAGGTTTGTATCTTTTACAATTTTAACCCTACATAATTTGTTTTTTTAACTTTAACCCAAAACTTTTCATTATTTGCAATTTAACTTCACAACTTTTGTCACTTATACTTTTCATCTTTCGCAAATTTCCGTTTTACGTATAGTTCTAAATTTTTCGAGTTAATACGACGCAACGTGCATGTGTGGTTCAACGTTTTTGCCTCTATTTTTCCATGTTTGACAGGTTCATCGCAACACGCATATCCTAGGTCAAGTCAATGTTGGTGCTCGATGACGGTTGTGTGACATTAGTACTATTTGACACCGTTTTACGCCCCGCTGCAACGCGGGGTGTGCTTGGTGGGTTTTTCAAAGAAAAAAATGGTTATGCATATGGTTGTCGTAACGTTGGCTTTAGGGGTTTTCCAAAAAAATGATTTTTTTTTTACTTTTCACCCAAAAGTATTTCATAAATTACTTTTAACCCCAAACTTTTTATCTTTTGCAATCTATCTTCATAACTTTTTTTACTTTCAACTTTGTTCCTTTATAGTTTTCATTTTCCGCAAATTTTGCGCTTTATGCTTGGTTCTAAATTTTGTGACATAACACATCACAGCGTGCGTCTTTGGCTTAACGTTTTTACGTTTCGTTCTAAATTTTGCGAGTTAACACGACGCAACGTGCGTGTGTGGGTGAACGTTTTTACATCGTCTATTTTTTCCCCGTTTGACACGTTTAACAACATGCGTGTGTGGGAGAACGTTTTACATCGTCTATTTTTCCCCGTTTGACAGGGTTAACATAATGTGCGGGTCCTAGACCGACTTAGTATATAACTAAAGAATCCCCGCCGCATTGCGGCGGGTCGTAATCCTAGTTGTTAAAAAAAATAAAAAATAAAAACGGAATAAGAAAAAATTACAATCCTAAAAAAATAAAAAACCGGAACAAAAAAATAAAAAAACTATTAAGCTAGAGTCCGTATTTTTGACGGATTTGTTGCCGACGCATTTGGGCTAGGATAAACGCGTCGCCAGTGAGATGGTCGATGAGTTTAGACAAAAATTCGATATCTTTCTCCATTTGTCTCGATTCTTGTATCGCGACAAATTTTTTGTTTTCAGCGTTTCTTTGCTCCATAGTTTGTAAACGCCTATGAACGAGATCTCGAATGTCCTGAAGGCGTCGATTCATCTCTTCGAAATCTTGCTTCAATATTTCGCGATTAGATGAAGAGGACTCCGCTTTTTTCCTTTATTTTTGGCACTTCTTCTACCCGGCGATCGTTCCAACTCCAAATCCTAGTCGTTGTCTAAAATAATATTTAAATCGACGTTACGAGCATCTGAGGTGGGTGTGTTCGGGTCAACCGACGATGATGTTTTGGACCGCTTTGATTTACGGACGTCATCATCGGTACGTTTGACCATTTGGGACTTCCTTGGAAAAACTCCCAACATCTCAAATACGTGAAATTGTCTTTCGTAGCATTGTATTCTCCCAACGCTCTTGTTAAAATATTTCCATCGTTTTGGCCGCTTCCCCAGTTGTCCCGAGTGCGTTGGAAGACCTCTTGAAACTGATGACATTTAAAGTTGATATCGGTCCATTTGCTCGAAATAGAATCTTTATTTTGATATTCATCTTTCCCCATTGCTTTAAAGAACGTTTCACGATTTTTTTTTTTTTGCCAAAATACATGTTATGTTTGATAATTTGCTACAAAAAAAATATGAAATTTATAATATTATATTTTACAAAAAAATACATGGGCCGAATTATGTAAAAAAATAACTTTTTAAAACGCTTACCAACATCGGGGGCCTCCGATATATCTAGCCACGTACGTGACAATGCGTATTCTTTGTCTTTCGTCCATGCTTGGTAGTTTCCTTTTCGATGAGGAGCGGTTGGATCTTTCTTTTTGTGAGACCTTTTCCCACGTTTGGATCCCTCGACAACGGGCTCGGGTTGTGTCTCCGGTACCGTTTCTATCTACGGATCAGTATCTTGAGTAGATGGTTGCGAACCGCCCATGGTTGGAAAGGTTTGCGGAACTGGAAAGAATGGTTGCGAACCGCCCGTGACTAGTATTTGGGTGTACACAAATACATTCGGATCCATGTCTTGTAGGTTGAAGTTCGGTTGCGGTTGCGTGGTGTTCGACCGATATGTATTGGGGTTACCGGGTCTCGACGGCACACCGAATGGGGGTCGGAAGGGATTCATGATTGTAGGTGAAAAGTGGAGAAAGTTTATAAAAAATAGAGAATATGGGTGAAAAGTGAAGAAAGTTTATAAAAAAAATGTGGTGAGAAGTGGGAATTATTTAGGGTAAAAGTTGAATAAAAAATTAAATTATTAATGCTTTTGACCGTTGTTAAACGGTATAATTTCGAAAATCGTGCGGGGCAAGAGCGTTTTTTAAACAACGCTTTTCGAATTTTTTGATGAAAAACGCCCCCGGGGCGGTTGGGTCGGCGTTTGGGGGCGTGCGTTTCATAAAAAAACACCCAAAATTCACACCACTACGGGTGGTCTAATTAAGATTAGCCTGGTACATTATTTTGGAAATATTTGTAACATCACATTTTTTGCATATTCTACTATTACTTAAAACACAAAATCGGTGGCAAAGGCCACCGACATTCACCCCCTCAACTTTTGCAAATTACAAATTTTTGTCCTTATTTCCTCTTATAATTTCTACCATGACAAATCACCCCCTCAACTTTACAAATTACTAATTTTGGCCCTTACTTCATTTACAATTTTTACAATATAATCTTTTAGATGCTAATGTTTTAACCTTACCCCTATACGAAATATAATGTACTTTTTTTATCCTATTAAAGTTTTTACTAATTTAATTATTCTTCAATAATTTCCGCTCGCTATTTAAAAAAAAACTAATTTGTCGATATGTTTATAAACTTTGTAAAATATCATTTTGACCCTCTCGAGTTTGTAAAATTTCGAGTTTATCCCTTTTTGTACCTTTACTTAAAAAAATTATTTTTTACGTGTTTATTATTATATATGTAATGGTACAAATTCGATTTGATATTTTTTACGTGGGCTCTTCCATCAGCTTTGTCTCCCCCCTACACTTTCATAAATTTTCAAATTTAGACCCTCGACTTTGGTCGTTTCCTTTTTACCTCAATTTTGTTAAAGACCCTCGACTTTGGTAATTTCCTTTGTTAAATCTTATTTTCACCCACCCTTGTGAAACGCCCCTCTAGAAGCTTTCGTATAGGACATTAATCTCATGCTAAAATTTAAAAAAAAATCGGCATGACTCGTTTGCAAATAAAACGATTCCCTGCTTTATTACAAATAAGACCTTATCATGAACGTTTCAACGTCACATTTTTAGTAACAAAGTGAAGCTAATGCATATTTTCAAACCTTCCAACCTGTTTTCATACACAACTATTTGTAATACCAAAAACGAACAAATTTAAAAGACTTAGATACAATTCATCATACTTAACTAGTTTTTGCCAAAATACGAGGACAACCAAGACCACACATGTTGAAAATGCATTTTACCAAAAACTAGGACCATACAAAACTAAACATCTTTGGAAGCGCTAAGTGGGCATGAGTTGAGTGTGTTCGTTCCAAGTTCGCCATCGAATTTAAATTGCGGATTTACCTACATCAAGCATCAAATTTTTAAACTTATTAGTTAAGTCACTGTTAGACTAGTAATACAATAATTAATCCCTTTCATACATTCATCTTATACATGCATCTTCATACCCCGTATAACGGGTCAAACATACTACCTCAAAATTGAGATATAACATGCCATTCTTATCCCGTTGAGACGGGCATTTTCATTCGTACATAACATTCATTCGGTTCGTCTATAACGAACGAATACATTCTTTCCAATCATATACATACACTCAAACCCGTGAGTGACAAATCGAGTTAATTTCATTCATTCATAACTTATTTGTTAGTCACGTATAATATCATGCATAACATAACTTTTATTTGGTTCGTCTCGGACGAACAAATTCATTTTCCTCTTATACTTATCTTCCCATTACCCGGTCTTCTAATAAAGAACCGGTCCTAAGGCATTTATATTTACAATTCTACGGTTCTTGAAGTTTGTCCATAACGGATCAAACCATTTACTATTTAACTATTACAAACTATCTTAACTATGAATTTTTGCACAAACAACAATTTACTAATAGAATTTAGTATGCATAAATAACATACCTCGATCTTGCGCATTCTCCGTTTTCCTAGCACTTGAGCTTTCTTGCTTCACGCCTACATTAACATATTCGTTCTTTTCATAGTTTAGCATATGGCAATTTTATCATAATTTCTTCCGAATTTCACAAATATGTTCTTTTAGGCATTTTATCCCACTTGGCGGATTTTGCATCTGTAGGACACTACATATAAACTTTCTAAGTACAATTCCTACTAGTTCGCCTCATAACCCGTCAACAATCAATCAAGTTCATATCATTCTTTTACCCTATATCAATTTGCCTAGGATTCAAGTATTACCACATCATTCAAATCCCAAAATTACACATGATCACTTCTAATTTTCACCACCATACATCTCTAATATTTCACATCAAATGGGTTCATGCAACAAGTCTTCCAAATAATTAAATTCACACCTAAATTTTATCCTATAGTGCAATCCTTACATCTATTCACACATATTTTAGCATAAACACATGATTGGGTTGAAACCCACTTCCTATTATTCATCAAAACACGAAATTGAACTTACCACTCTACCGAGTATGTTAAGATAATCGAAAATTTGAAGGCATGCAACTGATTAACTTCGAATTCCTTTGTCAATTTGGGGAATCTTGCAAGAACAAGGGTTTGCCCTTGCTTCCCCTGTTCTGGTCGAACCAAACACACACCAGAGTGTGTGATTTTTGGTTTTTATTTTTATTAATCCTTTCTATTTAAGATTTTTTACATT
Organism: Helianthus tuberosus; assembly: GCA_030545235.1. Taxonomy (NCBI): domain Eukaryota; kingdom Viridiplantae; phylum Streptophyta; class Magnoliopsida; order Asterales; family Asteraceae; genus Helianthus; species Helianthus tuberosus. The sequence continues at coordinate 174,213,356 of CM060424.1, read as the reverse complement.
TACCCCTCCTAGTTTGTTATGTGTTTAATTTATTTCATTTCCCATAACTTAACTATCATTTGCCATATTTCATTAACTATGTTAAGTTCTTTGTTTATTTTCACTTATATTTTCTTATTAAACATTTTTGGGGTGTTACACCTTGGCCCTTAAGTTTAGGAGATAATTTTCATCCCCTTACTTTTTTTTATGATTGAAAAAATATTACTTTGATCCACTTGAGAGTATATATAATCTGATTTTTTTTTCATAATAGTTTCGTTCATTAACTTAAAAAACTTTAATTTGTTGCGTGCTTTTTTATGATTCAAGTCTTACTTTTTATGTACGTTTTGACGTAAAGTTTGTTTTCATTTACAACACTTTTTCATGCTGCATTTTATGTACATTTCGGCGTAAATTTTTGTTAAAAACGAGTCAAGTCAAAATTCAGGTTGCTCTATGTTAACGTAAATGGTCAATAATAAGTCATACATAATCATGTCGCATAGTCGGTACAATATTCGATTGTCTTTGTATTCTTTTTTGTATAAATCCGAGTTTGTCTACATTTTGATGTGAATTCGATGCACGCTTTCGTGCTTTATTTTGTACATTTCCTACGTATGAATCGGGTTTCATATAATACATTTTGACTTGACGATATAAATTTAAGTTAGTCGGGTCACATATAATACGTTATCATTATACGGTATAAGATTTACTTTACATTTTGATCTAACCGTAATACTATATAGGTAACATTGAGTTCAATTGAACGTTTTTGCCACGGCCCCCGGCCCGGTTTTACCCGTTCCAGGAGCCGCGGGACAGAACCCGTGGTAATTATTACGTTGGCAGCGGAATTTTAACAGGATCTTTTAATACTCGAAAATGCCCAATTTATTTTTATTTTACACATTTGGGACAAATCCCATAATTTACAATAAAGGAAGTTTCTCAAGGAAATTCCCTGTTTTACAAAAACATATTTATTTATTTTATTGAGCCACTTCTTCAAGCTTGCAGTGCTACACGGAACTTTTTCCTGGATCACAGCAGATCACCTGAAACATGTTTTAAAAAGGTTTTATCAGCAGGGAAATACTGGCGAGTCATTCAAGTTGCACAAAACGACACATTGTTATAACCTACAGTATTAAGGGTGATTACAATGTTTTTATTAACCAATTACCTCAAATCGGTATTTGTCACTTGACAGTATCTGTGACTATGGTCAGATCACCCATTGGCTAACCCATTGTCCAATGGTGACGGGTATCCAGTAATGTATACAAAACCCCACATACCGGCAGTAATTGAAGATTACAAAGACTTAATCCCTGTAATTATAACTTTGAAAATAAATAGGGTTTTGGAAACAATTTGGTAAAAAGAGAATGACTCACAAACGGTGAAAAAGTAGAATGGACTCACATTGCAAATTTTAATCGGACAGACCTTGTCTACAGATTTAACCTTGTAACCTAGTTAAATAACAATGCACATGAAACTAGGTCAGTAACTGAATACAACATTTACGATAAGCTCACGAGATTAAAACCCTCACGACGAATGACAAAGTATAGCCCTGATTTGGGCAGCACTTAAACATCCATCGGATTGGTTTCAATCGACCGGACATTAAATCGTAGCAGTGATCGAGTTAATACCCTGTATTCGTAGCAGCGTTTCCCTACCTAGAATTTCGATTTTGAGCAGTAGTCTTCGTTTTGGAATGAAAATTTCGAACACAGATGAAAGCCCTATGCACAGGCTACTTATAGCAAGTTTTTGAGTTTTACGCGGCCCGCGTAAGCCTTAACAGGCTTTTACGCGGCCCGCGAGAGCCACCTAGTCTACGACTAGGGCTTCCGTGTCACACCTAGGTGGGCCACGTGTGCGACACGTGACCTGGGAAGCTTATCCGGTCAAATTTAAGTTGACGCGGCCAGCGTAGGTTTCTCTTATGGTTTACGCGGCCCGCGTGAAACCCAATTTTCTTGTTTTCTTGTTTTTTCATGCACATTAGGGTTTCAGGGTCCGGGTTTTCACTTACGGGTCGTTTATGGACAATTTTGAAGGTCCTTACATCCTCCCCACCTTATTTAAGATCTCGTCCTCGAGATTTACTGAAATATGTGAGGATATTTTCGCTTTATCTCTGATTCCAACTCCCAGGTATACTCGGGTCCTCTTTTTGAATCCCACTTGACTTTGACAAGTACCAATCTTTTGTGTTTGAGAAACTTGATATTTCTGTCTTCTATTTGAAGTGGTTTCTCCACAAATTTTAACTTTTCATTTACTTGTATGTCTTGAAAAGGGACTACTAGTGATTTGTCCAATAGACATTTCTTGAGGTTAGATACATGAAATAAGTCATGTACCCAAGCTAACTCTTCCGGTAGTTGTAAGCGATAGGCAACTGGTCCTATTTGCTGGATTACTGGGAATGGTCCTACGTACCTTGGACTTAGCTTTCCTTTCTTTCCGAACCGAACTACTCCTTTCCAAGGAGAAACTTTCAAGAGTACCTTATCTCCGACTTGAAATTCCAGTGGCTTGCGTCGATTGTCTGCATAACTCTTCTGGCGATCTCGAGCCGTTTTCAGTCTTTCCTTGATTTGAGTGATCTTGTCGGTGGTTTCTTGTACGATTTCGGGACATGATAATTGGCTTTCTCCTATTTCTGCCCAACAAACTGGAGTTCTGCACTTTCGTCCATATAGTGCTTCAAATGGGGCAGCTTCAATGCTTGAATGGTAACTATTGTTATAGGAGAATTCAATTAAGGGTAGGTGGTCATCCCAGTTTCCACCAAAATCTATTACACATGCCCTGAGCATGTCTTCTAGGGTTTGGATCGTCCTTTCACTTTGTCCATCTGTTTAGGGATGGTATGCAGTGCTCAAGTTCAGTTTGGTCCCCATTGCTTCTTGAAAACTTGTCCAGAAATGTGAAGTGAAACGACTATCTCTATCCGATACAATAGAGAGTGGAACTCCATGTAAGGATACTACTTCATCTACATACAACTTGGCTAATCTTTCCATGCTAAAGGTTTCCTTCATAGGTAGAAAATGAGCTGATTTGGTTAATCGATCCACGATTACCCAAATTGCGTCATTACCTTTTCTGGTCTTGGGTAACTTAGTAACAAAGTCCATGGTTATTAGTTCCCATTTCCATACAGGCATTTCTAATTGTTGCAGTAGACCTGAGGGTTTCAGGTGTTCTGCCTTAACTTGTGAGCAAGTTAGGCACTTAGAAACATATCTAGCTGTATCCTTTTTCAATCCTATCCACCAGAAGTTATTCCTTAAATCTTGGTACATCTTATTATTACCAGGATGCATCGTATACCTAGATTTATGGGCTTCCTCTAAAATCTTATTTCTTAATTCTCCTTGCTTAGGTACCCAAATCCTTTTCTTATGGGACTTCCAAATTCCATCACTTCCTTGCTCTAATTCTTTTACTCGTCCTTTCATTCCTTCAGCATCATCCTTGATTGCTGTCTCCTGGATATTCTTCAGTTGTTCCATTAAGTCTAAGTGTAAACTTAATCTAAGAGCACGAACTCGCTTTTGCTTTTCATGATATTTACGACTTAAGGCATCTGCAACTATGTTTGCTTTTCTTTCGTGATATTGAATATCACAGTCGTAGTCACTTAGAATTTCTATCCATCTTCTTTGTCTCATGTTTAACTCCTTTTGCCCAAATGTATACCTTAAACTCTTGTGATCCGTATAGACTGTAAACTTACTTCCATACTGATAGTGCCTCCAAATCTTAAGGGCAAAAATTATGGCTCCTAACTCCAAGTCATGCGTCGTATAATTTTCTTCGTGCTTCTTTAATTGTTTTGATGCATACGCAATTACCTTTTTGCGTTGCATTAACACACATCCTAATCCTAGCATAGAAGCATCACAATAAACTTCAAAATCTTCTGTTCCTTCGGGTAAGGCAAGAATTGGGGTGTCTGTTAACCTTTGTTTTAAAATCCTAAAAGCCTCTTCCTGCCTGGGTCCCCATTCAAACTTAACTGATTTACATGTTAGCTTAGTTAGTTGCACAACCATCTTAGAAAAATCTTTAATAAACCGTCTATAATATCCAGCTAACCCTAGAAAGCTTCTAATTTCCATAGCTGATTGCGGGACCTTCCATTTGGTGATCGCTTCTATTTTGGAGGAATCTACGTGAATACCTTCGTGATTCACCATGTGTCCTAAAAATTGTACTTCCTGTAGCCAAAATTCACACTTTGAGAATTTGGCATAAAGCTTCTCTTTTCTTAACAAAGTTAAGAGTGCATGTAGGTGCTCACAATGCTCGTCCTGACTTTTGGAATAAATAAGTATATCGTCGATGAAGACAATTACGAATTTATCCAAATACGGTTTACAGATCCTATTCCTCATGTCCATAAATGCTGCAGGAGCATTTGTTAGCCCAAAGGGCATGACTGTAAACTCGTAATGACCATACCTAGTTCTGAAGGCAATTTTAGGTATGTCTTCTTCTTGTACTTTCAACTGATGGTATCCGGAGCGTAAATCTATCTTAGAAAAATATCTAGCTCCCTCCTTGAAGTTGATCATAAAGATCATCAATCCTAGGTAATGGGTATCTATTCTTAATAGTAACCTTATTCAATTCCCTGTAATCGATACACATTCGCATCGAACCATCTTTCTTCTTTACAAACAACACTGGAGCTCCCCACGGGGATGAACTAGGTTGTATGAATCCTTTGCTTAATAATTCATCTAATTGCTTTTTCAATTCTAGCATTTCAGTGGGTGCAAACCGATAAGGTGCCTTGGCTATCGGTGTAGTTTCAGGAATTAGATGAATTCTAAATTCTACTTCCCTATCGGGTGGTAATCCAGGTAGTTCTTCTGGAAATACATATGAGTATTCTGATACTACTGGAATTTCCTTAAGTTCCTTACCTTTAGTGTTAATGATTATCGAAATCATATACACTATTCCTTGTTTTCGTTCATAACCAGCAACTTTCATTACCGAAATGAACTTCATTGGTTTACGTGGCTTATCCCCTGTAATCCTAATTACTTCTCCTGTGGGTGCACGGATTTCTATGGAATTCTTATCACAGAGGATTCGAGCATGGTTGGCTACTAACCAATCCATTCCTAATACAACATCGAATCCAGCTAAATTCATGGGTAATAGGTTTGCAGAAAATTTATGACCTGAAAGTTCTATATTTTCTTTTTGCAAAACCATATCTATGTTAACAGAGTTCCCGTCTGTTGTTTCTACTGTATAAGTCTGCCTAAGTTTGGTTAAGGGTAGCTTAAGAGCTTGGCAGAAAGAAGTATTTATAAAACTTTGGTTTGCACCAGAGTCGAATAATACTTTCGCATAAACGTTATGTACTAGGAACGTGCCAACTATCACGTCTGGGATGAGTTCTGCTTCTTGAATAGTCAGCTGAAAGGCTCTTGCGTTCTTTTTATTAGTTCCTTCAGCTGGTTTGGCCTTGTTGTCCGCTGGTTTAACCAGTTTAGGGCATTCTGGTCTGAAATGCCCAGCTTCTCCATAGTTATAGCAGATCTTTGTTTTCTTACTGCACTCTTCTTCACGATGTCCTAGAGCTTTGCAGAAGTTGCAGGTTTCATTGCATTTTCCAAAATGTTTCTTTTTACAGTTCCTGCAGAACGGCGGAGTAGAAGATTGCCCAGTTCTTCTTTTCTTGAAATTGCTATTATTACCAATACGAAATCCTTGGGTAATCTTTTGGGCTAACTCCCTTTTCCTGTTTTCTTCCCGCGTACGCACCAGTCCGTCAGTCAAGGTGTTGGCTAATTCCACCGCATCATCGATTGTGCGGGGTCTCGCAGCTTTGACAATATCACGGATCTCGCTAATTAAACCCCAAATGTAGCGAGAAATAAGTATCGGTTCTGGCGTGGCCAGAGTTGGTACAATTCTAGCATACTCGAAAAATGTCGAAGTATACCCTCGACAATCAACATCCACCATTCGATGGCTCAGGAACTTATTCGCCATTTGTTCTTTTTCATATTCAGGGCAGAATTTCCTTTCTACCAGACTCTTGAATTCTTCCCAACTCATGGCATAGGCCACATCGCTTCCCTTGGCTTGTAGTACCGTATTCCACCATTCTAGTGCCCCTTCTTTAAAAAGATGCGACGCGTACATGACCTTGTCTTCCTCGGCACATTTACTTATTTTAATCACTGCTTCGGTTTTCTCTAACCAACGCAGTGCAACAGTCACCCCTTCGTTACCTGCAAATTCAACCGGTTTACAGGCAAGAAATTCCTTGTAAGTGCAACCAGGCGTTGTAGCTTTCATTTTCTTAAGGAATGGGGCTTGTATCCCATCATCGTTATTATTAATGTTGTCGCCTCCATTTATACTACTACTGAAATTGTCGCCGTGAGTACGTTTGCTGGGAATAATTGGTTGAGGTTCAACTAGATTTCGGGCAGCAGCAATGATTGCTGGAATAGCATTAGCTATTCCTTGGGCAACGATATTTTATATATCCTGCCTATTAAGAAATTGGTCTCCATTATTTTGCTCAGTTTGGTTAACTTCATTAACTGGTTCATTAACAACGGGTTCCATCTGATATTGAACAATATATATATATAAGTTATTGGCATAAACAAATATCAATCAAATATAATAATGCAATCACACATAATCACGTTAACACGTATAGCCAAAATTATCGACTTTGCGACTTCCATATTTTATATATTTTAATATGCGTCCGTACACACCAGATATGTTACAAAAGTTTTATTTTTAGTTTTTTTACATAATTATATTTTTATTATTATTAAACACATAACCACACCATCATGCAACCACAACCAACTGGTGTCTCAGAAACGACGCTCCCTTTCGTCGTATTTCCATGAGATCTGTTCCCCCACTTCTCAGATTCTATTTCCTGCGTCCATTAGCTCCTCGCCATAATGACGGAGTTCAGCCAAGTTCTCAGAGCTCATAGGTGGGTTTGGTGCAGGCTCAGGGTCAAACTGGGGAAAAAAGGTATTATGATTATTTAAAAGATTCTGAAATTGCCAGTCAGTGGTCCACCATTCTTTTAGCTCTCCTGGTAGAGGTCGGGGGTGGATAATGGGATCTGGGATGGCAGGCTCTAGGTTAACTGGAAGTTGTAATTCAACTGGGTAATTGATGAGGTTTTCATCGGCAGGTCCGATGAGGTCACTAAGTGCCTGTTTACGATCCAGCTCTTCCCATGATGGCATTTCCTGGGCTTGCCTTGAACTTTCCCCGGTCTCCTTTCCTTTGCCTTTGTCCTTCGGATCCTCAGTCTTTATAGTTTTCTGTGTTGCTGGTTTCTTCCTACGCACACGCCTCCAGCCTACGAGTCTTCTTCTCTTTTTCGGCTTTGGTTTCTCCTGAGGTTGGGCTTGGAATACCATTGGCTCTTCACTATCAGCCTGGTAGCCGGTGGTATCCATATCTGTGGTATGGATAGTAAAGTTTTGAAGTGCTTCTGATAGTTCATTCATGCTGTTAGCATACATGAAGAAACACACAAAATTCTAAGTTAAAATTTTGTAAATTAAATTTTTAATAGAATCACGGAATGACAATCAGAAAATTAAGTATTTCTAAATACTTAATTGGCTTAAATCAGTGGCTTTGATACCACCTTTTTCTGTCACGGCCCCCGGCCCGGTTTTACCCGTTCCAGGAGCCGCGGGACAGAACCCGTGGTAATTATTACGTTGGCAGCGGAATTTTAACAGGATCTTTTAATACTCGAAAATGCCCAATTTATTTTATTTTACACATTTGGGACAAATCCCATAATTTACAATAAAGGAAGTTTCTCAAGGAAATTCCCTGTTTTACAAAAAACATATTTATTTATTTTATTGAGCCACTTCTTCAAGCTTGCAGTGCTATACGACACTTTTTCCTGGATCACAGCAGATCACCTGAAACATGTTTTAAAAAGGTTTTATCAGCAGGGAAGTACTGGCGAGTCATTCAAGTTGCACAAAACGACACATTGTTATAATCTACAGTATTAAGGGTGATTACAATGTTTTTATCAACCAATTACCCCAAATCGGTATTTGTCACTTGACAGTATCTGTGACTATGGTCAGATCACCCATTGGCTAACCCGTTGTCCAATGGTGACGGGTATCCAGTAATGTATACAAAACCCCACATACCGACAGTAATTGAAGATTACAAAGACTTAATCCCTGTAATTATAACTTTGAAAATAAATAGGGTTTTGGAAACAATTTGGTAAAAAGAGAATGACTCACAAACGGTGAAAAAGTAGAATGGTCTCACATTGCAAATTTTAATCGAACAGACCTTGTCTACAGATTTAACCTTGTAACCTAGTTAAATAACAATGCACACGAAACTAGGTCAGTAACTGAATACAACATTTACGATAAGCTCACGAGATTAAAACCCTCACGACGAATGACAAAGTATAGCCCTGATTTGGGCAGCACTTAAACATCCATCGGATTGGTTTCAATCGATCGGACATTAAATCGTAACAGTGATTGAGTTAATACCTTGTATTTGTAGCAGTGTTTCCCTACCTAGAATTTCAATTTTGAGCAGTAGTCTTCGTTTTGGAATGAAATTTTCGAACACAGATGAAAGCCCCATGCACAGGCTACTTATAGCAAGTTTTTGAGTTTTACGCGGCCCGCGTAAGCCTTAACAGGCTTTTACGCGGCCCGCGAGAGCCACCTAGTCTATGACTAGGGCTTCCGTGTCACACCTAGGTGCGCCACGTGTGCGACACGTGGCCTGGGAAGCTTATCCGGTCAAAGTTAAGTTGATGCGGCCCGCGTAGGTTTCTCTTATGGTTTACGCGGCCCGCGTGAAACCCAATTTTCTTGTTTTCTTGGTTTTTCATGCACATTAGGGTTTCAGGGGTCCGGGGTTTCACTTACGGGTCGTTTATGGACAATTTTGAAGGTCCTTACAGTTTTCATGTGGTTATTTAAAAAAAAAACTCGGACATAACGCTCGGACTAATCTGTTCAACATTTGCGATGTACCCGCGCCGTTAACATTGAGTTCAATTGAAACGTTTTCATATGGTTATTTAAAAAAAACTCGGACATAACTCTCGGACTAATCTGTTCAACATTTACGATGTACCCGCGCCGCAACGCGCGCGGGTCTTGTTACTGGTTATTATAGAAATGATGTATTTCTTAAAATAATTGTAACTTCCCATTCAAATTGGCATGATTCAAGTTTAATTTTTGGGAAAGTTACACTAAAATATTGGTAAATGCAAAATAGATAGTCAAACTACATATTTCTAACTTTTGTGGCCGAACTCTAATTGAACATACTTGGAAGGTTCACATTGCCACTTTCGCAAAGTTTAAACACAAATTTGGACAGGGTTAATAGCCGTATATTCACTTTTACCCCCTTCGGTCAAAACCTGTTTTTTTTCGTGTCAGGTTCGGGTCGGGTTAACAGGTCGTGGCAAGAATTGCCTCCCTTACCTATATCTATTAATTCACAAACCTTGTAAATTGTAGAAGGGTGTTTTTATATTTCATGGGTGCAACCATTTTAGTTCTTTTAAATTAATAGATTTTAATCTTAAATTCTTAATTACAACCTACAAAGTATTAATACAATATTTATTTTTTTTATTAACTATATAAAAAAGAAGATATGATATTTTAACTATAAATCTTTATTTTTCCAAATTTATTTTACATGCAAAAAAAATCATTTTCATATAACTATTGTTAACTATAACACGTTCTCCCAGTATCTTTAAATACGCGCGGATCATTACATAAAAGGCAAGCAATAACCTATTTGTTCGATATTTACAAGGATCCTGAACATTTACGTTATGAACTCGAATTATTTTGTTTGCGTTTTTTTTAACAACACATTTTGATCACTATGGACCACTGGATTTGAATTTTAAACCGTGCCGAAACGCGCTAGCAAAATTACTAGTTTAATATGGAGTAACTAATTATAGCATGTCCTTTAAAAATATATGGAGTAACTATGTATGGAGTAACTAATTATAGCATGTCATTTAAAAATATATGGAGTAACTAATTATAGTTAATTATGATTTTGGCCCTTGTGGTTATATCACTTTTACCCTTTTAGCCTAAAAAGAAATCTTTTAACATCTGAGCCCTCAACGTCTTTTTTTCTAACCCTTTTGGCGCATAACACGAACCCCATCCATTTACTTTTAAGGGCCAAAAGGGTTGGAAAAAAAGACGTTGGGGGCCAAAAGAGTTAGAAAAAAAATACGTTGGAGGCTCAAATGCTAAAAGATTCCTTTTTGGGCTAAAAGTGTAAACGTGATATAACCACAGATGCCAAAATCCTAATTTACTCTAACTATAATATTATTATGTTTAATCGTTATCTATGTTATCTATATATAGTTGAATATTTTTAATTGTAGTAAAACATATTTATTTGTTAATAATAACAAAATATTTTAACAGTAATCTATATAACATCTATAATTGGTTATCTATAAATTATTTTAAACACAAAATTAAACTACAAATTTAATATTATAATTAGATAGCATGAGAAATTGCCATGTGGTATTTGTTAAAATGCTTTATTAGAGTTTAGATTAGATATATATTATTTAGTTTTTTTATCATTGATTTTATACATAATAATATTTATCATTATATTTTTTACACATAATATAAATCAGTACATTTACAAGAATGATATACTCGTTTTGACTAGCATATCTAGTCAAGCTCAGGCGTGTTTAAGGTTGCTTGTTTCAAACTTATTTATAAGTCAATCTCGAGTAGTTCACGAGTTGGTTGGCTCTTTTACGCTGCCAACACAAAGGTATAAAAGTTAGGGTGAGTAGTGAGGGGATTGCACCTCTAGGTCAAGGGGCGGTGTTCAGTTATTGTCTTTTTTTTATGATTTGATAAGGACAAGCAAAACCATTATAACGGTATCTTAAACCATCAAAAAACTATGTCAAACCATGTAATGACTTTTGATGACCAAAGGATGGGTCAAAAACTCAAACCCAAAACCATCATACTCAACTCACTATATAAGATTGGTTGGTTAACTGTTCAAATTTATTTTCAATGCACTTTTTTATAACTTTTCAAAAGTAAAAAAGTATTGTTGACTGCAAACAAAAATTACAATCATCCAATTATTATATATCAATAATAGTCAACCTTATATATGATATGATATCTATTACAATTAATTGAATTAAATTAATGACGACAATAAATATTTCTCAAATATTATTTTGAGTAAATGGTGACCTTCAAAAAAATTAATATGAAAGATCATCCATGACACAAGCTACAAACTAATTAATTAATTAATAAAATCCAATTAAACTTCAGCACCAAAAAATCAGCAGAAGCTCCATAAAGGAATATCACCAATACCTTCATCAACATCTTGGATCATCATATCCCACAAAGGATCATCAAACACTGATGCATCATGAAATATATCATTATATATAGGTGCATCCAAATTATACCAAGACGGTTCATACGTTGTCGAATTAAAACAATCACTTCCAACCAAGATTTCATCGTCAACTGGTGACGATGAAGTTGTACTGGCTTCAACCACAGCCGCCAATGGTGAATTGGCGGCTGTGGTACTTGTGGCGGCTGCGGCTGTAGCCGCCACCTTTTGGATTGATTTAGGAGACATGGCTGCGGTTGTATGATGGATATTGTGGTATTGATGAGGTGGGAAGTTGAGGTTGGCTGATGGTCCTTTGAGGCATAGGACCGCGGCGTCGTAGGCTCGGGCTGCGGCTTCCGGGGTTGAGTGTGAGCCAAGCCATATTCTTGTTTTTTGGTTAGGGGCTCGGATTTCGGATACCCATGAGCCCCAACTTCTCATTCTGACTCCTTTGTACTTCTTTTTGGTCAATGAGTCAAAGTGAGAGTTTGAGTCTTTCTTCTTCATTGGATTGTTGCGAGTTTTAGGGTGCGTTTGGTTTGCTGAATATTAGTGAAGAGATGAAGTTGAAGCAAGTGATGGTGAATGAGAATGTGTTGTGGTTTTATAGGGTTTTGAGTGTGAAGAAGAATTGACTGAAATGGATGACAGAACATCACATATCTTTCTATTCACATGCTTGAAATGACTTTTTTCTCCTTGAATTCATGGGAGTATAATTGTTTTCATTGACACCCCTTTAACTATCATTTGTTTGTCATTCAAAGTTTCGAATCCATTAAAAAAAGAATGCCAACATTTTGTTAAGTTACTTGATTAGAGTTAAAAAATGTTAACACTTTTATATTCGTAAATATATATTGATGTATATATCATATGCATAAAAATAAATAAGTTCAATGACACGTCTAACACATTTACCCCTTTTGAGACTTTAACCATAGGCTTTTCTCTTTGAAATATGTATTCGCACAATACGAAGAAAAAAAAGTATCATGTACAATATATGTAACACGTTATCTTCTCTTAATTAAAATATAATTTCCATGCTTTAATTTTGGTTATAGCCTTACAAATCAATGTGAAGGAAATGGTAGACACTCCATTTAAATTTGCTTTTATCGCAATCTCACATCAAATAGATTCGACCTGACTTGATTTAACCCAACCACTTATACACCTGTAACATTTGCTAACGAAAAGTTCCAAATGCACCACGTTTATATCAAACTTGAGTAGATTAACGGGTTAATAACCCGACGAAAAAAGGATAGAAATTTAGTCGAAGTAGGCTGTTTTTAGAACTTGAAGGGCACATGTGGAAATAAATGAAAGTTGGAGGTGAATGCTGAATAGTCACTAATCACTATCACAAGACCACAAAAGATGGATTTCAGGAAGAAAAATGAAGCCGCGAGACATAACTCAGAAGTTTCCTAAGCCAGATAAGAGCACACAACATCCTCAATAAACTAGTGTTTTTGTTCCTAGTACAAGGGCATATATGTAATTAACCACTTACACCCATTATTATATTATTATATAGATCTTGTTATTAAAGAAAACGCGGTTATGAAACTGTTGCTCCATACTATCATATCCATGTAACAAGCAGCCAGCTGTTGCTCGTCTGTTATATGGACCGGGTCACCTTTCATTTTCACATAATCTGATCCTGATTATGACTAATATCATGTCACTTTCTTGGAAACCATCTATATTTCTGTTTTCTACCCTGATGTTTCAATAACTTGTTATTGGCTAGTGACTACTAATTATCTCTATTGTTGTTCATATGGTGATGATCAATATAAGTTCGATGTGAGTTAGAAACACATGATAGATAGGAGCTATTTGTCTTCAAGTTATGTCGGTTTGATGCTTTTGTTCGTTTTGGTTTTACGGTTTGTAGCTCTTTAATTTGTAGGACAATTGTTGCAGACAGGGGTGGATCCACATAGTAACTTATGGGTTTCCTGAGAACCCACTGAGTTTCGAATTTTTAACAGAAGGTATTTATAAAAAAAAAATATGAGTGAACCCATAAGTTAATTTGAAGTGAACACATATAACAAATTATTAAGGTGTTCCAGTTAGTAAAGGATTTGAGTTTTGTCTTTCAAGGTCGTTTGTTCAAGTCCAACTTCTGCCTTTTTTAGTTTTTTTTTTTATGTTAAACATGATATGCAATAAAAGTTCAATTGCATTGAGAATAAAAGTCCTTCTGATATTGATTTCCTCAAAATGTTAGCACTTAGAACACATTAATATGGAGTAGATAAAACTAGAGGTTTTTTTTTTTTTTTTCCCCAAATAGGTGTTGTTAAAAAACTTATTTACCAAAATGGGTACTTTAAAAAATATTTATCAAAATGGGTATTTTTTTAAAAAGTTGCTTTTTCTCACTCCAAATTTTATTGGATAAAATAGTTTCCTTTTATAAATATATTGTTTAACAAAAGTTAAAGGAAAATTATCTTTTAAGTGGATAAAAAGATTTTCGGATTCGGGTTGTGTCGGGTTGAACCCGCTAATCCACAAACACGCCTATTTAACATCCATAAAAAAGATACATGTAACTTACAGAACAAAAAATAAAAAAACTAAAATCTTTATAAAATTAACATAGTTATGGAAGTTGAAAAATGTTTGTGAAGGAATTAAGATCTTTTAAAGTATGTTTTAAAAAATCATGAAGAAGAATGTTAATAAAAGAATTAAAAAAATCATATAAAAAACTTTTATAGAATCTCACGACCATTTTTTAATTTTACTATAATCTTTTCTTTTAACTCTTGTAAAATAATATACTTATAAAGAAAATTCTTTTTATCTAATAACATTAGGAGTGAGAAAATATAACTTTTCAAAAAATACCCATTTTAGTAAATATTTTTTAAAGTACCCATTTTGGTAAATAAGTTTTCCAACTACACCGATTTGGGAAAAAACTCGATAAAACTATTCAGTTGCATAGGGAATTGTTGGATAATTAATGGAACATTAAGGTGCAGTTCACTCTTTAGAACGCAGTTGGGTTTGGGGTATTGCTCGGCACGTGGCGAGTATGGGGTCCATAAGGTAATTCTTCAAAAAAAAAGGGATGTGGGGTGGCGTGGTTTCGGCTGGCATGGCCAGCCATGTGAATTTTAATTTTTTTTTGTTTTAACTATTTAAAAATTTATTTAATTAAATTAACACACTAACTAAAATAGAAGATTGCATGTGATTTTTTAAAAACTACAAATAAAAAAAACTACATAAAATAAATAAAAAGATTAAAAACTTCATGATTTATCTATGCCATATTTTTTCAAGATTTCTTGTTTCATGTCTTCGCGTTTTTCTTTTAGAGATGTTTTTTTTATCGTACGATGCTTGGATATTTTCCTCATCTCGATCTTTTGTTGTTGGATGAAATTGAGTGTGTCGATTTTCGTCCCAATTTCTTCCAACTGGTCGGTGTACAACCCTTTACCCGATGCCGAACCCGATCTCCCTCTTTGGATCCGCTTTTTTAGCGTGTCTCTACTGTGACAACTGTTAAATTTGCATGCATCCGTACAATTATTAAATAATGATTAGTGCGTAATGACTGTGCTGAATTACAATTAATTACTTGAATTGCCCTCTGATTATTGCCATATACATTCATGTGCATCACATACTGCTTAATGTCATATCCTTATTGTATGAGAACTTTATTGACTCAAACGATGCGCGAAACACAGTTAGCACAGTTATCAGACAAATCAGAAAAATGCTGACGGAGTTCAGTAGACAGACAGACAATGTGTTGAGACACAGAATGAGTCAGAAACCAAGTATTACACTAGTATAGTGTGTAGGAAAGTATGGATCACAAAACTGCCTTCCTAGAGATAGTTTAAGTGCCGGAAAGTGCCTAAAACTCACATAAACTGCAGAATTCTGCAGAATTCAACAAAATTCAGCATTTAAACAACTTAATATCATGCAGAAATAAGGTTAAATGGTCCTGAATGCTTTCCTAAGTGTCGGGAATCAAAACTGTCATAAAAGGGTACTTAAAGCACACTAAACTGCATAATTTAGCACCTTAACGAACCGGTGACCAACCGAACAACCGGACATTATCCGAAATACCAAATTTTCACTAGAAGCATTGTTTTAGCTTTATCAAGCTAGTTATGGTCCTCGAACATCATAACACCCTAGATAACATACTAGTAACTAAACACCTAACTAATACTTGAATTTTAACTACCTAACTAACTATTTAGTTCAAACCTATACCTAAACCCCCCCTCCCCACCTATGACCGTCCAACATGGTGGCCCCACCATAGATTTTATTTGATTATATTACTAGATCTTGTCTACACTTTTAATTACATAATACACATTAGATATTGTGGTTATGGTGGTTATAAGAGACATCCTTTAGAACATGATCATTCATTCCCTAAAACATTCAACACACCATTTCTTCTCCTTCTTACCCTCCATACTCACAGCTCACATACACACTCACACACATCCATTTTCGTTCAACAATCAACCATTCTAAGGTGTCCACAAGGTGTCTCTAGCATCATTAGGAAGCTTGGAACCTTCGGAAGTTGAAGGACCTTCACCGTTTGCTTTTATCCACTTCATTTCTTCTCTTGATCATCCCTAGCCTTGAGCTAGTAGTAAGAACACTATACTCTTCATTTTACATCTTATTTAAGTGGTTAAAAGATGATACATAATGTTAATCTTGAAGAACACTAAGAATCAAGAGAATGAAACATGAACATAAGCTTAAATCATGAAGGAACTATGTTGTTTATGTGTTGATTTACTTGTTGATTGTTGTTTACTTGTGTAAATGATGTAGATCATCATATGATCTTGCTAGATCATGATTAAAAACATAATCCAGCAAGATGAGTGTAACACCCCGAAAACGGGTTTGGTAATCAAACCCCGTTAATACTAAAAGACGGGTAAAGTATCGTTAGCGGCAAAAGCAACCCGATAAATATTAGAATTTAAATAAATAATCCTAATATTAATTAAAAGGCAGATAAGAACTTTCAAGGAATAAAAGGGATAAAAGGCCTGAGTTAACGGAACTTAAATAAGACGGGTTATAACTCCCGGAATCCAATAAGTTAACTAGGAATAATAATAACCTAGTTAGAAGAGAAGTCTTGTAGTGACATACTAGTGGGTTAAAACTTTATAACTAGGAAAATATAAAACTTTATATTAAAATTATAAAGTTTTAAATAAACAAGGACAAACTAACTAGGACAAAATAACCCAGTTAGTTATAAGACTTGTGTTAACTCAAAAGTGAGTTAAAAGCACCTAAATATGAACTAAAAGAAATTAGAGGGGCTAAAAGTGTCTAATTGGAAATTAATTATAATAAAATCAATTTATTAAAAACAAAACACACACTTGTGTTTTGTTCTGGAAATCGATCAGAAGCAGGGGGCGATCCTAAGCTCCCCAAAACCCTAGTTCTTGTCAAAACCTCCAATTTGAAGGATCAAATCAAGTCCAAAACGAAAATCGAGCATAGATTAGTGATCCCCATTGCAAGGAGATCATAAGGTATGTAAAATTTGAAAAAAATTCTCTACTTGAAATTCTCATGAATCTAGGGAATTCGAAATCTGTGGATGCATGTGTGATATGTTGATGAAATAGGAACATTTAAATGCCTAGGAGTAAACCCTAGACAAGTATAGATTGAAATCATGCTTAGCTCAAGTAAATTCAGATTTTGTTGATGCTAAATTCATGTATGAGATGTTTTTAGGGTTTTGATTGCAAAAAATAGTGTTATGATGTCAAGAACATGCTTAAATTGAAAGCAGAATTCAAACAGCTCCTGATCAGAATTTACAGCCAACTTGTATTGGCTGTAACCTGAATAAAACGTGACAAAAACATGTGTTTCTTGAGTCTAAAATGTAATTCCAGGAAATATCTTTAATACCCCACTGGAATCGCATTTTTTCGACGAAAATTGAGCGTTTTATGAATTTTTCCGTATCAAAGGTTCAAGCTGCGTTTTCTGGCAGAATTTGCAGCCCATTACGAATGTCATAACTCAATTTAGGAATTGAGTTATGATCTCAAATTCTTACTGTAGAAAGTTTTAAGTGATTAAAAGAATCGCCAATTGGAATTTCGTCAATCGGATAAACGAGGAATTTTTAATGAATTTTTCCGTAAGCTGCAGTCAAAAGTGACGAATCTGATTGCAGCTTAGTAAATGAATTTTTACGAATTTTTGGTAAAGAGTTAGATCTTGAAATTTTAACACAAGGCCTAACCCTCTGAGAGGTACGCCACATAAAAAATCATAATCTTTGAAGACTTCTAAACAGGTTAAACAAGTCACAAAAAACAGCCCATTTTCAGTGATATGAAATGCCTAAATGAAATCGCGGCCTACTAATTAGTATGTAAAATTTGATTTCGTTAAGAGTTCGGATGAAATATGCCTAAGTGAGTTCATTGAACCAAATGTGCATTTGAATATGTTGATAAGTCAATTGACTTTTAAAAAGTCAAACCGACCAATAATTAGATCGAATGATAATTTTGATATGGACGAATGATAAATTCGACATAAAACCCGTAGGATGGAATAGTCGTAAATGATTATGACTAATCTAGCCGTCTTACGAATTGTGATGATGATAGTTTGACTCTAGACAAGCTAGATGAAGACTTGGGAAAGAAGCGGGTCAAACGGATCAAGTACGCGGAAAAAAAGCATAACCGGATGCAAGGTAAGTAAAGCTTACACCCTTTTGTAGGATATACATTTATTTATAAGTTATAAACACAACAAAGGTTATAATCGAAATACGGTTCCGACACAAATTGATATGGGTCGGAACATATCAAAAGATGAAAACCATGTTTAATGGTAAAAAGGGTTGAAACGGTATTTTGGTCATGTGATGAAATATATAAAATGAGTTTTCGAATTGTTACTTTATAAGTAAGCCTAAACGAAGTAAAAAGTGAAAACGACGATTTAGTCACGTATAAATGGATAAAAGTTGAAGTATAAAACGACACCAAGTGGCATAAGCCATGTTGAGTTAAACGTGTAAGAAACGGATTTAAGAGACACAACTAAATGGTGAGAAATCCGAAATGAATTACTTAACGAATTGGTAAATAAATACCATTTATATATAAGCGCAAAATGTTTGGTCGTTTAGACCAAACGGGTCAAATGGCAATGTTGATACCATTGACATATAACGACTAATAAGTGTTTGTCAAGTCTTATACTCGCAGGATAAAATGGCTTGCGAATTAGCGATGCTATGAATTAGTAAATCATTGAGACAAGGTATTAAAACGGGTCAAAATGTCAACCCGAGCCAAGTACGCATAAATAAGATTATAGTTAGACGAGCGATTTTGGTCAAATATTTATTGAAAGTCCTTCGTCGTTAAATGAGGGACTAAAATTGACCAAAACGCCTTTGATGGGTAAATCGGGAAAACGACCCATATGGGTTGATTAGGAAATTGCATTTTGATTGGGGAATCATTAAACATGAATATAAGTTATAGGCATAAACATTTGTGGATCAAATGCCTAAAATGGGCCAGTTGCGTAAAATGACTGACCGAAGGGTAAATTTGGGTTAATAAGTAGATATGCTAAATATACCACAAAAGTAGTTGTGGTGGAACCTAAGCATATATTTTAGATGTGGAATAACGATGTGTGAAAAGAAAAGAGTTAGTTTAGACTAAATAGCTTAAATTCCCCAAACGGGTCAAAAGTGCTAAAAAGGGATTTCAAGCCGAGAGCTTGAAATCTGAATTTTTGAAGTAGTTTAATATCAGGTATTGACTCCATGAGATGGAGAATTAAATTTTGAACGTGTAGGAAAAAGAATCGGGTAAAACAGACTTGTAGCTAAAAAGTTATGACACTTTAAAGTTCGATTTACGACTAAAACTATAGCTGGACAGACATGCAGGTTCCAGAGACGGACCTGCTGGAAAATGGTTTCCCCCGCGCCACGCGACGGAGGACATAGCCTGGGGCGCGACACGCGACAACCGTCGCGACACGCGACAGATTTTGCGAACGTCGTCGCGACACGCGACGGCTTATAATTTTGGAAATTGTTGTTGATCTTGTTGTTGGCTTATTTTGACCCACAAACTGGTTTGAAAATGTTTTTAAACGCCGAATGACTAACTCATTTCATGTTTTATGAAATGTAGGTATATTATCCAGCAACTGAGGGCGGTCAAGCTTGAAGAAGAGCCGAACACATGAAAAAGAAGCTTCCGCATGTTGTTTCGTCGTTAATTTTTAAACGGCAAATTTATTTACATTATGTTGTATTACCTTTAATGTAAAAGTTTTAAATAAACCCGTATTTTTATAAGTATGTTCTTTCTTATTTACACATTTAATTACCGATAATTATACGAAAACCTTAAATAAATAGACAGGGTGTTACAATGAGAGGATGAAAGTGTTAAAGATTAATGGATTATCCTCACAAAAGTCATGAACTTGAATGAATAAAATGTTTTCTTGTAAAATGATGATTAAAGTAAGATATAAATCTTGTAGATCTCATATTCCATGGATGATTTTTCAAGAAACCAAGTTAAAAATACAAGTTTCACTTAAACTTGGTTCTTAAACAAATAAACCTTATTTTTGGTGGTTAATAAAGTGTAGAGACACTTATGTAACAAGAAAAATCTAAGAAGAAACATTTTTATAAAATATGATTATAAGTTGTAAAGATCTAGATTCTTTAAAAATGATGTTTTTGAAGAATCAACCACACTTTAAAGGGTAACAAGACTTACTAAATACACTAGTAAGTTACTACATATTTTTATAAATATTCAAGTTCATGAAGTGGTAGTATATGCTTGTTTTTGGCAAAATTGGTAAGTAAAGATTGTTTGTTGTTGATTGTTGATTGATTGTGATGATTTACAAAAGAAAATGATATACCTTTAAGGAATGGAAACCTCCATTTTTAGGGGAAACTATGGCGATTTTTTTCTAAATATTAAACACTTAGAAAATTATTTCTAAACAAATTATTACAAGTGTGCTTTAAACCATGAATTTTTACATAAACTTTGCCATAATTTTTGTTACAAAAATTATAAATATTGGAGGTTGGTTTTTACAAATAAAAGTTACTAAATATGTATTTAGGAAATATATATTTAGAAGGCACCATGTGTGTGATTATTTGTGTATTATGTGTATTAGTTATATTATTTTAGGATAATGTAACTCATCAAAATACCAAGAAATTACAATCCAAAATATTACCAAAATTCCAAGGAATAAATATTCAAAGAATACCCAAAATACCGGTAAAACCGAACAAAGGAATATAACTCACAAAATATTCCGGAAATATTATTCAAGTGTATATTTTGGTAAATAATATTTTGGACATCAAGGGAATGAAAATGGGATTTTCATGAATTACTACAAAATATTTCATATTTTTTACAAGAAGGAAATGTATTATCTTTGGGCAAGTAAAAATATATATTCTTCTTGGAATTATTAGATGATATATTATTTTTGGAAGAAAATATATATTTTCTCAAACAAACATCAAATACATTATTTTTGGGAGAAAATGTATTCTCTTAAATAAACTTGAAATATATTATTTTTGGAGAAAAATAAGCTTATATATATTTTCTAAGTTAGACTTGGAAATATATTATTTTTGGAACTTATATGAAAATACAAATATTTTTGCCAAATGAAAATACAAATATTTTTGCCAAAAGAAAATTTATAAATAATTTTTCTAAGTAATACTTCTTAACATATATATTTTGGAAATATATATAGCGATGGATTTTTATTAAAGATATTATTCCGGGAAAAGTTAAATACAAAATTAAGTATAAGAATACTTAACAATTACAAGAAAATATGTATTCTCGTACGTATAAATACACTCCAGAATACGACACCAATACATGGCAAAAATATACAAGTATAAGAATACGAATACAAATACACCCATCCTTGGGAAGGATATTCATGTATAAATACAAAAGTGTGACAAGTTAAAATATACTGTTTTAACAATTATTCCAAAATTTAATAAATATAATTTAAGTTAAAATATTTATTATTTTAACAAATAATTATATAACTTTGAATAATATTAAAGACACAAAAAACGTAACTCAAAGACACTAACTAATACTAAATCAAGGCACGACCCACCCGGCTAATGAACCGTAGTACGCATGTAGGTAGTCGTGCGTTCTAGAGGAAGCTTTGAGTTACATTGGATTCGAAGAACGCAAAACTGTGAGTTCATGTTCCCCCTTTTCTTTTAACTGTTTTCAGTTTTATAACTTCGGGGGTGAAATACATGTTACAAATGTTTCGATGATTACAAATGGTATGGTTAGCTAAGGAATGAACTGCTAGATCATGTGAATGGATAGGCGATTGACTTAAGACCATTAATCCTTGTATAAGGACCTAGGGGCATGAGTGATAGATCTATTGGGTATTGCGATCCCCACCCATGGGCCTGCGAGTTGGCCGCATGTGGTGACTATGTCGTTTCGCCGGAGGGCCTGGTACGAAATACGCAGAAAGGGTTGAGTGCTTCCTATACCATGTCACTTATATTAATGTATTAGCTTCACATTAATTGATATGTTTTCCTTGTTGCTTCATACCAGATTACACATACATACATACATACATACATACATACATACATACATACATACATACATACATACATACATACATACATACATACATACATACATACATACATACTTACAAATGTTTTCAAGGATACTCGTGCACACATACAAAACACATGAACTCGCTCAACTTTTGTTGATGTTTTCAAACTACGTGTATTTCAGGAAATTAAGTATGGATCTGGCGGGCGTTGAAGTCACAAGTCATGTCTCTAATAAAATGTGTCATCCGAAGTCGAATGGTTTGAGTTATGTATTTTGTCTTGGATAAGATACATGGCTCGAAACCTAGTTTGGTTGTGTCTTTTGTGAAGTCCAGCATGGAACTTTAAGCTTTGGTAGTCAAGTGATCTAAACTTAGAGTCTTAGTTTGATGTTAAACAATGACGGTTGTATTATTTTGAAAACTATCTATGGATGAACATCTTGGTTTTATCATATAGTTGTTTGTTATGGTTGAATGCAATGATATTAAGCAAGTCACACCAAATCACGCTTCCGCAAAAATCAGGGTGTGACATCTACCAGGTGGGCGGGAAGGAGAATCATCGAAACTATCAAAATTAAGATCAAGCTCTTGATCACGAGCATCAGACTGAGCTTAGGACGAGGGTGTTCTTGCCCTTTTGGGTGAAGTTGATTCGCTAGCAGTAGGGACTCTCGCCCACTTAGAAGTGTACATACATACATCCCAACAATGCATGTACTTGAGCTCGTGCTTCTTGTTTTCTCTGTATGATACCATGACATTCTTGATAAAGTCGGCCTTGATTTCACCGCTCCTTGGTGAGTTCTTCGCCTTACTGAACACGGTGACGTGTGTATTTATGTCACCCCACTTGGACGAGAGGCTATCATTTTCACGATACACCTCCGCGCTTTGCATTTGCGTATGAAATGATTTCTTTATGGAATCCCAAAAATCTTTGCGGTGTCGTGAATTCCCTATTCCAAAAAAAAATTAGGCATTATAAAAAAATTATAATAAAACTGAAAACATTAATATTGTTATATAAAAAATACCTTGAATCGGATTTTCCGATTCGTCGATATAACATCTTGTCAAAGTAGTTTCTTCTTGAGGCATCCACTTTACTTGTGTTCGTTGAGCGGCCACTAATGCTTTCTCTTCATCCGTTTTTTTCTTGTGACATCTTTTTTGGCCGGTTTGGATGACGAACCACCAACGTCTTGCGGTTTTGTTTCGGGTACGGAATCAGATTGGGAAAGGTTAACTGGAATAGATGAATCGTCGTATGGAAAGTTCGTGAATACACGGTTTCCTAAATACGACGTGAATCCGGCTAGATCGGGACACGGTGAGTATACTAAACCAAAGGGGTTGGGAAAGGTTAACTGGATGATCGTGATTTGTTGGTTGGCGATTTTGTGGCGGGCTAGGGTTCGGGTTCTCTTGGTAACCAAAGGGGTTGATTGGGTCGTAGTTTTGGTTAAATGGATGCATTGTAAAGTATTAAGTGAGTTGAATTTATAAAAAAAAATATAGAGATAGAAGTAGAGAAGTCGAAAAAAATGGGTGAGTATTTATAATGTTTAAAAAAGAACTAATTTTTTAAATAAAGTAGCCATTTGGCAACGGCTAGCCCAAACGGTCATCTTTCACCAGCCAATCCAAGCCAGCCACCTCACCCCCTCCCTGCCCAACGCGAGGCTTCAAACCCACGCCAGCGGGGCAACGCCGTGGCCAACGCTGGCCCGGTGTGATTTAGCCAGCGTTGCCTGGCATCCCCCGCCCCAACCAACGCCCCACACCCCGTGGTCTTAGGGTGGTAGGGGCGCATCGGTGAACAAGGGCGATGAGTTGGGTTTGCCATGTGGCATACCGCCGCCGGCACCCTTGCGGTATTCGGCAACTTGTTTCAACGGTGAGTAGTCATCGAGTGTTTGATTGATAAAGTAGTCATTATGTTACCATTGTATTCTTGTCGTTTATATTGATACAATTTTCTTTATAAACAACACCATTTTTCACTTCTCTTCGCAATCAAAACTTCTATAAACCAAATCCTTTCTTTCACATTCCAAAAATCTGTTAGGATTGAACCCTACAAAGGAACAGTTGATGAAAGCCAAAACCGGATCAGATCAATGGATCCAGAATAAGCAGATGTTTATATACAAGCTTTCCCCTTGGAAGTGGCCCTAACAACTGATGACCTCCATCCACTGATGATCTACAATAACTGCTCTTCTTCAACTACTGCCAAAGACTGCTAAAGACTGTTGAAGACAAACTCTGATGCTCAATCTACTGATATGGGTCAAGCACTGCTGAAGATACAAAGTACTGCTGGAGTCATAACAGTGGAATGAGAAGCAGTAAATAGGTTATTCCTTTGTAATGTATTGTAATCAGTAGTTAGGAAACAGTGCTTGTAATATATCAGTGGTTGTAGGTTGTTAGGAGGTTAGATGTCACTTTCATGGTGACGTCAGCAAAGATGCCACAGTGGTTTGCTCGTGCCTATAAATAGAACAGTACCCTGTACTGTTTTATTAGCTCTTTCATCACTTGTCTTCCTGTACGAACAAATACTGTGAGCTCAGGCTGAGGGGGAGTTTGTTATACATGCATGCATTGTAATTGAAGCTTGAAATAAATTCAATCATTCGGTTCTATGTTAAAATGTGTGTTGAAAGCATTTCTCCTATTTGATTATCTATGAAAGTTTGTTTCTATTTATATTCCGCTGCACTTATTCTTATTCATCTTCTTAATTATCAAACAAAAATACAATCATAAGAAACTCAGTTCCTAACAAAATCTTACCCTATTTTCTTAAAAATGGTGGATGACATACCGCTGTTCATTCCATTCGACATTAATGAAGACGACGATTCTTCCTTAAGCGATAGTAGCTTAATTTTTTTTTCAAAAATCTCATCGAGCAAGCCGCACTAGAAGACACGGACACATCTAGTAAAAAAAAGTTGTCCATCTTGATCGAGAGAAATACCACGAAACCATTATGGAAGATTATTTTATCGAGGAGCCCAAATTCAACGAATAAGTTTTTCGTTATAGGTTTCGTATGTCCAAAAGGTTGTTTTTAAAAATTATGAGTGACGTGCAAGCGAATAATTCGTGGTTTCAAGAGGGCGTGGATGGGAAAATGAAGAAGAGTTTTACACCGTTGCAAAAGGTTACATCGGCAATTAAACAACTTGCAACCGGTAACCCTCCAGACGAGAACGAGTATTTAAATATGGCCGAAAGGACTTCCCGTGAGTGTCTAGAATATTTTTGCCAAATGGTATGTAATTTACATGCTTTCGATTTCTTACGTAGACCAACAAGCCACGACGTTGCGCTTTTGTACCAAGCTCATGAGGAGAAACATTACCTTCTTGGGATGTTGGGTAGCCTTGACTGTATGCATTTTGTTTGTAGAATGTGTCCAACAGAGTTGCGGGGCTAAGGATTCAAAGAAGTTTGAACCTAAGAAAGTTGAAAATTATACTGAAACTGATTTTCAAAAATCTGAACTGGATGCCAAGGCATTTAGCATCGTTGCATCTGCTTTGCCCAATGAAATCTATGTTGGACTGTTACACTGTAACAGTGCCAAGGAATTATGGGATGCACTTAAGGAACAATTTGGGGGAACTGAAGAAGTAATTGAAAATAACAGGGAAATTCTGAATCAGCGGTATGAAACGTTTTGTCATGTTAAGGGTGAAACATTAACACAACAATTTGAGCGATTCAGTTGTCTCATTAGTGAGCTAAGACTTGTTAATGTTGAGTTTGCAAAATCAACACAAAATAGCAGGTTTCTTAGATCACTGCCTGAAAAATGGGATACAATTGCCTTTGTGACCAGAAATGCTGTTGAGTTCAAAGATCTGACACTGACCCAACTTCATGGTAGACTCCTGACCTATGAAAGGGAGTTAAACCAGAAAAAGAAGTTGCAAGAGTCTGGCAAAGTTGCAGATGATTACACATTTGGCAACACAACTCTTCTGGGTCAGGAAGAGTCTGGCAGTGGTAAGGATCAGAGTTATGATCATTTTATTGACATAACTGTTGGTGGTAATTTCAACTCTGATCCGCACTCATCCAGTTATGCTTTCACAGCTAATGGAGAAAGCCAGATCTCTGATAATCTAAGCTTTGAACTCAATGACCTTCAGCACTTTGATCCCACTGACTTAGAGGAAATGGACATATTACACCAATTGGCTTTGCTAAGTGTTAGAACCAGCAAATTTTACAAGTGGACAGGGAGAAATTCCCAGGGTTGCATGAGAATCTAACAGTGGGGTTGGATAAGTCAAAAATCAAATGCTACAAGTGCAATAGGCTAGGTCATTTTGCTAGGGAATGTAGGAGTCAAACAACTGGACCAATCATCACTCACCCTAGTCCAAGACCACAAAATAACCAAGGCACTATGCAGTATACCCATAATACCCCTGCTGCCCATGTAAACACTGCTCATTATGCAAACCCTGTAACCCCTGTTCTAGTGCAGTATGTCCAAACCACTGTTCCTCAAATTCAGTATGTCCAAGCTCCTGTCCCTCAGGTTCAAGTGCAACCAGTTGCACCACAATAAGCTGCACCAGCAATGGTTCAACCAGATCAGCAAAGCTTTTTCACCCAAGGCTTTGTTGACTGGAGCAGCTTACCTGATGAGCTAGGTGATGAAATTTTTTCACTCTATGCTACTAATGATGCTTCTAATGATGATTACTGTTTTATGGCATTAGAGTCAATACTAGAAGAGCTGGATGCTGAAGAAGGACAGTTAAGTGCTGAAACAGTGGATGAAGTTGCTGAAGCAGTGGTTACTGCTGTTGTTGGTGAAATACTGCTGGGAGAAAGTTTAGAACCCCTGTTAGAACCATTGTCTGACCCCTGGTCTGAAGAAGAAGAGAAGAAACATGCTGAGAAGGAAGAGAAGGTGACTGATGAGAAAGAGCATGCTTGTGACTGTGCCATGATGGCTGCAGCTAAGGTATCATCTCAGGTTCTTAAAAATCTGTGTTCAGACAAATGCATCATAGCATTTGCTAACATCAAAGAGGTGAATGAAAACCTTAGGGATAAAGTGTTAAATGATGAAGTTCAATTTGAAAAGTCTTTAAAAGAACTAAAAATCAAATTGGCTGAAAAAGATAAAGAAATCTGCAGTCTCAAAGAAGAGCATAGCATAACCAAGAACCAACTCCAAACAATGATAGAAAAATATCAAGTTTGCAAAAAGGAGTTGGAATCCACCCAAATCACTTGTGAAAAATGGGTGGAATCTTGCAAAGGTTTTGAGATAATGCTTGAGAAACAGCTTGAAAGCAATGTGAAATTTGGCATTGGATTTAGAAAAAATGATCAAATTGAAAAAGATCAAACAATTCTGCAGGATTTGCAGGGATTTTCATTGAAGAGAGTTCATTGAACTTCACATTCAAAGTCTCTTCCACTGTTTTGGTCCTTGTGTTAAACACTTTGTAGGCCTTAGCAGTGGTTGAGTATCCCAAATGATATCCACTGTCTACTTTAGCTGCAAATTTTGAAATAGAGTCTTTTAAGTTCAAAATGAAGCATGGGCAGCCAAATACTTTAAAGTATGAGATCAGTGGTTTGATTTTATACAGTAGTTCATAGGCAGTCTTTTGATGCCTGGGGTTGATTAAAACTCTGTTCTGGACATAGCAAGCAGTGTTTACTGCCTCTACCCAGAAAGTTAATGGCAAACCTGAATCTGCATGCATGGTTCTGGCAGCCTCAATCAATGTCCTGTTCTTTCTTTGAACAACCCCATTTTTCTCTGGTGTTCTTGGAATGCTGTACTGCCTTACAATTACTTTTGACACACAGAAATCATCCAACTCCCTATTCCTGAACTCTGTGCCATTGTCACTCCTGAAGACTTTTACTAGTAAGTCAAACTGCTTTTCAACCTGTGTAACAAAGTCTTGCAGAATGCCTGCAGTCTCATCTTTGGAATGTAAAAAGTAAGTCTATGTAAACCAAGAAAGGTTATCTACAATAACCAAACAACATCTTTTCTTTTTTCAGACTCATGACTTTAACTGGGCCAAACAAATCCATGTGCAGCATTTGCAAGCACTTGGTTGTTTTGGACTCTTCAATGGACTTGTATGAGCTTTTATGTTGTTTTCCTTTTAAGCGGGAGACACAATGCTCAGGACAGGTGTATAGTTTTTGAGGAAGACCTCTTACTAACCCCTGTTTTGACAAGGCAGTGATTGTCTTGAGATTTGTGTGCCCCAATCTCCTGTGCCATAATTCTGTCTCTTTGTTAGAGGCAGCTGAGAACAGACAGGCATCAGTCCTGGGGCTCTCTTTTGATAGATCAACTACATAGACATTGCCACTCCTTTGAGCAACAAGTTGGGTTTTCCCATTTTTTATTATTTCTTCAATCTTTTTAACCATTTCTGGTCCAACAATCCTTTGTGAAGAATGAGCCATAGCCCTTATCACTCATTTGTGAGACACTCAGGAGGTTGAATTTTAGATTGTCTATTAGATTGACATTTTCAAACTAAACATTACCAGATTGAACTGTACCAGACCCCAGAACCTTCCCTTTACTATTATTACCAAAGGATATATCACCCCCTCCATGAGTTTTGAAATCTTTGAGAAGGGCTTTACATCCTGTCATGTGCCTAGAGCCTCCACTATCTACATACCAAAGACTATCTAAGCATGCAGAAGCTCCCTGCACATTGAGTAAAAGGTTAGTTCATTAGGGTCTCCAAAGCCAATAAGGCTTTGGATGGGGTCTCAACAGTATCTGTGTTAAGTTCAGGTGGATGGACAGTGGTTAGCTCAGGGGTTTGGACAGTTTTGGAACTGTTTTTCTCTAACCACTGCTGGGGGTCTTGCCCAATCAGCTGTTGATAACCAAAGGGATGCCTATTCACTCTAGCTTTAGAAGGCTTTTTGTAAACCTCATAAACATGCGGGACTCTTTGGTATGGTGGTTTACCTTTACCTTTTTGGTATTGGTTTGCAGGGGGTGCATCAGTCACCTAAACATCTCTTTTAACAGAGGTTTGGTTCAGCGGTTTTGTAACAGCTGTTTGAACTGGCATAAACAGTGGTTGATTCTTGGTGAACTTGACAGATGTTTTTGATGAACTCACAGGTGTTTTTGACATGTACCCTTCCATTTTGACCTCAAAGGATTTCAAGTACACACACTCTTGAGTGGAATGATTTGATTTCCCACAGATGGTGCAACTCACATAAGGCACAACAGTACTTGTTTTGTTTAGATCATAAGCTTTTAGATGAACACAATCTTTGGTCAAATGATTTTTCTTTTCACAAAAATTACCAAACAAGTTTTTAATCTTTTCTATTTTCTTCCTCTTTTCAGACTCCTTTGCAACAGAGTTTTGAACCATTGTTGGGATGTCCTTAAGAGGAATGACCTTGGCCTTGGGAGCTTTTACACCATCAGTGGTTGTGAAGTCCATTGGTTTAAAATTTTCAAGAATGTCACACTCATCAGACCATGTGGGTTTAAATTGGCATTTCTCAATTTCCTCAAAAGTTGAGGACTCTATAGATCTTTCCAAAGTGATTTTGTTACCAATTTTGTCAGTTATCTTAACTTCTTGGCCATTCTTGTTTGTTGGAATGATTTCAACAGAACCAGCTTGATTTGCTGCATTGTGATAAATTTACTTTTGAAAATACTGCTGTCAAGACTAACAGTGCAGGTCCATCAGAAACTCCTCCATCAGACAATGGGTATGAAGTGATCATTCCACAACAAACCTTCAAATCCATTGCCAGAGCAGCAGATGTTCAAAATAGCTGTCAAAGCTCAACCACTGCTACCTCAACAATTGTTGACCAAAGTAGCCCATTAACCCATGCTTCTACATCATCAAACACTGCTGATAAAACAGTGGATCAAAGTCAGCATGTTTTCACACCAGTTCCACCTATTCCTCCACCTCCATTTCAAGACACTATTGGATCATCAAAGTCACCAACAGTTGTTAGCTTAGATGATTCACATCTGCAGCCTTCACCATTAAATGCCATTGTCCCATACCAAGGAGATTTAGGTAGCGTTTGGTATGCTGGAATGAGAGGTGGAATGGAATGGACCATTGTGAGGGAATGAAAAAAAATAGTGTTTGGTTAGTCGATGGAATTGAATCGTCCATTCCAAAATGCATTCCATTCCCTCAAAATCATTCCATCCGTCTCCCCTGTTTTTTTCCATTCCATTCCCTCTTTACCCTTCATTAACAACACCACAACCCACCACCGTTGCTACCACACACCACCACCACCACCGTCATCTGCCGCCGTCACATACCTCCGCCGCCACCCGCCACTGCCGCTGCCACCACCTACCGCCGCCAACCACCTCCATCCTCGCCACCGCCGTCGCCGCCACACACCATCGCCACTACCACCTCCGATCATCGCCGCCACCATTGCCACTGCCACCTCCGATCAACGCCGCCACCGCTATCAACCGCCACCACCGCTACCGACCGCTGTCACCGCTGCTACCACCTCCGACCACTCCTACCACCACCATCACCACCGCCGCCACCTACCTTGTAACACCTCGAAAATTCACGTCCTATAATGTGTTGACACGTGTCATATGTTTGAACGTATGAAAGAATGTTCTGAAAGGACTAAAGTTGACAAACATGAAAAGTATATGAAAATACGAGTTCTAAATGTCAACAGTGAATAAATATATTGTACATTAACCCTACATGATGCTCATACCTTCAAACGAATAAATCATGGATCATACGAAGCTAAATATGAAAGAAAGTGTGAGATTACAAACTACAGGGGTTAAATGTGTCAACATGTTTAAGTTATACCTCTGAGTGACCTTTTAACAAACCCGAAGCTTTGGAACGGTTAATTATGCTCACTATAATGCACGATCTAAATTTCATAAAGTTTCGTTATCGTATGAGAAAGTTATGATCAAATTCGTATGCGAGGGGTTAAAGCGTTAACGTTGAAAAGTTATGACTTTTCGGGGAATAACAAGGTGACCAAGGACTTAGAAAAGTGGGTACAAGTCTTAAAGCCCTTGTAGGTAAATAAGAAGGGGTCAAATTGCAAGAAATAAGCTTAGTTGACCTTTCGAAAGGCCAAGAGACGAGATGCAACAACTTGAAAACGTTTTTGCCTGATCAGAAGGCCCAAGCGGGCCGCGTAACCCATAACAACATCTTACGCGGGCCGCCTGGCCCGCCCAGATATAGAAACATCAGACAGAAGCCTGATTTCGCGCATAAACCGACTTTAACAGATATTTTCACTTTGTGGGCGACCCCTAAGTGACTCCTAGAACCTTAGGGACATCTGTTGATGATCCATTATCAGTTGTAGCTCTTGTTGTCAAAGATCTAAGTGCTTTTGAGCACTATAAAAGGCCATGATGTTGCAACAAGTTCTTCACACCTTCCATCTGCACTTTGGAGCATTTCTGGAGCTAAAGACTTCTCTCTAAGCTTCATAAATCGTGCATAGGACTCTTGTAAGTATACTTAATCTTCCTTAGTTAAGTTTTTACTTAGTTTAAGCTTAAAAGTCAAACCGTCGTAATTAACGGTTGACTTAACGATTAATCATTGTTGGTCCAGTGATTAGTCGAATTGAAAGTAGTTATAAGTTGGTAATTATGTGGGAAATAAACCCTTAAAAGGGCACCCTCTGATTCCCACTCTAACTAGGTCAAATGTCGGGTCAAACTTGTTATTAAAAAGTCAACAGAATGCTTATTTTCTAATTTATGCATAATTAGCAATGTAGAACACATACAACATGTTTGATCATTTATATAACTTGGAAATTAGTATAAGAACATGTCTAAACATGTTCAACCCGACAATTTTCTGTTTAGACCCGGTTCGGAACCGAAAGTCGCAAAGCTTTGACTTTTGCTTTGACTTCAGTTCTGACCCGTTATGTTATGTTTTAGAAATACCTTAGAGCTTTAATTGGACTAGGTTACATGCTAGTATAACCCTCTGTGATTATACACCTTGGTTCATTAGTTATCCAATGTAACACCCCGAAAACGGGTTTGGTAATTAAACCTCGTTAATACTAGGAACGGGTAAAATACCGTTAGTGGTAAAATTAACCCGGTGAAAATTAGGATTTTAATAAATAATTTTATGTTAATAAAATTAGATAGAGAATAAACGCTTTGAGAAAACGAAGCGTATATAAAGCCCGAGTTAACGGGACTTAGAAATACTATGGGTTATGACTTCCCCAAACCCATTAAGTAACTAGGGATATCAACCTAGTTGGTTAAGTGTTGTTAAAATAATAAAAGAAACAAGAAATAGATAACCCTTTAAATAACTTGGGTAAATTGAGGGACTAAACCTGGGCAAATGAGATAAAGTTTTATCAAAACAAAATAAATAAAGAAAACACACACATACGTGTGTGTGTGTCTGCGATTTTAACCAGAGCCAGGAAGGCTGTCTTGCTCAAAACCCTAAAGTGCCAAGAATCACCAAATTGAAGGGCAGAACTAGCTCAAATCAGATGCATGAACACGAATTCATGATCACCTAGTCATGAGGATTACAAGGTATGTCGAATTTTACGATTTGGTGATACTTTGAGATTATGATGAATAATCAAAATCGAAATTCTGGAATGAATGTTGAATCTATGAGTGTTGTTGTGATTATATCTTAGTTTAGAAACAA
Organism: Helianthus tuberosus; assembly: GCA_030545235.1. NCBI lineage: Eukaryota > Viridiplantae > Streptophyta > Magnoliopsida > Asterales > Asteraceae > Helianthus > Helianthus tuberosus. The sequence goes on along the minus strand of CM060424.1, from coordinate 174,180,393 downwards.
ACCCTAGTAGAAAACTTGATGAATTGTTGTCAAAACTAGGGATTTGATAATTAACCTACTATGAGCTAAGTGGGTTTTGATTTTTGTAGTAAAGATGATGATATGTTTATGCTAGAAATCATCATAGTTGATAGTAGAAACAAGGTACTTGAACAAATTAGGTGTTTGGGTACATAAATCATAATTGCTATGAAATGGGTTTAGTTGATTTGAAGGAATTAATGTTACATTGGTGTTTATAAACGCCATACTAACTCGTATGAATGAACTACTTGAACAAAATAGGGATTTTGTTAAGAGTTCATAATTGATTAGAAGTGAGTCTTGACACAAGAATTGAACTCGTGATTTATGATTGAGTTTAAAGAGAAAAATAGTCAAAGAATCATAAGGTGTGAAAGTCATGATTTGGGATGGCTAATCTAACAACCTTGTGAATAATGAATGATAGTTGGCGCTTAACAAGCTAGGTGAAGCTTGGGGAGAAAGCGGGACGAACGAGTCAAGCATAAAGGAAAAGCGTATTCGGGATGCAAGGTAAGTGAAACTTACACAATTATGTAGAATACTTGTTTATTCTATACGATATAAATGTGATAACGATAATATAGAAAGTATGAATTTCCGATGCGATCGATATGAGTCGGAACATATAAAGATGATAAAAACCTTGGTTTATGGCAAAAAGGGGCAAAACGGTAAATAAATCAAGTAGTGATTAAATATTATGAATTCCCGTTAAGATTACCTTGTAGTGTAATCTAATAATGATAAAAAGGATAAAATGGAAATAGGTCAAGTGTTGACTAATGTAAATCGAAGTTAAAAGAATACCCATGGCGTAAGCCGAAATGGGTTGAAATTGTAAGAAAAGAGTTTAAAAGAAAAAGGGTATGATAATAGAATCCGGGACGGGTTGGATGTATGAGTTGGAAATCAAAAACAATGTTTTTGATTAAACAGATAATGTTGGGCATATAGTCCAAACGGGTCAAATGGTGATGACACCATTTGACAATATAGACTAATGTGATTGTTAAGTCTTATGTTATCAGGAGCGATTAGCAAAATTGGATAATCGCGACGCCATAGAATATTGGTTAATTAAAGCAAGGTATAAGTCGGGTCTATTTGTTGACCCGGGCCAGGTACGTATATATAGTCTTATAGTTAAAAGTGCAAAGATTGGTCAAGTAATTAGTGAAAGTCCTTCATCGCAAGTTGAAGGACTAAAATCGACCAAAAAGCCCTTGATGTGTCAATCGGGCAAACGACCCTTAGAGGTTGTTTAGAAACTTATATTATGACCATTCAATCCTCGGATGCGCATAAAAGTTGTAGGAATAAACTTTCTAGGGTTAAACGCCTTAAAATGCGTCTTGCCGTAAAATGGCATATCCGAAGGATAAAATGTGGAATAAGTATTTAAGTACGATAAATCCACCACAATTATAATTGTGGCGTAAGACTATTCAATATAAATAGGTGGACTTATGTTGCATACAAAGGACGAGCGTAAATTAAGCTTAAAAGTACATAAATACCCTTAACGGGTCAAACAAGCATTTAAGCGTAAACGGGTTTTTATTATGTAAGAAACCCGTGATTTGAGATTAACAAGATAGGAGACATTAAAACTATGAATTTCATAAGTTTAAAGATCAAGTAAACATGTTTGATGATGAAAACATGAACGGGTCAAAAGTTGGTAAAAAGGGAAATAAGCCGAAGAGTTAAAAATCTGAAATTTTATTATGTAGGATGTTGGATTTCAACTCCATTAGATGGAGAATTAAATTACGGACGCGTAGGAAAAAGAATCGGGTGAAACGGACCAATAACGAAGAAGTTATGACCGTTTCCGTAAAGTATAGCGTTGCTGGGAAAATGCAGGTCACAGATCCGGACCTGCTGGAAAACGCGAACCCCCGCGCCACGCGACAGATGTGCTTAAATCTGTCGCGACACGCGACGACATGATGCGGCCCGCGTAAGATGATGTTAAATCTGACGCGGCCCGCGTGAGATCCCAAAGCTGGCAAATTTGATTCTTTTGTCAGTTTTCGTATCCGGACTTGTTCTAAACCCATTTTAAGCTCGTATAACTAATCATTTCATGGTTTATGAAATGCAGGTATAATCTGGAACTCCGGACGATAATCAAGCTCAACAAAGAACCGAACACAATCAAGAATCAAGCTTCCGCATGACGTTTCGTTATTACTTTTAAATGACGAACTTAGTTACATTTTGTTCTAAACTTTTAAATTGTAAAAGTTTTAGATTACTAGTATTTTCTAAGAATACTTAATCGTATTTACATGTTGATTTCCGTTATTTATACGAAAATCTTTGAAATAATAACAAGGGTGTTACATCCAATTAATATGCATGTTTCCGTTAATTACTCATATGTTGACCATTATGCCCTTTTCACCTTAAAACGTGATTTTTGAAAATGTAAAACTGTAGAAACCTTAGTTACTGATATATAAACTTGTACCCAAAGTTTGACATCAGTTTGAGATGTAGTTTGAGAGTTATGCTCATTAGCGTAAATTGAAAGTTTTATGTTAATTAAACGGCGTAATTAGCGTATAGCCTATTTAAACTCACTTTTTGATATCAAACTCTTTACCCACTGATGTAATATATTATTTTGGGATTTTTGAAGATTTTTAATTAATTTTAGGCTGAGCATAACTTAGAGTCGTAGGCTTAATCCGGTAATTGTCGGTTTTGCCCTTACGGGCTATAAAATGAGTTTTACATATCTAATTGACTCCAAACCTTTTTCTACTGATTAGATATGATAAATAAATTATTTTAAACCTTCTAGAATAATAAAAATATCAATTTTCTATATAGAACCCGGAAACGGCTTCTAATCGCCTTTTTAAGCGTTTTTAACGCATAGTATGTACTAGAACTATTTTAAACATACAAGGGTTGATACCTACTGATATTTTAGGTAAATTATAATATTTTCATAGTAAGCAAAAGTTTTTTAACTCAGACTTCAGTTTTGAGCTTTTCGGCTTATGTGAAATTACCAAAATGCCCCTACGGTGCATAGTTTGGTTATAATTGATAAATTTCACATATATACTTTACCCTACTGTTATAACCTAATAAATTAAGTATTTTTTCTGATTACATCAGACCTGTAACTCAGGTTAATACTTAATCTCTTTTATAATCTTTTAAATGACCAAACTACCCCTACGGGGCATAGTTTGTGTTTAAATTCGTTTCGGGCATAATAAAAGACATCTTACTGATGTCACAACATATTTGAAGCATATTAACTTAGGAAACCTGTATATGGCTCTTACGTTCACCCGTTACGCTTATTACGCGTTCGGTTCGGTTTATGTAACTAGTTTGCATAAATTAGCCGAAACGGGTCAAACCTTATCGGTTTTATCTCAAAATCCAGAATGTGTATAATGTACCCATATTAAGCAAGTCTTCAAACTTGTCGGGTCTAAATCACATTCTATCCGGTCTTCGCTTAATCGTGCGTACGAACCGTATCTTTGAAACTAACTGGTCTAAGCTTAAGCTTAATTAAAGACCCGTTAGGATTCTAATAGGTTATTATAAACCTTCGTTCCAGATTAGGAGGACCAGTAAAAGCTACTTGCATTTGCTTATTGTGATTATTACTTTGCTCAGGTAAATACTTTTAACTTATTTTCCCTATACGGGCTTGGGTTACGGTATATAAAATACCGCTTGGTCGGGCATCAAATCTTCCATCGTTAGGTGGTTAATTGAATAATTTGATCGGCCCGTTTAAATTGTTTTGTTTACTTAAAGCCTTTGGGGGGTTAATGACCATGTCCCGGATATCCTTGGCATCATTTTACGAAATGGCCACGACCTAAGCGCGGAGTGTAGGCGTACACTCGTCAGTGCATAAATAGTTGATGTGGTGTGTCTATTGATCTTTAACCCGGCACGCTCCGGGCTACTGAACGCATAAGGAACATGTAATTCTTTTACAAGATTATATATTTAAATAATTATCCCAAGTTATAAAATGTTTATGCCACGTGCATCCAAATCAATTTTCAATCAGTTTTAAAATGAGTCAGTTGATTGTATTTACCAGTGTAAACTGACGTATTTTCCCAAAAAGATTAAATGCAGGTACTAAGCGTAATAGGCTGGATTTCTCCTTAGCATCAATAGAAGTCTCGCAAGCTTAACATGCCTAAAAGTCTGTTGAACTATTGTTTCCATTTTATTTTCGATCCGTCTGTGGATAAACAATCGACAGTTGTGATATTTGATATTACAATATTATATTCGGTTGAATTATATCTTTCATTTGCTTCCGCTGTGCATATTAAATATTGTGTTGTTTGACTATTATGTTGCCAACCACGTCACGATACTCCCCACCGGGCCCACCGGTGATACGTGGAAATCTGGGGTGTGACAGGTTGGTATCAGAGCCAACACTGAGTGAATTAAACACTAGCCTTTTGTGTTTAATCTCAGTTACACAATTGCACATTCCAAAAACGTTCGAGTCTAGACATATAACATAGGACAAATTCCACTTTGTTTGGTTTTGTTTTGTCCTTTATTTTATATATTCTTGTCGTTATCTTATGTTGTATTGACAGGATTAAAAATGCCGCCAAGATTCTTCCGACGTAGAGGACGAGGCAAGGGGCCAATCACCGCCCCCAATGACGACGAGGCCGGGCCATCGCATATGCGAGCTCCTTCGACAACCGTGAGTGCCGATCCTCGCGAGAACAGGAGAAACCTATTCGAGCCTGCTAGACGATCAGTATCGCACAGTTCGACACCTCCCATCCATAACTCTTACGGGCCACAGTCAGAAAATGAGTCCAATAACCCTCAACCCTCCTATATACCCCTTCAGCGATCTTTATCGCACCATTCTTTTGGAGACCCTACACCTGCCTTCAGGGGCCGGTTTAACCCGGCCAACTACATACAAGAGCCAGTGGGTTTTAACCCATTGGGGCCAGAGGATCATTTCTCTGGCGATCATGCGGAGGATATGGACGAGGACACGGATCCCGTCGAACCTGCCAGTGGTACACCGAACCATCCCATTGAGATTTCGGATGGCTCTTCTTTTCACGGATCACCCTACGGTGGTCCAGACAGCTTTCAGGCGAGGTTTACTCAGCACGAGTGGTACTTCACACCCTCGCATCATTCGTCGCCTCATCAGCAGCAGCAGCAGGATCCCTCTGTGGATTCACGGTTTGTGGCAGTCACGCCACCGCCTCCACCGCCACCAGTTCAGCCGGCACCTCCGCAACCGCCAAGGCGTAGGAGAACCGGAGCACGCATGTCTGCACGAGGAGGTGACTTTCATTTTAGCTCCCCTCGACAATCAAGTGGCAGTCATTATCCGCCACTTCAAGAAGATCCACAAATGGGTGGACCTTCAAACCCCGTTGCACAGCAACCACCACCGATGGGTTTTGATAACCCGATTCCAGCATACACGGGTTCGATGGCATACAACCCGTTTGAGCAGCCCGCTCACACCAACTATGGTTACGCTGAAGCCGACCCATACATGGTAGCGGCCAACTATAACGCCCTTCATCCTGAAGGACAGTATGGAGCTCCTTGGGGAGTAGGATACCCGACTCATGGGTACCAAATACCTACTAGACCTATTATTCAGCAACAATCGCAGCCGCCAAGGTTCTCCCCACCAGAGCGTGAAGAAATCCTGCAAAGGTTGGACCAGGTCGAGCGAGACTTTCACCGAGATCGCAGGGAGCGACAGACCTTCTTCCAAGGATTGACAAGCCTAATAAAAGGGAAGAGCAAGAAGGACCATTGAATCCTTCCACTGTTGTTGTAATTTCCTTGTACCAGTTGAGCCCCTGCGTGGGCCTGTCTTGTTGTATTAGCCCCTGCGTGGGTATGTATGTTTGTTTGTTTTGACCCCTGCGTGGGTCTATCTTTCTGTTAACCCCTACGAGGGTATGATGTTTGTTTAAGTCCCTGCGTGGACTAGTATGTTGCTTGACCCCTGCGTGGGTAACTTGTTTGTCTAAAAAAGTCCCGTTTAGGGCGACGTGTAATCTATTAATAATTAATGGAATGTTAATTTATAAATTTCATTTTTGCCATTATATGCATAAATATTATATATGAAATAAATAAATCAAAATCATTCCTTTTAATAATGATCTGTGATGTGTGTAAAATGCAACATATAAATTACATCAAATGAGGCATAAAACTAACCCTTTTTAAGTACTAATGTTGGAAAAAGAGTGTTTTTGTCTTCCTTTTGAATTTTCAGGATTAAATGAGCTCAAATTCACAAAAGAAGCAAAAAGACGACTAAATCTAACATAAATACAAGAAAAGGAACATAAGTGGACTGCCCGACCCCTCAACGGCATCTTCCCAAGCAAAATAGAGAAGGAAGAAGACTGAACACGCCCCGTGCTCAGCCAGCACGGGGCCGTGCCCAAGAAGCAGCAGAAAAGACAAACCTATAGAAGCTTCTATTGCCCACCACGGGCCGTGTCCAGTGAACACGGGGGCGTGGCGAAAGTACAGCAGGCACATTAATTGTAATTGCGAATTACAATTAATGAAGAGAGAGAGTGTCAGACAGGCACGGGGGTGTGTCCAGCGGACACGGGGCCGTGCCCAGCCTTCTGTTCAGCCTATAAATATGAGTGCTTGGTTTCATTTCAACTCATCCCTTGGCACACCACCTCTCTCACACTTCACCCACCACCCACCACCACCATAACACCATCATCCACCACCATCATCCATTGTCCATCATAGAGTGTGTGAGTCGTCTCGGGATCCAAGATTGATCGTAAGAGTTCTTGACAATCAAGGCCATGTTTGCCTAAGTCTCTTACATCACTTGGTGAAGACAAAGTGTCTAGTATAATACTTTTTATTTCTAATCTTTTGCACTTTTTATTTGGTTTTGTATTAATGACTTTAATAACTAGTTACTTATGTTGAAGGTGATCTTTCCTTATCGTTTGTCCGTGGTGTCTTGGCATTATTTTACTGTCTATATAAAATAAAAGATTTTCACCATTCATATCTCCACGGTCTATATGGAGGTATGTTGGCTACCTGGTCGGGGGTTAAGGGAACGGTTTGGTAAAGGTCTTGCCATTGTTCAGCGTTTAGAGGTCCTGCAATGGACCTGGTTCAAATTTAGTAGGACCTCCTTCAATACTTCACGGTATTGGATGGCGGGGGTCCAAACTCTTTGATCCCCTCATAAGTTAACTACTATTAATACTATAACCCGGCTATTTAGGACTGTATCCCTGCTGACTCAGACTACTTAGCCGAGGGTAACGTCACCGCCAAAAGCGGGGCCTACCATAATATTGCATTAATAACTTAATTCATTATCTTCCAATAATCCACCCTTTTAGGATTGTATCCTTGCTGACTCAAACTACTGGGGTGAGGGTAACGTCACCTTCAAAAGAGGGGCCTACTACAATAACGAAGATAATCTCTTAATTATGTGCAAAAGTGCGGAAATAATCAAAGGTTATACTAGACACGAGTCGGAACCAGGTGATTCATCTTGTCTATCTGTTTTTTCTTTTATTTTACTTTTCAGCATTTTAGTTAGTTTTTATTTTTCTTAGTTTAAAACATTTTTCTAAACTTTTTATTTTGATTAGACGTTGAGGATAAACCGGTACTAAAAGCTCTTGTGTCCTTGGACGACCTCGGTATCTTGCCAACACTATACTACGCTCACGATGGGTGCACTTGCCCATATGTGTGTTTAGTGTTAGTAAAATATCGTGTTTTATAAATTTAAAACTTGGCTAAAAATAAGTGTTAAAGGGGCTTAAAATATACACCTAATATATATAACACTTTACCGCACATCAATCTGCCTATTAAATATTGAATAAGAATCTTAAGAGTGAAACCTAGCCTGAGTGTCATTGTAAAGACCTGGCCAAAATGGTAAGACCTGTTTAAAAGATTCAAACCCCTGTTAACATCTGTAAACATGTTAACACTCCTGGCAGATGTGATTCGTTAAAATCACACACGTCATTTTAATGGGATTCTTCAAAGGATTCCTAACCCAACTTAATGATCTCTGAATCATGGGTTTAAATCATCAATTAAGATGATCATATTTTGACCATACGTTGGTAATATAGTGCCTACGGGCCTTGCTCATTTCTATATGAGCCAAAAGACAGTGGTAGCGATGACTCCCTGTCCGAAAAAGGTAATGAACTATGTTCAAACTTTAAAAGCCTTGATTCTCTGAAATCATAGCTTATAATTTAAAATTGTCCTTGTGACTAGGCCTTATGTGCTAATATATATTGTTATTGTTTATAATTAGGATAAATTATAATAGAAATCCTAAATAAATGTGATTAATAAATTAACCAAATGTGGTCTCTGTTTACCATGGTTAATGAATTACCCTAAGGGGCAATTCCATAATAAACTCCCAAATAAACTATTGTCCTTGTTTTCTGTAACAGTTCAATTAAAATGGCTGACTCGAATGAAATAAATAGTCACCCAGTGGAGAATAATGATAACGCTCGAATTAATCTAACGGGTGCTGAATTGAAAGCGTTGGTAGACCACGCAGTTACAAAGGCCTTAGAGCGGCAGTACGAAGAGTATAGTGGGACTCGGAGTAGGACCCTATCTACACCGCATTCAAAGCCACCTTCCAAGAAGGAAGAACCCAAGAAAGATGATGATAGACTCTCCTCAAACCACCACAGTGCTCCATCTCAACAGATTGTACTAAATCAAGAACCTCGTAACAAGGGTTGCTCCTATAAATACTATGTTTCATGCAAGCCCAGGGATTTCACTGGGGAAAAGGGAGCCATTGACTGCATGACGTGGTTAGATGAGATGGACACAGTTGTGGATATCAGCGGATGCACTGAGAGGGATGTGGTCAAGTTTGTGTCGCAATCATTTAAGGGTGAAGCCTTAGCCTGGTGGAGATCTCTGATTCAAGCCACTGGGAAGATCCCATTGTACAACATGTCTTGGGAACAATTCGTTGCCCTCATCAGGGAGAACTACTGCACTCAGCATGATGTTGAGAAGATAGAGTCTGATTTTCTATCATTGGTTATGCAGAACCTAGATTGCCAAGCTTACCTCACGAGCTTTAATACCATGTCGAGGTTGGTTCCGTATTTGGTGACCTCGGAACCCAAACGAATCGCTCGTTTCATTGGGGGTTTAGCCCCCGAGATAAAGGCAAGCGTGAAGGCCTCTCGGCCAGCTACTTTCAGATCTGTAGCTGACATATCTTTGTCCCTCACTCTGGATGCGGTCAGACAAAGATCGCTGAGGAACAAAGATGCTGAGAAGAGAAAACGTGAAGATGATAATTCACGGAGGTCAAACAAGAAGCACCGCGGAAACGGTGATAACAAGAAGGGGTCTGAGTCAAGGAAAGATGGGCATCAGTCTGGTGAGAAGCCCAAGTGCAAGATTTGCAAGAGACAGCACTTTGGAAAGTGCAGGCTCGACTCGAACTCGCAGACTCAGTCAAGAACTTTTGCTTGCGGGATATGCAAGTCCAAGGAACACAAGACCTTGGATTGCAAAAAGTTGAAGGATGCAACTTGCTACAGTTGCAATGAGAAAGGGCATATTAAAACCAACTGCCCTAAATACGCCAAGAAGCCTGAAGAGGCCAAGAAGACCAATGCTAGGGTCTTTAGGATGGATGCGAAGGAGGCTGTGCAAGACGATAACGTGATCACAGGTACCTTTCTCATAAATGACATCTATGCAAGAGTACTTTTTGATTCAGGCGCAGATAAATCATTTGTAGATAATAAGTTTTGCAAATTACTGAATTTACCTGTTAAAACCTTAAGCGTAAAGTATGAGGTGGAGTTAGCTGATGGCACCATAGAAACCGCCTCAACCATATTAGATGGATGTTTCATATCCATTAAGAACCACTATTTTCCTTTGTCCCTACTTCCTTTGAAGTTAGCTGGTTTTGACATCGTTTTAGGCATGGACTGGTTATCTCATAACCAGGCCCAGATTTTCTGCAATAAAAAGCAAGTGGTGATCAAGACTCCGTCTGGCGAATCACATACCATTCAGGGAGATACCCGTTATGGATTGCCTGAGCAAGTGACTATGCTCAAGGCCTCAAAGTGTTTGAAGAAGGGTTGTGTCATCTACATGGCACAGGTGACTATTGATGAGCCGAAACCCAAGATTGAGGATATCCCCGTCATTTCTGAATACCCAGAAGTGTTTCCTGAAGATCTACCTGGCTTACCACCAGATAGGCAAGTGGAATTTAGAATTGACATCATCCCTGGAGCAGCACCTGTTGCTAGAGCACCTTAGAGGTTGGCACCAACAGAGATGAAGGAATTGAGAGCACAATTAGATGAATTGCTAGCTAAAGGTTTCATTAAACCTAGTTCGTCTCCTTGGGGAGCACCAGTCTTGTTTGTCAAGAAGAAGGATGGATCGATGCGTCTGTGCATCGATTATTGTGAGCTTAATAAAGTCACGATAAAGAATAGGTATCCTTTGCCCAGAATCGATGATTTGTTCGATCAATTGCAAGGGGCAAGTTATTTCTCAAAGATTGACTTGAGGTCAGGCTATCACCAACTGAAGGTTAGAGATGAAGACGTACATAAAACTGCATTTAGGACTCGTTATGGTCATTACGAGTTCCTAGTGATGCCTTTTGGGCTCACTAATGCACCGGCCGCATTCATGGATCTCATGAATCGCGTTTGAAAGCCTTACTTAGATAAATTCGTCATCGTTTTCATCGACGACATTCTCATTTACTCGAAGAACCAAGCTGACCATGAGAAACACCTTCGTTGTATTCTCAAACTCCTGCATCATGAGAAACTCTATGCCAAATTCCCCAAGTGTGAATTCTGGCTTCGAGAGGTCCAATTCCTTGGACACGTGGTTAGCGAGCGTGGTATCCAAGTGGATCCCGCTAAGGTGGAAGCTGTCATGAACTGGCAAGAGCCAAAGACGCCTACAGAGATTCGTAGCTTTCTAGGCTTAGCAGGATATTATAGGCGTTTCATTGAAAATTTTTCAAGGATTGCTGCACCCCTAACTTCCTTGACTAAGAAGAAAGTAAAGTTCATTTGGGGCCCTAAGCAGCAAGAGTCCTTTGATATCCTTAAGCAGAAGTTAAGCAACGCTCCTGTACTGACGTTGCCTGAAGGTATCGAAGAATTCGTGGTTTACTGCGATGCATCACACACCGAGATGGGATGTGTGCTTATGCAGAGAGGCAAAGTTATTGCCTATGCGTCACGGCAGTTAAAGGTGCATGAAAAGAATTACACCACCCATGATTTGGAGTTGGGTGCCGTTGTATTTGCACTAAAACTATGGAGACATTATTTTTATGGTATCAAGTGTGTGATCTATTCTGATCACAAGAGCCTTCAACATCTGTTTAATCAGAAGGATTTAAACATGAGGCAGCGCCGATGGATGGAAACGTTGAATGATTATGATTGTGAAATCCGATACCATCCCGGCAAGGCGAATGTAGTCGCTGATGCATTGAGTCGAAAGGAAAGGGTAAAACCCATCCGAATCAATGCCAAGAGCATTGAAATAAAGAACAGTTTGAATGAAAGGTTGTTAGCTGCACAGAAGGAAGTTGTGTTGGAAGCTAACTATCCTAACGAAAAGCTAGGGGTAACTGAGGAGCAGTTATCTCTTGGCAAGGATGGAATTCTTAGATTGAATGGACGAATATGTGTTCCAATTTATGGAGGACTTAGGGATGTTATCCTCCAGGAAGCCCATAGTTCCAAATATTCCGTTCATCCTGGAGCTAATAAGATGTACCAGGATCTAAGGGCAAACTATTGGTGGATAGGCTTGAAGAAGTCTGTAGCTACCTATGTAGCTAAATGCTTGACGTGTGCACAAGTTAAAGCAGAACATCAAAAGCCGTCAGGTTTGCTACAACAGCCTGAACTTCCTACGTGGAAGTGGGAAATGGTAACTATGGATTTTATCACCAAGTTACCTAAGACAAGGAAAGGAAATGATACCATTTGGGTGATCGTAGACAGACTGACTAAGTCAGCACATTTCCTACCCATTAAGGAGACTTATAGCTCCGACATGTTAGCCCAGTTGTACGTGGATAAGATTGTAGCCTTACATGGAATACCTGTGTCTATTATCTCCGACAGAGATACTAGATACACGTCACATTTTTGGAAAAGTTTCCAACAATCTTTGGGCACGCGTTTGAATTTTAGTACGGCTTACCATCCTCAGACGGACATGCTTCGAGCATGCGTTATTGATTTAGGTGGTAGTTGGGATAACCACCTACCATTAATCGAGTTCTCCTACAACAATAGCTACCATACCAGCATTAAGGCTGCGCCTTTTGAGGCATTATACGGTAGAAAGTGTAGAACGCCCGTCTGTTGGGCGGAAGTTGGAGATGCCCAATTATCAGGACCAGAGATAGTCTTTGAAACGACAGACAAGATTGTCTAGATTCGTGACCGTCTCAAAGCTGCCCGAGATAGGCAGAAGAGTTACGCAGATCCAAAGCGTAAAGCTATGAAATTTGAAATTGGTGACAAAGTGTTGCTGAAAGTATCACCCTGGAAGGGAGTGATGCGATTTGGTAAGAAAGGCAAGCTAAGCCCGAGATACATAGGACCTTTCGAGGTCAACGAACGTGTCGGGTCAGTTGCCTATAAGCTAAACTTACCTGAAGAGCTCAGTGGTATTCATAATGTATTCCACATCTGCAATCTGAAGAAGTGTTTCGCTGACGAATCACTGGTCATACCACATACAGATGTGCATATAGACGAGAGCTTAAAATTTGTGGAAAAACAATTGACGATTGAAGATCGACAGGTTAAGAAGCTTCGAAGGAAGCATGTGCCTATTGTAAAGGTAAAACGGGATGCCCGTAGAGGTCCCGAATACACGTGGGAGGTTGAGTCCACAATGAAAGAAAAGTACCCTTATTTATTTCAGTAAATCTCGAGGTCGAGATTTCTTTTAAGGGGGTGATGATGTAACACCTCGAAAATTCACGTCCTATAATGTGTTGACACGTGTCATATGTTTGAACGTATGAAAGAATGTTCTGAAAGGACTAAAGTTGACAAACATGAAAAGTATATGAAAATACGAGTTCTAAATGTCAACAGTGAATAAATATATTGTACATTAACCCTACATGATGCTCATACCTTCAAACGAATAAATCATGGATCATACGAAGCTAAATATGAAAGAAAGTGAGAGATTACAAACTACATGGGTTAAATGTGTCAACATGTTTAAGTTATACCTCTGAGTGACCTTTTAACAAACCCGAAGCTTTGTAACGGTTAATTATGCTCACTAGAATGCACGATATAAATTTCATAAAGTTTCGTTATCGTATGAGAAAGTTATGATCAAATTCGTATGCGAGGGGTTAAAGCGTTAACGTTGAAAAGTTATGACTTTTCGGGGAATAACAAGGTGACCAAGGACTTAGAAAAGTGGGTACAAGTCTTAAAGCCCTTGTAGGCAAATAAGAAGGGGTAAAATTGCAAGAAATAAGCTTAGTTGACCTTTCGAAAGGCCAAGAGACGAGATGCAACAACTTGAAAACGTTTTTGCCTGATCAGAAGGCCCAAGCGGGCCGCGTAACCCATAACAACATCTTACGCGGGCCGCCTGGCCCGCCCAGATATAGAAACATCAGACATAAGCCTGATTTCGCGCATAAACCGACTTTAACATATATTTTCACTTTGTGGGCGACCCCTAAGTGACTCCTAGAACCTTAGGGACATCTGTTGATGATCCATTATCAGTTGTAGCTCTTGTTGTCAAAGATCTAAGTGCTTTTGAGCACTATAAAAGGCCATGATGTTGCAACAAGTTCTTCACACCTTCCATCTGCACTTTGGAGCATTTCTGGAGCTAAAGACTTCTCTCTAAGCTTCACAAATCGTGCATAGGACTCTTGTAAGTATACTTAACCTTCCTTAGTTAAGTTTTTACTTAGTTTAAGCTTAAAAGTCAAACCGTCGTAATTAACGGTTGACTTAACGATTAATCATTGTTGGTCCAGTGATTAGTCGAATTGAAAGTAGTTATAAGTTGGTAATTATGTGGGCAATAAACCCTTAAAAGGGCACCCTCTGATTCCTACTCTAACTAGGTCAAATGTCGGGTCAAACTTGTTATTAAAAAGTCAACAGAATGCTTATTTTCTAATTTATGCATAATTAGCAATGTAGAACACATACAACCTGTTTGATCACTTATATAACTTGGTAATTAGTATAAGAACATGTCTAAACATGTTCAACCCGACAATTTTCTGTTTAGACCCGGTTCGGAACCGAAAGTCGCAAAGCTTTGACTTTTGCTTTGACTTCAGTTCTGACCCGTTATGGTATGTTTTAGAAATACCTTAGAGCTTTAATTGGACTAGGTTACATGCTAGTATAACTCTCTGTGATTTTACACCTTGGTTCATTAGTTATCCAATTAATATGCATGTTTCCGTTAATTACTCATATGTTGACCATTATGCCCTTTTCACCTTAAAACGTGATTTTTGAAAATGTAAAAGTGTAGAAACCTTAGTTACTGATATATAAACTTGTACCCAAAGTTTGACATCAGTTTGAGGTGTAGTTTGAGAGTTATGCTCATTAGCGTAAATTGAAAGCTTTATGTTAATTAAACGGCGTAATTAGCGTATAGCCTATTTAAACTCACTTTTTGATATCAAACTCTTTACCCACTGATGTAATATATTATTTTGGGATTTTTGAAGATTTTTAATTAATTTTAGGCTGAGCATAACTTAGTGTCGTAGGCTTAATCCGGTAATTGTCGGTTTTGCCCTTACGGGCTATAAAATGAGTTTTACATATCTAATTGACTCCAAACCTTTTGCTACTGATTAGATATGATAAATAAATTATTTTAAACCTTATGGAATAATAAAAATATCAATTTTCTATATAGAACCCGGAAACGGCTTCTAATCGCCTTTTTAAGCGATTTTAACGCATAGTATGTACTAGAACTATTTTAAACATACAAGGGTTGATACCTACTGATATTTTAGGTAAATTATAATATTTTAAGAGTAAGCAAAAGTTGTTTAACTCAGACTTCAGTTTTGAGCTTTTCGGCTTATGTGAAATTACCAAAATGCCCCTACGGTGCATAGTTTGGTTATAATTGATAAATTTCACATATATACTTTACCCTACTGTTATAACCTAATAAATTAAGTATTTTTGCTGATTACATCAGACCTGTAACTCAGGTTAATACTTAAACTCTTTTATAATCTTTTAAATGACCAAACTACCCCTACGGGGCATAGTTTGTGTTTAAATTCGTTTCGGGCATAATAAAAGACATATTACTGATGTCACAACATATTTGAAGCATATTAACTTAGGAAACCTGTATATGGATCTTACGTTCACCCGTTACGCTTATTACGCTTTCGGTTCGGTTTATGTAACTAGTTTGCATAAAGTAGCCGAAACGGGTCAAACCTTATCGGTTTTATCTCAAAATCCAGAATGTGTATAATGTACCCATATTAAGCAAGTCTTCAAACTTGTCGGGTCTAAATCACATTCTATCCGGTCTTCGCTTAATCGTGCGTACGAACCGTATCTTTGAAACTAACCGGTCTAAGCTTAAGCTTAATTAAAGACCCGTTAGGATTCTAATAGGTTATTATAAACCTTCGTTCCAGATTAGGAGGACCAGTAAAAGCTACTTGCATTTGCTTATTGTGATTATTACTTTGCTCAGGTAAATACTTTTAACTTATTTTCCCTATACGGGCTTGGGTTACGGTATATAAAATATCGCTTGGTCGGGCATCAAATCTTCCATCGTTAGGTGGTTAATTGAATAATTTGATCGGCCCGTTTAAATTGTTTTGTTTACTTAAAGCCTTTGGGGGGTTAATGACCATGTCCCGGATATCCTTGGCATCATTTTACGAAATGGCCACGACCTAAGCACGGAGTGTAGGCGTACACTCGTCAGTGCATAAATAGTTGATGTGGTGTGTCTATTGATCTTTAACCCGGCACGCTTCGGGCTACTGAACGCATAAGGAACATGTAATTCTTTTACAAGATTATATATTTAAATAATTATCCCAAGTTATAAAATGTTTATGCCACGTGCATCCAAATCAATTTTCAATCATTTTTAAAATGAGTCAGTTGTGTGACAACCCTCACCAAACCAGGTATCCGTAAGAATTAATTAATATTTAATTACTGCTTAATTACCGTGCTTGCTTACAACTATGATTAATCTGCTTACTGATTTCTGATACATACATACTCATGCATCACATTTTATACTGTCACTCTATTATTTTTACACAAACATCAGTGACAACCTTGATGCATAAAAAGCACAGTGAGCACACTATACGGGATACCCATTAAACATGGTGATATAACCAGCATCAGGCAGACACTGCCTCTAAGGCCTGTATGAGCCAGAGATAGTTTACTACACCTGTAGAGAGTGTAGGGAAATGAGGGTTGTAGAACTGGGTCACTAGGTGATAATTATAGTGACCGGATGTGCCTAAAACGTACTTCAAGTACAAAATTCAGCACTTTAAATAAAAATTCAGCATTAAGCTAACTAGTAAAGTGCAAAAACGCGGAAAAATAATACTAGACACTTTCCAAAGTGTCGGGAACTCTTTGTGTCACTAAAAATAATAATAACGACACTTTAAATACTTATTCAACGCTTTAACGGAGTAATATCCAACCGTACAACCGGACTTAACCCGGGACATAAAAATATTGTCAATGACACTATTTTCCTTTTCTGAGCCAGTTAGGGTCCCCAAATACCCTAACACCCGTTACAAAACACTACACACTAATAACTAGTTTTAACCTCTAAATAAACTAACTAACCTTCTAACTAGTTAGTTGGAAAACAAACTAAATGATTCCCCCATAAACGTTCGGTTCCATGTTGGGGACACCACCACACATTTTTTTTGAATATTATATTGATTCTTGTCTCATATCTAATATACATAATATCCTTTGGATAATTAGATGGATGGATTATTTAATCACATGCTAGATCACTTACTTCAAACACTTCAAAAAAAAAAATTCCACTCTTTTCTTTCCCCTTGATCAAACCCGCTAGATCATGTTCACAAAACATGAACTAGCCTTATGTTTAGTTATAAAGTTTCTAGATGACGAACCCTTTCCAACATAAACATGAACTTGTGTAAAAACAATTTTTCTTATAAAATGGAGTTCTAAACTAGTAGATCTACGGATCTACAAGTGGTATTTTCAAAAGACCAAGTGTCAAAAGAAATCATATATTTAAAGCCGGATCTTTCCTAAACAAAGGTGATTTTTGTAAACACACAAGTGTGTAGACACTTGTGTGACAAAAAGTTTTAACAAAGAATTGTTTTTGTAATATTTGACAAGAAGATGTACAGATGCATTTTCTGAAAGAACAAGACTCGTGAGAAACCGATTTTTTTTATAGAAAGATCTACTAAAAATATGGGGAAAGTTACTATATATTTTGCACAAACCACAAGTTCATGTGTTTTGCGATTTATATATTTATTTTGACTATTTTGATTATGAAACTTTGTTGTTTGTTGTTGGGAACATTGTTGAATTGAAATTTATAAAAGAAAATGATACGCTTGAAAGCGTGGCCACCTCCAGTTACAGGGGAAACTCTGGCGAAATTTTTCCAAAAATCTAACACTTGGAAATATTTTTACAACAAGTGTTATGAACATATTTTCAACTTACTTTCAAAGTGTAAATTTCGCCATGATTTTATTACTAAACTTCTAAGTGTCGGAGGTGGGATTTTCACAAATAAAACTTGCAAAAATATATATTTTCATAACAACACTTGTGTAAATTTTTGTGATTATTTTGTGAACTACGTAAGTATTATTTTTAGGGTAAAAATAATATTACCAAATATTAATGACTCCAAAATAATGTGAACGCCTTCACAATAAATATTTAAGTTACACCGGTATTATTTATACCACCCGAACCTTACAACGTAACTTACGTATTTTCAGAAAATACTCTTAAACGCGTATTTTGACAAAAGTATTATTTTGGAAAATTATATGGAATAAAATATAATATTTTTGGGAAAAATATTTATATTTTGGAAGTAAAGTATTTTGGATAAATGAAATAAAAATATATTACATTAAGTGAGACTTAATAATATATTTCGAAGTTATACGAACGCACATGTATTAAATCCCCCATCCTTGGGAATGAATATATTTACAAAATAATTACGAAATGTAATCACGAAATAGTTGCCTAACTATTTCCCAAAGACATTAAACCTTAAGCTAAGGCACGACCGTCCGTCTAATAGAAGTTAGTACGTGTAGGTCGTCGCACAGCAGGTTGACTGGGAGATACTTTTTAGAGACACACTTCGGTGAGTTCATGTCCCCCTTTTCTCTTAACTGTTTTTTCAGTTTTCTAAACCGCGGGGGTGAAATACATGTTATTATGTTTACGAGTACTTTTTACACGGTATGGTTAGCGTAAGGAGGGTTACTACTTAGATCATGTAAGTGGGTAGGCGCAACTTGAGGCCATTAATCCTCATTGTAGGACCGAGGGACAGTAGCGGTAGATCTATCTGGGTGTAGCGAGCCCAACCCCAGGCCCAGCAGAACGGACCTCGGGGTGACTTTGTGCCCAACGCAAAATCCGCTAGGTTTGAGTCTTCCTACTTGCACTTCACACATATCAATGGCCTTGCAAACCATTGGTGATCTCTTTTTCCTTATTTGCTACATACCAGGATTTTATACTTACAAAGGTTTTACATACTCACTTACACATGAACTCGCTCAACATTTTTGTTGATTTTTCCAACTTACATGTATTTCAGGGAACTAAGGATCTGGCACGGTATGCTACGTTTTCACGCTGCGTAGAGTTATGGGATCATCCGAGTTTAGGGGTTGTGGCTTTTACCTGGACGAGTCACAGTTCTTAAGCTACGTCTATTTTAAGTTTGTGGTTGTGTCTTTCAAACAATGTTTTTATGTTATTAGGTTGTAATTTCCGTTGCATGTGTCAACGCCTTAAGACAATGTTGTGGTATTTTACTTTTCAAACTTAAATCAATGGATGATCTGCATGGTTTTATTTTCATATAGCTTTGTTATGATTAAGCTATGGTATTAAGAAGTCACACCAAATAAACCCACGCTTCCGCAAAAGCCAGGGTGTGACAGCTTGGTATCAGAGCTCTGGTCATAGCGAACTAGGATTCTTTCTCGAGTCTAGACTATGATCACTAGGGCTCTCACGAAAACATTTTTACATTGCATACCACTTAAGTCCAGATCCAAAACGTTTTTACAAACAAATGTTGAGCACATTTTATTTGTTAGTTATTGCTCAGTCTGGGAGGCTGAGGCTCGGTCTGGGAGGCTGAGGCTCGGTCTGGGAGGCTGAGGGAGTTGTCTAGTGGGACTAGGGAGTTAGTCTGGGAGGCTGGGAGAATTGTCTAGTGGGACTAGGGAGTCAGTCTGGGAGGCTGGGAGGCTAGTGGGACTAGGAGAACTATTTGATTGCTTATTGGTGACTAATATGTTTATCTGACTATATGATTGATTGTTGTACGTATGTGTGTTTGTGTTACAAAAAGTCATGCCTTCATCAGATACTGGAGAGTCGGACACTACAGATCCCACGACCATAGTATCAGGCGACATAGTTTCATCGGAGCACGAGGTGTACACTTCCGACGACTTTCAGCCCTTTGCACTGCCTGATGTCGTAGCAGAGCCTGCTGATGGCCATCTTGTTGGGAATTTGCCACTCGCGGTGATCCCTGCTCCTGTGCCCCTTGCCGCTTATCCCGTTGTTGATATGCCCCCCGACGTTGTCTCTAACGACGATGTCGATCTATTAGAGGAGGACCCACTTGAGGGTGAGGCCCTATTGTTGCTGGTGATAGCCTACTGCTTGCTGACGCTCCTGCAGAGGAGGCTCATGCCCATTCACCTGTCCCAGACTCATTTGAACCTGTGGCGTCCGCATCTTTGCATATACAGGGAGTGCAGTACCACTCACACGACGCCGACCCTGATAGACGTCATCAGCTGCACCAGTTCCCGCACACAGCTTTGAGTTTGATCGTGATATTGAGGACGATTCTGTTTTTTCCACCTGGTTTTGATCCAGACCATGACATTGAGTTCATACACTTAGACCAGCCCTTGGAGGATCCTGTAGCCCCTGTCGACCCTATGTTTGTTGATCCAGCTGATTTTGAGATGGAGTTTATTGATCCGGAGCCGACTATGGCCCCTGAGCCAGGCGTTGCTCCTGACCCCGCATTGGAGCATGACCCTGTTCATGCCGATGCACCTGCTGTTGCTCCTTGATTGATCATCTGCTTGGACGAGCGAAAATTGGGGTAACTGTGCAAGACAATTTATTATTACGGGGGCCCACGTAATAACGACTTGTAGTGCACAGAAATCCTGGTGGACTCTGTGGGTCAAGCTAATGAAAACCACACAAAATTAATCTATAGGTGTCCTCACCTTCATCTGGTAGAACAATCCATAGATCAGTGCTTTAGCACGTTAGAAAGTAGGAAGCCTGTCTTAGCCTACTTCGTGACTAACACTTCTACCTGCATACGAGGCGTTTGAGGAAACGACATTTAAGCAAGTGAAGAGGAGTATCATTCAGAAAGAATTAGAGACGATACACTCTTTAACACCCCTACACGAACAACCCCATCTAAAGGAAAATATACGCACCAGTAAAGCTAAAGACCTAAGAAAACCAATGTAGCAGGAAATAACTAAAACACGAATGACCAAGGCGAGGCGATGTAGCCTCGAGTTCATTCTATTACAAGCAACAAGCCAAATTGGCAAGCCTATGTGAAGGCTCAGAAATTTATTTCCCCACTCATACATTGAGTATATTTACTTCTAAAATTGGGTGATTACATGATGGCTTATGGTGCTATGTATCTCATAGACAATTGAAATGTTGTCTAGCCCGCTTCATACCACTTCGACAGAAGAGAATGCCACCCAGACGTGTCACAGACACCAGTACACTGCCAAGGACAGAAGCCGAGCTGCAAGAACGCATCTCACAGGCAAATGCACGACATGAAGCCCTCCGCTCTAAGCACAGTGATGGCAATACTAGAAATAACCCTCCAACTGGCTGCACCTATAAGCAGTTCCTGAACTGCAAGCCTTTGAACTTTGACGGAACAGGAGGCGCCGTTGTATTTGTTCGTTGGTTCGAAAAGATTGACTCTATTCTAAGAATGAGTAACGGTTCGCCCCAACAGAGTGTTACCTATACCTCGGGGTTATTTCTAGGTGACTCACTCTCATGATGGAACCTTCAGGTTCAAACACTTGGCACAGATGCTGCTTATGCACTGAGCTGGGACGAGCTCAAAGGAATGATGGAGAAGAAATACAATTCTAGGGCTGGAATCCAGAAGCTTGAGGTGGAGTTCTGGAATTGAAAATGGACGGATCAGAGATTCTTGAATACGTCCAGCAATCTCACGACTTGTCTAGGGTCGTCCCCTACTTAGTCAAACCGGAGTTCAAAAGGATTGAACGATTCATTTGGGGACTTGCACCCCAGATCAGGGGCATGGTTACTACCTCGAAGCCCTCAACCATTACAGAGGCTATCGATATGGGTGATTTATTTATAACATGAGATGTTATGTGTTTGGTTTATTTTAACATGAGATGTTATGTATTATTACTATCGTTATATACGCACACTTTACCTACCATGACCTGACTTACGTGAACACATCTTTTAGAAGATGCCACCGAAACGCGATCCACGCATGCCTTCCAACGAGGCAGAACTTCAACAAATCATCGTTGCCGCCATCGCGCAATACGCCGCCTCTCAAGGAGGACCCAGCGGAAGCAGCTCAAACAATAACAGCAACAACAATCCGCCTCATGGTAATACTAAGTCATTTAGGCATACCATGATACATTGGATATCTATAGCAAGTTTGCTAATGCCATTCATATATTGTAACGTATGTGCAGGGTGCACCTACAAGCAGTTCCTAGACTGCAAACCTGTAAACGTTGATGGCACCGGAGGTGCTGTTGCTTTTGTTCGTTGGGCCGAAAAGACAGAATCAGTTCTCTGCATGAGCAAATGCGCTCCAGACCAGCAAGTTACCTACATTTCGGGGCTATTCGTGGACGGAGCCCTGTCATGGTGGAACTTGCAAGTTCAAACCCTTGGTGAAGTCGCAGCCTACGCAATGACATGGAACGAGCTGAAAGAGCCCATGCGCAAAAAGTATTGCTCTCATGCTGAAATTCAAAAGTTGGAAACCGAGTTTTGGCATCTGAAGATGGAAGGACCAAAAATCGCAGAGTATGTTCAAAGGTTTCACGACCTGTCACATGTGGTACCTTATATGGTCACACCAGAATTCAAGCGGATTGAGCGCTTCATTTGGGGTTCAGCTCCTCAAATCATAAGTATGGTGACCTCTTCAAAACCGGCAACATTCACTGAGGCAATTGATCTGAGCGTGGCTCTTACTGAGGAGGCTATCCGCTTAAACAAGTTTTCTGATGTTGAGCCAAAGAAGAAGGAGACTCACGTCGAGTCGTCCGAGGGTAACAAAAGAAAATTCTCGAACTTCAAACAAGGCACAAGCGGTGATGGCAGGAAAGGAGAACCAAGCGCACCAGTCCAAGCTACAACTGGTACTGGAAGGAAAGGAAATGGATATATGGGTACACATCCCAAGTGCAACACCTGCCAGCGTCACCACTCAGGCCGGTGTGGTTTAAAAGTATGTGAAGCTTGTGGAAAGACTGGTCACTCGAAGGATTCTTGTTGGGCTATGGCTGGCCGGGGAGGCCAAGGAGGATTTGGGAATAGAAACAATAACCGGGGTGGATATGGAAATCGCCCACAGGGAAACAATGGAGGAAATGGGAATCGAGGCAACAATGTGAATCAAGCTGGTAATGCGAACCGAAACAACAACAATCAAGCTGGAAATGGTGGAGGAAACGGGCAAAGACCAGGTTGTTTTAACTGTGGCGACATTGGGCATTATAAGCGGAACTGCCCAGAATTGAATCAAGCGCGTGGAAGGGTTTTCAATATCGAAGCGAGGGAAGCGCGCCAGGATCCCAATGTTGTTGCTGGTACGTTCCCTATAAACCAACGCTTTGCATCCGTTTTATTTGACACTGGTGCCGATTATAGCTTCGTATAGTTAGAGTTTAAGAATATGCTTGGATTAGCCGCTAGTAAATTAGATATTCCTTACTCAATTGAATTGGCTAATGGAAAGTTAGTAGAAGCCAATGAAGTGGTCAGAGGTTGTGTAATCGAGTTGGGAGAGCGTGAGTTTACTTTGGATCTACTACCAGTCCAGCTGGGGAGCTTCGACGTGGTAGTAGGAATGGATTGGTTATCAAGCAACAAGGCTGAGATTGTTTGTCACGAAAAGGTCGTTCGTATCCCAACCGAAGATGGAGAAACAATTGTGGTTCATGGGGAGAAGCGGGATACGCCTTTAAGAATTATCAGTTTCCTGAAAGCTCGTAAGTGTTTACAAAAGGGATGTGCTGCCTTCCTGGCACACATCATGGATAAGAAAGCTGCTGATCCGAAAATCGAAGACATCCCTATCGTGAGGGAATATCCTGAAGTCTTTCCAGAGGACTTGCCAGGATTGCCACCCCAAAGGCAAGTGGAATTTCACATTGACTTAGTTCCAGGCGCCGCGCCTGTAGCTAGGGCACCTTATAGACTTGCACAGTCAGAGATGCAGGAGTTGTCGACACAACTCCAGGAGTTACTTGACAAAGGATTCATCCGACCAAGCTTCTCGCCTTGGGGAGCTCCAGTTTTATTTGTCAAAAAGAAAGACGGTAGTTTTCGTATGTGTATTGACTACCGGGAGTTGAATAAGCTGACGATCAAGAATAGATACCCTCTGCCAAGAATCGATGATTTATTGATCAACTCCAAGGTTCAAGCTTTTATTCAAAGATCGATCTTCGATCTGGATACCATCAGCTAAGGATACAAGAGGAGAGTATCCCGAAAACAGCCTTCAGAACTCGTTATGGACATTACGAGTTCCTAGTTATGCCGGTTGGGTTGACAAACGCGCTTGCTGTTTTTATGGACCTAATGAATTGAGTCTGCAAGCCGTATCTCGATAAGTTCGTGATTGTATTCATCGACGATATTTTGATTTATTCAAAGACAAAGGCTGAACACGAACAGCACTTAAGAGCTGGGAGACTCCAAAGACACCGACCGAGATTCGCCAGTTCTTAGGTTTGGCTGGCTATTATCGAAGATTCATTGAGGATTTTTCTAAAATCGCTCAACCCCTTACCGCGCTCACACAGAAGGACAAGAAGTTTGATTGGGGAATTAAACAGGAGGAAGCGTTTCAGTTGTTAAAAGACAAGCTCTGCAATGCGCCAATCTTAGCACTACCAGAGGGTACAGATGATTTCGTGGTATACTGTGACGCCTCACGTCAAGGATTGGGTTGCGTGTTGATGCAACGCCAGAAAGTTATAGCTTACGCGTCACGCCAGTTGAAAGTTCATGAAAAGAATTATACCACGCATGATTTGGAACTAGGCGCAGTGATATTTGCATTAAAGATCTGGAGACATTACCTATACGGTACGAAGTGTACAATCTTCACAGATCATAAGAGCCTACAACACATATTCGACCAGAAAGAGCTGAATATGAGACAAAGACGTTGGGTCGAATTGTTGAACGATTACGACTGCGAGATAAAGTACCATCCAGGGGAGGCGAATGTGGTCACCGATGCCCTAAGTCGTAAAGAAAGGATCAAGCCCATAAGGGTTAGGGCTTTAGAAATGATTATCCAAACAGATCTTTCTCTGCGCATTCGTGCCGCACAAAAAGAAGCTCTTAAGGAAAGAAACCTTGAAGAAGAATATCTCCGTGGGATGGAGAAGCATCTAGCGCCAAACGAGGAAGGAACGTTATGTTTTATGAAAAGGATTTAGGTTCCTCTGTTCGGTGGGTTGAGAAAAGTTATTTTTGATGAGGCACAAAAATCACGGTACTCTATTCATCCCGGTGCGGATAAGATGTACCAGGATCTTAAGGATTATTATTGGTGGCCCAGGATGAAGGGCGACGTTGCTGTTTATGTTAGCAAATGTTTGACGTGTGCCAAGGTGAAAGCTGAATACCAGAAGCCTTCGGGACTTCTGCAACAACCTGAAATTCCCTAGTGGAAATGGGAACAGATTTCAATGGATTTTATAACGAAGTTGCCAAGGACGCCCAGGGGTCATGATACTATTTGGGTGATAGTTGACCGCCTAACAAAGTCCGCGCACTTCTTGCCAATCAAAGAGAAGGACAATACGAATAAACTTGCGGAAATATACATGCGAGAAATCGTTGCACGTCATGGAGTGCCTCTCTCGATCATCTCTGATAGGGATGGGAGATTTGTATCAAGGATTTGGCAATCCTTCCAAGAAGCTTTTGGCTCGCAATTGAACCTAAGTACTGCATTTCATCCGCAAACTGATGGGCAAAGTGAAAGAACTATTCAGACATTGGAGGATATGCTGAGAGCATGTGTAATGGATCTTGGTGGTAGCTGGGATAAGCATTTACCATTGGCCGAATTATCATACAACAACAGCTACCACACCAGTATTGGAGCCGCGCCATTTGAAGCTCTTTACGGACGCAAATGTCGATCACCACTATGCTGGGCTGATACAGGTGATAGACAACTTGTTGGTCCCGAAATAGTCCAAGAAACAACGGACAAGATTGCGCAAATTCGAAAACGCATCGAAGCGGCTCGCGACAGACAGAAAGCCTATGCAGATCCAAACCGGAAACATTTGGAATTCCAAGTTGGAGATATGGTTTTATTGAAAGTTTCACCCTGGAAGGGTGTGGCACGCTTCGGAAAGCGTGGGAAGTTGAATCCGCGTTACATTGGCCCTTTCAGAATTCTGCAAGGGATTGGGCTTGTAGCCTACAAGTTGGACCTACCTGCTGAACTCCATGGTGTTCACGATACATTCCATGTATCAAATTTGAGAAAGAGTCCAACACAAGAAACAGTGATCATTCCCGCTGACGAAGTTCATATCGACGACACGCTCCACTTCACTGAAGAACCTGTTGAGGTCACGGATTGGAAAGTTAACAAAACTCGCAGGAGCAGTGTCAAACTCGTCAAAGTTCGTTGGAATGCGAGACATGGGCCTGAATTCACGTGGGAACGTGAGGATCGAATGAAAGAGAAATACCCCCATTTATTTCCTAAGAACCCTGCATCTAGTAGCAGAACTTAAATTTCGGGACGAAATTTATTTAACGGGGGGAGAATGTGACAACCCTCACCAAACCAGGTATCCGTACGAATTAATTAATTTTTAATTACTGCTTAATTACCGTGCTTGCTTACAACTGTGATTAAACTGCTTACTGATTTCTGATACATACATACTCATGCATCACATTTTATACTGTCACTCTATTATTTTTACACAAACATCAGTGACAACCTTGATGCATAAAAAGCACAGTAAGCACACTATACGGGATACCCATTAAACATGCTGATATAACCAGCATCAGGCAGACACTGCCTCTAAGGCCTGTATGAGCCAGAGATAGTTTACTACACCTGTAGAGAGTGTAGGGAAATGAGGGTTGTAGAACTGCGTCACTAGGTGATAATTATAGTGACCGGATGTGCCTAAAACGTACTTCGAGTACAAAATTCAGCACTTTAAATAAAAATTCAGCATTAAGCTAACTAGTAAAGTGCAAAAACGCGGAAAAATAATACTAGACACTTTCCAAAGTGTCGGGAACTCTTTGTGTCACTAAAAATAATAATAACGACACTTTAAATACTTATTTAACGCTTTAACGTAGTAACATCCAACCGTACAACCGAACTTAACCCGGGACATAAAAATATTGTCAATGACACTATTTTCCTTTTCTGAGCTAGTTAGGGTCCCCAAATACCCTAACACCCGTTACAAAACACTACACACTAATAACTAGTTTTAACCTCTAAATAAACTAACTAACCTTCTAACTAGTTAGTTGGAAATCAAACTAAATGTTTCCCCCATAAACGATCGGTTCCATGTTGGGGACACCACCACACATTTTTTTTTAATATTATATTGATTCTTGTCTCATATCTAATATACATAATATCCTTTGGATAATTAGATGGATGGATTATTTAATCACATGCTAGATCACTTACTTCAAACACTTCAAAAAAAAAATTCCACTCTTTTCTTTCCCCTTGATACTCTCGGCCGAGAGCCTTCACACCCATCCATCCATTTTCGATTTTTTTCTCTTGTTATTTTACATACATTCGAGTGTGGAGGATCACACATAAGGAAGCTCGGTGCACTCGGGAACACAAGGACCTCTTCACATCGCTATTAACCGCCTATTTTTCGTCTAGTTTCTTCCCTAGCCTCGAGCTAGTAGTAAGTGACTCTAAACGCCTTCTTGATCTATTCTAAAGTGGTTAATAAGAGTTTTGTCGGTTAAAATTCATGATCATGTAAGAACAAAATTAAAAGTCTACTAAAGAAGATGAACAAGGTGGTTAATGGATGAATATTGGTGTAAAACTTATAAAACTAGTATTGTTATGATTATTTTTGGTTGTTGATTGCTAGTATGGGAATGGATCGTCATCAAACCCGCTAGATCATGTTCACAAAACATGAACTAGCCTTATGTTTAGTTATAAAGTTTCTAGATGACGAACCCTTTCCAACATAAACATGAACTTGTGTAAAAACAATTTTTCTTATAAAATGGAGTTCTAAACTAGTAGATCTACGGATCTACAAGTGGTATTTTCAAAGGACCAAGTGTCAAAAGAAATCATATTTTTAAAGCCTGATCTTTCCTAAACAAAGGTGATTTTTGTAAACACACAAGTGTGTAGACACTTGTGTGACAAAAAGTTTTAACAAAGAATTGTTTTTGTAATATTTGACAAGAAGATGTACAGATGCATTTTCTGAAAGAACAAGACTCGTGAGAAACTGATTTTTTTTTATAGAAAGATCTACTAAAAATATGGGGAAAGTTACTATATATTTTGCACAAACCACAAGTTCATGTGTTTTGCGATTTATATATTTATTTTGACTATTTTGATGATGAAACTTTGTTGTTTGATGTTGGGAACATTGTTGAATTGAAATTTATAAAAGAAAATGATACGCTTGAAAGCGTGGCCACCTCCAGTTACAGGGGAAACTCTGGCGAAATTTTTCCAAAAATCTAACACTTGGAAATATTTTTACAACAAGTGTTATGAACATATTTTCAACTTACTTTCAAAGTGTAAATTTCGCCATGATTTTATTACTAAACTTCTAAGTGTCGGAGGTGGGATTTTCACAAATAAAACTTGCAAAAATATATATTTAGAATATATATTTTCATAACAACACTTGTGTAAATTTTTGTGATTATTTTGTGAACTACGTAAGTATTATTTTTAGGGTAAAAATAATATTACCAAATATTAACGACTCCAAAATAATGCGAACGTCTTTACAATAAATATTTAAGTTACACCGGTATTATTTATACCACCCGAACCTTACAACGTAACTTACGTATTTTCAGAAAATACTCTTAAACGCGTATTTTGACAAAAGTATTATTTTGGAAAATTATATGGAATAAAATATAATATTTTTGGGAAAAATATTTATATTTTGGAAGTAAAGTATTTTGGATAAATGAAATAAAAATATATTACATTAAGTGAGACTTAATAATATATTTCGAAGTTATACGAACGCACATGTATTAAATCCCCCATCCTTGGGAAGGAATATATTTACAAAATAATTACGAAATGTAATCACGAAATAGTTGCCTAACTATTTCCCAAAGACATTAAACCTTAAGCTAAGGCACGGCCGTCCGTCTAATAGAAGTTAGTACGTGTAGGTCGTCGCACAGCAGGTTGACTGGGAGATACTTTTTAGAGACGCACTTCGGTGAGTTCATGTCCCCCTTTTCTCTTAACTGTTTTTTCAGTTTTCTAAACCGCGGGGGTGAAATACATGTTACTATGTTTACGAGTACTTTTTACATGGTATGGTTAGCGTAAGGAGGGTTACTACTTAGATCATGTGAGTGGGTAGGCGCAACTTGAGGCCATTAATCCTCATTGTAGGACCGAGGGACAGTAGCGGTAGATCTTTCTGGGTGTAGCGAGCCCAACCCCAGGCCCAGCAGAACGGACCTCGGGGTGACTTTGTGCCCAACGCAAAATCCGCTAGGTTTGAGTCTTCCTACTTGCACTTCACACATATCAATGGCCTTGCAAACCATTGGTGATCTCTTTTTCCTTATTTGCTACATACCAGGATTTTATACTTACAAAGGTTTTACATACTCACTTACACATGAACTCGCTCAACATTTTTGTTGATTTTTCCAACTTACATGTATTTCAGGGAACTAAGGATCTGGCACGGTATGCTACGTTTTCACGCTGCGTAGAGTTATGGGATCATCCGAGTTTAGGGGTTGTGGCTTTTACCTGGACGAGTCACAGTTCTTAAGCTACGTCTATTTTAAGTTTGTGGTTGTGTCTTTCAAACAATGTTTTTATGTTATTAGGTTGTAATTTCCGTTGCATGTGTCAACGCCTTAAGACAATGTTGTGGTATTTTACTTTTCAAACTTAAATCAATGGATGATCTGCATGGTTTTATTTTCATATAGCTTTGTTATGATTAAGCTATGGTATTAAGAAGTCACACCAAATAAACCCATGCTTCCGCAAAAGCCAGGGTGTGACAAGTTGATTGTATTTACCAGTGTAAACTGACGTATTTTCCCAAAAAGATTAAATGCAGCTACTAAGCGTAATAGGCTGGATTTCTCCTTAGCATCAATAGAAGTCTCGCAAGCTTAAGATGCCTAAAAGTCTGTTGAACTATTGTTTTCATTTTATTTTCGATCCGTCTGTGGATAAACAATCGACAGTTGTGATATTTGATATTACAATATTATATTCGGTTGAATTATATCTTTCATTTGCTTCCGCTATGCATATTAAATATTGTGTTGTTTGACTATTATGTTGCCAACCACGTCACGATACTCCCCACCGGGCCCACCGGTGATACGTGGAAATCTGGGGTGTGACATACCTCAACCGTCAACCGCCGCCGCCACTACAACTGACACCTAGCACCATGCCCCATCATCGCCTGTCACTGACCACTACCATCTGATTTTATTCCGTCATCTTTTTTCGCATACCAAACAACAAAAAGTAATTGTTCATTTCATTTACACATGGTAACCAAACAAGACATGGAATGGTAATGATCAATTCCATTACCTCATCCATTCCATTACCCCGTCCATTCCATTCTTCCGTCCATTCCATTACCCCATACCAAACAGACCCTTAATCTTCTTGAAATCTAATCCACCTGACCAAATCATTGGCAACTTCAATGAAGGGGTGCTCACAAGAAGTCAATCCCAAAACATTTGTCTTTTTGCTGGTTTTCTATCTCTCCATCAACCAGTCAAGTACCAAGAGGCACTAAGAGACAACAGCCGGGTAGAAGCCATGCAAGAGGAGCTCCAACAGTTTAAAAGACAACAAGTATGGGAGCTTGTACCACTGCCAGAGAATGTAAGTCCTATTGGCACAAAGTGGGTCTTCAAGAACAAAACTAATGAAAGGGGTATTGTTGCCAAGAATAAAGCAAGGCTAGTGGTTCAAGGTTTCAGACAGGAGGAGGGCATTGATCATGATGAAACTTTTGCCCCTGTAGCGAGATTGGAAGCTATCAGACTGTTCCTGGCCTTTGCTGTCAACCACAACATAAAGGTGTATCAAATGGATATCAAATGTGCTTTCCTGTATGGTAAAATTCAAGAAGAGGTATATGTTTGTCAACCTCCTGGCTTTGAGGATCCATTCTATCCAGATCATGTCTACAAGCTAAACAAAGCTTTGTATGGCCTAAAACAAGCACCAAGAGCCTGGTATGAAACTCTTTCCACCTTTCTTCTCCCTATTGGTTTCACAAGAGGTAAAATAGACAAAACACTGTATTTAAAATGGAGAAGGAAAGACTTGATGATTGTCCAGATTTATGTGGATGACATCATTTTTGGAAGCACATGTTCTAAAATGTGTGAAGAGTTCAGACAACTCATGACAACTGAGTTTGAGATAAGTGCAATGGGTGAACTCCAGTGCTTTCTTGGTCTCCAAGTAAGGCAACTGCAAAATGGTAATTTCATCCATCAAGGAAAATATGCCAAAGAACTTTTAAAGAAATTTGAGATGGATGATTGCAAGCCATGTAGTACACCCATTGCAACCATGAAACTAGTCATGTCTGATGAAAAGGATGATTAGGTTGATCAAACTCTTTATAGAAGCATGATTGGGTCTTTATTGTACCTAACTGCATCTAGGCCAAACATCATGTTTGCAACATGTGTTTGTGCAAGATCCCAATCGGCCCCTAGAAAGTCAAACCTTATTGCTGTAAAAAGGATATTCAGATACCTAAAAGGTGCTCCCACACTTGGTATCTGGTATCCAACTGATGGAAATATCAAGCTTTCAGGTTTCTCAGATAGTGACTTTGCTGGAGGTAACACAACAAGGAAGTCCACTTCAGGAGGGTGCCAATTCCTAGGCAATTGCTTAGTGTCTTGGCAAAGCAAAAAGCAAGCAGCTGTTTCAACATCCACTGCTGAGGCAGAGTACATTGCTGCTGCAAGCTGCACAGCCCAACTGTTATGGCTTCAGAATCAATTGCTGGATTTTGGCATCACTGCCCTAAAGACACCTCTCATGTTGGATAGTCGGGCAGCAGAAAATATCATCAAAAATCCAGTTTCACATTCAACCACCAAGCACATTGATATCAGACATCACTTTGTGCGGGATTGCTATGAAAAAGGTTTGATTTCTCTGCATCATGTTCCAACTAAAGATCAGCTGGCAGATGTGCTAACAAAAGCATTAGACACATCCACCTTTGAAAGCTTGATCTCTAGGATTGGCATGCTGAACATGGAATAACAGGCAAAATCCTGTTTTTCTATGAATAAAAGCATTAAAATGTTTTCAGAAAATCAAAAATCCATCCTTAAAAATAGCTAAAAATGAATTTTTCATTAAATCCTTAAAAGTCTGCCATAACCACTGTTTTGTTCAAACATCTGTTCTACTAAAAGTTGTCCACTGCTGAAAGTCAACCCCTGTTCTCTCATTTCCTTGATAATCACTGTTGTTCAAAATCAGTGTTTTCTATCCACTGATAGTTAAAATCACCCACTGTTCTCATTTTACCGTCGCAACCACTGATATTGTTCCATCAGTGGTTTCCATCAAACAACTATCTTCCATTACTCATCAGGGGTTGGCTCGTGGACAGTACATAGTGGTCAGATCTTTGTAACCGCTGCCACGTCAGCATTCACTTTTTCCTCCTATAAAACCCTGATCAAAACCCCCAAACAGGGTTTTCACTGTCGAATCGAATTCAAAATTCCTTTCTCAAAGCATTTATCATCAATTTCTCTCAAAATCACTCATCCTCTTCATCGTCTTCTTCCTCTCGCAATCACTTCAAAATCACCATGGCACTTCCTTTCAAAACTCCTCACAACTATTTGGGTCTACTTGAAAAACCCACTAATACTGAAACCTTCAATTCCATCATTGATACCATGTCGTCTTCGAAGTACAAAACTTTGTTGACCTGTGATGCTCCAATTTTCATCGACACACAGCAAGAATTTTGGAAAATGCTCGATTAGAAACTGTGGATAAAAAGCCCATAGCCATAAATTCTTCGATAAAGGGTGTTTCTATCACCATTACACCACAAACCATCTCCGAAGTGTTTGAACTCAATGATCTTCAAGGTAAAACTTCTTTCCCCAAAACAGAGTATCAAATCGATTTTCTTGAGAGAGGGTATGAAGAGGAAATGAAAAAGGACACCTTACAAAAAGGCAGTTTTCCTCCTACAACAAGATTTTTATTTCATACCCTCCTTATGTGTGTTTCAAATAAAACAACAGCCTTCAATGAG
The DNA here is from genome assembly GCA_030545235.1 of Helianthus tuberosus. Lineage (NCBI taxonomy): Eukaryota > Viridiplantae > Streptophyta > Magnoliopsida > Asterales > Asteraceae > Helianthus > Helianthus tuberosus. Next base: position 174,147,092 of record CM060424.1, on the reverse strand, counting down.
ATACCATTGAAGATACAATACATGGGTTATGCTATTTTACATGGAGAAAATTTTAACTATTCCCAGGAAATCTTCAATTATCTTGTTACCAATGTTAATAAAAAGGCATTTTTATTATTTCCAAGGTTTTTGAGCTACTATTTTAATAAGAAATTTTCCAAGGATAATGCTCATGTGTTAATCCAATGGAATCCTTTTCAAATGAACAGCCTTACTTCTGAAACCTTTACCAGGCTGTCAAAACCTTCTTCAAAAACACAAGCAGAGGCTCCTGAGCAGACTTTAGCAGCTACCACTGCTCCTCAGGCACCTGCTGCTGAGCCCATTGCTCAAGGTGATCACAGCAGCAAAACAACTGCTGTGAATCCCACACCTAAAACTCCAAAAAGACCAAAACAGAAAAAATCACAAAAGCCCCCCAAACCTAAAACAAAGGTAACTCTGGAAGATGAGATCCCAGAGCAACTACCAGTGACAACACAAAAGTCACCAGAAACCACTGCTGCTACTTCCTCACAGCAGTTGGTAGAAAGATCTCAACCTATGCCTCAAACTCCTCTTGCTTCTTCTCAAAAAGAACAGGTTGTAAGCCAAATGACACCACAATACGAAACATATGATTCACTTGAACATATGTTCAATAGCCCAGCTCCCGGGGCAAATTCTCTTTCAACCCCCATCCTCACTTCACAAATTCCACCACAAACAAAACTTTTGTTGGATGCACTTGATATAGCTCAAACAAAAATCAGTTCCTCTCAATCACCTATTACTGAGAGCATGCCACAGATAGTGACTGAGTCTGAGCTTCCTATCATTGCTAACCCACCAACAACTAAGGAGGTTACACCCCTTGAGTTACATGTAACTCTTGGTGGTAGTTCAAGTGGAGCAGCTACTACAAGTGTTGAACCCACTGGTTTACACTTGGGCAGTAGTTTCATAAGTGAGACTCCCTTGAAGGCAATTTCTTCTCTTGGAACCAGGGTGTTTCCTGTCACACCCCAACCGATGGCGGAAACATCGGAATGAAACGAAATAGATTGCTCGAGACATCACAACACTAATAATTGTGACAAGTATTTAAATAGTAAATTTCATTTCATTTCTAAAGAATAAATTACAAGAAATTGAAGTAAATACAACATCATGAATAATGAAATACAATGCAATAAGAATACGAATTAAAGTGTGTATCTAAGCATCCTACTAGATTCCATGCATCACCAACATCATCGCTAAACCTGCAACATGTTTTAAAAAGCATAGTTCAATACAAAGGTATTGGCGAGTACACAAGTTTTAGACTCGTGTCATGTGTATAAAAAGTATTTTCAATCCAACATAGCATTTGGTATACAAGGCGAAACTATCATGCATAACTAAAACTCGTACCCAAGTGTCCACTAGTATAATAGCATCCCTTGATACCGCAATATCAAGACCGTAAAGTATTAGCATCCCTCGATAAATCCATATCGAGACCGTATAGAATATAACTTAACAAAACCCCGTCGGGTGGTGTGCTACTCCTATAGCGCTATATTTGTTAAGGCGGGTTAACAAGTAGTATGTATTCTAGCATGAACCTAAGAATAACAAAGCATGTATAAGGATTGAATGAATAAAATCATGTTTGTAATTCGTGCATTTTAACAATTCAAACATGTTGCACCCAAAGTGTGTTAATAGGAAAATGGGTCAAGTGTACTCACATAATTGTTAAGTCTTCCGATTATCCGACTGTTGACGAGCGTATGAGATTAGGAGGATGAAACACCGAGGTCACCCTATATGGGCAAACGATGGTGCATGAGTAAACGGAATGTTGATGGAGGATTTGAAGTGGAACATAAAGGATGACCAATTGATACAAATATATATATATATATATATATATATACATATTTTATATATTTTATGCGGGACTTCTAAATTAAGACTATCAAGAGCATTGTTGAAATGTTGTCTGAAATAAATATACATTTATATATATTTTTTATAGAATTAACCGAATTGATAGGTTTCGTTTTTAAGAATTTAACACGTTTCGTTTTACCGATTTTACGAAAAACAGGCAGAGTTTCCTCTGTTTTTGGACGATCCCGACAATACGAGTTGTCGATATGTTTGTCAAAATTCAACAAGTAACAAAACATTGTATAATTATATATATTCCTATGTATATTTTTATAAACAAAATATATGATGCGGTTTTGCGATAACAAGATATAAAACAATAAAATTTACATTTTCGCCACTTTTATTCGAGTCTCAAGTTTAACCCGATGACCCGTCAGTTGACCGGGTTTGACCAGTTGACTGGCTTTGACCACGTCTGACCGAACTGAAGCCCGAACATCAAGCCGTAACCCGACACGTCTCTTGAACCGAACCCGAATCCGTGTAAAACGAACACGAGAATCTGATACGAATTCATTACTTTGAGTTGATTTTGAAAAGAAGCTGAAAATTAATCGAATAATACTAAAAAATCAGACTAACCTGACTGAAACAAACTGAACTTGATGTCGACCGGAGTCGATTGCCTTTAACAACATTTGACCCGAATGCGTCTCGAACCGAAACTGACTGGGCGAATGAAACACAACTCAAAACAGAAGCTGACTTTTGAATAAAACTGAAGTTTAAACGAAATATGGCCAAACACTTACCGGAATGATGCCGCCGCAGGCAAGTTGGCCGAATAAAAACGTGACCCGAAAGCAAACACTCCCAAATCGACTTGAACCGAGCACAATCCACACCTGAGTTCACCCGAGTGAACTAACCCGAAGTCAGTTGTACGCGCCGGAGTCGGAACACCGCCGCCGCCGCCACGTCAGTATCGTCGCCGTAAACCACCGTCATCGCCGCCCCCTTTCTTCCTCTCTTGTCTCTCTATCTCTCTCCCGTTCTCTCCTTCCTTGTTAGTGCATTACGTCTATTGACTTCGTCTTGTATCATGTAATAGTATGTTTAATGTAATTTAGCTTGAAAGTGGTGATTTCCCTTGAAAATGTCACTTGACAATTTCAAGCTAAATCAAGATTTCCCTTGAAAATGTCATGTGTCATTTCAAGCTAAATCAAGATTTCCCTTGAAAGTGGCATGTCATTTCAAGCTAAATCTCCTCCACTATAAATACCATTCAAGCTAAATCATTTGTAACTTTTCAGAAACTTTCGGATCTGAGTAGCGAAGCTCTGCCGAATCGTCTCAAGGTTGTAAATCAGTATCATATCAATATAAGAGACATTATAATTACATCGAGTGTCCGTTTCATTAATTCCGCCTCTGATTCGGATAAACGACTCTTCTGAACGACTCAGTTAGGTCGTACAGCGATCCAACAAGTGGTATCAGAGCTCAGGAGGAAGAGTTTAGCTCGATTGCAATTATATTCTGACTTCTACACCTTCTTTTTCAAACTAAACAAGATTCCATGGTCAAAATGGATTAAACTTTTCACCGAACATGTAAAACATTAGTTTAACAAAGCTTTGAAAGTTTGAGACCGAAATTCGCATTAAAAATGACTGAAACGGATCAAAAACAAGGTTTCGCTTGAACGAGCTGCTTGAAGTATTGGTATTTTGAAGCGAAATTGAGGATTTCGCTTGAAATATTCTGATTTAGCTTGAAAAGTTGCTGATTGGTTGAAGCGAAATAGTGATTTCGCTTGAAAAAGTGATTTTGCTTGAGTATTAGAAGATTTCGCTTGAAAAAGTTCAAGCGAAATAGATTAGTTGGATTTCGCTTGAATCGTTGGACTTGTATTATCAGATTTCGCTTGAAACAGCAGATTGTTTGATTTCACTTCAAAACATCATATTGAGATTTCGCTTGAGATTCAGCTTAAGTTTTCGCTTGAGATTCAGCTTAAGATTTCGCTTGGGATTTCACTTGAAATTATATCAGTTGATTTCGCTTAAACTGATCAACTAGTGATTTCGCTTGATAGTCCTATTTCACTTGAAAAGTGGAATTTCGTATCAATTTGTTTGTTTGTCTCAAGTTGTTTGAAGATGTCAAGCAGTAAGGTTGATCATGATAGTAACAGTGAAAAAGCTCTTGTTTCTAAAGTTTGTACGTTTACGATCAGTGGGAGTAATTTTATGGAACAGCACTGGTATTTCTGTTATACATGTGATCTGACCGATTCAAAAGGTTGTTGTTCTATTTGTGCAGATGTATGTCATCGAGGACATCGTGTTGTCTACTCTCGATCAAGTAGGTTTTTTTGCGACTGTGGAGCAGGGAGTGTACAGGACAGGAGTTGTCAGTGCCTGAAACCTAGGAAATTTACTGGAGATGATGGGGATCAGATGCCTGAAATTGTTACTGGTAATCAGTTGGAAGTGAATGATGATCAAGAAGCTAAGAACATGCCAATATTTGATCATGGTGATTCAGATTCTGAGGTGGAGCAGATTTCAAGTCAAACAAAATGTGAAGTTGTGATGACTGAAGAAGTTGTACAAGAAAATGTTACTGAAAAACAGCAGAGTTTTGAGGAAGTAATTTCAAAGAAAGAAGAATCTGAAAAGTCTGTATCTAAGAAATCTGAACCAGTGATTAAGAAAGAGATTGCAGAAGACACACTAGTCTTTGAGGTTGTTCAGAAAGAGAAGAAACAGATTGAAGATATTCAGACTTTGAAAGCTGAAAAGAAAGCTGATGATGAACATATTTTGGAGTTGCGCTTGAACTGTGAAAAACTGAAAACTGAAAATGTCAAACTATTGAGTGATGTGGACAGTTTGACATTGGAAAACAAAGTTTTGAAAGAAAAAGAAAAAGAGTTTAAAAATGAAAAATTAAAAATCGAAAAAGATTTTCAAAGTCAAATGAAGGTTTTAGAAGATGAAAAATCTGTTATTCTTAACAATAATCTTGAAAAACAAATTGAAATAAATTCTCATCTTCAGAAAATCATTCGGCTTGAAAATGAAGCTGAAATTGCTCGAAATAAAATTACCGAGCTTGAGAATAAATTGAAAGGTTTTGTGAATTCTACATCACATGTTTGTCCAAAACCGATCAATTCTATTCCAATAAGTGACAATGTCACAAATTTTGACAAAGTCAAAATTGAAGATTGTGATGAAATATCTGATGATGAAAAAGAAAAGAAAAGAAAAATATTTTTAGATTTACAAGAAAAATTTCAAAATACTGTTTTGCAATCTACTGAAATAGGTGAATGCTCAAAGCAAAAACCTGTTAAGAAGAATGCAGAACAGAAACAAAAAGATAAAAATTTGAAAAATTCTAAAAATGAAAATAAAAGCTCATCAGATAAGTCATCCAATCATTATAGAAAAATACAAAAATCTAAAAATGAAAACTCACAAAATGTTGGTAATAAGTGGTGCAGGTTTGACCACAGTGCTCAAAAGATAAATCCAGCATTGAGGAGGAGAAATGACTATAACCAAGCCAAACAATGTTATGATCTGAAGGTTTGGACTGAAAGAAGAGGATGGTACGATAACAGAGTGTGCTACACCTGTGGTGTTAGAGGACACATTGCTGTTAACTGCCAGAATTGGTATTGTGAGACAAGAAGATGCTTTGAATGTAATATCAGAGGACATATTGCCAGAGATTGCCCAAGGAGATCGATGGGAAGATTGAGGGTTGAATCTCAGAGAACGGTAAAGAAACCAGTCACTGTCAAGCCCAAAGAACAGAAAGTGGAAGATAAGAAAGTAAAGCTTTCACAGGGGCAGAGAGACAGACTGAGGAAAAAGAGGAAGAAGGCGAGAGAGTATTTGGAGAAGATTTTGTCTTCGGGTTCACCGGTTGGTTCGAATAAAAGTTCTGATGAATCGATTCACTCGACGGCAAAGTCAAGAAAATCGAATTCTTCAGATGCAAATCTGAGGACAAACAAGAAGAAAAAGAAAGTTATTGGCGATGAATCTGGCTCATCCAAGTCAGACAAGTCAAGTTCGGGCAATGAATCTGATTCCACAAAATCAGATGAGCCACAAGTTGAGGTAAAGAAGGAAGAGACAGTTCTGTTAATGAATGATGAGAATTTTCCACCATTACAAGCCGCAAACCTAAAATCAAAAGGTGTTGAAACTAGAAAAATGTTTAATAGCAATGTTGAACATATTTTTAGTAAGATGACTGATGGTAAGGTAAAAGGGGCAAAAGAATTTTATGAAGAAAAGAGAAAAGCTCAAAATGCACCTAAGGCTGGTCAGGCTTGGGTGTCAAAATCTGTTGGTTGAATTCCTGACTTGCCGGAGCTTCCAGGTTGGTAAGCGTGAAGCAGGTATCGGTATCATTCTTGAGAAATTCACAGGATGGTAACTGTGATATTTCGTGTTACAAGTGGTTAATCAAGGACATTAAATTGTACTTGATTTTCTACAAGAGATAGTGGTATTTGTTCTCATATTGTTAAATTTTCAAAATGGTTAAAAGAGAACAAGGTGATGTGATGACCCCGAACCCACAAGTGATGGGTAAACAAACTAATTTTTCCGGAAAAACCATTCTGATTAAAACAAACTTAAGTGTTTTAAAATCATTATGGGAAAATAGTTTGTTGTAAGGGGGAGTTCTGATTGAATACGCCGAAACCCTCACGGCTGAACAAACATGATTACTTTCATCAGATTGAAAAACGGTTTTCAAACTGTAAAATATCAATGTGTTGTAAATCATGGGGGTATGTTAGATTTTCTGCAAATCAGTACACTTTTAGCAGAAAATGGATGGCGAGACAAAGCTATCAGTGTTGGTTGTCAAATTTTCTTTATATGATTTTGCATTTTAGGGGGAGTAATATTGTTAGAAAATACAAAAACATTTGAAAATTTGAAAAAGTCAAAAACATGATAAAATTCAAAAATTGAGTTTTTGCGTAAAAAGAGGAAATGATAGTACATCAGTAGACAGTTACAGTATGCTAAAGAAATGGAAAGTTTAAATGTGTTAAACGATCTCACTGTGGATGTGTTGATAGGTTTTTATACATTTAGTAAACTTTTTCAGGATATAAACCTAAATTCACACTTGCTTATTTCGTGGGGAACACTACTTGGATATATAGGTAACCCCTGAAATCTCGTTTGAAAGGTTTCGTATTCTGATATACAGGTTTTTATACTCAGTGATATCTGGGGTATTATTCCGGGACTTCTGCTGAACGGTAGTTCTGACCTAGTCCTCGAATAATACTTTCCGCAAATGCTTGAAACATAGCATCACCCTCAGCATATATGATAAGACAATAAAATTGCTTAGCAATGCTGTTGTAAAAAAAGATCCTCTAAAGGGGACACACCCAAGTTGAGTCATGATCTCTCTGCTGAACGGTAGTTCTGACCTGAGCTATCATGATTCTTCATAAATTATTAACCCCTTACAGATATCATTTGTGTTATAATTGCCTGTAAGACTGAATATTGGGATCTGGATATGGGAGTATATTCAAGAGGTGGGACACATGAATGAGTTTAAGTTCCTAAAATACCTAATTCGTATCCTGAATCAGTTGAAGTTTGTATGAAAATTTAAGTGGACAAGTATATCGACAATCTAAGTGAATTGTTTAATTCTTATTGTGTTATTAAGCTCAACGGTACTTGTGACTTGTCATAAACTGATATGATCCTCTGACGAATACTCAAACAAAAATATTGTCTGTAAATATGTTTGTACATATTTCTTTACTGCTTTATATTTTCAGAAAATACAAAAAGATTTTTGATTCTGCTTTATCTTCGACAACCGATGTCTGAGTGCTGAGTTTCAAAATCTAATTAAGATGATTATGTTTCTGAAAATAAAACAAGTTCATTAAATTGAAACTTGAATTAAAATCAAAATTTTCAAAAACAGTTTGTGATATCTCCAAGGTCATTAAGTTGGACTTGGATGATTAACTGTAGGGGAGTTGGATGCTTATATTGTTATAAGTGATAGTTTCCGATACGATTCGATGAAACTATCATATTCATGAAAAGTGGTTTAGAAGGTTTGAATTGTCAGATTACGATATCTGGAAGTTTTAAATGTTGTTACTTATAGTTGTATGAGTGATTGCAGGAAAAGTCCAGACTACGATCCCGGAAGCTGAGTCTAAGGGGGAGTCTGAAGACAAGTTTGAAACAAAGAAAATCTTGTAGATGGAAAGCTAGGTGTCGATCCCAAAGCATGGAAGCTTGATGAAAGGGGGAGCCTGAAGCTGATAGAAGAAGAGAAGTGATGGATGCTTACAATGTTACAATCTGAATGAGGATGCAGAATGATCAAGACTGAAGAAGGTGTCATAACAGAGAATAGTCACTGAAGACTTCGTCAATATCCGAGGGGGAGTCTGTTAGTGCATTACGTCTATTGACTTCGTCTTGTATCATGTAATAGTATGTTTAATGTAATTTAGCTTGAAAGTGGTGATTTCCCTTGAAAATGTCACTTGACAATTTCAAGCTAAATCAAGATTTCCCTTGAAAGTGGCATGTCATTTCAAGCTAAATCTCCTCCACTATAAATACCATTCAAGCTAAATCATTTGTAACTTTTCAGAAACTTTCGGATCTGAGTAGCGAAGCTCTGCCGAATCGTCTCAAGGTTGTAAATCAGTATCATATCAATATAAGAGACATTATAATTACATCGAGTGTCCGTTTCATTGATTCTGCCTCTGATTCGGATAAACGACTCTTCTGAACGACTCAGTTAGGTCGTACAGCGATCCAACATTCCTCCATCGGACTATTTGCTTCCCGAGGTCAGTTGCGTGTACCGGGGGGTGTCAGCTCGAGGGGGAGAGACAGTGTTCTTGATGATGGCTAGGGTTTGTATGAAGAAGATGGGGAAAACCAGTGGTGTTGTGAGTATGTTTGTGTCTGAGCTTTCAAAAAGATATCAGGTGAGGTTAGGGTTCACAAGTGTTTTATGTAAAGGGTTTAGTTAGTGGGCTTTGGGCTTGGGCCCAAGGCCTACAAGCCCAAACTCTGTGTTTAAATGGCCCGCAATGCTCTACGAACTCGTTTACAAAAATCCGAACGCTTCGTAATGTCGTAAAATAATATTTTAGTATTTTAAAACACATAAAAAAATATATAAGGTCGGTTGTCGGTTGCGTAAAATGTGTTGTTTGCCGAAAACAGATTTTTTGACTGTGATTCCAAAAATAGGAAAACGAATACGTATTTTCTAAAAACGTGGAAATACGAAAATACGAGGCGTTACAATCTCCCCTCCTTTAGAAAATTTATCCCGAAATTTATTCAAGAGGGAAAACTTGAAAGGATTTTGGCAACCAGAAGAGGTTTGTTTAAAATTGAGGCTTTGGAGTTTGAAACAACAGAGAATAATTTAGGTATAAGGGTGAACGATTGATCAAATAACGATTTTGAGTATAAGAATGGCATAAGTATTGGATAAACGAAAGCAATGTGTTAAGAATGAGGTCTCGTCGTGGATAATCGGATATAATGCGTTTGTGAGTTGTTTAAAGTTTGTATAAGGTCCAAAAGGTCCGCAAAACACTGAATTTCTCATGGCACGTTTTACGAAAGTTTAGTACATGGTGAAAACACTTATATATAGGATGTACCAGCGGCGTATCCACCATGTTTTGACCATATGACGTATGTCTCGTATTTGGTGTCATGTTACATTCTGTGTCTTACCATACGCAGTAGTACACTCTATGGTTCTCATGCGCTTATTACTATAATCCCGTGTGCACCCGCGATTATATTTATCGTCGCATGATCCGCATAGCTTGTACTAGTTGCGTATGAATTTAAGGTATTCATAAATTCTGAAAGTAAGATTGCGTGTGTATGGAAATGTAGCATATAAGCATGTTTGTGTTCCAAATAGTATCAGACCAATGTAAGCGAATCCCTCGGGTTTCGCTCGCGTACGGGTGCGAAAGTATAAATTCTGAGTATAAATAGAAGCATGAGTATAGTATAAGTTTAAATATGAATGCGCATGTGATCATAAACGCAAATCGCATGACAAGAGTATGAGTAAAAGTATAAGCATAACGTGTAGGGAAATGAGTATAAACGTGAGTACAAACATGAGTATAAGTATAAACACAAAGCGTATGAGTATGAATATGAGTATAAGTGTGAACATAAGATGTATGAGCATAGATATGAACGTGAATATAGGTGTAAAACATGAAGGTTTAAGTGGGAATAAAACATTTGTATGAATATAAGTGTAAACGGAGTTGTATAAGTGCATTTGAAAACATAAAATGTATGAACATGAATATGAATGTAGTATGAACATGAATGTAAGTACAACGTACATGTACAATTGTGGGTGTATGTATAAACGTAAAACGTATGAATTTTGAATCATGAGTATAACGTAAATGTGTATGTGTGAACATAAATGAAGGCATAAAGTGTATACGTATGGATGTGGAAAATAATGATTTTGTTTATGGTATAAATCGAAATACACGAGTTTATGCGCACAAAAGATTAAAAGTTTTGGGTATGAAAGAAAAAGGGGAACGAGTGACACACGTGAGATTGTTGTGAGATATCGACTAAAACGTGTAATATGATATGCATATATAGTTGCTTGCGCAAAACGTGAAGTTAAAATAGATTGAGTTGTCATGGAATGTAGAATCTAGTTCGTGAATGTAAGGGAGTATAAAACAGCTATTGGTTACGTGAAACGTACTTTGTAAAAAGAATGGAAATGCTACTACGGTTTTAAAAAGAATTTACATAAGTTGAAATTTTGTTGGTCCTTATGAAGTTTCCTTGCCCACGTGTTTTGAATTTAATTGGCGTATCGAGTGACGTTTTGAAAATTTTCTAGGGATTAACAACTTCGCATCGTTTTAAGTAACTTTGTAATAGAAAATTTTGAAGTTTCTAGATTCTTGTGAAAATGTTGATCCTTAGAAAAAGGAATTTGGTATATGAACTTAGTGATCGTGAAAGGTGTCCTTAATAAAATGTTTTTGTTGATCTTGAAAAGAGTTTTGATAAACGATCAGATAATATTTGTAATATTTTGTATGAAAAGTTGGTTTGATTATCAATTGAAAAAATAACAATCTTTAGTATAATGATGCAAGATGAGTGTGTTTTAGTAATTACGTGGAATACGAAATTTTGTGGGCAATGGATTTATTAGACCGACTAAGTTGGTGAGTAGCATTTCGTGAAGTTTTGAAAGTCGAGGAACAAGCGTTTATGGAAAAGTTACAAATTTTGTGTGTGTGAGCTATATAAAAATAGATTGTAAGATAAGAATTTCGTTTATATAAACAATACATTTTGAAATAATTAGGGATTTGACTAATGTTAAACGATTTAGATATAAACATGATCGTGTTTACATAATATAGTCTATTAAAGAAAGCATTGGTAACGAACACCTAGGTAAGGGAATCATCCCTAATCCGTTGGTGAGGTCGTTGTAAGATGAGAAAAGAAGCGGAGTTAATCGTCAAGGTAAGGAAATCACTCATATCTTGATGATATGTCTCCAATCGTTGTTACAAAGTGTAAATAAGATTACGTGGAATCATGCATGCTAATAATGTATAATCGTATGAAAAGTAATAGTATGATGTGTGCGCAAAATGAAATCTCAAAAATGGTTAAAGATTGACAAAAAGGAGTTTCATTATAAAAGATCAAAAAAAAAATAAAGCATAAGTTTGATAAAAAGAAACTTGGATGGTTCATAAACGGAACGTTGACTAACCCAAGCGGTCGAAGAATCTTTTGAATTTGGGAGCATGCTTTGGCCTAATAGGTGAAATATTCTCGCCGACACGTCGGTTAACGGTATTTACCCTTCCGGTTCTTACGTGTTCCAATTCAATCGACAATTCGAGACTTGGCGGGATTTATGAAAATCAAGGAGTGGGACTAATCGACGAGGTGCGGGTTTCATCCCTATCTTGATGACTTTGTACCCTAAGTGTGGTTGATACTCGTCGGGTCAAAATTTAATTTCGACACGTTGACGAGGGTCCACTAGAATTTGAAATTACCATTAATATGTGGATTTCACTCCTAACTTAACGGTGTAATTTCGTGTGAAAATAGAGTCAAGCGGAATGAGAGTTGTTTACCAAATTGTGGGTTTCACGCCTATTTTGGTAAACTCGTCTCGTTTGTATAATATGAGTGTTTTCGAGTTTTAGTAAAATTGAGTAAAATGCTTGAGGGAAAGTGTACGCTAAAGATTTGACGAACAAGTATAAACATGCCAAGCTTAGCACATAAAGAATGGGATAATAAAACAATTATTAACACGTTAAAAGTATGTCAAGAATAACACATAAATGATAGAACAATTAAACAAGTATTTACACATAATAGAACAAGTATAGCATGTTAAGTGTTAACACATAAGTGACATATATGTTTAAAAGATCGGAAGAGAATAAATAAAATCAAATAAGGTAGCATGCAAGTAGTTTCAAGCAAATCATAAGAATGAAGCTCTAAAACTATAGACTAGGTCAAAACATTCCTACTTTTCCTAATTCCCTATAGTTATGGCTCTGATACCAATCTGTCACACCCCAACCGATGGCGGAAACATCGGAGTGAGACGAAATAGATTGCTCGAGACATCATAACACTAATAATTGTGACAAGTATTTAAATAGTAAATTTCATTTCATTTCTAAAGAATAAATTGAAGTAAATACAACATCATGAATAATGAAATACAATGCAATAAGAATACGAATTAAAGTGTGTATCTAAGCATCCTACTAGATTCCATGCATCACCAACATCATCGCTAAACCTGCAACATGTTTTAAAAAGCATAGTTCAATACAAAGGTATTGGCGAGTACACAAGTTTTAGACTTGTGTCATGTGTATAAAAAGTATTTTCAATCCAACATAGCATTTGGTATACAAGGCGAAACTATCATGCATAACTAAAAGTCGTACCCAAGTGTCCACTAGTATAATAGCATCCCTTGATACCGCAATATCAAGACCGTAAAGTATTAGCATCCCTCGATAAATCCATATTGAGACCGTATAGAATATAACTTAACAAAACCCCATCGGGTGGTGTGCTACTCCTATAGCGCTATATTTGTTAAGGCAGGTTAACAAGTAGTATGTATTCTAGCATGAACCTAAGAATAACAAAGCATGTATAAGGATTGAATGAATAAAATCATGTTTGTAATTCGTTCATTTTAACAATGTAAACATGTTGCACCCAAAGTGTGTTAATAGGAAAATGGGTCAAGTGTACTCACATAATTGCTAAGTCTTCTGATTATCCGAGTGTTGACGAGCGTATGAGATTAGGAGGATGAAACACCGAGGTCACCCTATATGGGCAAACGATGGTGCATGAGTAAACGGAATGTTGATGGAGGATTTGAAGTGGAACATAAAGGATGACCAGTTGATACAAATATATATATATATATATATACATACATATATATTTTATATAGTTTATGCGGAACTTCTAAATTAAGACTATCAAGAGCATTGTTGAAATGTTGTCTGAAATAAATATACATTTATATATATATTTTATAGAAATTAACGTAATTGATAGGTTTCGTTTTTAAGAATTTAACACGTTTCGTTTTACCGATTTTACGAAAAACGGGCAGAGTTTCCTCTGTTTTTGGACGATCCCGACAATACGAGTTGTCGATATGTTTGTCAAAATTCAACAAGTAACAAAACATTGTATAATTATATATATTCCTATGTATATTTTTATAAACAAAATATATGATGCGGTTTTGAAATAACAAGATATAAAACAGTAAAATTTACATTTTCGCCACTTTTATTCGAGTCTCAAGTTTAACCCGATGACCCGTCAGTTGACCGGGTTTGACCAGTTGACTGGCTTTGACCACGTCTGACCGAACTGAAGCCCGAACATCAAGCCGTAACCCGACACGTCTCTTGAACCGAACTCGAATCCGTGTAAAACGAACACGAGAATCTGATACGAATTCATTACTTTGAGTCGATTTTGAAATGAAGCTAAAAATTAATCGAATAATACTCAAAAATCAGACTAACCTGACTGAAACAAACTGAACATGATGTCGACCGGAGTCGATTGCCTTTAACAACATTTGACCCGAATGCGTCTCGAACCGAAACTGACTGGACGAATGAAACACAACTCAAAACAGAAGCTGACTTTGGAATAGAACTGAAGTTTAAACGAAATATGCCCAAACACTTACCGGAATGATGCCGCCGCAGGCAAGTTTGCGGAAAAAAAACGTGACCCGAAAGCAAACACTCCCAAATCGACTTGAACCGAGCACAATCTACACCTGAGTTCACCCGAGTGAACTAACCCGAAGTCGGTTGTATGCGTCGGAGTCGGAACACCGCCGCCACCGCCACGTCGGCGTCGTTGCCGTAAGCCACCATCATCGCCGCCCCCTTTCTTCCTCTCCTGTCTCTCTATCTCTCTCCCGTTCTCTCCTTCCTCCATCGGACTATTTGCTTCCCGAGGTCAGTTGCGTGTGCGGGGGGTGTCAGCTCGAGGGAGAGAGACAGTGTTCTTGATGATGGCTAGGGTTTGTATGAAGAAGATGGGGAAGACCAGTGGTGTTGTGCGTATGTTTGTGTCTGAGCTTTCAAAAAGATATCAGGTGAGGTTAGGGTTCACTAGTGTTTTATGTAAAGGGTTTAGTTAGTGGGCTTTGGGCTTGGGCCCAAGGCCTACAAGCCCAAACACTGTGTTTAAATGGCCCGCAACGCTCTACGAACTCGTTTACAAAAATCCGAACGCTTCGTAATGTCGTAAAATAATATTTTAGTATTTTAAAAGACATAAAAAATATGTATAAGGTCGGTTATCGGTTGTCGGTTGCATAAAATGCGTTGTTTGCCGAAAACATATTTTTTGACTGTGATTCCAAAAATAGGAAAACGAATACGTATTTTCTAAAAACGTGGAAATATGAAAATACGAGGCGTTACATTTCCAGTTTTCACTGGTTCACTAAAACTGGTTTCCAGACCTGAAGAAAGAAGTCCCCGGTACCAAGAAAAAGGGGCATCAGTGGATGACTTTTGGGATACTTTCCCTAAGTCAACTGCTGATACAACCACTGCCAGTGGGAAATCAGATGATCCCATTAACTTGGGTGATGGTTTAATGTATAGAGAATTGATGGAGAGGGTTGATAAGATTGAAACATCTGTTGCAGATATTAAAACCATGCTGCAACAGTTGTTACAAGCACAAAAGGCAACACCCACTGCTGCACCAGCTGCAACATCTGCTCCATCATCTGCTCCTACTCCCACTGAGCTTTGGAGTTTATTTCAACCTCTGCTTCAACAACAAAGGGAATATGTTGATCAACAATATGAAATACAAGTTCAAAAGATCAGAAATATTAAGGAAGCAAGGTTTAAAGATACCGAGGCAGATATCAAGGCAATCAAGGCTCATTTACTGAACACCACTGGCACTGCTCCTCCTACTATAATTTTTGTTGATAATCCTCCACCAGCTATTGCCAAAATGGGGGAGAAAATGAGGCAGCTAAAGAAGAAGGGATATGAAGATGGTCTGTATATTGCACTAGATAATTCAAGTATGCTTGCAGACATCCCTAAGCCTGATGGTACCAAAAAGGCTGATGTAACCTTAAAAGCAATTGCTGATGCAAAAGCAAGTGTGAAAAAGGATTTGGAGGCAAAGGGAAAATCAAGGTTTGAACAGGAGAAAAGAGTTTTTATGGAGATGAATGAGCAGGGTACTTCTGAGCCAAAGGATGAAGAAAGTCCCGAGCCTAAAAGAAAGCAGCCCACTAGAAAAGTGAGGCAACCCAAATCCATACCATTCAGACCCACAAAACATACTCCCAAACCTTCCAAAAGCTCCACACATCAATCTTCCAAACCAACAGACGTTAAAACACCTGTTGTATCAACAGCTGTTGGTACTTCAGTGGTTTCAACATCTGTTACCCAAACAACTGCCACCACCACTGCTTCAACACACACTCAATCCACTGCCTTACCACCACCACCACCAAAAATCACATCACCACCAAAAACATCCTCATCCTCATTATCACCAACACTACCTGCCAAAAAGCAGAAGACTTCAGGTGACACATCATCTGTTGTACTGACAACAGTGGTTGAAACACCAGTTATTTTTACAACTGTTAGTCAGCAACCTACCACTCAAATCACCACCACTCAACCCACCATAACACCACCAACCTCTCCTAAACCCAAAAGGAGAAGGGTAACCAATGTTGTCCTAGATGATGACTCTTCACCACCTCCAGCATCTTCACAACCACTGCCCCTTGTACCTATTCTAAACCCTGTTCCACTCTCTTCAGCACAAGTATCAAATCCAAACACTGCTATTGTTCCTGCAGGAGTCCCGTATCCATTAGATCTTCCAGCAGTTAGAGAGGAGATCAAATCCTTCTACTCTGAAGATGAACCTGCTAAAAGGAACCTGCCATCTGTTCAAGGATATCCAAGTCCTAACAACATTGAAGAATACTTGAAGTTAAAGGCTCAACAAGCAGAGGATATCTCCAAAAGAAATACAGAAGGAAAGTCTGACAGAGAGATTCAAAGATACTACCAATATCTGCTAACCCAAGTCAAAACTTAGGAGCAGTTTTCAAAAAATCTCTATCAGCAATTATCAGAAAGAGCAGATGAAACCTTGAGGAAAGACTATCTTGATAATATTATGGCTTACAAAAAGTATAAGAGAGAAAGGTACCTGTACAAAGACTGGACTATCAGTGAGCTAGAAAGTGAAGCAGCCAGAATTCAAGATATGATCAAAAACAAGGTGAAACAGACTCCACCTGTCTGGTCAAAGTACATGAAAAATGTACCAGACAAGGTGTTAAGGCTGAAGAGAATGAAAGAAGAACTAATTACTGCTGATTTTGGGTCAAGGAATCAGGTGACAATGTGGAAAGAGGAGAAGGTCATAGCCAGCTACAAAAAGTTAGAAGAATTAAGAAAGAAAAATCCTAATGTTCCTCAAAAGCCTGTTCACCCTGAAGGAAACAAAAGCAGTGGTTCCAGCTGAGCCACAAAAGCTACAAATCAGGAGATCCACTGCTCCACCTGTTGCCATCCTTTATCAAAGAAGGAAACAAAAGCAGATGGATGCAGAAACAACAGAAGATGTAGCAGCAGGGGATTATCTTGTGAAAATAGGCCTGAAGCAGATGTTAGAAGAAAAGTCTGAATTGGCAAAAGATACAAGTACTGCTGCTCAAAATGTTATAACCAGGCCACCATCTCTAAACTCATCTGCAATAAAACCTCTCCCAAGAAACCCACTGGATTAAAAAATACTAAAGTGGAAATCTGACAAACAGACCCACGTATTGACTCTGATCAAATCCAGTGCTGATGTGAAGAAAATATCAAGGGAACAAGCATTGGGCCTGGGTATTGAAGCTCTGCAAGATCTCCTTGATCTTACACTGTGCAGGGATGAGGATGACACAGATTCTTTGGACTTTGAATTACAATTCAAAGGACAAGTCAGAGAACTGTTGATGAGGCAATAAAGTTCCACAATAATGAAGGGTTTTGGCATCATCTGTTCCAGGGGGAGATTGTTGGGATTGAACCCTACAAAGGAACAGTTGATGAAAGCCAAAACCGGATCAGATCAGTGGATCCAGAATAAGCAGATGTTTGTATACAAGCTATCCCCTTGGAAGTGGCCCTAACAACTGATGACCTCCATCCACTGATGATCTACAACAACTGCTCTTCTTCAACTACTGCCAAAGACTGCTAAAGACTGTTGAAGACAAACTTTGATGCTCAATCTACTGATATGGGTAAAGCACTGCTGAAGATACAAAGTACTGCTAGAGTCATAACAGTGGAATGAGAAGCAGTAGATAGGTTATTCCTTTGTAATGTATTGTAATCAGTAGTTAGGAAACAGTGCTTGTAATAGATCAGTGGTTGTAGGTTGTTAAGAGGTTAGATGTCACTTTCATGGTGACGTCAGCAAAGATGCCACAGTGGTTTGCTCGTGCCTATAAATAGAACAGTACCCTGTACTGTTCTATTAGGTCTTTCATCACTTGTCTTCCTGTACGAACAAATAATGTGAGCTCAGGCTGAGGGGGAGTTTGTTATACATGCATGCATTGTAATTGAAGCTTGAAATAAATTCAATCATTCGGTTCTATGTTAAAATGTGTGTTGAAAGCATTTATCCTATTTGATTGTGCATGAAAGTTTGTTTCCATTTATATTCTGTTGCACTTATTCTTATTCATCTTCTTAATTATCAAACAAAAACACAATCATAAGAAACTCAGATCCTAACAAAATCTTACCCTATTTTCTTAAAAATGGTGGATGACATACCGCTGTTCATTCCATTCGACATTAATGAAGACGATGATTCTTCCTTAAGCGATAGTAGCTTAAATTTTTTTTTCAAAAATCTCATCGAGCAAGCCGCACTAGAAGACACGAACACATCTAGTAAAAAAAAGTTGTCCATCTTGATCGAGAGAAAGGCCACGAAACCATTATGGAAGATTATTTTGTCGAGGAGCCCAAATTCAACGAAGAAATTTTTCGTTATAGGTTTCGTATGTCCAAAAGGTTGTTTTTAAAAATTATGAGTGACGTGCAAGCGAATAATTCGTGGTTTCAAGAGGGCGTGGATGGGAAAATGAAGAAGAGTTTTACACCGTTGCAAAAGGTTACATCGGCAATTAAACAACTTGCAACCGGTAACCCTCCAGACGAGAACAACGAGTATTTAAATATGGCCGAAAGGACTTCTCGTGAGTGTCTAGAATATTTTTGCCAAATGGTATGTAATTTACATGCTTCCGAGTTCTTACGTAGACCAACAAGCCACGACGTTGCGCTTTTGTACCAAGCTCATGAGGAGAAACATTACCTTCTTGGGATGTTGGGTAGCCTTGATTGTACGCATTTTGTTTGTAGAATGTGTCCAACAGAGTTGCGGGGCTAATATATGAGGGGGGGATCACAGGTACCTGATAATTATGCTCTAAGCGGTGGCCTCTCAAGATTTAGGGATTTGGCATGCTTTTTGTGGTCCACCAGGTTCACAAAACGGCATCAATGTGCTCCAACAATCTTCGTTATTTCTTACTCAACGAAGTGGAACTGCACCAAAATGACCATTTTACGTGAACAACCACTCGTACAAGCGTGGATACTATTTTACTGATGAAATCTACCCTAATTGGTCTGTGTTTATGAAATCCTTTTCGTATCCTCACATTCTGAAGGAAAAGAAGTTCAAGAGACAATACAAGGCGGCAAGAAAAGATGTGGAACAGACTTTTGGTGTTTTAAAGTCAAAATGGGGTATGCTTAATCGACCAATGCGTGCTATGAGTGTAAAAAAGATTAGGTATGTCGTATATACGTGCAATATTATACATAACATGATTCTAAAAGACGACGAAAACGCGATTGCATTGGTACATATTCGGGATCCTCCAGTCAAGCCCGTTTTCGATGATACTGTTTACATTAGAGACTAAAATATGATCTCCTTGAGCATCTTAGAGAACAAGATTTACCCTACCTTTTGGTGGATTCCGACAACGAATAGTTAAATTAGTTTAGTTTTAAAATGTCAATTTATTTATTTTATTTAACGTGTTGACTTATTTTTATATTAATGTAATTTTATTTATTTTAATATCATGTAATGTCTTTTTTTAATTATGCATAATTTTATTTTGTTTAAAATATGTTTTATTTATTAATACATAACGCCCCGCTGGCGGTATGCGCATATAATGTATATATGTGTGGGCGCTTGGGGGTAAAAGTGAAAGTGCACTAATGTTAACGTTATTTTACTAATTTTGTGAAAATAATGTTAAAAGAGGGGATGATTAATTATGCATCATGTGGTGGCGTTGATAGCCGAAAGACAAGGGAGTACATGCACTAATACGCATTTGTCTTAATTGCTGAGTGTTATGTGCCTTATGTCTAAGGCTTGATGCAAAACTACTATCGAGCCGGGAGTCTCACTGGAAGGAGCCTCTCTATTCCTAACGGGTAGAGGTAAGGCTGTGTACATCTTACCCTCCTCAGACCCTACCTTAGCTTTGCTATTGGTGGGATTTACTGAGTATGATGATGATGATATTAATGCGTAATTTATAGAAATACAAAATAATAATAAAAATGGACTCGTCACATGGGGAGCATCCCTAGTGTTTAAGTGCAAAATGGAGAGTGGAGAGGTGAGTTGACATGATATGTGTTGATTGGCTAGGTGAAGAATTTACCACTCCTCGTGTGTTTGAGCACCCTTTCAACCCTTACAAGTTTGTGTTATGTATACCAACCACATATTTGCATTCAATCCCAACCTACTCAATCAAGTTTATTGACTTGTAGGTTTTACTAAACTAGTGAAATGTTGTGTGTTTTTGCATCTAGAAAGAAAATGCTAAATGGTGCATTTTTGCAGGACCATGGTTTCTTAGCTAGTGAAGCATGACCGAATTGAAATTATTGCTGCCAATGTGAACTAGATTATTGATTTTTTATTGTTTATAGTATTGTTTATAGTAAAATTGTGTTGTTGAATTGATATTCGAGTATTTTGGTGAGATAACTTATGACTTTTATTAGGTGTGTTCACTGTAAAGTTTGGTCAAAATTTTATGGAGAACCGCTAACTATGGTTTCATGTAATACCAAACCAAACGGTGTGGGTTGACCATTAAAAACAATTTTTAAATTTAGTTTTAAATCGTTTGTGTGTATTAAAAATGATAGAAGATGATTCATTAGTATTGGTATGATACATTTACAAAACTTCATGATTTAAAAAAATGAACAAAATATATATAATAAAGGTTCAACGGATGGCTCCAAAGTCCTAATTTGTTAGCCGGACAGTTTCAAGTCCTAATTTGATATGAAATTTAGGTCTTTATTATGTTTCATGATCTCACCCAACCCAACCCAACCTGAAAATTCCAACGTATGGTTGTGAAACTTCGACCACCACAAATGTGAACCCATAGGAAAAAAAATCCTGGATCCGTCACTGGTTGTAAAGTTTTCGGTCTTCTTCAATTCTTTTTTAGTTTTTATATAAATATTAATAAGGCTAGGTTTTAACAATCATTAAAATAAAGTCAAATTAAAAGAAAACAAGATAAAATGAGCTAAAAGAATAAAATAAAGTGAAATTGAAATTGAAAGAAAAATGAGCTAAAAGAATAAAAAGAGTTAATTGCGCGGATGGTCCCTGTGGTTTCCCATTTTTTCAAGTTTAGTCCCCACCTTTTCAAAATAGCATGTTTGCTCCCTATGGTTTGCTCACTTGTTACTCATGTAGTCCCTAAAATAGATGAAGGTTAGTTTTTCAGTTAAGTCTATGCGAAATTACTAAACTACCCTTAATGATAAAAATATAATACTAAAATTAAGGAAATAGATGTGTGGGCCCCATCTTTTATATTTAAAAACTAAAACATCCGTGAACCTTCTTTTCTATAACCACTGCCTCCGCCCTCCAGCCACCATCTCCACCTTCCACACAAGCACCTGCAAATACACCTCCTTCCGCCACCACCACCTCCTTTCACCACCACACCACTCTTCCGCTCCCTACTAAACAACCCCAAACCTACCAAACTGCGCATAAACCATCATAAACACCCAAAAAGAGGGTTGCCGAAAAGTGAAGCGGCTGCGGTTGGTGGAGCCGGATCCGGAGCCGTTGGAGCCGGTAGGTCATGTTTGCGGGTTTAAGTTAACCAGAACAATTCTTTCCACAGTGGCGCGTCCTCAAATTTATTGCCGTTTGCCACCAAAAACCACCATCGGAGATCACCACCGCTGCTCCGAATCTCGCCGCTCGTCACCGCCCTAAGATGTCAGCCATCGCCCTTTACTCTATCGGCTCTGTATTTTATTTTTCTCTTCTTTTCTTATACAACTAAGTCACTTTTGTTTGGTTAATTGTTTGCTGAGACATTTTTAGGACTTGATTGTTAATTGTTTTTGGGATTTGATTGTTAACTGTTAGGAAGAAGGCTAATTGTTTGTGGGATTTGATTGTTGATTGTTTTAGGGATTTGAATATTAACTGTTGGGAGAGAGATACGGGTGGATTGGGTTGGAGGTGATAGCAGGTGGTGGTAAGTGGTGGCTGTGGGTGGGGTTGGTGGTAGATGGTTTATGGTGTTGGTAATCGAGAAGAAGATTCAGGGATGTTGTTAGGTTTTAAATATAAAAGATGGGGCCCACACATCTATTTCCATAATTTTAGTATTATTTTTTATCATTAAGGGTAGTTTAGTAATTTCGCATAGACTTAACTGAAAAAACTAACCTTCATCCATTTTAGGAACTACACGAGTAACAAGTGAGCAAACCATAGGGAGCAAACATGCTATTTTGAAAAGGTGGGGACTAAACGTGAAAAAATGGGAAACCACAGGGACCATCCGCGCAATTAACTCGAATAAAAATAAAGTGAAGTTAAAAGAAAACGTAAAATGACAAATATGTCCTTCATCAAACTGTAAGATTTAACTGGATTAGTTTTTTTGGACTGAATGACACATTTCAAGTATGTCAGGGGGGAGGAAATTAGCACAATTTTGAAAATTGGCCAAAGTGGACAAACTACATAGATGTAAATAACACTTGACTCTAAATAAATAATATATTTCATTTAAAAGATTAAAACTATATAATTCAAATTCAAATATTTCTGTTGAACTGGAAACAAAATCGAAAAGCGAACTCAAAATTTGTTTCGGATGCTGCTAAACTGATTTGTAAAATGGGAAAGTGAATCCCAATTCGTAATTTAAATTAGATTCGGTTCAAATTTTTGTTTTTTTCTAGTGTGATTCAACCCTTAGGGTGGAGGGTATAGTTAATCACCCTAGGGTGTTTGAGTGAAATCATACCCAATAATATTATGCCATGTCAACTCCCCATTATACTCCCTATTTTACACTCAATCACTAGGTATAGTCAAACACCCCTTAATTAAGAAAAATAAAAAAAAATAACTTGATTGGTCTCTCCTCTCTCTCTCCTCTCCTCTCAATTCATCGGTGAACAATCACCAATTTTTGTTGCCTCTCTTCAAGTCAAACACCCAACTCAATCAGTGGAGGTGGTCACCGATCGGTGACTCCCACTCAAACACCCAACTCCCCGAACCTATACCCTCCACCCTTAGGATTCATACACTGCAACCCTTATAAGTTATAACTTGCCAACACTTTTTTAGTTCTTTATATAAACTAGTAATAAGACCCGCGCGCGTTGCGGCGCGGGTACATTACAAACGTCGAACGGATTAGTCCAAGCGTTATGTGATGTGCTAATCATATAATAATGTGCGTTTCGAAGTATCCGACTGAACTCAATGTAACCTATAGATGTGTTGTAATTGGATTAAAATGTAAAGCAAATCGAGTTTATAGTGTACAATCATAACGTATTATATGCGACTCGACTAACTCCAATTTATACCATCAAGTCAAAACGTATTATATGTGACCCGATTCATATGTAGGAAACATACAAAATAAAGGCCGAAAGCGTATACCAAATTTACCTCAAAATGTAAAAAGAAAAGTTTAAAAGTTGAGGGGTCGGTATAAAGCATATGTGAAATAAACGTAAATTACCAAAGTATAGGTAAAAAATGCAAGTTACAAAAGTAGAGAGTAAATAAAAGGAAAATTCTATATGCAAAAAATATGAATTACAAAACTATAAGCTAAACGTGGAAATTTTGAAAGTCAAAGAGGGGTGGTTTAACCGACTTTGTACTTTAAGTAATACAGAAATTAGTCAAAAGCTAAGTGCTAAAAATGCCAATTGTTAAAGTAGAAGAATAGTAAAGTTAGATAAGTGACTAAAATTGATTACTCTAAAAGTGGAGGGGTCGTAACAAACAAAACTGAGGGGCTTGAAATGAAATATTGAAAAAGTTTAGGGAAGTAGCAAAGCTGAGGGGCTTGAAACGTAAAATGAAAAAAGTTTTTAAGTTATAGTAGAATGTGTTACACAAGTGGTGTTCACGTTAAAATTATACTCGAGTTAAAACTTTTTTTAAACATGATTCCACTAAATAAATCTGGACACAAATAAACAGGGTTATATTTGAGCCAATCAGGTCACTACACCTCAAATTTTTTATCCGTTTCGGTTTCAGAAATTATTTTAATATACTTTAAATAGTTACTTGTAATTGATTATTTAAACTCAAAAGTTTTAAAAAAATCAGTCTTTCTAAATAAAACCATTTAGGAGATGTTATGCATTAAAAATGAATTTTCAATATACTAAATACGTTTTTTAATATTCCACTAAACACATTTAAAATGATTTTTTTAGGCTAAGACCTACTTCCCTGTTACTGGTTTTTATTATTATTATTATTAGGCTACTCGGTTTGGGGCGTCCCCAGGCCGTCGTGGGGCGGCGCTGCCCCATCCTCCCATTTCCCTTGGAGCGTCGGCGTCAAGAACAACATCCACAAGACGTTGAAGACGGGTCATGTGAAGACAAAATATAGCCGTTGTTCCAAATCCACCATGTGAAAGCTCCGAATAACTTCCGACGGGTAAAATTGAAAACATGAACCATGAACCAAGATAAATTTGGGAAAATTTGAATTGGGGGTTCTGGGTCTAATTTTGTTGAGATTGTACCGGTGGTTGTTGGTATGGGTAACCGACACCGAGTTGTGGGTGGGTCTCCGATGGGGCAGAAGGGTCTGGTGGAATGATTTATTGGGGGAAATTGAAGGTGTGTGTGAAGGAATTGGGGAAATTGAAGGTGGGTGTGAATAAATAAGTGGAGTTGGTTTGTCAAAATTGCCAAAAATTAAAAAATTAAATAAATTAAATAAGAGGGGTAGGGCCATCAACCATTCCATTTCCTTGGTTACATCCTTGGAAGGCCATCATCTAAGGACTATGACGTGACGCTAAAGTAGAGAGGCATCCTCCAAGGACTACCCTCCTCCCATACCGATAATCCTTATTATTTATTTAACATATTCAAAATGAAACATAACCCCACTAGATTATCTCTGTAAATATTTTTTTTTTTTTGTCTCTTGACCTTACTATCAAACAAAAAAACGATTATATATTATGAGGGAGCATTAGGAGGTGGTGTCGACGTGCCGTGGTGGTTTTATTTAATTTGTTTTTGGTCTTGGGCTAATATTTGGGGTCTTTTTTCATTGGGCTTTTGTTATAAAGTTTTGGGCTTCAAAACAATGATATCACTTTTTCTTTCCTCTAAAATTTCTGGGTTCAAGTACTTCAATCTATCAATTATTTAATTGTTTTATTTCCAGAATAGTATTTGTTTATTATTAGTCATTATTTTATTTATACTCATATACGCATTTATTTTTGAAACATTTATACACAACATATTTACTTCCTTTGAAATATTTATACACCACAAATTTACTTCCTACACAACATAGTATAAGCTTGTATATCGTTTGTTATGTATACAGTTATTTTATTGTTTCGAATTCGTCTCTCAGATTCTTGTATCTAAGAAAACATAGTGATCACAATTTATAAATCAAACTTTTTTTCTCAACTTTGAAAAAAAATTATAAAAGAAAGTATCTCGTTTACTTCCGTGCATGTAAATCTGGCAAACGGGTCGGGTTGGATGAGGTCGGGTCGGGTCATGGGTCAAAATGAGTGTGAACCCCACGATTTTATATGCGAGTAGCATGTGAAACCCTGAGAGACTGTCAATGGCTTTGACCACTAATAAAATTATTAACTGTTTTCTAAAAAATGGAAAAAGTTAATGATTATTTTGCAATATAAGTACAAATTATTTTTAATCAATCTTCGAACATATACATGGTTTTAATGACTACACTTATGAAATTATTGTTGCCAAGTGTATATTAGGGATACATTAAAATGATTTGATATCTGTTTTTTATGAGTGTATAAAATTCTCATAAAATGTAAATAGTTTTTACGAATACATGTAAATAGTTTTTAAAAATACAACGATATAAAATGTTATAACAATGACATGAAGTAGGAGAAAAGAACCATGTCTTTTTTTCGGTTGGAAATACTAGTTGGTAAGTACATCATGCAACTCCTATCCATATACAGTGAAGATATTATTTTCTTTTAATGCATAACTATCTTTAAATAGAAATCTAAAAAAATCATGCTAAAAAATCATAATGTAGTGTGTTTTACATAACACTGCCCCTGTACACGTCTTTAAATAGAAATCTAAAATAACCATATAAACAGTGCCGTACCTATAAACACACTAAATTTATAACCAAATTTCTAGGGATGCGAACTAAGGGTTTAACCAAATTCTTAAGGGGTGTAATCGGGATTTTGCGCTATAAAATACACTAAATTTTCTTTTTCAAGGGGTGCGCCTGCCCACCCAGCCCTCTACCTAGGTCCGCCCTGACATATAAATATTTTACATAATACTGCTCATATATAAGCGTTGAAGTTGTTTTCGCATATTTCAACTTCAAACTACAACTACTCATGTATTAAGCGACCTTCCATGATTGTATGATTATATGTGTGTATGTATATGTGTATATTATTGATTATATAACAATACTATAGTTTGTTATCTAAAAGTTATAGAAAAAGTTTAAAAGTGACATGTATTAGTCAAATGATTTGGTTTACTTTACAATAACAAATTACCATCACAGATTCAATTACTATATGAAACTATAATAATAAACCAAATTGATTCCGGTTACTTTTATCATAAATGATTTTGAAAGACATTTAGATTTATGATAATAAATTATATTATGCTAAGATATGTATATCTATGTGTATGAACGCACATTCAAAAAATTACCAAATTTAAATAGAAAACTACGAGTGTCTTATAGCTTGTTATTACATGATATTTTGTGAATATAATATAATATAATAGAAATCAGAAAGTAAATAAATAATTATGTGTTTATTATGCTATCACATAAAATGTATTATGTGTTTATTAGATTTCTTTTCATAAAAATGTCAACGTCCCTATTTATGTTGTTATTAAATCATGCATCTTTGGATTTATGTTAAGTATTATTTATAAAGATTTATGTTAAGCATTATTTATAAAGATTTCTGAATTGACTACAATAAGTAATCACCGTTACTTTTAATAATACAAAGTTCAAACAAGTGTATATGTTTACATCCAATCGCTAACTTTGACATGAGAGAAATATATGAAGTAATATAAATAAACTTTGAAAAAAGATAATATTGTTTAATCTGTGGGTGAAGTGGGTTAGTATAACTTGTGGGTGAAGTGGGTTAGTATAACTTGTTAGCATTGTTTTCAGCACCATGCTTTTTCTGTTTTTTAATCATCTATTTTTTATAATATTATTAACTTTTTTTGAGTTTTTTCCCAAACTAGTGTTGGTGGATAAAATATTTACCAAAATGGTGTTCCTTGAAAACTATTTACCAAAATAGTGTTTTTCATTTAATTTTGTATTTGCATTTGCATTTTGTTTTTAACCTAAATAATTAAAAATCTTTTTACATATATCTTGTCAAGGAATCGATTCTCCTTTTAAATATATATTTTCTTTTATATTTTTTTCTCAATAAATACTGTTTTTTTTTGTTTCTTTGATTTACAGTTTTTTTACCAATAATTCTTTTCTTTTGTTATTTTCTCAATCAACAGTAGCTCTATACGTGAAACGAACAATCCATAAACCGTTTGAAGAAATTTCGTTCACATTCCATTCATTTAATAAACCATGAACACATTTTATTCATTTGATTAAACGCACGAACATGAACACGTATTTTGTGTATTCACTTACGTTCATTTGCATTCGTCTATGTTCATTCCATTAAGCAAATCAATATGAAACGGATGATTATGTACAAATTTCCATTTAACCGGTCATCAGATATTTTATTTCCCCATTGACATTTTATTTCTCCCATTCTATTTATTTTTTCTCCCATTTCAATTTCATTTAATTCTAGGCATATGAATTTAATTATTAAAATATATTCATACTTTTTTTTTACAGATCGTAAACAGGAAAATTAAATATGCATGTTGATCCTATTTGTTACTTATAATAAATTTTTCATAACAGTGAGCAAAATCAATCGAGCCGTATCAAATTTTCAAAAAAAGAACTATGTGTAAACATGAATATATAATATCGTTTGTTGTGATACTTTTAAAAACCCAAACCCTTTGTGGTAAGTATTGTTTGTTGGCTAAACATCAGTGTACGGTTACACATTAGCAAACATTTTTGGATTAGTTCTCAAGGATTTGTTAAAGGTGAAGAGAAACAAGATATCTTGTTTTGTCAAAGAAAAACAATACTGAATCGATTGATTAAAAACAATAGATAGCTTTATATAAGAATAAATATATTGACACTGAGTTGATTGAATAAGGATAATACAAAAGAAGGCTAATTTGTTGGTTTAAGAAGAGAATGCAAATAAAATTAAATAAAAAACACTATTTTGGTAAATAGTTTTTAAGGAACACCATTTTGGTAAATATTTTCTCCACCAACACTAGTTTGGTTAAAAACTCAACTTTTTTTATACTTATGGCCATATAGGTTTTCGACAACTTTTAAGGTATTCAACAACTTTAATATGTAGCGGTTATAAAATTTACACACCTGGGTATTTTATGTTACCCAAGTATTCTTAACATGGTTATTCTATAGACATACATATTGTTGACATCAAGTCATTGGGTATATCTTTTTTTTTAATCAAGAGTAGGTCTAAATCAAAGTCTTATCCAGGGTTGGCTCAATTATTTTGGAGACCTAAAACAAACTCTGAAATTAGGGTGTGTTTCGAATTTAATTATGAGTCATCCCACCCATTTTACCACCAATATCATATACCCTCAAAGCAATAGTAATAACTGACTTCATAAGCATAGAATAAAAATACTGAAGACAAAATAAATATATATATTCTAAACTATGTCTATATACTCATTCCCTCATGCAATTTCAGCAATAGTGGATGAAGAATTGTAGAACCAAAAAGAAAAGTATGATTAAAACACACAAAAAAAAGTTCAACACAAGCAGAAACACCAAAAATAGGAAAACAAAATCAATTGAAGACAAAAACTAGTTTGTTGTTGGTTCAGTTCTGTTTATACATGATGGAAAACAATAAAATACATACCTGTTACAGCAGATAGTGCAGTGGAGAATCCAGTAATGGAGTTCGACATGCTTGTCATCGTGATCTGGTTCCTCCTTAGGGTGCTGACTGATGATGGGGACTTAGTAAACCGAAAAGGGATATCGGCTAGGAGAGGAGGTCGAAATTGATGTTATGGCTAATGGGGTGTTTCTAATGTGTAACTGTCTAACCCTTTAACCTCCACATAATTCTCCTTATATAAGCACCCAGGAGGAAACCTAATTAGTTAATAAGGGTAATATGGTCCATCAACAATTACCAACTAATTATTTAATAGGTTATAATATATTTTGATCTATATTATGTAAATGATTATAATGGCTATAGATTAAATATTAATACATAATATATTTAATCTTACATTCTCCCACTTAGCCGAGTAATCATTTACTATGAGTATTAGATAAGCCTGATCAGGAGTTAACACTCATTTTAGCCTTAAACAAGTACTATAGCAGAGAAATACAGCCGTTGAATCATTATGCGACTCAGGACCCCCATTAATCATACTATAGCCTTAATTTAAAACCTAATCATTATGATCAAAATACGCATAAGCCCTTTGTTTGATTTGTAACTTTATTTGTCAATATGCCATTATACCGGTTGAACATATTCTAAGAGACATACAAAATCAAACTGAGGAAATTTCATTAACATAAAACATAAGCTAGTACAATATGCTCAAATAAGGTCTTTACAAAATCCCATATTCCGAACATGTTCTTCATAAACCTTAGGAGGGAGACCTTTAGTCATCGGATCCGCAAGCATATCTTTAGTACTAATATACTCGATACAAAGATTATTTTCCTCAACTCGTTCACGTACGAACATATATTTTGTATCAAGATATAAACCAGCTCCAGTCGAACTGTTACTGTTCGAGAAACTAACGGCAGCTGAATTATCACAATAAAGCTTCAATGGTCTAGAAATGGAATTAACGATTTTGAGTCCAGTGATCAGATTTCTAAGCAACATTCCATGACAGGTTGCGTTATAAACAGCAATGTACTCTGCCATCATTGTGGAAGTTGTGGTCAACTGTTGTTTATGACTCTTCCATGAGATAGGGCCTCCTGCTAACAAAAAGATATAGCCCGAAGTGGATTTCTTGTCATCTTTGCATTTTGCAAAGTCAGAATCAGAATAGCCCACCACTTCTAAATGATCACTTCTTCTATAAGTTAGTTTATAGTCTTTCGTCCCTTGCAGATATCGAAGTACCTTCTTAGCTGCTTTCCAGTGATCTAGGCCAGGATTAGTCTGATAACGGCCTAGCATTCCAGCAATATAAGCGATATCTGGGCGAGTACAGACTTGAGCATACATCAAGCTCCCTACTACTGACGTGTAAGGTATCTGGCTCATTTGCTCCTTCTCAACCTCTGTTGTCGGACACTGGAAAGAACCGAAAACATCTCCCTTAACTACTGGAGCGACGGAGGGTTTGCACTGTTGCATGTTATAACGTGTAAGGACACGATCTATGTAAGCCTTCTGGGACAATCCTAAGATCCCTTTGTGTCTATCTCGGTGAATTTCGATGCCAATGACGTAAGAAGCCTCTCTGAGATCCTTCATGTCGAAGTTATGCGAAAGTAACCGCTTCGACTCATGCAACATGTCTAAACTATTACTTGCCAATAGAATATCATCTACGTAAAGGACAAGTATAGTAAAGTTGCTCCCACTCATCTTGAGGTAGGTGCATTGATCCACTTGATTCTTCATAAAACCTTGTTTCTTCATGACTTCATCAAACTTAAGGTACCACTGACGTGATGCTTGTTTTAACCCGTAAATGGATTTCTTCAACTTACAGACTAGATGCTCCTGACCTTCAGGTTTAAAGCCTTCAGGTTGTTTCATGTAAACATCTTCGTCCAAATCTCCGTTAAGGAAAGCGGTTTTAACGTCCATCTGATGCAGCTCCAAATCAAAATGAGCTACTAGGGCCATGACGATCCTTAATGAATCTTTACGAGAGACAGGTGAAAATGTCTCTTGATAATCAATTCCCTCTTTCTGAGTGTAGCCCTTTGCAACCAATCTCGCTTTGTAGCGTTCAACGTTCCCATTCGGATCCAGTTTTGTTTTGAATACCCATTTACATCCCACGGGTTTGGCTCCGTTGGGTAATTCTACCAAATCCCAAACGTCATTTTTCTTCATGGATTCAAGCTCTTCAATCATTGCTTTATTCCATTCAGAAGACTGATCACTGCTAATGGCTTCATTGTAAGAGATAGGATCATTGAGCTTTCCAGGATCCATTTCAGTCAGGTAGGTAACATAATCATCCCAATTAGTAGGCCTTCTTTGCCTAGATGACCTCCTGAGTGGATTATCGGGTTCAGCGTTGTCTTGGTTTTGAGCGTTTGATGTGCCTTCGTCATGAGGTATAATGGGTTCTAATTGTAGAGGTGAATTTGCAGTTGGTGCAGTAGCTTCAGGTACAGTAGTTGCATTGGGTACAAGAGGAGTAATCGGAGTAATGGTAAGCGACGAGTCTCTCCCCCCTGCGTCTTGTACTTCTTGCAATTCTTTGTAAGGGTTGGTACTGCTCCCACTGACCTTGAAATCCTCCAGGAACGCGGCACGCTTGGTTTCAACAATACGGGTGACATGGGAAGGACAATAGAAACGATAACCCTTAGAGTTCTCAGGATACCCGATAAAGAAACAGGTAACTGTTTTAGGGTCAAGTTTCCTTAGGAAAGGATTGTAAAGTTTTGCTTCAGCAATGCAGCCCCATACTTTCATATATTTAAGACTCGGTTTCCTTCCTGTCCAAAGTTCATAAGGAGTTTTAGGGACAGACTTAGAAGGAACTCTATTGAGTATATGAACAGCTGCTTTTAACGCTTCAGTCCAGAGGAATAATGGTAAATTAGTGTTGGCTAACATACCGCGCACCATGTTCATAAGGGTACGGTTTCTTCTTTCAGCGACACCGTTCTGCTGAGGTGTACCAGGCATGGTGTATTGGTTCACAATCCCCTGGCCCTTACAAAACTCATAAAATGGACCAGGAGCTTGACCCACATCAGTATGTCTTCCATAATATTCACCGCCTCTATCTGATCTCACAACTTTAATCTGACGATCTAATTGCTTTTCAACTTCAGCCTTATAATCTTTAAAAGTTGTTAGAGATTCAGATTTTTCCTTAATTAGATACAAGTACATGTAACGAGAATAATCATCAATAAAAGTGATAAATGAAGTATGTCCTGTTATGCCAGCGATTTGATAGGGACCACTGATGTCAGTGTGAATGAGTTCTAATAAATTAGAGCTCCTAGTGGCACCTTTCTTATTCGCTAATGTCATTTTACCTTTAAGACATTTGACACATGTTCCAAAATCAGAGAAATCGAGAGGAGGTAAGACTTCATCCTTTACGAGACGATTTAATCGTTCTTTTGAGATGTGGCCTAAACGCTGATGCCACAACATGGATGAAGTTTCTAAGTCTCGTTTCTCTTCCATCTTTCTGAGTGATTCATTAATGTTATATGACAACAAAGATTTGGAAAAGTTATCTTCTAGTTCTAATCTATAGAGACCACCATCCAGAATACCAGTACCATAAAGAACAGAATCATAGAGGATAGAGAGTTTGCGATGACCATGGGAAACAATAAAACCGTCCATGTCTAACTTTGGTCCTGATACAAGGTTCCGAGTTACCTCAGGAACATATAAGGTATCATAAAGTTTAATACATAAACCAGTTTTCATAACTAATTGTAATGTTCCAATGGCCTTCACTTCTAATTCTCGATCATCCCCAACCTTAAGCGTTCTTTGGTTTCTTTCCAGCTTCCGGATTGAAAGGAATCCCTGAGTTGAATTGGTAACATGAACCATAGAACCAGAATCAAACCACCAAGAATTAGCAGGAACACTTAAATTATAGGACTCAAGTATCATAAAATAATCGTTACCTTTCTTAGCCAGCCACTCCTTAAAGTCAGGGCATTCCTTCTGCATGTGTCCTGTCTTCTTACAGAACTTGCAGCGGATACTGCCTAAGGAGTTCTTAGAGCTGGAAGGTGCACTTGTATTAGGATTAGGATTAGGCCTTTGGACTTTTGAAGCATCCTTCCTCTGATAATTGTTCTTCCTCTTCTTAGAGTTGGAGGTAGTGAAGTTGGCAACATCAGTATGGCGATCCATCCTCATACGCTCTTCCTCCTGTACGCACATAGCGACCAACTCACTCATCGTCCATTTGTCTTTCTGAGTGTTGTAATTGATCTTGAATGCTTCAAAGGACGAAGGAAGCGAAGTAATGATGAAATGAACAAGGAAACCATCACTGATTTCCATTTCCAGCCCCTTCAGCTTATTGGCCATGTCATTCATCATCATGATGTGCTCGCGAATGCCGCTCCTCCCATCATACTTAGTTGTCACCAGCTTGAGAATAAGAGTACTAGCATGTGCTTTAGACGTCCCCTTGAACTGAGCCTCCACATGTTCCAAGTAGGTTTTAGCATCTTCAGAATCAGGAATGGCTCCCCTGATTGCATTGCTTATGGACAGCTTCATAAACATGAGAGACACGCGGTTACACATAGTCCACTTGTCATGAGTTAACTGCTCAGCAGCAGTACTAGTAGTGGTAAGGTCCGCTGGCTTATTCTCTCTTAGAGCATAATCAAAATCCAGCAGCCCAAGAGTAAGCATGAGAGCATCCTTCCATGCAGCAAAGTTATCACCGGTCAAAGGTGGAATCCCGCAGTTGGGTGCTGATAGTGGAAATGAGATGAGCAAGTTATGATACTAAGGAAGAAGTCCTAATGTGATCTAAGGGCACGTTAAACTAAGGCAGGCATAAATAATGACCATTTTACATTATGAAGCTGTGATATTGTCTATTACTAACATCAAAATAATAGACTTAGTTAAAAAATTCTACTTAAATGAAGACAAAACAGCTTTGGCCAGAAGTGTAATCATTTAAGCATATGTGCAAAGTGGTTGTAACAAATCAGCTTTGGCCAGAAATTGAAACAATCACTTTAGTTATGCACTTGTTGAGTATGCCATCTATGAATGAATTAAATCAGCTTTGGCCAGAAATTAAGACATTCATGCTTATGATGCACACACAACATAGCTTTCGTAATACTTGAACGATAAGTAGATGTATCAAGTCAGCTTTGGCAAGAAATGATATATCAAAAAACTCATTCAAGTTAAGCTATTCTGGTTTTGCAAAACATTATCTGATTCTGATTAATTAACTAAGTAAATTACAAAACCATTTATTTAATAGCAAACCACCCGTTAGCGCGGATCGAACTCCGCGGTGAGTTCGCTGGGGGGTGCGGGGAACAGCGTGCCCCCGCCCGGGGTTCGAGGCGGGAGCCCCGAAAAATTTTTTAGTTCACATTAAACAGCTAAAATTTATGAACACTCATGATTTCGGATGACAGATGTGTAAGTGTAGTCATTTCGGATGATTTCGGATGATGATACTTAGTCCGAAATGTATCCGAAATAGTCACTTCTTGATGATCCGTGATGCATTTCGGATGATTTCGGATGATAATGCTTACTCCGAAATTCATCCAAAATGGTCAGTCCTTTTTGATCATCCGTAATGCTTAGTCCGAAATGCTTATTTGTTGATCCGTAATAGGCGAACAAGTGTTCATCCGGAATGATCAGTCAGTTGCTGATCCGTAATGGGTGAACGAGTGTTCATCCGGAATGATCATCCGTAATGATCATCCAAATGTGTTCTGCAAGTTGTTAAATGCGAAATCATAACTGAAAATTCGAAAAATTTGGGATTGTGATAGAGTTTCCTATTTTATCATTCATCTAATTTTATCAGTAAATTTCGAAAATCGTAATCTGTTTATTCTATTAACAGATTTCGAAAACTTATTAGATAGAATTAGATCAAAATTAAGAAAACATTCCACAATTCAAATCATATTCCAAAACATAAAGGAAAATTCGAATTTTGACTAAGAACATTATGAACCCTAAACAAAAATATTCAAACTTCATCCGAAATCTGGAATTATTTTACACATTTAAACATATTTTGAACATGCAGATTTCGGAACAGTAACATAAGAATGAGCCCATGTCATCCGAAATGCCATTCCGGATGACAGAAATCGAACAGTAATGATTTCGGATGATGAAAACGAATTTTAATTATCGTTTTTAAAACCTGTTTTCCAGTTTTTAATCCAGATTTACGGATAGAAAACAGAACTGACTAATCAACATATGCTCTGATACCACATGTTGGTTCAGTTCTGTTTATACATGATGGAAAACAATAAAATACATACCTGTTACAGCAGATAGTGCAGTGGAGAATCCAGTAATGGAGTTCGACATGCTTGTCATCGTGATTTGGTTCCTCCTTAGGGTGTTGACTGATGATGGGGACTTAGTAAACCGAAAAGGGATATCGGCTAGGAGAGGAGGTCGAAATTGATGTTATGGCTAATGGGGTGTTTCTAATGTGTAACTGTCTAACCCTTTAACCTCCACATAATTCTCCTTATATAAGCACCCAGGAGGAAACCTAATTAGTTAATAAGGGTAATATGGTCCATCAACAATTACCAACTAATTATTTAATAGGTTATAATATATTTTGATCTATATTATGTAAATGATTATAATGGCTATAGATTAAATATTAATACATAATATATTTAATCTTACATTTGTATGATACCAGAACCTTACGGTACGTCAACACAATGATATACGAATGCGTACATCGCATCTCTCATTTTTTCTTTGCTCCATGCACGACAAGGATTTCTTAAATAATGTCACCGTTGTTGAAGAACCCCAAAGCATCTCTCAATATCCTTCCGCGAAGACTCTTGAACCTTTTTAAAGTGAGCTCTTTTTTCATTGTACGGGTCCCTGAACGTCTTCACGACAATTGAATACTTAGGATAAATTCCATCGCATAAATAGTATCCATGCGGGTAGTAGTTCCCGTTTGCATAAAAAGATGTTTTGGCAGCTCGACCAGATATGTAGTCTTCTACCAATGAAGACTGCTCGAAAACGTTTAAATCATTGCATGACCCTGCAACACCAAAGTAAGCCGACCATACCCAAAGGTCCTGTGAGGCAACCGCTTGAAGAATAACAGTTGGTCCGTCCTGATCACCTCGTGTGTTGACCTCGTCATGTGGTCGGGCAATTATGCCACTGCCAATGTCGACAAGCCAAGCTTCTGATCATGCCCGGTAAACCATGGAGCTCAGCATGGACCTCGTAAATTTTTTGAAGGTCGGACCAAGTGGGCCTTCTCAGATAACGGAGACCATAAAACTCTATAACACCTTTAAAAAAATATAACGTTAACCTAAGTTAAAAGAAATATGAATGCATGTAAATAATAAAAAAATATGAATTCATGTAAATAATAAAAAATGAAAAAAAAATAATAAAATAGTA
Source organism: Helianthus tuberosus (assembly GCA_030545235.1). Taxonomy (NCBI): domain Eukaryota; kingdom Viridiplantae; phylum Streptophyta; class Magnoliopsida; order Asterales; family Asteraceae; genus Helianthus; species Helianthus tuberosus. Next base: position 174,110,366 of record CM060424.1, on the reverse strand, counting down.
ATGTACCTTTGCGAAAATGCTCAAAGGTATCTCGTGTTGTTTTCTCGGCCATTTTTAAATATTCGTTGTTGATGTCAGTCGTGTTTCCGTACCCAAGAACCCGTAGAGCTGAAGTACACTTTTGAATACCGGTGAATCCAAGTACCTTTTTCGCATCAGCCTTTTGTTTAAATAATCATACGTGTTTTCCAAGTCTTCAATGATGCGTAGAAATAAACGTTTACTCATGCGAAAACGATGCCTAAAAACTTCAGGGTTTGGGTAAGTAGGCGCTTCAGCGAATCTTTTATCAACCGGTCATTTGCCGCATGTCGGTCTCGTTGAATATATTCTCTTGGTAAACTCTCACGTTAAGGCTCGCTACAATGTTTTGAATAACGAGCCGCTAGTTCGCACGCACTTGTAACCGCCTCTTGATCGAGCTCCTCATCGGTCGAGTCACTCTCATCCGCTAAGAAATTTTTATAGTAATAACTAGCAATGGACGACGAGGAAGTGGGGGAATCCATCTTTTATAAAATAGGTGAAGGTTGTATAAAATTTTGATGTTTGAAGTTATGGGTGAAAGAGTTTTTTGATTGAAGTTTGTATAAAATGGATGAGGAATGTGGATATTTATATAAAAAATGGTTGAATTAAAAAAAATGAAGTAGTCGTTATGTTAACGTTGCCATTGTCCCATTGGTCAACTCCCCCCCCCCCCCCCATCCGGTGTTGAAAATTGGACACCCCATACAAAATTTCGATGAAAAACGCCCACCGGGGCCGAGCCGGGGCGTGTTCTGGACGTGGTTGGCGAAAAAAACGTCCTTTGGGCAACGAGTACACATGGTCTTAAGATAATTTGACAAAGTAAATGAAAGCATGATAAATCCGTATATCAAGATGTTTCATAAAGAGATAAAATAACGAACTATTTCAATTGAATACACATCTTATGAGATAGTGACTGTTGACCAAAGACGGTGATCATGAGGAAAAATAAGAAGTTGGTTATTAGACTTCCCGTAGTGTGACAGTATTTGAACGTGAATTGCCTAAAAAAAACGCCCCAAAACGCCCACACACCACCCCGGAGGCGTTTTTCTTCAAAAATTTTGTTGGGTGCGTGCAAAATAAAACGCCTGATGAAGATATTGTAGGCCAATCACAGGTAACCTTCTTTTTCTTTGGCCAATCACTTTTTTTGATGGTTTTTTTTTTATTTTTTTAGTTCTTTACACTCCTTTTAACATAATGTCCTACAATGCCCGATACACCCATTTAAGAAAAACGCTCCATAATACCTCATTGCTGACTGGACCGCCACATAGCAGATAATGCCCAACGATCTTCCTTTACCACTACACATTGTTTTATTGTTGTTGATTCTCTTTATATAAAGTGTTAATGCAAAATCTATGAATAAATGAGTAATGTTTCAAAAATTAACACGAAATGTGAATTTTTAGCTTATCATAGAAACATATGTGTAATTCACTCTTTGGATTATAATTGGTTGACCTAAACATCGAATGTATATCTTCTTTAAAATCGGGGTTCATAATGCACCGTTGTACTTTAAATAGTAAAATCAAAATATCAATAATGTGTTAAAAAATCATATAATTTGTCATATAGTATAATAAAATAATATCGTCGTGCGATTTAACAACTTAAAACATACGTTGTGTAATCATATCCACAATGAATTATTGAGATACCAACTTGTTAAAGTTTTTAAAGTTGATGAATCTGTTAAAGTTTTAAATATAAAAGTAGGACCAAATTTGATATAAAACAAATTTCTAGTACAAAGTTGTGACAAATATATAATACATCTGTGAGTTTCATTACAAAGTTGTGACAATCATACAGACATGGTTATTATACAAGAAAGTAATTTCGTACAAAATGTAGGAGAGAATGGTATTTCAGAAAGATCCAATATTGTTCAATCATAAACCCACTCTCTCATGATTTTCAAATCAGTATAACTTTTTCATATGATAATATTTTTATAAAAAAAATTACACAGAATTAACGAGCATTTCATTTTTTTTATTTGAGTAGGCTATTGCTATAGTTTTCTTATTTTTTTTTTATAGAATACATGATTACGTGATTAGACAATAAATATGATTTGTTATATTTATTACGTGATTACACATTAAATGATGAGTAGGGGTGTAAACAAGCTTAGAGGCTCAAGAGCTACTCGTGATCGGCTCGGTTAAAAGCTCGAACGAGCTGAGCCTTAACGAGCCCGAGCTCGAGCCTGAAATAGAGTTTGTTTTGTTATCGATCCCGAACTCGAGCCTGAAATACAAAGCTTGTTTAGACTCGCGAGCCTAAACGAGCCCATACAAAATTTTAATTTTTTTTATATATGATATATTAATAAGAGTAAATTTCTATTTTCGTCTTTGAGGTTTTGTCACACTCTGGCTTTTGCGGAAGCGTGGATTTTTTTTTGTGTGACTTCTTAATACCATAGCAACAATCATAACAATGCTATATGATAAAACAGAAGATATTCATCCATTAATTAAGTCTTAGAAATTACCATACATACTTGTCTTGAAAACGTTGTTACCAAAATAAACTACAAACCATGAAAATGTTTAACCGAGTTCCTGAGACTCCACAAAGACTTAAAATAAAACGAGGTTTGGAGACGTGTGACCCGTCCAGGAAAGGGTTACACCTCCCAAACCCTACAACCCTGGATGACATCTTTATTTAGTACGCAGGTTGACACATATGCAGACACTTGCCAGATCCCCTTTAGTTTCCTGAAATACATGTAGTTGAAAAATCAACAAAAAGTTGAGCGAGTTCATGTGTATGTCTGTGAGTATAAACCGTTAAAATATGTCTGTATGAAAGTCCCTGGTATGTAGCAATAAGGAAAAAGAGATCACCAATGGGTTGCAAAGCCACTGATATGTGTGAAGTGATACGGGAAAACTCAAACCTAGCGGAGTTGCACCGGGCTTCCGGCTGTAAGACACAGTCACCACTATGGGCCGCCCCAGCCTCATGGGTGTGGGCTCGCTACACCCAAATAGATCTATCACTCATGTCTCTCGGTCCTACGACGAGGATTAATGGCCTTAAGTGTCGCGCCCATCACTCACATGATCTAAGTAGTATGCCCTCCTTAAGCTAACCATACCATGTATAAAAATGTCCGTAATAATTGTAACATGTGTTTCACCCCCGAAGTTATAAAACTTAAAACAGTTAAGAGAAAAGGGGGACATGAACTCACTGTAGTGCGTCTCCTGTGCTCGTACTCAAACCTTGTCAGCTACACGATAACCTACACCGTACTAATGTCTATTAGACGAACGGGCTGTGCCTTGCTTTTGTATTTACGGTTTGAGTTACGTTACTTTGATGTTATTCCAAGTTATAACTTATTGTTAAAATAATAATTATTATTTTAACTTACATTATATTTTTAGGTCTTGAAATAATAGTTAGACAACTATTTCGTATTCATACTTCTCAAGTATCTTATATGCGTATTTCCTTCCCAAGGATGGGGGTATTAATACATGTATTTTGGTAGTTCCGAAAATAATATATTTTTAAGTCTGACTTAGAAATATAAATATAACTCCTTGTCAAAATAACGTATTCCAAAATATATATATATTTTTCTCAAAAATAATACATTTTCACTTCTTAGTTTCCGAAATAATATTTTACCAAAAATATGTGTGTAAGAGTATTTTCCGGAGTATTTCGTAAGTTACGTTTTCTCGTTCGGTTCCACAATACCAAGTATGTAACTTAAATATACATATCCCTTGTCATTTTTTGTATTATTCCGAAGTTATAAATGTGATGGTATTTTGCTAAGTTACATTATTTTGCCCTAAATAATATAACTAGTTCACAAATCAAACAAATATTCACACAAGCGTTCTAGTATAAAATATATGTTCTAAATATATATTTGTCCGCTTTTACTTACGAAAACCCACCTCCGACACTTTGAAATTTTGTAACAAAACTTATGGCGAAGTTTACTTCCGAAAACAAAGTTAAACACATTTGTAAACTCTTGTTAGAAAATAATTTTCTAAGTCTTGGGATTTTTAGAAAATTTTGCCAGAGTTTCCCCTAAAAACGGAGGTGTCCATGCTAATAAGCATATCATTTTCTTTTCAAAATCAATCAACAATCAATCCTTAAACAATTTTTCATCACCAAGAACGAAAACTATGTGCGTTACATATTAATCATGAACTTGATACATTCCGAAAACGCGTAGTAACTTGGTAAAACTTTTAGTGGACTTAGTTACCTTCCAAAGTGTATTTATTTCTTTAAAAATCACCTTCTTAAAAGAGTTAAGTGTTTACAACTTGTAAACAATTTTTACAAAAAATAATCTTTTGAACTCTTCTTGTAACTAAAATGTTCTTACACTTATTTTACCACTAAAAATGGTGTAAGTGCAAGTAAAGGTCATAATCTTTTAAAAATCGATTTTTACACTTGGTTTATTTAGAAAAGTCTTTTTGTAAAACCCGGATCTACATGATCATCAACCTACTTATTTAATCATATTTCAAGAAAATCATTTTCTTTCAAGTTCATGTTTAAGCTAGAAGATGATTATTTCATGTTTCACATAATCACCTTCTTAGTCTTGTTAGATCATGTTTCTATACATCATTTAACAAGCTCCATATGGTGATTAATCATCACATAACCAAGAATCATCATGCAATCAACAACATATTCACTACAACATCCTACTAACAACATTTCATCATGTAATCTTCATGTAAAGCTTTATGTTCATCTTCTTAGTTCTTGTTCTTTAGTGTTTTAAACATACTTATCATACTACAACTTTTAACCATAAAAGTAAGGTGAACAAGAGTTAAACAAGAACTTACTACTAGCACAAGGGCTAGAGAAGATCTCTAGTGCAAAGATGATGAAATGTAGTGTGAAAAAGCAAGAAAGGAAGCTCCTTGATGATCCACAAGCTACAATCTTCACAAGGCACCTTCTAGCATATGAATGAAGCTTAAAAATGGGAGAAGATGGTGATGTTAAGGTGGTGATGGTGGCGGTTATGGTGAGGCTGAGAAGAGGGGGAGAGAGTGAGGGATGAGGGTGTGAAGTGATAAGGAATGGTGTAGTGATCTTACACCATACTTATAAGTCCTTTCTCTAATATTTTGGCAACAACAACAAGCAATGATCTAATATAAAATTAGGATTAAATCTAGGAGTAAGATGTGAAGTATGGTGGGGATGTTTGTGGGTCCCCTTGGGTGACCGAAATCGGGTATGGGGGGGGGGGGGGGGGGTTAGATGTAAAAATTTGATGGTAAAAGGGTAAATACTAGTTAACTTTCAAGTATACTTTCATATGTTAGTTAGTCGATATTTAGGGGGTGTTATGGTGTACGGGGATCATGACTAGCCAAGAAATAATAAAACAATGTGTTTGGCAAAATTTTAGTGTTCCGAGTAATGTCCGGTTATTCGGTTAGATGCCGTTCCGTTTAAGTGTTTAATTATACCGTAAGGTGTCTTTTATATATCTTTTTGTGCCACATTTAATTCTCGACACTTAGGAAAGCATACATGACCATTCTGCCAAAATTTTGCATATTACTAGCATGTTAAATGCTGAATTTCTGATAAATAATGCAGAATTCTGCATTATTAGTAGGTTTTAGGCACTTCCCGGCACTTTAACTATCACCTAGTGACGCAGTTTCATGGTCCTTACTTCCCTACACTCCATACTAGTGTAGTACCCTGTCTCTGGCTCATATTGGCCTCAAAACATTGTCTGTCAATGTGCTGGCATTGTCAGCAAGTTTCTGAATTATCCGTTCAGTGTGCTAACTGTGTTTTGTGCATCAAGTATGTCACTAAAGTTTGTGTGTAATGAATGGAGTGACTGTATGAAATATGATGCAGATGTATGTATGATACAAAAATCATAAAGCAGTTTAAATTGTCAGTTGTAATCAAGCACAGTCATTAAGCACATAATTAAGATTAATTAATTGTACGGTACCTGTAATTGTGAGGGTTGTCACAGGTTTGTCCATTTTAACTAGTTTCGTCCAAAAATCTAATTTATAACAAAACCATCCCTAAGGTTTGCATTTCTTAACGCTTTTATCCCTAAGGTTTGCATTTTTTAACGCTTTTCATCCCTAAGAATTAAATGAATAGCAACCCTTAGGGATGAAAAGCGTTTAGAAATGCAAAGTTCATGGCTGGATTTGTTATAAATTAGATTTTTGGACTAAACTAGTTAAACTTGACAAACCTCAGGGACGAAAACAGAAATTTACTCTTTTAATAATGATGATAACATTGATGAGCCGAGCTAGAGCCGAGCTTTGGCTCGTTTAAGCGATGTTGAAGTGAGCTTGAGCCGAGCTTTTAGCTCGTTTAAGGTTGTTCTCAAAATAGTTCGAGCCGAGCTCTAGCTTTGGGTTTTACTCACGAGCTGAGCTCGAGCTAAAAAAAAGTAGGTTCGAACCGAGCCGAGCTCGAGCTCGAGCTTCATAAAAACCTAACGAGCCGAGCTCGAGCCTAGTCGAGCTCGGGCTCGGCCCGGCTCGTTTACACCCCTAATGATGAGACCTTAATTGTTTAAACTTTATTATGTGATTAAATCTGTAATATACGATTACTTTGTTATTGTAGGTTGATTAGTTAATGCTTTGTATTTCATTTATACTGATACACAATCACGTAATGTTACTCTTGTTTCATGAATAAAATACATATTACGTAATTACGTACTAGAACACATTCACGTAACGTTACAAAATCACTTAATGTTATAGCTTGTAAAATAATTTTTTTTTTAAAATTAAGAAAATTATAGCAATAGCCTACTCAACTTAAAGAGAATGCAATGTTTGTTAACAGGGTGTAATTTAAAAAATAAATATTATCGTATGAAAAAAGTTATAGTCTTTTAAAACTCGTGAGTAAGTTGGTTTAAGTAGACAATATATATCCAAATAAACATTTCATAATACACAAGTTATCTAGGTTTTTGCATTTTCCGTAGAAGTTGCAACATTTCACATACAACTAAATGATTAATGATTATTTTTTTTCATAACATTTTGCGTTTTCTGTTATTCATACATTATAGTTAATACATAAACTCCATAAAATATAACCTTATATAGAATCTGTCTGCCACATTTTTCTCAGATGTATGACCTTTATCTTCAACTGTATTCTTTAATTGTCTTTTACCGGTTTATATGCATAATTTTTTTATTATATTGATGCCATAAACATCTATTAACTCAAATATATTACAACATATATAACTCACTTTGATATTTAAGGTTGTAGTGAGCTTGATCTTCAGACGTCACAAAGTAATCTAGGGTTTCGCGTTTTTCGTGGAAGTTGGGGAGATTTGTAGTGAAGTTATAGGTTTCGGTGGCCTTTTGGATTGCTTATGTAATTGCACAATTACTATTTTACCCTTAGTGACACTTCGCGCCTTTTTGAAAGTTCCAATTAATTACAAAAAGGCCACCACATCCATCTTGTCCCTTGATTGGTTTGATCAGATGGCTAAAATATGTTCATGGCGTTTTAGTGTTTTTGACCGTTTGTATAATATCACTCTTAGGCTTAAGGGTGTGGGGGTAATGGTTGGAACATGATTTGTCACGTAGGAACATGAATGGAAAGCTACAACACCCCCCTCAATGATTCATAGTGGTTGGTATGGATTGAACCACGGTTACCACAGGCCACATTTTTTCATTTTCTAGATTTTGACACTTTAAAAAATAAATTAAAATAATAAAGGGGATGGTGGTTTAAGTCATGACCACATCCTTATGGTAGTGGTTTTAGATGATGTATTAGAGTTGGGTGATATAAAGTCTACGTGGAGGGTAATGGTGTCATGAGAATTATGACCATACCATTTAGGCTTTAAATGTATAATCTAAATATTAATAAAAGATTACAAATAATGTCACATGATATTTTCTCCTTCAACCTCATAAATTTTATTTATATTTGTTTAATATATTTCTTTTAATATTAATAACCAATATATAATATCACTTATCTTTATCTTTATCCTTGTCTTTATTTTAATATTAATAAATTCAATTTATAATTAATAATATTATAAATATCTAAATCTAATATCTAATAAATTATTAATATCTCTTAAACTAATATGAAAATAATTAATTCATAAATATTAAAGTAATAAAAGAATAATAAATAATTTTGAAACCATATCGTGTATTATGCAGATAATAAATAAGTATTTAACCACTAACTAGAGTTTACTATATTAATATAATAGTTTATTCAAGTTTTACAAATATATATATATATATATATATATATATATATATATATTTTTGTAATTTATGGTGTTGTACCTCATGTATAGGTTTTTTTTTTACTTTTCATTTATAACCCAAAACTTTTACTCTTTTGCGATTTAGAATCTTTGTTTTTTTACTTTAACCTAAAGCTTTTCATCTTTTGCAATTTAACCTCAATTTTTTTTATTTTTCAATTTTGGTCCACCATACTTTTCATCATTCCTAAGTTTTTCGTTTCGTTCTAAATTTTTTGAGTTAACGCACCGCAACGTGCGTGTAAGGTTCAACATTTTTGGTGTATTTTTTCCCCGTTTGGCCCGTCGCAACACATCAATATTTCTCCATTTGACAAGTTTGTCGCAACGCGCGGGTCCTGGACTGACTTAGTTATTTTTCTATGTATTACATTTCGGTTTAACTTCTCTGCAATGAGCGTGCGTGATTCAAAGATTTTGTGTCTGCTTTTCGCTCGGCTTTATTTTTTTCCATTTTTATTTATTTTGTTTTTACAATCTTTTCCGATGTTGGTAATCCCTAGTAGTGGTATAGCATTGGTACAACTTGACACAATTTTACTACAACTGCTGTAACGCAGGGGCTTAATACTAGTAGTGTAATGTAATAAGAATAAATAAAACAAATAAAGCATTATACATGGTGTAATAAGAATAAAAAAATAAGTAAATAACCACAAACCCATACAATCAGGGAATCTTGTAATTTTGTATTTTTCCGTTACTTCTTGAATATACAACATATAAAAGAATAAACTAAAAAAACTCACATAAAAACGAATTTTATATTCGATACCATATATTTTTAATATAAAAATGTATATAAAAAAACTTTAGAAACAGAAAAAATAGTGGCGTGAATATCAAAGTAGTATGTATTCTTGATGACTTGCCGGGGGAAAAAACAAAACTCACCGGCCAGTTAATATATCCAACTGGAAGCTGACAGACGCCCCCATCGTCTGCCACGTGTCATAACGGTCACGTCTATTTTTCCGTTTCCGTCTTTCCACATTTCGTCTCACGTTAGGATACCCCGTTCGGTGCAACCTTTCAAGGATAAACATACTGAAAAGTCAAAAATGCCCCTAGTGCCTTCCTAAAAGAAAATAACATGTACATATCTCTCAAAGAAACTCCGATATAATTATAGGTTAGTGGTATTTTAGAGGTTGTTACTTATTAATATCTCAAACATCGTTCTGGGGATGTCGGGCGCCAAAGATGTTGTCAAGCTCATCTTCGGCGTTAACCATTGCTATGTGTGGGGACCACTTAATATCAACTAATATTTTTTTTTTAATTTCTAGTTGAACCACAATGTAATAGTTAATGGTAAGCTATTAAAATTCATTATCTTTATCATAATGACATCAGCAGTGCGGACCGGTAATTATTTTAAAGGGGTGCGAACAAAAGGTTCAACCAAATTTTCAAGTAGTGCAATCGGGATTTTTACCTATAAAATACACTAATTTTTTAAGGGGTGCACCCGCCCCCTACACCCCCTTGGGGTCCGCCTCAGGTGACATGACGGAGCGTTATTACGTTTTGTTTTGTTAACCACATGCATAGCCCTACAAATATTCGTTAGTGTTAGTGTTTGTGTCTATTGATTTGATTGTTGTAATTAAAACATCTATATCTTTTTGAAAGGCAGATAAAACATTTATATAATTTAATTCCTTTTGTCACTACTTTTGATTTCTTTTATGCATTGTATGAAAAAAGAAGATGAAGTTTGGCTGTTTTGAAGATGTTATTAGTTTTAAAACAAACATGTTCATATATACATAGATTTTTTTAACAATCATCAAAATCAAATGTGATTTTTATTTAATGTAAATTTATATATAAGGTCAAACAAATTACACCAAGATAGCCGGTAAGCGGGCAACAAGCTGCGCCGCTACCCCCTTTTGAATAGCGAAACCTAACCTAGTAAAAACGAAACCCCGATCTCTAGGAGACGAAATGTTGCTGTGAACAACCCGTTGGACCCGTTCAAGAAATCTGATGGCTTCTGGGGCTAGCGAGCCAAAGGTATCAAAGGCAAAAGGGATAAAGGAATGTTGATTATCCTCACAGGCTTTTGCATGTTTGTCCATTTTCTTTGCTGCCGCCCTTGCAATCGCCTGACCAGGGACAAAACCTGTATCCCGAAAGCCTACAAGGGGGGAAACCCCGGTAAGATCAACACAAGCGTGTTTACCTGCATCCCACCCGAAATTAAATTGAATAGAAAAAGACCTGCAGGAAATTGACCTATATAGTACACAATATACCGATTACATCATCAAAGAGGTCAATCACGTGAAATACAATTAGATCCGATAGAACATAGACAATGTTGGACGAAGGCAGCAGGGTAGGGTTAGCGTGCGGGGTCGCCGATCGTCTGGCTTGACCGCTCATTCTAACTCCGTCTTGGTGTTGCTTCCATTCACCTTCGGGGCCGTGTGTTCTTTCAATCTCTTTGTCGTTGGAGTACTTTCGGCTGGTCCTTCTCCGGTTGGCTTAGCGGGTCTGATAGCGGTCGCGACTATCTAGTATAGGTTCAGCTAGGCCGCTTCGAATTCCGTTAACACTTCCTCGAGTCGTGTCTTGGCCGGAGTACTTGGTTTTTCTCTGCCGGAGTCGGTGGCTGTTTTCCGTGACAATTTTTCATGGATTTTCATAATGATTGGGGGGTGAAGATTACGGTGGTGATGGCCCTTGGACAGAGGTGCAATATCACAAGCAAAGTAAAAGTCGTGGTAATGGAGTGGAGTTAACCTTCATAGTTCAGAACTTACCGGACCAATCAACAAAGATGATTCTGAGGAGGGCGTTCCAGCCGTTTGGTTATGTTACTGATGCTTATGTGGCCCGTAAAAAGGATAAAAGAGGGAACAGTTTCGGGTTCATAAGATATGTGGGTCTTGAGAATTTGGATTTAACCTTGGCGGCTATGAATAAGGTTAAGATCTTAGAAGCGAAGGTCTCGGTGTCGCTGGCGAAATACGATAAAAACCATAAGAAGTTCATCTACACCTCTAAAATAGTGGGGAAGAAGACTTGGAGACTAAAGGAACCACCTAATACGGCTCCCCCGAGTAATAATGGTGCCTCCTCCGGTGGGGCGGCGGTTCAGTCAGGCAAAACCTTTGCTAGCTTGTTCCAGAAGGTGAGTCAGGAACTTAATACAGGTACTAAAGTAATATCGATAAACTTCAAAGGCTCCAAGTATCCAGTGCACTGTATGAATAGGTCCATTCATGGTGTCGTTAAAGACTTATACGTTCTTAATAACTTGAATAATATCCTCAGTAGGAGTGGATTGAGTAATTTTGGTCTATCATATGTGGGTGGTCTCAGTGTATTACTAACCCTCGGCAGTCCTGAGAGGGTGAAGGAGGTCATGACTGATAACGCGGAGAGCTTGTCAAAAGCTTTCAGCAGTTTTAACATTTGGAAAGGGGAGGATTTACCGTCTGAGCGTATTGTATCTATCCGTATTTCTGGTGTTCCGGTCCACCTAAGGGATAGCTCAGTGTATGATCAAATTGGGGGACTATTTGGTAAGGTGGTGCAAGAGTCCAGTTTTTCATGGATGGAGTCGGATAATTCGGAATGTTCTATGCTAGTATTAGCTCCCCTTGGTAAGAGAATTGAGGAGGCCGTGGTGTTGAACTGGGAGGAGAGGAGATTCGTTGCATGGGTTGTTGAAGACGTAACTGTATGGAAGCCGGATTTGTATGGTTACAATTCTTCTATGGATGAGAACTCTAATCAGGAGCCATCGGAAAGTTCAGATGCTGGTTCTGATGGCGATCAAAGTGAGGATGGGGACAATATGGAAGATGAAGCAGAGGAAGGTGAAATCAAGTCGCCAGTAGCTAATGTACCGGTACCGGATATTATCGTCCGATCAACATCGGCATCCCATGTGAATGCAAGACATGAAGAGTCGCCGGATAATGAACCGATGGAGAACTTAGAGTCACTGCATGATTTGCATGGGGAAACAAAAAGTCCTTTGGATTTTAATAAAGACAATACAGAAACATTAAATGTGGCGGCGGCAACATCAAATAGTGGTCCCCATCAGTCGGTTGAAAAAGAGAATGGTTTTATGGATAATTTAATTCAAGATGGGCCTACACCAATTACTGGGCTCGGTAAAAGAAATAGGGCTGTAAGAAGCCCACCTTCTACCGATTCTATGCTGGGCCCCCCTACTAGAGGCTTCTTCCAGAATCTGAATCCTGACGATTCCTCTATCGATCTAAATAACCCTGCATCGGATGCTGGGTTAGGTTATGGTGAACAGGATGATGGGGAGCGCCAGTCGCATATCCCTTCTGCAGGAAGGATACAAGAATTTCCAACGGGAGATCCGGATGATCCCGGTGACAATAATACTGGTAATCCGGGAATCAACGAGGAGGTTCAAGCGACTTCAGCGGTTGGTTTGAAGGTTGGTATTAATTTGCAAGGGTTTGAGGAAGCGGCAAGATCTCTGATTATTGGTGAAGGTGTAGCTACAGGTTTACAATGAATTTCCTGTCGATAAATTTAAGGGGGGTGCAGGATTCCCGTAAATCAGATCGGATCAGGGGTATTATGACTTCGTATGGAGTACATTTTCTTGCTATCCAAGAAAAGAAATTGGGGACAGCGTCTAGATTTATGTTCAATGGATTTTGGGGCAGGTCAGCTTTTCACCTGGAAACTGTTGATGCAGAGGGCAGATCCGGGGGGCTTGCTTGTCTATGGAACCCGGGTATGTTTTCTTGTGACAATGTTATTAAGGATCGTTATTTTTTGGCTCTGTCTGGATACTTGAATCACCTTGGTATTCGTCTCAATCTGGTGAATATTTATGCTTCAAACGATGCTTCTGTTAGAAGGTCTATTTGGGATAAGTTGGTGGTTCTAAAGAATTCTATGCAAGGATTATGGGTTTTCATGGGTGATTTTAATGAAGTTAGGGATGAAACGGAAAGGTTCAATTCGGAGTTCACTGCGACTAATGCAGAGGCTTTCAATCATTTTATCTTAACGGCGGGTCTCAGCGAATATAACATGGGGGTGGTAAATTTACATATATCTCAGACCGTGGAGATAAGCTGAGCAAGTTGGATCGATTTCTTGTTTGTCTGGGTTTTCTGGAGAGATGGCCAACCGCTTCGGTCCTAGCACTTAATCGGGATGTATCTGACCACAGGCCTATTATTCTATCCACTATTCCATCAGATTTCGGCCATATTCCGTTCAGGTGTTACAATTCTTGGATGGAAATACCGAGATTTATGGAATTAGTGAAGCATTTGTGCTTAAGTTTTGTGTTTAATGGTCCTGCGGATATGGCCCTAACAGTTAAACTTCGATGGTTGAAAAACCAAATTAAGGCCTGGTTAAAAATTGAACGAGCAAGGTTGGAAGGTGTTTACACGGACACTAAAAAGCGGATTAGTATACTAGAATGTTTAGCCGAGGAAAGAGCCTTGGAGGAGGAGGAACTTCATGAAAGAGCCGAATGTATTAACACCGTTTTGGATGCGGATCGTAGAAAACAATCGGATGCTAGACAAAAGTCGCGAACTAGGTGGGCACTCGATGGAGATGAAAACTCCGCGTTTTATCACAATAATATTAACTCCAATATTAGCAATAATCGTATCAATGGCCTTATGATCGATGGGGTATGGAACTCGAATCCTGTGGTAATTAAGGAGGCTTTCTTTGATTTTTTCGCCAAACAATTTGTGGAACCCATGAGTTCTCGGCCTGCCATATTCTGTCATAACTTAACAACTCTCTCGGTAGCAGAAGCCGAAAGCTTGGTCATGCCATTTTCAGCGGTCGAAATTAAAGAGGCGATATGGGGTTGCGTTGGGGATCGGGCGCCTGGCCCGGACAGCTTCAATTTTAAATTCATTAAAAAGAATTGGGATCTTTTCCAAGGAGATTTCATTAGGCTATTTCAGGAATTCTACTCCAATGGGACCATCAATAGAAGTTGTGCGTCTTCGTTTATTGCACTGATTCCGAAAATTAAAGATCATTGTCTCCATCATATTTTCGTCCTATAAGTTTGATTGGTGTAGTGAATAAAGCAATCTCAAAGGTGTTGGTTAATCGGCTTAGAAGTGTGGTGTGTAGACTTGTGTCGGAAGAACAATCTGCCTTCTTGGCTGGAAGGAATATTTCAGATGGTCCTTTGATTCTTAATGAAGTTATAGCATGGTTAAAGAAGGCTAAAAAGTCCGGTATGATCTTTAAAGTTGATATTAACAAGGCTTATGATTCCCTAAATTGGAAGTATTTAGACTCGATTATGGCTCAAATGAATTTCCCGGACCGTTGGAGGGGTTGGATCATGGCAACTCTTGTTACATCTAGAGCGTTGGTTTTGGTTAATGGTTCGCCAACAATGGAGTTTGAGTGTTCTCGCGGACTACGTCAAGGGGACCCGTTATCACCTTTCATGTTTGTCTTAGCCATAGAGGCTCTTTCTGGAATAATGAAAAAGGCCATGTCGGAAGGTATCTTCAATGGCTTGCGATGTACATCTAATGGTCCGGTTTTATCTCACCTTATATACGCAGACGATGTTGTTTTTCTTGGGGAGTGGTCGTGTGAGAATGTTCTTAATCTTCGCAGAATCTTGAGATGTTTTTATTTAGTCTCGGGGTTAAAAGTGAATCTCGCTAAGTGTTCCTTGTTTGGGGTTGGAATAGATGAGACAGAAGTACAGCATATGGCGGACTCAATGGGTTGCAAAAGAGGTACATTTCCCTTTAAGCATTTAGGATTGGTGGTAGGGGCTAACATGAATCTCACTCGTAATTGGAATCCGGTTATAGACTTATTTAAAAAAAGATCATCTCTTTGGAAAGCCAAAAATCATTCCTATGGAGGAAGAATCACCTTGCTTAAATATGTTTTGAATTCGTTGCCGACTTACTTTTTTTCCTTGTATAAAGCCCCGGCAAAAGTTATTGATATTCTGGAGAAGTTAAGGAGGGTTTTCTTTTGGGGCGGGTCGGATGACAATTCATATATGAGTTGGATGGCATGGGAAAAGGTCATTGCTCCAATCCAATATGGTGGTCTAGGATTCGGTTCTCTTAGAGATGCTAACCTTGCTATGTTGGCGAAGTGGTGGTGGAGATTTAAAACGGACAAAGAAGGGTTATGGAGAAGGGTTGTGTGGGCGGTCCATCATAATAATCGATTTTGGGCACCGATTCCGGCTAAAGTTTCCTTAGCTGGGCCTTGGAAGCAAATAGTCGGCATACAAACACATCTGAATCATCTTGGTATTAATCTTCCTGAATTGTTATGGTGTAAAGTGGGTTGCGGATCAACAACGGCATTTTGGTTAGACGCTTGGATAGGTGGTCAGCCTTTATTTAGCGAATTTCCCCTCCTTTTCGCTCTTGAAAAGGAGAAACTTTGCAAAGTATCTGACCGAGTTATTTGGGGGTCTGAATCCATCAGTCTGACTTGGTGCTGGAAGCGGACAGCCTTGGCTGATAATGAAAAGGATGAACTGCTGGAATTGTCGCTCATGCTGTGCGAATTCGTTTCCTCTACTGGGCCGGATAAGTGGATATGGAGGTTGGATAACTCGGACGCTTTCTCGGTTGCGAGTATTAAACAAATATCGGCTGCTAATTCACGAGCCATTCCTGACTATCAGTTTGTATGGAATAAATTCCTTCCCAAGAAAGTTGGGATCGTTTCATGGCGAGCGTTATTGGATCGGTTACCGACTAGAGTAGCTCTAGCAGCTAGGAATATTTTCATCAGTGACTCAAGGTGTCTTCTGTGCGGTGATTTCGACGAGACTAGTGAGCACCTGTTTGTTTCCTGCCATTTCGCCCAATCGGTATGGTTAGTTGTGGCCCAGTGGTGCAAAACTCCCCCTGTGATAGCCTTTAGTCTAAAGGATATCCTGGATTCCCATATGCTGGTGCAAGGTAATGCTAAGAAAAAGAAAGTCTTCAGTGCTATTTCTCAGGTAGTAATCTGGTGTTTATGGAAGATGAGAAACGAGGCTTTATTTCATCAAGCCGTTCCGTGTGTTTCGAAGGTTGTGGAGGAATCCAAATCGATGGCCTATCACTGGGTTAGGAATCGGTCGAGGTCTCCGCATTGGTCTTGGAGCGATTGGCAAAGCTTTAACTTGATATGGTAACGTAGTATTGTATTGTATTGTGTTTAGTACGGTTTTTTGGTGTTGGTTGTTTGGTGTATTTGGGGTCTTGTATTGTAAATTTGGTGTCTAGCTTCTTGCTAGTTGAAATAATAATATTTTTGTTGGCCGTTCAAAAAAAAAGAACATAGACAATGTTTCTTTCTTTTCTTTTTTTTTTTTTTTTTTTTTTGGAACGGCCAACTAAATCACCGGATAAGCATCCTGGGATGCCCTCAATCGAGCAAATGCATATCCTCCTCCATAACGGTCAGAGTTGGATGCATACCTGAGCCACCAAGCCATCAGTTCTGGGAAAAACCCGCCGCCCGAAGGCCCACTGCGGTAAAACCTGGTTTGGCTCGTTTCGAACTGGCGAAACTTTATTACCACTACCAATGTCCTTCAAAATGATGCTAGTGGAAGTTGAACTTGAGACCTTAAGAAGAAAAATCAATTGACTAATCACTAGACAAACTTGTCAGGAGATAGACAATGTTTCGAATGCTCAATTCACCATTTTAGATTTATTTCTCCCTTTGTTGTAGCATCATCCCCCTCCAAAGTAGACTTTATTGAGTGAGCTGGATTTTTATCTTTTCTATAAAGTTGAAATTTCACTTTTGTTTTGTTTTGTTGTTTTTTAGATATTAGCCTGACATTCACCAAATACCCAATTTAATCCACTAAATTATTATTTTTAACCTGACATTCACCAAATACCCAGTATGATTTATAAAAGTACATTTTAACCATTAAATTATTATTTTTAAGTGTAGAGTATGAATATGAAAACAAAGCATGGGTGAGGAAGATTAGGGGTTGTTTGGCAACTTTTGAATGGAGTAAGTGCTGAACCAGTAAGAGGTCTAAATCATTAACTGCTAAACCAGTAAGAAGTCTGAATCATTAAGAGCTAATATAATGCTTAACCGTTCAGAAGCAAATATCTGACAAATTCAAATAAGAGGTCTTAACCATTCAGAGGCAAATGTCTGAATCATTCAGACATTTGCTCGCGAAACAAACAGTCTGAACCATTAAGTGCTGAACCAGTAACATGTCTAAAGCATTAAGAGTCCCATTAAAAGCTAAACAAACAACCCCTTAGTAAAGAAGATGACTTTCTGTTTTCAAACTTTGAAATTTTAAAATGATAGAATTTTACAAACTATTAACTTGGTTAAGTTTTATAATATATGAACTTTATAAATATTATAAGTTAGTTATAGTTAGAGATTTACTTTTCGAACTTTATAAATACATTTTATGATATCAAAATGGTGTCTAAAGTAATTTTGTTTAATTTAAATTAGTTATTTTAAAACCTTGTAATTATATTAATTTTTAAATTTTAATTTAAATTAAAATAATTTTATTTTGGGAACTTCTAGGGGAAACTGGGTTGACACCCAACATTCTAAGGAAAACTAAAGAAAATGTTGACGTGATGTTAATGTGACATGCGATAAAAAAAAGAGAAACTAAGACTACTCCCTCCACCCTTATATAAATATATATATAGAGAGAGAGAGATTAGAAAAAAATGAATAGAAAGAGCTAGAGAACTATTTAAATGTTCAAAATCGATTTTGAAAAGGTATATGACCATCTAAACCGAAAGTTTTGATGAAGTGACGGTAAAGACGAGGTTCTCGCAAAAAATGGGAATTGTGGATTTTTGGTACTAGTTTCTCAGCTAGGTCCGGTGGTTGTAAATAGATCACCGACTTTTAAAGTTAGATGTTAATGAGGAATTAGGCAGGGAGACCCCATCTCGTCCTTCTTATTTATTTTGTTATGAAAACCTTATACTGTAGGTTTTATTCACCGAGGCATGCTCAAAAGATCTTTTCAAAGCTTTCGAAGCTCCTAATGGCGACTCTTTAATTTCCCACTTATTATTCGCAGATAACATTATGATAATTGGGGAGTGGTCGGAATCAAGCGCCCGATCCTTGGCTCATCTTCTTAGATATCTTTTACTTTTGTCAAGCCTGAAGATAAACTTCCATAGGTCTTCATTGATTCGAATAGGCGTGAAGGACAAAGAGTACACTAGCATGGTTGACATATTATAGTGTAAAAGGGATATGATTCCATTCGTGTACCTTAGCCTGGAAGTGGGGGCAAAGAAGAGTCGTGTCAACAGTTGGCGGTTAGCAGGTTAGAAATCTCAGTCGCTTTCAATAGGGGTCGGTTAATTATTTTGAAGTATATTCAAGAAAGCCTCCCGACATATTACTTCTATTTTTACAAAATCCCTGTTCAGGTTATTGAGATGTTAGAAGGAAAACGACGCAAATTCATGTGGGGCAGGTGGAAGGAAAAAATAACAAATTAAGTTGAGTGGATTAGGATAAGGTGACTACGAAGAAGGAAGAATGTGGGTTAGGTCTTTGCACTTTGAAGATGTCTAATTGTGTACTCCTAGAAAAGTGATGGTGGAGGTTCAAAACCGAAGACGACAATATGTGGAAAAATCTGATATCCGCAGTCCATTTCACTCCATAGTTTATCTTTTTTTACCGTGCAATAACGTGATAATGGGTACATGAACGCCCATAGAGAAACTAGATAATACCTTATCTAGTTTAAACATATCCTTGGCAAATCTCATCAGAGGCAATGTGGGAGATGGGATGATGACCCGGTTCTAGATAGACACCTGGGTAGAAAACAAATCGATGAGGGTGTTGTTGAGTGTGGAGCCAAGACACTTGACAACTTGATCAACCTAAGATCAGCAAAGCTGATCAAGTTGATAAGAGAATAAAAGTCTTGGTGATCCAGATTTCACGGATCATGTTTTGGGACATTCTTCTCTTTCCTCAATCTTATATATATGAGATTGTTATGTATCTGTAAAATTGTACCAAGCTTAATAAAAATACTCCTAGTTACCGAGAGTGGATGTAGGTCAGAACTAGACCGAACCACTATAAATCTTTGTGTTCTTAATTTTGTGTGTGAGTGAGTTCTGTGTTGATTGTGTTCGTGTTTGACCCGTTCGATCCTCAACAACTGGTATCAGAGCTCAGGCTCGTGTTGTTGAACCGATCAGAAACCAAATAGAACGAACAGAAACCGAACAGAAACGAAGGTGTAGAAGAAGAAGATACCTGAAGGTGCAGAAATCTAAACTAGGGTTCCGATTTGCATCAGTTTCTACCGGATTGTTCACGTCAGCCATTTTCAGTTCGAAGCCGCTGCCGCCCACACCGCTGGGTTCCCATCAGAACCGCCTCCAACGTCATCAGAACCGTCGCCACAGCCGTCAGAACCGCCTGCAGAACCGCCGGTCATCTTCCCGCTGCCAGCCGCCTAGGGTTTCAAATTAGAGACCATTGTTGCCGAATATCGCATCTAGGGTTTCAAAATCGAAGGTCTAGGGTTTCGATTTTGCTTGGGGTTCGCTGGATTTCAGAAGGAGAAAGAAGTTTTTTCTTTGTTCTGTGCGTACGAAGAAGAAGAAGACAGACAGACGTGTTTTATTTCTGGTGGAGAAATTGAAGTTTCAATTTGATCAGAAAGGCCCCTCAACTTTTATTTCTGGTGAAGAAAATTGAATTTCTCAATTTTATCAGAAAGGTCCCTCAACTTTGAACAAGATCTCATTATCCATCAATACTTGTCCCTTGCCATTAAAGCTTGAAACAGATAAGTTATTGTTTGTGATTATTGCTTTCGCTCGTATAAATTACCACTTAGCAGTATAAACCCGTTTGGTTAGTAGTAATTTGGTAATTTTTTTTAATGGCAGAAGATAGTAAAATCAAGATTAATAAGTTCGATGGAAGTGATTATGGATTTTGGAAAATGCAAATTGAAGATTTATTGTATCAGAAAAGTTTGCATTTGCCTATGTCGGGTGAACAACCAGATGACATGTATGATGAAGAATGGAAGTTGTTGGATAGAGAAGCTTTGGGTGTGGTTAGGCTTTCTTTGGCAAAGAGTGTTGCTTACAATATTGTCAATGAAACAACCACATATGGTGTATTGAAAGCTTTGTCCAACATGTATGAAAAACCATCCGCTTCAAACAAAGTATTCCTCATCCGACAATTGGTTAACACCAAGATAAAGGAAGGCATGTCGGTTACCGCTCACATAAATGAGTTTAACTCGATTATCTCTCGTTTAGCCTCAGTTGAAATAAAGTTTGAAGATGAAGTGCAAGCACTACTCCTTTTATCATCATTGCCCGATAGTTGGTCAGGCACAGTCACAGCTGTTAGTAGTGCATCCGGCACTACCAAACTCACTTTCGATAGTATTTGTGACTTGATAGTAAACGAAGATATCAGACGGAGAAGCAGTGGTGAGACTTCTAATTCTAGTTCTTTATTGCATACAGAAAGTAGAGGAAGAAGAAACGAAAGAGGACATAGTCGAGGCAGGTCCAAATCCATAAATAGGGGACAATCAAAGAACAGAAAAGACGTTGAATGTTGGAATTGCAAAGAAAAAGGTCACTATAGAAGCCAATGTACAAAACCCGCTTCAAAGAAAGAAGTAAACAGTGTATCCTCGGAAGAATTAGGTGATGTTCTCATCTGTTCTGTTGAAGATTCAGTTGAATCTTGGATTATGGATTCGGGTGCTTCTTTCCATGCTATCTCATGCCCAGATATGGTCAAGAATCTACGAATAGTTAACTTTGGTAAAGTTCGTTTAGCAGATGATCAAATGCTTGATATCACAGGTATTGGAGATGTAGACTTGAAGACCTCATTAGGAACTATATGGACATTGAAAAATGTCAGGGTTATTCCTAATTTGAGGATAAAGTTGATTTCAGTTGGTAAACTAGATGATGAAGGGTTTAATGTTCACTTTGGGGGTGGACAATGGAAAGTGATCAAAGGCAATTTAGTGATTGCCAAAGGAAAGAAGCAAGGTACTCTATACATGGCAGAAGTTTCTACTGAAGGTGTTCATGCAATGACCACCGGTCCGAGTCCATCAAATTTTTGGCACAACCGACTCGGACACATGAGCGAAAAGGGATTGAAGATGTTGGCTCAGAAAGGTAAGTTTCCAGACTTGAAGAAAGTGGAAACTGAATTATGTGAACCTTGTGTTCTTGGAAAACAAAAGAGGGCTACTTTTGTGAAGACAGGGAGGACACCGAAAGCTCAGAAGTTAGAGCTTGTTCACTCAGATGTATATGGACCAACCTCAGTTTTATCTCTAGGAGGCTCGAGATATTATGTTACTTTCATCGATGATTCAACACGAAAGGTATGGGTATATTTTCTTAAGCATAAATCTGCCGTATTTGATGCTTTTAAGATATGGAAATCTGCTGTTGAAAATGAAACTAACTTGAAGGTAAAGTGCTTAAAGTCTGATAATGGTGGTGAATACTTAAGCAAGCAGTTCACTGACTATTGCGCCAAGGAAGGGATAAAGATGATCAGGACAGTTCCCGGAACTCCTCAGCAGAATGGTGTAGCTGAGAGAATGAATAGAACTCTAAATGAGAGGGCTAAAAGCATAAAGCTAAATGTCGGGATGCCCAAGACATTCTGGGCCGATGCAGTTAACATTGCAGCCTACTTGATCAACCGTTCATCAACCGGTCCCTTAGATTTCAAGTTGCCTGAAGAAATGTGGCAAGGAAAGGAGGTAAGTCTCGAACACTTACGAGTCATTGGTTGTAGTGCTTACGATTTGTTAGAAGTTGGTGACATGGATAAGTTAGACTCAAAATCCAAGAAGTGCACATTCATTGGTTATGGGTCAGAACAAATGGGTTACAAGCTTTGGGATAATGAAGGCAGAAAAGTAATCAGAAACAAGAATGTCGTCTTCAATGAAAACGAATTGTACAAAGACAGAAACACCAAAGGACCAGAAGTTCAGAAAGACTATGTTGAATTTGAAAGTGGTGAAACAAGAAAAGAAGCTTCAGTCGACATTCTAGAAAATGGGAATGAGTCAATCGACAGTGGGAGCTCAGGGGATGATTCTAGTAATGATTCTGCAGAAGAAGAAGAAGAAGAAGAGGTCGCTCCTCAAATTCCAGAAACTCCTCAGTTTCAACCAAGAAGATCCTCCAGAGTCATTAGACCACCAGACAGATATTCACCATCTATCAATTACATACTTTTGACAGAAAATGGTGAACCCCAGTGTTACTCAGAAGCCATGGGGTTGAAAGATTCATTGCAGTGGGAGTTAGCAATGAAAGATGAGATGAAGTCGCTTGAGAATAACAAGACCTGGCACTTAACAAAGCTTCCAGCTGGGAAGAAGGCTCTTCAGAACAAGTGGGTTTTCAGGGTCAAGGATGAACATGATGGTACCAAACGGTACAAAGCAAGATTAGTGGTAAAGGGATTTCAGCAGAAAGAGGGAATTGATTTCAATGAAATATTTTCTCCAGTGGTGAAGATGACTACTATCCGACTTGTTCTCAGTATTGTAGCAGCAGAAAGCTTGCATCTAGAGCAGCTAGATGCCAAGACATCTTTTCTACATGGTGACCTAGAAGAGGATATCTACATGTCACAACCAGAAGGTTTTCAGGTTAAAGGCAAAGAAAACTTGGTGTGTAAGTTGAAGAAGAGTTTGTATGGTCTGAAACAAGCGCCCAGACAATGGTATTTGAAGTTTGATAACTTCATGGGAAGAGTCGGATACAAGAGATGTGACAATGACCATTGTTGTTGTATCAAGAGGTTTAAGGGTTCTTATCTCATTCTACTACTATATGTGGATGATATGTTGATTGCAGGTTCAGACATGACAGAGATCAAGAAGCTGAAGAAGCAGATGTATGAAGAGTTTGAGATGGAAGACTTGGGAGCTTCAAAACCAAATACTCGGAATGAGCATTTTCAGAAACAAAGAAGATGGTTCTTTGACACTCTCTCAAGAGAAGTAGATTGAGAAAGTGTTAGAAAGATTCAGCCTTAAAGATGCCAAGATTCGAAGCACACCTTTGGGAAGTCACTTTAAGCTTTCTAAAGTTCAGTCACCCAGATCGGATGAAGACAAAGCAGAAATGGCTAAAGTTCCGTATGCATCGGCAGTTGGTAGCCTCATGTATGCAATGGTATGCACGAGACCAAATATAGCTCATGCAGTGGGAGTTGTTAGTGTTGGATTCTGTATGCCCAAGACACATATTAAATTGATGTGGCTAGTACGTTATGATCCAAGTCGAGTCATACCCAAATACAAGCTAGACAAACACTTATTATATTTATTTGTGATATGATCAAACAAATAAATATTAACACTTATAATATTTAGAAATTAGTTTTCTAAATAATTGCACTTGAGAAACTAATAAATTATATGGATAATTTATTTTTGAGAGAATATTTTATTTTGTTATTTAATGGGTTAAATAACATTTTAAAATGTTGTGATGTGTTGCATAAGTCTTGTAACATATTGTGTTATATTTATAAAAGTTATAAATAAATACAAGACTAAATTTAAAGGAATATTTTGAAATTTATGGTGGGAAAAACATTTAATGGCCAGCCCATTTATGGCTTCCCAAGGTGGGATTCCACCACTAAAAATGCATGCAACACATCTCTTCCAAGACACATTGAATGCTGATTCTCTCTCCTACTTTCTCTCACATCCTTTTAATACTTCATTTTGTATGACAAAATAAGAGTGATGAACTTGAAAAAACACTAGAGAAATGCTCTCTAAAAATCGGCCAACTTGGGTCTTTCAAAAGAGTTTTCAAGTTTGAAAAATTCAAGTGCAAGAACTCTAATTTTTCCTCTCATATTTTCGGCCAAGGGTTGGTTCCAAGAGGGGATTTTTCAAATGAGTTTTTGAGTGTAAAATCCTAGCTAACCTTAAGTGTTTGTTGGAAGGCTTGGGATATACAAGCTTGAGGTATTCTACACTTGAAGACTACCATTCAAGAAGCATCATCTTCTTCATATCTTTTACTCATTGGAAGGTAGTATTCTTGAAACACTCTATGGTTGTGTTTTTATTTTGATAGCATGCATGTTCATATATGGATCCGGGGATTGGGTTTTACATATAAAATGAGTTTTATATCTAGTAAATAACATGTTTTAAATATATTTTTCCGCTGCGTTTTTATTTTATATGGATAAAATACTTTGATAAACATGTGAAAACCCAACAATGGCATCTAGAGCCGCTTATATGATTGCATGCTTCAATAGATTAAAATTTTCGGGTTTCGGGTTTGGTTAAAACCCTATGGCCGAAAGTTTTAGCCTTGGTTCTCCTTTTGTTTTTCAAGATTATTTTCTTACATGCATAAAAGTATCTTGAAAAATTATGTCATATGGATGATTTGTTTTTGTTTGGACAAAAACCCACTTTTTTGGTTTTTTCATTCTTGACCGAAAAATTGTAGGTTGTAAAAAGGAAACCATTTTTGATTCTTGAATTTTATATATATGTGGATATATATATATATATATATATATATATATATATATATATATATATATATATATATTTTGGTGTTCATAACCTAGCCATGACCTTGTGTTTGAATATATTGAATGTTTGTGTTTGTGATTTGTATTTAGTTATTTCAATGGGTTGTAATAATTATTATTTTTGTTCTTCCATTTGTAAAAATATGTAATTTATTTATTTTCATTTGGCATATAAGTAAATAGATTAGGTGCATTTTATTTTACTAGAAAAATGTATTAGGATATTTTTTTGTAAAAGAAGATGCACACAAAAATGCGGTTTTGGTTTTGGCTAGTTTCGGGCCTAAAGGACTTCATAGTTCTTAACGGGATTTTAGACCGATAACCAAAACACATTTTTGAAGTCCAAAGGAGTTTGGAGCTGAATATAAAAGACATTTGGAAGCCCAAAGAATGTGAAGAAATCACAACACAAGAAGAAGACTTGAAGCATTTGGATGCAAGATCAAGTGGGAGTTCAACGACACATTATTTATGTCAATATTCACCCTTTAGGAAGGACCTTTTGACACACTTGTTTCGGCTAACAAGTGTGGTAAAAATAGTTGGCTATGGTTATGCACCTATTGTTATGTATGTTGTGCTTGTGTGGTTGCTTATTTATGTTGTTTAGATGATATGTTAATATGCATGCTTAACAAACTAATAATGAACAACAAGCTTAAAAATTGGTTCTTTAAAAAAATCATTAAAGAGGTTAATGAATGGTTATTAAAAATTAATGATTTTATAATAAAATGGGTTTTATTAAAAAGAACCTTGAAATTTTGTTTTCATAAAAGTACCAAGGATTTGAATGCATGCAAATGTATGGTACATTAAGTTTTCTAAACTAGAATTTTGAAAACTTAAAATCCCTTTCATAAAACAAGTAAAACACCATCCTTTTATACAACACTCGAATCACTTGGGAACTCTTTTGTGGGATAAAGGTCACCTAACCACATTTGAGGGAACTTGTTTGTTCGAGGTGGGGTTATAATGTTTGTGGGATAAAGGTCACCTAACCACTTATATGTGTAAACTCACATGTGTGTGTAAGTTGGACGACTTGATTTGGAAACCATGAACTTAGGGTCACCGAAGCATGGTGAACAAAAGGTGTTGATGGGATTAAACATGCCAACTAAACATAAAGATGCTTAACCGATCCCATATGGCTAGAAGTTGCAAAGGGTTGCAATTGTCAAACGTTAACTACCTTGTTAATTTAAATAATGGGATAAAGGTCACCTAACCAATATTTAAATGTAACGTTGGATTCTACATTTTAATTATTAATTGTCTATGAGACATAAAAGGTATTAATGATTAAAATATAATAATATCGAAAATACTAAAATTGAACCTTATTAAATTTTGTAGATGGCCGCTAACAATATTACCCAAACCATCCGTAACCTATCACTAAAAACAATCCTTGAAAAGGATTGTCTCAATTAAAACACTTTATGGATTAATATCGAAACTTAAGAATCGTTCTCAAGTAAGAAAAGATATCCTATGTGTTGAATGATCCTAATCCCGATGAACATCTTATGGAAGATAAGGATGCCTATACGATTGGATTAAGTATATTAAGGATACAATGCAAGCCTCTTGCCTCATGTTAGGAATTTAGATTCCCGAGATTCAAAAAGGATTTTGAACATCATGAGCATACGACATGATTACCCAATTGAAGGAAATGTTCCTACAATATGCAAGGATAGAACGCTTCGGGCGCTTCATACATGTCGAATGGAGGAAACCCAATCGGGCTCATCTTATGTCTTTAAGATGAAAAGCCACATTGATCGCCTCGAAAGGCTCAATATGGGTAAAAGGGCTTTATCCATTCTAAATGATCAATGAGGGTGGCAACAAGAAAGGGCATCACCCCGACACTAAGGCAAGTGTTGCAAATGAAATGGGCAATTCAAAGGGAAAAGAAAAGAAAGGCTAAAGCGCAACCACCAAACCAAAAGAAAAGAAGGCAAAGGTTGCCACGAACGATCCATGCTTTGAGTGTGGTGAGATAGGGCATTGGAAAATGAATTGTCCAAACTATCTCAAAGAGTTGAAAAATAAGAGGGATGCTAGGCAAATCTCAGGTACAATCTTTATGAAACATATTGACCTTAATGTTATTTCTTCTAACACATGGGTATTAGATACCGGATGTGGAACTCATGTTTGCAATTTGTTGCAAAAAGGTTTAAAAGAAATAAGCATTAAAAGAAGGGAGACATTAGTCTCTTCATGGGCAATGGAGCGAAAGTTCAAGTTGTTGCCCGATGAGACTATGTTTTGAAACTTCCAAATGGTTTGGAAATTGTTTTAAAAAAATATATTGTGTTCTCCTAGTTTGACTAGGAACATTATTTCAGTTTCCCTTATAAGACAATATGGTTTTGTTTTAAAGTTTGTAAACAATGACATTTATATTTCGATGAATGACATGTTTTAATTTAAAGCTAAGCTTTCAAATGGTATTTATGAATTGGTTCATAATAATACATCATTTGATAGTTAAATGTTCCAAGCAATCACCAAGAAACTCAAAATGGATTTGAGTAAAACCTATCTTTGGCATTATCGCCTTGGTCATATAAACAGAAATCGCATGCAAACACTTCAAAAGAATGGTCTTTTGGAAGCAAATGAAGTTGGTTCATTTGATACATGTGAATCTTGTTTACAACGTAAAATGACCAAGAAACCCTTTAGTGGTACCAACCAAAGGGCAAAATATTTATTAGGTATCATACATTTGGATGTATGTGATCCTTTTAAGCCAATGACTAGGAGTGGTGAAAGATACTTCATTACTTTTACCGACAACTATAGTAGTTATGGTTAAGTGTACTTGCTAAGACACAAAGATGAAGCTTTTGAAATGTTCAAAATCTTCAAAAGTGAAGTACAAAATCAACTCTTTTAAAGTTCTTCGTTCCTATGCAAGAGGAATCGAACTCTATTGGATATGGTTCGATCTATGATGGCTAGGAGCACATTATCTCTATCATTTTGGGGTTACGCTTTTGCTCTTCGCGGCCCGTATGGCCCCAACCAAGAAAGTGGATACGACACCTTTTTGAAATATAGCATGGAAGGACTCCATCATTATCATATTTAAAGGTATGGGGTTGTGAAGCTTACGTTAAGCTATACACCTCAAACAAATTGGAAGTACGATCCACTAAGCGTATCTCTGTAGGATATCCTAAAGATAGTATAGGGTATTACTTCTATGATCCAACAGGGCAAAAGTATTTGTTGCTCAAAAGGCTGAGTTCTTGGAAGCTAAGTTCCTTGTGGAAGGAATTAGTAGAACAGTGGAACTTGATGAAGATCGAGAACCACAAGCCGATACACGTTTGGTTGTTACTATCACTCAACAAGAGGTTGTTGAAAACGATCAAGTGGTTGATCAATACACATAAAACGTTCGTAGATTTGGTAGAATTAGTAGTCCACCTGAAAGATATGGATTTTTCATAGATGGATTCTACGTGGTAGATTCGGGTGAACCTACCACATACCATGATCCAATGTCAAAATCCGATTGTGACAAATGGCTTAAAGCCATGAACGTAGAGATGCAATCCATGTATAACAACCAAGTATGAGAATTGGTTATGCAACCTCTTAACTCCAAAGTGGTTGTAAGTAAGTGGGTTTTCAGGAAGAAAACAAATATGCATGGTAACTTGGATACTTGTAAAGCGAGACTTATAACAAAAGGTTTCAATCAAACTCAAGGGGTTGATTATGATGAGACCTTCTCGCCTATGGCGATGCTAAAGTCAATTAGGATATTATTTGCCATACCTGTATAATATGATTATAAGATTTGGCAAATGGATGTCAAAATGGCTTTCCTTAATAGATATCTTGAGGAAGATGTCTATATAGTTCAGCCTGAAGGTTTTGTCGATCCAAAACATTCTGACAAAGTATGCAAGTTAAAGAAATCAATCTATGGATTGAAACAAGCATCTAGAAGTTGAAATCACCGTTCTGATGAAGAAATTAAGAATTTTGGATTCATCAAGAATGGCGATGAAGCTTGTATACATAAGAAGGCTAGTGGGAGCATTATCACTTTCTTAATAATATATGTCGATGACATTCGACTATTTGGAAATGACATTCCAACCATGGAAGGTGTAAAAACCTGGCTTGGAAATTGTTTTTCCATTAAGGATCTTGGTGAAGTCGCCTATATTTTGGGAATAAAGATCTATAGGGGTAGATCAAGGCGCTTGATAGGTTTAAACCAAAGTGCATACATTGACAAAGTCTTGAAAAGGTTTAAGATAGAGAACTCTATGAAAGGTTTGGTACCTGTTCAAAAGGGGACAATATTGAGTGCGTTTCAATGTCGCTCAAAGGATGAGCAAGAAAGAATGAAAGGAATCCCATATGCGTATGCTATAGAATCCATAATGTATGCAATGATATGTACTAGAGCGGACATGTCATGCACTTTAAGCATGATGAGAAGATACCAGCGAAATCCAAGTAACCGTCATTGGATGACTATTAAAAGTATATTGAAATACCTTAGAAGGACTAAGGATATATTTATAATATATGGATCTGGTGAAGAAGAACTCGTTGTAAAG
Organism: Helianthus tuberosus; assembly: GCA_030545235.1. Classification (NCBI taxonomy): domain Eukaryota; kingdom Viridiplantae; phylum Streptophyta; class Magnoliopsida; order Asterales; family Asteraceae; genus Helianthus; species Helianthus tuberosus. Next base: position 174,080,738 of record CM060424.1, on the reverse strand, counting down.
GGTTACAGGGATGCGAGTTTCAGAATTCGTTGTAAAGGGTTACATGGATACAAGTTTCCAAATTGATCGAGATGATTCTCGATCACAATCAGGATAACATTGTCCACTACAGAATCAGAATACATCGCCGCTTCATTGATAGAGATGATTCATGTGGATCTGCCACTTGAATTATTGTCGATCTAGGGGTAGTCCCTACCATTCAGGACCCCTATAGATCTTTGTGATAACGATGGTGCGATTGCTTAAATCAAGGAACCTCGTGAACATTGAAAGACTAGGCACATTAAGCGGAGCTTCAACTACATAAGGGATGAAGTAAAAAAAAAAGGGGAACAATATGTATTCGCAAAGTTCACACTGATCAAAATATTGCGGATCCACTCACGAAGCTCCTTAAACGGGCAAAGCATGAAGGGTCATACTTGTGCCTTAGGACTTCGATATTCTAGTGATTGGATTTGATCTATTTTATATTTGGATATTGGAACAATTGTTATTTTAACTCTCTACATGGTATGTTGAGATATGTTCTAATTTTAGCATGTTTAAATTTCATGAATAAGTTAGTTATTCTAAATGTCTGTAGTCGATCATACTTGTGGGAACAAATATGAATGTAAGACTATTATGAACTTGGATTGGTGGATATTCATTTGTTATGAATATAGAGCAAAGTGTTGCTGCCAAAGTTCATAGATATTTGTGGGATACAAATATTGGACTGACTCGCTCTCGAATTTTGCTGCATGGAATCATTTGTGATTGATCATAAGTAAATTTGAGTAAAGGAGAATATCATAGTATCCTCTGACTTGAGATACATATTGGGTCTTGATATTCACCAAGTATTATACCTTGACCTAGTTATTCGCTGTCTGAAACATGACAGTACATAAGGCTAAGCTCAGGTGTGGTACAAGGTGATTGTGAAAGACGGATGTAGTCAAGAAGGGATTTGTTCCTCTTATTCGTTGAGAGTAAGATGTCTAAGGCCTGCTAAAGTTAAATCAAAAGAGACTGATCACTCTATGTCTCTGGATTTAACATGACATCTGCAACAAAGGGATAAATGATAGATTCACCTAAATCATGTTCAAGTAAGGGACTTGAAGGGGAAGATGTTATTGAATGAGACATATAGTCATACGTATTAGGGGTAGTAAACCGTAGTTAGGCGTCATTTACTACTTGTATCAATCTTCTATGTATCTTGTGCAAGTGGGAGATTGTTGGATTTTGTATACCCAAGACACATATTAAATTGATGTGGCTAGTACGTTATGATCCAAGTCGAGTCATACCCAAATACAAGCTAGACAAACACTTATAATATTTATTTGTGATATGATCAAACAAATAAATATTAACACTTATAATATTTAGAAATTGGTTTTCTAAATAATTGCACTTGAGAAACTAATAAATTATATGGATAATTTATTTTTGAGAGAATACTTTATTTTGTTATTTAATGGGTTAAATAACATTTTAAAATGTTGTGATGTGTTGCATAAGTCTTGTAACATATTGTGTTATATTTATAAAAGTTATAAATAAATACAAGACTAAATTTAAAGGAATATTTTGAAATTTATGGTGGGAAAAATATTTAATGGCCAGCCTATTTATGGCTTCCCAAGGTGAGATTCCACCACTAAAAATGCATGCAACACATCTCTTCCAAGACACATTGAATGCTGATTCTCTCTCATACTTTCTCTCACATCCTTTTAATACTTCATTTTGTATGACAAAATAAGAGTGATGAACTTGAAAAAACACTAGAGAAATGCTCTCTAAAAATCGGCCAAGATGGGTCTTTCAAAAGAGCTTTCAAGTTTGAAAAATTCAAGTGCAAGAACTCTAATTTTTCCTCTCATATTTTCGGCCAAGGGTTGGTTCCAAGAGGGGATTTTTCAAATGAGTTTACGAGTGTAAAATCCTAGCTAAACTTAAGTGTTTGTTGGAAGGCTTGGGGTATACAAGCTTGAGGTATTCTACACTTGAAGAATACCATTCAAGAAGCATCATCTTCTTCATATCTTTTACTCATTGGAAGGTAGTATTCTTGAAACACTCTATGGTTGTGTTTTTATTTTGATAGCATGCATGTTTATATATGGATCCGGGGATTGGGTTTTACATATAAAATGAGTTTTATATCTAGTAAATAACATGTTTTAAATATATTTTTCCGTAACGTTTTTATTTTATATGGATAAAATACTTTGATAAACACGTGAAAAAACCAACAGTTAGTCGGTTTATGTCCAATCCAGGGAGAGAACATTGGGAAGCAGTTAAATGGCTACTAAGATATTTGAAGGGGACTTCAAAAGTGGCATTACAGTTTAAGGGGAAAGAGGTTATTCTGAAGGGTTTTGCAGATGCTGACCTTGGTGGTTGTAAAACCACCGGATATGTCTTTACAGTGGGAGGCACTGCTGTAAGCTGGATGTCCAGATTGCAGAAAAGTGTTGCCCTTTCAACCACAGAAGCATAGTATATGGCAATTGCTGAAGCAAACAAAGAGCTTATATGGTTGAAGAATTTTCTCAAAGAGCTCGGCAAGGAACAAGTTGATTGTGCACTATTCTATGACAATCAAAGTGCAATACACCTTGCAAAGAATCATGTCTTCCATTCGAAGAAAAAGCACATACAACTGAGATATCACTTCATCAGAGAGCAAGTTAGTGAAGGCACTCTGAATTTGAAGAAGATCAAAGGAAGTGAAAATCCATCTGATATATTGACTAAGGTTGTCACCTTAGAGAAGTTGAAGCTTTGCATAGCTTCAACTGGCCTTCAGGATAATTGAAGAGAAGGCCGGGTAACTAGGAATGTGTTAAGATCAAAGTTTTTTTTACAGAGATACTGATGCACAGTTGAAGCACAGGTGAAGATTATTCCGTGGCTTCAAGTGGGAGATTGTTGAATGTGAAGCCAAGCCACTTGACAACTTGATCAACCTGAGGTCAGCAAAGCTGATCAAGTTGATAAGAGAATAAAAGTCTTGGTGATCCAGATTTCACGGATCATGTTTTGGTACATTCTTCTCTTTCCTCAATCTTATATATATGAGATTGTTATGTATCTGTAAAATTGTACCAAGCTAAATAAAAATACTCCTAGTTACCGAGAGTGGGTGTTGGTCAGAACCAGACCGAACCACTATAAATCTTTGTGTTCTTAATTGTGTGTGTGAGTGAGTTCTGTGTTGATTGTGTTTGTGTTTGACCCGTTCGATCCTCAACAGGCGTGTTACCCAAATTTATATGCTCTGGAGTTAAATAAGACCTGCAAGGTGGCTGAAAGGGATAATGAGGATTCTAGTGGCGCGGTGTTCATAGGATCATGGAAAGGCCAGGTTCGTGGCTTGCAGGTGGAGCAAAATTTCTCGGTGATACAATCTAAGGTAAGTAATTATATTTTTTTTAGGAGGACTAAGATAAACAGTCATGTAGAGGCGAATGATCTGAGTGTTTCTCGATGGCATGAAAAAGGCCATGAGTGTCGATAACGCACACAACCCTCTCAGTATTTGGGAATGGAGTCATCAAGGGCCACTCAAGGTTTCATAGGTTGGAGATTGATTCAAAACCGAATTCCCACGGTGGACAGTTTGATCAGAAGAGGTATCTTAACCGCGCCTTCGATTTGCCTGTTATGTAATGCAACTGAGGAAATTACGGACCATGTTTTAACTGCTTGTATGGTGGCCTTGGTTGTTTGGTAACCGATTTCGTTGTGGTGCAAAATTTAGCCGGTGTTTGCTTTCACATCTCAACATTTGTTCAACCTTCATAAGCATGTCCAAGGCTCGGTAGTGAAAAGAAGATATACATGGAGAGCGAGAAACAATGGGTGTTCAACAAGATCCCGATCAACGATCAAAGCATATGTGGCGACATTAAATCTTATAGCTTTTTATGAATAAAAAATAGATCTAAAGGCCTGTTGTCGGATTGGCCTAGATGGTTAGCATTCGATGTGTAATTTTGTAATTTGTTGTAGCCTTTGCTAGTTGCTTGCTAGCAGGGCGTTTGGTTAATAGAAGTTGTCTTTCGATTTTTTTTATGAAAGCATTCAAATAAAGTCATGTTTTCGCTTTTAGAAGCTAGTATTCATAAGAAAATTTTATAATCAAAATACTTAACCTTAAATTTGAACTCTTTTCATCTCTAAAATCCAAAATATTAACTTTTGTAAAAAACTCTTAAACATGTTAATAGACGAACCCACCTATTAAATGGTTCGTATTCAAGTTAACCTATTTTTTTAATAAGTTATGTTCGGGTTGACTCCTATAACAAACGGACGATGTCGGTAAAAAGCTGTTTTTTTCATGTCATGTTTAAATTTTGTTTTGTTTTGTTTCAAGTCATATCACTAACTACAACCGTGTGTTTAAGTAGGCTCCAACCTTCCAATGTCTTATCCAACACATGCAACTAATCCAAATGAAATTAAGTTTCACCCAAAAAACTCATCCAAACACATGCAACTAATCCAAATGAAATTAAGTTTCACCCAAAAACTCAACTAAACGACTTGGAACTTTAATGGATTAGATGGGTATATTGTCTACTCCAATAATTAACACCTAATAATATGTTAAGACAGATGCATTTTATTTAATCTAGAAACTTTTATTCTATCTTTTACCAAACATACATAAAAAGCATTTAAATACCACTATAATAATAATGGGAATAATTCATCACTAACGAAGTCTATCAACTGTTTACTAAAAACTATTCAACTTTTTTCCCCTACAAAAATCGTTCAAGTTTTGATATTATTCTACTATATTGTGATCTTTTTATTTTTTATTTTTACAAATATTAGCACATTATAAGTAATCTAAATAATTAGGGCTAAAATGAACCGAACGCTCATCAAACAGTTCATGAATCTTTTGGCAAAAATTCGTTTGTTTTCGTTTAATAAATGAACGAATGTGAACAAGAATTTTGTTCGTTTAGTTAAATAAGCGAACATGAATAGAGAAAACTTTCGTTCATTTATGTTCGTGAACATTCGATAACATTTTCATTTTTGCTTGATTGTTCATTATGGTTTTTAATTTTTATGTTTTATTTAAATACTTGAAAATTTTCACTAATTATACATTTTTTTTTTGAAAAGAACTAATTATACATTTAATAAATATTCGTTTGTGTACGTCTATCTTCATCAATATTTGTATTTGTTTGCTTCTATTCACGAATTTGCTTTCGTCACCCAAAATTTATTTAATAAACGAACACGAATACGAAAAAATAAATCGAAAACTAAATTCAAATACGGTTTAATTCAAGTTGGAAAGACTTGGGTTGTTCTTGGAAACTCAAGTTCAATCCCCACCAGTGTCATATTTGATGGATTCAGGCAATGAAAACAGCGGGTGGTATGGTTTCTCAAGAAACGCCGTTATCCAAACTTGTCAGATCTCTCTCATCCCTAAAATAATACGGTTTGATTTAGAAAAAAAAACCCAAATAACCATATAAAAAATAAGTAAATAACTGACTCCTTTGTCAGAGGGTAATTTGTTAAAAATAAGTAAGAGATTGTGGGGTATGGGGGGCTTGGGTTAGGGCATTTGTTGACACGTGGAATGGGAGCCCCCACCACCAAAACCCACGCCCATGAGGTATGGTGGGGCTTGGGTTGGGGGCATGAATTTGGTTTGGGCATTGAGAGCTTGCCATGTCACTTACTAGCCCGCCCCACGCCCGGCTTCAAACCCACGCCAATGGGGCCACGCCCAAACCCACGCCCCAACCCAAACCTCCGGGGTAGTGGTTTGGACGTTTTCAACCAACCCACGCCCCAACCCAAGCCCCATACCCCATGGTCTAAATAACTGACTCCTTTGTTAGAGGGTAATTTGGTAAAGAAAGAAATAACAAGCAATAAAACGGCGCGTTTCGAGGCGTCAATAAAGGGTGCGTTTGGTTGAACATGCCTAACCAACCACCACTTTCCTTCATTATTTCACCACCATTTTTTTATAAAAAAATAAAAAAATCATTTAAAATTAATAAAGTGGTTACAAGTTACAATTATGACAAAAATAAAATACAATAATAAAAAGATATAAATTATCCTCTCTCTCTCCTTTTAAGGTTTCCTGACGCCATACTCTTTCTGCATTTCATCCACTGTTCACTTTCTCTCTCTACAACTGTTCCTCTTTCTCTCTCTATAACCACCGGAAAACCGCTCTCTTTTCGCCGGTAAACCGCTCGTTTTCCGGCAATCCTCTCCGGCGATTAAGTTCCGACGTCAGCGATCACACACTGACCAGAGCTACGGTGATATCAATTATCACCGTGTTGCTTGCTGACGTCACAGAGTTTTCACCGGTGAAAATTCTCCGATCTTTGTGTTTGAGGTGGTTTCGAGGTAATGTGGCGGAGATACACGACGGAGATCGTGATTTCCGGTTGAATTTTGTCGCTGTGTAACCGTTTTTGTTCGTTCATTTCGTTTTCGTGTGGTTTTGGTGAAGTGAGAGAAGACGGAGGCTTCAGGCGAGAAAGTTCGGAATGATATGGTATGATTACGTCATCATTTTTTCGTTTATTTAATTCTTCTATATTGCATTTTGTAGTCGTTGTTATTGTTCAATTTGTTGTGTATGGAGGAAAATTGCAGAATATATGTGTTACTGTTCCTTCGTATTCTAACGGTTAATCGGAATTTTTGAAACGGTGATTCTTCTTTTGTTGTTGTTCAATTTGTAACGACGAATACGTTGTGTCTCGGTTTTATTGGAGTTTTGACTTTATTTGTGTACTGTTTACACTTTATTGACCTAATTTCGGATAATATTATTGTTCAGTTGTTATTCGTCAACGATGTTTGTTAGGAATTCGTTAGTTTAACTGTTCAAAGCTGTTTGACTTTGTATGGTTGAATTCAACTTCATCATGACATTGAACCAGAAATTGAACCAATAATATGCCTAATTATATTAAGGATTGGTTATATGATGATGTACGATGGATGATCAATTCAAAACTTTAAGTGCACAGTCATAATATCTTTCCGTACGGATTTATTATGAGGAAAACTTGTTTATACAGGGCGAATTCTCTGTATTAGGCTTGTATATAGTTTTTTGGGACAAAAACTTGGTTGATTTTGCCAATTAAATCTGCCACTGGTCTATATGTGTGTTAGTTTGTTAGTCTGGTGAGATTTAAACGATTTTAGCACACTGACACAGTATAATTGTTTGTAATCGGTGTGGATTTGTCAGCTTTGGGTTTATGATTCTTTTTGATTATCAGTCATCATTCCGAACACCTAGACCTGTTGACGTTTATGAACGGAACAATATCCAACTTATGTTTTTGGTTTCGACAGGTGGAAGGAAGGGTTTGTTCCTCCCGAGAGGATACACTAAACTATCTGAAGCACAAGAGGCTTCAGCGGATGGGATCTGGCACTATGAATGATGCTACATTTGCGTCTAACCTAATGACTCGAAGCGGAGGAGATGCTTTAAGAGGTTCTGCATCTTCTGGTGATAGATTATCCAGCACTCTGGATTTATGTGGTAGAGATAATATGTCAAACCAAAAGTTTGACTTGAATGATCTTGACTGGACGGATAAAGTTCCAGAGTGCCCTGTATACTTTCCAAGTAAAGAAGAGTTTGAGGATCCTTTGATTTATCTGCAAAAGATCGCTCCAGAAGCTTCGCGATTTGGTAATACTTGTTAATAAAAATTGATAAAGGTTAATGTGGTTCTCTAAATTCATATTTTCTTCTTGAATGTTTTTGTATTTAGGTATATGCAAGATTGTTTCTCCTTTAAGTGCTTCAGTTCCTGCTGGAATAGTTTTGACGAGAGAGAAAGTTGGTTTTAAGTTTACTACAAGAGTGCAACCTCTTCGTCTCGCTGAGTGGAATACCGATGATAAGGTCACCTTCTTCATGAGTGGAAGGTTGAATCTTCATATGAAATTTGATATCGTTTCCTAAGTATGTGATTTTGTTCAGTTTGAGTAATGCTTTATATTCATCAGAAATTACACGTTCCGTGAGTATGAGAAAATGGCGAACAAGGTTTTTGCTCGTAGATATCATAGTTCTGGATGTCTTCCTGCTACATATGTAGAAAAAGAATTTTGGCATGAAATAGCTTGTGGAAAGACGGAAAGCGTTGAATATGCATGTGATGTTGATGGCAGTGCTTTTTCATCTTCTCCAACTGATCAACTTGCAAGTAGCAAATGGAATCTAAAGGTTTTGATTTTGTTTCAGTTATTCAACTTTTTTGATTCTTTCTTATTCGACTTTTCTTGCTGAGTGGTATCAATGCATGCGTCTCTGTTACGGTGTTTTTAATTGGGATCATTGTTGCATGTTTCTTGCTTTATTCATCCTTATTAATCAACATCTTGGTTTGTTTTTTCTGTTAAATTCAGAAAGTTTCAAGACTGTCCCGTTCTATTCTACGTCTGCTTGAAACAACTATTCCGGTATTCACAATTTCAGACAGTCCTCTCTTATTTACTATCCAATTTTTAGTTATTATTTATATGTTTACAGGGAGTTACTGAGCCTATGCTTTACATTGGGATGCTATTTAGCATGTTTGCTTGGCATGTAGAAGACCATTACTTGTATAGGTATTTAATTTTGCTATATATAATATATTGTAAAGCATATTTGTCTCATGCTCTCTTATATTATTGTAGCATGAATTTTCATCATTGTGGAGCCGCAAAAACATGGTACGGTGTTCCTGGTCACGCTGTTCTGGATTTCGAGAAGGTTGTTCGACAAAACGTGTACACTAATGACATTTTATCAACCGATGGCGAAGATGGTGCTTTTGATGTTCTTTTGGGAAAGACAACCATATTTCCTCCGAATATTCTATTACAACACGGTGTTCCGGTTTATAAAGCTGTTCAAAAGCCCGGGGAATTCGTAGTGACGTTTCCGCGAGCATATCATGCAGGATTTAGTCATGGTATAATAAATTTCCATAATTCGTATCTACGAAATTTTGTTTCAGAGTAAAATGCCATTTTCGTCCCTGAGGTTTGGCCAGTTTTGCGACTTTTGTCCAAAGGTTTGTTTTTCCACATCTGGATCCAAAAGGTTTAAAATCTTGCCGTTTTCATCCGGCTTGTTAACTCCATCCATTTTTCTCCGTCAAGGCAGGGGTATTTTCGTCTTTTTTGTTAACTTAAAGGGCAATTCGGTCTTTTTCACTTTATGCACAAGCATTTAGCATAATGTACAAGTATTCAAATATCCTTAATGAAGAAAAAAGACAAAAATACCCCTAACTTAACGGAGAAAAATGGATGGAGTTAACGAGCCGGATGAAAATGGCAAGATTTCAAACCTTTTGGATCCAGATGCGGAAAACAAACATTTGGACAAAAGTTACAAAACTGGCCATACCTCAGGGACGTAAATGGCATTTTACTCTTTTTTATCATAAGTTACTAATGCTTGTATGTATACCATAGGTTTCAATTGCAGCGAGGCTGTAAATTTTGCAATTGGTGATTGGTTCTTATTAGGATCAATAGCTAGTCATCGTTATGCGCTTCTAAACCGGACACCTCTTCTTCCTCATGAGGAACTTTTATGTAAAGAATCCATGATTCTTTGTTCAAATATGGAGTATGAGGATCAATCTTGTGAAGATATGGTATCTCATAGAAACATCAAAGTAGCATTTGTGAACCTAATCCGTTTCCAACATCGGATTCGCTGGTGTCTAATGAAATCAAGAGAATACATGGGTGCTTCCACACATTCTCATGGAACCATTCTTTGCAGCGTTTGCAAACGCGACTGTTATGTAGCGTATATTAACTGCAGCTGTTATCTACATCCTGTGTGCCTTCGCCATGGTATGATGACCCATCACTTTTGACTTTCTGTTTCTCTAGAGGTAGCTAGATGGGTGGGTTTGGTAACTTGTCAATTTTACTGTTTTAAATAAATAATAAAATGATGCCTCAAATATATCTAAAATCATCATCATCATCATCAATATCATCAAATATATCTAAAATATTATCTATAATACAATTAGGAAGTTTGGTGAACGGTTTTTTGACGTCTTTTTGTTTTTTTTGACATTTTTGAGTTTTTGTATACTTTTATTCCACAACTTTCAGCATTGGCACTTACAACCCCTTAAGTTTCTAAAGACTTTGTAATCAAGTTTTACGTGTTTATCTTTATGTACGTATCGGTATAAATTCAAGTTGATTTACTTTTCGACGTAAAGTTTTCCCGGAAATGAGATGGGTCAAATGTAATATGTTCTTATGCTTATTATTGTGACGTTTTCAGTTGGTGTACGTTTTGACATAATTTTTTTTTTCCGGAAATGAGTCGGGTCAAATATGATACGTTTTCGTGCTTATTTTTATGTACGTTTTTAATTGGTCTACGTTTTGACGTAAATTTTGTTTGAAAACGAGTTGGGTCAAATATAATACGTTTTCATTAAACGGTATAAATTCGAGTCGCTTCACGTTTCAACACCGCCGCAACATGCCGTGCCATTCTTTAACTTAAAAAATCAATATTTTCTTACGTGCTTATTTTTATGCACTTGTTGGTATAAATTCAAGTTGGTTTACGCATCGACGTAAATTTTCATTAAAGCTATATTTAAGATAGCGTTTACGTTTCCATTTACAATCAATTTAAAACCAGCCCGTCCCACTGTCCAATTTAAATTTATTTTTATGGTTTTCGGTCGATGTAAAACACGTGTAGATATTCTTTTGAGCATATTAGCGTGGGTAAATGTTCAAATAAAATGATTTAGGAAGTCGTATGCACTAAAAATACACGTTGGACGACTATTAACCTGTGTGGACTCATATCGACACATTAATATGTAAATGGATCAATAAAGAAACCCATCGTAACTTTTTTTTAATCCTTCATTTCTAATTATAATATTGCTCAATTTTCCATTTCAGAGTCTAAGCTACTTAACCTACCTTGTGGAGACAAATTTACAATCTCTGTAAGGGATAATATCTTAGACATGGAGGCTGTAGCCAGGACGTTTGAGCACGAAAAAGATATCATAAACGAGGTTCAACAGCAATCTGGAATTTCTTCCGACATGATTCTACTATCTAAACTGTATCCACTAACTGAACACGAAGCATATGATCCATATTGCAAAATTGGGTTTGGACCTGATTTGAATACTTCTGCCGTCTGTACGTCATCAGATGGTTTATCTTCACTCAACCATGTAAGATTTAACACTAGTTATTTGGGCAAAAATTTTGATCATGTGACGGTTGGGGTCTAATGAGAACAATTTTGTTATAGCAGGCACAAGGTGATAGTGATTTCCCTGTCGATGATAAAGTTACATATCAAGAAAGTGATGATTCTGACTCGGAAACATTTAGGGTCAAACGTCGTTCATCTTTAAAGTCAGAGCACAGAAATACACATGATTCTGTTCCTCCAGGTTTTGAAAATCAGGTAATGATCTTTTTCTTGTTCTTGGCATTCTCATTGTCTTCTGTTTTATTATTGCTACTTTATTGTTTTTGAAAAGTTTTTTTTTCCATTATTTTATTAGAGTTGAGTCTATGGATGGTACCTGTGGTTTTCCAAAGTTTTGGATTCGGTCCCTAGCTTTCCAAACGTACATGGATGATCCCTATGTTTGCACTTTGTAACGAATTTAGTCCCTAGCCAACAAATTTAAAGGTTTCAGGAGGTCCAAGTTACGGACTAAATGTGTAACAAAGTGCAAACCACAGGGACCATCATGTACTTTTGGCAAAGGTTGGGGATTTAATGCGTTACCAAATGCAAACCATTGGGACCATCCTTGTACTTTTGGAAAGCTAGGGACCAAATCCAAAATTTTGGAAAACCACAAGGACTATTTGTGTACTTTACTCATTTTATTATTTTTTTAACAGAAGACAGGTGCTAATGGTCAGAACAAGCTCACTTTGTCCAAAATTTTTGACTTAATAATTAGAGCTTCAAATATAATATGCTCTAGCGATTCTTAACCCTTTGACCTGTTTCTTTTTTAAGCTATTTTTCCTAATAGTTTACCCCATTTGACCCGTTAGTGTTAAATTATAACCCGAGTTGACCCAATCATAAGCAAATTGGTCAAACTCTAGTTTTATTTATAATACATTTATGTCCTCTTTTCGACTATTGATCAGCATTTGTATCCACAGGGGCTAAAACGATTGAAGAGAGTACAGCTAGAAGCAGGCTCTCGGCATGATTCAGCATCCGAGTGTTCCATTCACTCTAAAGAAGCCAAAGAAAGCGTATCAAACAAAGGAAGCATCACTCACATCTCAATAAAGTACAAGAAAACGGGAAACGAAGAAGTTGTGAGCAAACACAGAGACTATGATTTGAACCACGAACCACTGCCTCTAGAAAACGGTCCAAAACGACTTAAAGTTAAAGGCCCATCGGTTATAGGGTTGGACAATGCTACGTCGTTTTGAATACTGATTTCTTAGAGCTTGAGTGCTTGACCTTTTTTAACCTGGATCCAAACAGGGTTTCTAAATTCTAACAACAAATGGAAGCAGCAGCAAATTGACACATTTTTAGATGAAAGAAAAGTATACTTTTTGTGCAGGCCTCGTATTGGGGCGTGATTGGCACGTTGGCGGATTCTAATGGTTCTTGGGCTGGGCTTTTTTTAAGGGCTTCGGCTGGAGATCCTTTCTTTCTCTCATTTTCAGCAAAATTTTTAGGTAAGCAGTCATCATTTTAGCGGTTTATTTTGATGTACATCTTGTTGTTAACTGTTGACTAGTTTGGTGAGATGAAAACATCACATAGTTCTTTCATTCTTTGGCAGCAAAATAAAATCCATATTTTTTTTACCACTTTGTTCATTTTTTTTTTAAAAAAGTTATCTTGTTACTTTCCAAATTAAAGCATATTGTTATTATTTTTATTATTTTGTTTGTTTATAGATTGAATGTTATCCTTTGGTTTGAAGGGAAGCAACAACGTGATTCTTTGGGTTATAGAAGAGTAAGGATCTTGTGATTCTTTGGCTTAAAGAAAAGATCTTGTCTGTGCTTTTCTTTGTCCCCCTTCACAATTCTCTTATCCATAAACAAATTCATCAATTGCAACAAGTACATGCATTAAGCTTTAAGTTATAAAGAAGGTATACTCATTTGAATTACAATTCTCAAAATAGAGTTAATTACTCAAATGGTTTGGTTCTAGTCACAACTTTTAGGTCTAAGTTTACATGTGTAGGTTATGTGGTTTTCATTTTGTGACAAGGGTTCTAACACTAATTTTCGTCAAGTTTGTGTAAAAGGACTAAAATGCCCTTTTAGATAGAAAAAATCAATAATTAAACTTTAGGGAATGTTATTTAATTTACTCAAACCTAATAAAAAAACAAACACTGCATTCTTCTTTTCTTAATGTCCAGTCACCTCCCTTCGTGATCACCCACCCCTCTCCGGCGATGTATCATTGTTATCGATGTGGTTATTAGTTGAAGCTATAACAATTCAACTGATTTTTCTTAATAAGACCATGCGTAGTGGACAATATTCACCCTTGGGCGTTTTGCGCCATGTGGCAGCCCAGTCAGCACTGGGGCATTATTGGGCGTTTTCTAAAATGGGTGTAGTGGGGATGTGGGGATTGTGAGGCATTATGTTTGTAATAAAATAAAATAAAAAAAAACATGCAAAAAATCTTATTGGCCAAATAATAGAAGCTGAAATGTGATTGGACAACAAAAGCCCCCTTAGGCGTGATTTAAAAAACGCCCATACAACAAAACTACCAAACACGCCCATGCGTAGTGGGGATGGGGGCGATATGGGCGTGATTGAGCCCCAAAACCGCCCAAATTTGCAACCACTACGGGTGGTCTAAAGGTTTTAGACACAATTATGTTTTAAAATGAATACCACAAACACACAAAACATTCTGAACTTAGACTCTAAAGGTAGGATTATGATTAAACTACATGGACTGTTTGTGAAATCAACTCCTTAAAGTATTATCTAGAATAGATGACAATGATTAGGTTTTGTGTAATGATTGTTCGTGGTTAATTGTTTATAATTTTATTGTTTGTATTATGAGGGGTATTTTTGCATTATCATTTTATTCATACATGATTTCATCATATTTACTTTTGTATTGTAGTATAATTTGGTGGGCCACAAAGTTAAAATGGTAGTGTATAAATCACCTCCACTTATACACCTATATGTGTATGACATGCAGACATACAGTGAGAACTAAAGCCTGTGCTGACCTTTTCATATTGATATACCATCAGACATTTTTTAACTTATACACCTATGGCTTAATCAATTATATTTTTTTTTTCAATTACAAACCAAATACCTCACCACTACTCCATTTTCAGACGTTGATGACGTGGACGCCACATGTCTAAAAAATACCAAACCACATACCTCACCATTACTCATGGTCTTAGGCAATAACCGTTTTGGTAGGTATATGATTGGTGGTCACATTAACTTGTATTTCACACAATTTGCCATGTAGGCGAAGCATTGTTAGTGAACATTACACAATCTGAATCTCATAGATCTAGACCCAGTGGGTTAAATTCGATCCGGTTTGGTATATCATATATCTAGTTCTTGTATTTTTTCCATCGTATTCTTTTATTAACCTTTATATTGACAATATTGTATCGAACAAATATAATTCATCGTGATAAGCAGCTCTATTTATTTCCGTCCCATAGGTTTTCTTTTTTACCTGTTGATTCAAATGATGGTTTCGTTGGATTAGCTTTGCTCCTCGAATTTTTGATTGAAAAAGTGAATAACATAGAAATAGGGGATGGTCCAGCATTCTCTTCATAAACTATGCATGTTTATGAGCAATAAAAAAACATTTTCAAGGTAGAGCTGGAGGCAAAATATTTAAATTTATATGGCTTGGCTAAGGGGCTGTTTGTTTGGTGCTGAATGGATCCATTCAGAGGTTAACCTCTGAATCGGTCAGAGGTAAGGGTGTTTGGTTCATCAAATAGCCACCCTCTTAATGGAACCATTCAGACTGATTCATTCAGCTAATAATACACGCTGAATGAAAATATTGACACACATACCCTTTTCCCTACAAAAGAAACCTGTGCCACCGTCTCCTTTGCATCAACGCCGCCGCCTCCTCCGCCTCCTTCACAGCGACGCCGGCCTCCTCTGCCTCCTTCACAGCGACGTCGGAATCCATATCACCGCCGCCGTAACGGCGGCGGCTCCGCCTATCTCCGCCTCTTTCTCTCTGTATTTCAAATATCTCTCTCTCTCTTCGTTCCCGTCTTCTCTCCATCGAGAGTCTCTCTCGTCACCGCGTCATAACACATCGGAGGTCAAGGGGGGTGTTTCGCTGAACCTAGTCACCACCGCCGCCGCTCACGGCGGCGAGTCTTTATCAGCTGCCGTCATCATCTGTGTGTGTGTGTTTATGTGTGTAGGTTAATGATGATGATGATGATGATCTGATGTGGTTGATCTTGATGAAGAATGATGGAAACTGAAGATGAAGAATGATGGAAAGTGAAGAAGCAGAGAATTATTGGGGGAAGTGAGAGAAGCAGAGAATTATTGGGGAAGAGAGAGAGAGAGAGAGAGTACTACAACTTTGTTTTAAAGCCAGTTGGTTTTTTTAAGGGGTAAAAATGTCATTTTACATATTATTCAGATGTGCAACCAAACAGCGTTTTATTGGTTCAGCACTTACTGATTCAGACCCTCTTACCCATTCAGACCTCTTATTCATTCAGCACTTATTGATTCAGATGTTGCCAAACAGCCCCTAAGTATTTCTAGAGTTTTTATTATTGTCATCGTTAAGTATGGGGTTGGAAAAAAAAAGTATTGTTCGATTGTTGGGTCAACCTTATGTATTCTGATTATGAAATGGCAATTGTGTGTTGTTTACGCAAACTCAGTAAATGACAAGGCATTTATTAAAGTAAGGTTTGAATATGTGTTGGTAAGGGGTGTTTGTTTTTTCAGAAAAACCTCTTCTGACCTCTTATGTCTGCGCCGTGCAGATCATGCACAGACGTTTAGTTGTCAAATCAAGATCAACCTTGTTACTTAGGTGAAATGATTATGTTCTTAAAGGTTTTTATTCACTAAATTTTGTATATGAATATCTTCAATTGTTTGTTTGGTTTTGTTAAAACAAATAGGAATTTTTTGATTCTATTCAAGTCACAATGAATGCATAGATCGGTGGATTGAATTATGGGTCATGTTAGATTGAGTTTGAGTTTGATTCCACATCGAGTTATGGGTAGTTATGGGTGGTTAAATACTAGAAAGGTCGAAAATTCACCTTCAATGCCCCCAATTCTAACAAACTCAGTAAAATAGATAGGGTGTTGGTTTGCAATAATTTTTTTGATAGATGGCCGGATGCTTGTCTAAGAGCTTTGCCCAGGATTCATTCGGACCATAGTCCCGTGTTATTGGTTACAAATCGTCGGAACTTTGGAGCCAAACCTTTTAGGTTTTTTAATTCTTGGCTTGAGAAGGAGGGTTTCGTTGCGGTGGTGGAAAATGCTGTTGAGTCGTATGTTAAGTCGGGTTCTACGCCTGATGTGGTTCTGGCCAACAAGTTAAGATACGTTAGAAACAAGGTCAAAAAGTGGAAGAACGAGATGATTAACAAAGAGAAGGAGGATCAATTAAGGGATTTAGATGAATTGGAGTTGTTAGATGAGCAGTGTGAATACAGGGAGCTTACAGAAGAGGAAGTTTGGATTAAGGAGGAGTGTGTCAAGAATATTCGGGAAAGGGAGAGGCTTTCGGCTTTGGATGTGAAACAGAAATCTCGATGTCGGTGGGCGATTGAGGGGGATGAGAATTAGGCTTTTTTCCATAGACTCATCAATAACCGTAAGAGTAATAACAGTATTCAGGGGCTTAACATTGGGGGTTCATGGGTTTCTGAACCGAAGCAGGTCAAAAAAGAAATTTATGGTTTCTTCAGGGATCTTTTCTAGGAGAAAATCAGTGACAGACCGGGATTGACTTGTCCAGGTGTGAAGAGGTTGTCTACGGAGGAAGCGGACAGTATCTTCGAGATGTTCACGGCCAAAGAGATCAGGGATGCGGTTTTCGAGTGCGGGTCGGATAAAGCCCCGGGCCCGGATGGTTTTAATTTCAAGTTTTTGAAGTTCTTTCGGAAGCTTTTCAAGGACGATTTTAAAGAGGTTATGGCTTATTTCTATGAATCAGGATCGATTGAGAGGGGGTGCAGTTCTTCTTTTATAACCCTTGTTCCAAAAATGTCCGATCCATTGGGTATGAAAGACTATCGTCCTATTAACCTTATCGGGTTAATTAGCAAAGTCATATCGAAGATCTTGGCGAATCGCTTAAAAAAGGTGATTGGATCTGTGGTGTCGGTGTCTCAGTCTGCTTTTATTAGAGGCCGTTATATTTTGGACAGCCCTTTGATTTTGAGCGAGGTTTGGTCGTGGCTTAAGAAGAGGGGTAAAAAAACTTTTATTTTTAAAATTGATTTTGTAAAGGCATACGACAATGTTAATTGGGGTTTTCTTCTAGACATGATGTTGCAAATGGGCTTCTCGTCTACCTGGTGTAAGTGGGTGAAAGGGATTCTGACGTCGGCTCGGTCTTCGGTTCTGGTCAACGGCTCGCCAACCTTCGAATTTCAATGTCACAAAGGGTTACGATCAAGGAGATCCTCTGTCTCCGTTTCTGTTTCTTATATTTATGGAGGCCTTCTCGTGTATTATGTATAAAGCTAGCGATTTGGGAAGGTTCAAAGGTATTTCTTTGCCTAACGGGGGTCCGGTTATTTCGCATCTTCTTTATGCCGATGACGCCTTGATTATGGGGGAATGGGATATGGATAACTCCAAAATGTTATCTAGAATCCTAAGGTTTTTTAACGCATGTTCGGGGTTGAGAATTAACTTTCATAAATCAAACTTGTTCGGGGTGGGTGTGGCTGATGATGATTTGGATCAGTTTGCGGCAGCCGTGGGTTGCAGAAAAGGGAGTTTCCCTTTCTCATATTTGGGCATTCCCCTTGGGGCTAATATGAATCGCATCAGTAACTGGGATCCCATTGTGAAGACCGTTAAAAGTCGCCTTGCAAAATGGAAAGCTAATTCTCTGTCGATCGGTGGCCGGGTTGTCCTCATTAAAGCCGTTTTAGAAAGTCTTCCCATATATTACTTCTCTATTTTTAAAGTTCCTGTTAAAGTGGTGGAAAAACTTGAATCTTTGATGAGGAACTTCCTGTGGGGTGGGTCGGATGAGATAAGGAAAATGAATTGGGTTTCGTGGGAGACTGTCACGCTCCCTAAGAAAGCAGGAGGTCTTGGCATCTGCAAGCTAAAATTGGTTAACGAAGCGCTCCTTGCTAAATGGGTTTGGAGATATAGGGTGGAAGAAGACAGTTTATGGAGAAGAGTTGTTGCTGCTTGCCATGGTAAAAGAAGGAACTGGTCTTCTCTTCCTGTCAGTTCGGGGATCTCAGGTGTGTGGAAAAACATTACAGGCTTGGAATCCAAGGTGCTGTTTAAAGGCAAGAGAATTAGCAATATTATTAAAGGGGTTGTGGGTGGCGGGAGTAGTATCCGTTTTTGGATCGATCATTGGTTTGGTGATTGCCCGCTTATGATCAAATGGCCGAGGTTGTTCGCATTAGAAAAGAAAAAAGATTCTTGGGTTAGGGAGCGGGTCCCGGTCGTTGGCGAGTCTGTTTCTTTGAAATGGAGCTGGATCCGTTCCCCGTCATCCACGGAGGAGCTGGTCGATCTGTGTGAGTGCTCGGATTCGTTAAGGGGTTTAAGGTGTTCGACGGTCAAAGATAGATGGCGATGGTCGCTGGAGGCTTCGGGCCTTTTTTCTACAAAATCTTTTAAGGAGTTTGCCTTGGTTTTGGTTCGTCAGGAAGGGTGTGTTTTGGCTAAGAGCTGTGGGTGGGTGCCTTCGAAGTGTAATATTTTTTTTTCTAGAGAGTGGCGTTAGACCGGATTCCTACTAGACAAGCTTTGGTTAGGAGGAATGTTTGGGTCGCAATGGAGGATTGTGCTTTGTGCGGTAAAGGGACTGAATCGGTGGATCACTTATTCTCGGCATGCAGTACGGCGATTAGAGTTTGGAACCAACTTACTGACTGGGCAAAACTCCCCCCCCCCCCCCCCCATTTTGCCTTTTCTTTCAAGGACATAGCGGAGTATCATAAAAGTATCGGGGGTGACAAGAGGAAGAAGGAGGTTGTGCAGGGTCTCATAGTGGTGGCGTATTGGTGTATTTGGAAAGCTAGGAACTCAAAAATATTCACAAATGGGTCCGGAGAAAGCGACGACATTTTTGGGGATTTTTTTGGTTAAAATGTAGATCAATGCATAGAGATATTGTATGGAGATATTGGTGTAATTATCTCTTGCATATGTTGTAGGTGGGGTTGGCGCGGTTCTACCCACATCATGGCCAAAAGAATAAACAGGACAACTAAAGACAATTGAACAAAACAACTCACCTGAAACATTACAACTCTGTGATGATTCAGGTGTTCTGTCATTAATCAAACTGAGTAACTTAGACAACTGATCAGAAGTTAAAGTAGTAATCGGAACACTAGACTCATCAACTTTAGCATTATTACTAGAACTATTTTTCTTCCCTTGATTCCCTCTTGGTGGTTTTATCCAAGAGGGATATCCAATTATCTCAAAGCATTTCTCAATTGTATGCCCTACCTTATTATAGTGAGTACATTTCAAGTTTTGATTTAAACCCTTGTTAGTTTTCTTAAACTCAACTGAAGGACTAATTTTAGACACAAAAGATATGTTTGGATTTTTCTTATTACCACTGCTATAGTTTCTATGAGATTCCTCTCTAGAAACTACAGCAAAATCCTCTTTAACAGTTGGTAATGTTTCTTTCATCAAGAGATTAGTTCTAACCCCTTGATACATATTATCCAAACCCATTAGAAACTGCATTAATTTTATCATATGATTAAAATCATTGAACTCCTTAGCAGCATTGCAAGAACATGTAGGCAGTTGCAAAATCTGATCTAACTGACCCCACATAACATTCAACTTATGGTAGTATTCAGACACAATAGACCCATTTTGACTAAATGAATTTATTTTCTGATACAAGTCAAACACCACAAATCCATCAACTTTGTTATACGTTTCCTTTAAATCTGACCAAACATCACTAGCCAATTTAGAAAAGACATTACCCATATATAGCTCTTCACTAATTGAATTCAAGATCTAAGTTAAAACTATAGAGTTACATCTATCCCATTGCCTAGCAAGAATCCCCATTTATTTTTTACTTGTAAAGCAAGTTGCATAGCATTAGACCAAATTGAGTAATTCTCAGAACCTTTAAGTTTAATGGAAACAATAGTCAAGTTACTAGAATCAGAAGGATGCAAGTATAAAGGATCACTGGCATCAAGTTTACTTACAAGTGTCTCAGGTGGTGGATCACTAGGACCAGAACCACCACTTGTGACAACTGGACCATCAACCATTATAACACACAATCAAGAAGCAATCAAGAAATAACAACAAGAAAGTTGCAACTATAGAGCACTAAAGAACCACAACTAACCAGATCCTAACAGGGCAAAACCTTGACAGGGACCAGATCAGAGGTTCATCACTCAAGGTGCCTCTGCAAGCCTTATCAAGGGAGCCCAACAGACCTAGACACAAAGTAAAACCAGCAACAACAAGAACAAATAGGAAAGGTAACAAACAAGAAAACAACCAGCAAATAAAATGCAACAGGATGTACCCTTCCCGTGTCCCAAACAACACCGGCCCAACTAGTTCGGCAACAGAGATGCCTAAATGCAAGAACAGAAAATTAAAAAATAGAACAACAAGGAACGATCTCACCAGGGGGTGCGTAACTCCTGCAAATCAGTCTTGCAGCCTTCACTTAGGGCTACAAGAACCGATTAGAAGACCAACAGCTACACAAATCCGGCCAGTTTGCTTTGCAACCTTCTAGGGTTACAAAGACCAACGCGAATCACTTCAACAGCACCAAGAACGTCACAAACCCTAGACTAGGGTTTCGAACCTTCAAGATCCCCAAATTTCTTCACAAAGCACGCACTCCAAGAACTGATTCGGTGTCAACCACAGACGAAACACCACTGAATCGGTGTCAACAAGAAGCGAACCAAGTCAGATCCAGTTAGATCTGAACCGATCCAACTCTAGATAACACAGCGGAACAAAAAACACACCCAAGAGCTTATGAAAGCTCTGATACCATGTCAAAATAACATGTATCGAGAATGAAGAAATTGTTTTATTAACCCAGAACAATGAACAAACAATCGAATAACCCTGAACTATGAATGAACAATCGAACAAGAACTGCACAACAAAGCTCTCAACTCTCCTCTCACCTGCTGATTATCAATGTGATAATCTGCACATAAAACGATCTAACAAGCACTCAGTGAAACAAAGACGTTCACTACTCGAAAGAAACCCTAATCGCCTAGAGAGAAAATACCGAACAGAGAGAACAAAATATGCAAGTTGTTAGTTTAGTTCATGATCCCAATGCATATTATATAAGCTATCCGGAAATAAAATGGATATCCACCAAACAAGCCTAGTAACCCGAAGCCTTCACTGTATGCGCATAACTATCTTCAGCCCACATCTCCAGCCCATATCTGACTTCAGCCCATATCTTGACTTCAGCCCAGCTATCCGGCCCATACGTAATGAACAAAACAAACAAAGAAACTAAATTAGAAAGAAAATAATGGAATTGATAATTGATAACATGTGATGATATTTTAACACAAATGTCTTCGACTCTTGGATAATGCCCGACGCCGTACTCTTTTTATGATTGAAAACCAAGATGTTTCGCGATTTCCATATTAATCAACAACCCAAAAGACTGAACCATTTGCTTGTGAATCGAGTTGCCATTGGTCAAAGTATGAAAATTTAGGATATCATTGGTGGAGAAGGCGTAAACAGTTACACCAATCTGCAACCCGTTGCCACACACCATGACAGAACCTGCAGCCCGTAAACAAGTGATCAGCAGATTCCTCGCAAAACGGGCATAAGGTTGACAACACGTTCACTCTACGGATCTGAAGGTTGTCTCTAGTAGGTAACCTGTTAAGCCAAGCCCGCCAACCAAAACACATTTGGCAGCCAAATGTTCCATGGAAAGACACACAACTTCAAGGCATAATTGTGTGACCGAAAAACCTTGCTTTGCATAAGCTCCACTTATCCTCTTTATCTTGGAAAGAAACCTGAGATAACAAATCTTGACATTTACGCAACTCAAATTTGAGCTGATATCTTTGATCCACTCCCAGTTAAACTCGATACGGTCTCATGTCAATTCGAGCTTTTGATAACTCTCCGAGGGGCTTTATATAACGAGAAGTAATAAACCGGGAGACATTCAGAAACTGACCTTAACAAAGTAAGTCTTCCACTTATGGAAATGACTGAACGTCGACAACCGATTCTCCACAGTTTCAGTTACAGGGCTCCAATTCAGTGGTCATTTTTTTTATTTTAAAAAAAGAAATCATTTTTTTTTCACTTGTAGCATTGTAAAACGGTCGGAAATTGGAAACCTGCAAGCATGAGTAAGCTCGTTGACTCACGCGAGGTTGGCGTAATGTTCCAGTGAGCATAGGCCAAAAAGAAGAAGCGGAATCTCGTCGCAAAGTTTTTTAGGGATTCCAGTCAACCATCACTCGTTTATTCAGTTGAATATGAACATCCGGGTTTTAAAGATTTTTATAAATTGAACATTTTTGTTTTGTTTTATAAATTGTAGGTCGATGAAGAACCTACGAAGATAGCTAGCTGGGCCACAAGCGTATTTGATG
Organism: Helianthus tuberosus; assembly: GCA_030545235.1. Lineage (NCBI taxonomy): Eukaryota > Viridiplantae > Streptophyta > Magnoliopsida > Asterales > Asteraceae > Helianthus > Helianthus tuberosus. The sequence continues at coordinate 174,057,790 of CM060424.1, read as the reverse complement.
CACTATTTACCAGCAGAAAGACGAGTTGAAGTTACTAATGAAGTCATTGAAGCTCCCTACTCCATTGTCTTTCCACAAGCGGAGATTCGAATGCATGCACAAAATGCAATCATGCTACATTCACTAGGCCTTTAAACACTCTTATAGATGGTTTGTATGTTTTGCATTTGTAGTATCCTCGAGTTTGGTTGTTGGGTTTGGCCACATTTGACTTGTTAGATATCGCACTATCGAGATCTTATGGTTTTCGGAAGCTTTTCTGGTCACAAGATGGGGCGAACAACTTATGTTTGTGAAGTTTCTACACTGCTTGGCTTGTTTCGCTAACAAATACAAGATGATTAAAAAACCACTATCAAAATGAGTATTACGAGCTACTTGGTTTGGATAGAAGTTTGATCTCAGATTCTTTTATCTTAATCTATGGTAGAGTAGGTCTTCTCCCATGGGCTAGCCCTGGATTAGAGTAAGTCAATTTAAGATTTTCTTCCATGACCAATATGAAAAATTAGTATGATTATGTATCCTTAAAGGTTCACAAAACGGTTTTATTTCTCAACTCAACCCCGCTATTTTTTTCTCGTATTTTTTTATCTGGTTCGGTTAATAATTCAATTTTTATTTTTATTTTTCGATTAACCAGTAAATCGGTTAAAAACTGGTTCCTTCCAATAGATCTCTAATTGGTTACGAACCTACGGTTAAAAAACCACTAATTGGTTACTCCTCAATTGGTTATTAACCGGTTAAGGTTTTTGTTAATATCCGTGTTTTCTGCACCTCTACCTTTGTTTTTGAATGACCAACGAAATAAAAGCCCCGCTACTCGGGATAACCCAATGGCAAAAGGCGACCTCATACGCCGGCAACTGCAGACAGTGCTGGGTAGCTTAAGCCCACCATCTCTAGTTTCGAGGAATACCTGCTGCCAAAAGACTCACTGTGGCAAAACCTGGTTGAGATCAGATTTGAACTTGAGATCTATGACCTTAAACCCGAATCTTCATTCTTCTCTAATGCCAATTGAACTATACCTCTTTGGCTTGTACACCTATACCTATACCTATCCTTGGTTAAACTAACACCCATTCACCCATTAAATGAAGCAAAATATTGCACCACAAGAATCAATAACTCCCCTTACGACGATGATGTTCTCCTAACGTTTGATACAATGTTATCTCATAAATACTTTCCAACACTTTTGAGGGTATCAAAAAGATCCAATAAAACCCCTTACGACTATGATGTTGTCCTAACAAAATCCTAGAATTTGAGACGTAAAAGTTGTTATAAAATTATTCATAAAATACCCTAACATCAAAGGCAATCAACATTGTATCAAAGTAAGACATGCCATTAGGAACTACCAAGAATTCTACACATACCAAAACATCAACGTCACCGCACTTACATATGATTGACTTTTAACTCTATAAGTACATGAAATAAAAAGCCTACATAATTATACAACAAAATTCAATATGTAAAATATTATAGAGCATTAGGTTAATTTTGTCCCATGACTTGGAACGTTATCCATTGGAAAATATATCACACCGAAGCTAGAAATGTCAAACAATGTATAATTGATGAGTTGCGGGGCAAATCTCTCTTGGTAGTTAGTGTCAGCAAACGACTTATTAACCGCTAGTGGAGTAATTGCCCAACAATTTATTCATATACTTAAACAAATTTTTTAAGGTACTTGATTGATATAACTCATTGTTTTCCAAACCATTTATAGGCTAACAAGTATACACATGTTCTATTTTAGCATATACTTCACATATCTCCTCCCCCTCTCTTTCATTTACGAGACATTTAATTAACAATATTCGTAATTACTACTTTTATGGTAGCGTCGTTTTACCGAGCTTCTACAAATGAGCATATAAAAGAAGGAAATACAAAACATCTCAAAGGAATCTCAATAACATAATATAGACATAAAGAGCCCCACATTACAATGTCTTTCAATAATTTCTAATAACATATTAAAAGTAAAAACAAAGAAATTAATATGAACACACCTTTATAGAACTCCCCTTTTATTCAACCGTACTTGAAAATCTCAACAATCTTGTGTTAGCAAGTTAATCATTTGAAAATTTATGTAAATTTAAAAATTAGAAAAAAATAAAGAGACTAAATGTGTGAGTTTGACGTAATGTTTTAGACTCATATTTTTAAACTATTAAATATATTATATTATATATATTGTTTATGAGTGATGATAAATAGTGATTTAAAATTTAAAATAATATATATGTTTTTAATATTTTATTATTATAATAGTTGTAATTATATTTTCTTTTAGCTTTAACATTATTTTCATTTTTTTTTCTAAAATCATATTTAGTGATTTAAAATAATATATACCTTTTTAATATTTTATTATTTTAATATTATAATAGTTGTAATTATATTTTCTTTTAGCTTTAACATTATTTTTCTTTTCTAAAATCATATTTACTTATTTTTTGATATATATATTTTTTTCAAAACATATTTTCTTTATCAATTAATTTGATGTTTCTTTAATAACGTATGTTGGTTAATTTTTTTTCTAGAAATTTAAGCACGTAACTAAATCGATTATGACGGTTTGGCTTTCTAAAAAAATGCTACATTTTCAAATAACGTTTGTTTTACAGTATTATTTGCTCTATTTCGCCGCAAAGCGTGACGCAAACAAAACTAGTTATATATTGTTAACGAAGATTTATGAATAGTAATTTTAATTTTATAATAATACAAAGTTTTTTTAATTATTTATTATTTTAATAGTGTAATATTTAATTATTATATTTACTTTTCACTTTTTAACATATTTTCATTTTTTTTCTTTTCTTAAACCATATTTCCTCATTAATTTATTTTCTGTTTTTAATAATTATTTTTTCCTTTACTAAATCATATTTCCTTTTTTAGTTACTTAGATATTTTATTAATAACTTAGATTCATTATTTTTTCCATTGACATTCCCGTGTAAGTTTTGTTAAAAAAAAACATGTATTCAAAATAGAGTATTTATTTGGTATCATAAAACGGTACGATGATAAACTGAACCGATTTTCTGACGGTTTATATAACAACCCTCTTAAATATTTTCGACACCATAAAAATAATTAAAATGTCCATATATGTCGTAAAATACACCCCGTATGCAAAGACAGGCCCCGAATACCTTTATTTTTATTAAATTTAATTAAAAACAAAATTCAAAGGGCTGTCGCGGGGCGCGTATAACAACCCTCCTAAATAATTTTTGACACCCCCTAATATATTTTAAATGTCCCTATATGTCCTAAATACACCGCGTATGCTTAAACGGACCCCGAATACCTTTAATTTAATAAAATAAAAATAAAAACAAGATTTAAAGGGCCGTCGCGGGGCGCGTAGCCTACGACTACCTCCTACGCGGGGCGCGACAGTTGGTCACCAGGGCGACACCCTGAGCTGCCATGTGTCACCGTTCGTGTCGACTCTATAGTACTGACCAGGCCAAGCTAGGCCCAACTGCCCTACTACGCGGGCCGCGAGGGAAGGCGAAAGGTCGCCTATATAAGAAGGCCCTCAGCCTTCAATTTCCGTCGCTCATTTCTTTCTTTCTCTCTCGAATTCTCACATAGTATAAGCTATTTCCGGGCATAATACCCCCTTAATTAATGAAGTTCTGCCCCGTTGTAAGTATCATAACCCCGATTACATATTAGATAAGCTGCCCGATTGATCTAGGGTTCCGTAACGGCTGTCGTGGTTCTGCCCGACGTAGTCGTTGGAATGCCGTCTCGGGGAGGGTATTACTAATGTAAATATTGGGTTATTATACTAACGCGTGTGCATTTGTGTATTTAATAGATAATCACCAGGAAATCCTTAAAGGAAACCATAAGACAACAATGTGAGTAATCCTTTTTTTGTGTAAACCTTTTTGTGAGTAATCTCCTTTTTGCAAACTATTTTACAAAACCTTTATTTATTTAAATTATAAATAGCAGTGATTGAGTCTTTGTAATTATTCAATTACTGCCGGTATGTTGGGGTTTTGTATACAAAATGTGGAACACGTTACCATTGGACAAAGAGTTAGCCAATGGGTAATATAACCAACCAGTCAGGATTGACAATATTGAATGAGTAATTGTGTAGATGTAAACATTGTAATCGCACTCAATACTGTGAAAATTGATAAAACTCTTCTTAATTAAACTAGGATTCACTCACCAGTATTTCCCACTGACAAAATGTTTTTAAACGCGTTTCAGGTAACAAAATGTGAAAGCCAACTAGAAGCCAGCTAGACAGCACTGAAGGCTTGGAAAAGTGGCTATAAAAGTTACCTAAATAAAAGAAGATGTTTTATTCAATAAAATAGGGATTTTCCCTATGAAAATATTTGTAATGAAAACTTGGGTTTTATCCCAATATGTTTAATACTATAAAAGCGTGGTATTTACTCTGATAAATATTTTCTAACTACGATCCTGATGAAATTTCCGCTGCCAAATTGATAAACACCTGGATACCACCGAAACTGGTCTCGCGGCTGCCCGTTTCCGGGACAGATAGGGGGCGGGGTTGTGACAGAAGGTGGTATCAGAGCTAAGCCACTGATTCAGCCACATAAGTGTTCTGCTGACACCAAGATATTATTCAAATTGTTAGGAAATTTATTACTGAAATACGTGCATATCTGTATTTTATTTGTTGTGTGTTATTTGACTATTTGTTAGTTTACAGTATGAGCGATCAAGGACCCTCCGATGCCTATCGTCAGTTGTCCGGCTCACCTAGAAGCGAAGGCACCTCTTCACAGCCTGCCCTCTCTGGGTATTCAGCTGACAATGAAGATGGGATATTCGTGTTTAAGGCTCAGTCTGAAGAGCCATTCCCTCAGAAAAAGAGAGGATGGTTCACTAGGGGAGCACACGAGCGTAGGAAAAGAATGAAAAAGTTACAATAGCAGCGAGTTCTAGCAGCCGCTAAAAGAGAAGCCGATGCCCACACCCAAGACATGCTTAATATGAGTTTAGCAAACTTCCCTATTTTAGCATCCACAGCTGCCGACCCAAACCTGGAACAACTAGTAGCCCCTTAACCATTACCCTTGTTTCCCACCCAACCAATGGAGATTGAAAACAACCCAGAAAACCAAGTCCAAACGCATGATTTTAACCCAGAGGAGATACCTAGGATACCAGCACCCAATCCCATAGACCCATACTACGATCCGTGGTTCGATGATCATAGGGATTATGTGCAACGCTACCATCTAACAGATGAACCCATGCCGAACCTAGCAGCTTACCCAGGTCTGGACCCTCTAGATCCCTACTACGATAATGATGAATACATTAGGGAAATCCTAGAGAATCCGTATCCTCAGGAAGAACCCATGCCACAGTACCCAGATCTAGTACCAGCACCTGCACCCCCAATGAGTGCAGAAAATGTGCAAGAGCTCCGAACTTTCGGAGAAGATATTTTAGAAAATAGTGACAGGATGAGGCAGATCGGAGAACGACTCGTTTGGAAGTACGACGAGTGTAATATGGAGTTCTGGATGAACCCATATAAGTGAAGGTGATGGTGGAGATAGTAATATAATATATATATATATATATATATATATGTGTGTGTGTGTGTGTGTGTAATAATAATAATAATATATCTATCGTAGTATAGACCACTTTGTGGTTAGTGATGCATATTAGTATTGTAATTTTAAATTCCAGTATCGGTTTGTATTAGATGCATATTATAAGAAAGAGTAAGTCGCAATGCTCGACGCTTTTGACCAATATGTGTGTTGTGTGATTGTTTGCCTTAAAATATTATTTTGTGATATTAATAATTGGCGAATGTTTAAAATCCAGATGGACAATGAAGTGAACCAGGAAAACCAGAATAACGATAACCAGAGTAACAATAACCTGGATAACGAAAACCCAAACAACAACAATAATGGAAACCAAGTGGATAACAGTGCCATGCAACACATAGTGGCACAAGAGATAATAGATGCGATGCCATATATTATCCAAACGGTTAAGGAAACAGAAAATAAAAGTAAACGTGATAGTAAACGACCAACTGAACCTGAACACAGCGTAAACAATGGACCCATACTTCAAGTGCCCATTCCTAAAAGAAGAAGAACCATGTCTTATGGTTGTTCTTATAAAGAATTCTAGTCTTGTAAACCAATGGAATTCTCGGGCAATGATGGGGCCGTTGCATCTCTACGCTGGATAGAAAAGACTGAGGCTGTCTTAAGAATAAGCAAATGCATGGAAGAAGATAAGATAATGTTTGCTTCCAATCTGTTTAAGAATTCAGCACTAGAAAAAATGTCTTAAGAATAAGCAAACACCTTGATAGATGAGTTAGTCCGTACATGAGAAGAAGATCAGAGGAGGAACCTAACCCAGAAACTTACCCAAGAATTCCGTTCTGGAAATTCCAACCGTGGAAAAAATGTAGGTTCTACTTCTGCACCCTATTGCAAGTATTGCAAAAGGAAGCATTCTGGAAGATGCTCCATATATTGCAACTTTTGCAAAATATCTGGACACAAGGAGGAAGACTGCAGGAAAAAGCCTAACAACAGGATATGCTACAACTGTGGAGAACAAGGTCATATCAAGCCGAATTGTCCAAAACTAGCTCCAGCCACGAACACCAAGAATACTAAAAATGCTAGAGCATTTGTTCTGACTGCAGAAGAAGCAAAGATGACCCCAGATGTGATCGCCGGTACGTTTTTAGTTAATGATGTTTTTGCTAAAGTATTATTTGACTCTGGTGCAAACCAAAGTTTTATTAATACTTCGTTTTGCAAACTTCTTAATCAACCATTAACTAAACTCCCACAAGAATGTCTAGTAGAGACAGCAAATGGGAAAACCATTAAAATTTCTGAAATCTTGCAGGGAGCAAGAATAGAAATTCTAAATCAGAAATTTATTGCAAACCTTTACCCAATGAATCTAGCAGGATTTGATGTTGTATTAGGAATGGATTGGTTAATAGCCAATAAAGCCAGTATTTTATGTGATCAAAAGTCAATCCAAGTAAATTCATCTAGGGAAGATCACAATTAAAGGAAATAAACCCTCTAGATCCACAAAGTTCATCTCTGTAATGAAAACATCAAGTTATATAAGAAAAGGGTCATTAGTGTATTTGATTTCCATAATCACTAACACTAAAGGAAAAAAACTAAAAGATATTCCAGTAGTATCTCAGTTTTCAGATGTATTTCCAGAAGAATTACTAGGACAACCTCCAGACAGAGAAGTTGAATTCAGAATCCATTTGATACCAGGAACTGCACCAATTGCCAAAGCACCTTACCGTTTGGCACCCGCAGAAATGCAGGAACTGAAGAAACAGTTAGATGAATTATTGGAAAAGGGATTCATACAGCCAAGCTCATAGCCATGGGGAGCACCGATTTTATTCGTTAAAAAGAAGGACGGATCAATGCGTATGTGCATTGACTACCGTGAATTGAACAAAGTCACGATTAAGAATCGGTATCCATTACCGAGGATCGATGATCTGTTTGACCAATTGCAAGGAGCTCGATTTTTCTCTAAAATCGATTTACGATCAGGATATCATCAATTAAAGGTACATGAAGAGGACATTCCTAAGACCGCTTTCAGAACAAGGTATGGCCATTATGAATTTACTGTCACGCCATTTGGTTTAACTAATGCCCTAGCTGCATTTATGGACATGATGAACCGAATATGTAAGCCATATTTGGATAAATTCATAATTGTCTTTGTAGATGATATTCTTATTTACTCTAAGAGTAAAGAAGAACATGCAAAGCATTTGCATGCACTTCTAAGTTTATTAAGAAAAGAAAAGCTTTATGCTAAGTTTTCGAAGTGTGAGTTTTGGTTAGAACAGGTACAATTTCTTGGACATCTAGTTAATCATGAAGGAATTCATGTGGATCCCACAAAGATCGAGGCAATTACCAAATGGAAAACCCCTGAGTCACCAACTGAGGTTATAAGTTTCTTAGGATTGGCCAGTTATTATAGAAGATTTATTCAATATTTTTCTAGAATAGTCATTCCCTTAACTAAGCTAACCTGTAAATCTGTTAAGTTTGAATGGGGATCAAAACAAGAAGAAGCCTTTAGAATTCTTAAGCAAAGACTAACCCATGCACCCATACTAGCGTTACCAGAAGGATCTGAAGACTTTGTAGTCTATTGTGACGCTTCTAAGTTAGGCTATGGATGTGTGTTAATGCAACGTCAAAAGGTTATAGCTTACGCCTCTAGACAACATAAGAATCATGAAGAGAATTATTCAACCCATGATCTAGAGTTAGGTTCTATAATTTTTGCCCTTAAAATTTGGAGACATTACCTTTACGGTAGTAAGTTTACCATTTTCACCGACCATAAGAGTTTAAGGTATGTTTTTGGGCAAAAGGAATTAAATATGAGACAAAGACGCTGGATGGAGATACTTAGTGACTATGATTGCAATATCCAGTACCATGCAGGAAAGGCAAACGTAGTAGCTGATGCTTTAAGTCGAAAGTATCATGAAAAGCCAAAAAGGGTACGTTCTCTTAAATTAAATCTGCAACTAGATTTAAATGAACAAATTAAAAAGGCACAAGAATCAGTAATCAAGGATGATACTGAAAAATTGAAAGGAACGATTAAAGAATTAGAACAAGGAACATATGGAATTTGGAAATTCCATAAGAAAAGAATGTGGATACCTAAATTAGGAAACCTACGCCACCATATATTGGAAGAAGCCCATAACTCTAAGTATACGATGCATCCTGGAAATGATAAGATGTATCAAGACTTAAGAAAGAATTTTTGGTGGATAGGAATGAAAAAATGATATAGCAGCATATGTTGCAAAGTGTTTAACCTGTTCACAAGTCAAAGCTGAACATTAGAAACCCTCAGGATTGTTGCAACAGTTAGAAATGCCAGTTTGGAAATGGGAATTGATAACAATGGATTTTGTTACTAAATTACCCAAAACAAGAAAAGGTAATGATACAATCTGGGTGATTGTAGACAGGCTAACTAAGTCAGCTCATTTCCTACCTATGAAGGAAACTTTCAGTATGGAGCAATTAGCTAAATTGTATGTAAATGAAATAGTTTCATTACATGGAATTCCTCTATCAATTGTTTCTGACAGAGATAGTCATTTTACCTCTCATTTTTGGACAAGTTTCCAAAAAGCAATGGGAACCAAGTTAAATCTAAGCACCGCTTATCATCCTCAAATGGACGGACAAAGTGAAAGGACAATTCAGACAATGGAAGACATGCTTAGAGCTTGCGTAATTGATTTTGGAGGTAATTGGGATGATCATTTACCATTGATAGAATTTTCTTATAATAACAGTTATCACACAAGTATCAATGCTGCACCATTCGAATCACTTTATGGACGAAAGTGCCGAACACCAATCTGTTGGGCAGAAATCGGAGAAAAGCAACTATCTGGACCTGAGATAGTACAAGAAACAACAGACAAGATCATTCAAGTCAAGGAACGACTGAAAGCAGCACGTGACCGACAAAAGAGTTATACAGATAACAGACGAAAGCCATTGGAATTTCAGGTAGGTGATAAAGTGTTATTGAAAGTCTCTCCTTGGAAAGGAGTGGTAAGATTCATCAAAAGGGGAAAGCTGAGCCCCAGGTATGTTGGACCTTTTGAGATTATTAGAAGAATAGGACCTGTAGCCTATCAGCTACAACTACTAGAGGAAATGGCAGGAATACATGATGTATTTCATGTATGCAATCTCAAGAAATGCTTAGCTGATGAATCACTAGTAGTACCTCTTAAGGATATAGAGGTAAATGAACAACTTAAGTTTGTAGAGAAGCCTCTACAAATCGAAGACAGGAAAGTCAAGAACCTCAAGCATAAGAGATTAGTTCTGGTCAAAGTGAAATGGGACTCCAAAAGAGGACTAGAATACACATGGGAGCTTGAATCAGAAATGCAAAGGAAATATCCACACTTGTTCCAGTAGATCTCGAGGACGAGCTCTAAAACAAGGTGGGGAGGATATAACAACCCTCCTAAATAATTTTTGACACCCCCTAATATATTTTAAATGTCCCTATATGTCCTAAAATACACCCCGTATGCGTAAACGGACCCCGAATACCTTTAATTTAATAAAATAAAAATAAAAACAAGATTTAAAAGGCCGTCGCGGGGCGCGTAGCCTATGGCTACCTCCTACGCAGGGCGCGATAGTTGGTCACCAGGGCGACACCCTGAGCTGCCACGTGTCACCGTTCGTGTCGACTCTATAGTGCTGACCAGGCCAAGCTAGGCCCTACTGCCCTACTACGCTGGCCGCGAGGGAAGGAGAAAGGTCGCCTATATAAGAAGGCCCTCAGCCTTCAGTTTCCGTCGCTCATTTCTTTCTTTCTCTCTCGAATTCTCACATAGTATAAGCTATTTCCGGGCATAATACCCCCTAATTAACGAAGTTCTGCCCCGTTGTAAGTATCATAACCCCGATTACGTATTAGATACGCTGCCCGATTGATCCAGGGTTCCGTAACGGCTGTCGTAGTTCTGCCCGACGTAGTCGTTGGAATGCCGTCTCGGGGAGGGTATTACTAATGTAAATATTGGGTTATTATACTAACGCGTGTGCATTTGTGTATTTAATAGATAATCACCAGGAAATCCTTAAAGGAAACCATAAGACAACAATGTGAGTAATCCTCTTTTTGTGTAAACCTTTTTGTGAGTAATCTCCTTTTTGCAAACTATTTTACAAAACCTTTATTTATTTAAATTATAAATAGCAGTGATTGAGTCTTTGTAATTCTCCAATTACTGCCGGTATGTTGGGGTTTTGTATACAAAATGTGGAACACGTTACCATTGGACAAAGAGTTAGCCAATGGGTAATATGACCCACCAGTCAGGATTGACAATACTGAATGAGTAATTGTGTAGATGTAAACATTGTAATTTCCCACTGAGAAAATGTTTTTAAACGCGTTTTAGGTAACAAAATGTGAAAGCCAACTAGAAGCCAGCTGGACAGCACTGAAGGCTTGGAAAAGTGGCTATAAAAGTTACCTTCCAATCTGTTTAAGAATTCAGCCTTAGAATGGTGGAACACTATCCTCCAGTCTAGGGGAAGTGATAGGATTTACAATATGGAATGGGAGGAATTTAAAAACATGGTAGAAAGAAAATTCTGCCCTCCCAATGAAAAGGAACAGATAGCAAATAAGTTCCTAAACCTTAGAATGACTGGAGTGGATAGTAAGGGTTATCCTACGTTATTCTTTGAATATGCTAGGATAGTGCCAACCCTTGCATCACCAGAACCAGTATTAATCTCCCGCTATATCTGGGGATTAATCAGTGAGATAAGGCATGTAGTCAAGGCAGCTAGACCTCAAACCATAGAAGAAGCTGTAGAACTAGCAAACACCCTGACTGATGAATTTGTGCGTACACGAGAAGAGGATCAAAGAAAGAACCTAGCTCAAAGGCTTACCCAAGAATTTCGTTCTGGAAATTCCAACCGTGGGAAAAATGTAGGATCTACTTCTGCACCCTACTGTAAGTATTGCAAAAGGAAGCATTCTGGAAGATGCTCCATCTACTGTAATTTCTGTAAAATATCTGGAGACAAGGAGGAAGACTGCAGGAAAAAGCCTAACAATAGAATATGTTACAACTGTGGAGAACAAGGCCATATCAAGCCAAACTGTCCAAAACTAGCTCCAGCCACGAACACCAAGAATACAAAAAATGCTAGAGCATTTGTTCTGACGGCAGATGAAGCCAAGATGATTCCGGACGTGATACCCGGTACGTTTTTAGTTAATGATGTTTTTGCTAAAGTATTATTTGACTCTGGTACAAACCAATGTTTTATTAATACTTCATTTTGCAAACTTCTCAATCAACCATTAACTAAACTCCCACAAGAATGTCTAGTAGAGATAGCAAATGGAGAAACCATTAAGATTTCTAAAATCTTGCAGGGAGCAAGAATAGAATTTCTAAATCAAAAGTTTATTGCAAACCTTTACCCAATGAATCTGGCAGGATTTGATGTTGTGTTAGGAATGGATTGGTTAATAGCCAATAAAGCCAGTATTTTATGTGATCAAAAGTCAATCCAAGTAAATTCACCAAAAGGTGAAAATATCACAATTAAAGGAGATAAGCCTTCTAGATCCACAAAATTCATCTTTGTGATGAAAACAACAAGCTATATAAGAAAAGGATCATTAGTGTATTTGATTTCCATAATCACTAACACTAAAGGAAAAGAACTAAAAGATATTCCAGTAGTATCTCAGTTTTCAGATGTGTTTCCAGAAGAATTACCAGGACTACCGCCAGACAGAGAAGTTGAATTCAGAATCCACTTGATACCAGGGATATCACCAATTGCTAAAGCACCTTACCGTTTGGCACCCGCAGAAATGCAAGAACTGAAGAAACAGTTAGACGAATTGTTGGAGAAAAGATTCATACAACCAAGTTCATCGCCATGGGGAGCGCCGATTTTATTCGTAAAAAAAAGGACGGATCAATGCGTATGTGCATTGACTACCGTGAATTGAACAAAGTCACGACTAAGAATCGGTATCCATTACCAAGAATCGATGACCTGTTTGATCAATTGCAAGGAGCTCGATTTTTCTCTAAAATCGATTTACGGTCAGGATATCATCAATTGAAGGTACAGGAAGAGGACATTCCTAAGACCGCTTTCAGGACAAGGTATGGCCATTATGAATTAATTATCATGCCATTTGGTCTAACCAATGCCCCAGCTGCATTTATGGACATGAAGAACCGAATATGTAAGCCATATTTGGATAAATTCATAATTGTCTTTATAGATGATATTCTTATTTACTCTAAGAGTAAAGAAGAACATGCAAAGCATTTGCACGCACTTTTAAGTTTATTGAGAAAAGAAAAGCTTTATGCTAAGTTTTTAAAGTGTGAATTTTGGTTAGAACATGTACAGTTTCTTGGACATCTAGTTAATCATAAAGGAATTCATGTGGATCCCACCAAGATTGAGGCAATTACCAAATGGAAAACCCCTGAGTCACCAACCGAGGTTAGAAGTTTCTTAGGATTGGCCGGTTATTATAGAAGATTTAGTCGAGATTTTTCTAGAATAGCCATTCCCTTAACTAAGTTAACCTATAAATCTGTTAAGTTTGAATGGGGACCAAAACAAGAAAAAGCCTTTAGAATTCTTAAGCAAAGATTAACCCATGCACCCATACTAGCGTTACCAGAAGGAACTGAAGACTTTATAGTCTATTGTGACGCTTCTAAATTAGGTTATGGATGTGTGATAATGCAACGTCAAAAGGTTATAGCTTACGCCTCTAGACAACTTAAGAATCATGAAGAGAATTATTCAACCCATGATCTAGAATTAGGAGCCATAATTTTTTCCCTTAAAATTTGGAGACATTACCTTTACGGTAGTAAGTTTACCATTTTCACCGACCATAAGAGTTTAAGGTATGTTTTCGGGCAAAAGGAGTTGAATATGAGAAAAAGACGCTGGATGGAGATACTTAGTGATTATGATTGTAATATACAGTATCATGCAGGAAAGGCCAACGTAGTAGCTGATGCTTTAAGTCGAAAGTATCACGAAAATCCAAAAAGGGTACGTTCTCTTAAATTAAATCTGCAGATAGATTTAAATGAACAGATTAGGAAAGCACAAGAATCAGTAATCAAGGATGATACTGAAAAATTGAAAGGAATGATTAAGGAATTAGAACAAGGAACAGATGGAATTTGGAGATTCCATAAGAAAAGAATGTGGATACCTAAATTAGGAAACCTACGTCACCGTATATTAGAAGAAGCTCATAAGTCTAAGTATACGATGCATCCTGGAAATGATAAAATGTATCAGGATTTAAGAAAGAATTTCTGGTGGATAGGAATGAAGAAAGATATAGCATCTTATGTTTCTAAGTGTTTAACCTGTTCCCAAGTCAAAGCTGAACATCAGAAACCCTAAGGATTGTTGCAACAGTTAGAAATGCCAGTATGGAAATGGGAATTGATAACAATGGATTTTGTTACTAAATTACCCAAAACAAGAAAAGGTAATGATACAATCTGGGTGATTGTAGACAGGCTAACTAAGTCAGCTCATTTTCTACCAATGAAGGAAACCTTCAGTATGGAACAGTTAGCTAAATTATATGTAAATGAAATAGTGTATTACATGGAATTCCTTTATCAATTGTTTCTGATAGGGATAGTCGTTTTACCTCTCATGTTTGGACAAGTTTCTAAAAAGCAATGGGAACCAAGTTAAATCTAAGCACCGCTTATCATCCTCAAACGAATGGACAAAGCGAAAGAACGATTCAGACACTGGAGGACATGCTTAGAGCTTGTGTAATTGATTTCGGAGGTAATTGGGACGACCACTTACCATTGATAGAATTTTCTTATAATAACAGTTATCGCACCAGTATCAATGCTGCACCATTCGAAGCACTTTATGGACGAAAGTGCCGGACGCCAGTCTGTTGGGCAGAAATTGGAGAAAAGCAACTATAAGGACCTGAGATAGTGCAAGAAACAATAGACAAGATCATTCAAGTCAAGGAACGATTGAAAGCAGCACGTGATCGACAAAAGAGTTATGCAGATAACAGACGAAAACCATTGGAATTTCAGGTAGGAGATAAAGTGTTATTGAAAGTCTCTCCTTGGAAAGGAGTGGTAAGATTCATCAAAAGGGGAAAGCTAAGCCCCAGGTATGTTGGACCTTTTGAGATCATTAAAAGAATAGGACCTGTAGCCTATCAGCTACAACTGCCAGAGGAAATGGCAGGAATACATGATGTATTTCATGTATGCAATCTCAAGAAATGCTTAGCCGACGAATCACTCGTAGTACCTCTCAAGGATATAGAGGTAAATGAACAACTTAAATTTGTAGAAAAGCCTCTACAGATTAAAGACAGGAAAGTTAAGAATCTTAAGCACAAGAGATTAGTTCTGGTCAAAGTGAAATGGGATTCCAAAAGAGGACCAGAATACACATGGGAGCTTGAATCAGAAATGCAAAGAAAATACCCGCACCTGTTCTAGTAGATCTCGAGGAGGAGCTCTAAAACATGTGGGGAGGATATAACAACCCTCTTAAATATTTTTGACACCCTAAAAATAATTAAAATGTCCCTATATGTCGTAAAATACACCCCGTATGCAAAGACAGGCCCCGAATACCTTTATTTTTATTAAATTTAATTAAAAACAAAATTCAAAGGGCTGTCGCGGGGCGCGTAGCCATTGGCTACCTCCTACGCGGGGCGCGATAGCCAGTCGCCAAGGCACAGCCCGGTGCTGCCACGTGTCACGCCATTTGTCGAACCTACACCGATGACTGGGCCAGGCTAGGGCCTACCTAGCCTACTACGTGGGCCGCGTAGCCCTTGGCTACCATTTACGCGGGCCGCGAGGGAAGTCGAAAAGTCTCCTATAAATTGAGGCCTCCAGCCTCAGTTTACAATCACTCAATCTCTCTATCTCTCTCTCAATATTCTGAATAGCAATTATAATATCGGGCAAAATACCCCCTAAATAACGAAGTTCTGCTTCGTTGTAAGTATCATAACCCACGGTTACGTATTAGATACGCTGCCCGATTGATCCAGGGTTCCGTAACGGCTGTCGTGGTTCTGCCCGACGTAGTCGTTGGAATGCCGTCTCGGGGAGGGTATTCCTAATGTAAATATTGGGTTATTATACTACCGCGTGTGCATTTGTGTATTTAATAGATAATCACCAGGAAATCCCTAAAGAAAATCTAAGACAACAATGTGAGTAATGTCCTTTTTGTAAACTGTTTTTACCAAACTTTAAATATTTTACAATATGATTAGCAGTGATTGAGTCTTTGTAATTCTTTAATTACTGCCGGTATGTTGGGGTTTTGTATACAAAATGTGGAACACGTTACCATTGGACAAAGAGTTAGCCAATGTGTGATATGACCCACCAGTCAGGATTGACAGTACTGAATGAGTAATTGTGTAGATGTAAACATTGTAATCGCTATCAATACTGTTAAGAGATAAAACTCTTCTTGATTAAACTGGGATTCACTCACCAGTATTTCCCACTGACAAAATGTTTTTAAACGCGTTTCAGGTAACAAAATGTGAAAGCCAACTAGAAGCCAGCTGGACAGCACTGAAGGCTTGGAAAAGTGGCTATAAAAAGTTACCTAAATAAAAGAAGGTGTTTTATTTCAATAAAATGGGGTTTATCCCTATAAAACAGTTTGTAATGAAAACTTGGGTTTTATCCCAATATATTTATATAAAGTGTGGTATTTACTCTGATAAAATATTTCCTAACTACGGTCCTGATGTAATTTCCGCTGCCAAAATGATAAACACCTGGACACCACCGAAACTGGCCGCGGCCGCCCATTCCCGGGACAGATAGGGGACGGGGGTTGCGACAGTTTAGCTTTCTAAACAAGTTGCTTCTTTTTCAAATAACGTTGGTTTTACCATATCATTTGCTCCATTTCGCCGCAACGCGCGACGTAAACAAATCTAGTTAATGAATTATAATCGAATGATATATAAAGAATTGTTGTGTTTAATTTAATCATGTCACTTGAACCTAATAATCGTAATGTTGTATCAAAAAACCATTTAATGTAAGAATTGTATCTTAACTAGGTGATGTCCCGCCCGCGTTGCGAGGCGATGACCGAATAATTCTCAACCAATTAAAAAAACAATACTATAGTTTTGCTAGAAATAAAAAGTAAAAAGAGTGTTAGACAGCTCTTTGACACGATTTTTAGCTGAGAGCAATGTCATATTTTTATTTTTACTTGGGGGAAAAATCAAATTTTTTCCCGAGGGTAAAATCCTAATTTTTAGCTAGGGGAAAACCATATTTGTATTTTGCACTGGGGGCAAGAATTGAGGGTGATATCGTAATTTTGAACCGAGGGGAAATTCGTAAATTTTAGCTGGGGTCATAAATTTATTTTGAACTGGGGGAAAATACGTAATTTTAAACCGTGGACAAAACCGTAATTTTAAAGTAGATATAAAATAATAATCTGGTGTAAATTCAGAATTTTGAGCCCGGGGGGGGGGGGGGGGACAAAATTTTATTTTGAACTAGGGCGAAAATGTAATTTTGGCTGAGGGTAAAAGCGTATTTTTTTACCGAGGGCGAAATCGTATTTTTTTAGCTCGGGGCAAAAGGGTAAATGTATTTTGAAGTTGAGGCAAAACCGTATTTTTTAACAGGGGGCCTAAACGTAATTTTAAAGTGGGTATAAAATAATAAACTGGTTGGTCCAATGGGTATTGCTCGCCGCCCATTTGAACCAATGGCAGAGAAACACTATTGCAGGGCAAAAACGTAATTTTAAAGTGTGTATAAAATAATAAACTGGTTGGTCCCGTGAGGGAGAGGCGGCCGCCCATTTGAACCAATGGCAGGGTGATACTATTCCCTGCCATGTGGTTTGTATATGTTGAAAATATGAACTAGAATCATTGTTATAATGAATTATGATATTTTTGTAAGATGTATCAATTTCAATCCAATCTTATAAAAATAAGCAGTATCTTAATATTGATAACATTTGAGAGTAAAATTAAGAAAAAACAACGTTCAACATCTTTTAATTTGTACTATTCTTCATGTGAGAACCAAATTATAGCATGCCAACAACTAGTTAAATGTCAACGTAGAGTTAGCTCATTTGATAAAGGTTTGCGCCTCTTATATGAGAGATGTCTCAAATTTAAATCTGGTCAAGAAGGTTAATTTAAAATAGGGTTATTGGATTTTATCACTTTCAACTATTGGATGTTGGCCACTGTCACTCCAATTATCACTTTGACTCTCACCACTCCCAACTTAACACTTTGTGTGTTGTGTCACTTCGGTTGAGTGGTTTTTGGCTCCCCTTTTCTTTTTTAGGAATAGATTCACCCGCACTCATTAGTAATTCACAAAGTGTTAGCCTAATATCACTAATAACACACGTCAAACACCAAGAAATGTTCACATGCGAAGTGACACAACATACAAAGTGTTAAGTTGGAAGTGATGGGAGTCAAAGTGATAGTTGGGAGTGGCAGGGGCCAAAACCCAATAGTTAGGAGTGATAGAATCCAATAACCCTTTTAAAAAATTGGTGTAAAATAGAGTAGAAGTAAGGTTTGCCACTAAACAAAAAACTATTTAAATGCTAATATGTATATCTTCGGTACAAGGGTACGGTAGAAACTAGGGTTCAAATTGATATTTTAGTCATCATACAATTCTTTTGATGCATCTACCATTATTCTTTCATTTTAGCTTCTCTTTTAAGTCATTATTCAATATTGAGTAAACTACAATTTTACACCCTGGAGATTGGGGACGCTGACAACTTTCTACCTTATTTTGAAATTTTTGCTGTATTACATCCCTCGTATGTTTAATTGGTTCAATGTTGGACCCTGGGTCCTAACATCGGTAAAGTCAAAATCACAAAGCTAATGGTCAACAGAACAGTGAGGGTTATTATTGTAATTTCTCATATTGTTACTTAGCCATGTGAACATCACACCCTCACTATAAATCGATCATTCGAACAAGCTGCAATGCCTTTTAGGACCATGTTCCTCACCATACTACGATCGATTTGAGGTACATATGTATACCTTTAACAATTTGTAGATGTAAACATCTATAAAAATGGTTCCTCACTGTTTAGGGGTTTAATTAAGGGTTAGGTAGGATCGTTGTTCGATTAACTATGTTTGATTTCGATTATAAACAGTAAGGGTTTACTGTTCATGTGGCTATTTGGTAGGATCTTAGTTCGATTAATTGTGTTTGATTTTAGTGACAGGCTTGGGATTTAGGCATGAGTGATCCCCCGTTTTCGATTAAACATTGTACACACTGTTTTTGAATTTCTTCTTACATCGATAAAACATAACCTTTTTTCGAAATGAAGCTGTGTATTGCTGGTATGATATCCTGTTTTCGAAATTCATGCTTTGATCTTAAACATGTCACACCCCAACCGATGATGGAAACATCAGAGTGAGACAAAAACGAGATTGCAAGAGACTTTATAGTGTCTAATTGTGACAAGTATTTAAAGTAACAATCTTTCATTTCATGATAGCGGGGAATACATTGTTTCAATAAGAAAATACAACATTTAGAACATAACAATTTAAACAACAAAACATAAATTTAACTAAGTGCGTTTCTAGTCCTTCCTACTAGATTTCTTTTCAACACATCAACATCAAGCTCTTGCAATATATATTAAAGTTACATGTCAACACAAAAACATTGGTGAGCATACAAGTTTAGTGTACTAGCATATGTATAAAAGTATTTTAACGAATTCCACATGGCAAAAACGTATACTAAGGCATAACATATCATGGACTAGCATGCATCACATACGTGTCAACCCAAAGATTCCAGTAGCGTAATCTTATCGTCGCAACGACAAGACCGTTTGTATGATTACTTAACATAGACCCAACACGGGCGGTGTGTTACTCTTATAGCACTATACATGTTAAGGTAGGCTCGCATGAAATTAATGACAAAGTATAGTGTAAGAATGGCTTCTAGCATACATGTATTTCTAAGTATAAACGTATAAAGCATGTATAACGGATTCGTCTATATAAATTAAGTATTTGCATATGTGTGTTTGTGTGAGTTTTATATGGTAATATATATTGCACCAAAAAGTCATAAAAACGGAAATAAGGTTATGTATACTCACGGTTTGCAAAGCAATTCCACTTAGTGAGTTTGACGAGTCTTGAGTTTAGGAACACCGAAGTTACCCTGAGAGGGAAACGAAGGTGTGTGAGTTACGGTTTTTGTTTAACAGATAGGATTCGGAAATTAACAGTTAACATATTATGAATGTAAATCTAAGTACCATGAGAATGGTCATGCAAGAGGTAGGATGAATTCCATTCATTTAACCTCATTATATGATTCACCAAAGCACAAAATCATCAACTTTGTTGATGATTTAGGTTGGTCATGAATATAGACTAAAATGAAAAATACAAGAACTACTAAATCTTAAAACAACCAAGTGAGCAAGCTAGATGTGTGCATCCTAAACATGGAGAGTGTTTGGGGACGTGATGTAGCCTTGTCTCTTTGTTGGAATTTTTGTTAAGGTTTAGTGTATGAATCTAACTAAAAGTTCGGGCAAGTGAGGTAGTGGAACAAGTTTAGAGAGCCAAGGCTTCTATGGTTCACACATTCACTAAAACACAAGTCTTTCAATATTAAAGGTTGAAAGCTTGGATGGTTCCAATACTTATGAAGTCACTTGGGACTTTTAGGGCATACTTTTATGGAGGTTTTTTGTCACACCCCAACCGATGGCGGAAACATCGGGGCGCGGCACTAAGCGATTCAGATTGTTCAAGAGATTCCACAACACTATTAGTTTCAATATGGATTAATTAAATTCATAGTATTGTCTAAAAGTCAACACGGTCCAAAACCACATAAAGTATCAAGTTACATCATACTTCAAATAATGTTCAAGATTTTCTGATTAACTAAGATGAATTTCTAGGCATCATCCTAGCTTGTTTCTTGATTTCCTCAGCTACTATCAACCTGCAACATGTATTAAAATACTATCAACAAAAAAATGTTGGCGAGCATATAAGTTTGAATACGTAGCATAATAGTTTAAAAACTCATATCCATCATGTAAACATAAGTTTCACCATGCTAGTTTACGCAGTCCAAGTGATAGCCCAAGTTTCCAATGCGTTAAATGCCTTTCCCAAAGACTAACGAGAGGTTAAATGTCTCATCTTAACAATACCCCAAAGACTAATGGGGAGGTGCATTACCCCTATAGCGCTACCATTGTTAAGGCGGAACTACACACAAGGATTAAACGTTCACATAGCATAAAAAGTCTCAAGTGTCAAGTTTCAAGTTTCATGTTTAACGAGGATAGAGTATGTTTCCAAATAAGTTTCAAGTGTCTTGATAATAGAATACATGTTGCATCCCAAAAGTGTTTAAAACAAAAAGGGATCGAGTGTACTCACAGTGGGTGCTTAAACCAAACACTGCTAATGATTGGATCGAAGGGAGCGCTGGATCAGCTTGCGTGCGGGGAACAAAGCATAAGTCCTTTAAGAGCTGACCCAGTTGGGAACAGAGTGTCGAATGGTGTGAAAATCGAGTAAAAGTATCTGACTGAATACCTGAGCGGATGGTCATCCGGCCGGATGACCATTCG
This sequence comes from Helianthus tuberosus, assembly GCA_030545235.1. Taxonomy (NCBI): domain Eukaryota; kingdom Viridiplantae; phylum Streptophyta; class Magnoliopsida; order Asterales; family Asteraceae; genus Helianthus; species Helianthus tuberosus. Next base: position 174,036,428 of record CM060424.1, on the reverse strand, counting down.
AATAGATGGACTCCATCAGATCGGATGGTCATCTGGATAGATGACCATTCGAACGGATGGCCATTCGAACGGATGGCCATTCGAACAGCAGGTAAAGTCTGTGAACTGTTAAAGTTTCAAACGTCGTGATCATAGTGTCCTGTAAAATAAACAAGTGACAACATAACCAGATCATCTAGACGGATGGTCATCCGATCGGATGGCCATCCGGACCGACGATCAATGAGTGAAGTTTCGTGAAATTTTCTAGGTTTTGAGTTACGGAGACGGTGCAACGACGTGTCAAACAACGGAAACATACCAAACCCAACTCGTTCGATCGGTTGGGAACCACCCCTTCTCGAACCGACGAGCTGTTATGGCGAGGTTTCGTGTTTGGACCTGTCAACCTGCCCGTTTTCCGGTGAAATTCAGTTCCCAAGCCGGCTGTTGACTAAGGAATGAGTCAATAGTCTGTCTGAGTCTAATTTCACCCATGTTTTGTATAAAAGTTGAAGGAAAGTTCGAAAATCAAGCGTAGAATATGATGCTCATCAGATCTGAGCCGGAAACCATGTGAAATTTCATCAGATCCGGTGTAAAAGTGTGAGTTTTCTTTAGATTTCGTTTAAAAGATGTGAAAATCTGTTAGATCTTAGGCCGATCTTGGTTACATGGTCTCCACAACGGTTTGTACCAACATCTGAGGAGAAACCACCTCAAGAGGCCCAAATCAGTTGATTTTCATGAAAAAGTTGAAGTGTTCGTGTGATTTTGATGAAGAATCTTGTGTAGAAGTGGTGAAGGCTTTAAGCTGTACAAGAATCTAAGAGAGATACTTACAAGTTTGCCTTGAATCGAGTGAAATGTGCTTGAAAGGACTTGGGAGGGCGTGTGGTCAGATAACAGAGGCAACAGTGTGAAGTGAGAGTACAAGTGGCGTATTTATAGGTGAAAGTGACAGGTGAGGCGGTGTAAGTGTGCAAAGGGGTCGGATGGTGGCGTATTTATAGGTGAAAGTGACAGGTGAGGTGGTGTAAGTGTGCAAAGGGTTCGGATGGTCATCCGACCGGATGGTCATCCGACCGGATTGTCATCCGACCGGATGGTCATCCGATCGAATGTCCATTCAGACAGCTGAGATCCGTTTGCTATTTTTTCCGACTTTGGTTCGTTTTGCGAGCTAGATTAAGCATTGTGTTGTGTATTATTGTGAGTAACTATTACATGGCATAGTTGTATAATTAACACAAAAGTTTCCATGTTTCGGGTTTACGTTCACGCTAGTTTATCATACAATAAGTATCAGTTTCTCGTTCATCAAGTATCCATAATGTATCATAGTTTCTCATTCAATAAGTATCAATAAAGTATCAAGTTTCTCATATCAATAAATTATCAAAGTTTTGCGTTCAATAAAGAATCAAAGTTTCTCGTTTATTAAGCATTAGGCATAACAAGTGTCTAATTTCCAGAGTCAAGTTTCTAAGTATCAAAAGAGTTCAGATTCAAGTATCACAAGATTCAAAGTTTCACAAGAATCAAGTATTACAAGGGTCGAGTATCACATAGCGTAAAAGTTTCACATAGAGTCAAGGTTTCACATAGTTTATTATGGTTAAGACTCAAATAAGCATCATTAAATATTGCAGGGACGAGACTTGCCAAAAGATAAAAGTTTCAAAACGCAGGGCGTTACAGTCTCCCCTCCTTTTGGAGATTCGTCCCCGAAATCTAAGAGGAAGACTGCTCGAAGAGCTGTGGATACTTGGTTTTCATCTCACTCTCGAGTTCTCAAGTGAATTCGGCACCACGCTTTCCTTCCCATCGCACCTTAACTATGGAAATTTTGCTGCGCCTCAGCTGCTTGGTACCTCTGTCCATGATTTCGACCGGTCTCTCCATAAAATGAAGAGTCTCGTTTATTTGCAAGTATTCGATGGGAACCTGAAGTTCCTCGTCTACTAAGCACTTCCGAAGATTTGATACGTGGAACGTTGGATGTACGTTGCTAAGCTCTTGTGGCAAATCGAGTCGGTAAGCCACCTTGCCAATCGTTTCAAGAATCTTGAAAGGACCCACATACCGAGGGGCAAGCTTCCCCTTTTTACCAAACCGTATAACCCCTTTCTAAGGAGATACTTTGAGCAGAAGATGATCTCCAACATTAAATTCCAGAGGCTTACGCCTTTTGCCAGCATAGCTCTTTTGCCTGCTCCTGGCCTTGATCAAGTTATCGCGGATTTGAAGAATCTTATCCATCGTCTCTTGAATTATCTCAGGGCCAGTAAGTTGCTTGTCACCAATCTCATGCCAACTGAGAGGAGATCGGCACTTGCGACCGTTTAAAGCTTCGAAAGGAGCCATCTGAATACTGGAATGATAGCTGTTGTGGTACGAGAACTCGATCAATGGTAAATGTACATCCCAATTACCACCAAAGTCGATGACACAAGAACGAAGCATATCCTCCACGGTTTGAATAGTCCGTTCAGTCTGTCCATCCGTTTGAGGATGAAAGGCTGTACTAAGATTCAAGTGAGAACCCATAGCGGACTGAAAAGTTTGCCAAAGACGTGAAGTAAAACGACCATCACGGTCATAGATTATGTCAATGGGTATACCATGACGACATATGATTTCATCGGTGTAGATTCGAGCAAGTTTCTCCACTTTGAAATCTTCACGAATAGGAAGAAAGTGGGCTGATTTGGTTAAACGGTCAATGATAACCCATATACTATCATGACCAGCAGGGGTACGAGGTAGTTTAGTTATAAAGTCCATAGCGATACTATCCCATTTCCAAACAGGGATTTCGGGTTGTTCAAGAAGACCTGAAGGACGTTGATGTTCGGCTTTAACCTGTAACACCCCTAAAATATAAACCTTTTATTATAAATTCGATATCGATAATAAACAAAATGAACTAACTAGGAATGAAAAATAACCTAGTTAGATAGAAGTCTTGTGGTAATACGTTAATGTGTTAGAAACAGCTAAATTAAGAACCAAACAATAGTTGGGGGACCAAAGTTGTTAAGTATGAAACTAATAATATTAAAACAAAAATAAAACCTGGTTCGATCAGAACACAGGAGCGACCAAAGATCCTCCATCAAACCCTAACTCACACAAAATTTCACAAATTGAAGGCTCAAATCAGTTCCAAATTGAAATCCGAGCATAGAATAGTGATCTCCTCTGTAAAGGGATCATAAGGTATGTAAAAATTCACTCTTTGATTCCATCTAAAATTCTGGATGAACATATGAAATTCGAAATTGATGATGCATGAATGTTGTTTGGATAAAATTGGAATGATATTGTGTCTAGGAATAAACCCTAGTCAATCAATTGTTGAAATTTTGCTTATTAATTGTGAATTCATAATCACCATAGAAGGTGTTAAGTGGGTTTTGTAGAAACATGTTAAACACTAGGATATGGATATCATTCTAGTGTAATTTTAAACCGTAGGAAGCAAATTCAGGTTTGTTGATGGAAAATTTGATATGAGCATGCCTAATTGAAGTTTAATCTTGACTAAATAATTAGTCATGAGCTTAATTGTAAATTGTATGAAATTCTGCCCTTTAGGTGTTCGTAGAAATGCCTAAATGAAAGCCTAATGTTGAAAAGTTGAATTTAAAATACATACTTGTATATTTTAGCCAATTATCTGTGGAATGTTAAGAAAGGAGTTCTAAACAATACATGCTTGAACTCTATAGGAAAGAAAACCAGAACGTCAAGTGGACAAGCCGGTGGTGACGCACCTTTGAAGGGAACGATTTGAAGGTATGTAACCGTAATTCCATTACATTATGTTACTTGAAACATTATAGTCACTTGAAATGGTGTTTATTAGAATTGGTAGTATTAGTAGAAGTGATGATGATCACTACCTAGTTAATCGAATCAATACTTGTTTAGAAAACATTTGGTAGTCGTTGAAAACGGAGGATTCCGTAAACGAGCCAAACGGGTCGAATAATTGTCTAGTAGTCATTACAGAAGTGATTAAATATCATTTGGCGATTTTAGATCACGGAGGCGTAAAACCATGAAATGGGTAATGATATGCCGATGATCACAAGCCCATGGAATGGGTATATATGCTTAAAAGTCCCAATTTTGAGTAACATAAAATTTGATGCAAAACTATGCGGGTCGAACAAGTACAATAGGTGTTTATAGACTTTCAGTTCGTAAACTTGATTTTTGATATGATAATCATGATAGATGCGTTGGTAATTTAATTACGGACGCGTAGGAAAAAGAATCACTTAAAACGGACATTTAGATAGAAAGTTATGCAAGTTTGAAGTTGGAATTGTGAAAATTGGAGTTGGGAAAACAGATACAGGTTTAAACCTGCACCCGCTGGAAAATGGTCTCCCCCGCGGCACGCGGAGGGAGCAACTCATTCTGTCACGACAAAGCTTAAGGGTGATCTGTCGCGGGGCGCGATAGACCCAAAATTCAGAAATTTTATTTTCTTTTCATTGTTTGGCATTTGAACTTGATTATTCGTGTTTTAATATTGTCAAAATTAACAATTAATGTGGTTTTGACATTAGGTGAATCTGATCTCACTCCGGATGGCGATCAAGCATAAAAACCAAGAACCGAACACATCATTTTGAAGCTTCCGCGTTTATCAAACTCTGTTGTAGACAATGTTCTTTTTTTTTGTAAAAACTTAACTTTCGTTTTAGATGTTTAAACTAGATGGTTTGTTAACCAAGATATTATCTTAATGAAATCCTACCATTTTGTCTAACTACATAAATGGTGCACTTAAATTATAAATGCGTATTTTATGTTAAAATCTTAATAAAAATGAGACGGGCGTTACAAGTTGGTAATCAGAGCTCAAGGTTGTTAACAAAGTCTGTTCGGTTCAAGCTTGATCAAACATCCGGCAAGAATTAGTTACTTTAGTAGATTTTTATCAAATGTTAGAAAAAGAAATGTGAATGGATGTGCACGGGAAGAGCGTGTTAACACAACTCAAACCCGGAAAGTGCACTAAACATAAATGGTTTAAGCAAGTGGTGAACTTGGCCAAACCAAAACGAGTGATGCATATGTTATAAAATGAAATGTTTAATAATGAATATAAACATTTCAGATTCAAAATGGCCAATGGAGGGGATGATGATACGGTGCCGGTGGTCACCGAACAAATGAGAGGAGTGATTGCTGAAGAAGTAGGGAAGGCAATTGTGAATAGTCTATCTGGTTTTATAGACAAAATCCAAAACACGGTGCTTAATATGGTTGAGGAACGAATTCAAAGGTTGGAAGAAAATGCCAACCAAGCTAAGGAAAAGTCCGGAGAACGGAAAGGTTGTTCATACAAGGAGTTCATGGCGTGTAAACCGCCAATTTACAATGGGGAGGTTGACCCGATAATATGCCAAAGATGGTTAAGTGATATTGAGGGAGTGTTTGAAAGGACCCACTGTGACGTAAGCGATTTTATAGCTTACGGTACGGGTCAGTTAAGAGGTCAAGCCAAGGACTGGTGGGATAATATGAAGAAGGAGATTGGGGCTGAAGCTGCAAGAGCTATGACTTGGGATGAGTTTAAAGCACCATTCCTTAAACACCACAGCCCCAAGGCGGTCATCAACAGAATCAAGGAGGAATTCATCCAGTTGAGACAAAAGGGTGAATCGATAGACAAGATTACGGGCATCTTTCTCTATAAATTAAGGTTTTGTGATGAGCTTGTGACGAATGAGGAGCAGAAAATATACTATCATTATAATATGTTAAGTGCTGAATGTCGGGAGTTTATGACTCTTTCCAAGTATGAGACGCTCACCGAGATCATAAATACGGCTCGGGAACGAGAGATCGAACTCAAAAAGCAAATTGAACGACGTGAACGAAGGGCAATAGATGTGAACCCGAGCCCTATTAAGAAGGCTTGAACAACTGAGCTGGTAAAGAAGACGGATGCGAAGGGTGGATCACCGAGTTGCAAAGTATGTGGAAAGGGGCATAAGGGCGAATGTCGCTTTAAAGACAAACCATGCCCCATATGCGGAAAGACAGGGCATACGGCCTTGTTATGTCCAGGGAAAGTTTCGGTGTGCTACAAGTGCTATCAGCCGGGTCACAAAAAGTCTGAATGCCCGGAATTGGTCGGGAAAAAGAGCGAGAAGGATGTACAAATGGAGACCCAAAAAGCAAGGGCTAGATCTTTTCAACTAACAGCAGCCGAAGCAAAGACAGAACCCGATGTGGTCTCAGGTATATTCACAATAAACTCAATTCCTGCACGTATATTATTCGATACAGGTGCGAATAAATCCTTTATTTCACATGGATTTATTCGACATCCTTCATTTGTATTGACGAAATTACCTTTTCCCTTAGAAGTTGAAATAGGGGACAACAAGAGTTTTATTGTATGTGATGTTTGTCAAAATTGCAAATTGAGTATCGATGACGAACAATACTCAATAGACCTAATCCCGATGTCGATGTGGGAGTTCCAAGTGGTTGTCGGAATGGATTGGTTATCCCGACATCACGCAAAGGTCGTGTGTTTCCATAAAGAGATAAAGTTAACATCTCCAAGCGGAAAACACGTTACTATCTATGGCAAAAAAGGAGGCAATCCTGTGATGTGCTCGATGTTGAAAGCTCACAAGCTTATGAGGCACGGATGTAGAACGTTTATGATGTACGCGAATGAACCAGGGAAAGAATCGCTGAAGATTGGAGAAGTACCGGTGGTACGTGATTATGAAGACGTGTTTCCGGAAGATTTGCCGGGAATACCGCCTGAACGAGAAGTAGAGTTCGGAATCGAGTTGATTCCGGGCGCGAAACCCGTTGCTAAGGCGCCATACCGACTCTCGCCATCGGAGTTACAAGAATTAATGTCGCAAATTCAAGATTTGCTCGACAAAGGATTTATAAGGCCGAGTGTGTCTCCTTGGGGCGCACCGGTATTGTTCTTGAAAAAGAAAGACGGGAGCATGGAATGTGTATCGATTACCGGGAGTTAAACAAACTCACGGTGAAGAATCGATACCCGCTTCCGAGAATTGATGATTTATTCGACCAACTACAAGGTGCGAATTGGTTTTTGAAAATTGACCTGAGATCGGGATATCATCAGTTACAGATCAAGGAAGCGGATGCACCAAAGACGGCTTTGCGTACGCGGTACGGATATTACGAGTTCCTCGTAATGTCATTCGAATTGACGAATGCACCCGCAGCCTTCATGGACCTCATGAAACGGGTTTGCAAGCCTATGTTGGATAAGTCGGTAATCGTGTTTATCGATGACATTCTAGTATACTCGAAAAATGAGGCGGATCACGCGCATCATTTACAAGAGGTGTTAGAGACGCTCAGGCATGAAAGACTGTATGCAAAATTTTCGAAGTGTTCCTTCTGGTTACGAGAGGTACAGTTTCTCGGTCACATCATTAGTGCCAATGGAATACTAGTAGATCCGTTAAAGATAGAAGCCGTGTCAAATTGGAGTCCTCCGAAGAATCCTTCGGAAATTAGAAGTTTCTTAGGGCTTGCGGGTTACTACAGGAGATTCATTCAAGATTTCTCCAAGATTGCTTCGCCGCTTACTAAATTAACTCGCAAGGAGGAAAGATTCATCTGGGGAGTTGAACAGCAAAGGGCGTTCCAAACGCTAAAGGAGAAGTTAACTCACGCTCTGGTATTAACTTTGCCAGACGGAGTCGACGACTTGGTAGTCTACTTTGATGCGTCACATTTGGGGCTCGGATGTGTTTTGATGCAACGGGGCAAGGTGATAGCTTATGCCTCGAGGCAACTGAAAGTTCATGAAAAGAAATACCCAACGCACGATCTTAAATTGGCGGCGGTGGTATTCACACTGAAAATATGGAGACACTACTTATACGGAGTAAAGTGCACTTTATTCACTGACCACAAAAGTTTGAAATACTTCTTCGATCAGAAGGAGTTGAATATGAGACAGAGGCGGTGGTTGGAAACGGTGAAAGACTATGACTGCGAGATACATGACCACCCCAGGAAGGCCAATGTTGTTGCGGACGCGTTGAGCAGGAAAACAGATTATGTTCCAATACGAGTACGGTCGATGTAGGTTGTTGTAACCTCGGGTTTACTTGAACGAGTACGGTCGATGCAGTATGTGGAAAGATGCTTGACTTGTTTACAAGTCAAGGCGGAACACCAAAGACCCTATGGTAAGCTTCAACCATTAGATATTCCAGTTTGGAAATGGGAACATATCACCATGGACCTATTGACCAAATACCAAGGACGAACCGAGGATTTGATGCTTATGGGTGGTTGTTGATAGACTGACGAATAGTGCTCACTTTATTCCTATACGTGAGACTTATACGTCAGAAAAGATGTCGGAGGTGTATACCAATGAGATAGTGGCACGCCACGGAGTACCGGTATCCATCGTGTCTGACAGGGATACCCGGTTTACTTCAAAATTTTGGAGAGATTTCCAAGATCAGATGGGAATAAAACTATTTATCAGCACTGCATACCATCCTCAAACGGATGGGCAGAGTGAAAGAACGATACAAACAATAGAAGACATGCTGAGAGCGTGTATTATCGATTTCGGGGGCAGTTAGGATGTGTATTTACCGTTAGCAGAATTCTCTTATAACAACAGTTATCATGCCAGTATTGGCATGGCCCCGTATGAGATGCTATATGGTAGAAAATGTAGAACCCCGGCGTGTTGGGGTGAGGTGGGTCCGCGTGAACTGGCCCATAAAGATGTAGTTCGGGAAACTAATGAGAAAATTGATATGGTTAGAGCTCATTTGAAAGCGGCTCAAGACAGACAGAAGTCTTATGCCGACAAAAGATGAAAACCGATCGAATTTCAGGTGGGCGACAAAGTTATGTTAAAAGTGTCCCCATGGAAGGGAGTTATACGGTTCAGGAAAAGAGGGAAATTAAGTCCGAGGTTTATTGGACCGTTTAAAATCATTGAACGGGTTGGCAAGGTAGCATATCACCTTGAATTACTGGGAGAGTTGAGCGGAATCCATGGCACGTTTCACGTGTCGCAACTCCGAAAATGTCTAGCTGAGGAAACGGCTTATATCCACTACGATGACATCGAGGTGGACAATAGCCTTAATTATGCTTTAAAGCCAATTGAGGTTCTAGATCGGAAGGTTAAAGGTTTGCGGAATAAGAAAATCGATCAAGTGAAGATCAAGTGGGAGCATAGAAAGGGTTCAGATACTACATGGGAATCCGAAGAGGAGATGCGACGTCTCTACCCAACTTTATTTGGTACGTATTCCGGTTTCATGGATGAAACCCTTTTAAGGGGGGTGGACTTGTAACACCCCTAAAATATAAACCTTTTATTATAAATTCGATATCGATAATAAACAAAATGACCTAACTAGGAATGAAAAATAACCTAGTTAGATAGAAGTCTTGTGGTAATACGTTAATGTGTTAGAAACACCTAAATTAAGAACCAAACAATAGTTGGGGGACCAAAGTTGTTAAGTATGAAACTAATAATATTAAAACAAAAATAAAACACCAAACACACACTTAAGTGTGTGTCTGGTTCGATCAGAACACAGGAGCGACCAAAGATCCTCCATCAAACCCTAACTCACACAAAATTTCACAAATTGAAGGCTCAAATCAGTTCCAAATCGAAATCCGAGCATAGAATAGTGATCTCCTCTTTAAAGGGATCATAAGGTATGTAAAAATTCACTATTTGATTCCATCTAAAATTCTGGATGAACATATGAAATTCGAAATTGATGATGCATGAATGTTGTTTGGATAAACTTGGAATGATATTGTGTCTAGGAATAAACCCTAGTCAATCACTTGTTGAAATTTTGCTTATTACTTGTGAATTCATAATCACCATAGAAGGTGTTAAGTGGGTTTTGTAGAAACATGTTAAACACTAGGATATGGATATCATTCTAGTGTAATTTTCAACCTTAGGAAGCAAATTCAGGTTGTTGATGGAAAATTTGATATGAGCATGCCTAATTGAAGTTTAATCTTGACTAAATAATTAGTCATGAGCTTAATTGTAAATTGTATGAAATTATGCCCTTTAGGTGTTCGTAGAAATGCCTAAATGAAAGCCTAATGTTGAAAAGTTGAATTTAAAATGCATACTTGTATATTTTGGCGAATTATGTGTGGAATGTTAAGAAAGGAGTTCTAAACAATACGTGCTTGAACTCTCTAGGAAAGGAAACCGGAACGTCCAGCGGACAAGCCGGTGGTGACGCACGTTTGAAGGGAACGCTTTGAAGGTATGTAACTGTAATTCCATTACATTATGTTACTTGAAACATTATAGTCGCTTGAAATGGTGTTTATTAGAATTGGTAGTATTAGTAGAAGTGATGATGATCACTACCTAGTTAATCGAATCAATACTTGTTTAGAAAACGTTTGGTAGTCGTTGAAAATGGAGGATTCCGTAAACGAGCCAAACGGGTCGAATACTTGTCTAGTAGTCATTACAGAAGTGATTAAATATCATTTGGCGATTTTAGATCATGGAGGCGTAAAACCATGAAATGGGTATATATGCTTAAAAGTCCAAATTTTGAGAAACATAAAATTTGATGCAAAACTATGCGGGTCAATCAAGTACAATAGGGGTTTATAGACTTTCAGTTCGTAAACTTGATTTTTGATATGATAATCATGATAGATGCGTTGGTAATTTAATTACGGACGCGGAGGAAAAATAATCACTTAAAACGGACATTTAGATAGAAAGTTATGCAAGTTTGAAGTTGGAATTGTGAAAATTGGAGCTGGGCAAACAGATGCAGGTTTAAACCTGCACCCGCTGGAAAATGGTCTCCCCCGCAGCACACGGAGGGAGCCACTCATTCTGTCGTGACACGCGAGACTCACTTGCGGGGCGCGAAAGCTTAAGGGTGATCTGTCGCGGGGCACGACAGACCCAAAATTCAGAAATTTTATTTTCTTTTCATTGTTTGGCATTTGAACTTGATTATTCGTGTTTTAATATTGTCAAAACTAACAATTACTGTGGTTTTGACATTAGGTGAATCTGATCTCACTCCGGATGGCGATCAAGCGTAAAAACCAAGAACCGAACACATCATTTTGAAGCTTCCGCGTTTATGAAACTCTGTTGTAGACAATGTTCTTTTTTTTTTTTTTTTTGTAAAAACTTAACTTTCATTTTAGATGTTTAAACTAGATGGTTTGTTTACCAAGATATTATCTTAATGAAATCCTACCATTTTGTCTAACTACATAAATGGTGCACTTAAATTATAAATGCGTATTTTTTGTTAAAATCTTAATAAAAATGAGACGGGCGTTACAAGCTTTAACCTTTGAACAAGTAAGACATTTCGAGACGCACGCGATGATATCCTTTTTCATACCAGGCCAATAATAAGTCATACGCAAGTCATGGTACATGTTATCTGCACCAGGGTGAATAGAGTATCGAGATTTGTGAGCCTCATTCATAATGAGCTCAAGAAGGTTATCGCGATCTGACACCCAGATGCGATTGAGATAGTAATGAAGTCCATCAGACTTAGTTTCAAGTTGATAGAAGCACCTCGTATTTCAATGATTAGGCTACCTTCATTGGCTAACGAGTACTGCGCTTCGCGGATACAAGCATGATGATCACTAGTGATATGAGAACAAAGAATGCTACTAACATGAGTCTTACGACTAAGAGCATCGACCACGACATTCGCCTTGCCAGGGTGTTAGCGAAGTTCGCAGTGGTAGTCGTTAAGCAACTCCACCCATCGTCGCTGATGCATATTCAGTTCCTTTTGGTTGAAGATGTGCTGCAGGCTCTTATGGTCAGTGAAAACCACACACTTAGTACCATATATGTAGTGTCGCCAGATCTTTAATGAAAAAACCCCTGCGCCATGCTCCAGATCATGTGTAGTATAATTCTTCTCATGTATAAGGCATAAGCGATGACCTTGTCCCGTTGCATGAGCACGCAGCCTAGGCCATGGTTCGAGGCATCACAATATACCACAAAATCGTCATTCACATCAGGGAGAGCAAGTACGAGAGCGTTACAAAGAAGATTCTTAAGAGTCTAAAAGGATTCCTCTTGCTCAGGACCCCAAGCAAAAGGTTTCTCTTTCTGAGTCAACGAAGTCAGAGGAACGGCGATCTTTGAAAAGTCCGAGATGAATCGGCGGTAATAACCCGCCAATCCCAAGAAGGAACGAATCTCAGATGCAGATTTAGGCATACTCCAATTCTTCACAGCCTCGATTTTAGAAGGGTCAACATGAATTCCTTGTTTACTAACAACGTGCCCGAGAAATTGTATTTCATTAATCCAAAATTCACACTTAGAAAACTTTGCGTATAAGCATTCACCACGTAAAAGTTCTAACATAAGGTGTAAATGACGTTCATGATCAGCTCGAGTTTTCGAATAAATGAGAATATCATCAATAAAGACTATCACAAAATGATCCAAATAAGGTTTACAAACATGATTCAAAAGGTCCATGAACACAGCGGGTGCGTTGGTCAAACCAAAAGGCATAACCACGAACTCGTAGTGTCCATAACGAGTGCGAAAAGCGGTTTTGGGGATATCTTCTTCGAGAACACGGAGCTGATGATAGCCAGATCAAAGGTTGATTTTAGAGAAACAACTTGCGCCTTGTAGTTGGTCAAATAGATCATCGATACGGGGGAGAGGATAACGATTCTTAATGGTGAGTTTGTTAAGTTCACGGTAGTCGATGCACATACGAAACGAACCATCTTTCTTCTTGACGAATAACACAGGGGCACCCCAAGGTGAGGTACTTGGATGGATAAAGCCTTTGTCGACTAGTTCCTGCGGTTGGCTAGACAATTCTTGCATCTCAGAGGGTGCAAGTCAGTACGGAGCTTTGGCAACAGGAGTTGAACCAGGTATGAGATCAATACGAAAGTCAACAGATCTAGGAGGAGGAAGACCAGGAAGATCTTCAGGAAAGACATCAGGGAAATCGCACACTACTGGAACATCACTTACGCTTTTTCCCTTGCCCTTTTGTTCCACTATGTGGGCCAAGAAGGCAAAGTACTGTTTACGTAAGCATTTATTCGCTTGAGTGCACGACATCAACTTCAGTCCCTTAGAAGGTCGGTCTCCATAGACGTGCAAAGCATCACCAGACGGGAGAGGTAAACGAACGTACTTCTCGTGGCAAGGGATTTCAGCATGGTTCTTACGCAAACAATCCATGCCGACTATGATATCAAAACTACCCAATTGCATGGGTATGAGGTCAATAGTGAAAACGTGATCGTTAAGAGTTAGGGAACAATCACGAAGAATAGAGTCAACTAGGATAGACTTACCATCGGTAATCTCAACAGAGAACGACTTAGGTAGTTTAGAGCGTGCACAGTTTAACAAAGATTCAAATTCTATGGACACAAAGCTTCTGTCGGCACCATTATCAAATAGTATTGAAGCGTAAAGGTTATTAACGAGAAACATACCATTAACGACATCATTGTCGTTACGAGCCTGATTTGCATTGATGTTGAATGCTTGTCCTCGAGCGGCTTGCTGTTGCTCCTGGTTCAGCTGGGGACACTGGGGACGGAGATGAGTAGTGTCTCCACACTTGTAGCATGCCTTCACGTTGTTTGCTGGTCTGGGATTATGCTGAGGAGCTGGTAGAGCTGGAGCTGCTTGCTGAGTTTGATTGGTTTGATGACAGTAAGGAGCGGTATGACCATAGCGATTGCAGTTAGTGCACAGGCGACAAGCAGCGCCGACAGGATGATGATAGTTGCAAGTGGCGCACTTAGGATAGATCCTAGTGTACGTCTTCTTGATGTTCTCTGGAGCAGGAGGGTTAGCAACAGCAGGCATAATAGCATTGCCCGTAGGGTTTGCATTTGCAGCAGGGACAACTGCGTTGCAGCCAGAACCTTGAGACTTTCGTTTCTTGTTCTTGCTGCCACTTGGCTGCTGGGTAATCTGGTTAGCAGGTTTCGATGGAACGGAGTTTCCAAGCTGTTTATCACGGACATGGTTGTTATTCAAACTTGCTGCAAGGCGATAAACCTCTTCGATAGAATTGAGTTGAGCTGCTTCAATGGCGTCACGCATAGCATGAGGTAACCCATGGATATACTTGGTGATCATGCGTTTAGGAGTGGACATCAAATGCGGCACAATGATGCTGAGTTGCTTAAAACGGGTAGTATAAGCCAGGTTGTCGTCACCCATTTGTTTGAGATGCAAGAATTCATCCTCAAGTTTCTGCTGCTCATGCGGAGGGCATAATTCAAGCATCATCATTTCCCTAACCTCGGACCAGGGTAAAGCATAAGCTTTGTCATTTGAGCGGATGTTTCTCTCATTGGTCCACCAATCTAGAGCTCTTCCTTGAAACACGCCAGTTGCACTCCTAGTCTTTAGATGCTCAGGGCATTCACTGTTGATGAAGGTAACCTCGATGCTGTCGAACCATTCCAGCATTGCAGTCACCCCATCGCTGCTCGTGAAAGGCTTAGGGTTGCAAGAGATGAAGTGTTTGTAGTTGAAGCTCACAGGCTTAGGTTTGTCTGCTTTAGATTTAACAGAGGAGGGTGGAGTGTTTGAACCCTGGATCTCGGAGACGATCTTGGGAACAATGCGTGCGATCTGGTCGACCATGAAAAACATCATCTTTTTCTAAGTGTTGGCCTTTGACCTCTTGTGTGGGTTGGAGAGACGATTTGACGACATCTAAAGAGTCAGAGTAAGAATCGGGTAAGACTCGATCACAAAGTTTCGTCTGGTAACATAGTTTCATGAACACATAGCATAACATAGAGTTTCACATGATTGCATAAGAGATTCAAGTTGCTTCACATATCACAAAACGTTCAACAAGTTTCATATTGTTTAATAGCCTAATATGTCCAACATGTTTCACATATTTTGATTAAGTTGTTTCACATAGCATAACGTTCAGTATGTTTCCTCATAGCTTTAAAACAAAGATTCCCACGCCGTATAACACGGATGAATAAAGAATCATAAATTTAGTTCGATCCTGAGAGATTATTATTAATGTTTTAGATTACGGAGATATGTGCGATTCGTGCAAAAGTATCGAAACGAACAAAGTATCAAGTACAAAACCACATGTAAATCGAAATAACATAAAAGATAGGCTCATAAAACATAGGATTGCTTCGCGTAGAGGAACGTTGACTAACCAAAGTAAATCAAACCCCTTTCGAATTAAGGTAACGTGCCTTGGCTTACTTAGACAAATACGTCATCGATGTTAGGCCTACAATATTTGTCCTTTCGGTCACTACACGTCCTTAACTGATTGGTGCATTTCGAGACTTTGGCGAGATTGAAAATCAAGGAGTGGGACTAGTTATCAAGATGTGAGTTTCACCTCTAACTTGACAACATCGTACCCTAATAGTGTCAGTACTTATCGATAGATGAGACCTACTAGATCATGAGATGGAAATTTCCCTTCAAGGTTTGGATGTCACCAGTGGCGGAACAAGCCCAAAAAGTTAGGGGTATCCTAATTTTTTTCTAGGATCAGGGGTATCCTTTATATAACAGAAACAGAGTTGAGAGATATTTTTACACTACGGAAATGGAGTTAAGGGGTACTTTTACACTATGGAGACGGGGTTGAGGGGTAGCCCGTGCTACCCCTATTTGTACTATAAGTCCGCCACTGGATGTCACTCCTTACTTGAGGGTAAATCTCGTGCAAAATACAAACACGGCTCAGCAGTGTTTTCAAAGCATCCAAGTGTGTATTGTGCTAGCCTTAGGAAAGGCATGTAAGTTTAACAGGAAAGTGCTGCTAGGAAGCATGTACGGTAGAATGCATAAGTCTTAAACAACAAATAAGAGTCAAAGTTTCCTAGAACTATAGACTAGGCAAAGCATTCATACTTTTCCTAATTCCCTATAGTTATGGCTCTGATACCAATCTGTCACACCCCAACCGATGGCGGAAACATCGGGGCGCGACACTAAGCGATTCAGATTGTTCAAAAGATTCCACAACACTATTTGTTTCAATATGGATTAATTAAATTCATAATATTGTCTAAAAGTCAATGATGTGTGCAAAATGCAACATAGAAATTACATCAAATGTGGCATAAAACTAACCCTTTTTTAGTACTAATGTTGGAAAAAGTGTATTTTTGTCTTCCTTTTGTATTTTCAGGATTAAATGAGCTCAAATGAACAAAAGAAGCAAAAAGGTAGCTAAATCTAACACCAATACAAGAAAAGGAATAAACGTGGCATGCCCGACCCCTCGACAGCATCCTCCCAAGCAAAAACAGGAGAACAGAAGGCTGAACACGCTCCGTGCTCAATGAGCACGGGGGCGTGCCCAAGTGTCTGCAGAAAAGACAAAGTTGTAGAAGCTTCTATCACCCACCACGGGGGCGTGCCCAGCGGACACGGGGCCGTGGTTAACTCTAAGATTCGCAGAATCTAGAAAAATCTTGATAGTACAGATACGCTTCTGCACACGGGGTCGTGCCCAGCGGACACGGGGGCGTGGTCAACTAATGCAGACAAACTGCAATTAATGAAGAAAGAGAAGACGGGTGGACACGGGGCCGTGCCCAATGGACACGGGGCCGTGTC
This sequence comes from Helianthus tuberosus, assembly GCA_030545235.1. NCBI lineage: Eukaryota > Viridiplantae > Streptophyta > Magnoliopsida > Asterales > Asteraceae > Helianthus > Helianthus tuberosus. The sequence goes on along the minus strand of CM060424.1, from coordinate 174,019,771 downwards.
CGGGCTTCTGTGCAGGCTATAAATAGGGGTGCTTGGCTCATTTGCAAACCATCCCTTGGCAAACCACCTCTCTCACACTTCACCCACCCACCACCACCATCACAACCCACATCCACCACCATCATCCATCATCCATCATAGAGTGTGTGAGTAGTCTCGGGATCCAAGATTGATCGTAAGAGTTCTTGACAATCAAAGGCCATGTTTGCCTAAGTCTCTTACATCACTTGGTGAAGACAAGTGTCTAGTGTAATACTTTTTATTTTTAATATTTTCGCACTTTTTATTTGGTTATGTATTAATGACTTTAATAACTAGTTTCTTATGTTGAAGGTGAATCTTCCTTATCATTTGTCCGTGGTGTCTTGGCGTTATTTTACTGTCTATATAAAATAAAAGATTTTCACCATTCATATCTCCACGGTCTATATGGAGATATGTTGGCTACCTGGTCGGGGGTTAAGGGAATGGTTTGGTAAGAGTCTTGCCTTGTTCAGTGTATAGATCCTGCAAGGACCTGGGTCAACTTTTGTAGGACCTCCTTCAATACCCACTGGTATTGGATGGCGGGGGTCCGAACTCCTTGATCCCCTCATATGTAAGCTACTATTAATATATTAACCCGGCTACTTAGGACTGTATCCCTGCTGACTCAGACTACTTAGCCGAGGGTAACGTCACCTTCAAAAGAGGGGCCTACCACATTACGCATTAATAACTTAATTAATTATCTTTCAATAATCCAACCCTTTAGGATTGTATCCTTGCTGACTCAAACTACTGGGTTGAGGGTAACGTCACCTTCAAAAGGGGGGCCTACTACAATAACTAAGATAATCTCTTAAAAAGTGCAAAAGTGCGAAAATAATCAAAGGTTACATTAAACACGAGTCGGAACCAAGTGATTCATCTTGTCTATCTGTTTTATTTTTATTTTTATTTTCAGCATTTTTAGTTTTTATTTTCTAGTTTAAAACATTTTTCTAAACTTTTGATTTGATTAGACGTTGAGGATAAACCGGTATTAAAAGCTCTTGTGTCCTTGGACTACCTCGGTATCTTACCAACACTATACTACGCTCACGATGGGTGCACTTGCCCATATGTGTGTTTGGTGTTAGTAAAATATCGTGTTTTATAAATTTAAAACTTGACTAACGTGTAAAAAGGGCTAAAAATATACATAAAAACCTATAACACCACACGCACATCAAGTTTTTGGCGCCGTTGTCGGGGACACAAGGATTTTAAGAAAGCTTAAAATCGACGGCGTAATCAATTTTTCAAAACGCGCGCACATTTTTCTGCATTTTAGTTAGTTTTGCATTTACAGTAGGTTGAACACAGGCCGTGCTCACTGAACATGGGGCCGTACTGCATATTTTTCATAAAAACACCCAGATACAGAGTCTGAACACGTGCTCACTGAACACGCCCCCGTGCTGCACAAAACCAGTCACTTTAATTCAAACGCCCAGATACAGATCCTGAACACGAGCCGTGTCCACTAAACACGGGGCAGTGTCCAGCCTCTGTTTCCGTTTTTATTTTTGTTTTCTGGTCTTGAGACTCTGTTGTGGTCTGCTGAGTGATTCTTATGGATCAATACTCAGGAGGCTACAACTACACCTATGAGGAGGATGATTATAGGGAAGACTATTGCACCATTTGTGGTGACCCGCATTCGGTTCAATATTGTGACTTATTTCAACCATCCACTTCATACACCTACTATGAGGAGCCCAGGTACGAGCCATCAACTTCATACACATCCTATGAAGACCCAAGGTATGAACCTTCTCCCTCATACTCATATTTTGATGAACCAAGGTATGAGCCTTCGTACTCATACTTTGAGGAACCAAGATATGAGCCACCACCTTCATATACTTATTATGAGGAACCATGGCGTGAACAACCCACCTCATATGAGTATTATGAAGAACAAAATTACGACCCTTATCCATCATATACTTACAATGAAGAACAATGGTATCGAACATCCGGATTCAAGATTTGAGGATCCTGATCCTTACTCTATCACCGACATAGCCGATAGGATAATAGAACACATTAAAACTATCGAACGTTGCATAAAAGAATCTCGCGTAAGGGAAGAGGATTCCTGCGCAAGAGAAGAATTAAATAAAAAAGAGATAGTTGAAAATGTAAAAATGGAAGAACAAATAATTGAAAAACCAACACATGAGTTAAACAACGAAAAATGTGAGTCCGACAACGTTAAAATTCAAGAAGAGTCTAATTTTGAAAAAATTAATCTCTTGGCACCTTCTTTCGAAAATCATTGTTTAGTACCCACTCATGCTAAGTTTTTAAAAGAGTTGAACACTAACACTAAAATTGACGAAACGGTAAGCGTTAACTTAACAAATGATCAAACCTCGCTAATTAAAGAAGACCCATTTGAAATCAACATTACACTGGTTCCATGTTTTTTTCAAAACTCCTTTATTAGTAATGTTACAATTGATAAAGATCTTTGTGTTAATATAATGCCAAACTACATTTTCGAAAAATTAAGTATTAGTGATTTTTCTCCACTTCAAATACCCATTTTTCTATCCAATCGGAAAGTAATAAAATCAATCGGTATAGTTGAGGATATCTTGGTTCAAACAAATCAAATGGTAGTCCAGACCGACTTTGTCATCCTCGATGATGCTCCTCTAGTGTTGGGACGACCTTTTGTAAAAACCCACGAAGCTTTGAAAAATCGGAAGCACAACAATCTATCTATTCAATTAGGGGCATTTAAAAGAAGTATCAATCTTGAGCGTTCAATGAAATATCCATTCGGCAATAATGACCCCCTAATTGAAGATGAAGATGAACCACCCGATACAAGTGAAAAGATTGACCACTTTGTTGAAGAAGAGGTCGCCATAGAACAGACTTTTAAAATTCTTGATCAAAATGAGCAACCTAATAAGGGGTCTCCGAAAGACCCTCCTCTTGAGCTCAAAGAACTTCTGAAAGGTTTGGAATATGCTTTTCTAGACAAAGATGGTAAATCACCTGTAATTATTTCGTCAAAATTAAGTAGTTTAGAAAAAGAAAAATTAATTACACTTTTGAAAAAACACAAAAATGCGATCGCATGGAAGCTTGTAGATATTAAAGGAATAAGTCCTTTCATGTGCACGCACAAAATTTTAATGAATGATGACTATAAATAGGCAATACAACCACAACGAAGAGTAAATCCAAATGTCCAAGAAGTGGTTAAAAATGAAGTCATCAAATTACTTGACGCCGGACTCATTTACCCAATTTCCGATAGTCCTTGGGTAAGTCCCGTCCAATTAGTTCCAAAGAAAGGAGGTATGACGGTAATAACTAATGAGAAAAATGAATTAATACCAACGAGAACCGTCACAGGATGGAGAGTATGTATAGATTATAGGCGATTAAATGAAGCAACAAGGAAAGATCACTTTCCTTTACCCTTCATTGATCAAATGTTAGAAAGATTATCCGGTCATAAATTTTATTGTTTCTTGGATGGTTTCTCAGGTTACTTTCGAATCCCGATAGCACCCGAAGACCAAGAAAAGACAACATTTACATGTCCCTATGGAACTTTTTCTTATCGACGCATGCCATTTGGTCTATGCAATGCCCCCGCAACCTTCCAACGTTGCATGGTGGCCATCTTTCATGACATGATAGAAAAGACAATGGAAGTCTTCATGGACGACTTTTCTATCTTTGGAGATTCAGACGACCAATGCCTCGATAACCTTGAACGAATGCTATCCCGATGTGAGGAAACTAACCTCGCCCTTAATTGGGAAAAATGCCATTTCATGGTAACGGAGGGAATAGTACTCGGTCACAAAATCTCAAGCGAAGGCATGGAGGTTGATCGAGCCAAAATAGACTCTATTTCTCGATTACCACCCCCTTCCTCCGTTAGAGCTATCAGAAGTTTCCTAGGGCATGCCAGATTTTATAGACGATTTATCAAGGACTTTTCTAAAATCTCAAGACCTCAAACAAAATTACTTGAAAAAGAAGCCCCTTTCATCTTTGACAAGGATTGCAACCAAGCATTTCTAACACTAAAGGAAATGCTAGTCAATGCACCTATCATGATAACACCTGATTGGAAATTACCTTTCGAAATCATGTGTGATGCAAGTGACTTTGCAGTTGGAGCTGTCTTGGGACAAAGAAAAGAAAAGCATTTTCACCCAATTTATTACGTTAGTAAAACACTTAACGATGCACAAGAAAATTATACAACAACGGAAAAAGAATTACTAGCCGTGGTATTTGCTTTTAATAAATTTCGTTCTTATCTTGTTCTTTCTAAAACAATAGTCTATACAGATCATGCAGCCATTCGATATCTCTTCAAGAAACAGGATGCTAAACCGTGTTTGATTCGGTGGATTCTACTCCTCCAAGAATTTGATATTGAAATCAAAGACAAAAGAGGAGCAGAAAACACCGCAGCAGATCATCTTTCGCGCTTGGAAGACCCAGCTTTGGAGGCAACCAGGGACGAGCAAATAAATGAAAAATTTCCAACGGAGTCCTTGGAAATGGTGGAATACAGAGAAGAGCCATGGTACGCCGACTACGCTAACTACCTAGCTAGTGGTATAGTCGCAAAAGGTTGGCCACATCATCAAAGAAAGAAATTATTTGCCGATGTGAAACATTATTTTTGGGAAGATCCTTATCTTTTCAAAATGTGTGCCGATCAACTCATCCGTCGATGCGTACATGGTAGTGAAACAAGAAGAATTCTCCGCCATTGTCATGAAGGTCCATATGGAGGACATCATGGTGCCGCTAGTACCGCATGAAATGTATTTGATTCAGGATTTTATTGGCCAACCATTTACAAAGACGCCCAAAGTCTTGTTAAAACATGTGATGCTTGCCAAAGAACTGGTAATATTTCTTCCAAAAACGAAATGCCACAAAATGGCATTCTTGTTTGTGAAATTTTTAATGTGTGGGGACTCGACTTTATGGGACCTTTCCCACCGTCAAAAGGAAACAAATATATACTTGTGGCAGTAGATTACTTGTCTAAATGGGCCGAGGCCGAGGCACTTCCAACAAACGATGGGAGAGTCGTGGTAAGATTTCTGAAAAAAATTATTCTCTCGTTTTGGCACACCTAAAGCATTAATAAGTGATAGAGGTACCCATTTTTGTAACCATCAACTTGAAAAACTTCTAACAAGATATGGGGTCTATCATCGGGTCTCAACGGCATATCACCCTCAAACAAACGGACAAGCCGAAGTGACTAATAGAGGTTTAAAACGAATACTCGAAAAAACCGTAGGGTTAAATAAAAAGGAATGGGCTGATAATTTAGATGACGCTTTATGGGCTTTTCGAACTGCTTATAAAACCACAATAGGCACAACCCCATACAAGCTCGTCTATGGAAAAAGTTGTCATTTGCCAGTAGAAATTGCACACAAGGCCTACTAGATGTAAACTTAGATTTAGAATTTGCCGGTAAAAACCGATTTTGTCAATTAAACGAATTAGACGAACTAAGGAATTATGCATACTCTAACTCCGAAATTTATAAGGAAAGAATGAAAAATTTGCATGATAAACACATTAAACCTAATGAATTTCGAGTGGGAGATCAAGTTCTATTGTTTAATTCACGACTTCGATTATTTCCTGGTAAATTAAAGTCTAGGTGGTCAGGACCTTTTTCCATCACCCATATTTTCCCTCACGGTGCAGTAGAAATTAAATATCGGAATGGAATTCCATTCAAAGTCAATGGCCAACGGCTGAAGCTCTATCAAGGATTCATTGAGGACGAGGAGGAAGAAATCTCACTTCAAACGGTCGAAGAATGAAAGCATCAACATCATACCTGGTAAGTTGCGAATAAGCAGGGTGACATCTAAATCGGTAAGTCTTCTAACCAAGTTTTTAGGAAACAGGGCACTTACACGAGCACTTATAAAAAAAAATTCAAAATTGCCCGCCCACGGGGCCGTGTCCGCGCAACTGTCGAGATAAAACCCCTTTTTCATAACAGTTTCTTCATTCCACACGCCCCGTTTCCCCGAAAACTCTCTGGTTCAGGCGATTTTTCTGCAATATTTCAACGTCTCCTCTATTTCTAACAACATCAAGGTATGATTCTATCATTATTAGTGGTTAGATTAAGCATTTGCATGTAGTTTAACATCAAAAATTTGGGGAAAAATCTAGGGTTTTTGAACTTCATCCGGATCGAACCTCAAATTTTTGGTTAGATCTATTAGCATTAGTTTAGATACATGTTATAGGAAGTAAACCAACTTGCTTTGTTCGTAGATTTGCCCGATTTCTCACAAAAACCCCAAACCCTTGTTTTTTAACCGAAAAAGATAAAATTGAAGGGGTAAACGGTTTGTTTTGGGAAAAACGGCACTTGGGGTTTCATTTTCGGGGAAAACCGCCCCTACTGGACCAAAAATTTTCAAGTTTTCGGGACCGGGTCGAAAAATGGGAATTTTGAGAAACAGACGTCTGGACACGGGGGCGTGTCCAGCCAATTTCAGGCAAACTCGGGGCGTGTCCGCTGAACACGGGGCTGTGTTCAGCCGACTGTTTTCAGTTTTCTCCGAAAAATTTCACTGTTTCATGCTAATTGTTTGGTGTTTCCTTTCAGATGGCCAAGAAATTCACGCGGTTCAATGCAAATGAGTTGGATGCTAAAGCAAGATACGACGTGCTTCGAACCAGGCCGGAGGAGTGAACCAGCTTGACCGATTTAACAACCTAGTCACCGGCCCACTAAGAGCCGCCCTGTGCACTCGACTTCGCTCAGTCTATGAATATAACCTAGAATTCTACAGCACACTAGCTTTCAAAACGAGAGCCGACCCATTTGATAATGATGGGGTAGAATTCCGGTGTGGAGGGACTGTGTACTCAATCTCGATAGCATAGTTTGGGTCTATAGTTGGGTTGTATGCGGAGGAAGATGCGGGGATGAAGAAAACACCGGAGGTTTATGTGAAATACCAGAAAACCAACGCCAGGCTGCTTGGGCACAAATAGGAGAAGACAACTACAATCCTAGCAGCACTAAGAGCACTAAGTTGAGGGACCCTCTTTACCGTTATATCCATAGGGTCCTCACTTACTCTCTTAGCCAAAGGCATGACAGAAGTGGCGTTGTAGGGTTAAGAGATCTGGTGGTCCTTCATTGCATTCATACCCGCACCAACCTTGACGTTCCGTACCTCCTGCTTCGAAACATGCATTGGAACTAGCTTGCTACTCCCCCGACCCTTATATTCTTTGGGGGGTGGATATACCGTCTCTTCAAGCATTTCGTGAACATGCCCAGGTCTTTCCAAAAGAGCCCATGGTCGGGAAGAGTGGACATGGTCATCTGCCGCTCCATGAACCTGATTTATGAAGCAGAAGACAGAACGGTCAGCTTCCAAAGAGTCCAGGGGCATGCTTGGAACCCGAAAGAGGCACACGTCTTACACGCTCCACATTTCCAACCTCCTCCTCAGTACCATTACCAGCCCCAGGGTGATCCGGGCCAATCCTCCTCTCAAGGAGGCGGTTTTCCTAACTTCCAACGTTTACATGATTTATTGCAGGAAAACCTCATGTGCACCAGGAACACCTACAACATGGCCAGCAACACGTACACCCGAGTCGGAGCAATTGAGAGAAACATCTCCGACATACAGGATGACATTGGGAACATCCGGGAGTACATGGCGGGGCACGGAGGAGGAGATGATGATGAAGACGAGGACATGGACTAGGCGGGAGGAGTGGAAGTAGGAGCAGTTGGTTGGAGGTCTAACAGGTTAAACCCCCCTTATCTCATGAACAATTTCTGGCCTGCTTGCCGTGTGTTGAACAATTTACTTTCCTCTAACACTTTTTACTTTTCTGCATTTTCTTTATTTTAACTTTGTGGTATGGATGTTTGAACATTGGTAATTTAGGATGTTTGCTATGGTTTGGTGTGGTATTTATTAGTTAAACAGGTACATACGAGGCTTAGAGTACTAAACATTAGTGCTACTAAAGCCGGGACAGCAAAACCGAAGCCAGAAACCTGTTTTACACCTTTGCAGATTGTCTACACGGGGTCGTGTCCACCCAACACGCCCCCGTGTCCATTGCCCCAGACTTGTTGTTGGTCAAAATTCTGCAGATTTTTGCCAGACACGGGGTCGTGCCCAGCCGGCACGCCCCCGTGTCCACCTTCTGTAAGTTCTCGTTACTAGCAATCTGACCACGGGGTCGTGTTCACCCAACATGGGGCCGTGTCCAGACGCCCAGTAACATAAATTTTTGCTTTTTCATCTTTTTACACATTCAATCAACCTTAAAACTTATTTTTGGGACACATTGAGGACAATGTGTAATTTAAGTGGGTGGGGGGGGGGGGGGGATGCTAAAACCTTGAATTTTGCAAATCCTAATTACAAGCCTTACACAAAACTCTATTGGAACCGCTAAACACCCCAAATTTTTTCAAAATTTTTTTTTCATTTTTTTTACTTTTCTTGGTTTAATTTGGGAATTTCAAGTTCTAAAAAATGTTATATTTTTACAAATTTACAACCGATAGCGTCGTGATAAAAAGAACCAACATAAGAAAATTATGAAACGGCATGACAAATCTAGTTAAAATTTGATTATATATACTTGATCACATAAAAACCCATTCCCACAAAAAGTGAGTTTTGAGCCTTTATTGAGCATACAAATACACATCTTTAAACTAAATGCTCATTTTTCGTTTCTTGTGTGAATAGCCGCTTGGTTTCTTACAACTCTAGAACTTGCCACGACGATGCATTCCCGGTCCTTACCAACTTAAACCCGAGTAAGTAAATGATGGAGGCATTAGGACTAAGCCCTTTTTATTTCTACACCATTATTTTTCTTTTTTTATACCACCTACCCAAAATCCCCCTAGTTAACCCCTTTGAGCCTTAACCTTTTCATTTCTTAACCCACAAAACAAACACCCTTCTACCCACCAAAACCCTTTTTCATTTAAACCCTTTTATTTTAGTAAAAAGCTCGGCTTTTCATATGACATTATACCTTAAAAAAATGATGATGAAGCCAAAAGAAATAAACAAACAAGTTTATCAAAAAGAACTTTGTTTGAAGAACTGCTTCATCAAAATAAAAAGTTACAAAAATAAAAAGTCTTACAAAAACCGACGCTTTTTACGCCTTTCGCCCTTTTCTACTAACCACTAACCTAACCACCTACCTTTAACCCAAGCCTAACCCTTCCCCAAAGTCCTCTTGATATTTACAAAGGTATATAGTTAAAAAGGAGGAGGATTGATTGCTTGGCAAGCATATGGTAGAAGTAAGTTCCATGCCGCTCTCGAGTGTTTCACAAAAATACATCTTCGGCCGAGTGTTGAGTGATCTCCCGTGATGTATGTGAACTTGTATATAAATGGAATTTTAACTAGGCATGTTATGCCCAAATAAATAATTTCTCTTATGTGACGTTTTAATTAAATCATGACACATAGGATTGTAAATAAATAAAAATAAAACTTAAAAAAGAATCTTGGAAATCCCGACACTCTATGACAAGCCCAAAACCTTCTCTTCTACCCATTCCATTTGAGAGTGTAAAGCCACATTATAAAGTATTTTGCTTGAGGACAAGCAAAGATTCAAGTGTGGGGGTATTTGATGTGTGCAAAATGCAACATATAAATTACATCAAATGTGGCATAAAACTAACCTTTTTTTAGTACTAATGTTGGAAAAAATGTGTTTTTGTCTTCCTTTTGTATTTTCAGTATTAAATGAGCTCAAATGAACAAAAGAAGCAAAAAGGCAGCTAAATCTAACATCAATACAAGAAAAGGAATAAACGTGGCATGCCCGACCCCTCGACAGCATCCTCCCTAGCAAAAACAGGAGAACAGAAGGCTGAACACGCCCCGTGCTCAATGAGCACGGGGGCTTGCCCAAGTGTCTGCAGAAAAGACAAAGTTTTAGAAGCTTATATCACCCACCACGGGGGCGTGCCCAGCGGACACGGGGCCGTGGTCAACTCTAAGATTCGCAGAAAATAGGAAAATCTTGATAGTACAGATACGCTTCTGCACACGGGGTCCTGCCCAGCGGACACGGGGGCGTGGTCAACTAATGCAGACAAACTGCAATTAATGAAGAAAGAGAAGACGGGTGGACACGGGGCCGTGCCCAATGGACACGGGGCCGTGTCCGGGCTTCTGTGCAGACTATAAATAGGGGTTCTTGGTTCATTTGCAAACCATCCCTTGGCAAACCACCTCTCTCACACTTCACCCACCCACCACCACCATCACAACCCACATCCACATCCACCACCATCATCCATCATCCATCATAGAGTGTGTGAGTAGTCTCGGGATCCAAGATTGATCGTAAGAGTTCTTGACAATCAAAGGCCATGTTTGCCTAAGTCTCTTACATCACTTGGTGAAGACAAGTGTCTAGTGTAATACTTTTTTATTTTTAATCTTTTTGCACTTTTTATTTGGTTATCTAGTTTCTTATGTTGAAGGTGAATCTTCCTTATCATTTATCCGTGGTGTCTTGGCGTTATTTTACTGTCTATATAAAATAAAAGATTTTCACCATTTATATCTCCACGGTCTATATGGAGATATGTTGGCTACCTGGTCGGGGGTTAAAGGAATGGTTTGGTAAGAGTCTTGCCTTGTTCAGTGTATAGATCCTGCAAGGACCTGGGTCAACTTTAGTAGGACCTCCTTCAATACCCACTGGTATTGGATGGCGGGGGTCCGAACTCCTTGATCCCCTCATATGTAAGCTACTATTAATATATTAACCCGGCTACTTAGGACTGTATCCCTGCTGACTCAGACTACTTAGCCGAGGGTAACGTCACCTTCAAAAGAGGGGCCTACCACATTACGCATTAATAACTTAATTAATTATCTTTCAATAATCCAACCCTTTAGGATTGTATCCTTGCTGACTCAAACTACTGGGTTGAGGGTAACGTCACCTTCAAAAGAGGGGCCTACTACAATAACTAAGATAATCTCTTAAAAAGTGCAAAAGTGCGGAAATAATCAAATGTTACACTAAACACGAGTCGGATCCAAGTGATTCATCTTGTCTATCTGTTTTATTTTTATTTTCAGCATTTTTAGTTTTTATTTTCTAGTTTAAAACATTTTTCTAAACTTTTGATTTAATTAGACGTTGAGGATAAACCGGTATTAAAAGCTCTTGTGTCCTTGGAAGACCTCGGTATCTTACCAACACTATACTACGCTCACGATGGGTGCACTTGCCCATATGTGTGTTTGGTGTTAGTAAAATATCGTGTTTTATAAATTTAAAACTTGACTAACGTGTAAAAAGGGCTAAAAATATACATAAAAACCTATAACACCACACGCGCATCAGTCAACACGATCCAAAACCACATAAAGTATCAAGTTACATCATACTTCAAATAATGTTCAAGATTTTCTGATTAACTAAGATGAGTTTCTAGGCATCACCCTAGCTTGTTTCTTGATTTCCTCAGCTACTATCAACCTGCAACATGTATTAAAATACTATCAACAAAAAAATGTTGGCGAGCATACAAGTTTGAATACGTAGCATAATAGTTTAAAAACTCATATCCATCATGTAAACATAAGTTTCACCATGCTAGTTTACGCAGTCCAAGTGATAGCCCAAGTTTCCAATGCGTTAAATGTCTTTCCCAAAGACTAACGGGAGGTTAAATGTCTCATCCTAACAATACCCCAAAGATTAACGGGGAGGTGCATTACCCCTATAGCGCTACCATTGTTAAGACGGAACTAAACACAAGGATTAAACGTTCAAATAGCATAAAAAGTCTCAAGTGTCAAGTTTCAAGTTTCCTATTTAACGAGGATAGAGTATGTTTCCAAATAAGTTTCAAGTGTCACGTGTCTTGATAATAGAATACATGTTTCATCCTAAAAGTGTTTAAAATAAAAAGGGATCGTATATACTCACAGTGGGTGCTTAAACCAAACACTGCTAATGATTGGATCGAAGGGAGCGCTGGATCAGCCTGCGTGCGGGGAACAAAGCATAAGTCCTTTAAGAGCTGACTTGGTTGGGAACAGAGTGTCGAATGGTGTGAAAATCGAGTAAAAGTATCTGACTGAATACCTGAGCGGATGGTCATCTGGATGGATGGTCATCCGGTCGAATGACCATTCGAACAGATGGACTCCATCCGATCGGATGGTCATCCAGACGGATGACCATTCGAACAGATGGCCATTCGAACAGTAGGTATAGTCTGTGAACTGTTAAAGTTTCAAACGTTGTGATCATACTATCCTGTAAAATAAACAAGTGTCAACATAACCAGATCATCTGGACGGATGGCCTTCCGGACCGACGATCAGTGAGTGAAGTTTCGTGAAATTTTCTAGGTTTTGAGTTACGGAGACGGTGCAACGACGTGTCAAACAACGGAAACATACCAAATCCAGCTCGTTCGATCGGCTGGGAACCACCCCTTCTCGAACCGACAAGCTGTTATGGCGAGGTTTCATGTTTGGACCCGTCAACCGGCCCGTTTTCCGGTGAAATTCAGTTCCCAAGCCGGCTGTTGACTAAGGAACGAGTCAATAGTCTATCTGAGTCTGATTTCACCCATGTTTTGTATAAAAGTTGAAGGAAAGTTTGAAAATCAAACGTAAAACATGATACTCATCAGATCTGAGCCGAAAACCATGTGAAATTTCGTCAGATCCGGTGTAAAAGTGTGAGTTTTCTTTAGATTTCGTTTAAAAGATGTGAAAATCTGTTAGATCTTGAGCCGATCTTGGTTACATGGTGCTCCACAACGGTTTGTACCAACATCTGAGGAGAAACCACCTTCAAGAGGCCCAAATCAGTTGATTTTCATGAAAAAGTTGAAGTTTTCGTGTGATTTTGATGAAGAATCTTGTGTAGAAGTGGTGAAGGATTTAAGTTGTACAAGAATCTAAGAGAGATACTTACAAGTTTGCCTTGAATCGAGTGAAATGTGCTTGAAAGGACTTGGGAGGGCGTGTGGTCGGATGACAGAGGCAACAATGTGAAGTGAGAGCACAAGTGGCGTATTTATAGGTGAAAGTGACAGTTGAGGCGGTGTAACTGTGCAAAGGGGTCGGATGGTCATCCGATCGGATGTCCATTCAGACAGCCGAGATCCGTTTGCTAGTTTTTCCGACTTTGGTTCGTTTTGCGAGCTAGATTAAGCGTTGCATCGGGTATTATTGTGAGTAACTGTTACATGGCATAGTTATATAATTCACACAAAAGCTTTCGTGTTTCGAGTTTACGTTCACGCTAGTTTATCATACAATAAGTATCATTTTATCATTCATCAAGTATCCATAATGTATCAAAGTTTCTCATTCAATAAGTATCAATAAAGTATCAAGTTTCTCGTATCAATAAAGTATCAAAGTTTCGCGTTCAATAAAGAATCAAAGTTTCTCGTTTATTAAGCATTAAGCATAACAAGTGTCTAGTTTCCAGAGTCAAGTTTCTAAGTATCAAAAGAGTTTAGATTCAAGTATCACAAGATTCAAAGTTTCACAAGAATCAAGTATTACAAGGGTCGAGTATCACATAGCGTAAAAGTTTCACATAGAGTCAAGGTTTCACATAGTTTATCATGGTTAAGACTCAAATAAGCATCATTAAATATTACAGGGACGAGACTTGCCAAAAGATAAAAGTTTCAAAACGTAGGGCATTACATTTTGAGCCTCATTTCTTGTGGAAACCCATGTTGTTGGCCCATGAGATCCTTCCTTGAAGATCATATGATACAAAGCCAAAACTCATCTGCAACAGATGATCCAGAATAAGGGGCTGTTTGGCAACATCTGAATGGTTAAGTGCTGAACCAGTAAGAGGTCTGAACCATTAAGTACTGAACCAGTAAGAGGTCTGAACCATTAAGTACTGAACCAGTAAGAGGTCTGAATCATTAAGAGCCTGTATAATGTTTAACCATTCAGAGGCAAATATCTAACCAATTCAGATTAGAGGTCTTAACGATTCAGACTCTGTATAAATCTTAACCATTCAGAGGCAAATGTCTGAACCATTCAGACATCTGCTCGGGAAACAAACAGTCTGAACTATTAAGTGCTAAACCAGTAAGGGATCTGAACCATTAAGAGCCTCATTAAGAGGTCAACAAACAGCCCCTAACAGTGCCTTGAACATCTTTTCCCTCCAATGGTAGTGGCATACAACATCTGATGATTTCTAAAGACTGTTAGTCACTAAAATCTGTTACACACAAAAGTCTGCTCATATACAAAGTCTGTTGAAGACCAATCAACTCCTCGAAGTCAAAGGACTGATCAACCTTAATGGAAAGCACTGCTCAGTCTTCATCAGTGGTTGAGCATCATCAGTGGATAGCATTCATCAGTGCTTAGTTAATCATTGTCTAATGTAACAGTGTCTGTAATCATCAATGTTTAGAGGTTGTTAAGATTGTTAGCTGTCACTGTCTAGGTGATGTCAGCAAAGATGCCACAGTGTTTAGGATTGTCCTATAAATAGACAGTGCCTGTACTGTTCTATTAGCTCTTCGCACACACTTGCATCTTGTACGAACTAACATTGTGAGCTCAGGCTGAGGGGGAGAAAGTGTTCATGCATGCATAGTCGAAACATTGTGTAAATCAATCTTTTGATTATAAAGCATATATGATGAAAACTGTTCTTTCCTTGATTGTGTTATAAAGTTTTACTTCATTCCACTGCAAATTATCCCTCTGTTTATCTTCTTTCATTGTTCATTTTATAAAACAACACAATCAAGTAAACTCAGATCCTAACACATGCATAAACCCACATTTATGAGCTTAGTTGGGAGTAAGGTGAGTGTAAGATTCCATCAAGTTTTAAGCAATATATTCAAGAAACAAAAAGATAAGTTAGAGCAGAATTTTAAAGCTACTTTAGACCTCAAATATGGTGAGGTTCCACCTTAGTTTGCCATGGCAAACTTGTGGAAACCTTCCTAGAGGTTATCCAAGTAGTTTCAAAGAAGATTTAAAGAAGAAATGTGAAGAAAAGTGAGTGAAAACTCACTTAGAACACTTGTATGTTTCTGCCCAAAATAGGATTTCTTGAGAGTTTTTGGGTGTTTGGAGTGATTTGTAGAGTGTAAAGGTTTTAGGAAGGTGTGGGAGGCATATATTTATAGTGGGGGATTAGGGTTTGGGTTTAGAGAAGGTTGGAAGGTGATTGGGCTGAAAGGAGGTGGAAAAATTTACCAAACCGTTGGCTGGAAATGGCTGGATGTGGATCGACCTCCCTGCAGCGTCGCCGGAGATGTCTTGGTTTCTCCCGCATAGCGCCTGGGAGTGCAGTCTGACAAAGTTTTGTTTTGTTACACTTTTGGCCCTTGTACTTTGTAATTGCGTTATTTTATGTCGTAAACTTGTATTTTAGTCCTTTTTTAGGTATTCAAAGTTTATGAAAGTATTGTATGAGTATAATGCATGTATGATTGATATTTTTAAGTATTTCGAGTCTCGGTTTTGCGTATAAACATGTATTCGACGATTGATTGCGTATAACACAATATGTAACATTTATAAGTATAAAAGTGAATTCCATTATGATCAAAGCCTCGGATTACAAGATTTGGAAATGAAATACGAATACGACAGGATTACAAGTTTCTAAAAATAGAAATACGAATACAACTTTTTAAGCAAGGAAAGTACATAAATGCGAAGCGTTACAAAACAGAACCTGTAATGAACTTGTAATGAAGTTGTAATGAACAAGCAGTGACCCCGTAATGAACCTGTGTCATACTACGGATTCTAATGACCTTCTGTGATACTACTGATTGTAATGAACCTGTAATGAATAATATACAAGCCCCAAACAAAACATGTAATGAGCCTGTAATGAACTTGTGTGTATACTACTAATTTTAAAGATTGTTATGTAGTTGAATTTAGGGGCACTTTGACCTTCCAAAGGAAGATGGTTCTTATGGTTGTCACTATGTTTGATAACCCAATCCTGAAGTTGCCACTATTTGACCTGCCGCTACATTTGCATCAAGACTAGCATGATATGATAGCCTTGTTTAATAACTTATTATGTGCTATATGTTAAGGAATTTTATGATGATCTTGATATTAGGTAACTTTAACTCAAACACCTACATTGATGTCTCATCCTTCAATTTTGGAATTGATTTCTATTGCTTTGCTTTCTAAAATTGGTTGTTGCTATAGCATCCACTATGGTTCTGCATTTTTCTTATGATATGCATATGCAACACCAATTCGAATCGGGTTTCCATATGATATGATGGTTATTTGACTTTCGAGGGTCAATGTTAAAATTGTTATTTGACTTTCCAGGGTCAAACGTTTAGAGCGGGAAGGTTTAACAGATTTGCGGGGGGTAAGACATTTAGTTATTAAAAAAGACAGGGTGTAAAAGGAAAGGGTATAACTGTTCTTTAACATAAAAGACAGGGTAAAAGTCGAGTCAGTTTCAGGTTGAACCCGCGAACCCGTTTAGTTAAACGGGTCGGGTTCGTGTCAACTCGGGCGGATTTACGGGTTGACTTGCTTAACCCATCTGTATTATATTTTATTACAATATTTTTTATGTCATGAATTAAATCGGATGACTATTTTATGCTATACTTATAACTTAAAAAGAGGAATTTGTATAGAATTTTATAAAAAAATGTAAATGTCTTATATGCATATGTGTTTTTGTAATAAAATTTTAAATTTAATATATTAATTTGCAAAAAAACTAAAAAATAAATGGATATTGGATTTAATGGTAGGAGTTGGCTACAAAGTCCATTTTTCCTACAAAGTGTAAAAAAATCATAAAACACCATAATGCCAACCATTAAACACACCCAAAACCCACAAATAACAAAGTGAAGATTACTAAAACACCATATTTGTAGATTTTGTGTTTTGTTTTGGATGATAAGGCTTTGATTATCGAATGACTAACATTAGTGTGTTTTATGTTGATTATCATGTTGTGTTTTATATTCATAGTTCTACGATGGTGTGTTTGAAGTTTTTATGGAATGTTAGGGTCTAGATATTGTGTTTTAGTGATTTTCACTCTATTATTTATGGGTTTTGAGTGTGTTTTATGGCTGAAGTTGTGGTGTTTTATAACTTTGTACACTTTGTAGGAAAAATGGACTTTGTAGCCGAACCCCACCCTTGGATTTAAATAACATCAACTTTCACCAATTGGCCAATAACACTTTCAACTTTCAATTTGTGCCACAACACTCCCAACTTTCAACTTATTTTCCTCTTGCACTCCCTAACTAATTGAACCCTTGCCCAGTTAGTTGATGTCAGCTGCCATGTCATCAGAAAAGGCCATATCAGTTGTCACATCATCCAAAAAGCTACGTCAACTGCCACATCACTCCCAACTTTCAACTTAGTTTCCTCTTGCACTCCCTAACTAATTGAACCCTTGCCCAGTTAGTTGATGTAGCTGCCATGTCATCAAAAAAGGCCATATCAGTTGTCACATCATCCAAAAAGCTACGTCAGCTGCCACATCAGTTGACACGTCATAAAAAAGCCATGTCACCTTCCACATCAGCTGACACACCAATAAAAAATGCAACATCAGCCGCCACGTCAACGAACAAAGTGCCACATCAGCAAAAGACTAACTAGGTTAAGGTTCAGTTAGTTTGGGAGTGTCAGAGGAAAATAAGTTGAAAGTTGGGAGGGTTGTGGTACAAATCGAAAGTTGGGAGTGCTATTAGTCAATTGGTGAAAGTTAGGGTTATTTAAATCCAATATCTCAAAAATAAAAAAAAATCAGGTTGAACAGGTTGTGTCAAGGATAACCCGTGAAATTCGGTTCGGGTTCATATGTATGACATAATCTTCAGGTTCTGGTAGGCTTGTATCGACTAACCCACAAACACGACCTGTTTAGCATCCCTAGTTTTGTTGAGGTGGACTACCATCACCATCGTCATCCACCACCTCTATCTCTCTCTCTTTCTCTCTCACCCCTAATCACTCCTGGTCTCCTCAAGCACCACCACTAAACCTCTCTCTCTCTCTCCTTCCCTCTATCTTTTTCTCCCATTTAAAGCAATCATCACCAATGCCACTACCATTGCCCACCTACGTACCCACCTGCAAAACCGAACCAACTTGAACCGCCACCTGCAAATCGAGTGTTTAGGTTTAACGACGGTTAGGGTTAACGTCGAGGGCTTAGAATTCGAAAGAAAAAGGAGGCGACCAGGGTTTATATTTTGAGCTCAGATCCGTGTGGTTTAGGTTTGACGATAGTGGTTAGGGTTTTGGTTCGAGTGTTGGTTCTAGTGTATAGTAGAGATGGGTGGTGGTGATGGTGGTTGGTGGTAATGGTGATGGCGACATGTATAACATAGAAAAGGTAGAGAGGGAGACATAAGTAGTCAATATCATAGAAAAACCAAAGAGGTTAAGTTTTAATTAGTATAAGATTACTAGAGAAAAATACGTTTAAATTTGAGACTATCTGTAAACATACATTTCCTGAATTAGGCTTAATCCTGATCGATAGGTCAAAATCGAGATGACTAAAATCCAATTTTCCTAAAATTAATATTGTTTAAAGTATTATAAAACTTGATGCTCATATCTGTTTCATCATTTTAATATTGACATAACTTGAAGTGACACAGACACATTCAAGAACCGGGTCAACCTGTGAACTCGTCAGATAGACTAAAAACAACATGTTTAGCTAAACATGTTCGCGAGTTCCACACTTCACCCGGAACCATTTTGATATATAAGAATTTCACACCTCTAAAAATAAATTAATTGTGTGTACATCTAAATGCTATAATCGGTCATAACCATTCATAGCATTTTCAATTCAAAGTGGAAAATATTCTTTTTCAAGGTTAGTTCGATCAATTTCTTGTCTCAATTCTTTTATATATATAACTTAAGATCGATCTATTGTACTAAAATAAATACATATGGGTTTCTTACAATTTTTTGAAAGCAAATATATGCTTTTTGAAACCCTACTCCGGTCCTTTGATGCTTTTTGTGTCCTTTCTTAGTTGTCTTCTGCTCTCCTTTTCCCTTCATTACTTTTCTCAACTGATTTTTCAATGGGCACCTCTCTTTTTTAACATCTCCCATGCATTAAGTAACACTAATCATATCAAAATGAGTAGTACTACATTATATATATATTACTGTGCTCTTCCCAGAGTGAATTCTAGATTGGGCTTCTTAAGGCTGGTTTCTGAATGGCTTGATGAGCTCAGGTCTGATGATCTCTCATGCTTCATACCTTTTGAATTCATTTCCTTCTGTAAGAACACAATTATTCAAGATATAAATCATTAGTCAATTAAAGTATAGTTGTTATGTTCATAAAAGACTTTAACTGACTATATGGATAATCTTTAGGGCATTTAACTAAACTCATTGTGTTTACACACACACATATAAATATATGTTATGAACCATCATTGCTATGGTATTAAGGGTTTATATCATTGCAATCATCAGAGGATGTTTGTTTTTAATTTCAAGTACCTTAGATAGAGCGCAATGCTATCTATTATCAACAACTGTATTGTTTGTTCAGCTTTATTTCTCAACATATGCATCCCATCTAACTTTAGAAAATACACCTTTATCTTTCTAACATATACAACCCATTAAGTTCTAGAGAAATAGTGGACTGATGCACCAACACTCCTTTTAAATTAATCATCATTATTATGTGTATATCAATTTATAAAGGCCGTTCTAAAAAATCCATAGATAATTTCCATTCCGTCACATAAGTTTAAATATGATAGTCGTTACAAAAACTTGTAGTTTTGAAAATAAATATAAATCAGAAAACAAAAAACACAATAATTTAATGCAGCAGTATGAAAATACAATGTGAAAACTATGGTAGCCTTTTTTTGTTTTTTAGAAAACTCTGATAACTAAGAAATAATATGCGTCCATATTATATGCATGTCCTTAAGGTAACATATGAAAAACCTTGAATAAATATGTGTATATAAATAAAAAAAAATGCTTATTTGGAATATAAGAGCACATATTCGCTATGTCTCTAGTGTGGGCATTCACTGTAAATCAGAGTACTTTTACTGGTTGTAGTATCCATCGTTTATCCGGCTGTGAACACACCAGTTCGTCGTTAATCCGTCAGTGAAGTTTTGTAGAAAAACACGACGTGGGTAAAGACTTCACCAGCAGATAACTGCAAGTCACTTCTCTAAAGAATAGATTATTCACTGACGGCGCACCTAAGCATATTAATGATGCATATTTTTGTTGGTAAAAGTTCTTTTCTTGTAGTTGTATCCTAGATTTGGAGTGTGTCCTAGATTCTTAGTTATATTATGTTTTCCTCGAAGTAGATCATATCATAAATATTTAACCAAACCCAACATTAATATTCACAAGAGAAATTAAGTGTGGTAACTTTTGGGGATTGAGGAATCAATTATATATTCTGGAATAGAAAAAGAAAAAAGCATATCTACCTCAAGATATGGTATGCTTGCATCAAAATCTTCCTGTTTGCCATTCAACAAAACTTCCCTGCTACAAGATCCATAGCCAAGAGAAGTTAATAATTCCAATCAGGGCAAAACCCATGCCATAAAAAAAGAATTGCAAAAAGCATGCACACCCATATAAAGAAAGCATTCTTTCAAAGACTAGTTTATAGCTATACATATATAGCTTCTCACTTTACCAGTTTCTTAGAGATAAAAGAAATCAAAATCAACCCATGTGAATTCCCCTTGCCCATGCCATTGTGCACTAAATGAAAATAAAAAGGTGTGTGTGTGTGTGTGTGTGGTGAGGGGTACTAGAGGAGACAAAGAATACAATAAACACAAATGCATAGACATAGCTACAAGGAAGTTTAGAAAAAAAGATAGCTTTTGGCACCAAGTTTAGAAGTAATGGGTCCCTAGCTTCTTGAAAGGTCATGGTTGATTGAAGACCAAAAGATCAAAGTGAATTGATGGGTTGAATTTGGCTTTCATCTTTTACATGAAATGGCAAGATCAGTAAATTAAATATACTTTTCTTATTTTACTTAAAGCCCCTTTTCATGCCACTTGAAAGGGAGGTTGTTTTCTTGGAAGGCTCGAAGTTAAAGCACATACGAGTGGTAAAAAATTTATTCCACGAATTGACCGTTCTTTATATTGAATATATGTACTCTAATGATAATACACATGGGCATGCATGTGACTCTCAAAATGGGTTCAAAGGAAGACCGATAATTAGCTACATAAGACATATGCTAGTGATGCATGTAGTTAAAATGTTTTTCTAGACTATATATATATGTTTATAAAGGTTGTTAAAATATCTATTCTCTATTTTTACTAAATGTTGTTTTTGTCAAATCAGTCATTTCATTTTTTTCAACCGAGGAGAATACGAGCTCATACGGCCATTTACGTGGGCTTATACGGGTGTATAACAAGACAAATGGACTTATACATTTGTTTAAAAGCCTGTGTACCAACGTACATGCATTTTAAATTTATGTTTAAATCACTCGATTATCAATCGATATCGATGGTACATTTAGTCAACCTCTTTTTATCAATGAAATGATATGAACGTAACACCATTTTTCAAACCTTAATTAACTTTACTCACAAAATAGTTGATTAGCATAAGTATTTTTTTTTTCACCTTGACGAGTTGCTCCAACGACAATGCTGGAAATCTTTATCTCGACAAAGGCTAGACCGTCCTCCTTGCTTAGCTGATAATCTTGTTCTTTGATTTTGGATGTCAAACATTATATCATCGGAATTATCACCCGATGATCCATTCTCGTAAACTTCCGATTGTCCTAATGAAATATGATAGACCACCGTTACAAATTGATAAAAGTATTGAACAAGCCGATGACAAACAAATAATTAGGAGCCCAGTTAAGTTAACCTGAGGAAGCTAGACCTTTGTCTGTCGTCTTAATTGTTCGATACATCTACAAAACAAGAATAAACATAATTTTATACACGTTTTCAAACTTATAACATGCATTGTATTATATTATGTTGTATACGCTTTACGTGCTACATGCATTCTATACAGGGAGAGTTCGATCTAAGCATAACACATTTTTTCACAAGAATACGGAGAACAAAACAAATTATTCGTCATTTAAGTCTTATTTTTTAATATAAGAAAATGATTGAAATGAAAGTTAAAAATTAAATTTAAAAATTATATGAACAAATCACTTTAATGAATGTTATGTATATGACATAAATATTTGTATGTTAGAACTTAAAAAAGTTAACAAATATTTGTATGTTAGAACTTAATAAATATTTGTATGTTAGAACTTAAAAAGTTAATAGAATAAGTATTTATGTTTGTTTTTATTTTCAAGTAATAATTTAGTGTTTTAGAATCAAAGATAATATTTACATCATTCACTTATTTGGTACAATATGTGATATATTTAAGCTTACTTTTCTATACTAAAGTTAAAAATAAGTGAATGTGTCTACCGGTTAAGGCTATGGGGTATGGGGTATGGGGCTTGGGTTGGGGCGTGGCCCTTGGGGCTTGGCTTTCAAGCCGGGCGTGGGGCGGGGGAGCATGCTGACATGGCGGGCTGTGAATGACCCATTCAAACTAGCCGTTGGCTAGCCGTTGGGGGCTAATTTAAAAAAAATAAAAAATTTCTTTATAAATACCTTACCATATTTAACATTTTTCTCACACAATATCAAACACATAAAACACAATCTTGCCATGAGTTCTTCAAGTTATAGTGAATCGTCATCATCATCTGACGATGGTGCGGAAATATTTCTACAATCGATCGCGACGGTGGTGAAAGCTATCGTGAAAGACGAAGACGATGAGGAAGAGACTCAACAACCTAAACGGAAGAGAAGGTACATCGCTCGTGAACGGCACACCGCTAAAGATTTGTTGGTAAGCGATTACTTCTCAGCGGATCCTAAGTATGATGAAAAAATGTTTAGGCGTCGTTTTCGTATGAGTAGAAACTTATTTTTAAGGATATCTAGAGATCTTGAGGAGAAGTATGTTTATTTCCAACAAAAACCCAATGTAACCGGGCATTTAGGATTTAGTACGTGACAAAAGGTCACGGCCGCACTTAGGCAGTTAGCGTACGGCAATAGTTCGGACATTATGGATGACTATTTAAAAATGTCTGCACGTGTAGCGAGAGAAACTCTTCACAACTTTTGTTCGTGTATTCTAGAACTTTATAGGAAAAGATATTTGAGAAAGCCCTCCTTCAGTGACATGCAACAAATATTGGAACATCACGCAGATTATCATGGGCTACCCGGGATGCTAGGTAGTTTAGATTGTATGAAATGGCCTTGGGAACTTTGTCCTACCGAATGACAAGGCGCTCACACTAGTGGATTTCACGGGATGTCAGCCATCATGCTTGAAGCGGTTGCGTCACAAGATCTTTGGATATGGCATGCGTTCTTCGGTATGCCAGGTTCACATAATGATATTACCATCATAAACCACTCGCCCATTTTCAATGATCGGGTAAATGCTATAGGACCCAAAGGAACTTTCTTTGTAAACGGGGTTGAGTACGTGTACGGGTACTACCTAGTTGATGGGATTTACCCAGAGTGGGGGGTTTTCGTAAAATCGTTCACAAGACACGGTACCACAGATCCAAAAAGATTAAAATTTAACAGGGTCCATATGGCTGCACGGAAAGACGTCGAGCGAGCATTCGGTGTTTTGAAGAAAAGACAGCGAATATTGTCAATGCCTTGTCGACTATGGGACAAGGATCAGATTGGAAACGTGATGTACACATGTATCATTCTTCACAACATGATTTTGGAGGATGAAGGTACAGCGGTCGTTACCTACTATGATGACGATGACCCCCAACCAGGTAACGTAACAGACGAAGATAAAGCGGCAAATGAATTTATGATAAAGTCAAGGGATATACATTACAACCTTCGATCTGATTTGGTGGAACATGCTTCAACGATTCCTGGGTTCGAAACCGACGAAGACGACGAAGAATGATAGTTTTTTATTTTGATAATTATTTTGTATGTTTATTTTATTAATTATTTTGTATGTTTATGTAGTTTTTGGTTATATATATATATATATATATGTATATTAAAAAAAAGCTGATGTGGCTTGGCCACGCCAGCCAAGCCACGCCCACCATACCCCCTTCAAAGTGGGTTTGACACTTGAGTTTTCCAATTACACGTGTCAACCGTTGCCCTAATCCAAGCCCCAACATACCCACGGCCTAAGTATAAATGTGACTAGTGACTACGGACTATGGGCATGTTTGGCTAAGCTTATTATAGTTAAAAAGGACTTTTGGGAAAAGGAATTTTTGAAAAGGAGTTTTTAAAAAAAGTGTTTCGATTAGCTTGTTGATGTAAAATGACTAAAATGGGCATTCTTTTAGATATAAGGGGGTAAAGAAGGGGTATATTGGTAATTTGTAGTTTGAAAAGTTAAAAGCTGGCCAAGAAGTCACAATATTATGACTTCTTGAAACCTCCTTTTTCTTCTTTGCAAAAAGTCATTTCTAAAATGACTTTTGGCTTAGCCAAACACAAAAACAACTTATTGGCTTTTTGATAAGTCAATAAGCCAATAAGTTGTTTTGAAAAGCTTAGCCAAACATGCCCTATGTATATATTTGACCATGCATAAAGAAAGCATATAATTGAAAACGAATCTACTGTAGGCTGCATGCCTATTTGAATGAAAGACCATTCTACCATTAGACTTAACCATGGTTAAGATGCATGGTTAAGATACCACACTTAGTGCTACTAGACATATATCACATATCATTGACAAATGATGGCCTTTGTTGTACTTTTCCCATATCTCAAGTTCCCCTCTGAAAAGGAGAGAATTATTAATGTTGTTATTCAATTCAAACCTAAAAAATACACACAATTACACAGTGGATTGTGTGTAAACTTGTCTTGGCTTGTGCCATATCTCTTTATTTTCAATTCCTGTAAACTTTGTCTTTTGTGTATGTATATTATATATGTATACTTGCACACACTAGGTGTGCATTTATGTAGGAATATTAATGTGATAACAATAAATATATAAAACATGTGTCCTGGAAAGCAAAAGAAAAGCTGATTTTGAAAGCTGTGTGAATGCAGAACCATCTGATCCAGTAGCAGGAGGAGAAGAAAAGAAGAACAAGGATAAGTGCCAAAGATTAGAGATGGTTCTCTGCATGAATAAAATATATAATATGTCTTGTATTTATTTTAAAATACATATTTGTTTTGTCTGATAATGCAAAGTTGTTCTTACAGTCTAAAGGTCAAAAGTAAATATAAATCAAAAGATGCTGGTCTTTGCCTGCATATAAATAAAAAACTTCGGTTTGAAGGTTCCTTCCTCTATGTACTGTGTTTTTAACTTTATATATACATAAAAGTGTACATATATATTAAGATCCTTTGGACTGATAGCAAATAAAAATAAGGACTTTTAACACAAAAAAGAAGCAAACTCACTAGAGTTTTGAGTTAATTTAACGACAAAATAGTACATTTCAGTTGTAGAACTGAGTTATAATTGACCAAAAAAAAAATGGCTCACTTCGGTTGTTATTTGTTAAGGGAGTTTTGTGTTAGTTAACATAATTTAGAAAACAATCTGGCAAATAAAACTTTTGAAATAGATATAAAAAGATGATATTTATATCAGAAATAAAACCCTTTTTGAATTAATTAGAAAACAATGGGAGCTAGGTTTATCAATCAAGTTTACCTGCAAATGAGATTTCACATGTGCTAATGTGAGATCTTTAACATCCATTAGCTCAAGAACTGACTTGGGTGTGGCTCCTAGTCCATTTCACAAGCAAAATCAGTAAGGAAATTCAAAGAAAATTAATCAACCAAAATTTAATTTTATATTAGGGTTTTGTCATTAAAATTAGATTTAAAAAGAGTGAGAGCTCTAGAACATACTTTCATGGCCACCCAAGAGCTCAACAGCATGGACAAACCGAGCATGAAGGGTAGTTGTCCATCGCATCCTCGGAGCTCGAACACTGCGCTTAATCGGAAACCTCGAACACAAGAACCGCGATCGCGCAATATTGTTAGGACTATTTCCGTGAGTTAAAGAAGAAGAGCTACTACTTGTAGATATAGTACAAGAATCTAATGAAGGGTGGTTAATTTGATGATGATGAGGAGGAGGGGGAGGTGGATGAGGATATTGAGCTAGTATTTGGAAATTAGGATGACTATTTTGGTAATAAACAGGCACCCCTCTTATGGGTATCAAAAACCCTTGCTCTGGGCTTAGTCCCTGATCATGATGTTCCTGAATAGTTGTGTTTGTGTTATGGGTTAGGTTGGGTGCATGCTGGTGGTTTTGGGAGCTTAAAGCTTTCTTCCACAAATGATCCAAACCCAAATTATGATCTTGATGTGATGGGTTTGATGGTCTCCAAGGTTTTGAAGAGGGTTGTGTGTTGGGTGGGCTGATTCTAAGAGATAGGTCTGGTTGTGGTGTAAAGAACCCCATTATCACTTGCAAAGCTTTCTACTTTTGTGTCTTTCTTGTTCTTGCTTCAATCTTGTAGGTTATGATCAAGTTTCTTGAGATGGGGTTGTGTTACTTTAATGGAGAAAGATGAAGTTGGAGATCAGTATTAAGTGAAGGGTACGATTGTATATGGTATGCGAAGTGTGTGTGAAAATGACACTTGAAGAAACCAAAGGGGGGGGGGGGGGGGGGGGGGGTAGGTGGCCTTTATTTGTTTATGTGGACGTGGGGGTAGGAAAAGAAAGAGAGGAAAAAGATGTAAAAGGAAAAAAAGGTGAATAAGTTTGAGGCTTGATTCCTTTACCATCTTTAACTTTTTCTTCTTAATTTTTAGTTTTTGGTTTAAAATATATCTAAAAGAATTGCATCTAAAATCCGAAATCTAAGGGAATTGATGAGATAATTCAGTGCTTATTATTTTAAACCATTTTAATCTTTATCAGGAACAATATAAGACAACCAAATGAAGACCAAAATGATATATTTTTGTTTAATAAAATCCGTAAAACCTATATCTTGATTATGACATAAGGTTACGATGAAAGATGTTGTAGGGTTACACATGTTGAAAAAAATTATAAAAAAAATAATAATTTGTATATAAAATGCAAAAAAGTACATGAGTGTTTATGCATGTGTATATATATAAACTGGCAAGCTTATATACCTGTAGTTGTATGTCACAGATATATAAAGGCCTATACTATCGGCACACCAAGGCTGCTTATTTGCATACTTAGGGTTTTAATACGTAGCGTATAGAGATATACGCAACGTATAGGTTGCATAAAATTCAGCGTCTTGCCCAGCAATCATAGGCACAGACAACTAGGGTATATTGTTTGGTTATACGTTGTGTATAACTCTATACGCAGTGTATATAACCAATCAGAATTTTGTTTGGTTATTTTGGTGTATTTGTGTTATAAATTCTCACCCGGTTCCAACGTTAAATCGCTTAAAATATATAACCGTTAATATTATATACCATTAAAATTTTTCGAAAAACGTATATACGGTTCAAATATATTATATTGTTATCGTTTAAATTAAATTATTACACATCTAGTGCGGTTCAAATACTATAAACGTTTAAATATCACACCGTTAATTATTTTTAAATACTCGTGTACGGATCCTGCTGCTGTTACTGATGCCATGCTGCAGAATAAAGTGTCGTGGAGGTAACCCCTCACGCTTTCGACGATCCTGCGCCTCCTCAACTAACCAATCCATTACATACGTCAGCGTGTCAACGTCGTGACGTAGCTACTAACATAGGTTGCGTATAACTCTTTACGCAGCGTATAGGTGCCTCGTATACTGGCTTTGTATGGCTCTATACGCAGCGTATGTCTGCATGATTTGACAGTGTATGAGGTTGACTGACTGGTCGTGTACGTACCCTGTACCTACGTTGCGTATAGCTCTACACGCAGCGTATAGGTGCCTTGTATACCGGTTTCGCATGGCTCTATACGCAGCGTATATCTGCATGATTTGACAGTGTACGAAGTTGACTGACTGGTCGTGTACATACCCTGTAGCTATGTTACGTATAGCTCTAAATGTCTTTAACTAAACATTTATTCATTTATATGTGACTAAACCAATTTATTCTAATAAACAACGAAAACTTTGTAGGTCATCATATATGAGTGATCCTAAAATGATTTCTTTTAAGACCAAACGTCATGGGCGTTTTTTCCCTCTTCCACGCCCCAAAACGCCGACAAGGCCGCCCCCATGGGTGTGTTTTGTAGTTTTTGGTTCCCAGGCGTTTTTAAAAACACGCCCAAGCCCCATTTGATGGGCCAATAACATCTAACCCTTTTCTTCTTTAGCCAATCAATTTTTTCATGGTTTTTTTTTATTTTTTTAATTCTTTACACCCCTTTTAATATAATGCTCATATCCACACTACACCCATTTTAGAAAAACGTCTCATTGCTGACTATGCTACCACATGGCACAAAACGCCCAAGGGTGGGGCATTATTCACCCTAACGACTATGCATGGTCTAATAGAAAAATAAAAAGATTTGTAAGTCCTCGTAAGAGTAAGTAATCATTATTGTTAGGTGGAACACCAATTAATTAAGGAAAGGAAGAAACATTAAACTCATATATTTACCCTTTTAAAATTTAAAACTTGAAATGTTTTCCATCTTCAAGGATCGAACGACCAACAATTATCTCTTTCCTCCCACTTTTATCCATTACTGCCTCATTATACGTGAACATTCACCAAATGCAAATAATGCTTGAACTTTACTATTGGTATTGTGAACATATATATGTTAGTCTCCATTGCTATTTTCTGAATGGAGTACATATATGCTTCAAAGTCATCATATTATGAATGAAATCAATATGACACTATCAACTTCCAATACATCATGAAGAAAATCAGCTTGACTCTAATACCCTTTGTCATCCTATGATATATTAGTAGTTGAAAAACTTAATGCACTCTGAATGTTATAATAAAAGAGTAGGTTTATCGATCTAGAGACCAAAACTCTCAACATGACTATATATATAGCCTACACATTCTTTTACCCCATTCATTGTATAAGGCTTCAATTATTGACAAGACAACCATAGATTGAAGTGTCGTTTTCCAACTAATAGTACATCCGAACATGGTACATATTATCATTCTAGTTTTTTTTATTTCATAATATCACGATCATAATCTAGTCTACATAGCCAACTAGACCACCAATAGACTTATTGGCACCATAAACCAAAAAAAAAAAATGTTCCATATGCCCTTTTAAGTATCACATGATATCCACATAACTGTTTTCAAATTAGATTATCCAGGATTAATCATATACTTGCATACTACACTAATTGTGGTTTAAGTATCTCTTGCTATCACTTTTTCAAATTTCCTCTAAGTTTGCTTTTTCAAGTTTTAGTACTTTTAAATGCTTAGGCTAATCTTGACATTACCCACCATTCAAGATTTGTGTACATATGCTATTTCAACTTTGTGTCAAATTACTTTATACCCTCCTAATCACACAAGTATTAAATTAAACAAATGGTTATTCTACATTTTCATATTCACTAATACAATCCAACTTTGTGCCTTATGAGATCGTTGATTTAAGGAACACCCCCGCCCCACCCCACCCCATGTCCATATCGCCTTATGCATTAATACAATCCAACCTTGTGTTATTAGTATCAATTAGGGGTGTGCAAAAAACCGAATTAACCGAACCATAATCGAATTAACCGACAAAACCGAACCGAAAAACCAAGCCAAATAAAAAACCGGTGGGTCGGTTATAGTTTTTTGTAAACCAAATGTAGCGGGTCAGTTATGGTTATCATTTTTTCCATACCCACCATAACCGAACCGAACCGACATGTAATAAATCTTTGTAGGATTTAAGACTTTTCACCGTATTTTTAATATTTGATGTTTTGACTGAAGATTTTTAGTACTTATTGGTTTTTCATATCATTTTGTGGTTTTGTTTAAATGTTTATTTGAATTTATGGAATGTATCATATCACTTTATTTGAATATTCGATAATAATTGATATTAATATTATAGATTATACGTATTTTTTAATACTATGTAATATACTAATATATAAAAATATGCAAAAACAATTTATTTCATGCTAAAAAAATTAAGCTATTTTTAGCTAAGCTAAATACACGGTTAACCACCCATAACCGACCCGCTATAACCATTAAAACTGAATAACCATAACCACCATAACCAACCGGTTATGGTTATGGTTATGGTTATGGTTATCCAATAACCGACATCACGGTTATGGTTATGGTTTTTGGTAAAAACCGACCCATGCACACCCCTAGTATCAATGATCTCATAAGGCAATATAGACGGGTGAGGTGAGGGTGTTACTAGTTTCAATGACCTCAATGGTTAGGTTACAATCAAAATTCATTATTATGTACCTTTAGTGTCTAGTAAGCTTATTTGTGTAGCATATCCACGTACGATAACCACATCCAAGTATTGTGTCTTATTTTTGAAGCTGTGTGCTTTGTAACTCAAAACACCAATTTAACATGTGGATTATATATTACATGCGACCTTTGTATAATTCATATGTTGTTCTTGCTAGTATATTGATTATTAAGGATATCTGGTAATATTAGTTGAAATAATGAGTTTAGCATATTAATAATCTCGAAGGGGAAGATTTCAAATGTATTAAATTATTAAGTTATAACGAAATAAGGACACCTATCAAGAGGATTAAGAGTAAATATGAGCAAGGTGTGACAACTAGCACTTTTCCACATATTCCATACAAGGTTAAACAGTAATTTGTGCATTAATGACTGTGTCTGATTTAATTAATGACATGAATGATTTTCTGAATGCTGTCATATGCATACATGTGCATTACATGTTGCAAGATTATTTATCATTATTGCATGCAACACAATATAGTTCAATTAGTGCACGAAACAAAGTAAGCACAGTTATCAGACAAACTAGAAGTGCTGACGGGAGTTCAGTACTCAGACAGACATGATATTAAGACACAAAATGAGACAGAAACCAAGGGTTACACTAGTATAGTGTGTAGGAAAGTAGGAAACATAAAACTGCCTTCCGAGTGATAGTTTAAGTGTCGGAAAGTGCCCGAAACACACTAAAACTGCAGAATTCTGCAGAAAACACCAAAACTCAGCAATTTTCAGCTTCTTAACAACAAAATATAATGCAGAATTATGGTTTAATGATCCAGAATACCTTCCTAAGTGCCGGGAATCAAATCTGTCTTAAAAGACTACATAAAGCACACTAAACTGCGTAATTTAGCACCTTAACGAACCGGTAACCAACCGAACAACCGGACACTACCCGAAACACCAAATTTTCACTAGAAGCATTGTTTTACTGTTACGAAGCTAGTTATGGTCACTGAACATCATAACACACCCTAAAAACCCTAAAGACATAAAACACTAACTAATACCATTTCTTTCCAACCAAATTACCTAACTAATATTTGAAACCAAACTCATACCCCCCTCTAATTACGGTCCAACATAGGGACCCACTTGATGATTTCTTTTAAATACTTTAGTAGATATATTGGATGGATAAAGAACATAATGACCAATGTTTAATCTTTTTGTTGGAAGAAACTTTTATAAACACCACAAGACTAAACTCACTTCATTCATCACCAACTTCACCACACCATCTTCTCTCCTTTCCCCATTTGTTCTCGGCTCCAACACACCACACATCAACCACCATTTTCATTCCATTAACAACCAATCCAATGTGATTCAGGGGTGCTAGGAGCTAAGTTAAGAAGCTTGAAGGCATTGGAACTTGAAGGACCACCTCCTAGAGCTTTTATCCACCTTGTTCATCATCTTCTTCATCTTTGATTCTTTCCTAGCCCTTGTGCTAGTAGTAAGCTCTTCATAACTTGATTTTACTTCTCATTTTGATGGTTAAAAGATTATGTAAGTGGTTAATCATAAGAATAAAAAAGAAACAAGAAGATGATCTTTAACATAAAGCTAAATAACATAAGAATCTAAGTTGTTTTAGTGTATGTGTGATACTTGATGATTGATTTCTTGTGTTTATGATGTTAATCATCATAAGAAGCTTGCTAGATTGTGATTAAACACATGATCTAGCAAGTATGAGGATGAATCTTGTGAAAATCAAAATGATCATCCTTTATGTGGAACATGAACTTGAAAATGAAGTTGTTTTTGTGTATGATGATGATTGATACACGTTATAAGTCTTGTAAATGGATGATTACAAAAATAATTTTCTCAAGAAACCAAAGTTATTTACAAGATTTACATTATCATGATTTTTAAAGAAACTAATCAAGTTTTAAGTGTTAAATCAAAGCTAGAAACATAAGTTATTATTAGGATATCAATCTAGTAAGATAAGTTATTATTACGCTTGTGAGTAGAATAATATTTTTCTTTAGAGGGCCCCGATTTTAAAATTCGCTTAGGGTCTCCAAAAAGCTTGGGCCGGCCCTGGTGTATATATATATTAATTGGCAAGCTTATATATACCTGCATTTGTATGTCACTAATATATAAAGAGGAAGTGTAGAATACAAATCCCCTAATCATACATTACGTACGCGTTCATAATAGCCCTACACGTGTCCCTGATTCAGTTTTCCTACATAAGGGTATATCAGACAATTCATTCAATCAGTAGAGGGAAAATTAGACAATTCCTTCAATAAGCAGATCACGTGTTCGTTACACCACTATCCCGGTAATTATGAATCGTATCAGTTTCAAATATTCATAATTTTTAAAACTATACATTACGGTTTTCATTTCTACGTGATTAGGGTTTAATCGATTGTTGTTTTCAATGGATCCACAGAGCAACACCGGACGAAACACAGATGTTGATTTTGAAGATGTTGAACTCGTCAGTGAGCATGGTGGTGACTAGAGAGTTACGATTGAGGAAGTTAGAAATCCCATTTTTGCAAATGTTGTAACTGAGGGTTCCAATAGAAATTAATTTCGCATGTTATTATTTAAACAAATCGCATGTTATACAATTTCACATGTTTATAATGTCACATGTTATACAATTTAGCATGTTATACAATTTAGCATGTTATACAATGTAGCGTGTTATACAATTTAACATGTTATACAATTTAGCATGTTATACCATGTAGCTTGTTATATAATTTAGCATGTTATACAATGTAGCATATTATACAATTTAGCATGTTATACAATTTCATGTTATACATTTTCGTATGTTATACAATTTCACATGTTATACAAGTTCATGTTATACATTTTCGCATGTTATACAATTTAGCATGTTAAACAATTTAGCATGTTATACAATGTAGCATGTTATACAATTTAGCATGTTATACAATGTAGCATATTATACAATTTAGCATGTTATATAATGTAGCATGTTATACAGTTTAGCATGTTATACAATTTAGCATGTTATACAATTTAATGTTTACATTTTCACATGTTGTTATGGAAGCCCAAATTCGCATGTTAGTTATAAATTCGCATGTATACATTTTGTACGTTAGTTGCAAGTATTCGCATGTTCGATTGTGGTTGGTCATTGTTTTTCTTGCTCTGTTGCTCTGCTGCTGCAGTTGTCATAATCGTCGGATGAACAATCGATTGGATGAAATCGCACCGGCAGACGTCGATTGCAGAAGAGTCGGTTGGAGAAGAAGAAGATACCGAACGAAATTACCGGGATTTTGAAAGAGGAATTGTCAATTTTATCCTTCGCGGTTGGTTTTATGTATATTAATTTGATTAATTTAATTATAAAAATTAATTTCACAGCGTTCAATAGATAGAAGATCGGACGGCTGGGCTTATCGCGTATATAATATAGGATAAGAGGTATTATACGTTAACCGGCCTCAATATATAAATGTCTTTAACTGAACATTTATTCATTTATATGTGACAAAGCCGAATTCTAATAAACATCGAAAACTTTGTAAGTCATCATATGATTGAACTAAAATGATTTCTTTTAATAGAAAAATAAAAAGATTTGTAAGTCCTCATAAGAGTAAGTAATCATTATTGTCAGGTGGAACACCAATTAACTAAGGAAAGGAAGAAACATTAAACTCATCTATTTACCCTTTTAAATTTTAAAACTTGAAATGTTTTCCATCTTCAAGGATTGAACGACTAACAATTATCTCCTTCCTCCCACTTTTATCCATTACTGCCTCATTATATGTGAATATTCACCAAATGCAAATAATGCTTGAACTTTTCTATTGTTATTGTAAACATATATATGTTAGTCTCCATTGTTATTTTCTGAATGGAGTACATATATGATATATGCTTCCAAGTCATCATATTATGAATGAAATCAATATAACACTATCAACTTCCAATACATCATGAAGAAAATCAGCTTAATTAAGACCAATATCCTTTATTATCCTATGATATATAGTATTAGAGAAACTTAATGCACTCTGAATGTTACAATAAAAGAGTAGGTTTATCGATCTAGAGACCAAAACTCTCAACATGGCAATATATATAGCCTACACATCCTTTTACCCCATTCATTGTATAAGGCTTCAATTATCGACAAGACAACCATAGATTGAAATGTCATTTTCCAACTAATAGCACATTCGAAGAAGGTATATATTTGCATTCTAGTTATCTTCATTTCTGTTATGGGTGGTTTTTTGAACCCATATCTCGAATTATATCCTGACTTTGTTATCTTTAATTATGACCAGCATACCGGATCAGGATATTGGTAACATCCTGATATAGTATCCTGACAGTTACTAATTAATCACATGCAGGTTAAGGTAGCAAGCTCGTAACGTTCAAGATGGACTTGTTCTCCTGAAGACTCGGTCAATTCCGTTGAGAGAAGAACGTTGAAGCCGGAAGAAAGGGTCTCCAACGTTCTATAAGGAATATTCGAAGCATCCCAAGATTATAGGATAGTTAGTTATTTCTGTTTACTATAAATAGGAGTTGTACGGATCGATAGAGACACACGATTTCCACTCACTCTTTTGCTCTCTTAACAACTGCAATCACTCGAAATCACATTCACCAACACTCACACTTGAAATTCATTGTAACACTAAGCTGATCCGTACAATATCCTGCACTGTATCCTGAATTTTAAAGAAATAAGAAGAACTAGGCAGCTGTGATTGTCAGCTCCCGAGGTTTTATGCCGGAGATCTAGATTGATCAAGGGTTTTCCTCGTACATCTCGTGTCACCCTTTACATTTCTGCTCATTGTTTGATTGTTGATATAGCTTAATATCCTGAGCTATTTCTTGGAAATTGTTTTTGCAAACAACTAAATCAACATATTTTTTACCAACACATCTAGCACACTACCTCACAAAACTAATTTGATCACTTAAATAATTCGGTAATTTTTGACCAAAACAATTTCATAATATCACCGTCAAAATCTAGTCTACATAGCCAACTAGACCACCAATAGACTTATTGGTGCCATAAACAAAAAAAAAAAATAAAAAATAAAAACGTTTCATATTCCCTTTAAGTATTACATGATATCCACATAACTGTTTTCAAATTAGATTATCTAGGATTAGTCATATACTTGCATACTACACTAATCATGGATGATGTCTTATTCCGCGCTCCACCGTGGCGAGAACTTGACTTCAACGCAGCTTTCTCTATGATCGCGTAAGCTTCAGTTGGTGTCTTCGTTCCAAGATCGCCTCCTGCATACACGTCTAAACGCTCCTGCGAGTCATAATTGAGTCCCTGATAGAAGGTCAGCACTAGTTGCCTTTTGGACAACCCGTGATGTGGGACATCAATTAAAAGATCTTTAAACCTCTCCCAAGCTGCGTGTAGAGATTCTCCGTCGTCTGGCTTGAACGTCATGATACGGTTCCTCAATTTAGTCGTCTTTTCCGGAGGAAAATATTTTTGCACAAATAGTTCTGCCATCTCGGCCCAAGTGGTGATAGGAACAAAAACCCAAAGAATAAATGATTATTAGGTGCCGAAAACCCAAAGAATAAATGAATAAATAAATCCGGATCGAATAAATAAATGGAACAAAAATTTACAAGTGTACAAAAGAATCACGAAAACGAATAAATCGAATTAAAAGCAAGAAATATTAACAAATAAATAAACAAATAAATAAATCAAGAAAGTATACACAAATATTAACAAGTATATACGCCGATAAGACAATGACTCGGGTCGTTCCTAAAACTCGCCATTTCCCCGGCAACGGCGCCAAAAACGTGACGTGTGCGCGACTACACATATTTTTACAATGAAATTACACACGATTTGGTTTTAAATTTATAAAAGTGATTATTACTTTTACATCAAAACACACACGAAAGAGGCAAGTGTACCCCGTCATATATGTAGTAAAGTATCGGTAAGAACCAAGTATCGATCCAAGGAAATGGGCGGAGAATTAATACTAGACCTTTGTCACTAAACTACCGGTAAAAACATAAGTTGATTTGGTTTTTTTTTTAATAAACTAAAGTAAGCATAAACAAATACTTATAAAAACATAGTAAAATATAGATAAAAAGCCTTGCTTAACACACAACCAAAATATGTCAACTAAGTCGGTTTTGGCACTAGAAGCATTCGGTCAATTTTCCATTTTAAGACAATTAGTATCCCTTTCGGGAATCCTAACATGACAATCATTCGGAAAGCTAAAACGATAAACACACTTTAACCACCTAAAACTGTTCTTTAACGTGCAATTGATGAATGTCTATGAAAATCTCTTAAAAATAAGTTAGTCATCCGTTAGGAGTTTTCTAACCGCACTTAATCAAGGAAAGCGACACCGATAAACACAATGTAACCACCGAGACAAGCATAAACTAGATTAAATCACAACCGAGTTCATTTTACAAATCTTAAACATAAATTCATCAAGAAAGCAATTTTGGCCTAAACTACTAACAAGATTAGCAATTCATGTTAAGAATTTATAACAACACCATCTAACCCGTTAAGGTCCTTTCGTGAGGGCAAGCTTTCTTGATTAACAATAATTACATTTTATTAAATCACTAACCATTTCTAGTATCATGATGCACACATTTTAACCAATTTAAACTAGTTAACAAAGTTTAAAGTTTACTAATACAAGATTAATTAAGCTTCATTTTTCAACTATCTTAACTAACCAAGCACCAATCATCCAACACAATTACTTATAATCAAGAAATCAATATCAATAACAAGGTTGCAAACTAATCATCAAAGATTAACATAGAAAATACTTCAAAATGTCATTACAAACAAAGATTAACACACTAAAGGTTATAATCAAGCAAGGGATTGTTGTGTTTTTGCCCAAAGGCTACAATAATACATAAACATTAACCTAAATGCTTGAAAGATTAACAAAATCATGGAAATATTAGAAAACCAAACCATAAACAAGCATAAGATGAAGAATCCGGATAGTAATGGAGCTAAACGGTACAATGTGGCTTGAATCCGGGTCAAAAGCAAAGCCTCCGGAGCCTGCAAAATCGTCTGTGAAGCTCCCAAAATTCCCGAAATTCGAGCAGAATGTTTCTGCAGGTTTTTTATACAAATTCGGTTTCGCACGGTCGTGCGTCCTGTTGCACGACCGTTCACTTTAAGCAATTATTGGAGTATGGTGCACCATACTGCATGACGTCACAGATCTTGACCAGTCGTAGGTCATGCACGGTCGTTCTTCGTATCGCATGACCGTTCCATTCCGGGATCTTGTTGCACGAGCTGCTGCACTGGTCGTTCATCACCGAGGTTTTGGCTGATTATCGGATCCGCACGGGGTGCAAGTTATGGCACGACCGTGCGTCATTGGGATGGCCTTGTGTGCCTTGCACGCCTAGTCGCACCCTCGTTCATTGCTGGGCTGATCATCATTTGTCGGAGATGCACGGTCGTGCATTAGGTCGCACGACCGTTCCACACGCCCAGGTCAGTTTTCTTAACAGAATGTTCGCAGCTTCGTCGTTTTGTCCGGAAAGTCCTCGTTTTCACTATCATCTTGTCTGGTATGCTGTTTTAGGCCTGTAAACAAAAGTGTAGATGATTAAGCATCCGAATGACGGTTTTAGGGCCGAAAACGCATAAAATAGGGGTAAAACGGGGGACTAAAATATGTGTAAATTAGTGAATATCAAATCTCCCCACACTTGAACCTTGCTTGTCCTCAAGCAAGCTAAACTAAAATACAATAAAAGATAAAATCAAACAAGAACGATAATTTACACACTATTTTATTGAAAACAACTATAAACGGTTAGCCGGTTTTTCGAAAGACGACATCAAAAGACTCAAACCCAACAAGCATATGCAAATATATAGCGACAACCAAAAAGCCGTGACTTCACATTTAATTGACTCAACATGTTAATCTTCACACAACTCACAATGTTCACACACACTCGGTTTTATTTATGAAACATACATAAAATGTGTACGTGCAAACACTCAACGCCTCGTCAATGAAATGTGTAATATCATAAGCTTGTCATAAGATCTCGTCTCCGCCAACTAACATGCGAAAAAGTGTAAATCAAGAGGTCTTTACGGGTTATAACGTTAGGCTTGGGCGAAGGGTATGGAAATGGATATTTAAAGTGGCGAAAATGGTTAAAACTCGGTAGTAGCGTTTAACTAGCAACAAACAATACAACTATACATACAAATGCCTTAAAAAGGCGACTATTGCGCAATCGAGCTAATCAACGATATTTTAACATTTAAGCATTCAAAATTGCTCGATTTTCGTCGATTTCACCCTATTTTAGGGTGTTTTGTTTTTTTTTTTGACATAGAAACTATATAAATAAACAATAAACTACAACAAACGCTAGTTAAACGATTATTTTGACCGATTTTTAACACTAAAAAGGTTTAAAACATAAAAAGGCTAAATTTGGCTAAGTGGGTGATAATGTGGGTAAACAAAGGTAAACGGGAAGGCTCGACATGGTTAATCCTAAAGGGTAATATAAGGTTTACGGGAAGCACAACACAAAGAACAAGGTTTACAACGAAGGGGTAATCTAAGTGCCTCTATCACTTCTACACAATTCCACAAGTTCATGGTCTTAACAAGCATACTACTGACAAGTTCTAAATTACACATAACATCCGGCTCACTCTTAAATCCGAAATGAACAAAAATATAACAATATCAAGGCTCAAATATGCTCACGTAACGGAAGGAATGGGTAAAAGTGTGAAAACTAGCATGCAAGTCTTTCTTTGTTTGTCACGCTTTCCGGTTTCCTTTTTCAAAAATATTTTGCTTGTCGAGTTTTTATCAAGCCCGACGCTTTCTAAAACACAACCAACCGGTTTATTTACTAAAATATATACAAAATACAGGTATTTTTGAATGATTTTTCTGATTTTCTGATTTTTTTTTTAGATATAGAGGACAAACAAAGTTAACAAAGTTAACCCCCTCCCCACACTTGAACTTCGCATTGTCCCCAATGCGAGACCCGAAATATAGAGAAAAGGATAATAGTACTACCCTTAAGATGATGTTGATGCAACGAGACTTCCGAAGCTGTATCTGTCACGTGCTCCGGTCCAAGATATGTTGGATCTGCAAGTATGTTACATATACACCAAAACAGAACAGAAACAGAATAAACATAAATAAACCATAATGTACATAAATATAAGACTAACATCCAAACAAAGACATAATATAAAGTAAATTGTCTGAAAACAAAATACAATCCGAGGGTGTTGAAATAACAAACAAAATGAACACCTAAAATATAAAGTACTGAAATAAAAACAACCACCAACAATCAATACCACCGACTCCTACGCGTCATCACCATCATCGTCTCTAGTAAAGGACGGACCCGCATCTCCGTAACCAGGTGGGTTCCACGGTGGGAACTGAGGGGGATGCTGAAAGTAGTCGGGATATGCATGATGCATCTCCCCAAACAGATATGAAAACCCAGCACTTACTCCCTGATATAAACTATCCTGGTTTGCCCGAAGCTGATCCTGAGCGGCCCTAATCTCGTCCTGTCTAGATCGGATCTGGTCAATATAAACCCCATGCTGTTCCTGGTTAACCCTGATCTGATCCTGGTTAACTTGCATCTGCTGGAACTGCTGATAGAACTCGGGCCAGTCCTGATGCTGGTGGAATGCATGGTGCTGCGGTGAATGTGGTGGCGTTTGTGGCTGGTGCTGGTGCTGGTGCTCCGGATGCTCCTGATCGTGCATCTCCTCATCCTCATTTGCCCCCACAGCTGGAGGCAACGGGTCCCAGACCTCGTTATTCAACCCCTTCAATCTATCCCCGTGAGGCAACTCAACAATCACTCCCATCGCCTTCAGTGACCTAATGTCAACATAAACACCCTCGGTTATCAGATTGAGACCCTGAAGTACCTCGTCAGTCATCAAATCCAGATTATAAGCAATTTCGGTCACGTACTGACCGCCGTGGATTTGACTATTGGGCTTCCACCCCGAGCACTTCACGAAGTATTCCGCCATCCTTGCGGCTAGGTTGATATGGACTCTCTCAACCAGCGCATAGAGGAAAATCAAATCTGGTGTTGGACAGTTCCCAAGACTGTCCATGCGCCCGCAAATTGTGTGGCTGAACACATGGTGCATCACTCGCACCAAAGGATCTCTCAGTCGTGAAGCCTTCGACATTCTTGGGTCATAAGGGTCACCGATAGCATTTTCAGCCCAAAACTGGTTCCGTGTCTCATCCGTCGGAAAAGTGAACTGATCTGTGAAGACATCGGAGTCCATGTCTTCTCTTGTATATATCCCGAGCTTCCTCCCCAATCGACCCACCGTCCAACTATGCCATTTTCTACCCAACCGGAAAGCTATCCGCTCCTTGTAGCGGAATTTGGGCCTTCTGTGAGCAACCGGCTTCTCATAGGCATAAGTTGAAAAGAACTCTATTGTCAGCTCAAGGTAGACGGGTTGGTTGATGGATATTAAGCGGGCAAGTGGGTAAGTGAGCATGCTGTCAAGTCTGTCACTCTGGTTTAGCTCACTCATAACTTCCCAATCCAGCCACCGGGGGACTCCGAATTGCCCCCGCCTTGCCCATAAGTCGTCCCGTCTCGGGATGCAAAGAGCCTCTCGCTCGTTATTGGGGTCAAATTGAAGGAAAGGATGATCCATCTGTATGAGAAATAACGTTAGAAAGATGGAATCAGGAAAAATTTTAATCGAAAACAGCCGAGCAGCCAATTATGAAGAAACTGTGAATCTGATCTGGGCCTATGGCACGGTCATGCAACGAGACGCACGGTCGTGCGTCGCCGATAACAAACACCAGTTGCCCAAATCCGTCGGAACTGCATGGCGTGCGACCAACGGCACCACCGTGCAACACCGACCAACAAGCAGATCATCGTGAATATCCGGAAGTGCACGACCGTTCCATCCAAGGAACGTCCGTGCGACACCTGTTCTGCAGATTTTAAACCCTTGAACTTCGAATAGCCTTATTTTTTCAAAATCAACAACTTTTTTGTACAAACAGGGGTCGGAAACTTAACCGGATGTTCACGATACGAATGGTTCTTACAAGGGTTAGGGTTTCGATTTGTTTATGAAGAGAACCCTAAAAAGTCTTGAAGAAACAGATGAATCTACCCTAGAAAGCGAAAAAACAGATAATCTACATGAAGGAACGTACCGTGCGAAGTAGGGTGTGAAATCGTGTGCGAAGAACCGTGCGATTTGAAGAGATATCGCCCTGGAACGGCTGCAGATGGCTAGGGTTCGCGAATGAAGGGAAAAGAAGCAGATGGGGGTTTTTATATTGTGCAAAAGACCAAACTGCCCCTGCCTCTCGCACGGTTTGCGACAGCTCGCACGGTCGTGCGTCACCTACATTTTTCAAACCTGCAGCATGTTCTCGGAGATGCACCGGGGGTGCGACTCACCGTGCGGCGTGTCCGGAAACGCACGGTCGTGCGACTCGTGGAACGACCGTGCAACAGCTGCAGATCAGAATTTTCCGCAGAAGCCATTTTTTCAACACGCTAACTGTTTAAACAATATTTCAACACAGAACCTTCACCCGGCACGTATGAAAATTAAACAAACTAACGGAAACTACCTAACTAATGCTAAATTACGCTAAAACTACAAAAATACCTAAAAAGACGATACTACCCTTATAGCGCCAAAGACGCTCTTGCTACATTTTTGTCGGCGAGTCAGTAGCGTAGACTCATGCTAAATTTTTGTCGGCGAGTCGATAGCAAGACTCATGCAAAATTTTTGTCGGCGAGTCGATAGCAAGACTCCTTTCCCCACACTTGTTACATGTGCGGGCCATTACCACGCCCCTTCGGATTCTGCTCGGTATTGCCCGGAAGACCACCCGGGGGTCTCTCCGACATCATTTTTGCCAACTGGCCCACTTGATTCTCGATGGTCTGAATGGAAGCCTTTTGACTCCGCATTTCTCCTTCGTTGACAATGAACCGCTCCTCATGCTGCTGATATCGTTTCTCAGCCATTTGATTAGCACTGTTGGAGTTGTTCAGCAGTTGTGCCATCATTTCCTCTAGCTTTGCGTTGTTTTGAGAGGCGTGTGGCTGGGAGTTACTTCCTGAGCCTTGATTATGATACTGTGGCTGGAATGATTGACCTTGAGATTGTTGTGGCGCGGGAGCATGTTGAGCATATCCGTGTGCGTTCTGGTTCCCAGAACCAGATTTCCACCCAAAGTTTGGGTGATTCTTCCACCCTGGATTGTACGTGTTGCTATAGGGGTTATTTTGGGGCCTGATTTGATTGCCCATGTAGTTCACCTCCTCGTGTCCTGTAAACATAACACCCTGCTCACACGTACCTGGCACGTGTGCAACCCCGCACTGATCACATGATGGTGTTTGAATTCGCGAGACATTCTGAGACTTATCAAATCTTGCTGCCAAGGCTCCAATTTGTGCAGTAAGAGCCGTATATGTATCCACAGCATGAACTCCGGAAGTGGATGATGTCTTATTCCGCGCTCCACCGTGGCGAGAACTTGACTTCAACGCCACTTTCTCTATGATCGCGTAAGCTTCAGTTGGTGTCTTCGTTCCAAGATCGCCTCCTGCGAGTCATAATTGAGTCCCTGATATAAGGTCAGTACTAGTTGCCTTTTGGACAACCCGTGATGTGGGACATCAATTAAAAGATCTTTAAACCTCTCCCAAGCTGCGTGTAGAGATTCTCCGTCGTCTTGCTTGAACGTCATGATACGGTTCCTCAATTTAGTCGTCTTTTCCGGAGGAAAATATTTTTGCACAAATAGTTCTG
The DNA here is from genome assembly GCA_030545235.1 of Helianthus tuberosus. Classification (NCBI taxonomy): domain Eukaryota; kingdom Viridiplantae; phylum Streptophyta; class Magnoliopsida; order Asterales; family Asteraceae; genus Helianthus; species Helianthus tuberosus. Next base: position 173,976,225 of record CM060424.1, on the reverse strand, counting down.
CCATCTCGGCCCAAGTGGTGATAGATCCGGCCGGAAGTGACAAAAGCCAAGCACTGGCTTTGTCTCGCAATGAAAACGGAAAGAGCCGCAAACGGATCGCGTCCTCAGAAACATCTCTTATCTTGAAAGTCGAGCACACCTCGAGAAACTTTGCGATGTGCCGACCTGGATCCTCGTGATCCTTTCCATCAAACTGCACCGAGTTTTGTATCATATTGATGATGCTGGATTTTATCTCGAAACTCGGTGCTGCTACCGTCGGTCGAGTGATGCTCGGTAGCAAGCCTTCTCTTCCGGGTTGGTTTGTTTCATTCAAAGGTCTGTCGTCGTCTGCCATGGTTGCGTTTCCTGCTGCCCCTGAGCCCTCGGCTTCAGCGGGTACTACCTGCTCCGGCTCACCGGCTGCGAGTATCAGCCCAACCGCACGAGATCTTGCACGAAGACGTCTCCTCAGATCACGCTCGGGTTCGTCTGACGGTTCAACAACTTCTGGAGCGGGGGTATAGGACATCAACCTGTAAACGAAAAATTGACACAATGAATATTTTATTAATATAATAATGCTGTTTTTTTTTTCAGCTGAATATAAACAGAAAATTATTTTAAATGGGCTGAAAATTTTATAAAAATCTGAAAATGGTCCCGAAATTTTATAAAAAATCAACACAATAAAAAATAATCGAATCGGCTAATACAAAAAAAAATGATTATTAGGTGCCGAAAACCCAAAGAATAAATGAATAAATAAATCCGGATCGAATAAATAAATGGAACAAAAATTTACAAGTGTACAAAAGAATCACGAAAACGAATAAATCGAATTAAAAGCAAGAAATATTAACAAATAAATAAACAAATAAATAAATCAAGAAAGTATACACAAATATTAACAAGTATATACGCCGATAAGACAATGACTCGGGTCGTTCCTAAAACTCGCCATTTCCCCGGCAACGGCGCCAAAAACGTGACGTGTGCGCGACTACACATATTTTTACAATGAAATTACACACGATTTGGTTTTAAATTTATAAAAGTGATTATTACTTTTACATCAAAACACACACGAAAGAGGCAAGTGTACCCCGTCATATATGTAGTAAAGTATCGGTAAGAACCAAGTATCGATCCAAGGAAATGGGCGGAAAATTAATACTAGACCTTTGTCACTAAACTACCGGTAAAAACATAAGTTGATTTGGTTTTTTTTTTAATAAACTAAAGTAAGCATAAACAAATACTTATAAAAACATAGTAAAATATAGATAAAAAGCCTTGCTTAACACACAACCAAAATATGTCAACTAAGTCGGTTTTGGCACTAGAAGCATTCGGTCAATTTTCCATTTTAAGACAATTAGTATCCCTTTCGGGAATCCTAACATGACAATCATTCGGAAAGCTAAAACGATAAACACACTTTAACCACCTAAAACTGTTCTTTAACGTGCAATTGATGAATGTCTATGAAAATCTCTTAAAAATAAGTTAGTCATCCGTTAGGAGTTTTCTAACCGCACTTAATCAAGGAAAGCGACACCGATAAACACAATGTAACCACCGAGACAAGCATAAACTAGATTAAATCACAACCGAGTTCATTTTACAAATCTTAAACATAAATTCATCAAGAAAGCAATTTTGGCCTAAACTACTAACAAGATTAGCAATTCATGTTAAGAATTTATAACAACACCATCTAACCCGTTAAGGTCCTTCCGTGAGGGCAAGCTTTCTTGATTAACAATAATTACATTTTATTAAATCACTAACCATTTCTAGTATCATGATGCACACATTTTAACCAAGCTAAACTAGTTAACAAAGTTTAAAGTTTACTAATACAAGATTAATTAAGCTTCATTTTTCAACTATCTTAACTAACCAAGCACCAATCATCCAACACAATTACTTATAATCAAGAACTCAATATCAATAACAAGGGATTGTTGTGTTTTTACCCAAAGGCTACAATAATACATAAACATTAACCTAAATGCTTGAAAGATTAACAAAATCATGGAAAGATTAGAAAACCAAACCATAAACAAGCATAAGATTAAGAATCCGGATAGTAATGGAGCTAAACGGTACAATGTGGCTTGAATCCGGGTCAAAAGCAAAGCCTCCAGAGCCTGTAAAATCGCCTGTGAAGCTCCCAAAATTCCCGAAATTCGAGCAGAATGTTTCTGCAGGTTTTTTATACAAATTCGGTTTCGCACGGTCGTGCGTCCTGTTGCACGACCGTTCACTTTAAGCAATTATTGGAGTATGGTGCACCATACTGCATGACGTCACAGATCTTGACCAGTCGTAGGTCATGCACGGTCGTTCTTCGTATCGCACGACCGTTCCATTCCGGGATCTTGTTGCACGAGCTGCTTCACTGGTCGTTCATCACCGAGGTTTTGGCTGATTATCGGATCCGCACGGGGTGCAAGTTATGGCACGACCGTGCGTCACCGGGATGGCCTTGTGTGCCTTGCACGCCTAGTCGCACCCTCGTTCATTGCTGGGCTGATCATCATTTGTTGGAGATGCACGGTCGTGCATTAGGTCGCACGACCGTTCCACACGCCCAAGTCAGTTTTCTTAACAGAATGTTCGCAGCTTCGTCGTTTTGTCCGGAAAGTCCTCGTTTTCACTATCATCTTGTCTGGTATGCTGTTCTAGGCCTGTAAACAAAAGTGTAGATGATTAAGCATCCGAATGACGGTTTTAGGGCCGAAAACGCATAAAATAGGGGTAAAACGGGGGACTAAAATATGTGTAAATTAGCGAATATCATTAAACAAATCGCATGTTATACAATTTCACTTGTTTATAATGTCACATGTTATACAATTTAGCATGTTATACAATTTAGCATGTTATACAATGTAGCGTGTTATACAATTTAACATGTTATACAATTTAGCATGTTATATCATGTAGCTTGTTATACAATTTAGCATGTTATACAATGTAGCATATTATACAATTTAGCATGTTATATAATGTAGCATGTTATACAGTTTAGCATGTTATACAATTTAGCATGTTATACAATTTAATGTTTACATTTTCACATGTTGTTATGGAAGCCCAAATTCGCATGTTAGTTATAAATTCGCATGTATACATTTTGTACGTTAGTTGCAAGTATTCGCATGTTCGATTGTGGTTGGTCATTGTTTTTCTTGCTCTGTTGCTCTGCTGCTGCAGTTGTCATAATCGTCGGATGAACAATCGATTGGATGAAATCGCACCGGCAGACGTCGATTGCAGAAGAGTCGGTTGGAGAAGAAGAAGATACCGAACGAAATTACCGGGATTTTGAAAGAGGAATTGTCAATTTTATCCTTCGCGGTTGGTTTTATGTATATTAATTTGATTAATTTAATTATAAAAATTAATTTCACAGGGTTCAATAGATAGAAGATCGGACGGCTGGGCTTATCGCGTATATAATATAGGATAAGAGGTATTATACGTTAACCGGCCTCAATATATAAATGTCTTTAACTGAACATTTATTCATTTATATGTGACAAAGCCGAATTCTAATAAACATCGAAAACTTTGTAAGTCATCATATGATTGAACTAAAATGATTTCTTTTAATAGAAAAATAAAAAGATTTGTAAGTCCTCATAAGAGTAAGTAATCATTATTGTTAGGTGGAACACCAATTAACTAAGGAAAGGAAGAAACATTAAACTCATCTATTTACCCTTTTAAATTTTAAAACTTGAAATGTTTTCCGTCTTCAAGGATCGAACGACTAACAATTATCTCCTTCCTCCCACTTTTATCCATTACTGCCTCATTATATGTGAATATTCACCAAATGCAAATAATGCTTGAACTTTTCTATTGTTATTGTAAACATATATATGTTAGTCTCCATTGTTATTTTCTGAATGGAGTACATATATGATATATGCTTCCAAGTCATCATATTATGAATGAAATCAATATAACACTATCAACTTCCAATACATCATGAAGAAAATCAGCTTAATTAAGACCAATATCCTTTATTATCCTATGATATATAGTATTAGAGAAACTTAATGCACTCTAAATGTTACAATAAAAGAGTAGGTTTATCGATCTAGAGACCAAAACTCTCAACATGGCAATATATATAGCCTACACATCCTTTTACCCCATTCATTGTATAAGGCTTCAATTATCGACAAGACAACCATAGATTGAAATGTCATTTTCCAACTAATAGCACATTCGAACAAGGTATATATTAGCATTCTAGTTATCTTCATTTCTGTTATGGGTGGTTTTTTGAACCCATATCTCGAATTATATCCTGACTTTGTTATCTTTAATTATGACCAGCATACCGGATCAGGATATTGGTAACATCCTGATATAGTATCCTGACAGTTACTAATTAATCACATGCAGGTTAAGGTAGCAAGCTCGTAACGTTCAAGATGGACTTGTTCTCCTGAAGACTCGGTCAATTCCGTTGAGAGAAGAACGTTGAAGCCGGAAGAAAGGGTCTCCAACGTTCTATAAGGAATATTCGAAGCATCCCAAGATTATAGGATAGTTAGTTATTTCTGTTTACTATAAATAGGAGTTGTACGGATCGATAGAGACACACGATTTCCACTCACTCTTTTGCTCTCTTAACAACTGCAATCACTCGAAATCACATTCACCAACACTCACACTTGAAATTCATTGTAACACTTAGCTGATCCGTACAATATCCTGCACTGTATCCTGAATTTTAAAGAAATAAGAAGAACTAGGCAGCTGTGATTGTCAGCTCCCGAGGTTTTATGCCGGAGATCTAGATTGATCAAGGGTTTTCCTCGTACATCTCGTGTCACCCTTTACATTTCTGCTCATTGTTTGATTGTTGATATAGCTTAATATCCTGAGCTATTTCTTGGAAATTGTTTTTGCAAACAACTAAATCAACATATTTTTTACCAACACATCTAGCACACTACCTCACAAAACTAATTTGATCACTTAAATAATTCGGTAATTTTTGACCAAAACAATTTCATAATATCACCGTCAAAATCTAGTCTACATAGCCAACTAGACCACCAATAGACTTATTGGTGCCATAAACAAAAAATAAATAAATAAATAAAAACGTTTCATATTCCCTTTAAGTATTACATGATATCCACATAACTGTTTTCAAATTAGATTATCTAGGATTAGTCATATACTTGCATACTACACTAATCATGGATTAAGTATCTCTTGCTATCACGTTTTCAAATTTCCTCTAAGTTTGCTTTTTCAAGTTTTAGTACTTTTACATGCTTAGGTTAATCTTGACATTACCTACCATTCAAGATCTGTCTACCTATGCTATTACAACTTTGTGTCAAATTACTTTACACCCTCCTAATCACACAAGTATTAAATTAAACAAATAGTTATTCTACATTTTCGTATGCACTAATACAATCCAACTTTGTGCCTTATGAGATCACTGATTTAAGGAACACCCCCACACTACCCCACCTCATGTCCATATTATCTTATGCATTAATACAATCCAACCTTGTGTTATTAGTATCAATGATCTCATAAGGCAATATGGACGGGTGAGGTGAGTGTGTTACTAGTATCAATGACCTCAATGGTTATATGACAACCAAAATTCAATATTATGCACCTTTAGTGTCTAGTAAGCTTATTTGTGTAGCATATCCACTTACAATAACCACATCCAAGTATTATGTCTTATTATTTAGGTTGTGTGCTTTGTAACTCAAAACTCAAATTTAACATGTGGATTATATATTACATGTGACCTTTGTATAATTCATATGTTCTTCTTGCTAGTATATTGATTAACTAATGATATCTAGTAATACTAGATGAAATAATGAGTTTAGTATATTAATAATCTTGAAGGGGAAGATTTCAGATGTATTAAATTATTAAGTTATATCGAGATAAGGACACCTATTAAGTGGATTAAGAGTAAATATGAGCAAGGGACACCCCTTGCTTCTAATAACTTTCGACCATACATGCTTAGTTGGACATGGAGCACACTTCTACAAGATGATGCTAAACTCAATTTATCTGTAACTACAGGCATGGGCGTCTAGAGGATTGTGGAAGGTGGGTGACTGTATAGGGGTTATGTTCTAGATCCGGAGGGGGGGGGGGGTTCTTTCTCATTAGATACCATAGATAAATTAACATAAAAAAAGTTATAAAGTTAGTAGTAATTTCATATTCTAGAAGGGGCCAAATAAGTCAATAATCATTTAATCATTTACCATTACTCCATTAACTAACTAATCATTTATATAATGTATTTTAAAGGGCTCACTTCTAGTTGTTCTTGTGAATTTTGTTTATATACACAAGTTTCTATTTTAAGCATATGGTGTTGAGCATTGATATCGATACCATATTAGTATTGTACTGAACTGGTACCGACAGAATTATATCAATATTGGTATCCATTATTAGGGGCTTTCGGTATTAGGTACTAACTGGTATATGTACTCTTAATTTCGGTACTCCTGAATTAATATTTGTAGAATTTGAAGAGTTTTATTTAGTAACTCCATCTTTGATAAACATACCGATCTCCAATACTTATCCTAATAATCTAATTTACATTTTTCTTGTTTATGAAAGTTACATGTCTCTGCCATGGCCGTTTGTTTGGCTTTATGATTTTAACTTCCAACAATCATCTCTTTCCTCCTACTTTTATCCATTACTACCTCATTATATGTGAACATTCACCAAATGCAAATAATGCTTGAACTTTTCTATTGGTATTGTAAACATATATATGTTAGTCTCCATTGTTATTTTCTAAATGGAGTACGTATATGCTTCCAAGTCATCATATTATGAATGAAATCAATATGACACTATCAACTTCCAGTAAATCATGAAGAAAATCAGCTTGACACCAATATCCGTTGTCATCCTATGATATATTAGTATTAGAAAAACTTAATGCACTCTGAATGTCACAATAAAAGACTAGGTTTATCGATTTAGAGACCAAAACTCTCAACATGGCTTCAATTATCGACAAGACAACCATAGATTGAAATGTCGTTTTCCAACTAATAGCACATTCGAACAAGGTATATATTAGTGTTTTGGTCAAAAATCAGTTTAAGGATAATGTAACCAAAATTTATATTGTGAGGTAGAGTGCTAATGTATTAAATAATAACAAGGATCCTTGATCCTCAGACTTCCTGAACCATCTGTTAAGGATCAGTGATCCAGGCCAGATCTAAGGATATGTGATCCATAGTATTAAAAATTCATCCCCAAACAATTGCCCCCAAATATGGCGGATATTAGACTAACTTTATCTTCTATATTTCCGTTATAATCGAACTAGCCGTTACATAAGGAACTAGCCGTTACATAAGGAACTAGTCGTTACAGACTGATTACATCACTGATGCGATAACCTGCAACCATCATTGCGATATATAGGGACTAGATATAGTTTGAAAAACTATTTAAGATCAAGAACTTCCATTTTGAAACCCATTCCATAAGCTTTATAAGGTATTCTCTCTTCTTCTATCCTTTTATCTTTTGTATTCTTCTTCTTCTTCAATCAATCAATGGGAAGATGGTTACTCGATCTTTTCCAAACAAAGGTCAGGATCTCAATGGTTCACCACAGAGCCAAAACCTCTTGAAGAATCCTTCAACCTAGTTATGCAGATTCACCGATCTAGAGATTGATCGGTTATACGCCTGTTTCCCTCCGGAAACAATTTTCCATCCTTTCGATTCATCGACCAAAAGTGATTCTGTCTCACCCGTTTGGGTGTGCTTTCTTGACATACCTTTCCAGATAGATTACACATATCCATTCCCTGAATTCACCCAACGGTTCTTCACCCAAACTGGTCTGTGCTACATTCCAGCAATGCCCATGTTGTGGAGGGTATTGGACCTTAGAATAGATCATTAGCGATGAAGGATTAGACTTCAATCTTTCTGAACTCTCACACCTATACGCCCGTGTGTCTCATGGATCCCACCGGTTCTTGTTCAAGGCCAAGCCCCATCAGCCACTCCCAATCCTTAAGACCACCAAAAATGGCACCTCATGGAAGAATCAGTTCTTCTTTGTGAGGAGGGACTCTATTCCTTTAGGGGATAGTCTCCCAAAAAAGTGGATCTGAAAGGGTAGGATATAGGATCCTTAGGTTAAGACTGTAGAGAACTATTTTTTGTTACTAACTGATTTTGTTTTCTTTATTTGTATGTAGTGAACAATTTCGCTTCTCTTGCTGAGCTACCGGGCACTAAAGAAAGAATCATTGCATTCTGGGCTTTGGATTCAACCATCAAGACGTTCAAGTTAAAAGCAAAAGATTTAGAAGAAACCACATCCACTTCCTTCACAATGTCAAGTAAGCATTCACATATAATATGATTATGTATTGAAATAAATGTAAAAGATTAAGGATACTTATCTTTTTGTTGATTGAATAGGTGCTCCAAGATCCACAAGCAAGTCAGCTTCTAAGTTTGATATGGGTGACATCGACAACATGATCTCCCCTCGTTCCATCAAGAAAGAGTTGGCCAAAGGACAAAGCCAGCATGAGCCAAAGACTATGACCACCAGAGCCAAGGTAGGATCCAAGAGGAAGAAGCCTTTAGAGCCTGAAGAGGACAACTTCCAGTTTGAGCGACAACTCCATGATTTTGTCACTTAGGTAAGGATCCTTGATCCTCATAATTATTCTTTGACTGTAGTGAAGGATCATTGATCCTGACTTTCCCTTCTTGTAATATGCAGAGGTTTGTCTGCCTCAAGGCCCTTTAGGATAAAATCCTTTCACAAGCTAAGGAGAAGCTAGCTGATCTTCGTTCCATCATCGCTGCTAAGGATAAGAAGGTTGCTCAACTGGAGAAGGAGAAGGAAGGTGTCACACCCTCAAATTTCCACATGTGGAGTACTACCTCGAGGGGTGTGACTGACCAGGATCCAGCCACCAATCATACTAAACAATCATAGTAATAAAGCAATATTATCAAAAGTATGATTAGTGACTAATAATGTCCAAGTCCATAGTTTTGAGTTTAAGACAATTTAAAGATAATAGCGGAAGCGTAAGTTAAACAGTTCAATAAAAGTTTAGAGTTCATAATTATTATAGAAAGAACCCAACACGGGTTAATGCAACACTACACTTCCCAAACTGTAAGCTCCGGTCATCACTGAGTACCTGCATAGCATGTAGTAGGGTGTCAACATAAAGTTGGCGAATTCACAAGTTGTCTAGTTTTAATTCCATAAAGCTTGTTTAAGTTGTTAAGTTACTCATTTATACCATGCCATGGGGAGCTACCCCATATGTAAGCTACTAAACTGCGTAATACCGAATACTTCGCGACCACACATTTCATGATTTGCCCCATTTGTCAATGTCTATCATCATTGACGGTTTTCCAGATTCTATTAGTTCACACCCGATCTTATCCAGGCACGGTGTGAGGTTGGTGAGACCTAATAGCGCTATCAACTAATAACCCGTTCGCCAGGCCAGGTGACTAATCGGTATAGAAAGTAGGGACTTCGTGATAGAGTTTCGTTTAGTACGCTTGTTGCATCTAATATAAATAGTAATTAACTGAGCGTCCCACACAAGGGGAGAATGTTACCCGTATCCCACACAAGGAGATAGTGTTACCCGTATCCAACACAAGGAGATAATGTTACCCGTATCCCACATAAGGAGATAATGTAGTTTGTACCCGCACAAGGAGATAATGTTTTTCGTTTCGTTTCCCAACCACCGGGAACGCATGCTTTTAGAAAAAGTTGTGAACTCACATTGGTTTGATCGGCAGATAGTTTACTTGTTAAAACAACTTTGATCAATCGCGTCCTAGTATTGTTATCATAACTAGTTAGGTTCGTATTCAATGTCACGTATACACGTATTCAGCACGTAGCACATAAGTAGTATGCATTTCATAACACAAGGCAAATTATGAGAATACAGCCTAATTCTGTGAACAGTAGCATACAGGTATTCTAAGTGTGTGGCCCAACAGTATGCATGGCCCAATTAACCAAGTTTGCGCCCCAAATTGCATGTACGTTGCAAGTGGGGCCTTAGTCGAAACCATGAGATCTCGACTCGAAATCAAGAGATTTCGAGTCGCAACCAAAAGGTCTCGAGTCGGGACCAAGAGATCTCGAGTTGTAAATCTTTAGTTGAAACCTCAAGGTTTCGAGTTATGCTTTGCGTCGGCATTGGACAGGTCTCGACTCGCAACCTTGCTGGTCTCGAGTCCTTGATGTGTGGTGTCTTCTTTTGAGTTGTAAACAAATGATCTCGAGTCGCAACCGGACAGGTTTCGACTCGCAATCTCAGTCGGAACCTCCAAGACCACTATCAGATTCAACATAAACCAATCAAAATCCACTAACACTTATTTTCTTCGTACAACCCAAATTCAGATCAAAGGTACAATATTTCAAATATTTTTAGGCTATTTAAACAGCTCATTTCATTAGGCACATATTCAAAATAGATTTACCAGCTCCTTTTATCCAAATCTAATCTATTCAGGTGACAATCAATTTTTTATCATCCAAATGCATTTAAACATCAAATCATCATCAAAAACAATCATTAGCAGCAATAGTTCAACCATTTTATAATACACATTCGTTGTAACATAAAACACCTATTAAACATGCATCTTTATCACACAAACAAAAAGATACAAACAAGTTATGTTATCCATATCATTACACTCAAATTATTCATCAAGCTAGCATCTTTAATATTCATTTTTAACCAACATGGAGGTGGTACACTAACCGGTACTAGAGTGTGTAGAAATATGTATGAAATGAAGCTCCTGATTAACCACTTCTAGCTGCTCTTAGAGTTGATGGTGCTGCTGCTGAAATGACCGGAGGAGTGGAGCTGCCATTTGTTTCCGAGAGGGAAGGAGAAAGGAATAATCTAGGGTTTTTTTAGAGAGAAAATGGATAAGGAGGGAGAGAGAGAATGAGTGAATGTTTTGGGATTGATGGATGATGAAATGATTGCTGCCAAATATTCAGGATGTTGGCTGAAAATGAGGGTTTTATAACCTTCCTAAGATACCGCACTAGGGTTTCGAGTGGGCTCAAGGTGTTGGGCCAGGTCATGTAGGCACATGACGTGCGTGCGGGTGTATATATTTTTTAGTATATTTTTAGCTTTTTATTTTAATCGCCAATTTCAGGTTTTAAATTTATAAAACATGATATTCCAGTATCACTCAACACACACGCTAGGGAAAGTATACTCATCGCAGATGTAGTATAGTGATGGCAAGATACCGAGGTCGTCCAAGGAAACAAGAGCTTTTAATACCGGATTATCATCAACGTCTAATCGAACCAAACTTTGAGAAAATATTGTTTAAACTAATAGAAAGATAAAAACATAAAATTAAATTAAATTAAAAAAACAGATAGACAAGAAAGAAACACTTGGATCCGACTTATCTTTCATGTATCTTTTTGATGATTTTCGCACTTTGGGCATTTTAAGAGATTATCTTAGTTATAGTAGTAGGCCCCTCTTGTGAAGGCGACGTTACCCTCAACCTAGTGGTTTGAGTCAGTAAGGATACAATCCCACTAGGGCCAGATTATTGAAAGATAATGAAGTAAATTATTAATGCAAAATGTGGTGGGCCCCCTTCTAGGCAGCGGTCACCCTCAACCCGTTGGTCCGAGTCAGCAGGATACAAGTCCTAGTGGGGTTGGTTTAAAGTTTTAATAGTAGTTTATAAATAAGGGATTCAAGCTTTTTGCACCTCTCCCGTGGTGGGTAATGTCCGATCCGACTCGTGAGGTGTTACTAGGCTTGAACCAGGTTCTTGCAGGATCTATACACTGAATGAGACATAAAATTTACCAAAACCACCCTTCAAACTCCCTTCAGGAAATTAAAGCGCTTTATAGAGACCGTAAAGACACGAATATGTGAATCAATGACATATGAAGAATGATTAGATAAATTTGCCTTCAATATAAAAAAACTAGTTATTAAATTCATTAATACATACCCAATTAAAAAGTTGCCAAAGATTGGAAATCATAGAAGAAAATACATAAAAGATATGTCTTCACCAAGTGATGTAAGAGTTTAGCCAAGCATGGCCTTTGTGTGGCAAAGACTCTTACGATCAATCTTGGATCCCGAGACTACACACACACTCTAAAATATGGAAAATGTATGATGGTGTTGTAGTGGTAGTGGAGTGGTGGCAAGTGAGAGAAAAATGGTTTGTCAAGGGATGGTTTGGAGTGAAACCAAGTACCCCTGTTTATAGCTGATAACAGAATGTCCACCACGGCTCGTGCCCGCCTGGCATGGCCCCATGGCCATTAGTCTTTTTTTTTTCTACATTAACTGCAGTGTCAGACTTGTACTAACACGGCCCCGTGTGTCAATGGCACGGCCCATGGCCAATGTACTTGTTGTACTTCTTCAGATTCTGAAAATCCTAGAGTTGACCCCGCCCCGTGTTGCTTTAGCACGGCCCCATGTTGAGTTTTGAATTTGTCTTTTGTTGTTTTCTTTTTCAATTGCAAGGAATTCCCACTGGGCACGGCCCGTGCTAGGTGAGCACGGCTCGTGCCAGATCTTATGATCTTGCTATTTCTTAGGTTTGGATGTGGTCGGGGGGGGGGGGGGGGGGCTTGGCGAGTTGCGTCAATCCTTGTTTATTGTATTTTGTGTTGGTTTTGCTGTTATTTTGCTCCTTTTGTTCATTTAAGCTCTTTTAACCCTGTTAATTAAAAAGGAACAAAGAAATGGGTTTTTTTTTTTCCAACATTAGTACTGAAAAAGGGTTGATTTTACACCATATTTGATATAATTTATATGTTGTATTTTTAGCACATCAAATACCCCCACACTTGAATCTTTGCTTGTCCTCGAGCAAAACTCTTTATCGTGGCTTACACACCCAAACGGAATGGGTAGAAGAGAAAGTTTTGGACCTATCTTTAGAGTGTCGGGAATCCAAGTTCTAATTAATTTTGTTTTTATTTCATTTACATTCTTATTTGGCCATGACTTATTTACAACACAATTTAAGAAAAAGTATTTATTTTGGGCATAGCATGCCTTTATAAAATTCTCTTTGGTTATATACACATTTTACACACCTCACAAGTAATCACTCAACACTAGGACGAAAAGGTATAACTGAGAACGCTCGTACCCGATTTGGAAAGTACTCCTTCTATAGGCTTCACAAGTAATCAAGCCTCCTCCTTTTTGACGGTTTTAATCCTTGTAGGTATCGAGAGGACTTTTTAAAGGGTAGGTTATGGCTGGGGTAGGTGTGTTTTATTTGAAAGTGGCTAAAAATAGTAAAATCTCGGCTTTTCTTTTGAAAAATTTATTCTCTTGTGACTTAATTAAAACTAGTTATTTATAAGCAATATTATTTTGGCTTAATTATTCCATGTAGTAGTTTTTTTAGATAACTAAGTCACTTATTTTATAATATCCAAAAGTGTCGCATTTACTGAAAATAAAGTGTGCAAAAATAAAAAGGTAGGATTTTTAGGGTGATGGGTGGTTATTTTTGCAAAATGTTTTGCGGGTTTAAGAAACGGAAGGTTTTAAGGCTCAGCATGGTTTGTCTAGGGGAGTATTTTTAGGAAAAGCAGGGAAAAATAAAGGTTTTGGATGAAAACGGGTTTAGTCCTAATGCCTCTGTCATTTACTTACTTGGATTAGCGTCGATAAGGACTTGGGATTTATTGCTTTGGCAAGTTCTAAAGTTGTAAGAACCAAATGTGCTATTCACACAAGAAACGAAAATTTGAGCGATTAGTATATATGTGTATTTAAAGGCTCAAAACTCACTTTTTGTGGGAAAAGGGTTGTAGTGTAAAAACTTATATATAACCAAGTCAATTTTTACAAAGATTTGTTAGGCCCATTTATTTAATTTTCTTTAATTGGTTCTTTTTATCATGACTTTTTAGGTGTAAATTAATAAAAACGTCATTTTTAGAACTTATTTTCCCAACTAACCTAAGATAAGTAAAAGAAAGAAAATAAAGATTTTGAAAAAAGTTTGGGGTGTTTAGCGATTCCAAAACGAATTTTGTGTAAGTATTGTTTTAGGACAAGTGATTCAAGGTTTTAACCTCCCCCCCCCCCCCCACACACACACTTAAATTACATATTGTCCCTAATGTGTCCCAAAAAAGATTTATTTTGGTTGAATGCATAACAAGTGCGGAAAAATAACAAAATTTTACAATTACTGGGCACTGGACACGGGGGCGTGTTGGATGAACATGGCTCGTGCTCAAAATGCTAGTAACTGGGTTTTTAGAAAACTTACAGTGGAGTGAGCACAGGGCCGTGCCTGGTGAGCACGGCCCGTGTAACTTTTTGGAGAAAAACTTTTTGACATCAGTGGAGTGGGCACGGGGGCGTGTTGGGTGAACACGGCCCCGTGCTATTTCTCTGTTTTCAGTTAAAAATGCAGGTTTTTAACGTTTTGCTCCTAGTTTCCGGGCTTAGGGACCAGTATGCTTAGTGTGTCCAAGTCTCCCATGGTACCTGCGTTCTACAATACTGTTAGGATCGGAGGCTCTCATGATTGTGTTTGTTTGTAATAAATGAACAATTAATAAACATGGTTCATTGTAATATACAGCGGAAATGAACACAAACTTTGTAAACACAATCAAAGAAGAAAATAGTTTTGATAAACACATGCTTTTCATCAGTCGAAAGGTTACAAATCAAATCAAAAGATTTCAAAGCAAGCTTACAAACTAAACTCCCCCTCAGCCTGATACTCCAATGGTTGATTGCACACAAGATGAAAGGATTGGACTAGATGAGAAGAACTCACTCTGTCAAAATCAAATGTAACAGTACAGGGTACTGCTCCATTTATAGGCAAACCAAACCACTGAGGCATCTCAGCTGACGTCAGCATGAAAGCGACGTCTAACAGCCTAACAACCTTTAACCACTGATACATATAACTACTGCTAGCTAACCACTGACTACAATACACTTCATAAGAGAAGTCAAACATCTGTTCCAGCTTTCAACTGTTGTAGTCTAAGCACTGATGTCTGAATCATCAGTGCTTTCTTCAAAGGTGATCAGTCTTTGAGTGGACAGTACTTTGAGTCTTCAGCAGCACTTAGAGAACAGCAGTAGATAGAGCAACAGTGTTTAACCTTCAGCAGTCTTTAACTCTTCATCAGTTGTTAAGGGGCAGTAATTGTTGTATCTGATCAGTGCTTACAGTACATCAGATGTTAGGAATCACTTTCAAGGGGAAAGTCTAGTGCAAAACACTGTTTATTTTGGATCAGTTATTTCAGATCTGTTTTGGCTTTTTATCATCTGTTCTTTTGTAGGGTTCAATCCCAACAATCTCCCCCTAGAACAGATGATGCCAAAACTCTTCTTTATTGATGATCTTTATTCCTCAGCATCATTTCTCTTATATGACTTTTGAATGACAATTCAAAGTTCATAGAGACTGTGTTTTTAGGATCCCTTGAGAGATCTATATTCATCAGATTTTGGAGGTCAACTGCATTAAGACTATAAGCAGGCTCAATTTTGAGCTTCTCAATCTTACCATCTGACCTTAGCGGAGTCAATTCATGGGTGTCTTTATCTGACTTCCGTTTTAGAATTTCTGAGTCAGCTGATATTTGAGGATCCTGATTTATTTCTGAGGTAGATGTCTGAATCAGAGCAACAATGTTATAAGGCCATGCTCAAACCTCTGTTGATCCTCTTCAGAAATCAATCTTTGTCTTTTTCTCTTTAGCAGATGTTGAAGCAGGCTTTTGAGCAGATTGGGTCTGTTGAGCACTAACCTCTGTTAGATAAACAGATTTCCTTGATACTGATGCATTTGTCTTTCTAAGCTCTTCCAGCTTCTTGTAAGTCTCTACAATTCTAACCTTTGACCGTCTAACAACTTGTCTAACAGTGCCATAACTAAAATGTTTTGACCTGTTTTGATGAAAGTAGAGGTCATTGGTAGTGAAGACAATGGAAGTGGTGCAGGAATGTTTTCTTCATCAGATATAACATTAATGTTCTTTCTCCATTTTAAATATAAATATGATTATAGGAGATGATGATTGAACTAGATTTCTGGTGGGAGTGGATATATGATGGGTGATGGTAGGAAATTGAATGATCAGTGGTTGGTCTTTTAATATCAGCAGTGGTTTTGAGACCAACAATGGTATCCTTCATCTCCTTCTCTTTTATCCTAACTTGACTTTGAACGATCCTCATTTGTGTAACTTCATCATCTACTTGAATTTTCAGGGTTTCATCACCTCCCTTTTCCTTTTCTTTGACAGATGTTTCAGCAGAAGTTACTGAGAGATTTTCATCAGAGTCATTTTTCTCCCCCTTTTTGGCATCATCAACTCTTTCGAAGATTGGTGCAGGGGTAGTGTTAGGAATGAGAATTTTATTAATAGCTTTAAGCTTTTCCTGTGTGTCCTTATACCTGGCTTCAACTTCTTCTTTGAATGTCTGCATTTTTGAATCATGTAACTGATTAGCATGTTGATAATGTTGTTGAAGCAGAGGATACACTTGTTTCACAATTCTGGTGGTTTGAGCAGAGGATTGAGCAGTGTTTTGAGATTTTGCAGAGTGTAACATCTGCTGCAGCACATTTTTGATATCTCCCACTGATGTCTTAATCTTTGTAATTTTGTCCGTTAATTCCTTATATTTTAGCCCATTTCCTAACTTAATAGGAACATCTGAGCTCCTACCAGAGGTGGTAGTTGTATCTAGGGTATCATGAACATGTGATTTATCACTTGCTTCAACCTTAGATGCCCCTTTTTCTTGGTACTAGGGTCTTCTTTCCACAACAGAGGTCTCCTTAGTAATTCCAACAGTGGTTTTAACACCATCAGTGGATACCATGGTAGCCTTAGTAGAAATTGCCTTCAAGGGAGTCTTACTTATGAAACTACTGTCCAGAGAGAGACTAGTGGGTCTAACATCTGTAGTAGTTGCTCCACTTGAACTACCAACAAGAATTTCTTGAAATTCCTATGGTGTGACCTCCTCAGCTGTTTGTGAGTTAACCAATTGAATTGGTTCAGACATAGCTAATGTTGAGGTTGTATTCTCAGTAATGGGTTTGTGAGAAGAGCTATTTTGTATCTGACTTTCAATGGCAGCAAACAGTGGTATTATTGTTGGTGGAATTTGAGATGTGGGAAGTGATGTTGAAGAAGAATTTGTCCTGGGAGAAGGACTATTAAGTATACCCTCAAATGAGGATAATACTTCATTTTGAGGTGTCCCTGTGCTTACAACATGATCCTTTTGTGAGGATACATGAGGAGTTGTAGTTTTGGGTGGAGATCTTTCCAACTGTTGTGAGGAAGTAGCAACAGTGGTTTCTTGTGACATTTGTGTTGTCACAGGGTTAACTTCTGGGATCTCATCTTCCAGAAGGCCCTTTTTGGTTTTGGTGGGTTTTTCTGGATTTTGTTTTGGTTTTCTTTTTGGATTTTTCTGGTGTGGGTTTCAAGACACTGGTTGTAGTGCCCTGATCACCAGGAGCAGTGGGCTCAGTAGCAGGAGGTGAAGTTTGAACATTTTCTTCTGGTAAAACTTTCTCTACCCCCTCTACTTGTGTTTTAGAAACTTTTTCTTGAAGATATATACTCAAAAATCTTGGATGTATCAGAAAAACCTTTGAGTTTGATTTGGGAGCCATGATGTTAGATAGAAACTGTGTTGTGATTTTTGAAATTGACACAGTAATGATGATGACATAGCATTTTAAAAAGTGATCATGGCATCTGATGCACATAACTGTTGAATAACATCTGCCCATGTGTATCCTCTGTTGTAAATGAAAGACAGTTGTTAGGACAAACATTGTTGATAATATGGTCAGTGGGTGAGAACAGTGTTTGTTACCAACAGAGTATACATTTTGAGCAGTGGATAGATTTTTCTATTCAAACAGAATTTTAATGTTATCAGTGGATTAATCAGATTTTGAGGATTTATTGAAAAATTCAATTTTAAACTATTTTTAAGGTTAATTTTGGATTTTCTAAAAACATTTTTATGCTATTTACACATGGAACACAAGAAAACTTGCTTTAATCCATGTTTAGCACACCAATCAAAAGGACCAAGTTTTTCAAAAGTAGAGGAATCCAATTCTTAAGTTTGTACTTCTACCAACTGATCTTTAGAAAGGACATGTTAATATGAAATCAAACCTTTTTATAGCAATCCTTCACAGTGTGATGTCTGTTCTTATTTGAGCACAATAGATCTTGTCAATCATGCTTCTGGCATATGCTCAGTTCTTTGAGGAACCACCTTTTGTCAGAATTTTTTTTTTTTTTTTGTCAACAGTGGTTATGGGAATAGACATGAAGGTGAAGTGTTGTTTAGAATTTTATCCACTTTTATGGACTTCTATCAGCAGTGGTTAGATGCCAGGCAATGGTGGATATTTTGAGGGTAGTTTGGTCTGCAACTGTTGCTGTATTTCCAACAGCTGTTTTGTACATCCGCTGTTTTAAAGTATCTGCAAAATGGCATCCTCTGCAAGACATATTTTAGATGCATATTGTCAACATTAACAAATCAGCAGATCTTTCAGAGATTTACATTCAGGATTATAAACAATGGTTTGGTATCCCGGTGATGAAAACCTGTTATATTGACCACTCATTTTGTGTTTCAATCTTTTGAATAAAACATGAGTAGTCAAGCATTTTAAGGTCAGTTAGCAATCAATCTATTTTCTGTGATGAAAACTTGAGTTTGAAATGACCTTACCTATTTCACCATTTCTTTTTGAGCTATATTTTTTCAAAGAAAGTATCACCCTAAGAAAAAATATAAGGGTTATACAACCTGACAGGAGTTTGAGACTCTTACTATCTAAAACAAGTAAAAGTACAAAATACATCATTAAAAAAAATCAAGAATAATATATCATGTTTTATTGAAGAAAAACCTTTGTAAAAACAATAAAGGTTTTCTGAAAACAGCAACAAAAAGATCTGGTGTATCTTCAATAAAAACTAGTCATATGAACTTAATCACTTCATCCTCAAGTTTAGGTAAATGGTCAGTGGTTTGAAATACATTTTAATAACCACTGTTTGGGACCATTTCCCTATCAGTTGATTGCAAGTGTGAGGAATCAAATTCACAAGGGTTTTAAAAGTCCTTTGATGGAACTCATTACCATGTGATGATTTTGAAAATTTTGTCTAGTCCTCTGGTAAGTCTTAATTACTGATGATACCTTTGTTACCTGAACTTCCCTTAATTAATGAATGCACACAGTTGCTTGATAACCATTTTTAAACCATGTTTTGGATTCTTAAGTGTTTTATATTTATACTCGCTTCTTTTGACTTCAAAAGTTTTTGAGATAAACACACTTAAGAGGTTTTGTGATATTTCTTCTTCTCTTTTTGCCCTTTCCATTTATTAAGTTTTAAAATACTTACTGGAAGGTTCTAAGGGATGAATACTTTGACACCAGAATCATTTTATGGCAACGTTTTTAAGAAATTTGGTCATTTCTGCACATGCTTATGCCAAATTTCACATTACCCATGACCTGGACATTTTGACATGTTGATTTTCTTAATGTATTCTTAACATAATTGATTTTGGTCCTTTTGAAGGATCTCAACCTGTTTTTCAATACATAAGATCTAAATGACTAAAGCTTTAATTTCCCTCTTTTTGTGTAAACAAAAACACTAATGTTTTTATTAACATAGGTTTTGTTGACTCCAATGGTTGATTGCACACAAGATGAAAGGATTGGACTAGAGGAGAAGAACTCACTCTGTCAAAATCAAATGTAACAGTACAGGGTACTGCTCCATTTATAGGTAAACCAAACCACTGAGGGATCTCAGCTGACGTCACCATGAAAGCGACGTCTAACAGCCTAACAACCTTTAACCACTGATACATATAACTACTGCTAGCTAACCACTGACTACAACACACATCATAAGAGAAGTTAAACATCTGTTCCAGCTTTCAACTGTTGTAGTCTAAGCACTGATGTCTGAATCATCAGTGCTTTCTTCAAAGGTGATCAGTCTTTGAGTGGACAGTACTTTGAGTCTTCAGCACCACATAGAGAACAGCAGTAGATAGAGCAGCAGTGTTTAACCTTCAACAATCTTTAACTCTTCATCCGTTGTTAAGGGGAAGTAATTGTTGTATCTGATCAGTGCTTACAGTACATCAGATGTTAGGAATCACTTTCAAGGGGAAAGTCTAGTGCAAAACACTGTTTATTTTGGATCAGTTATTTCAGATTTGTTTTGGCTTTCTATCATCTGTTCTTTTGTAGGGTTCAATCCCAACAAATACTACCATAACATAATACAACAAAACCATCATAAAACCTACATTATGAGCGTTTAAGTTTAACCATCATCACATCATCCAAACATAAAAACTAAAATGCAGAAAATAAAAATTGTCTAGTGGAAAGTAAATTGTCTTAACGGGACGCAGCCCGAGGAAATATAAAATTGTTCAAAAGGGTGAGAGATTTAACCTACACGACTACCATTTCGCCTGCTACCACCGCCGCCTAGTCAGAATCCATGTCCTGTCCTTTGTCGTTGTCGTCCATGTCCTCCTCATCTTCGCCTCGAACCACCATATGATCCCGGATGTAGGCGATATCATTTTTCATAGAGATGATGTTGCGTTCCATGCCACCAATCAGGACGCTTGAGCTTTGGCCTAAGGTGTAGGCGTTCTTGGAGACTTGGAGGGTTTCCTGCATAATGTTATACAAATTCATAAGGTTAGGAAAATCAACTCCTCCTTGAGACGAGGACCCCGGGAACTGTCCGGGACGAGGATGGTTCGGGATATCTTCGATTGCCAAGATCATGTCCGGGTCGTTTGGATTCCAAGCACGACCACTTGTGTCTTTGAAGCGCATGGTACCGTCGGGGCAATCGATGATAAGATTCATGCTACGGCATACCGCGAGATCAACCTTTGTAGTACCAACACCATTGTTGAAAGACAATGGAGTTCGCTGAATGAAGTGCTTGAATAACTTGGCGATCAATCCTCCAAAGAAGATTCGCGTTTGGGTGTCCGCGGTGGCGTTAGCAGCCATGTTCCGTAGCAAGATCTGGGTGACGTCGAGGGGTTGGTGAGTTACGATGCAATAACGGCAAGTGAGCTCTCATAAATTCACCACCCCACCACTATTATCTCGTTGGCACAAAGAACCACTAAGGACCCGATGAATGTAGCGGATGAGCGTGTCCCTTATTTTAGTGCTCTTTATAGAGCTTGGGTTGTAGTGGCCCTCTCCTATCAATGCCCATGCAGCTTGGCGGAGGTTTTCCGGTAGTTCGCTAATGGCTTCGGTAAACTTTGGTTCAGCCGCATCCTCCTCGGTATATAAGCCGATGTTTATACGGAATTGGGCAACCGAGATTCTATACCATTCTGTTCCACACCTAAACTCCACAACATCGGAATCAAACAAATCCGGATCGGTCCTTTTGAACTTGAGCATGCTTAAGAACTCCATATTGTATTGATGTATGGACCGGAGTCGGGTTTCCAGAAAGATTCGCAGTGGACCAGTCACAAGTGCATTGTATCTCTCCATTTGTCCAACCGTCTCGAGCGTGTCGTAACAAACCTGCCTCAGGGACTCTTCATGTCGCGCTTGCAAGGTTTCGAACCGTGTTTGGTACTCCAATTCAGAGATTTTGAACCTCAGGAACTTGTGTGGTGCCATCCTGCAAGAAAGAACCAGAAAGACGGTTGATACGTTTAAAAAATATGTAAAAATATGATATCAGATGGTCTGGACACGGCCCCGTGTCTGTCTGAAACGACCCCATGTCTGAGGTTTTAGGTTAGGCACGACCCCTTGTCGAACAGTCTGTTTCTCCAAAAATCAAGGTTTTCGAACCGGCTTCGAAAAATTCAAAATTTTTGGTTCATCAGTAGTGGTCTACCCCGAATAACAAACCCTGATATTCATTTTTACATAAAACACCCATTTACCCTTCCGATTTTAAGATTTTCTGTCAAGAACAAGGTTTTGGTTGAAACAGTGTGAATAATTCGATTTCCTCAACAATGCTCAGATATTTATTTACATAAACACTAATGCTAACTACTACTAACAAGATCTAAACAAAAATTCGAGATTGGCACGGGTCTAGTTCAAGAACCATAGATTAAACCCGAATTTTTGGTGTTAAACTACATGCAAATCGTTACACTAACTATCATGACGTTAGAATCATACCTTGTAGTTGGATTGGAGTGATCGAGCGTTGAAAACCGTCGGAAAATTGGCAGGAACCACTGTCACAGAGAAACGGGTCGTGTTGTGTTTGAAAAAGTGAAGACTGGGGGTTTTATATCCCAACAGTCAATCGGCCACGACCCTGTGCTGATGCAGTACGACCTCGTGTCGTGTTCTATTATTTTTATTGTATCTGAGTGTTTGGGCACGAGGGCGTGTCAGGTGGGCACGACCCCGTGTTCAGACTGCCAGTAACCTTATTTTTTTATTCGTGCACGTGTGTGTGACCGTTTTTCTTTGGTTCCTTTGGTACTTACCTGTTTTTCATCAAGTCTTCATGGATGATGCTTTCCAGTTGTTCCTACAAGATGATTAAAAAGAAAAAAATATGCAAAAATTAAAAAAAGCATTTGATTGCTTTACCGATCATGTGTCCACTTCTTGAAGATCCATTTCAATTTCCTCATCCTCAACGAAGCCTTGATAGAGTTTAAGCCTTTGTCCGTTTACCATGAAGGGTTCATCATTTGGAGGTTTAATTTCTACCGCTCCATGTGGAAAGATTTGGGTGATGGAAAAAGGTCTCGTCCACCTTGACTTAAGCTTACTCGGAAATAATCTAAGCGTTGAATTAAACAATAGCACTTGATCCCCCTCCCGAAATTCTTTAGGTTTGCTTATTTTATCATGTATATTTTTCATGCGTTCCTTATTAATTTCGGAATTAGAATATGTTTGGTTTCTTAATTCATCTAGTTCGTTTAATTGATAAAATCGATTTTTACCGACAAGTTCTTGGTCTACTTTTACTTTTTTTAACGCCCAATAGGCCTTGTGAACAATTTCTACCGAGAGGTGACAAGTTTTCCCATAGACGAGCTTATATGGGGTGGTGCCTATTGGTGTTTTGTAGGCGATTTGGAATGCCCATAAAGTGTCATCTAATTTATCCGCCCAATCTTTCATGTTTTGACCTACGGTTTTCTCTAGAATTCTTTTTAGCCCTCGATTTATTACTTCGGCTTGACCGTGGTTTGAGGATGGTAGGCGATTGAAAAACGGTGATAGACCCCATATTTTGTTAAAATTTTGTATAATTGATGATTGCGAAAATGGGTCCCTCTATCACTAATTAGTGCATTTGGTACACCAAAACGAGAAAATAGTCGTTTTAAGAATCTTATCAGCACTCTACCACCGTTGGTTGGAAGTGCTTCGGCCTCGGCCCATTTGGACATGTAATCAACTGCTACAAGAATGTATTTATTACCTTTTGACGGTGGGAAAGGTCCCATAAAATCGATACCCCAAACATCAAAAATTTCACAAAGAAGAATGCCTTTTTCGGGCATTTCATTTCTTGTAGAGATATTACATGTTCGTTGGCATACATCACAAGTTTTGATGAAATTGTATGCATCCTTATGGATGGTTGGCCAATAAAATCCTGAATCGAGTACCTTTATTGCGGTGCTTGCGACTCCATGCCTCCATACGATCCTTCGTGACAATGGCGAAGAATTTGTCTTACTTCTTGACCATGGACGCATCTTCGAATAAGTTGATCGGCACATATTTTTAAAAGATATGGGTCTTCCCAAAAGTAGTGTTTTACATCGGCAAAGAATTTTGTTCTTTGTTGATGTGACCAACCTTTGACTAAAATGCCACTAGCAAGGTTGTTAGCATAGTCGGCGTGCCACGGTGCTTCTTGGTATTCAACCTTTTCCAAAGATTCGATAAGGAACTTTTCGTTGATGAGCTCTTCTCGAGTCGACTCCAAATCGGGATCTTCTAAGCGTGACAAATGGTTGGCGGTAGTATTTTTGGCTCCTCGTTTATCTTTTATTTCAATGCTGAATTCTTGGAGGAGAAGAATCCACCAGATCAAACGTGGTTTGGCATCTTGTTTTTTGAAGAGGTATCGAATAGCGGCGTGGTCCGTATAGACTATTGTTTTAGAAAGAACAAGATAGGAACGGAATTTATCAAAAGTAAATACTACGGCTAGTAACTCTTTTTCGGTTATTGTATAGTTTTCTTGAGCATCGTTAAGAGTTTTACTTGCATAGTATATTGGGTGAAAGTGTTTTTCTATTCGTTGTCCTAAGACGGCTCCAACTCCAAAGTCACTTGCATCGCACATGATTTCAAAAGCTAATTTCCAATCGGGTGCTATCATGATTGGTGCATTGACGAACATTTCTTTTAAAGACAAATGGTGCGTCTTTTTCAAGTAATTTTGTTAGAAGTCTAGAGATTTTCAAAAAGTCTTTGATAAATCTCCTATAAAATCCGGCATGTCCTAGGAAGCTTCGAATGGCTCGGACGGAGGAAGGTGGAGGTAATCGGGAAATAGTGTCTATTTTGGCCCGATCTACTTCCATTCCTTCGTTTGAGATCTTATGACCTAGTACTATTCCCCCCGTTACCATGAAATGAAAATTTTCCCAATTAAGGGCGAGGTTAGTTTCTTCACATCGGGATAGCATTCATTCAAGGTTATCGAGGCATTGGTCAAATGTATCTCCAAAGATAGAAAAAACATCCATGAAAACTTCCATAGTTTTTTCTATCATATCGTGGAAGATGGCCACCATGCAATGTTGAAACGTAGTGGGGGTATTGCATAGACCAAAAGGCATGCGTCGATAAGCAAAAGTTCCATAGGGACATGTAAAAGTTGTTTTTTCTTAGTCCTCTGGTGCTATTGGAATTTGAAAATAACCGGAGAAACCATCGAGAAAACAATAAAATTTATGACCGGATAGTCTTTCTAACATTTGGTCGATGAATAGTAAAGGAAATTGGTCTTTCCTTGTTGCTTCATTTAACTTACGATAGTCGATACAAACCCTCTATACGGTGACGGTTCTCATTGGTATTAGTTCATTTTTATCATTTGTTATTACCGTCATACCTCCTTTATTTGGGACTACTTGGATGGGGCTTACCCATGGACTATCAGAAATGGGATAGATAAGTCTGGCGTCAAGTAGCTTGATGACTTCATTTTTAATCACTTCTTGTACGTTTGGATTTACCCTACGTTGTGGTTGTATTACCGTTTTATAGTCATATTCCATCAAAATTTTGAGGGTGCACATGGATGGGTTGATGCCTTTGATATCCATGAGCCTCCATGCGATTGCATTTTTATGTTTTTTCAAAAGCTTTTTTAATTTTTCTTTTTCAAAAAGTGTTAGTTTAGAAGAAATGATGACGGGGAGCTTACCATGCTCGTCTAAAAATGTGTATTCTAGTCCTTTAGGTAGTTCCTTAAGTTCAAGTGTTGGTGGGTCTTCAAGAGACCACTTATTTTCTTCTTTATTAATGTCGATGGACGAAAAGGTTTGTTCTATGGAAACTTCCTCTTCGACGAATTCTGCTTCTTCCTCCGTATCGGGTGGTTCCGCTTCATCTTCGATTAGTGGGTCGTCATCGTGAATTGGATATTTCATTGATTAGTCAAAATTGACGTACCTTTTGTCGGCCCCGAATCGAAGTGGGAGGTTGTTTTGCTTCCGTTGGATCAAGGCTTGATGGGATTTTAAAAATGGTTGTCCCAACACGAGGGGGGCATCATCTCAGATGATAAAGTCGATTGGGACTACCTCTTGGCTTGTTTGAATTAAGACATTTTCGACCATTCCCATGGTATTAATCATTTTGCGATTTGAGAGAAAAATAGGAATTTTTAGAGGAGAAAAATCACTAGTACTCATTTTTTCTAAAATATAGTTTGGCATTATGTTAATGCAAAGTTCTTTATCAATTAGCACATTACTAACAAAGATGCTTTGAAAAAAACATGGTACCGGTTTTATGTTCATTTCATGATATTTATCTTTTATTAGCGAAGTTTGATCATTTGTTAACATGATGCTTACTAATTCTTCGATTTTAGTAGAAGTGCTCAACTCTTTTAAAAACTTAGCATGTGAAGAAACCAAACAATGATTTTCAAAAGAAGGTTGTAAAACGTGAATTTCCGGAAAAGTTTGATCTATTTTAGAATCATTAGTTTTAAACTTACCTTCTGGTTGAGTTGGTTCATGCGAGAGTTTTTCATTTTGTTCTTCTATTTTTACCTCTTCGATTATTACCTCTTTAGTACAAATTGCCTCATCTTTTTCACGATATCTCTTAAGTAAGAGTTCTAGATTTTTGAGACCTTGTATGAGTATTTCGGCTTAGGGATTTGTCACACCTCGTAAAAATCATGTCCAATATAGTATCAACACGTGTCATGGACTTTAAACGTATAACGGATTGATTATGAGGGACTAAAGTTGACAAACAAAGAAAGTTTATGTATATAAGGATACAAAGTGTCAACATTTGATAATTTTTCCTTTTAACAACCCTACATGATGTTTATACCCTAAAAAGAATGTATCATGAAGCGTGTGAAACCGTTTGTAGAAGAAAGTGAAAGTTTACAAGACGCGAGGGTTAAATGTGTCAACATGTTTAAGTTATACCTCTGAGTGACCTTTTAGCGAACCCGGAGCCTTTTAACGATTAATTATGCTCCCGAGAATAAGTGGTAAAAATTTCACAAGGTTTCGATATCGTATGAGAAAGATACACTAACTTTCGTAATTAAGGGGTTAAAAGCGTCAACGAGGCAAAACTTGTGTTTTCGGTTATCGTTTAACGAAACCGGACCTAATGATGATTGGTTATATCTCATGGATCATAGAAATATAAATTTCATGGGTTAAAAGTGCTTAAAATGGAAGAAATCACGCTTTAGAAGGTCTAGGGGGTGAAAGTGTCATTTATAAAACATGTTTGGCTGATAAGCTTGTTGCTGGCGCTACGCCACCACCTAGGCACATCTCTGTGGCGCGACCCCATGGACTGCCAGTTCAGCAAAAGTCTTATTAACGTGGCAGCTTGCATGTGTGCTCTATTCCACGAGTTTGCCACCCTCTAGCTCCTTGAAACACGTCCCTTAACACTTGTATTCATCCCTGGAGTTGCCCTAACACTTGTATCCATCTCCATGAACTTCCTTGGCTATAAATAGAGCCTTTCTTGCAACCTTGTGAACTCACATTTGAGCACTTCACTTGAAAAGCTTCCAAACACTTGTTCTGGAGATTCCTGGAGCTCAAGACCACTCCCTAAGCATCCTTAGTCATGCATAGGACTTCAGTAAGTGTCTTTAACCTTTCTTAATTCAGTTTTAATTAGTTTAATGGCCCAAAGTCAAACCGTCGTAATTAAGGTTTGACTTAGTGATTAATCACTAATGGTCCAGTCAATTCTCGAATTAAAAGTAGCTTTGAGTTGGTAATTATGTGGGTAATAAACCCTTAAAAGGGCACCATCTGATTCCCACTCTAACTAGGTCAATTGTCGGGTCAAACATGATTATAAAAAGTCAACAGAAAGCTCATTTTCGCATAAACAGATAATTAACAATGTAGAAGCTATGGAACCTGTTTTATCACTCATATAACTTGGTAATTAATGTAAGAACATGTCTAAGCATGTTCAACCCGACAATTTTCTGTTTAAGCTCGGTTCGGAACCGAAAGTCGCAAAAGTAGACTTTTGTTTTGACTTTTAGTTCTAACCCAATGTAGCATATTTTAGGATTGCCTTAGAGCTCTATTAGGACCAGGTTATTGATTAGTGTAACCCTCTGAGGTTATACAACTTGGTTCATTAGTTATCCGATTCATATGCATGTTTCCGTTATATGCCTAAATGTTGACCATAATGCCCATTTGGCCTTAAAACAAGAATTTTGAAAATGTGAGAGAACAATAATCTTTATTACTGATTTATAAACATGCCCTAAATTTTCACATCAGTTGGAGGTCTAGATTAAGAGTTATGCTCAATCTTTGACTTTTAGTTCTAACCCAATGTAGCATATTTTAGGATTGCCTTAGAGCTCTATTAGGACCAGGTTATTGATTAGTGTAACCCTCTGAGGTTATACAACTTGGTTCATTAGTTATCCGATTCATATGCATGTTTCCGTTATATGCCTAAATGTTGACCATAATGCCCATTTGGCCTTAAAACAAGAATTTTGAAAATGTGAGAGAACAATAATCTTTATTACTGATTTATAAACATGCCCTAAATTTTCACATCAGTTGGAGGTCTAGATTTAATTAATAACAAGCTAATGCATTAGTTTATTAATTAAACGACGTAATTAGCATATAGCCTATCTAAACCCAATTTTTGATACCAAAATTTTTACCCACTGATGTAAAATAATATTTTGGGATTTTTGAAGATTTTTATTTATTTTTAGGCTGAGCATAACATAGAGTTATACATTTGATTCGGTAATTATCGGTTTTGCCCTTTTGGCCTATAAAATGAGTTTTACATATTAATTTGATACCAAACCTTTTGCTATTGATTTTATATAATAAATAAAATATTTTGAGTCTTCTGGAATAATAAAAATATCAGCTTTTCTTATAAAACCTGGAAATCGCTTAAAATCGCCTTTTTACGCGTTTTAAACGCATAGTATGTATTAAAACTATTTTAAATATATAAGACTTGACACCTACTGATATTTTTAGTAAATTTTTATATTTTAATAGTAAGCAAAAGTTTTAAACTCAGATTTCCAGTTTTGACCTTTTAAGCTTATGTGAAATTACCAAAATGCCCCTACGGTGCATAGTTTAGTTATAAAAGGTAAATTTCACCTATATACCATACCCTACTGTTATGACTTATAAAAATAAGTATTTTTACTAAATATATCAGACCTGAAACTCAGATTTATATTTAAACTCTTTTATAAGCTTTAAAATGACCAAAATGCCCCTACGGGGCATAGTTTGAATTTAAATCCATTTTGGGCATAATGGAAGGTATCCTACTGATATCACAACATATTTAAGGCATATTAACTTAGGAAACCTGTTCATGAATCATTCGGTTACCCGTAACGCATTATTCGCGTTCGGTGCGGTTTATGTGACTAGTTTGCATAAATTAGCTGAAACGGGTCAAACCTTATCATTTCTATCTCAAAATCCAGAATGTGTTTAGTTTACCTATACTAAACAAGTATACAAGCTTGTTGGGTCTAAACCACATTCTAATCCGGTCTTCGCATAATCATGCGTTTTGAACCGTATCTTCTTTTTAAAACTAACCGGTCTAAGTTTAGGCTTAATTAAAGACCCGCTAGGAATCTAATAGGTTATTAAAAAGAGTTAAATGCTTGGTTGGTCCCTGTGGTTTGCAAAAATTTCAGACTTGGTCCTAGTGGTTTACTAATTACACGCGTGATCCCAAAACTTGTCAAAAATGCACTCGGTTGGTCCCCAGCCCTAACCTCAGTTAAATTTCTCAGTTAACTATGTGTGAAATGACTATATTACCCTTAGAACAATTAAAAGAAATAAAAATATATAAAACAATATATCTCCTGCCTCCTTCTTCTTCTACCCTAAACCACCACCACCATCTCTCCTGCACCACCACCGAACACCCACCACCATCTCACCTTCACCACCACTGAACACCCACCACCACCACCTTCCCTCCTCCACCACTGAACACTCCCCTTGACCACCAATACGTCATCCATCGTAAGATTCATAACCCCCAAATCAACAATTAAACCCTGCTCAAAGTCTCCGAGCTCACATCCCTCTTTCAAATCAACCCAATCAACCTTTTATCTGCCAAATCAATTGATATTTCCCAACCTGTTCTTGCATCGACAGTCTTCGCAAATCTGTAACAACCCATCACAAAACAAGACCTTCTGATACGTTATCCAACATCGCGGATGCTGTGTATGGTGGATCGGGGAACAATCGGCTCCACCGGCTCCACAGGCCCAATCGATGGCGGATTGAAGGGCGGAATCTTCAGTGTTGTTCTTGGCTACACACCAGAGGTTGAGTGAAATGCCGTCGGATTGTTGTTGTTAGTGGAGAGTGGTGGCGGTGGAGAGAGGGAGTGCGGCGGAGGAGGGTGAGAAGCTATGGAGACATTGTTGAAGTGGAGATTTACAGGTGTGAGGTGTGGGGTTAGGGTTTTTGTGAGGGTGGGAGATGATGATGGTGATGAAGATGATGCAGTGGGTTTTGTTAATAAGCAAGGGTATTTTGGTCATTTAACATGGACTTAACTGAAAATTTTAACTGATTTTAGGGCTGGGGACCAACCGAGTGCATTTTTGACAAGTTTTGGGACCACGCGTGTAATTAGTAAACCAATAGGACCAAGTCTGCAATTTTTGAAAACCACAGGGACCAACCAAGCATTTAACTCTATTAAAAACCTTCGTTCCAGATTTAGGAGCCCAGTAAAAGCTATCTGTACTTGCTGATTTGATATACGGCTGGGATTGAATTTATATTTAGCTCAGGTAAATACTTTTAACTTATTTTCCCTATACGGGCTTGGGGTACGGTATATAAAATACCGCTTGGTCGGGCATTGAATTTTTAATCGTATGAATGTTACTTTATTGAAATGACCCGTTTAAATTGTTTTGTTTGCTTAAAACCTTTGGGGGGGTTAATGACGATGTCCCGGATATCCTTGGCATCATTTTAAGAAATGGCCACGACCTATGCACGGGGTGTAGGCGTACACCCGACAGTGCATATATAAATAATAATCTATAACCGCCGGTTTCGGGAATAACTCGCCGCGGGACTATATCATGTGGTGTGTCTAATAATCTTTAACCCGGTGTCAATCTAGGCTCCTGAACGTATAAGAAACATGTAATTCTTGTGACACCTGTGTCACTTCAACCATCAAACAAATACCAAACCAATGAAATATTATATTTCATACTTGGGATTTGTAAAAATATGTGTATCGTTTGCACATATCAATTCTTGTTCGATTTCAAGCCTTAAATCGCTTTCTGGAAGGTTATACGCGCACTGATGCGTAAATATAACCAGTTTAATGCAACGAACACTCCGGAATAGTAAAATAGGCTTAACATACCTTAAATAACCTTCACATAACTTATAAATAAGTTTTGGATGGTTTGTGTAACACCCCAAAACCCGAATATTTATATTCGTTAAATGTTATGATATGGTACCTCAAGAAATAAATGACTAGGTTATTTAACCTAGTTATGAGTATGGTAGAAACAACTAAAGGATGAGAGTTGTGGCAATTATAATGAGTGGCAAACTTGAGGGACTAAAATGGGATAAATGGAAGTTGAATTTATAAAAAAATAATACACTCATACACACACACGATGGTGTGTTCGAGAAGAGCCAGGAGCTCCATGGAAGCTCACAAACCCTAACCATGAAGATCACCAAATTGAAGGGTTAATTGTAGCTCAAATTCAAGAAGAAACATAGATTAATGATCACCTTCACAAGGGGATCGCAAGGTATGTCTTAAAAGTTAGATTAGTGATTATGCACGAAGTGGGTTATGTTGTAAATCATGAATTTGTATAAAATTGAGTATGAGTATGTGTTAGAATCATCATTTGGAACATGGGTTATGAATGGTTTGGGTTAATTTGATGTTTATAGGTGAAACCCGTTGGTTATGGTGATGATGATGATTTGAATGATCACCCATGTCCAATTCTTGCTAAATATTGATGTATTTTGATTTGTATGATGGATTCTTGTTAGAGGAATTGAAAGAAATGTGATACTAGTATGTTTGATGTTTATGCATGTATGATTCATGTTGATTAGAAGGAGGAAATTGATGAATTATGTATGAGATTAGAAGAATATGCATGAACTAGTTGTACACTATGCTTAGGAGGTAGTACACACATCAAAAGCATGAAGAAATTATGAAGAACTTAAGATTAGATCACTTGTAAGTGATTAGCAAAATAGTTATGAAATGGGTTTTGATGATATGATGAAAATGAAAATATGTTTATATTATTGATGTTTGAAATCGTTTATGTGTGTGAATGTTTAAAGAATTGGATAAGAAATGATGGATTAGCATGTTTTAAGGTTAAATGATAAACTTAATACAAGATCCGTATGATGAAAAGGTTTTGATGAATGATGAATAAGCTAACTATCTTGAGAATGATATATGATAGTTGATGCTTAATAAGCGACATGGAAGCTTGGGAAAGAAGCGGGTCAAACGGGACTAATGCGCACGGGAAGCATATTCGGACTCTAGGTAAGTTAAGCTTACACCCTCCTTATATAATACCTATTCAATGTATAAATTATGAATATGACAAGTTTATATATAAGGTACGATGTTCCGATAAGTATTGATATGGGTCGGAACATGGGTCTATGGTAAGAACTGTGCTTGATGGTTAAAATGGGGTAAAGGGGTATCATGGTAATTTTGATTACGAGTTAACGAAAGGATTTGCGTTGCTATTAATTAGCAACTTAGTTAATGAAGTATTTAAACGGGTCATAGCTTTGACCCGAGCCATGTATGTGTGATTAGAGTCATAGTTAAATCGTGGGATTTGGTTAAATATGTGTTGAAGTTCTTCATCGTAAATGATGGGGCTAAAGTTGACTAAAACGCCCTTGGTGGGTATATCGGGCAAACGACCTTTAAAAGATGTTTAGAAACAAGTTAAATGATCAAGTGAATAAATAGGATAAGTATGGAAGCGAAAAGTATGTTTTTGAGAATCAAATGCATTGAAATACGCAAATACCCTTAACGGGTCAAAGTAAACTTTTGAGAGAAAATGAGTTTAGAGAATGCAAGACATCCGACAATTTAATCTTTTATGATAGACGTCATTGATATCATTAGGTTTATAAGAAGTTATGGTCAAACAAACAAGTTATATGGATAAATGCATGAACGGGTCAAAATATGGTAAAAGGGTAATAAGCCGAAGGCTTAAAAGTCATAAATTTCGGTAGTCCAAATATTGGATTTTTACTCCATGTGATGGAGAATTAAATTACGGATGCGTAGGAAAAAGAATCAGGTAAAACGGATAAAAAACGAGAAAGTTATGCTCGTTTCCGTAAAACTGAGCTATGCTGGGAATATGCAGCACCAGCTGCGAACTTTCTGATCATATTAGGTGGTGGCGCTACGCGACGGCGAAGGCTTTCAGCCGTCGCGCGACGCCACGGACTCCAGGTTTTAGAAAAATTTATATTTTATTAATATATGCAATGCAAACCCGTCTGGACCGTCTTTAAACGCGTATAAACTAAGAATGACTAATTTATTCCTTGTTTTAGGGTGTGTAGATACGTATGAAGGTATGTATGTATGTATGTATGTGTGTGTGTGTGTGTGTGTGTGTGTGTGTGTATGTATGTATGTATGTATGTATGTATGTATGTATGTATGTATGTATGTATGTATGTATGTATGTATGTATGAATATATGTTGTATGTATGAATGAAAGTATGTTTGGATGTATGCAAGTAGGTATATATACGAGCGTATGCACGTATGTAGGCATACGTGAAGATATGAATGTATGTATGAATGTATGTATGTAGGTGTGTATGTAGGTAGTATGTATATGTACGCAAGTGAGTATGTACGAATGTATGCAAGTATGTAGGATTGTGTGAAGTCATGTAATAGGTATGTATGTATGTAGGCATGTATGTATGTAGGTAGGTATGCACGTATCTAGGCACGTACGTATATATGTAGGTACGTATGCATGTAAGTAGTTATGTGTGAATGTATGCATATATATAAGTGTGTATGAAAATATGCACGAATGTAATCATTGAAATTGAGTATTGACAATAATAATAGCGTGCCTGGTAAATGAAGTGTAATGCAGGAATAGCAAAGAAGTCTCACCGCGGATTGTATGATCAGATGGGAAGCTGGGATGTAAAGAGTTAACGGAATGAAAAGTAAACGCGAATAAATCTTGTATGTTTATAATGCGTACTAATGTTATGAAATTTATGTGGTGAGCGCAGGTAGTACGAGTCACGAGGAATCATCAAGTAATAGAGATCGAGGACCGAGTCACATGAAGGATTGTACGGGGCTGTCTGAGAATGTAATATAGTAAACATAAATTATGTTTTTACTTAGTAAATGAGCTGTTGGATGATGTTATGTGAAAGATTTATGTTTAAAATGAATTTTAATGTATGTCAAGGTAATTATAATGAAAGAAATTTTATGACACGAATTTCCGCTGCGACTTTTGTCAAGTACGTGTTAGGGTCTTACAAGTTGGTATCAGAGCCCTGGTTTGAGTGAATCAAGTATGGGAAGATAAATGCTTGAACTCAAACCTGTGTGCTCTTGTGATAAGGAACCCGTACAATCCATGACTCGATCAAGATCTAAAGGTAGAAATGGAATGAAAGCGTGTATGTATGCATTCATATAAAGAAACTAACGGTTATACTATGTGTAAGGTAAGCATAATTGCTTGGAAAGGACGATCCGTGAATGCGGTCTAGGACCGGCGTCAAGGCAAGTGATAAGATAAATGGACCCCAGGTACATAAATTTAACGTGTGGGCGTATGAAGTGGTATAATTAAGTGAGTGAAAGAAAATTTTAAATGAAATATAATAGTGATATGGCAATGAAGTTTTGAAAAAACAATAATACACATGCTGAAACTTAATTCTTCGGACATAAGGTGGTGATTACACGAAGAGACGAAACTAGTATGTGGATTGTGTAGTTGGCCAGTACACAAGAGACATATGACAATCGTGAGACCGTGATAATTGTTACAGGTATGTCCGTTAGAATTAGGTAGTAAGTGGACGTGGGGGTGAAGAGAAACGTAAGGCTTTCAGGAATGAAAGTATGAATGATATGTTAGAATCCGCGAGACGGATTCGAAGCTTGAAAGTAATGAAGTATGAATGACCTGTTTGAATCCGCGAGACGGATTCAAGGAATGAGAGGCATGAATGGAACGTTTTAATCCGCAAGACGGATTCAAGGAATGAAATGCAGAAATGATAAGTCCGAATCCGCAAGACGGATTCAGTACATGTAAGGAATGAAAGATGTGAATGATATGTTTGAGTCCGTGAGATGGATTCAAATCATAGAAGGAAGAAAATGTATGAATGGTATGTTTGGAACCGCTAGACGGATTCGAAACATAGAAGTAATGAAAGGTATGGATGTTACGTTTGAATCCGCGGGATGGATTTAAAATATAAAAAGGATAAAATTAGTCCACATCAGAATGTGTCGATAGTTTGACCGTGGTTGTGTCAAATGAGTCATATGGGTAAATGTAAAGTAAATAAACAAAAGAATGATCGTAATGGGCATGCAAACCTAAGTTGTAAAATGAAAGAAGGAAGTTTTGAACCAGTTATGTGTTAAATGTGTTAGTAATCGACTCTTAGGAGTCATAATGAATGACGGGCTACGACCTGGAAGATGGTTTAAGTATGAACGAGAAGGGTAAGTTTTAACGAAAAATGCTGAAATGATGTAATGAATGTCTTTACAAGTAATCATGAATGGAAGGAAGTACGAATGTGTACCTCGATGCATCTACGATAAATAAGAGATGCCGTTTTGACGTTGCAAAGTCAAACTGCAACAAGTGGCGAAATGACCAATAGAATGAAAGAAATGCATGTGATGAATGAAATGTGTGACACGTTATAGCGTGCACGTAAGGAATTGTAGGAGAATTATAGGTGAGTAAACACCTAATAGGATGAATGTTTGAATGAAGTGTGCTAACCGCTAAATTATTGATAATAATGTTAGAACTCTTGACACAATGAAACCAATTGAATTGATGGAAGGATGTGTACAAGTGGGGACACCATATGTGGATAAATGAAATCTAGCCTGGTACAGCTAGTGTTCGGGAAGAATGCAGATCGATCTAGATTATGGATCGTCAATTGATGATATGAGATGAGGTTAGTAAAAGTTTAACTTATGTTGGATAAGTATGAATTGGTAAATTGAAAACGCCCTACAAAATGAATGGAGGAATGAGTAGGGTATAGTATGAAATGTTTGATTCCTAATAGTTGACGTAAGAAGAGAAATATGCTATTAAGAACTAGATCTTAAAAGTTGAGCGAAAATTTCGTATGAAGAACCTGCATGATACGCTTGCTTAGGCAAATTAAGTAATGCACAAATTGAGAAGAATAGTAATGTAGAATGAATAAGATGATTTGAAAGTAACGAAAGGGTAAGCATGGTACAAATAACTATAGAAATGTAGAACGACGTTAACTATGGAGTTAAGCACGTAGGTGTGACTATGAAATAGTAGTTTTGTTGTGATAACAAAACAAGAGTTAAATGTTATACGATGTGTCTATAGAATGAAATCTTAAAGCATGAGGTGAAGGTATTAAATCTATTATAAACTGATCATATGAAGGTAAGCATTATTATAAGTTTAAATAAATATTTATATTGACCTGTTACTAACGGGTCGAGGAAATGAGAATGTTATGTGGAAGTATGCCATGGAAAGTATAGACTTGTTAAGAAGAAGTCAAGTGTATGAATAATTATGAAACGAGATAGGATGATTACTTATAATTATGATGTGACTATTAAGCCAATCATAAATGTGTGTGTGTAAGAGGAAATGAGAAAGGTTTCGGGGACGAAACCTTATTTAAGGGGGGTAGACTTGTAACACCCCAAAACCCGAATATTTATATTCGTTAAATGTTATGATATGGTACCTCAAGAAATAAATGACTAGGTTATTTAACCTAGTTATGAGTATGGTAGAAACAACTAAAGGATGAGAGTTGTGGCAATTATAATGAGTGGCAAACTTGAGGGACTAAAATGGGATAAATGGAAGTTGAATTTATAAAAAAAAATAATACACTCATACACACACACGATGGTGTGTTCGAGAAGAGCCAGGAGCTCCATGGAAGCTCACAAACCCTAACCATGAAGATCACCAAATTGAAGGGTTAATTGTAGCTCAAATTCAAGAAGAAACATAGATTAATGATCACCTTCACAAGGGGATCGCAAAGTATGTCTTAAAAGTTAGATTGGTGATTATGCACGAAGTGGGTTATGTTGTAAATCATGAATTTGTATGAAATTGAGTATGAGTATGTGTTAGAATCATCATTTGGAACATGGGTTATGAATGGTTTGGATTAATTTGATGTTTATAGGTGAAACCCGTTGGTTATGGTGATGATGATGATTTGAATGATCACCCATGTCCAATTCTTGCTAAATATTGATGTATTTTGATTTGTATGATGGATTCTTGTTAGAGGAATTGAAAGAAATGTGATACTAGTATGTTTGATGTTTATGCATGTATGATTCATGTTGATTAGAAGGAGGAAATTGATGAATTATGTATGAGATTAGAAGGATATGCATGAACTAGTTGTACACTATGCTTAGGAGGTAGTACACACATCAAAAGCATGAAGAAATTATGAAGAACTTAAGATTAGATCACTTGTAAGTGATTAGCAAAATAGTTATGAAGTGGGTTTTGATGATATGATGAAAATGATAATATGTTTATATTATTGATGTTTGAAATCGTTTATGTGTGTGAATGTTTAAAGAATTGGATAAGAAATTATGGATTAGCATGTTTTAAGGTTAAATGATAAACTTAATACAAGATCCGTATGATGAAAAGGTTTTGATGAATGATGAATAAGCTAACTATCTTGAGAATGATATATGATAGTTGATGCTTAATAAGCGACATGGAAGCTTGGGAAAGAAGCGGGTCAAACGGGACTAATGCGCACAGGAAGCATATTCGGACGCTAGGTAAGTTAAGCTTACACCCTCCTTATATAATACCTATTCAATGTATAAATTATGAATATGACAAGTTTATATATAAGGTACGATGTTCCGATAAGTATTGATATGGGTCGGAACATGGGTCTATGGTAAGAACTGTGCTTGATGGTTAAAATGGGGTAAAGGGGTATCATGGTAATTTTGATTACGAGTTAACGAAAGGATTTGCGTTGCTATTAATTAGAAACTTAGTTAATGAAGTATTTAAATGGGTCATAGCTTTGACCCGAGCCATGTATGTGTGATTAGAGTCATAGTTAAATCGTGGGATTTGGTTAAATATGTGTTGAAGTTCTTCATCGTAAATGATGGGGCTAAAGTTGACTAAAACGCCTTGGTGGGTATATCGGGAAAACGACCTTTAAAAGATGTTTAGAAACAAGTTAAATGATCAAGTGAATAATTAGGATAAGTATGGAAGCGAAAAGTATGTTTTTGAGAATCAAATGCATTGAAATACGCAAATACTCTTAACGGGTCAAAGTAAGCTTTTGATTGAAAATGAGTTTAGAGAATGCAAGACATCCGAGAACTTAATCTTTTATGATAGACGTCATTGATATCATTAGGTTTATAAGAAGTTATGGTCAAACAAACAAGTTATATGGATAAATGCATGAACGGGTCAAAATATGGTAAAAGGGTAATAAGCCGAAGGCTTAAAAGTCATAAATTTCGGTAGTCCAAATAATGGATTTTTACTCCATGTGATGGAGAATTAAATTACGGACGCGTAGGAAAAAGAATCGGGTAAAACGGATCAAAAACGAGAAAGTTATGCTTATTTCCGTAAAACTGAGTTATGCTGGGAATATGCAACACCAGCTGCGAACTTTCTGATCATATTAGGTGGTGGCGCTACGCGACGGCGAAGGCTTTCAGCCGTCGCGCGACGCCACGGACTCCAGGTTTTAGAAAAATTTATATTTTATTAATATATGCAATCCAAACCCGTCTGGACCGTCTTTAAACGCGTATAAACTAAGAATGCACGAATGTAATCATTGAAATTGAGTATTGACAATAATAATAGTGTGCCTGGTAAATGAAGTGTAATGCAGGAATAGCAAAGAAGTCTCACCGCGGATTGTATGATCAGATGGAAAGCTGGGATGTAAAGAGTTAACGGAACGAAAAGTAAACGCGAATAAATCTTGTATGTTTATAATGCGTACTAATGTTATGAAATTTATGTGGTGAGCACAGGTAGTACGAGTTACGAGGAATCATCAAGTAATAGAGATCGAGGACCGAGTCACATGAAGGATTGTACGGGACTGTCTGAGAATGTAATATAGTTAACATAAATTATGTTTTTACTTAGTAAATGAGCTGTTGGATGATGTTATGTGAAAGAGTTATGTTTAAAATGAATTTTAAAGTATGTCAAGGTAATTATAATGAAAGAAATTTTATGACACGAATTTCCGCTGTGACTTTTGTCAAGTACGTGTTAGGGTCTTACAGTTTGGTGTGTTGAAATCAAGTTT
Organism: Helianthus tuberosus; assembly: GCA_030545235.1. Lineage (NCBI taxonomy): Eukaryota > Viridiplantae > Streptophyta > Magnoliopsida > Asterales > Asteraceae > Helianthus > Helianthus tuberosus. Next base: position 173,936,634 of record CM060424.1, on the reverse strand, counting down.
GTTCGATCGCAGGGATATTTGTGTCAAACTACGAAACTATACCGATTTGTATGGTAACGAACATTCTGGAACTTGATCATAAGTTAGACATACCCTAAATATCCTTTACATAGCTTAGAAATAGGCTTTGAGGGGTTCGGTATGTTAAAATAAACTTTATTGATCAATAAGGACTAAAAGCGTCAAAAAGTGCACAAGTTTGCATTTTTGCGCATATCTTACGTTCTGAATATATCCGGACATCCAAAAATTTATGTAAACATTAAAATATTTTATTTTAGTGTTTGGCATAAGAAAATTCCATTCGTCGCTTAATTTGGATCGTTTTTGCGTTCGTTACGACTTCCGTCGTAATTAACCAAACAACGCAGCCGTACGGCCAAACGAACCGACACCCGAGATATTTTTTAGCATGTTTTGAGTTCCCTATACTTTACCTTCATTTTAGAGCCTTGAAATGAGGTTAACGGGCCTTAAACATGTCGAAAATGAACTTAAACCATAACAAGGACCATTTCTGCAATTTCTGAAAGTTGTTTGCTGATCAGAAGGCCCAGGCGGCCCGCGTAAGCCCCCATTAAACCTTATGCGGCCCGTGTGAGACATCAGATGTGCAGAAACTGATTTCCAGCTATTTCCAGCTGTTTCCCAGGGTTTCAAATGGTTTTTGAAGCTCTTATGGGCTGGTTTTGGGTGCCCAAGGTATTACAAAACAGGGGGCACAAGTGTAAGGTTGAGATCAAAGCTCGGTTTTCGATAAACGATCTTAACGGGTCTCCAAACACTATATATACCCCATACCATTTCACTTCCTCCTCATTCAAATCTGATCTAAAATGCTCTAAGTTGAAGCCTTTGCTTCATACCTGAGCTACTTGGATCAAGATTTGCTTGCGAGGACCCTTTGTAAGTATTCCTTCGTTCTTTTATCGCTTTTCGAGTCCGAAAGTCAAACTGTGTTTGACTTTCTGCATTGACCAGTTTATGGTCAATGCGAAGTTCGTTTGAACTTCATAACGTGAGCGTAATCACGATGGTAATAGTCCCTAGTGACTATACCTACTGATTACCACGTTATCTAGGTGTAGTGACGAGTCGTAGTTTCGGCCAAAATGCGCATTCTTGCGTTTTTTGTAACCAAACTACTTTTAGGTATCAAAACCATTTGTTTTGATACCAAACCTGTTTTTAAACTTTGTTAAACATGTTTTAGACATGTTTAGCTCGTCACTTTTAGTTTATTGCTTATGTAGAGTCGTAAGTCAAGCGGTCTAAACAATCACTTAGACTTACGAACTAGACCCGTTTGGTCAATCTTTAGGATCCGACCAAGCACATTAGGTGACCATAGTTGTATAGGGAATAACCTTCCGAGGTTATACCTTATGGTCACTGCGTTTAGTTAGTCGTATGATAAGTAGTCTATATGCCTTAGGAAAATTACCAAAATACCCTTTTCATGCATAATTGATATTTAAGCATATGTAACCCAAACTTTTGTCATTTAACTAATTATGCAACATAATTAAGTATGTTAGGGCATATAATACTTGTCGTAGGACTAGTTAGATGGTCCGAACGCGTTTTACGCGAACGACACGTTAAAGTAGCATATGCTACCTAAACGGGTCGTAATGGGTCGTAAGCACTTAGGTTAGGTTTCCTTTTAGTATGTAGGCTTTGTTAAACCATATCACATGAGATCCCACACTCATTTGGTTTACGAGACCTCATCCCATCCAAATCCTCCGATTTAGGTCCGGTTTATTTATGTAGTTACCTATATTAGGTACCGTTTGATTTCCGGGACTCCTCTAGCTTGCTTGGTAGTTGTTCAAGACTTCTAAGCACTCTAATGTGAGTACATAGTCCCCTCTTTTACTGTTTTAAAATGTTTTGGGGTGAAGCATGTGTACCTATTTGTTATGTTCTTGTTTTCAAAAGTATAATTGATTATACATATTAGTACTTATCTGTTTACAAACTAAATGATTATTTATGGTTTAAACTCTAATTTTTCCAAATATTTTAAAATTAAATTGTTGGATAGTACTTATTTTATGTTCACCAGACCGGTTGGTAGTATGATATAGCGCTATAGGATTTGACACCACATTCCTGTTGTCATGGAATGTCTGAAACCAATTTATTTTTCTCCATCCAAATAGGGATTGCCTTTGTGGTATTTCTATAGTCTCAAAGGTGTATTTTAATGCACTAGGTCTGAATGAATTCTTAAATCACATTATTTTTGTATATTTAGTTATACTCCCAAAAGTATAATTTGATATGCTCTCATATGTGATAATGTACAAAACCAACATATATTTTGTTAATCATTAAAACATAGTTTAATATGTTATTTTCAAAACCAAAGCGTAGTTAATATGTTATTTTCAAACCAAAACATAGTTTAATATGTTATTTATAAATCCAAAGTATACTTTTTATATACTACTGAAAATTATTATTTTAACAACTAAAGTATATTTAATATACTATTTGTTTTACAATTGGGTTTTGGGTTAGTGTTTAGATAATGGGACGGGTGTAATATGATGAAAACATGGTAGATACGCCGCTGGTACTTCTTATATATAAGTGTTTTCATCACATTACATACCGTGGCGTTATTTAGTACACTTGGGTTAACGACATTGGAACTGAAATATATTTTAATATATTACTTATTCGACTTTCTTAAAACCAAAGTATATTTTTATATATGCTATAAACCTTTTTATCAAAATATTGTTTTTCAAACAATATATTCTATACAAACTCATTTTTTATTTAATTTCCTATGTATTAATATTTTATATCATCCGATTTGTTATAAATTTTAAGTATGATTTATAAAAGAAAACCTTTTACAAGGATCATGACTACTTTTGTTAAAACAACTTTTTCTAAACTTATAAGTCATGAATCCTAATAACAATAAAACCTATGTATCTCACAGGCATTTTTATGCTGACGTACCTATTTTTACACATGTTTCAGGTGATGTTATGTGATGATTGTTGATGCATGCTATACATAGGATGGACTCGTGCCTTAGCGACTTTAAAATTTGAAAGATAATAGTTGTATTTATCTGATTTGTAATAAAACAATGAGTTCATTAATTTAATAAAACGAAATTATTCATTCCATGGTTGTGAAACAATGATTCTGTTACAACACTCCCCGACATTTCCAACACGTTTTGTTGTTTTACGTGGTCGGGGTGTGACAATTCTTTTACAAGTTTATATATACATAATTATCCCAAGTTATAAAAAGTTTTGTGCCATGTGCATTCAAATCAATTTTCTAAAACATTTTCAAAATGAGTCAGTTAATTGTATTTACCAGTGTAAACTAAAGTATTTTTCCAAAAAGGCTAAGTGCAGGTACTAGACGGAATAGGCTGGCTACTCCTAGCATCAATAAAGAGTCTTGCAAGCTTAGATCTTAAAATCTGTTGAACAATTATCTTTTATTTGATCCGCCTGTGGATCCTTTACATTCCGTTTGTAATACTTTGATATTACTTTATATCGGTTTGTAATATTTTATCTTTTGCTTCCGCTATGCATTTAAATTGTGTTGTTTGACTATGATGATATCAACTACGTCACGATACTCCCCACCGGGCCCACTGGCAATACGTGGAAATTCGGGGTGTGACAGGAGTGATAGTTGGTGGTGTGTCATAAGTTTCAAATGGATTGGTATCCCAAAAGTTTGACTTTGGGAGCTCAAACCTTGGTTCTTCATACGTGGTGTCCGAAGAACTTGGTGGGTGTATGAGGTTGATGGTTTGAAAAGGTAACAATATTGTACCAAATGAGATTCTCCGCAATTGGTACAATAAGATTCCTCATAATCATCCTCAATATAGTAGGTGCAGTCTTCTGTGTAGTAATCCATTATTTTGGAAGATAGCCAAAAGAATAACGAGCCTCGAGATCAGAAACAGAAATTAAAAATTTAACAGAAGATTGACCACGGCCTCGTGCTGAACTGGCACGGCCCCTGGGCAGCTCTGTATCTAGGCGTTTAAAAAGGTTTTAAGAAAAGTTTGCAGCACGGGGGTGTATCCCAACAGCACGGCCTCGTGTTAAACCTACTGTAAACAGAAAAAAATTTAAAAACTAGCACGCAGTTTTGAAAAAATGTTAGAATTTGATTAGGCCGCTAATTATAAGCTTTCTTAAAATCCTTGTGTCCCCGCAGCGGGGCCAAAAACTTGACGTGCGTGCGGGTATATATATTTTTTAGTGTATTTATAGCTTTTTTTTTACTCGCTGATTTCAAGTTTTAAATTTATAAAACACGATATTCCACTATCACTCTACACACGCGCTAGGGCAAGTAAACCCATCACGGACAGAGTATAGTGATGGTAAGATACCGAGGTCATCCAAGGACACATGAGCTTTTAATACCGGCTTATCGTTAACGTCTAATCGAACCAAACTTTGAGAAAAGATTTTTAAACTAATAAAAAGATAAAAATAGAAAATAAAATAAAATTAAAAACAGAAAGACAAGAAAGAATCACTTGGATCCGACTTATCTTTCATGTATGTTTTTGATGATTTCCGCACTTTGGGCATTTTAAGAGATTTTCTTAGTTATAGTAGTAGGCCCCTATTGTGAAGGCGGCGTTACCTTCAACCTAGTGGTTTGAGTCAGCAAGGATACAATCCCACTAGGCCGGATTATTGAAAGATAATTAAGTAAGTTATTAATGCAAAATGTGGTGGGCCCCCTTCCAGGCAGCGGTCACCCTCAACCCGTTGGTCCGAGTCAGCAAGGATACAGTCCTTACGGGGTTGGTTTAAAGTTTTAATAGTAGTTTATAGATAAGGAATTCAAGTTTTTTGCACCTCTCCAGTGGTGGGTAATGCCCGCTCCGACTCGTGAGGTGTTACTAGGCTTGAACCAGGTTCTCGCAGGATCTATACACTGAACGAGACATAAAATTTACCCAACCACCCTTCTAACCCCCTTCCAGGCAATTAACGTGCTTTAAATAGACCGTAAAGACACGAATATGTGAATCAACAACATATGAAGAATGATTAGATAAATTTGCCTTCAATATAAAAAGCTAGTTATTAAAGTCATTAATACATACCTAATTAAAAAGTTGCCAAAGATTGGAAATCATAAAAGAAAATACATAAAATATATGTCTTCACCAGGTGATATAAGAGTAAAGCCTTTGTGTGACAAAGACTCTTATCTTGGATCCCGAGACTACACACACACTCAAAAGATGGAAAGTGGATGATGGTATTGTTGTGGTGGTGGAGTGGTGGCAAGTGAGAGAGAAGTGGTTTGCCAAGGGATGGTGTGGAGTGAAACCAAGCACCCCTATTTATAGCTAATAACAGAACATCCACCACGGCCCGTGCCCGTCTGGCACGGCCCCGTGGCCATCAGTCTCTCTCTTCTACATTAACTGCAATGTCAAACTTGTATTAACATGGCCCCGTGTGTCAATGGCACGGCCCGTGGACAATGTACTTTTTGTACTTCTTTAGATTCTGGAAATCCTAGAGTTGACCACGCCCCGTGTTGCTTTAGCACGGCCCCGTGTTGAGTCTTGAATTTGTCTTTTGTTGTTGTCTTTTTCTACTGCAGCGAATTCCCACTGGGTGCGGCCCGTGCTGGAAGTATTGCAACTAGGGATACCTGCGCATCATCTGGTCTTCCCGTTCCCTGGTAAACTCTGGGCCACGGCGCGAGTTCCAACGAACTCGGACTATTGGTATTCTTCTACGCTTGAGGGTTTTGATTTCTCGATCCATGGTCTCAACTGGTTCCTCAACGAAGCATAGTTGATCGTCAATTGTGAGTTCCCTAAAAGGAATGATAAGAGTTTCATCTGACAGACACTTCTTCAGATTTGATACATGAAAAACGTTTTGTACCGCACTCAACTCTTCAGGCTGGTTTACTCTGTATGCTACCTTACCGATTCTCTCAGTAATTTCGAAAGGTCTAACATATCGCGGATTAAGTTTGCCCCTTTTGCCAAAACGTACCACACCTTTCCTAGGTGAAACTTTTAGTAGAACCCGGTCCCTGACCTGGAATTCTAGCGGTCTTCTATGCCTATCAGCATAGCTTTTCTGACGGTCATGAGCTACCGCCATTCGTTGTTTGATATGGGCAATCTTATCCGTAATGTCTAGTACGAGCTCTAGGCCGGTAATTTGGATTTCAGCAACTTCCGCTCAACACAAAGGTGACTGGCATTTACGACCTTACAATGCCTCAAATGGTGCTGCCTAAATGTTAGTGTGATAGTTGTTATACGAGAATTCTACCAGAGGTAGGTGTCGCTCCCACCCATTTCCAAAGTCGATAACACATGCTCTCTGCATGTCTTCAAAGGTTTGGACGGTACGTTCCATCTAATCATCTGTCTGTGGGTTATAAGCGGTGCTCATGTCTAACTGTGAGCCAAAGGATTTGTGTATAGCCTGCAACAATTTGGATGCAAAACGTGGGTCACGATCAGAGATAATAGTAGTTGGCACTCCGTGCCTAGCAACTACTTCCTTCAAGTAGATGGCTGCAAGTTTTGAAAACTTGTCGGTTTCCTTGATTGCGAGAAAATGAGTAGACTTTGTTAGACAGTCTACGATCACCCAGATGGTATCGTTTCCACTTTGTGATCTAGGTAAGCCGGTAACAAAATCCCTGGAAATCTGTTCCCATTTCAAAGTTGGCAACTCTGGTTGTTGTAGTAATCCTGACGACTTTTGGTATTTGATCTTGACTCTAGCATAAGTCAAGCATTTGCTAACGTACTTATCAATAATAGCTTTCATGTTAGGCCACTAATACAAAGTCTTGAGGTCCTGATACATCTTTTCAGAAAGAGGATGTATCGAGTAGCGAGATTTGTGTGCTTCGTTCATCACAAGCTCTCGGAGGTTTCCGTAAAATGGAACCCAGATACGTTCCATGAAATAGTGTATACCGTCGTCTTTAAGTTCGAGTTGCTTTTCCATGCCCCACATAGATGTAGCTAGGAGGTTCTCCGCTTTCAGCGCTTCGACTTGGGTGCTTCGGATCTGGTTAGGGAGATTCGAGTGAATAGTAAGTTGTAAGGAACGAACACGCTTAGGTTTGGTTTCCTTTCGACTTAGGGCATCAGCCACAACGTTTGCCTTACCCGGATGATACTTGATTGCGCACTCATAGTCGTTTAGGAGCTCGACCCATCGGTGTTTCCGCATGTTCAATTCCTTCTGATCAAGTATATGCTGGAGACTCTTTTGATCGGTGTAATCTTGCACTTGGTACCGTACAAGTAATGTCTCTAAATCTTAAGTGCGAAGACTACTGCTCCCAGTTCCAAATCGTGTGTTGTGTAATTCCGTTCGTGGATCTTGAGTTGTTGAGAAGCGTAGGCAATAACTTTCGCGCGTTGCATAAACCTGCAACCGAGTCCTTGAATAGACACATCGCAGTAGACAACAAAGTCGTCAGTACTTTCTGGTAGTGAGAGAATAGGAGCGCTACAAAGTTTCTCCTTTAGCTTCTGAAATGCAGACTCCTGAGCACCGTTCCACTTGTAAGCAATACCCTTCTAGGAAAGATTCGTGAGAGGTTGGGCAATCTTTGAGAATCCCTCGATGAATCTACGATAGTACCCTGCCAATCCTAAGAATTGTCGGATTTCAGTTGGAGTTTTCGGCGTAGGCCAGTTTTTGATAGATCAATCTTAGCTGGATCGATGTGAATCCCAGCTTCATTGACTACGTGTCCAAGGAAATGGACTTCATGAAGACAAAAGTCGCATTTCGAGAACTTGGCATAGAGTTATTCGTTGCGTGAGAGTTCTAGGATAAGACATAGATGATGTTCATGCTCCTCTCGATTCTTCGAGTAGATTAAGATGTCGTTAATGAATATGATCACGAATTTGTCAAGGTACGGCTTGCACACTCGGTTCATGAGATTCATGAAAACCGCAAGTGCGTTTTTCATCCCAAAAGGCATAACAAGGAATTCGCAGTGACCATAACGGGTTCTGAAGGCTGTTTTAGAGATGTCCTCGTCCCGAACTCTCAACTGATGATAGCCTGATCGAAGGTCGATCTTAGAATAGAAACTTGATCCTTGCAGCTCATCGAATAGATCATCGACTCATGGAAGTGGGTAGTGGTTCTTCATAGTTACTTTGTTTAGTTCGCGGTAATCGATGCATATACGAAAAGTGCCATCTTTCTTTTTGACAAAAAGTACTGGAGCTCCCCATGGTGACAAGCTAAGACAGATAAAACCTTTGTCTAACAGCTCCTGTAGTTGCATAGATAATTCCTCCAGTTCAGTTGGGGCTAGTCGATAAGGTGCACAAGCTATGGGTTCCGTTCCAGGAGTTAACTCAATTTGAAATTCAACTTGACGGTGAGGCGGAAGGCCTGATAATTCCTCAGGGAATACCTCGGGATAGTCGCGTACAATGGGAAAATCTTCAATCTTCCTTTCTTTCTCCTAGGTGTCAGTAATGAGTGCTAGAATAGCGGTATGGCCCTTTCGCAAACACTTCTGGACTTTTAAGAAAGAAATAATGCCGGTGACAGCTCCACCTTTGTCTCCTTGAATGAATGGTTTACCAAAAGAACAAGGAATACAAACGACTTTCTCTTGACAGAGTATTTCTGCTCGATGTTTGGATAACCAATCCATTCCAATGACAATGTCAAAACTTCCAAGGATGATGGGAAAGAGATTGACGAGGAAGGTTTGACCAGATAGTACGAGTTTATAGTTATTGATAACATGTGAGGCCTCGATGTTTCTACCATTGGCTAATTCGACGATGTGCTTAGTATTTAGTGGGGTAGGCGTATGCTTAAGCGTCTTACTAATACGTAGGGATACATAACTAGCATTGGATCCAGAATCAAACAGTACAGAATATAACGATCAAGTAGGAACTTACCTGCTACAACGTTGGGATCATTCCTTGCTTCACCAGCACCAATCATGAATGCTCTTCCCCTTGCCCTGTTATCACCATTATTGTTGTGGTTGGTTGTGCCTTGTCGGGTACTAGCTTCTACAGTCTTTTGCCTCATGCCCTGGTTTATTGCATCTCTGACAGCGGTTTTTATCACACGGCCCGTTGTGATGTTAGTTGCACTTGTTGCACTTGGGTCAGTTTCCTTGGTAACCACCCTGTTGCTGAGGACCCTTGTTGTTATCAAACTTTCTTTGCTGAGTTAGGGCTTGAGTGGGGTTAGCATCCTTGCCTTGATTGCCATCCCATTTACACTTGTTATCACCAGGAGCTTCAGTAGTAGTACTGACTCGTTTCGGTAGCTTGCCCTACTCCACAGCTTGATCAGTGAGACGGTGAGCTATACGAATAACCTGCTGGATTGTGGTGAGATTAGCCGAAGTCACAAGACTTTGAATTTTAGGAACCAGACCCTTAAGGTAAAGCTCAATTCTTTGATAAGCAAGCTGAGACATGTTGGGACAAAGAGCAGTATAGTCGTTGGATCGCTTAGTGTACGTCTCAATTTCTGATCCAACCATCTTCAGCTCGTAGTACTCATTCTTGAGCTTGTGAATCTCATCCCTGTGACAGTACTCTTCCTTAATCAGATTCTTGAAGTCATCCCATGAAGTAGCATTGGCAGTTGCCAATCCAAGCATTTGAACTTGTGCTTTCCACCATGAAAGTGCATTTCCCTCTAAGGTGCCAGTAGCAAACTTCACCTAGTTAACAGTAGGACATTCGCATACAGCGAACACAGATTCAACCTTCTCGATCCAGTGCAGAAGGCATATGGCTCCTTCAGTGCCATCGAAAGAGAGAGGTTTGCAATCGATGAAAGTTTTGAAAGTGAAAACACGTGGTTGAGGATGTGCAGGTTGCCCTCCCTCCCAGATGGGCTGCAAAAGCCGCAGCCATGGTGTTGATCAGGTTCGTTAGCTGATCCTGAGTTAGGTTAACGTTTCCTCTTCCGCGTCTGCTCATTGTCTTCATATCCCGAGAACACAGTATGAGAACGACGTCGCAGTGTCGTAAGAATAAGTAGGAGGAGGATTGACCATTGCACACAAATATATATATATATATACATACATACATATAACTAGGCACACCAGTACATATAGCATCACATATGCACTAAGCAAGCAACAAGTAAACACATGCCCGAGCTACGAAGTCTAAAGTGTTGAGCCTTGCACTTGGAGTGTAGTGTCATTGCGAGTTGCTTACTTCAAAACGGGTTATAGTCCGGTTGTTCTCAAAAGACTCTTTTCTTTTAAAACCAATTTCTATAACCAATTGCTCTGATACCAATCTGTCACACCCTCAAATTTCCACATGCGAAGTACTGCCGCGAGGCGTGTGACTGAACAGGATCTAGCCGCCAATCATACTGAACAATCATAGTAATAAAGCAGTATTATCAAAAATATGATTAGTGACTAATAATGTCCAAGTCCATAGTTTTTAGTTTAAGACAACATTTAAAGATAATAGTGGAAGCGTAGGTTAAACAGTTCAATAAAAGTTTAGAGTTCATAATTATTATAGAAAGAACCCAACACGGGTTAATGCAACCACTACACTTCCCAAGTTGCAAGCTCCGGTCATCACAGAGTACCTGCAAAGCATGCACTAGGGTGTCAACATAAAGTTGGCGAGTTCCCGAGTTGTCCAGTTTTAATTCCATAAAGTATGTTTAAGTTGTTAAGTTACTCATTTATACCATGCCATGGGGAGCTACCCCATATGTAAGCTACTAAATGGCGTAATACCGAATACTTAGCGATTTTTGTGAAATGCCTCGTTTGTCAATGCCTATCATCATTGACGGTTTTCCAGAGTCTATTAGTTCACGCCCGATCCTATCCAGGCACGGTGTGAGGTTGGTGAGACCTAATAGCGCTATCAACTAATAACCCGTTCGCCAGGCTAGGTGACTAATCGGTATAGAAAGTAGGGACTTCGTGATAGAGTTTTATTTAGTACGCTTGTTGCATCTAATATAAATAGTAATTAACTGAGCGTCCAACACAAGGGGAGAATGTTACCTGTATCCCACACAAGGAGATAGTGTTACCCGTATCCCACACAAGGAGATAATGTTACCCGTATCCCACACTCGGAGATAATGTAGTTTGTCTCCCGCACAAGGAGATAATGTTTTTAGTTCCGTTTCCTAACCACCGAGAACGCATGCTTTTAGAAAAAGTTGTGAACTCACCTTGGTTTGCTCGACAGATAGTTTACTTATTAAAACAACTTTGATCAATGGCGTCCTATTATTGTCATCATAACTAGTTTGGTTCATATTTAATGTCACGTATTCAGCACGTAGCACATAAGTAGTATGTATTTCATAATACAAGGTAAATTATGAGAATACAACCTAATTCTGTGAACAGTAGCATACAGGTATTCTAAGTGTGTGGCCCAACAATATGCATGGCCCAATTAACCAAGTGTGCAGCCTAAATTACATGTACGTTGCAAGTGGGGCCTTAGTCGAAACCATGAGATCTCGACTCGAAATCAAGAGATTTCGAGTCACAACCAAAAGGTCTCGAGTTGGGACCAAGAGATCTCGAGTTGTAAATCATTAGTCGAAACCTCAAGGTTTCGAGTCATGCTTTGAGTCGGAACCGGACAGGTCTCGACTCGCAACCTTGCTGGTCTCGAGTCCCTTGATGTGTGGTGTCTTGTTTCGAGTTGTAAGCACAATGATCTCGAGTCGCAACCGGACAGGTTTCGACTCGCAATCTCAGTCGGAACCTCCAAGACCACTATCAGATTTAGCATAAACCAATCAAAATCCACTAACACTTATTTTCTCCGTACAAACCCAAATTCTGATCAAAGGTACAATACTTCAAATATTTTTAGGCTATTCAAACAGATCATCTCATTAGACACATATTCAAAACAGATTTACCAGCTCCTTTTATCCTAATCTGATCTATTCTGGTGACAATCAATTCTTTATCATCCAAATGCATTTAAACATCAAATCATCATCACAAACAATCATTTGCAGCAATCGTTCAACCATTTTATAATACACATTCTTTGTAACATCAAACACCTATTAATCATGCATCATTATCACACAAACAACAAGATACAAACAAGTTATGCTATCCATATCATTTACACTCAAATCATTCATCATGCTAGCATCTTAAATATTCATTTTTAACCAACATGGAGGTTGTACACTAACCGGTACTAGAGTGGGTAGAAATGAGTATGAAATGAAGCTCCTGATTAACCACCTCTAGCTGCTCTTAGATTTGATGGTGATGCCGCTGAAATGACCGGAGGGAGTGGAGTTGCCGTTTGTTTCTGAGAGGGAAGGAGAAAGGAATAATCTAGGGTTTTTAGAGAGAGAAAGTGGATAAGGAGGGAGAGAGATAATGAGGGAATGTTTTGGGATTGATGGATGATGAAATGATTGCTGCTAAATATTCACGACGTAGGCTGAAAAGGAGGGTTTTATAACCTTCCTAAGATACCGCACTAGGGTTTCAAGTGGGCTCAAGGTGTTGTGCCAGGTCATGTAGGCACAACCCATTAGTCCAACAAAGGGGGGTGTTCGGAACTCGTAATTCTGAGTCGAAACCCAAAGGTCTCGAGTCGGAACCGAGAGGTTCTGATTCACTTTCATACATATACACTTTTGCACATAAATTTAACTTACATAATTATATTATAATTTTTGGTTTACACGTTTTCACATAACTAAAACATAACCAATCCGTTAATTATCCATTTAATTCTCGTTTATTAAATCCCCATAGTTACAACATAAAAGAAATGTGCAGGAAAACCCGAAGCGTCACAGAAGGTCTGGGAAAACAGCTTCTGTACGCCAAGGTTGGCATCAAAGAGGCAGCTATGGTCGCAACAGATGAAGCCAAAGCCTGTGCTGCTTGTGTTATCCTTCAAGCAAGGATCAAGATAGCCCAAGATGCTATGGATCCTGACTTTGACAAGTATGCTTTGGATGTTGCTGGCTGGAGGCAAACTCTCCTGGAGTTGGGCGGTGATGCTGAAGTGAAACAGGTGAAGGCTCTAAAGGCTGGTCCAAGCGGGGTGAAGGATGTGAAGGAGGTGCTGGTGCAGCTGAAGGTGATGCTGCAGAAGTGGGCAATGAAGGATAATATAGACAAGGCCTGAGCCCACTTTTTTAGGATTTGTGGTTTTTGTTTGGTGATGTTTTTATTTGAACAATTATGGTCTGTATAATCTCTGAACAATAGTCTCTTAGGATAAGGATCAGTGATCCTTAAAACAATGGGGGGTGGAAACGGTGGATGGGTCCTTTTTCATGGAGGATGAATCCTTTACACCCCTCGCCTTTATTTTCCTGCACTTCATGAACAATTAGAACTGGACACCCTGCATCAACCCGAGTGGACGGGCCATGTTTTACTGGTAGAAACCCGGGTTGATCATTTTGGTAACCTTTTAACAGGGTTTTAATAAAAACTATAACCTTTTAACTATACTTGGTGTTGTACTTTTGTCTTTAAAGTTTTGTTCTGATATGTTTGTGTTTTAACATCCAAATAGGTTATTTGTGAATATCATCAGTTTCATTTTACAAAAAGTTAGAGAATTTTGGGTTGTTAAAAATTTGCTAATTCTCTTTCATAACAACTTTAGAGAAAATCTGATTACATATATGATTATGGATCATATATCCTTAATTGAAAGGTCTAGGGTGTAGTTAATGGAAAATAAAACTAAGGATAAAACATACCAGAGAATCCAAGTTAGGATCCAATATCCTTGAGAGTTACAATAGTATAAACAGACCAATGAAATTAGTAAAGGTTTAAGGATTCAGGAGGGTTGGCAACGGGGTTCTTAAAAACTCTAACTTCCCTTTCATCTCGATTTCCCTATCCATCTCGTTATGATTCTCATAAATAAGCATGAAGTAATATGAGCATTGTTTTGGTCAAAAATCAGTTTAAGGATAATTTAACCAAAATTTGTTTGTGAGGTAGAGTGCTAATGTTTATGAACAATAGTGTGATCAAAATGTAAAGTAAAAATGACAGACCAAGTTAGGATCCAAATTAGGATCCTATATCCTTGAGAGTTACAATAGTATAAACAGACCAATGAAATTAGTTAAGGTTTAAGGATTCAGAAGGGTTGGCAACCGAGTTCTTAAAAACTCTAACTTCCCTTTCATCTCGATTTCCCTATCCATCTAGTTGTGATTCTCATAAATCAGCATGAAGTAGTATCAGCATTGTTTTGGTCAAAAATCAATTTAAGGATAATGTAATCAAAATTTGTTTGTGAGGTAGAGTGCTAATGTGTATGAACAATAGTGTGATTAAAATGTAAAGTAAAAATGACAATGAACACCTATATTTGTACGAGGAAAAGGCCCTTGATCCTTGATAGATCTCCGGCACAAAAAACCTCGGGTGATGGAAACTACCGATCACCAAGTATATAGAAAAGTAAGTAGTGATTCAAGTACAACTTCGGAAGATAATGTGCTGAATACAATAATGACTAGTGTTTGCAGTTTTTGCGAGGGAGAGTGTGAGCGTTGTATGTTCATATGAAAGCTTGCTATATGCCTAAAATGAGCTCGTTATCCCCTTATAAAAATCGAAACAACAAATTAACAAACAATCCGAAATATGTGCAAGTATCCCCATGTTCTCCATAACGGCTACACTCGTCCAAGCACATTCCAATAGTGAGCATATTCTGCGATATTACAGCATAGACCAAGTCCAATTCATTAAACTCCTGCTAATACAAGTTTAAACATAGGATACAATTGTTAGTAAATATAAGTAATAATAAAGATCCTTGATCCTCAGACTTCCTGCACCATCTGTTAAGGATTAGTGATCCAAGCCAGATCTAAGGTTATGTGATCCGTAGTATTAAAAATTAATCCCCTAACAGGCATGAGGGGTTACAGTCGGTTCTTGAAACCCAGTTTCGCATTAGATCTCAATCAGTGGCGATTTTGTTTTTATCTCTTGGGTGATTTATGAGAAGGATTCAAGAAGAATACTGAAGCAATTGAAGGGTTCGATGTGCGATTCTAAAGATGGAATTGTTGAAAATCAATGGTGCTCATGTTGAACCTTTTAAAGTATCAAGAAGAATACCGAAGCAATTGATGAGAGATTGATGTTGCTCTTATGAAACCTATTGAAAATCGACGACCTTTGTGGCTGTTGCGGTGAGATTCACACCTTTATCTCCTTGTACATGTTGAATCTGTTGTTGATGTTGCATTATAAGAAATCTAACGACAGTTAAATGACTGAAATGATTTTGGTGATTGTGGTGGTGGAGATAAGTGGTTTAGGGATCGCCGCCGGAGATGACATGTTTTGGTTATTTGGGAGAACGATTTTGGATGTTCGGGTTTTGCTTTTTTTATTGTTATGATTTTTACATATATAACAATATAATTTGATTTTATTCAAACTACACAAATGACGCTTGTAGTTAAATGGAGTAATTACATAAATGATCCTTTGAATATGGAAGGACATTTTTGTCATTTTGCTTAAACTTTACATAAAATCTAACAACACTTAGCCTTAATACACCCATAGGTGTTACAAAATTAAACTATAGAACCTAAACATCTTACTAAAAGACCTTAGTACTCAAAAGTGTTACTTTTAATAAATCACAAGTACTATTTGTGTAATTAACTCTAAATTATATGATATTTGAAGTGAACCACAAAAAGTAAAGGAAAATAGGGAATAGTCTTTTTGGTGTTGAGGTGATGTGCTATAATGAAAATAAAACGAAAACACCAAAGTACTGAAAATTCGGTATCGATACTGGTACTATACCGAACTAATACATTTTGTACAGTATTTGGTACCCAGGGCTATAGGCGTGCCACGTCGCTAGGGAGGGAAAAAAAGAAACTAAAGGGATGGAAGGGTATAATCGGAAATACATGCCTTGTTTACTTTCTCTTAACATATATATATTCCCCATCTTTTTAAACTTTCATAACTTTTTATGCGTTATTATTATTATTTTGTTAAATTTACACCATTATAACAAACACTTTTTTTATCTTTATAATGAACATAATCTTGCTATATGAAAATAATCTATTATATATAATAAACAAAAAAAATATGGGACACATGTCACTTGATTAGGGCCTCTTAGGTTTGTTTTTGGCGGGAAAACACCGGGTTTTTTTTTCACCGGTGAAGCCCCATTTCACTACCCAGGTCCGACCATCTAATACGGATCCATATATAAATCGAAAAAACACGCTTTGCCCTTTACAATTCCTGCTCTCAAACCCTAGAACCATCTTCTCCTTCACGCTTCCATCACGGTAGGATATGCTTTCATATCAACCAGTTTTCTTTCGCGATTCATCTCAACCAGGTTTCCTCTCCTTCATGCTTACATCTTCATCATTCCATCCTTTCATCACTCTACTAGAGAAACTTTTTTCTCCTACAGAGGTACTAAATCTTTTATGGGTTATCTTTTATTGGAGGAATGTTTAATCTATTTTATTTTCTTTATTTCTTATTGATTCAATTACCAGAGACACCATTGAAAGCTACTCATCCTTCGATTTCGCAGATCATCCTATTTCTCGGTTAGTTTTTAATCAATCGTTTTTTTTTTCATTTAATTGGATATCTTTCAGTCGATTTGTTGTTTCAATGTCTGTTTCGGTCTCTATTATCTTTTTTGTTCTTAGCAAGAGGTTTAAATTTGTGAAACTTAATTGAATTGATAGAATGATTTTGTTTGTGAGTTTTTGTATTTTGGTACTTAGAATACATATGCACGCCAGGTGTTTGTTAAAATGCTTCTTTTATTTTTGTTTGGGATATTATATGAAATTTGATCTTATTTTGTGGTCTGAATTTGGTGGAGCTTGGTGCTAATCAATTTGTTATATATGCTTATAACTTACTAGGTAGACTTAGTCACTTTTACATGTCAAATTAGAAAGAAATGAGGTATATGCTTTCATAGTGTCATGTTTGTTGACAAGGTTATTAGTTTCATGAGGTATGTTCATCGCTCATATCAAATACCGATATTCGGTTATTTTACACTAAAAGAAGTTATCATTAAGTGACACCGGTAATCGTCATATAAAGTGAAAAATAAATGGAGTGTTAGTGTTATAAGTTATAACTAGCGTAGTGCCATAATGTGTAGGGAGTAGGTTTTGATCTTTTGTGACAGTCTGTTTAACTAGAACTTATAAAGTGCCTTTTTGTTTCCCATTGCAAAAATACCTTAAGACTCCTTGCAGTTAGTACGCTTGGCGCTTGCCATTGGTTCGTTACCGTGGGTTCCCCAACCGGTGAATTGCGGCCCTTAAAACTAAGAAATATGAAAGAAGACGAATAAGGCCAGCAAGCTTGCAATGCATTTCAGCCATGATAACTACGTTTACTTCTAATTATGTTAATAAAAACATGCGCTGCTCATGTTTCTGATTGCTATAATTAGACTGTTAAAAGTTTTGTAAAGATTTCAGTATGCTTGGCACGTATCAAAGATTCTTATGGCAACATAATATGCATAGTTTAACATTGTAAAGTTAGTTGCTTTGATTTGAGTGGAGTTCTTTAATATATATGTTTATTTTGCTTTGATTTTTGGGAATACTATTTGTTTGTGAAGGCAATATTAAATATCTTATATATAGCCAACTCAATAAGGCTGATACAAAAGAGTTGTGTATGTGAGAACTGAGAAAGGTGTTCTCATCAGTTTTGTTCTTTGATTAAAAGCTAATGTCATGCTAGCATACAAGAATTACAGGTTAATACATCAACGTCAATTTTTTGCATGGTTTTAGTTATATATTAAAAGACTATCCTCATACCTTTGGTGGTTCTTTTTGTAGAAGGGACTCGATTTACTCAAGGAAAGGTTTTGGCAACTCCTCAGACGTGAAGGAGAAAAACACAACTACTCAGGTTTGTGCTTTGATTTTTTTTTCAATGTTTACTAAAAGTTGGAGTTCCGGTAATGCTTCTCAGAAATATCGATCAACAAAATGGCTTATGTAATGGAACTAGACTTCAGATTACTTTTCTTGGTAAACGAGTGATTGAAGCTGAAGTAATATCCGACGGAAATATTGGATCAAGAGTTTTTATTCCGAGGATTAACATGATACCTTCAGACAAAAAAATCCCTTTTCAATTTCAACGCAGACAATTTCCGTTATCCGTATGCTTTGCCATGACCATTAACAAAAGTCAAGGACATTCATTATCTAGAGTAGGTTTATATCTAAAAGATCATGTTTTCACGCACAATCAACTGTATGTTGCGTTATCAAGAGTTAAGATGAGAGATGGTGTGAAGATTTTAATATTCGATGATAAAGGAAAACCAACAAATCAAACTGCCAACGTCGTTTACAAAGAGATTTTTGGCAACTTATGATATATATTTTTTTCTTTCTTTCCATTGACTTTTAACTTTTGTTCTGCTCTATTGATGTTACCTGTTGGTTTATATTGTATTTGTTCAACAAGTTCTTATATTCTTGTGCTTTTTTATGTTATTGATAATGACAATTGGGCCTTTAATGTTATAAAAGTGTTGGGCCGTATATGACTTTAATTAGTAAAAGATTATTTGATGATTAGTTTAAGTATTAAAAGTTTTGGCACCTAAAAAATTGTAATTACCAATATTAGTGTTCACAACTGGTAGTTATTTGTTTGGTTTAAGTATTTCAACATTTTTGTGATAAAATTTAATGAAATAATATGTTACATTTTAATAAAAATACAAGTTTTTTAACTAATAAAATTAAACTACCCGGGAAGCAGTCCCGGGTGATAACCTAGTATATATATATATATATATATATATATATATATATATATATATATATATATATATGATTAGGATCAAGAGTGAACAACTTCTTGAGAGTGAACTGAGTGAACTAATCTTGGCCCTTGATCATTTTTTAGATTAAAAGAGTAAGATTGACATTACCCAAGTATGTTTAATTAAAATCCCTTAATTTTCTCATCTCTTAACTCTCTTTCTCTCTCTCTCTCTCTCTCTTTCTTTCTCATTTTTAATTATTTCTTCATTATTTCTTTATTCATAGATTTTGTTTTAATTTTAATTTGAATATTGTTTTTCTTTTATTATTCGTATATATAGTTATCATAATACATTGTTTTTAACTTTTTATAATTTTCAATAAACATTAAAAAATTTCTTTGAGATTGAAATTGTAATTATGTTTGGGCATTATTATTATTATTATTATTTTTTGAATATGTGATGAAGTTATTTATTTTTGCATACTTGTGATATGTTTCATTTTTTATTAATTTCATAATTTTTATATGAATCTACTCGTGTGCATGCCTAATATACTATATATTGTTAATATACACATATGTAACCATTTCTGAATATAATACACAGATGTATAAAAGACTGTACAAATGTGTATAAACTAACAGCTGTGTATCTTGTATAAACTGATAGTTAGCGAGACTGTACACATTTGTAAAACTAACAGCTGTGTATATTGTATAAACTGATACTAGCGAGACTGTACACATGTGTATACACTAACAACTATGTATCTTGTATATACGGAAACTAGCGAGATTTTAGGGATTTTGATTATATTGTTTAATAAATGCAATTTACAAAAGACACAAATACCCTTCTATCATTTATTTTAAAGGGGAGTTACAACATTATAATTACAATCTTTCCATTGTTTAAAAATCTCTAGATGATGTAATCCAATGGTCCAGATTAGTTCACACAGTTCACTCTCAACCTAGTGTTCACTCTAGAACCCTACCATATATATATATATATATATATATATATATATATATAAAGAGGTATTCTATACATGGTATTATAGGTTCTGCCAATCGTGTTTCTAGGTTTGCACATGTGTTATAAGCTTATCCATTGTGTTTTTTAGTCGCCACATGTTTTAACTTTGTCCATGGTGTTTTTAGTATGTCGTCATTGTCGTTTTATGTCTTTTGTCTATTGTGTTTTTAGTCTGTTGACCATTGTGTTTTTGCCTGCGATCTATTGTGTTTTTTTGTTTAGTTTATTGTGTTTATAGTCTGCACATGTAGGTTTTTACTTTATTGTTCATTATGTTTTTAATTTGTTGTCAATTTTGTGTTTAATTTACACATGTGAGTTTCAATTTTTTCAAAAGTATAACAATATTATACTCATATTAAATATTAAAAAATGGCTCAGTGATATAATTTTTTTAAATAGTGGCGTATGGGGGAATTGACATGCGGCTTGCATATGAATTTTTTTTTTTTTTGCATGTGAGAAGCGAGAAGCATGTGCATCTTTTTTTCCTCACCGACGCATCTAACATTTCCATTGTTTCCTCCTTAGACATATGACACACTATAGTGGCTTCCTACATTTCTCACAATTCCCTACCCTACACACACTTGTCGCGCATGATCTTTGAAATCTTAAGGACAGAGATGGCTACGCACCGCTCGCAACCTTATGTTTGAAGCAAAATGTGACATGCCAGAAATCACTTATTACATTGCTTTGCATGGAAGATTTTGTCTAACATATCTAAACAAGCAATTATTACATATTTTTTTTAGTAAAGTACACTGATGAAACACAGGTTAACACCAGGGTAAATCTGTGGGGTTATTTCTTCTGTGGGTTCAATCTCCTTTCTTACTCGTCGGAATGACCTGGGTCCTGCAAAACAGCAACACCGTTAGTCTCGTTAAGAGGGGAATATGGGGGTTTCCCTCTTAACCAGGCTCCGGCGTGAGAATAAGTACTGTTCTGAGGGAGAAATAGCAGTGTGTGTAGAGTGTGAGAGTATAGAGAGCAAGATGATTCAACCTGGATGATGAAGGGTCCTATTTATAGCCGGGGGAGTGAAGGAGGGAGGAGCAGCAGTGCCAGCTGTGGTTGCGCAACAGCTGTCCGACCAAGGGGAATATCCTTTTGGTCTCCAATGCCGTGGTCAGTGTAGTGGTACACGTGGCGCGCTCACATTTGCCTATTTTGGAGACGTCGTACTGGTACTGTCGGACTGCTCCTTGATTCGTCGCAGGCCTACCTGGCGCTTGATAACTGGTGACACGTGTTGTCCTTTTTTCGGATGGAGCATCTTTGGTGCCACCATGATGTTTTCCAGAAGCTTCTAGAAACTTCTGAATGATCTTGTTGATGTCAGCGCCACATAGGATGGAAAAGTGGTGTGGTCCTTGCCATGTGGGCAAGGAATTGGGACCATACCTCTTCAAGTCCCCCCAGTCCAGTGTGCCTTCTAGTTGAGTTCATCGTCTAGGAGGGATTCTAGACTTATGAAGGTAGTTGTGTCAATGGCGTATGCTTTTGTGGAAAATTTGAAAAGTTGAGCCAAATGGACGCATGGCGCATGGGTTTTGGCAACCAGTAAAAGTTGAGCCAAATGGACGCATGGGTTTTGGTAACTTTGTAAGAGTTGAGCCAAATGGACGCATGGTGCATGGGTTTTGGCAACCTGTAAAAGTTGAGCCAAGTGGACGCATGGCACATGGGTTTTGGTAACTTTGTAAGAGTTGAGCCAAATGGACGCATGGCGCATGGGTTTTGGCAACTTGTAAAAGTTGAGCCAAGTGGACGCATGGCGCAATGGCGCTTGTTGTTTTCTTCTGAAGGAAGTTTTGTTGTATTGGGAGGGAGCGACTGATGTGACTGTCGGGTGTCTCCTGTCTTATCGAAGGTGAACAGGCGCCTTTTTCAGTCATGTCAGTTACTTTCTGTCAAAGGTGTCAGGCGTCTGTTTACCCGCTCCGAGAAAAGAGGTGGCGTCTTCTCTCTCTTCTGACGTGTCTCTCCCCGATTGAATGCTTTTCTGGATTCTGACGGCCCACTACCCATAGCATTAAATGCGATGGGTATAAATATAAGGCGGTTTCTCCTTCTCCTTTACTTTTCAAAATTTGAACTCCAGAATTTTATATAGTCCCTTCTCTTCCTTATCTTTCTTCCCCCTTTTTCTTGAGTTTTTTCTTACTATCATTCTCGTCTTCTGTTCATTATGTCTGGAGCGAATCCTTCATCGAGGAAGAAGAGGAACAAGGGTAAAACTCCGCCAGGCCCGGATCAGGCAATAATAGGGTGGAAGGAGGAGGAGTTTCATAACTTGGTGAGGGATATGGGTTTCCTTCCCGAGTGGGGTGCTCAGTTCCCCACCCCGGGTTCTACTGCCATGGACGCACCTCCCGGTTATATTACTTTGTATGCTGCTTTCTTCCGGGAGGGCAACTTCAGGCTCCCGATGACTAGATTTACTGCTGATGTGTTGAGGAACTATGGGCTTCACATTTCTCAGATTAATGCTATCGGGCTTCCCCGTATTACTCATTTTGAGTTTGTTTGCATGGCTAACCGTTTGGATCCGACGTTTGCGATGTTCAACATCTTCTATACTGTCTCGTACACAAGTGGGTTTTACTCTTTTAACTCTCGGACCGGTGTTGCTCCGGTTTGTTCTGCTCCTTTGAAGAGTCTTCACGACTGGAAACAAAAAATTTTCTATATTCGTCGAGGGGTTATCCCGGTAGATCTGCATTACCGGGCAGGGAGTGAGGGGATCCCCAAAGTTGATGTGGTTGCAGATTTTTCTGAGCAAGCCTGGTTCAAAAAGTTGACTCATAAAGCCACTCCTATTCTTCAGCTTGAGGAGATGGCGTTGGTGGGCGCTGGGATGAGTATGTTGTGGGTTCCGAAGCATCCTTTGGGGGTTCCAGTTTATGGTTATAATGGCAAGTGTATGTGTTTTTCCATAACCTTTTATCTCTCTTTTGTATATATTATATATATTTTTTTGTCATTACTCTTCATCCTCGTGTTTTTTTTTTTTTTTGCAGTGGGTTACACCTTGTTGAATGTTCTGGATTCGAAAGTCGGTGGTGCTATGGTTGAGGCGATTCAAAGGACTGAGAAACAACCCTGGTTGGATCAGATTCGCGGTCGTTTCTTGCATCCGACCAACGATAGTTTCACCACCTATGCCAACGCTGTCTTAGGTGAAGATAGTGAGGTTGATGATGATGCTTTTGATCTTATTCGAGAGGAAGTTATTGTTCTCTCGAGTGATGGGTCTGGCAGATCTTTTGAAGGCCTAACTTCTCGTTCCCCGCGTGCAGGTCCGGCGCAGGGGGTTGTGCATAAGCCGGTGAACGAGCCTATTGATGATGATGTCGAAGTTCCGGTTGAGACTGTTGAGCAGTTGGAAACAAGGACAAAAACAAAAGCTGACAAAACAGAAGGGAAAGGGAAGAAGGCTGAGGAACATGCTGCTGAAACTCCTCGTAAGCAACCTTCTACTCTCCCCGTCCTAGATTACGTTATAGTTTCTGATACGTTGTCCGGTTTAGGGAGCGGAGAGAAACATCGTGGATCTGATCCGGACGACCGCGCTACCTTGACGGAACTGATGAAGAAAAAAGATGTTGCGGACCACAAGCGGAAACTTGACGAGCAGGCTGCTGCTCATCTTGCTTCAAAAAAGGCTAAACTTCAGAAGGAGCCTCCCCCAGCTCCTTCGGAATCGGAGGTTGATCTGGGTGTTTTTACTCAGAAACAAGGGAATCTGTTGGAGAAGATTTATGAAGCTTCTGGTACTCGCATTATCAGTTTTTCCGTTTGGCTTTTCTTGATTGCTTATTTTCCATTCTTTTCTCTGAGTGTCTTGTTCGTTCAGGTGCCAAGCCAGCCAAGACTTTACGCAATATTGATATTTCGCAAATTACTCCTCCTGCTTCTCCACCGTCGAGAACATTTGGGTTGTCTCCTCCTTATGATACCCCTGGTGAGAAGAGGAAAGAAGATGATGTGCATGCTGAGCAGGTGGGTGAAGGTGGGGGTAATACTGCTGGTGGCGATGGTGGAGGTGGTAGAGGTAAGGTTGTTGACAATACAGTGGAGTCCAGTCAAACTGCTCCACATCAAACCATTTACACTAAACGCCCTCCGGGTGATGGTGGTGGGGCTACTTCAGGTGTTGTCCGCAACCCTCAGTTTGAGAATGTTCGTGTTGATTCTTTTGATACACAGAACCCTGCTTGTGATGATCTTCCTCATGCCCCTCGCTGGAAACTAACCCAGGGTTCCAGGATGAATGATTTGGGTAACTGTCATGATTTTTTCTCGCTCTCTCTCCCCCAGCTGAAAGAATGTTTCAAAAGAAACGCAATCGGTTTGAGTTATTGGATGATCATGTGCGTGCTGCTGTTAACCATCTCGCCACTTCTCAAGAGATTGTGTGTGAATGGAGATTGATGGGAGAGGAGACGGCTGAATTTGAGGATGAGAAGAAGGCATTTGCTGAGGAGAAAGAAAAATTTAATGCTGAGAAGAAGGGTTTGCTATGGAGGCTTGCGGATGCTGAACGGAAATTCGAGCAAGAGAAACAGGTCAACGTTCAAAAGCAAAAGGACTGGGAGTCCGCCTGTGAGTGTACCAATGCCGAGATGCAATCTCAACGTGACACTATTGTGCGTTTGTCTGGTGAAAAGACAGAGATTGCCGAGGAAGCTCAACAGGCGCGTGTTGCGTTTGAGAAGAAAGAAAAGGAGTATGGTGATCGCATTGCCAACCTGGAAAACCTTGCTAAGCAGAAGGTTGCTGATTGTGAAGCTGCTGAACGCCTTCTTGAGGAGAAGGCTGCTGAATGCAAGGTCTCTGAATTTCTGGTTGAAGAAGTTTCTGCTGATTGCAAGTGGTTGCTATCGCGTGCTGTACCTTTGGTAATTTCCTTTGTTTCTTGTGTTGTTTGTTTTTTTTTTTGTTTCTTTATGTGTGTACTGCCTTGCAGATCGCCCAGCGTATTGCCGGTTCTGAGGAATTGGCTAAGTACATGTATGAGCTTGGGGAAGCTGCGCGCGATCTTGGTCGAAAGGAAGGGTATGCGGAAGGAAGAGTTGCGGCTGAATCGAAAGAACCATTGAAGAATTTTGAGTTGTACAAGACTGACTGTGTCGGTCGGTACGCTGAAAAACGTCAAGGATTTGAGTCCCTTGAGTTTGGGGTTGTAAAAGCCGCCCAAAAATTGGCTCGGAAGCCCGATGGTGTTGCCTTGTTGAAGAAAGCTCTTGGCGATGAAGGTAACGCGGCTGGAGGTGGTGGGACCAGTCATCCTGAATGAAGGATTCCGCCCTGCGTGCCGCGTATGGCCTTAGACGGGCCTGTAATCATTTGACAATTTAGTGAACAATTTTAATTTCCGCTTACTTGTTATGCCTGTGAATATTTGACTATGCTTGACGCTTCTTATGTTAGTATTCACCCTTGTTTTATGCGAATTTTGTTATCGTCATAATATGTGCATGTATAATTACTTTGATTCAGGTATCACGAATGAATGATGGCGCTGACAGGTTTTGTTGTGTTAGTTACAATGTTTTATTCTGTCATTCATGTGCATAGGTTAGTACGTGGATACGAAGTGATCGAGTTACAGGTTATTGTGTTTACCCAGCTGTGCTCAGCCTTGGGGGTGTTTACAATGTTTGTTTATCCTGTGATCGACGTTTTTGTGTTTATGTGGGCACGAAGTTTTGTTTTGGCGTTTTGTAGGATTTAGTTGTGTTTCTGACCCGGCTGTGCACTTGGTTGTGACGAGCCTTGGAGGTCTACAACGTTTCCTATGGTCGAGCCATTGATGTTTTCGTGTACGCCCAAAGTAATATATGCAGTTGTGACAAGAAATTTGCATAATAGAAATATAGCCAAACACTTCTTGTATTACTATGAATGTGTTGGCGATTCAGCCATTGCAATTACGTAACCTTTTTACATATAACACTTTCTCAGCTGTTGAGCATTCCAAGTTCGTGGGACCTCCTTGTTGTCAATGGTGCGCAGCTTGTAGGCTCCCTTTCCGAGTACTATGTCGATAACATATGGACCTTCCCACTTGGGGGCTAGCTTTCCTGGTTTTTCGGCGTTAGACGCCTCATTGTCCCTTAGGACATAATCTCCTGGATTGAAGGTGCAGATGCGGACTTTGGAGTTGTAATACTTCTCCAGCTTTGTCTTGTACTTTGCTTCGTTTATCGCCGCCATCTCTCTCCTTTCTTCTAGGAGATCAAGGTCTAACCTCCGCTCTTCCTCGTTGTTGATCACATTCATGGAAAGCATTCTAGGCGATGGCAGCCCCATCTCAGCTGGTATCACAACTTCGGACCCGTAAACCAAGCTAAACGGTGTCTCCCCGTTACTTGTTTTCGGCATTGTTCTATGGGCCCATAATATGCTGGGCAGTTCATCAACCCAACCTCTTCTTTTGTCTCCCAATCTTGCCTTGATTCCGTCGACAATACTCTTGTTGACAGCTTCCACTTGACCGTTCCGCTGCGGGTGCGCAACCGAGGAGAAGGTGTGCTCAATGTGTAATTCTTTAAACCACTGCTGAAGACCGTCTGCGGCAAAGTTCGTTCCGTTGTCGGTGATGATCTTGAGTGGCAGTCCGAAACGGCATATGATTTGTTCCCATATGAATCTTTTGATGACAGTGGATGTGGTTGATGCAAGTGCCTTTGCCTCTACCCATTTTGTAAAATAGTCGACTGCGACTATTATGAATTTTACAACACCTGGGGCTTCGGGGAAAGGGCCTACCATATCTATTCCCCACTGCTGAAAAGGCCACGCCGTTGTGACTGGTACCAATTCATTCTTGGGGCGCATCGTTTTCGGAGCGTGTCTTTGGCATCCACTGCATTTCCTCAATTCTTTTACTGCATCTAAATGCATCCCGGGCCAGTAGTACCCTGCATTCATCACCTTTGCCACCACCATTCTTGGCCCGGCATGTATACCACAAATACCTTCATGCACTTCTCTTATCAAATAGTTTGCGTCTTCGGGGTCGACGCATCTTAACAGTGGCCCAAGGTATGACTTTCGATATAAAATTCCATCAGCCATCTGATAGTGTTCAGCTTTGTACTGGATTTTTCTCGCTTCAGCCTTGTTCTCCGGGAGTATCCCAAATTGAAGGTACGCTGTTATCGGAGTCATCCATGACGTTGTTCCTACTTGAATAACGCTTACTTCTCTCAGCGGAACTGATGGGTTGCTCAAAACTTCTATGCGTACATCCTTCGCCAGGTGTTGAAAACTTGTAGATGCGAGTTTACTCAGCGCGTCTGCTGGTTTATTCTCGCTCCTGTTAATGTGGTGCACCTTGTAGGAATAGAAGGTTTGTAGCAACGTCTTTGCTTGACTCAGGTAGAGCGCCATTACATCTCCTCTGGCTTCGTATTGCCCATTGATTTGCCCGGCCACTAACATGGAGTCCACATGTGCTTCGATGTGTCTAACTCCCATTTTGATTGCCAATCTTTAGCCGGCGAGAAAAGCTTCGTATTCAGCTTCATTGTTCGTGCTCTTGAAATCCAAACGTATGGCGTAAGTGAATTCATGTTTGTCAGGGCTCACCAGCCGAAGTCCTGCACCTGCGCCGTCTGTGTATAACAACCATGGTTCTTCCACTTGCTGTTTTTTGGCCTTTTCCATTGCTTTACATTCCCGATCCTTGTCGTCAGGTACTTCTGTCATGAAGTCTGCTAGCACTTGGCCCTTGATTGCTGGTCTTGGCCTGAAAACCACATTAAGGCCACCGAGTTCTATCGCCCACTTTGCTAGTCTTCCTGAAATCTCTAGCCTTGCTAGGATGTTGCCAATATTGTAGTTTGTTAACACGTGAATGACGTGGTTGGCAAAGTACCTGCGCAGCCGTCTTGATGCATGGATTAATGCGAGGACTACTTTCTCCATGATGGCATACCGGGTTTCTGGGTCGGTCAAGGTTCGTGACACATAGTAAACTGGTGTCTGGATACCTTGTCGGTCAACGAGTAACACTGCTCCTACTACTCTGTCGGAAGCTGATAAGTACAACACCAAAGGTTCTCCCTTGACTGGTGCAGTTAATGTTGGCAACCTGATGAGACAATCTTTCATCTTGCGGAATGCGCTCTCAGCTTCCGGAGTCCACTGAAATTGGCTTTTCTTCATGCAGTTGCGGAGTGTTTTGATAAACGGGAAAGATTTAGCTGCATGATTGGCCAGGAAACGGTTAAGCGCTGCCAACCGCCGTGCCAATTTTTGCATCTCTTTGATTGTCGAAGGTGAAGGCATGCGTTCGATTGCTTGTATCTTATCAGGATTTACTTTGAAACCATCTTTTGTGACGATGAAACCTAGGAATTTTCCCTCTTCCATGCCGAAGGAGCATTTTGCTGGGTTTAGCTTGATACTTACTCCGCGCAAGGTGTCAAACGTTTTTTGGATGTTCATCAGCATTGTATTCTCTTCTTTGCTCATAATGACTAGGTCGTCCATATACACTTCAATGTACTTGCCGATCGCATCGTGGAATGTTTCATTCATCAGCCTCTGATAGGTCGCGCCCGCATTCTTTAAGCCGAAAGGCATCTTGGTGTAGCAGTATAACCCTGTCGTTGTACGGAATGCGGTTTTGTCTTCATCTTGCACCGCCATCTGTACCTGGTGGTACCCCTTGTAACAGTCAAGGAAACATTTCCATCGGAATGTTGCCAGCGAGTCAATCTTTTCAATGATGTCTGGTAGGGCGTAACAGTCGCGCGAACACGCTTTGTTTAGATCCTTGTAATCTGCACACATTCTCCAACTACCATTTTGTTTTTGTACCATTACTGGGCTCGCCACCCATGTTTGGTATCTGACTTCTCGGATGATTCCCGCATTTAACAGCTCTATCACTTGCTCTTTCATGGCATCGTGTTTTATGTCTCCCAAGTGGTGTTTGGCATGCACCACCGGTTTTGCTTCTTCTGAGACATTTAATCGATGTTCAGCTATGTGCCGTGGAACACCCACCATGTCTGCTGGTGTCCAGGCAAACACATCCATGTTTTGAAACAACAACTTCTTTAGCGCCGCGCGCGTTAAATCGGACATTGCAGGTCCTAAGGTAACTGTCTGTTCCGGGTATGCGCTGTTCAACACCCATTTTTCCGCTTCCGCGCGTGGTGCTGGTTTACTTGCTTTTGCCGGTCTGAGTTCATCTGTTGCTAAGACTTCCTTGCTTGCGTATATTATTGCTACCCCCGTTTCTGTTGGGAATCCCACAGCTGAATGCGGACCAGAGCAAATCTTACTGAAGTCTCCTTGAGACTCTCTTCCCAGGAGGATGTCGTGTCTTGAATGTGCGGGTAACACCATGAATGTAACATCTTCTGTTCTTGAATTCCTACCATCTGATAATAACACCGGGAACGATATATGTCCGAGGGGAAAGACGGCTTCATTGCAGAAACCAGTGAGTGGGTAATCAACTGGTTCTAAGTGCGCCTTATCCTCTTGATCAAATTGATTGAAACACTGTTCGTATATGATATCCGCGGTGCTTCCTGGATCAATGAAAATGTAGTCGGTTTGGTAGTGACCGATCACGCCCGAGATGACTATTGGTCTTCTTTCTCTTGGGCCTCCTCTTACAATAGGAAAAACAACCTGCCTTTCGTGCCACGAGTCGTCTTGTGTGCGCTTGTTGTAGTTTTTCCTTTGCCTTCGCTGACCTCCTTGAATCATGTGGGTTTCTAATTTCCGGAGTTTTTTGTTATCTGGTCCTTCTTCTCTCCTTTGAATTTGGCGGTAGTTGCGCTTTCCGCCCTTTATCAAATGAGTGAGCTTTCCATCTCTTAAGGCCCTTTCTATTTCTTGCTTTAAACTGAAACAGTCATCAGTTAAGTGACCCGTGTCTTTGTGAAACTCGCAGAAAAGGTTGGGATCTTGACCCCTCTTGTTTCGCATTTGTAGGGGTGGTTTGAACTGGTGATTCTCAGTGGCTAAGACCTTGGAAGGGGTCTTTGTTAGCGGTGTCCACTCTTTTTCCTTATTTTCTCTTTTTACCTCTTTCCGGTGGGCTATCTGATTGATTGTGTGGCACGCATCTTCCTTTGCTGGGCGTCTCTCTCTGTGACCGGGCGCTTTCCATGGTTGGCCTCTGCCTTTTTTGTTATGCCGGTCATTGGGGTTGTACCCGCGTTGACGGTGGTCATCACCGGTCAATTGTTTATCATCGTGCGCAATGGTTTTGGCTGCTTCAATGAAGGTTTCCCAATCTTTGGGTCCTCCGTCTCTTCCCTTTACACATTTGATTAGATCCTCGCACTTGACTGCCCTCATAAAATGTGCGCGCATCATCTTTTCGCCCACGTCGCCAATCTCCAAACATTCTTTATTATACCTCGTGATGAAATCTTCCACGCTTTCATGGTCTCTGCGCCATATGTTTAAACAATCAGCTGGGTCTCTGGTGTGTCTACGTTGCTGAGAGAAGTGTGCAAGGAACTTCTCTCGGAAATCGACCCATGACTTGATTTTTCCTGCTGGTAGGCTGTCAAACCAAACGCGTGCTGCGCCGACGAAGGTTTGAGCGAAGAGATGACACCCTGTCGGTAAGTTCCATCCGCCTGTTGCTCCAGCACCATTAAAAACTTGGAGGTGATCATCTGGGTCTGTCAACCCGTTGTACTTGCCCACGTTGTGTGGCAACTTGGTCTTATCTATAGCGGCTGTAGCTATTTCCTTGATAAATTTTGAGTTTTCAGCCATGTCGTCAGGACGATAGCTCAAGGTGTAATCATGCTCTGCCTTTGGGTTATAGCCTGCGCACTTGTGAGGTTTGTAAGCTTCATGCTCTGGTGGCAATCTGCTGAACACTGTGCTTTCCTTGTACGTCTCGTCATCTTCATCGAGCTCGTCGTTTATGTTGCGCGGTCCTAAACGACTTTGTATTGGTTTCCTTGGTTGGTGAGAATACTGCACGTAATTTCTTTCCGTTTCACCATAAGTGTCGCGCGTGTCATGCGCACTTGGCTTTCTGATGTTTGGCACAGGTCCTTTTTCTGGGCGTAAGTTCCATGCATTGGTCTGCTGAGTTGTGTGCATACTCATAGACCTGTACGGTGGGGTAACAAATGAAGACTGGTTGGCTTGTGCTTGGATCAAAGCTTGTTGCGCGCTGAGTTGTGTATAAACAAGGTTTATAGACGCCATTTGTTCGGCATACCAAGAAGCCAGAGTTTTTCCTTCTGGTAGCCCTAAGAGTGCAGAAAAATTCAGCTGTGCTTGTTCCGATGGAGCTGAGGGGCCAGCTCCATGGTTTGGTGTCTGCACTGGTGGGGGTGTTTGTTGGACTACCCCAGATGGAGGTTGGAAAGTGGCTCCATTTGTGGTTTGGGTGATGATCCTAGTTGGATGTTGGAAAGTCGGTCCAGTTGTAGTTTGGCTAACAACCCTGGAGGCGCTTCCAAAAATACTAGGAAAATCATTGTTTGTTGGCCCTTCTTGGATGATCTCGTTCCTTTGACCCCTTTGGACGTGTGCTGTGTTCGAAACGAGCTCAAAGGAAGAAACTTCTCCGTCGACCTGGTGAGAAGGGTTTTGTTCAGCCATTTTTGACGAGTGTTTTCCAAAAAGAAAAGAGATGAGAGTGGTTTTTGCTAAAAACGGATGGCGCCAATGATGAAACACAGGTTAACACCAGGGTAAATCTGTGGGGTTATTTCTTATGTGGGTTCAATCTCCTTTCTTACTCGTCGGAATGACCTGGGTCCTGCAAAACAGCAACACCGTTAGTCTCGTTAAGAGGGGAATATGGGGGTTTCCCTCTTAACCAGGCTCCAGCGTGAGAATAAGTACTGTTCTGAGGGAGAAATAGCAGTGTGTGTAGAGTGTGAGAGTATAGAGAGCAAGATGATTCAACCTGGATGATGAAGGGTCCTATTTATAGCCGGAGGGTGAAGGAAGGAGGAGCAGCAGTGCCAGCTGTGGTTGCGCGCCAGCTGTCTGACCAAGGGGAATATCCTTTTGGTCTCCTCTGTCGTGGACAGTGTAGTGGTACACGTGGCACGCTCACATTTGCCTATTTTGGAGACGTCGTACTGGTACTGTCGGACTGCTCCTTGATTCGTCGCAGGCCTACCTGGCGCTTGATAACTGGTGACACGTGTTGTCCTTTTGTCGGATGGAACATCTTTGGTGCCACCGTGATGTTTTCCAGAAGCTTCTAGAAACTTCTGGATGATCTTGTTGATGTCAGCTCCACATAGGATGGAAAAGTGGTGTGGTCCTTGCCATGTGGGCAAGGAATTGGGACCATACCTCTTCATACACAGATGGTCCATGTGATTAACCATAATTTTGGATTTAGTTCCCAACTTTTTTTAAAATGCATGGATGATTCGTGTGGTTTGCACTTTGTAACGCATTTAGTACTCAACTTTTGCCAAAAGTACATAGATGGTTCCTGTGGTATGCACTTTGTAACGCATTTAGTCACTAAACGTTGGGGGCTAAATGCGTTACGAAGTGCACACCACGGGGACCATTTGTGTACTTTTGGCAAAAGTTGGGGACTAAATACATTACAAAGTGCAAACCACAGGGATCATCTTTGTACTATTAAAAAAACTAGGGACTAAATCCAAAATTTTGGTTAAACACGAAGATCATTCGTGTACTTTACTCCATATTTTAATACCAAATTTACAAATATATGGATATTTATTACTTGAAGGTGCTGAAAAAACCAATACCAGAAATTTTATTAGACCCGTAGTTAATAGAATGCAAGTTAATTCATCTTATCTTGATTTGTCTTTATCTATAAAGAATAAAGTGAAAAACATGAAAATGGACATTGACTATTTAAATTTACGAAAATGCACATGATTCCCGTCTATGATAGCCACAATTCCTGACTATTGCATCTAGCATAGACTCATCTATACTATATTATAATGCATGAAGGAGGGGTATTTTAAGATACACAAAAAATAAGAATTTTTCCCTCACTTTATTTATAGAAACACCCCTAAAATAAGGGTAGTTTAGTCTTTTAAACACTATTTATTTTTTAGCCCCTAAACTTATTACACTTAAATCCCTATTTTTTAACAAAATTATAGATAATTAGTTACAATTCACTCATCCACAACAAACTTATAATTTTTTACATATTCTTGACATATCTTATAAACTATACTGTTTAAAAAAATCCAAATATAGCATGACGACCTACACATTTTTGTCGACGTTTCGATGGTTGTCTTGTTCAATATCGACGCACGGATTAAAATGTACAAGTCGATAATGCTTTAATGTACAAGTAATTAATACTTGTGATCTAATGCGCCTAATCTACAAAGATGTGTCCATCTATGCAAACAAAAACAAAAAGAATTAAAAGTACCATAACATAAAATGAAGATATTATGTGTCGCATTTTATTTTATTAAAACTGCCTAATATCTGTACTTAGATATATCTTATAAAAACTTAAAACTAACTACTACAAACTTCCTAAATAAAGGGTGACAAATCTAAAATTAAACTCTAATGCACTTCTATAGTTACTACTATAAATACATAGCAGGACTCCCCTATATCTATTGCTAAACAAAGTAAAAAAAATGGATGCAGTTCTGAACTAAATTGTTGCGAAAAACCAAACATGCGAGATTGAAAATTCTAAGGTTATATCGCAACAGTGAATAATTGTTTTCTTTTATTTACTTTTATGTGAATGTTAACTTATTTGATTTTTCAGATTCAGTTGCATGATGAACATGCCAATTTAAACAACCCATTTGTGGAAAAAGCTTCTAAGGTACTGATTTTGCTGGTTTTTAAGTATTATTTTTGCGTATATCTTTCATATTAACATGTTCGTTATGTTATTACATGTGTGTTTTATTGCAGGATGATGGTGATAAAAGTGTTGCTATTATTTCTTATGGTGCAATGTTTAGTCCATACGAGTCTAATCTTCAACGTGAATTTAGTGAAAATGTAATTTTAAGATTTATTTAATCTTTTTTAACTTTTGTATTCAATTTTTGCCCTTTTTAAGGATCGAAAGTTTGAGACTCAAAGGAAGAGATACAAGAGACTCTCTGAATTGAAATAGAGTGAGGTTATTAATTTAGACGATTCTGAGGACAGTTGTGACAACTCGAGTGAGGACAGTTGTGACAACTCGAGTTTCCAAGATTCCATCTTCGCGTTAATTGCACGTTAATTGGTTACGTTATTTGTTCACAACTATGTTTGTATAATTTGTTGCTTTGTAATTGTTCTTGTTGGATATATGTTTGACATATGGTTGATTAGGTTATATGATAAAATGTGAACTGTTTGACGTATAATGATTATGATTATTATTATTTTATGAATATGACGAAACATGAGAGTTTAGCCAAAACCTTCACCCGACGAAACTAGGAGTTTCGCCATAACCCATACTCGACGAAACTAGGAGATTCGTCATAACCTACACGACGAAACAGAGGGTTTAGCAGGCCCAATGTTGCGCCGAAGCCCATTATAGGCTCAGATCGCTGATGTGAGTATATTACGTGAAACTGATTTCCATTACCCTAAGGATCAGCCGATTGAAAACCCTAGAGTCTCTCCATTCTTTTGTGCGACGGCCACCACCATCTTTCACCACCATCTCTCTTGGATTCTTGCTAGTCTCGTCTTTTTAACCGGTTACTCTCGTTTATCGATTCGATTGCATAGTTTTGTGTGTAGATATCTAGCATGATAAGGAAGATGGTTTGCTAAACGATCTGACTATGATTGATGCTTGAATTGGAAATTATGTAATTGGGGTTTTGATGTTCTTGTTCAAACCGATTTGTTTAGAAATTACACGATGATAACTCATGGAAAATGTATTCGTTCATGTTCTCTGATTTGAGCCATGTTTCTGTTTGGTTGAGTACTTGTGATTATGTAGATCTGATCAGTGAATATGTTCTTGTTGCAATCTAGATCATAGATGGTTATTTCGTGATTTAGGGTTTATGTTAGACGTTAAATACTGTGATGCTTTTGGTATGATGATTAGTAGCATTCATGATTATTGTAATTGGGTGACAATTGTATGACTATGATAAGGATGAAACGGCTGATAACGATTAGGGTTTGTAGGATTGTATGCCAAACTGTTACACTACCGGCGAAAGTCCCACCCGACGAAACATTGTTGACGACGAAACTTGTGGAGTTCCGTCACAAGAAATGCCGACGAAACATGATGAGTTTCGTCATAGGTTGACACGACGAAACATGGTGGGTTTCGTCGCACAAAGTTTCGCCGAGTACGAGTTTCGCCAAGGGACTTCACTTGAACAGTAGGTTGAGATGTCTTCACAGATTTCATGTATTATGACTGTATGAGTTACTTTGGTATGCAACGAACTGTTATTGTAACACCTCGAAAATTCACGTCCTATAATGTGTTGACACGTGTCATATGTTTGAACGTGTGAAAGAATGTTCTGAAAGGACTAAAGTTGACAAACATGAAAAGTATATGAAAATACGAGTTCTAAATGTCAACAGTGAATAAATATATTGTACATAAACTCTACCTGATGCTCATACCTTCAAACGAATAAATCATGGATCATACGAAGCTAAATATAAAAGAAAGTGAGAGGTTACAAACTACAGGGGTTAAATGTGTCAACATGTTTAAGTTATACCTCTGAGTGACCTTTTAACAAACCCGAAGCTTTGTAACAGTTAATTATGCTCACTAGAATGCACGATATAAATTTCATAAAGTTTCGTTATCGTATGAGAAAGTTATGATCAAATTCGTATGCGAGGGGTTAAAGCGTCAACGACGAAAGTTATGACTTTTCGGGTAATAACCAAGTGGCCAAGGACTTAATAAAATGGGTATAAGTCTTGAAGCCCTTGTATGTCAATTTGGAGGGCTCAAAGTGCAAAATATAAGTTAGTTGACCTTTCGGAAGGGCCAAGAGACAAATATGCAACAAATGGAAAAATGAAAAATCTGAACACAAGGCCCAAGCGGGCCGCGTAAGACCCAACAACATCTTACGCGGGCCGCGTTAAAGGCCCAGATATAGAAACTTCAAACAGCAGCCTGTATTCGCGCTTAACCGACCTTTAACAGATATTTTCACTTTGTGGGCGACCCCTAAGTGCCTCCTAGTACCTTAGGGACATCTGTTGATGATCCATTATCAGTTATAGCCCTTGTTGTCAAAGATCTAAGTGCTTTTGAGCACTATATAAAGGGCCAAGGTTGCAACAAGTTCTTCACACCTTCCATCTGCACTTTGGAGCATTTCTGGAGCTAAAGACTTCTCTCTAAGCTTCACAAATCGTGCATAGGACTCTTGTAAGTTTGCTTAACCTTCCTTAGTTAAGTTTTTGCTTAGTTTTAGCTTAAAAGTCAAACCATCGTAATTAACGGTTGACTTAACGATTAATCACTAATGATCCAGTGATTAGTCGAATTGAAAGTAGTTATAAGTTGGTAATTATGTGGGTAATAAACCCTTAAAAGGGTTCCCCCTGATTCCCACTCTAACTAGGTCAAATGTCGGGTCAAACTTGTTATTAAAAAGTCAACAAAATGTTTATTTTCTAATTTATGCATAATTAGCAATGTAGAACATATACAACCTGTTTGATCATTAATATAACTTGGTAATTAGTGTAGGAACATGTCTAAACATGTTCAACCCGACAATTTTATGTTTAGACCCGGTTCGGAACCGAAAGTCGCAAGGCTTTGACTTTTGCTTTGACTTCAGTTCTGACCCGTTTTGGTATGATTTAGAAATACCTTAGAGCTCTATTTGGACCAGGTTGCATGCTAGTATAACCCTCTGTGATTATACACCTTGGTTCATTAGTTAACCAATTAATATGCATGATTCCGTTAATTGCTCATATGTTGACCATTATGCCCTTTTTACCTTAAAACGTGATTTTTGCAAATGTAAAAGAGTAGAAACTTTAGTTACTGATATATAAACTTGCACCCAAAATTTGACATCAGTTTGAGGTGTAGATTGAGAGTTATGCTCGTTAGCGTAATTAAGAAGCTTTGTGTTAATTAAACGGCGTAATTAGCGTATAGCCTAGTTAAGCCTACTTTTTAATATCAAACTTATTACCCACTGATGTAATATATTATTTTGGGATTTTTGAAGATTTTTAATCAATTTTAGGCTGAGCATAACTATTAGTCATAGGCTTAATCCGGTAATTGTCGGTTTTGCCCTTACGGGCTATAAAATGAGTTTTACGTATCGAATTGACTCCAAACCTTTTGCTACTGATTACATATGATAAATAAATTATTTTAAGCCTTCTGGAATAATAAAAATATCAGCTTTATGTATAGAACCCGGAAATGGCTTCTAATCGCCTTTTTAAGCGTTTTTAACGCATAGTATGTACTAGAACTATTTTAAACATACAAGGGTTTATACCTACAGATATTTTAGGTAAATTATAATATTTTAACAGTAAGCAAAAGTTTTTAAACTCAGACTTCTGTTTTGAGCTTTTCGGCTTATGTGAAATTACCAAAATGCCCCTACGGTGCATAGTTTGGTTATAATTGATAAATTTCACATATATCCTTTACCCTACTGTTATAACTTATCAAATTAAGTATTTTTGCTGATTACATCAGACCTGTAACTCAGGTTAATACTTAAACTCTCTTATAACCTTATAAATGACCAAACTACCCCTACGGGGCATAGTTTGTGTTTAAATTCGTTTCGGGCATAATAGAAGACATCTTACTGATGTCACAACATATTTGAAGCATATTAACTTAGGAAACCTGTATATGGCTCTTACGGATACCCGTTACGCTTATTACGCGTTCGGTTCGGCTTATGTAACTAGTTTACATAAATTAGCCGAAATGGGTCAAACCTTATCGGTTTTATCTCAAAATCCAGAATGTGTTAAGATTACCCATATAAGACAAGTCTCCGAACATGTCAAGTCTAAATCACATTCTATCCGGTCTTCGCTTAATCGTGCGTACGAACCGTATCTTTGAAACTAACCGGTCTAAGCTTAAGCTTAACTAAAGACCCGTTAGGATTCTAATAGGTTATTATAAACCTTCGTTCCAGATTAGGAGGACCAGTAAAAGCTACTTGCAATTTGCTTATTGTGATTATTACTTTGCTCAGGTAAATACTTTTAACTTATTTTCCCCTATACGGGCTTGGGTTACGGTATATAAAATACCGCTTGGTCGGGCATCAAATCTTCCATCGTTTGGTGGTTAATTGAATAATTTGATCGGCCCGTTTAAATATGTTTTGTTTACTTAAAGCCTTTGGGGGGTTAATGACCATGTCCCGGATATCCCTGGCATCATTTTACGAAATGGCCACGACTTAAGCGCGGGGTGTAGGCGTACACCCGTCAGTGCATAAAAGAATAATGTGGTGTGTCTATTGATCTTTAACCCGGACACGATCCGGGCTACTGAACGCATAAGGAACATATAATTCTTTTACAAGATTATATATTTAAATAATTATCCCAAGTTATAAAATGTTTATGCCACGTGCATCCAAATCAATTTTTAATCATTTTTAAAATGAGTCAGTTTATTGTATTTACCAGTGTAAACTGACGTATTTTCCCAAAAAGATTAAATGCAGGTACTAAGCGTAATAGGCTGGATTTTCTCCTTAGCATCAATAAAGAGTCTCGCAAGCTTAAGATGCCTATCGTCTATTGAACTACTGTTTCTTAGTTAACTCGATCTGTCTGTGGATAAACATTCGACTGTTGTGATACACGATATTACAAATTATAAAAGTTGAATTGTATCTTTCGTTTGCTTCCGCTGTGCATATTTAAATATTGTGTTGTTTGACTATTATGTTGCCAACCACGTCACGATACTCCCCACCGGGCCCACCGGTGACACGTGGAAAGTCGGGGTGTGACAGTTATTGTCTGTCGTGGCCTATGCATGGGTAGTATGAACTTGAATGACTGTTAATATGTTTCAATACACTATATGATAGCATAATAAACATGAATCTTGCCAACATTGAGTGAATTAAACACTAGCCTTTTGTGTTTAATCTCAATAACACAATTGCACATATCTAAACTTTCGAGTCTAGACAAAGAACATAGGAACAATCCAAATTTGTTTCAATTTATTTATAACTTTGTCTTTTATTTTATATATGTTTGTTGTTATCTCATGCTATATTGACAGGATTAAAAATGCCGCCAAGATTCTTTAGACGTAGAGGACGAGGCAAGGGGCCAATCACCGCCCCCAATGATAATGAAGCTGGACCTTCGCATATGCGAGCTCCTTCTACCACCGAGAGTGACGATCCTCGACAGAACCGGAGGAACCTTTTCGAGCCGGCTAGACGGTCGGTTTCGCACAGTTCGACACCTCCCGTGCATAACTCTTATGGGCCACATTCGGAAAATGAGCCCAATAACCCACAACCTTCCTACATACCTCTACAGCGATCCTTATCGCACAATTCTTTTGGAGACCCCACACCTGTTTTCCGGGGCCGGTTTAATCCGGCAAACTACATACCAGAACCAATGGGTTTTAACCCATTGGGACCGGAGGACCACTTCTCGGGAGACAACGCTATGGATATGGACGAGGACACGGATCCCGTCGAACCTGCCAGTGGTACACCGAACCATCCCATTGAGATTTCGGATGGCTCTTCTTTTCACGGATCACCCTACGGTGGTCCAGACAGCTTTCAGGCGAGGTTTACTCAGCACGAGTGGTACTTCACACCCTCGCACCATTCATCACCTCACCAACAGCAGCATCAGCAAGATCCCTCAGAGGATCCACGTTTTGTGGCAGTCACGCCACCACCTCCTCCGCCACCAGTTCAGCCGGCACCTCCACAACCACCGAGGCGTAGGAGAACCGGAGCGCGTATGTCTGCGCGAGCAGGAGACTTTCATTTTAGTTCTCCTCGTCAGTCAAGTGGCAGCCATTATCCGTCACTTCAGGAAGACCCACAAAAGGGTGGACCTTCGAACCCAGTTGCACCGCAACCACCACCGATGGGTTTTGATAACCCGATTCCAGCATACACGGGTTCTATGGCGTATAACCTGTTTGAGCAGCCGGCTCACACCAACTACGGTTACGCTGAAGCCGACCCCTACATGGTAGCGGCCAATTACAACGGCTTTAACCCGGAAGGACCCTATGGCGCTCCTTGGGGAGTAGGGTACCCAACTCATGGGTACCAGATACCTGCCAGACCTATTATACGGACGCAATCGCAGCCGCCACGGTTTTCTCCCCCAGAACGGGAGGAAATTCTTCAGAGACTGGACCAGGTTGAGCGAGACTTTCACCGCGATCGCAGGGAGCGACAGACTTTCTTCCAAGGATTGACAAGC
Source organism: Helianthus tuberosus (assembly GCA_030545235.1). NCBI lineage: Eukaryota > Viridiplantae > Streptophyta > Magnoliopsida > Asterales > Asteraceae > Helianthus > Helianthus tuberosus. The sequence goes on along the minus strand of CM060424.1, from coordinate 173,896,286 downwards.
CTAATAAAAGGGAAGAGCAAGAAGGACCATTGAATCCTTCCACTGTTGTTGTAATTTCCTTGTATCATTTGAGCCCCTGCGTGGGCCTGTCTTGCTGTATTAGCCCCTGCGTGGGTACGTATGTTTGTTTGTTTTGACCCCTGCGTGGGTCTATCTTTCTGTTAACCCCTACGAGGGTATGTTATTGTTTAAGTCCCTGCGTGGACTATTATGTTATTTGTGTAAGTCCCTGCGTGGACTATTATGATGTTTGTTGTTAAGTCCCTGCGTGGGTAAGTCCTTGTTTAAACCCCTGCGTGGGTAAGTTTGTTTATTAAAAATTCCCGTTTAGGGCGACGTGTAATCTATTAATGATTAATGGAATGTTTAATTTATAAATTTCACTTTTGCCATTATATGCATAAATAAATTATATATGAAATAAATGAATAAAAATCATTCCTCTTAAAAAATAAATCTGCCTACTTTAAATATTAACTAAGGATCTTAGAGGTATAACCTAGCCGGCATGTCATTTTAAGACCTGGCCAAGATGGTGAAACCTGTTAAAAAGATTCAAATCACAGTTAACATCTGAAAACATGTTAACGCTCCTGGCAGATGTGATTAGTTAAAATCACACACGTCATTCTTATATAAGGATTCTTCAAAAGATTCCTAACCCAATTTAATGATCTCTGAATCATGGGTTAAATCATCAATTAAGATGATCATATTTTGACCATACGTGGTAATATGGTGCCTACGGGCCCTGCTCATTTCCATATGAGCCAAAAGACAGTGGTAGCGATGACTCCCTGTCAGAAAAAGGTAATGAACTATGTTCAAACCTTCATGCCTTGATTCTCTGAAATTATGGCTTATAATTTAAATTGTCCTTGTGACTAGGCCTTATGTGCTAAATATATATTGTTATTGTTTATAATTAGGATAAATTATAATAGAAATCCTAATTAAATACGATTAATAAATTAACCAAATATGGTCTCTGTTTACCATGGTTATGAATTACCCTAAGGGGCAATTCCATAATAAACTCCCAAATAAACTGTTGTCATTGTTTTATGTAACAGTTCAATTAAAATGGCTGACTCGGACGAAATTAATAGTCACCCAGTGGAGAATAATGATAATGCCCGAGTAAATTTAACGGGTGCTGAACTGAAAGCGTTGGTAGACGACGCAGTTACAAAGGCATTGGAGCGGCAGTACGAAGAGTATAGTGGGACTCGGAGTAGGACCCTATCTACACCGCATTTGAAGCCACCTCCCAAGAAAGATGATGATCGACTCTCCTCAAACCACCACAGTGCTCCATCTCAACAGGTTGTACTAAATAAAGAACCCCGTGATAAGGGTTGCTCCTATAAATATTTTGTTTCATGCAAACCCAGGGATTTCACTGGGGAAAAAGGAGCCATTGACTGCATGACGTGGTTAGATGAGATGGATACGGTAGTGGATATCAGCGGGTGCGCTAAGAGGGATACAGTCAAGTTTGTGTCGCAATCTTTTAAAGGCGAGGCTTTAGCCTGGTGGAGATCACTGATTCAAGTCACCGGGAAAATCCCATTGTACAACATGTCATGGGAGCAATTTGTTGCCCTTATCAGGGAAAATTACTGCCCTTAGCATGAGGTGGAGAAGATAGAGTCTGATTTTCTATCGTTGGTAATGACAAACCTTGACTGTCAAGCTTACCTCACGAGCTTCAACACAATGTCCCGGTTGGTTCCGTATCTGGTAACCCCGGAACCAAAAAGAATAGCTCGTTTTATCGGTGGTTTAGCCCCTGAGATAAAGGCAAGCGTGAAGGCCTCTCGGCCAGCTACTTTCACGTCTGTAGCTGACATATCTTTATCCCTCACTCTAGATGCGGTCAGACAAAGATCGCTGAGGAACAAAGATGCTGAGAAGAGAAAACGTGAAGATGATAATTCACGGAGGTCTAACAACAAGCACCGCGGAAACGGTGACAACAAGAAGGGGTCTGAGTCAAGAAAGGATGGGCATCAGTCTGGTGAGAAGCCCAAATGCAAGATTTGCAAGAAACAGCACTTTGGAAAGTGCAGGCTCAACTCGAACTCGCAGACTCAGTCAAGAACTTTTGCTTGCGGGATATGCAAGTCCAAGGAGCACAAGACCTTGGATTGCAAAAAGCTGAAGGATGCAACTTGCTACAGTTGCAATGAGAAAGGGCATATTAAAACCAACTGCCCTAAATACGCCAAGAAGCCTGAAGAGGCCAAAAAGACCAATGCTAGGGTCTTCAGAATGGATGCAAAGGAAGCGGTTCTAGACGACAACGTGATTACATGTACTTTCCTTGTAAATGATGTCTATGCAAGAGTACTTTTTGATTCAGGCGCTGATAAGTCTTTCGTTGATAATAAGTTTTGTGAATTGCTGAAATTACCTGTCAAAACCTTAAGTGTGAATTATGAGGTGGAGTTAGCAGATGGCACCCTAGAAACCGTCTCTACTATGTTAGATGGATGTGTTATATCCATTAAGAACCACTCTTTTCCTCTGTCCCTACTTCCATTTAAGTTAGCCGGTTATGACATAGTTTTGGGTATGGACTGGTTATCTCATAACCAGGCCCAAATTGTCTGCAACAAGAAGCAGGTGGTGATAAAGACTCCGTCTGGTGAATCACTTACCATTCGGGGAGATACCCAATATGGACTGCCTGAGCAAGTGACTATGCTCAAGGCTTCCAAGTGTTTAAAGAAGGGTTGTGTCATCTACATGGCACAGGTGATTATTGATGAGCCTAAACCGAAGATAGAAGACATCCCCGTCATTTCTGAATACCCAGAAGTTTTTCCCGAAGAACTACCTGGTTTGCCACCAGATAGACAAGTCGAATTCAGAATTGACATCATCCCTGGAGCAGCACCAGTTGCTAGAGCACCTTATAGGTTGGCACCAACGGAGATGAAGGAATTAAGAACGCAACTAGATGAATTGCTAGCCAAAGGTTTCATTAAACCTAGTTCGTCTCCTTGGGGAGCACCTGTCTTGTTTGTCAAGAAGAAGGATGGATCGATGCGTCTGTGCATCGATTACCGTGAGCTTAATAAGGTCACGATCAAGAATAGGTACCCATTGCCCAGAATCGACGATCTGTTTGATCAACTCCAAGGGGCAAGCTACTTCTCCAAGATTGACTTAAGGTCAGGTTACCACCAACTAAAGGTTAGAGATGAAGACGTACACAAAACTGCATTTAGGACTCGTTATGGTCATTACGAGTTCCTAGTGATGCCTTTTGGGCTCACTAATGCACCTGCCGCGTTCATGGAACTCATGAATCGCGTCTGTAAGCCTTACTTAGATAAATTCGTCATCGTTTTCATTGACGACATCCTCATTTACTCAAAAAGCCAAGCTGATCACGAGAAGCATCTCCGCTGTATTTTGAAGCTACTTCATCAAGAGAAGCTCTATGCCAAGTTCTCGAAGTGTGAATTCTGGCTTCGAGAAGTCCAATTTCTTGGACACGTTGTTAGTGAGCGTGGTATTCAAGTGGATCCCGCTAAAGTTGAAGCTGTCATGAATTGGCAAGAGCCAAAGATGCCTACAGAAATTCGTAGCTTCCTAGGTTTGGCAGGATACTATAGGCGATTCATTGAAAACTTCTCAAGGATTGCTGCACCCCTGACTTCGCTAACACGTAAGAAGATTAAGTTTTACTGGGGTCCTAAGCAGCAGGAATCCTTCGATATTCTGAAACAAAAGTTGAGCAATGCTCCAGTACTGACATTGCCTGATGGAATCGAGGAGTTTGTAGTTTATTGTGATGCATCACACACCGGGATGGGATGTGTGCTTATGCAGAAAGGCAAAGTCATTGCCTATGCTTCACGCTAGTTAAAGGTGCACGAAAAGAATTACACCACCCATGACTTGGAGTTGGGTGCCGTTGTATTCGCACTAAAACTTTGGAGGCACTGCTTATATGGAATCAAGTGTGTGATCTATTCTGGTCACAAGAGCCTCCAGCACCTGTTTAATCAGAAGGATTTAAACATGAGGCAGCGGCGATGGATGGAGACATTGAATGATTATGATTGTGAAATCAGATACCATTCGGGCAAGGCGAACGTAGTCGCTGATGCCTTGAGTCGAAAGGAAAGGGTGAAACCCATCCGAATCAATGCCAAGAGCATTGAAATAAAGAACAGTTTGACTGAAAGGTTGTTAGCTGCACAGAGGGAAGCTGTGTTGGAAGCTAACTATCCTAACGAGAAGCTAGGGGTAACTGAGGAGCAGTTATCTCTTTGCAAGGACGGGATTCTGAGATTGAATGGACGGATATGGGTTCCAGTTTATGGAGGACTTCGAGATGTCATCCTCCAGGAAGCCCATAGTTCCAAATATTCCGTTCATCCTGGAGCTGATAAGATGTACCAGGATCTAAGGGCAAACTATTGGTGGATAGGCTTGAAAAAGTCTGTAGCTGCCTATGTAGCTAAGTGCTTGACGTGTGCGCAAGTCAAAGCAGAACATCAAAAGCCGTCAGGTTTGCTACAACAACCTGAACTTCCCACATGGAAATGAGAGATGGTGACGATGGATTTCATCACCAAATTGCCAAGGACAAGGAAAGGCAATGATACAATATGGGTGATAGTTGATAGACTTACTAAGTCAGCACATTTCTTACCCATCAAGGAGACTTATAGCTCCGACATGTTAGCCCAGTTATACGTGGATAAGATTGTAGCCTTACATGGCATACCTGTGTCTATTATCTCTAACAGAGATACTAGATACACGTCACATTTTTGGAAAAGCTTCCAACAATCTTTGGGCACGCGTTTGAATTTTAGTACGGCTTACCATCCTCAGACAGACGGTCAGAGTGAGCGTACTATTCAAACTTTGGAAGACATGCTACGTGCATGTGTGATCGATTTGGGTGGTAGTTGGGATAACCACCTACCACTAATTGAGTTCTCCTACAACAATAGCTACCACACCAGCATAAAGGTTGCGCCTTTCGAGGCCTTATACGGTAGAAAGTGTAGAACGCCCGTTTGTTGGGCGGAAGTTGGAGATGTCCAATTATCAGGACCAGAGATAGTCTTTGAAACGACGGACAACATTGTCCAGATTCGTGACCGTCTCAAAGCTGCCCGAGATAGGCAGAAGAGCTGCAGATCCAAAGCGTAAATCTTTTCACTTCGAAGTAGGTGACAAGGTGTTGCTTAAAGTATCACCCTGGAAGGGAGTGACGCAATTTGGTAAGAAAGGAAAGCTAAGCCCGAGATACATAGGACCTTTCGAGGTTATCGAACGTGTCGGGTCAGTTGCCTATAAGCTAAACTTACCTGAAGAGCTCAGTGGCATTCATAATGTATTCCACATCTGCAATCTGAAAAAGTGTTTCGCTGACGAATCACTGGTCATACCACATACAGATGTGCATATAGATGAGAGCTTAAAATTTGTGGAAAAACCATTGTCGATTGAAGATCGACAGGTTAAAAAGCTTCGAAGGAAGCATGTGCCTATTGTAAAGGTAAAATGGGATGCCCGTAGAGGTCCCGAGTATACGTGGGAGGTTGAGTCCACAATGAAAGAAAAGTACCCTTATTTATTTCAGTAAATCTCGAGGTCGAGATTTCTTTTAAGGGGGTGAGGATGTAACACCTCGAAAATTCACGTCCTATAATGTGTTGACACGTGTCATATGTTTGAACGTGTGAAAGAATGTTCTGAATGGACTAAAGTTGACAAACATGAAAAGTATATGAAAATACGAGTTCTAAATGTCAACAGTGAATAAATATATTGTACATAAACTCTACCTGATGCTCATACCTTCAAACGAATAAATCATGGATCATACGAAGCTAAATATAAAAGAAAGTGAGAGGTTACAAACTACAGGGGTTAAATGTGTCAACATGTTTAAGTTATACCTCTGAGTGACCTTTTAACAAACCCGAAACTTTGTAACAGATAATTATGCTCACTAGAATGTACGATATAAATTTCATAAAGTTTCGTTATCGTATGAGAAAGTTATGATCAAATTCGTATGTGAGGGGTTAAAGCGTCAACGACGAAAGTTATGACTTTTCGGGTAATAACCAAGTGGCCAAGGACTTAATAAAATGGGTATAAGTCTTGAAGCCCTTGTATGTCAATTTGGAGGGCTCAAAGTGCAAAATATAAGTTAGTTGACCTTTCGGAAGGGCCAAGAGACAAATATGCAACAAATGGAAAAATGAAAAATCTGAACACAAGGCCCAAGCGGGCCGCATAAGACCCAACAACATCTTACGCGGGCCGCGTTAAAGGCCCAGATACAGAAACTTCAAACAGCAGCCTGTATTCGCGCTTAACCGACCTTTAACAGATATTTTCACTTTGTGGGCGACCCCTAAGTGCCTCCTAGTACCTTAGGGACATCTGTTGATGATCCATTATCAGTTATAGCCCTTGTTGTCAAAGATCTAAGTGCTTTTGAGCACTATATAAAGGGCCAAGGTTGCAACAAGTTCTTCACACCTTCCATCTGCACTTTGGAGCATTTCTGGAGCTAAAGACTTCTCTCTAAGCTTCACAAATCGTGCATAGGACTCTTGTAAGTTTGCTTAACCTTCCTTAGTTAAGTTTTTGCTTAGTTTTAGCTTAAAAGTCAAACCATCGTAATTAACGGTTGACTTAACGATTAATCACTAATGATCCAGTGATTAGTCGAATTGAAAGTAGTTATAAGTTGGTAATTATGTGGGTAATAAACCCTTAAAAGGGTTCCCCCTGATTCCCACTCTAACTAGGTCAAATGTCGGGTCAAACTTGTTATTAAAAAGTCAACAAAATGTTTATTTTCTAATTTATGCATAATTAGCAATGTAGAACATATACAACCTGTTTGATCATTAATATAACTTGGTAATTAGTGTAGGAACATGTCTAAACATGTTCAACCCGACAATTTTATGTTTAGACCCGGTTCGGAACCGAAAGTCGCAAGGCTTTGACTTTTGCTTTGACTTCAGTTCTGACCCGTTTTGGTATGATTTAGAAATACCTTAGAGCTCTATTTGGACCAAGTTGCATGCTAGTATAACCCTCTGTGATTATACACCTTGGTTCATTAGTTAACCAATTAATATGCATGATTCCGTTAATTGCTCATATGTTGACCATTATGCCCTTTTTACCTTAAAACGTGATTTTTGCAAATGTAAAAGAGTAGAAACTTTAGTTACTGATATATAAACTTGCACCCAAAATTTGACATCAGTTTGAGGTGTAGATTGAGAGTTATGCTCGTTAGCGTAATTAAGAAGCTTTGTGTTAATTAAACGGCGTAATTAGCGTATAGCCTAGTTAAGCCTACTTTTTAATATCAAACTTATTACCCACTGATGTAATATATTATTTTGGGATTTTTGAAGATTTTTAATCAATTTTAGGCTGAGCATAACTATTAGTCATAGGCTTAATCCGGTAATTGTCGGTTTTGCCCTTACGGGCTATAAAATGAGTTTTACGTATCGAATTGACTCCAAACCTTTTGCTACTGATTACATATGATAAATAAATTATTTTAAGCCTTCTGGAATAATAAAAATATCAGCTTTATGTATAGAACCCGGAAATGGCTTCTAATCGCCTTTTTAAGCGTTTTTAACGCATAGTATGTACTAGAACTATTTTAAACATACAAGGGTTTATACCTACAGATATTTTAGGTAAATTATAATATTTTAACAGTAAGCAAAAGTTGTTAAACTCAGACTTCTGTTTTGAGCTTTTCGGCTTATGTGAAATTACCAAAATGCCCCTACGGTGCATAGTTTGGTTATAATTGATAAATTTCACATATATCCTTTACCCTACTGTTATAACTTATCAAATTAAGTATTTTTTCTGATTACATCAGACCTGTAACTCAGGTTAATACTTAAACTATTTTATAACCTTATAAATGACCAAACTACCCCTACGGGGCATAGTTTGTGTTTAAATTCGTTTCGGGCATATAGAAGACATCTTACTGATGTCACAACATATTTGAAGCATATTAACTTAGGAAACCTGTATATGGCTCTTACGGATACCCGTTACGCTTATTACGCGTTCGGTTCGGCTTATGTAACTAGTTTACATAAATTAGCTGAAACGGGTCAAACCTTATCGGTTTTATCTCAAAATCCAGAATGTGTTAAGATTACCCATATAAGACAAGTCTCTGAACATGTCGGGTCTAAATCACATTCTATCCGGTCTTCGCTTAATCGTGTGTACGAACCGTATCTTTGAAACTAACCGGTCTAAGCTTAAGCTTAACTAAAGACCCGTTATGATTCTAATAGGTTATTATAAACCTTCGTTCCAGATTAGGAGGACCAGTAAAAGCTACTTGAAATTTGCTTATTGTGATTATTACTTTGCTCAGGTAAATACTTTTAACTTTTTTTCCCCTATACGGGCTTGGGTTACGGTATATAAAATACCGCTTGGTCGGGCATCAAATCTTCCATCGTTTGGTGGTTAATTGAATAATTTGATCGGCCCGTTTAAATATATTTTGTTTACTTAAAGCCTTTGGGGGGTTAATGACCATGTCCCGGATATCCCTGGCATCATTTTACGAAATGGCCACGACTTAAGCGTGGGGTGTAGGCGTACACCCGTCAGTGCATAAAAGAATAATGTGGTGTGTCTATTGATCTTTAACCCGGACATGATCCGGGCTACTGAACGCATACGGAACATGTAATTCTTTTACAAGATTATATATTTAAATAATTATCCCAAGTTATAAAATGTTTATGCCACGTGCATCCAAATCAATTTTTAATCATTTTTAAAATGAGTCAGTTGATTGTATTTACCAGTGTAAACTGACGTATTTTCCCAAAAAGATTAAATGCAGGTACTAAGCGTAATAGGCTGGATTTTCTCCTTAGCATCAATAAAGAGTCTCGCAAGCTTAAGATGCCTATCGTCTGTTGAACTACTGTTTCTTATTTAACTCGATCCGTCTGTGGATAAACATTCGACTGTTGTGATACACGATATTACAAATTATAAAAGTTGAATTGTATCTTTTGTTTGCTTTCGTTGTGCATATTTAAATATTGTGTTGTTTGACTATTATGTTGCCAACCACGTCACGATACTCCCCACCGGGCCCACCGGTGACACGTGGAAAGTCGGGGTGTGACAGTTATTGTCTGTCGTGGCCTATGCATGGGTAGTATGAACTTGAATGACTGTTAATATGTTTCAATACACTATATGATAGCATAATAAACATGAATCTTGCGAATGTTAACTGATACGTACGTATGCATACATTAGGCTTTGACTGATTAATTGGAAACAAGTAGTTATTCATACCGAGCAAACTGAGGTGAGTTCACACTTTCCACAAGGCATGGGATTCCCAAGGGTTGGGAATGGGTTAAAGAACTAAAACGGAAACTACATATTCTCCTTGGGTAGGATATGTACGACCATCCTCCGTGGGTAGGATGCCAAGATTAAACCTCGCGTATTCTCCTTGGGTAGAATACGTACGTTCGTCCTCCTTGGGTAGGACAACAAGATTAAACACACTGGACCAAAACTCTATCATGAAGTCCCTCATTTTATATCGACTTAATCACCGAGGCCGATGGCGAGCGGGTCATTAGTTAATAGCGCAATTAGGTTTAACAAACCTCACACCGTGTCGTTCGAACGGGCGTGTACTAATGGACTAAGGCAAAGGGTCAATGATGATAGACATTGACTTAGGGCACAACTTATTTTTGTAGTAGTTGATATGGTACGGTCTGGTAACGCACATGGGAAGCCCCCACTAAATATCGTAAAGGTTTGGGAAACAAGGATACTGGGTAACACATGGTTATGAAACAAACTTACGATTTCTGAAACGAACTCAATAACTGAACAATCAACTGTGAACTCGCTCAACTTTGTTGTTGACTCGTTGTTAGATGCCTTGCAGGTCGTTAGGTACTTCTGGAGCTTGCATGGGGAGGCGTGATCGTTGTGGGATATGGACTGTTATGTCCTACACTTACATTTGAACGTTAAACTATGTTTTTGTTATTTACACTTTACTATGCTTCCGCTGATTTCTTAAACATGTTTGGTTTATTTTGAAACACCAATTATATTGGGTTTGGTTTTTATTTACTTAATGATATTATTCAATATGATTGGTGGCTTGATCCTAGTCAGTCATGCCTCAAAGCGGTGGTACTCCGCATGTGGATTTTGGGGGTGTGACAGATTGGTATCAGAGCCATTGGTGATAGTGAACTTGGTTTTAAAAAGCGGAAAAGCTTTTTGGTAAAACTAGACTATAACCTGTACAATGCTCAACGATCCACAACGACGCTTCGCTCCACGTGCAAGGCTCAACACTATAGGTGATATGGTTTATGTTTATATTGCCTACTTGCTAGTTACATAGAACTTTGCTTATGGTATGCTTAGATGAACGTAACAACTATTGTTTGAAAACACATGTGTGCTTACTCTCTTCTGCCATCGCACTTTCACGAACCCCTCTCACTCATGTTTCCTTTGATATGAAGATCATGAGTGGACGCGTTAACCTAACTCAAGCCCAGTTGACGGCTTTGATCAACGAACAAGTTGCTGCAGCAGATGCAGCTGCCCAGGCAGGAGGTATAACCTGCCATCACAACTTACCCTAGGATCTTTAGATCCTACTCTCGTAAACCAACACTTGTGCTTAACATTGTTTCTTCTTACACACACGACAGGTCAACATGCTCAGCCTCCTGCATGTACTTTCAAAACCTTTATGGATTGCCGACCTACTACTTTCAACGGCACTGAAGGAGCTGTAGGCCTCCTCCACTGGTTTGAGAAGCTCGAATCGGTCTTCGAGATGTGTGAATGCCCTGAAGATCGTAGGGTGAAATATACTACTGGAACACTCGAAGGTGCTGCGTTAACCTGGTGGAAAGCACAGGTTCAACTGCTAGGGCTGGTGGTTGCCAATGCCACCTCATGGAACGGTTTCAAAGAACTAATCAAAGAGGAGTACTGTAGTCGTGACGACATCCACAAGCTAGAGGTAGAATTTTTCAATCTGAAGATGACGGGGTCTGAAATCGAGGCGTACACAAAGAGGTCGAACGAATTAGCTATCCTGTGTCCCACTATGGTGGATCATCCCATCAAGCGTATCGAGCTGTACCTCAGAGACTTAGTACCAGAGATTCAAATCCATGTGACTTCGGCTAACCTTGCTACCATCCAGGATGTTATTCGTCTTGCTCATCGTCTCACAGACCAGGTAGTGGAACAGAACAAGCTGCCAAAGCGTATCGGTGCTACTACTACTACTATTACTACTACTACTTCTGCTATTCCCAGTGACAACAAGCGAAAGTGGGATGGAGCCTCCAGCAAGGGTTCGACTACAGTCCAGTCCCAGGCACAGCAGCGAAAGATTGATGACTACCAGAGTCCTGGTCACAAATCTTCTGGTAGTCAAGGGCAGGGTGGATATCGAGGAAACCACCCAAAGTACAACAAATGCAACAGACACCATAGTGGTCAGTGCAACAAGGGTCGTTGTCAGAGGTGTCTCAAGATGGGTCATGAAGCTAAGGATTGCAGGAGCTCACGACCTGCAAATCAGAATCGCCAGCAGCAACTACCAGCCCAACAGAACCAGCAGCAGCAGGGTAACAGGGGATGCTTTCAGTGTGGTGCTGAAGGTCACTTCAAGAGAAACTGCCCCTAGTTGAACCAAAACCAGAATAACAACAATAATCAGGGGAACGGGAACAACAATGGGAATAACAACGGGGGTAACAATACTGGCGGTGGCGCCCGGGGCCGTGCATTCGTGATTGGTCAGGGTGATGCAAGGAATGATCCCAATGTCGTGATGGGTAAGTTTCTACTGGATGACTTTTATGTTAATGTTTTATTTGATTCGGGTGCCGATACCAGTTATGTGTCTCTAAAAGTTAGTCAGATGCTTAAGCGTACCCCAATACTTTTGAACACCAAGCACACTGTAGAGCTAGCAAACGGTAAAAGTCTTGAAGCCACACACATAGTTAGGGGTTGTAATCTCATCTTAGCTGGTCAAACCTTTTCTATCGACCTCATTCCTATCGTTTTGGGTAGTTTCGACATTGTTATTGGTATGGATTGGTTATCGCAACATCGAGCAGAGATCCTGTGCAAGGAGAAGGTCGTCCGCATTTCTCGTCCAGATGGGGAACCTTTAGTGATTCATGGAGACAAGAGTGGTGTCGTGGTGGGCATCATTTCTTTTCTTAAGGCCCAGAAGTGTTTGCGAAAGGGCCACACTGCTATCCTAGCCCTCGTTTCTGATGCATCCTCGAAAGAAAAGAAGATTGAAGATATTCCAATCGTACGTGACTTTCCTGAGGTATTCCCTGAGGAATTACCTGGTCTTCTGCCTCATCGACAAGTCGAGTTTCAAATCAAGCTAGCTCCTGGAGCAGCGCCCATAGCTCGTGCACCTTACCGTCTAGCTCCATCTGAACTGGAAGAACTATCTGCACAGTTACAAGAACTCTTGGAAAAGGGTTTCATACGTCCTAGCTCTTCGCCTTGGGGAGCTCCAGTATTATTTGTGAAGAAGAAAGACGGTACCTTCCGAATGTGTATTGACTACCGCAAACTCAACAAGGTGACCGTAAAGAATCGCTATCCTCTTCCACGCATTGATGACTTGTTCGATCAGCTGCAAGGATCGAGCTACTATTCGAAGATTGACCTGAGGTCAGGCTACCATCAACTGAGAGTTCGAGATGAGGACATCTCTAAGACAGCGTTCAGGACTCGGTATGGACATTACAAGTTTCTGGTTATGCCTTTCGGATTGACGAATGCACCTGCAGTCTTCATGGATCTTATGAACAGAGTGTGCAAGCCTTACCTGGATAAGTTTGTTATTGTATTCATCGACGACATCCTGATCTATTCTAAGAGTCAGGAGGAACACGAGCATCATCTACGGCTTATTTTAGAACTCTTTCGAACAGAACAGTTGTATGCCAAGTTTTCGAAATGCGACTTTTGGCTTCGTGAAGTCCACTTTCTAGGCCACGTGGTAAACAAGGATGGGATTCATGTTGATCCATCCAAGGTAGACTCGATCAAGAACTGGCCTGCACCCCGTACACCAACAGAAATCCGCCAATTCTTGGGTTTGGCGGGCTACTACAGAAGGTTTATCAAAGACTTTTCTAAGATTGCGCAGCCGCTTACTTTGCTAACTCAGAAGGGTGTCACCTATCGTTGGGGTGATGCTCAAGAATCAGCGTTCCAACATTTAAATAATAGACTTTGTAGCGCACCTATTCTTTCATTGCCAGAGGGCACAGACGATTTCATGGTTTATTGTGACGCGTCAATTCAGGGTCTTGGTTGTGTATTGATGCAACGGGATAAAGTCATTGCTTACGCCTTACGCCAACTTAAAGTTCACGAATGGAATTACACTACGCATGACTTGGAGCTGGGAGCGGTTGTTTTCGCACTTAAGATATGGAGACATTACCTGTACGGTACCAAATGCACCATTTACACCGATCACAGGAGTCTCGAGCATATCTTCAAGAAAAAGGAGTTAAACATGCGACAACGTCGATGGGTCAAACTCTTGAATGATTACGAATGTGCGATCAAGTACCATCCGGGCACGGCCAATGTTGTGGCCGATGCCCTCAGTCGAAAGGACACTACGCCTAAGCGCGTGCGAGCATTACAACTTACCATCCAATCTAGTCTTCCTACTCAGATACGGGATGCTCAGGTTGAAGCATTGAAAGCAGAGAACATCAGGGCGGAGTCCCTACGTGGGTCAAGGAAACGATTAGAACAAAAGGAAGACGGCGCTTACTACGTTACAGGGCGCATTTGGGTCCCACACTATGGAAACTTACGTGAACTGGTGATGGATGAAGCACATAAGTCTCGCTACTCAGTACATCCTGGTTCGGATAAGATGTACCACGACTTGAAGACTACGTACTGGTGGCCTAGCATGAAAGCCCATATAGCAACCTACGTTAGCAAATGTTTGACTTGTGCGAGATTCAAGACTGAATATCAGAAACCATCGGGCCTACTCCAACAACCAGAGATACCACAATGGAAATGGGAACAAATTTCCATGGATTTTGTTACTGGCCTGCCTAGATCTCAACGTGGAAATGATACTATTTGGGTGATAGTGGATCGATTGACTAAGTCTGCACACTTTTTAGCCATCAAAGAAACAGACAAGTACTCTACTTTAGCAGACATTTACTTAAAGGAAGTAGTTTCGAGGCACGGGGTGCCAACCTCCATTATTTCCGATCGTGATGCGCGTTTTACTTCTGAACTGTGGCAAGCAATGCACAAGTCCTTTAGCTCACGGTTAGACATGAGCACCGCTTATCATCCACAGACGGATGGGCAGTCTGAACGCGCCATCCAAACTCTTAAAGACAAGCTTCGTGCATGCGTAATCGATTTCAGCAACGGCTGGGAAAAACATCTACCATTAGTGGAATTTCCGTATAATAACAGCTACCACACCAGTATTCAGGCCGCTCCATTTGAGGCATTGTACGGGCGTAAATGCCGATCACCTCTTTGTTGGGCAGAGGTGGGGGATAGCCAGATCACGGGTCCAGAACTTGTGGTAGACACAACGGAAAGGATTGCACAAATACGACAACGAATGGCGGCAACTCATGACCATCAGAAAAGCTACGTCGATAAGCGTAGGAAACCACTCGAGTTCCAGGTTGGGGATCGAGTGCTACTCAAAGTCTCACCTTGGAAAGGTGTAGTCCGTTTTGGCAAACGAGGCAAACTTAACCCGCGATACGTTGGACCTTTCGAAATCATAGAGAAAATAGGCAAAGTAGCCTACAAACTGAACCTACCCGCAGAACTCAGTGGAGTTCACAACGTATTTCACGTGTCAAATCTGAAGAAGTGTCTGTCAGATGAGACCCTCATAGTTCCTTTTAAGGAGCTCACTATCGATGATCAGCTGTGATTCGTCGAAGAACCTGTAGAGATTACAGATCGAGACGTGAAGGTTCTCAAGCATACCAGAATACCTCTTGTTCGAGTTCGTTGGAACTCCCGTCGTGGCCCAGAGTTCACCTGGGAACGAGAAGACCAAATGAAATTCAAGTATCCCCAGTTGTTCGAGAACAGTGCAACCACTACTGAGGCTGAAGCTACTACGGAATTTCGGGACGAAATTCCAAATCTACGGGGGGATGATGTGACACCCCAGGAAAACCAGTAAACCATGCAACTTAACTAGCTTCCTCAGTAACCGCGTGCTAAATTTCGGGACGAAATTTATTTCAAGTTGGGGATAATGTGACAACTCGAGTTTCCAAGATTCCATCTTCGCATTAATTGCACGTTAATTGTTTACGTTATTTGTTCACAACTATGTTTGTATAATTTGTTGCTTTGTAATTGTTCTTGTTGGATATATGTTTGACATATGGTTGATTGGGTTATATGATAAAATGTGAACTGTTTGATGTATGATGATTATGATTATTATTATTTTATGAATATGACGAAACATGAGAGTTTAGCCAAAAGCTTCACCCGACGAAACTAGCGGTTTCGCCATAACCCACACTCGACGAAACTGGGAGATTCGTCATAACCTACACGACGAAACAGAGGGTTTAGCAGGCCCAATGTTGCGTCGAAGCCCATTATAGGCCCAGTTCGCTGATGTGAGTATATTACGTGAAACTGATTTCCATTACCCTAAGGATCAGCCGATTGAAAACCCTAGAGTCTCTCCATTCTTTTGTGCGATGGCCACCACCATCTTTCTTGGATTCTTGCTAGTCTCGTCTTTTTAACCGGTTAGTCTCGTTAATCGATTCGATTGCATAGTTTTGTGTGTAGATATCTAGCATGATAAGGAAGATGGTTTGCTAAACGATCTGACTATGATTGATGCTTGAATTGGAAATTATGTAATTGGGGTTTTGATGTTCTTGTTCAAACCGATTTGTTTAGAAATTACACGATGATAACTCATGGAAAATGTATTCGTTCATGTTCTCTGATTTGAGCCATGTTTCTGTTTGGTTGAGTACTTGTGATTATGTATATCTGATCAGTGAATATGTTCTTGTTGCAATCTAGATCATAGATGGTCATTTCGTGATTTAGGGTTTATGTTAGACGTTAAATACTGTGATGCTTTTGGTATGATGATTAGTAGCATTCATGATTATTGTAATTGGGTGACAATTGTATGACTATGATAAGGATGAAACGGCTGATAACGATTAGGGTTTGTAGGATTGTATGCCAAACTGTTACACTACCGGCGAAAGTCCCACCTGACAAAACATTGTTGACGACGAAACTTGTGGAGTTCCGTCACAAGAAATGCCGACGAAACATGATGAGTTTCGTCATAGGTTGACACGACGAAACATGGTGGGTTTCGTCGCATAAAGTTTCGCCGAGTACGAGTTTCGCCAAGGGACTTCACTTGAACAGTAGGTTGAGATGTCTTCACTGATTTCATGTATTATGACTGTATGAGTTACTTTGGTATGCAACGAACTGTTATTGTCTGTCGTGGCCTATGCATGGGTAGTATGAACTTGAATGACTGTTAATATGTTTCAATACACTATATGATAGCATAATAAACATGAATCTTGCGAATGTTAACTGATACGTACGTATGCATACATTAGGCTTTGACGGATTAACTGGAAACAAGTAGTTATTCATACCGAGCAAACCGAGGTGAGTTCACACTTTCCACAAGGCATGGGATTCCCAAGGGTTGGGAATGGGTTAAAGAACTAAAACGGAAACTACATATTCTCCTTGGGTAGGATATGTACGGCCATCCTCCGTGGGTAGGATGCCAATATTAAACCTCGCGTATTCTCCTTGGGTAGAATACGTACGTTCGTCCTCCTTGGGTAGGACAACAAGATTAAACACACTGGACCAAAACTCTATCATGAAGTCCCTCATTTTATATCGACTTAATCACCGAGGCCGATGGCGAGCGGGTCATTAGTTAATAGCGCAATTAGGTTTAACAAACCTCACACCGTGTCGTTCGAACGGGCGTGTACTAATGGACTAAGGCAAAGGGTCAATGATGATAGACATTGACTTAGGGCACAACTTATTTTCGTAGTAGTCGATATGGTACGGTCTGGTAACGCACATGGGAAACCCCCACTAAATATCGTAAAGGTTTGGGAAACAAGGATACTGGGTAACACATGGTTATGAAACAAACTTACGATTTTTGAAACGAACTCAATAACTGAACAATCAACTGTGAACTCGCTCAACTTTGTTGTTGACTCGTTGTTACATGCCTTGCAGGTCGTTAGGTACTTCTGGAGCTTGCACGGGGAGGCGTGATCGTTGTGGGATATGGACTGTTATGTCCTACACTTACATTTGAACGTTAAACTATGTTTTGGTTATTTACACTTTACTATGCTTCCGCTGATTTCTTAAACATGTTTGGTTTATTTTGAAACACCAATTATATTGGGTTTGGTTTTTATTTACTTAATGGTATTGTTCAATATGATTGGTGGCTTGATCCTGGTCAGTCATGCCTCCAAGCGGTGGTACTCCGCATGTGGATTTTGGGGGTGTGACAACAGTGACAAAGAAGAGGAATTAGAAGATACTGCCGACTCATGCACAAACCGGAAAACCCGATTGGAAATACCTCGAGTGTCAATTCAGAAATGGAACAGATTTCATGCAGTCTAATATGAAATCTATCAAGTGTTTTTTTGTTTTTTTTTTTCATTTTCAGCTTTTATATTTGATCTAGACGTATGAATAAAGTTTATTTTCTGTTTGAACTTTATTTTTGGTGTTAATATAATGCAATTATTAACCATATTAATTAAGTTCAAAATAAAGGTAGTATCCTAAATTTACAAGTCAGCTAAACTTATATAATTTAATATCCTAAAGTTGCAATAAATAGATATTTTAGTTAGATATAATCAAGCTGAATTTATAAAATATTGCAGTTATTCTTGGATATTAATCTAATAATTTGTATTTCTAAATTAAAAAATAATAAAGTAATATACTTTAAAGCTAAACAAAAAAACTGAACTTACTATGATATAAAGTTTACAAAGATATAAACTCTTAACATCCTATTTTTTACAAAAACTGTTTTTAAAATTTTATAAAAATATAAATTTTTTATATATATAAAAACTAAATTTAACAATTAAAGTTAAAGGTGTAAAACGTACTTACGAGTCAACTACTATTTTTTATTTTTATAAAAACAAAAATTTTAAACTTAAAGTTTATTGGATGAGTACCATATGGATATTTAAAAAAAGTTATGAACTTTAAAGAATAAAATTATAAACTTTATCATTTAACCAACAAAAAAAACTTACTTTACAACTATAACAACTTATCTTTTATTTTTTGTCATTTGATTATCATTTATTTTTTAAAAAATGAAACTTTACATGTGTAAAACAGTTTTTACTTTATTTATAAACAAAACATTTTGTTTTTATAAAAAAATAATTCTTTTATAAACATTTTTTGTAATAAGTAATATAAATAAAATACTCTCGAAATTTACAATCTTTACTAAATAAATACTAAATTGTGTTGCAAATTTTTAGAAATTATAAGTTCAACTATATTGTTATAGATAATATTAGTCAGTTTCAAAAGAATTCTTTACCAACTTAACTAGATACATAGTAGATTGTGTTGCATATTTTTAGGGATTATAAGTTAAAAGTAGACTCATATAGATAATATTATTTAGGAACTAAAAATCTAAACTTAGTATGATATAAAGTTAATAAAGATATAAACTCTTAACATCCTATTTTTTATAAAAACATTTCTTTAAATTTTATAAAAAAATATTTTTTTTTTATATATGTAAAAAAAATTAACAATTTAAGTTAAAGCTCTAAAACTTACTTACGAGTCAAATACTATTTTTTATTTCTATAAAAACAAAACTTTTAAACTTAAAGTTTATTGGATGAGTACTATGTGGATATTTAAAAAAAGTTATGAACTTTAAAGAATAAAATTATACGTTATAATTTAACCAATAAAATAAACATATTTTACAGTTATAACAACCTAATTTTTTTTTGTCTTTTGATTATTAATTTTTATAAAAAAAACAATTTTTTTGTCTTTTGATTATTAATTTTTATAAAAACACAAAACTTTACATATGTGTAACACTAATGACACATATCCACCACAATAATGTTATCATAAATATTATACGAATAAGAAAACTATCAGAAACGAGTGTCGCAATCCAAAGTGTCGCACCGCCGCATCGCGCGGGCACCTTACTAGTTAATCCTAACGAATAAGAAGTTTACACATATCATCTTCCTTAGCTTTTTTTTTTTCTTTTCTACCATAATTTTAAATGAGCGTAACTTTTTTCATACGATAATATTTTTAAAAAGTTTACATCAAATTAAAGAGAATTTTATTATTTTTAATTTGGTGTATTTTTATAAAAAAATATACTATCATATGAAAAAAGTTATGTTTATTTAAAAATCATGATGGAGAAGAAAAAAAATAGACATGAAAATCCTGGTACAACCTTACATGCAAACTTAGAATCTTAGACGCATTCTCTACCGTAGATGCAATAGTTAGGGACTCAGGCTACCCTAAACGCTAAATTTGTAAAATGGAAAAATGAATGTATTTTCCCAAATAAGGGTTAAATAGATTAAAATATTTTATAGGGCTTCTCCTATTTTTTGGGAAGCTCATGATGTTGCCGACAGCAATGGAAGCAGTAGGTTCAAGAAGAAACTAAGCATTGGAGCATGTTTCTTTGAACCAAATACAACTCTGACAATTTTGATTTGTGTGGCAATTTGACTTCTATGCGCTCTAAATCTTTGATTAACCCTATTATTAAATAACTAATAAGTTATACAACATACAAAAACGATCCTGATTTCCATTTAAATAATAATGCATACTTACTAAAACATTGGAATTATATACAGTTAGAGTTGAAAATAAAGTCATCAGATCTGGAGGTAATATCCGTTTATAAAACTAGCAGGATGTCCGCGTGACGCGGCGGGAGCGACACATCGCATTGCGATTCTTGATTTTGATAGTTTTCTTATTCATATAATATTTATTGTAGCATAATCGTGATAGATATACATAAAAATTGAAGTAATCAGGTAATCCCAGTGCCATCCCCGAGAAGTCGGGCGCCATTTAGGGCCTTGTGCGAGTAAGAAAATTGGGCTTATATATAAATATGAGTAAATTGTCATTTTGGTCCCTGGGGTTTGGTCACTTTTGACACTTTAGTCCAAAACTCAAACCTTTTACATCTGAGTCCCTCTGGTTTCAGTTTTATTGCCATTTTGGTCCAAAAGTGAAATCAGGTCATATTTGTCTTATAAACACCTGCCATTTTGTCATTTTCTTTAAGGCAAAATGGTCATTTTAAGCATTAATATATATATAAATAAAATAAAATAAAAACCTCAAAACTCTGCACTCTCTCTCTCTCTCTCTAAACACCCATCTGTCTCTCTCTTCTCTCTCTCTCTCTAACACCACCGCCACCTCCTCCCCTCTTCTCACCATCGCCACCACTACCTCCTCACCACAGCCGCCACCACCACCTCATCTTCTTCCTTTCTCTCTCTCTCTCTCTCTCTTTCTCAAATCCACTACCACCTGCAAATTTTCGAAGTTCTGCAACTCAAAGGTCTTATAAAACAGAGAGAAATCAGAGAAGAGATGCGACAGAGAGACAGAGTAGTCTCCGGTGGCAGAGATGGTGGTTAGACCGTCGAAATGGGTGAGAACCTAGTGCCGTGTACAACCATTTATGTTTGTGTCTTCTTTCTCTGCCACCTAAACCACAATCCAGATCCCCAACTCGCGAATGTTAAGGAATCGTCGCCGACAACTTTACCCTCCGAGGCCGCCGACTAGCCACCGCACAACCACCACCAAATGTCATCCCGAAACCACCAGCCGTCGTGAACCACTTTGATTTGTAGAGAACTCAAGATTCATTCCTAGGGTTTGATTGTAAGAAATTCTGATACGATTTATATAATTTTCGTATGATTCAGTGTTATTGTTGATGGAATTGACAACTGTAGTTTCAGTTTCTTTTAACATTATGTCTGATTTGATAATATTTGAGTACTAGCGTTTGATTATAATAAACTTCTCATCTGATTCATAGAATTTAGTACAATTTTACTGGCAAAGTTGATGAACTACATTGATTTGGGGTGGTGTTGGCGGTGGAGGTTAGGGTGGTGGGCTGAAGGTGACGGTGGGGGTCGTGGTGGTGGTGGTGGAGGTGGAGGTTGTGGTGGTTAACGGTGAAGGTGGAGGTGGTGGTTGTGGGTTGACCATGAAGGAGATGAAGAGGAAATTATATTTTATTTTATTAGTTTTTAATTAACATATGTTTTAAATTAAAATGACCATTTTGCCCCTGAGAAAAATGACAAAATAGCAGGATTTTATAAGACAAATATGACCTAATTGTATTTTTGGACCAAAATGGCAATAAAATTGAAACCACAGAGACCCAGATGCAAAAGGTTTGAGTTTTGGACAAAAGTGGCAAAAGTGACCAAACCTTAGGGACCAAAATGGAAGTTTACTCTATATATATATTTTTTAAGAGTAAACTGCAATTTTACCCCCTCGGGTTAGAACCAATTGGCACTGTAAGCCCCTCCCAGGGAAATTTCGCACTTTGACCCCCCAACTAATGAGAAACCATGCAATATTACCCCCTGTCGTCAAAGAACTTAACATTTCTGTTAAATGGTATGTTAAATGGCTATATTACCCTTTCTTATTACCCCCTATGCTTTGTTCTACTCTGCAATATTACCCCTCGGTGTTAAATGACTATATTACCCTTTCTTATTACCCCCTATGGTTTGTTGTACTCTGCAATATTACCCCCCGGTGTTAAATATTTCTTGCAAACCTTACCCCCTGCAATATTATCATCTTCGTCGTCAGAAAGGACAAGGCGACCTCGTTTCCGACTAACTGTCTGACTAGATATTAGTGGCTATGAAAAATGAAATTCCTGATCCAAGCCCGTATCCTTTCTGGAGAAGTTCGTCTAAACATATAACGATAATTCCGGCAAAACATAGCTGAACAATGATCAAAATAGCATTCCTGACACCGAGTTGACCAACACTGCCATACATTCCTGATAGAACATAAGCTACGGCCTCACCGACAGCAATCAAGATTCCCAGCAACTTATGAGCACCATTCCTAGAAAAATCATGAGTGTAAGTTTAATAAAATATAAGAAAGGATTTAGATTTTATTAATATATACATTCTAAGACTGCCATGTGCTACTAAATACTAGTGAACTCACAATAGTGCACGGTCCTCACGAACGTTGTTGTCCACTTTAATAATTTTTGACCCAGCCAACAGCTGCATAACCAATCCAGAAGTCACAATGGGAGTAATATCGAGCTCCATGACAGTCCCGCGGTTTGAAGCAAGAATAACACGCATCCAGTAAAATGGATCCGCACCCGTTGTTGAATGTATGCCATACAAAGGAAGCTGACTGCACACCAGAAAGATGAAGAGAGAAATCATAGTGTAGATGACTTTCTCTCTGAATGGGACCTTCCTGTCTGCGCTCTGCACTTCTGGAAGAAATGCAAGAAACGGTCTAACAAGATGCAATACTCTGAAGCCACCTCCCATAGTAACAAGTCAGCCAAACCTACTGTTCAAGCCATTTGTGTAATTGCAACCATCAGTATCACATAGCAGGTATTAAAAGAAATTGAAAAACATCACATTTGGTTTCTCAAACTGGTACACCACACACATATCGATATCAGAAACAAATTTTAGTTAAAAATGCATATTTCCACAAGATACAGACCAATACATGCCAATGTGCTTTAAGAAAATCGTATTTGCAAAGGACTAACAGAGTAATTGAAACAAGTGAACAAGGTCGCCTTGTCCTTTCTGACGACGAAGATGATAATATTGCAGGGGGTAAGGTTTGCAAGAAATATTTAACACTGGGGGGTAATATTGCAGAGTACAACAAACCATAGGGGGCAATAAGAAAGGGTAATATAGTCATTTAACACTGGGGGGTAATATTGCAGAGTAGAAAAAAGCATAAAGGGTAATAAGAAAGGGTAATATAGTCATTTAACATACCATTTAACAAAAATGTTAAGTTCTTTGACGGCAGGTGGTAATGTTGCATGGTTTCTCATTAGTTGGGGGGTCAAAGTGCGAAATTTCCCTGAGAGGGGCTTATAGTGTCAATTGGCTCCAACCCCAGTGGGTAAAATTGCAGTTTACTCTATTTTTAATAAGACGATAAATGGGTGAAACATAAGGATATTAATCATAACTTTTTATCGATAATATTATGAAAATTGTTTTAAAAAAAAATAAGAAACAGTAAACAAAATCTAATGAAATTAAATTAAATGTTAAATAAAATGCTATAATAAAAATTAAAAGAAAAGAACAAATGGCTACTATTATAAATCTTATCTTGGTTGTTTTTAACAATGAAATTAAATTAAATGTTAAATAAAATGCTATAATAAAAATTAAAAAAGAAACAAATGGCTACTATTATAAATCTTATCTTGGTTGTTTTTAACATGAAAGCTAAAAACTTATGGGTATGAAGAAAAAAAAGGTCCAAATGCATCTTTTACAAAAGATACCCGGTCTCGATCTACAAACCTCAACATTAGTAAACAATAGCTCAGCCATCTGAGCTACAATTATCGGCGGTTCTCTAAAAAAGATAGCGAAAAAAGTTATCACTAGAGTCGAGACTAATAGGAATGTATACAATTAATGATTCAATTTGCATATAATTTGTATACATAATACGGTAAAAACAAATTTATTTTGGGACCCTAAAACTTTTGGGCCCTGTTCGGTGGCCCATCCTGCACACCCTACGGGCCAGTCCTGGGTAATCCATTTAATTGTGTTGTGCATGATTTGGTTGGTTCAGTTATTATCCTCGACCGAAGCCGAAACTAAAGTAATCGGTTAGTCTATTTTATTAAACAATCGGTTTTTGGTTAATCACTTTAGTTTATTCGGTTAGATTGACGGTTTTCGTTTTGGTTCATTTAATTTTAGTTAATAGCAAAAACCAAACTTGGGCTTAAACTTTTGCTTAGAAATATATATTGAGGTATAAATACTTATAATGAAAGTATTAATGTCTAAATAGAGATATAAAATATGAAATATATGAATCGGATGTATAAAAGCTAGAAATATATGAAAATATGAATGATTCGGTCTGTTTCAGCTAATTTTGGTTAAACGAGAGTACAAAAAATTGATAACCAAATTTTGGTTATTCGGTTTTCGGTTTTCAGTTAATTCAGTTTTTGGTTGATTTCAGTCTGATTTCGTCTGTTTTTTATTTGGTTTAGGTTAGTGATTTAGTTATTGCTCACCGATAACGGGGTTTGGTAATAACCAATAATAGCGCGCGATGCGGCGGGAAACACTGAAATTGCCACGGTGTGCATTGTTGGGTTGGTTAGATTATTATTCTCAACCGAAATCGAGGTCATCGATTAGTCTATTTTATTAACCAATCCGTTTTCAGTTAATCGGTTTGGTTTACTTAGTTAGATTGACGTTTTTTAGTTTGATTAATTTAATTTAGGTTAATAGCCAAAACCAAACTTGAGCTAAAACTTTTGATTAAAAAATACATGAAATTTAGGTATAAATACATGAAATGGAGGTATAAATACATAAAATGGAGGTATAAATATGAAATACATGAACTGAATGTATAAAAGCTAGAAATATATGAAAATATGAATGGTCTTGTTCAGTTAATTTTGGTTTAATGAAGCTACAAAAAATCGATAACCGTTTTTGGTTAAATCGAGGTTCAGTAAATCAGTTTTTGGTTGATTTCGATTTGGTTTCGGTTAATGATTTAGTTATTACTCACCCTTAGACAATGTTAATCACGTAACATATCAATTTTCTAATTAAAAACTATAGCAATATTATACTCAAATTAAATAGAATAAAATACTCGTTTATATGGTGTAATTTAAAAAAAAATATTAACATACCAAAAAGTTAGTTTTTTATAAGAGGATAAAGTGTATCTTCTAACTAATTATCTATAATTTTGTTAGAGATAGGGGGATTAAGTGTAATCTAGATGGGATGATTAAATTGACGGTATTTAATCACTTGACATTCTGTAGCTATTAAACATTCTGGGATAATGACTAAGTACGTTGGGCTTTAATCATTTGTACACTAAGACATCATCTACTTATATCTTTTAATCCACACACCAATAATTACAAAGACAACTATTGAAACGTCGAAAAAAATGAGTAGGTTGTCACGGTACTTTTGAATTTTTTTAAAACATTATAGTTTATAAGATATAACAAGAATACGTAAAAGAATTATAAGTTTGTTGTGGATGGAGAAAAATGTAACTAATTACCTATAATTATGTTAAAACTCGGGGATTTAAATGTAATAAGATGGGGAACTAAAATATAATTATTGTCTAAAAGACCAATTCACCCTCATTTCAGTGGTGTATTTATAAATTAAGATTGGAAAAAGTTATTATTTTTTGAGTATATTAAAATGTCCCCCTCTCATAAATTATAATATAGTATAGATAGTTGTCGTTATCTATCGGTGAAACGTGAATCAATGATTTGTTAATAATATTTGCCCGTTCTTCATTGGTGAAGTCTTTACTGACGCCAGTAAATTTCGTCAATAAGTTCCTCTAACATGTAGTGTTTTGACTCATTTAACATTCTAATTTAGATTTATTTATTTATTTATTTATTAACAAACATTATAAATAAAAAAAAATATGTTTAGACATTGACTCTAGATTGTGTTAGTTTAATTGGTAATGGTCCTTTAGTTGTTTGACAACTTCAATCGTTTACTGATTTACATATTTAAAAAGTGATAATCTATACTATATTATAATGCACGATGGAGGGGTATTTTAAGATACCTAAAAAATAAGAACTTTTCCCCCACTTTATTTATAGAAAGACCCCTAAAATTAGGGTAGTTTAGTTTTTTAAACACTATTTATTTTTTAGCCCCTAAACTTATTACACTTAAATCCTTAAGGTTTTAACAAAATTATAGATAATTAGTTACAATTCACCCATTCACAACAAACTTATAATTTTTTTACGTATTCTTGACATATCTTATAAACTATACTGTTTAAAAAAAAAATCCAAAGATAGCATGCCGACCTATACATTTTTGTCGACGTTTCGATAGTTGTCTTGTTCAATATCGACGCACGAATTAAAAGGTACAGGTTGATAATGTTTTAATGTATAAGTAATTAATACTTGTGATCTAATGCGCCTAATCTACAAAGATGTGTCCATCTATGCAAACAAAAACAAAAAGAGTTAAAAGTACCATAACATAAAATGAAGATATTATGTATCACATTTTATTTTATTAAAACTGCCTAATATCCGTACTTAGATATATCTTATAAAAACTTAAAACTAACTACAACAAACTTCCTAAATAAAGGGGTGGCAAATCTAAAATTAAACCCTAATGCACTTCTATAGTTACTACTATAAATACATAGCAGGACACCTCTATATCTATTGCTAAACAAAGTTAAAAAATGGATCCAGTTCTGAATTCAATTGTTGCGAAAAACCAAGCATGAAAGATTGAAAATTCTAAGATCAGTTCTGTTATGTCTATACTATATTATAATGCATGAGGGAGTGGTATTTTAAGATACCAAAAAAATAAGAATTTTTTCTCCACTTTATTTATAGAAAGACCCCTAAAATGAGGGTAGTTTAGTTTTTTAAACACTATTTATTTTTTAGCCCATAAACTTATTACACTTAAATCCCTAAGGTTTTAACAAAATTGTAGATAATTAGTTACAATTCACCCATCCACAACAAAATTATTATTTTTTTACGTATTCTTGACATATCTTATAAAGTATACTGTTTAAAAAAAATCCAAAGATAGCATGCCGACCTACACATTTTTGTCGACGTTTCGATAGTTGTCTTGTTCAATATCGACGCACGAATTAAAAGGTACAAGTCGATAATGCTTTAATGTACAAATAATTAATACTTGTGATCTAATGCGCATAATCTACAAAGATGTGTCCATCTATGCAAACAAAAAGAATTAAAAGTACCATAACATAAAATGAAGATATTATGTGTCACATTTTATTTTATTAAAGCTGCCTAATATCTATACTTAGATATATCTTATAAAAACTTAAAACTAACTACAACAAACTTCCTAAATAAAGGGGTTGCAAATCTAAAATTAAACCCTAATGCACTTCTATAGTTACTACTATAAATAAATAGCAGGACACCCTCTATTGCTAAACAAAGTTAAAAAATGGATCTAGTTTTGAATTCAATTGTTGCGAAAAACCAAGCATGAAAGATTGAAAATTCTAAGGTCAGTTCTGTTATATCGCAACAGTGAATAATTGTTTTCTTTTATTTACTTTTATATGAATGTTAACTTATTTGATTTTTCAGATTCAGTTGCATGATGAACATGCCAATTTAAACAACTCATTTGTGGAAAAAGCTTCTAAGGTATTGATTTTGCTGGTTTTTAAGTATTATTTTTGCGCATATCTTTCATATTAACATGTTCGTTATGTTATTACATGTGTGTTTTATTACAGGATGATGGTGATAAAAGTCTAATCTTCAACATGAATTTAGTGAATATGTAATTTTAAGGTTTATTTAATCTTTTGTTTAACTTTTGTATTCAAGTTTTGTCCTTTTTAAGGATCGAAAGTTTGAGACTCAAAGGAAGAGATCCAAGAGACTCTCTGAATGGAAATGGAGTGAGGTTATTAATTTAGACGATTCTGAGGACAATGACAAAGAAGAGGAATTAGAAGATACTGCCGATTCAAGCACAAACCAGAAAACCCGATTAAAAATACATCGAGTGTCAATTCAGAGGCGGATTAGATTTCATGCAGTCTAATATGAAATCTATCAAGTGTTTTTATGTTTTTATTTTCATTTTCAGCTGTTATATTTGATCTAGACGTATGAATAAAGTTTATTTTATATTTGAACTTTATTTTTGGTGTTAATATAATGCAATTATTGACCATATTAGTAAAGTTCAAAATAAAGTTAGTATCCTAAATTTACAAGTCAGCTAAACTTATATAAGTTAATATCCTAAAGTTGCAATAAATAGATATTGTTGTTAGATATAGTCAAGCTGAAATTATAAAATATTGAAGTTATTCTTGGATATTAATCTAATAATTTGTATTTCTAAATTAAAAACATAATAAAGTAATAAACTTTAAAGCTAAACAAAAAAAAACTGAACTTACTATGATATAAAGTTAACAAAGATATAAACTCTTAACATCCTGTTTTTTACAAAAACTGTTTTTAAAATTTTATAAAAGTATAAATTTTTTATATATATAAAAACGAAATTTAACAATTAAAGTTAAAGGTGTAAAACGTACTTACGAGTCAACTACTATTTTTTATTTTAACAAAAAATTTGAACTTAAAATTTATTGGATGAGTACCATGTGGATATTTAAAAAAAAAGTTATGAACTTTAAAGAATAAAATTATAAACTTTATTATTTAACTAACAAAATAAACTTACTTTACAACGATAACAACTTATCTTTTATTTTTGTCATTTGATTATCATTTTTTTTATAAAAAAACGGAACTTTACATGTGTAAAACAATTTTTCCTTTATTTATAAACAAATCATTTTGTTTTTATAAAAAAAAATTCTTTTATAAACATTTTTTGTAACAAGTAATATAAATAAAATACTCCAGAAATTTACAATCTTTACTAAGTAAATACTAAATTGTATTGCAAATTTTTAGGAATTATAAGTTCAAAAGAATTCTTTTATCAACTATATCATTATAGATAATATTAGTCAATTTCAAAAGAATTCTTTACCAACTTGACTAGATACATAGTAGATTGTGTTGCATATTTCTAGGGATTATAAGTTAAAAGTAGACTCATATAGATAAGATTAGTTTGGAACTAAAAATCTGAACTTAGTATGATATAAAGTTTATAAAGATATAAACTCTTAACATCCTATTTTTTTTTATAAAAACATTTCTTGAAATTTTATAAAAATATAATTTTTTATATATGTAAAAAACTGAAAATTAACAATTTAAGTTAAATCTCTAAAACGTACTTACAAGTCAAATACTATTTTTTATTTTTATAAAAACAAAAATTTTAAACTTAAAGTTTATTGGATGAATACTATGTGGATATTTAAAAAAAGTTATGAACTTTAAAGAATAAAATTATACTTTATAATTTAACCAATAAAATAAACATACTTTATAGTTATAACAACTTAATTTATTTTTGCCTTTTGATTATTAATTTTTATAAAAAAAAATATTTTTTTGTCTTTTGATTATTAATTTTTATAAAAAAAAACAAAACGTTACATATGTGTAACACTAATGACATATATCCACCACAATAATGTTATCATAAATATTATACGAATAAGAAAACTACCAGAAACGAGTGCCGCAATCCAAAGTGTTGCCCCGCCGCATCGCGCGGGCACCCTACTAGTATATAAAATATATGTTTTGCTTTTAAAAAAGGATGTTGTATTGTTGTAATGAGTTAATTTAAAAAAAAATCTGGTTTGAAATGTGGAAAAACTGATTATAATTGTCATTACTTTACTTAAAAATAGTGTGCGTGTATAAAAGCTAAATTTAACTTAAAAAGTGAGAATATATAAAATACACGTTTTGCTTTTAATAAGGGATGTTGTAATGAGTTATTTTTTTTTTAAAGTTGTACTTTGAAATGTGGGAAAATTGTTTATATATTGACATTATTAATTCTCATTCTCAAATGAAATTAACAGTAAATTATATTATAATATAATATAATAAAATATTATATACAGTTTTTCTATAGTTTTATTATTTTAATATTATAATTATAATAATTGTTATCTTTTTTTATTTTTTAAGTTTGATAAGTTTGGTGTTAACCGGTACTTGTATCGAAAATACCAGTTCGTTATCGGTACATGAAAGTAAAAACAAGCACCAGCGTGGTACATAAAACGCCAAAGTCGGTACCGGATTGAGTTTGATAATCTTTTAGTTCGAGAAATTTGGTACTGCTACCCAGTACCATTTACTCATCCCTGATCACGGGTACCGTACGAACAACAACAGTATCGTACAACTTTTTTTTAGTTTCAGTGGTAGTGATAAGCTCGGTGCCAACTGATACCGAATCAATATTGGTACAGAAAATACCGGTTACGGTATCGGTATATGAAGGTAAAAACCGGTAGAGAAGCGGTACCAGGAACGCCAAACTTCAGTACCGACTTGGTACTTAGGATCTTTCGGTTCAGGAAATTCGGTACCGGTATCCGTTACTATTTGCTCATCTCTGACTACGGGTTTCTACCCAACAACATCATTACCATACAACTTTTAGTTGATTTTCTTTCGGTTATTTTTTTAGTGTTTTTTTCTACATTTTTTTTTCTTGTCAGCGATTTCGTGTGCAACGCGCTCGTAGTGATTTCAAACACATATAAACACAGACTAAAAAAACAAAATAAGTTCGCCGCAACGCGACGACGGTTTTTATAACCAGTTTACTTAAAAATAGAGTGTGTGTATGTATATAAAAGCTAAATTTGACTTTTTGTTTACATGCCTAAAATCGTTTTGAACGGTGCTTAAAAAAATACTACTAAGATATTTCCACTCATGTGAAGAATATTGGTGTTATAACGTCGTCACATTTGACACTATAAACATCAAAGAATTGCTTAAACTATTTTAAGCTTGAAGAAATTTGGTATATACAAGATAATTCGTTACAAATAAGTGGACTTTCGTTAACGGGACGTATTGGACAGTAATACAGGACAGTAATATGAGTTGTCAATAATTTGTCAATGAATTTGTTGGGTTAATCGGTTCGTTTACGAGTCAGCGATTGGCACGTTATCGGGTCACGGTTCAAATTGTTATATGTTTACGGGTAACGCGAGTCGTAGGTCGCGGGTTCAATTCGGGTCAGATGGTTACGGGTCAAACGTGCAAGTGGTTTAGTAGTAGTAAATGGGTCAAGTAAAATCCATAGGTTTAGTTAATTAGTTTCTGCACGTTTGATTTAGAAGAGTGGGTGGAGAGGTTTGACCGAATCTCTAGCAAGCATACGTTGCATTTTGTTTGAGTAGAAGATTGGGTCATCAGAGGTACTGATTTTTAGGATATAATATAGTTTATTCTGTTTTTCATTCGCATGTATGCATGGCTATATAAAGCCTTTTGTTTAATGAATGATGTACCCATTTTTCATTCAAAACAGATTTATCTTTACGTATACTTTATCTTCATAATAACCTTCACATATATCACATACTTGAGAGTGTAGTGAGTGGGACCTGAACCAACAGAATTTCATTAAAAATTGGTTAGGTAAAGACTTCATAGATGGATAAAATAAGTAAACTCATTGACTGATCACCAACATATAAGATGTTCACGCTTACAAATAAATACGTTTCTTTTTTCTTTTCTTTTTTTTATAAGGTTTTATTTATCCTAATGAAAATCAACATAAAATAATGCGTCGCTAATCACTTTTTTTTTCCTTTTAAGCGTGAATTTATCTCTGATCTTTATAGTTTTTTTCCTTTCCTTTTCATTTCAATATCTGTTATCTACGAAAGTAGAAACTTATATACATTTATTAATAATGACAAAAGCTTATTATTTTTAGGTGTTTCATAAAAGTGAATATTCACATATTTATTGTACTCTCTACATGCATATGTAATTTTATATATACAGTTATACACCCCAATGTGGGTGTTCAGAGAGTACAAATTTTATACACCCCAGTACATAGTTAGTAAGGGTTATGATATAATAGAAGTTTATTTGGGTCGAAAGTAGAGGAAGTAATCTTGACCATCCATTTATTTAATGAGGTTGGCTAAATACACCTCCATTTTTACTGATCATACCACCTTTCCAAAAATATTAGTTTAAACTTTGTTAAATTGCACCCTTCTAAAGTTTCTTGTTTTTATTTTAAGAGTTAATTATTGTTTTCGTCCCTGTGGTTTGTCAAAAATCACTATTCCAGTCCATTAGTTTAAAAATTGCGATTTCAGTCCCTGTGGTTTCACTTTCGTAACCATTTCAGTCCATGTACTTACAGAATAAATGGATTGAAATGGTTACAAAAGTGAAACCGCAGTGACTGAAATGGTTACGAAAGTGAAATCACAGGGACTGAAATGGTTACGAAAGTGAAATCACAGGGACTGAAATCGCAAATTTTAAACTAATGGACTGAAATAGTGATTTTTGACAAACCATAGGGACGAAAACAGTAATTAACTCTTATTTTAAAAATCAAATTCATTCACGTAACTATACTTTTATAATATATATTATTACTCGATTTATTTATGTGTTATGTTCCTTATTTTCTATTTTAAAAATCAGCTTACTTAAAAATCTTCTAAATTCATTTACTAACTATACTTTTATAATATATATTAATACTCAATTAATTTATGTATCAGAGGCTATTCCAAATAAAAGAGATGCCAATTTACGTAGATTTATTTTTAAATAAATAATATTAGCTGACTAATCTTTTATATTTGGCATGCTAACAATAATAAATTAATTTCATCTCATATAGATGTATCGTGCTATAACATCAACACCATCTAATAAGGAAAATAAAAATTCATGTAAAAGGTGAAGTCACAGCTAACGTAAGTTTTTTTTAGAACAGCAATGACATTAAAAGGGCAAAAGCCCACCAGCTAGATGTTGGAAACAAATACAAGAAAAAAGTGGGACTAACTCACTTGGTAGAGACTCTTGCCTTTTAGTGAGAGATCTTGGGTTTAATCCTAAGCAAAGGTAATTTATTTGTAAATATAGAAGTTTGAGAGAGTAACATTAGCCATTCATAAAAAATACAGGAAAAGGACAGAACAGAACAAGAAAATGAAAAAAACAAACAAACAAACTCAACCACATCCTAACGTAAGTTTATTGTATTTAAGATTGATACTTCATTTTTCAACATTTATGTACCCGTTTTACAGAAATAAATAAAAATAATATGTCGTATAGAGGTAGATCGATGGGCAACATAAAGGCATCTCAATGCTCACCCTTAAAGTTAGAATCTTAAGTTTTTTAACAAGACTATTGTTTTATTAGAAAAAAATGAGGCACTCTTTCAAAACGCACGATACACACAAACTTATTTTATTTGGATTGTAAAAGACAACGGGTAAATTGATTTTGTCCTAATTAAAGACACTATATTGTAATGAAATCACAGTCTCATCAACTCATAAGTATGGTGAAATTACAAAACATAAAATAAAGGATAAAAATGACGAAAAAAACAAACAAAAAGGTTTAACTTGTATTAATGTAACCCCCCATTTTTTAAACGTTAATAACTCTTTCATACGACATTATTTTTTTTATAAAAATTGCACCAAAAAACGAGCGTTTTTTATCTTTAAAACGAGTATACTATTGCTATATTTTCGAAAAAAAATTTGAAAACCCAGTTGCGTAAAACACAATGGAAAAAACTCAGTTGCGTAAAACGCAATGGAAAAAAAAAACCTAAAAAATGACATTTTTCTAAAACGCAATGCACAAAAAACACAAATAGATGTCTTATTTGTAAAACGCAATAGGCAGAAAACACAAAGAAATGTCTTAATTCTAAAACGCAATAGCCTAAAAACACAAAAGAAAGTGTAGTTTCTAAAACGCAATAGACTGAAAACACATAAAAATGTGTTTTACCTAAAACGCAATGCACCAAAAAACACAAACAAATGTCTTATTCCTAAAACGCAATGGCAGAAAACACTTAAAATGTCTGTTTTCTAAAACGCAATGCACAAAAAACACAAACAAATGTCTTATTCCTAAAACGCAGTGGCCAGAAAACACTTAAAATGTCTGTTTTCTAAAACGCAATGCACCAAAAACACAAAGAAATGTCTTATTTATAAAACGCAATGGCCAGAAAATACTTAAAAATGTCTCATTTCTAAAACGCATTGGCCTAAAAAAACAAAAGAAAGTGTTCTCTGTAAAACACAATAGACTGAACACACCTAAAAATGTGTTTTACCTAAAACGCAATGACTAAAAACAATTCAAAAATGTGTTTTTCTAAAACGCAATGACTAAAAACACTTCAAAAATGTGTTTTTCTAAAATGCAATGGCCAGAAAACACATAAAAATGTCTTAGTTCTAAAACGCAATGGGCTAAAAAAACCAAAGAAAGTTTTGGACCCCGCCAGGGGCTGCCGCCCCTTGGACCCTGCTACCAGGGGCGCTGCCCCCGGACCCCTACCAAGATCGTAAAACGCAATGACTAAATCAAAAACCCAGATCGTAAAAATGAAATTAAAGAATTTCTTACATGGATCGAAATCGATTTCTTCAACGATTGACGAAATTTGAATGATAGAAACACTTATCAACGATCGAATCGAACGGATCGAGTGATTATCTTCAAAATCACGGGAAAAAACGAGATTTTGAATGAAATTAAACTGGGTTTTCTTCAAAAAAACCGAAGAACACGTTGATCGGGTGTTTGAATCATTGATTGATGACGAAAATCGC
Source organism: Helianthus tuberosus (assembly GCA_030545235.1). Taxonomy (NCBI): domain Eukaryota; kingdom Viridiplantae; phylum Streptophyta; class Magnoliopsida; order Asterales; family Asteraceae; genus Helianthus; species Helianthus tuberosus. The sequence goes on along the minus strand of CM060424.1, from coordinate 173,861,411 downwards.
ACTATAATGTAGTGATTATTGAGATAGTAAGTGAAGAAAAGGTTGAAGATGGTGAGTTTTGAAAATTGTGGGTTTTGAAGTTACTGGGGAGAAGAAGGAAGAAGAAATGATTGGATTGACTAAAATACTCTTTCTCTTTATTTTAAATTTTGTTACAAGTCATAATCATATTGCTTTTTATCCTTTTTAGCCAAAATAAACTTCCTGTTTGATCCCCACCCTAGTTAGTAAATGCCAAAAAAAAAAAAAAAAAATTATAGTTTTTTGCAACATTTTATTATATTATATCAAGAAAAATCAGTGGAATAATATATTTTAATATTTTATTCATTACCAAATATTATAACACAGCACCCACAAATGCTTACAAAACCTAGAGCAGTGAAAAACTATTGATAAATGCTTATCAAATATTAGGCCTCTTTCAACCCTAAAGAAAAAGTTAAATCTTCAAAATTATTTAACGCTTTTAAACATATTTTAATAAAAAAGATCAAAAATTTCTACTAAACTAGCAAATTATTCCATTGGTAAATGCGTTAAATAAAAACAACTTTTATATTTGTGCGTTTGAAGACCCCGATGATCATATTACGGAAGAACCTTATGTTATATAAAACATGTTCTGATGGACATGCCAAGAAATGGTTAAGAAATATATTATATTTTGAATTTGAATTTTGATCTATTATATATGATATAAATATTATTCTTACTACATGTTACACAAATAAATCTAAATTACAAAGTTTGTTAGGTCTGAATATAGCATATCCCCTTTTAATATAAGTTTTTAACAAATGGACTAGCATTACGTTGCCACTCAAATTCTTTTAGAGCTTGTAGGCAACCCTTGCAAGTTACGACAGTTTTTTTACATCACGAAGGCATGGTCATAATCTAAAAAAAACACCAAAAAACGAAATGGAAATTTGAAAAAAAAAAAAAAGAAATCAATAAATGAAAATTTTATAAAACTTTTGAAAAAAACCCTAAACAAACAGTAAGGAAACAAAGAATCATGAAATAATAATTAAAATTATAAAGAAGAAAAAAAAATTCAAAATTTGCAAAAAAATAATATTGATACATGATAAATGAATACCGATACTAGTTTCAATATTATCGATACCGATCGATATTGTTCGGTCGGTATCAGTTCAATTTATTACCATATCAATAATCGGTATAGTTTTCAATACCAAAAAGAAGTTTATTAGGAATACAACTCAATTTTCAATAAAACTTATATCTATGTTGAAAGTTAATTAAACATGACAACATATTAGTTTTACAAACAAAGTTATAAGTAAAAAATATAATGAAATGATAAATAAAATATTATATTGATTAAAAGTATATTTACTATTACCATTATCATTACCTTATCATTTACGACATCTACATTCTCAAAATGCGGTAATAGTGTTTTTCAAAGATTGGGTAAAATGGGCGGCAAAGGGAATAGTGACAGGCAGCTGCCAGACACTCCTCTATTGGTCCAACAAATTTACGATTTTATCCCGTTTTAAAATTATGATTTTGCCATTCCTTCAAAATTATGTTTTTACCCCAACTTAAAAATAAATTCACGCTTTTGCTCCTGGCTAAAAATTTCAATTTTGCCCTCGGTTAAAATTACGATTTTGCCCCGTTTAAATTTACACTTTTGCAATTAGTTTTTTTCCATAAAATTACGATTTTGCCATCAGTTCAAAATTATGTTTTTACCCTCACTTAAAAATAAATTTACACTTTTGCTCCAAGCTAAAAATTTCAATTTTCCCTTCGGTTCAAAATAATGATTTTGCTCCGTTTAAATTTACAGTTTTGCCATTAGTTTTTTTTTTCTCACAGTCAAGTTACGATTTTGCTCTCAACTTAAATTTACATTTTCTCCATCGTTTTTCTTTGTTTTCCTGGTTAAATTACAATTTTGCCCTCAATGTAAAATTACAGTCATGTCGGCAGCTGCCAGCCACTCCCCGATTGGTCCATTTAATTTATGATTTTATCCCTGAATTAAAATTATGATTTCGCCCTCAGTTCAAAATTACGTTTTTCCCATGGTTTTAGTTTTTTTTAGCAAAACTTTAAAAGTTTTTTGTTTTTATTGGTTGACTCCATTTAATTTTTTTCGTGTCAATGAGTTGCCTAACACTCGCTCATTAGTCCTGAAAAATTACAGTTTTACCCTGGGCCGAAAATTACGGTCTTATCATCGTTTTAGTTTTTTCCTAGCAAAATTATAGTAGTGTTTTTTAATTGATTGAGAATTATTCGGCCATCGCCCCGCAACGCGGGCGAGGCATCAACTAGTTTTCAACACATACAAACCCCATGAGGGGCAATAGTGCCTGCCATCTATTGGCTGAAATGGGCGGCAAAGGGAATAGTGCCAGGCACCTGCCTGGCACTCCCCTATCGGCCCAACAAATTTACGATTTTATCCCGCTTTAAATTACGATTTTGCTATCAGTTTAAAATTATGTTTTTACCCCCACTTAAAAATAATTTACGCTTTTGCTCCCAACTAAGTTCTTCAATTTTGCTCTCTGTTCAAAATAACGATTCTGCCCCGTTTAAATTTACACTTTTGCCATTAGATTTTTTTCCTAAAAATTACGATTTTGCCATCAGTTCAAAATTATGTTTTTACCCCCACTTAAAAATAAATGTACGCTTTTGCTCTAAGCTAAAAATTTCAATTTTTCCATCGGCTAAAAAATACGATTTTGCCCCGTTGAAATTTACAGTTTTGCCATCAGTATTTTTTTCTCATAGTGAATTTACGATTTTGCACTCAACCTAAATTTTCATTTTCTCCATCGTTTTTGTTTGTTTTCCTGGTTAAATTACGATTTTGCCCCCAGTGTAAAATTGCAGTCATGCCGGCAGCTGTCTGGCATTCCCCCATTGGTCCTTTTAATTTACGATTTTAACCCTGAAATAAAATTATGATTTCGCCCTCTATTCAAAATTACGTTTTTCCCATCGTTTTAGTTTTTTTTTTTTTTTTTTTTGGGCAAAACTATTGAAGTTTTTTGTTTTAATTGGTTGACACTCGCTCATTAGTCTTGAAAAATTACAGTTTTGCCCTGAGCCGAAAATTACGGTCTTATCATCGTTTTAGTTTTTTTTTTTTTGCAAAATTATAGTAATGTTTTTTTAATTGATTGAGAATTATTCAGCCATCGCCCCGCAACACGGGCGGGACATCAATTAGTTACATACAAAACTAATGTGAGGAAATAGTGTCTACTGCGTGCGTGGCAGTTGGCCATTGGTTTTATTTTTTCCCAGCCTCTGTTTTTGACTTGATGTTATATACAACAAACTTCAACTAATAAAACAAAACTCAACTTTGTAAATTGGTTTTTCCTAGGCACCACTAAGACTAGATACCCGAGTTCGAAGTGTGCTTTTTTTAGCTATTTTATTTGCATCTGCATATTTATAAAAAAAAAAAAAAAAAACCTTATGCTCTAACAAAGATGTTGACCATAGGCAATCAACATATCAAGAATGTCTTTTTATTTTTTTGAACGACATCCGAGTAAGGGTTACTATTGCACTTATTTTGATACATTTTTATGAAGATAATTCCTAGCTTTGAACACGAGAGTAATATTATAATAAGTTGGTCAAGTTTATGTAATATTATAATAAATTGGTTGTTGTGCTTGCAGGTATTCATAAACAGAGAAATGACCTTGAATGTGAATTAAAAAGGGTAATTAGGATATCCTAAAACTATATAACCTTCTATCAACATGAATCAAGAACCACTCATCCTATTTCTTCACAAAATCACTTACTTTTTAATAAGAACGAATAACAGAGGATGCCCCCGCTCTTAAACAATTTGGATATAATTGTTCTTGTATATTTTCTGTTATACGTGCCTGGTTAACTTGTTCTTTATGATAAGCTAGCCACTCATATATTATCATGTAAGTCAAGCATGGAGGATTAACTTTTTTATATGATTCACCACTACACAAATCATCACAAGGATGATTCGGAGGGTTATGAATAACAAGGAACACATAACTAACTAATACGTTAACAAATAAATCATCAAGTGAGCTGTGGAACCAAGTTAGGATTGCCAAAGCATCCAAAGTTCACACTTGCATCAAACCTAAGTCTCACCATATGAACTATGGTAAACTTATGTGACTTCAACACTTCTGGGTTGTATTGCACCCTTTCAAAACAGAAAGTTTAGAGGTGTTTGCACCTCTTAAACTCAAAAGAATCTACTCCTAGCAAGTCTCATAACCTTAGATAGGTTCAATAACAAGTAGGCATTAGATAAAATCAAGAAAACATAGTTTTATGAAAGTATAACAACTATTCTTCCAAAACAGAAATTTTGAACCTCATGTTGTTCCACCTCGGTTTACCATGGTAAACCCGTGGAAACATTCTTAGAGGTGTTCCAAGCTTTGTAGAAGAAGAAATGATGAAGAAAAGTTGACGAAAAGTGAGTTTGCATATGTTTTTATAAATCAGAAAGTAAATCTGACTTTGGAGCCTTGTGTAAGTGATGTATCACGTGATTTCACCTTGGTGAATCTTGGATAACATCCTTGAAGGTCATCCAAGTAGACTGGTACAAGAAATCATGAGAAAAAGTAGAAGAAAAGTGCTCAAAACTCACTGTTTTGAGCAAAGATATAATCTGCCATAACTTGGAAAGTTGGATGAATTGAGAGGATTTGAGAGTGAATTGAGGGTGTGTAAAGGGTTAAGGTAGTGTGGAAGACTTGTATTTATAGTGTGGAGGTTAGGGTTAGTCTTAATTGTGAGTTAGTTGGGTAATAAAGACATTTAGGTGGAAGTTGAGTGTGAAAATCGACCAACCAGCGTGCAGATCAGCTTGGATGCGGATTGGCACGCGCCGCGTGTCGCGGTAGGGTGAGTGTCTCCGTGCGCGTGTCGCGGAGATGAGTCTCCGGGCAAAGTTTCTTATTTGGCACAAACAGTCTCTGAGGTTTGATTTATGGCATATTTTGAGGTATTACTTGTATGTGGAACATATAATTAGTATAAAATAGGATTAGAAGTAAAGGTTGAGTATGGTAAGTATATAATTAAGTATAGAACGTTCAAAGTCACGTATTTACGGTAGTTGTTCGTAATATAAACGTGCATTTACGAGAATAACGAATATGTATTAGGTATGCATAAGATTTGAAAGTAAAACAAGTACGATTACTCGAAGTATAATTTAATTAAAAATATCAAGTTTTATTACAATTAAAGTGTCGGATTATAATGATTAGCAACGAGATAAGATTTCGAAAGAATACGAGTTTCTATAAATGGAATACAAGGCGAGCTTCTAAATAAAGGAAGTTATAAAAAGCGAGGCGTTACAGTCTCCCCTCCTTTAGAAAATTTCGTCCCGAAATTTATTTAAGGCCATTGGGTATACTTTAACCTATCTTAACTCCACCTAAGTGACACATCAATTTTTTTTCCTCATTTCACTTTGCCTCACTCTAAGGAAATGGTTTAACATGTTAACACATAACTCATTTAATGCACTTTAACCTATCTTTTAGTGGTTTTTGTCTAAAAAAGAAAATAATAATTAATTCAATCTCTTAACATTGGGTTAACATGTTAACAAATAACTCATTTAATGCACTTTAACACAAAGAGGGAGTGGTTTTCAATGTTAGTTAACATGCCATGTCATTGTTAACACTCTAGATGTTAGAGTACACCCCATGGCCTAAGAGGAAGACTTTGTAAAAAGGTATTTTGGCTTAAATGATTGACTAAAATCGGGATTTTGAAGTTTTAAAGTGTGTTGAAAATGTATGAAATTTGAGGAACGAAAGGGTTGGTTTGTAAAAGTAGTTCGTTTGGCTATGGTGATCTGAGGTATTGATCGTAAGTAAAACATGCATGTGTGTGTATAGGCATATTGAGTTTGATTAAGTTTGAATAGACCGATGGGTGTAGTATTTCAAATGATGTTACCTAAGAAGAAAAGTTTGTGTATAAAGCGGTTTGCATTTTGATGAAAAGTGCGGCCCCATCGTAGGTTTTAAGAAACTTGTTTATTGGTGAGAAACAGGAGGTTTTATCAGTTTTAAGGAGAATCAGTAAAATTACATGTTTGTAGAAACTTGTTTATTGGTGAGAAACAGGAAGGCTAGGTATTTATTAAAAAGTTTTGGGGTAACGGGCCGACTAAATATGTTTGTGCGTAAATAAGAATGGAAGATAGTTTTAGAAAGCATGGAAGTATTTTAGAGTTTGAACGTTAAACCGATTTATTGTAAATAAGGTTTGTATAAAAGTCAAAGAATAATTGGGAATAATCGGGTATGAGTGTGAACGAACGATTCAGTAGATGAATGCAAGGACAGGAATGGTATGATTATTAGATACGATGCGAATATGAAGTGTTGAGGATGAGGTTTCGTCATGGATAATCGGATATTGCGCGTTTAGCAGTGCGTTTGTGAGTCATTAAAGTTTGTGTATCGTGTTAAAAAAAGGTCTGCAAAACACCGAATTTCTTATGGCATGTTTTACGAAAGTTTGGTAACGTGGTAAAAACACTTATATATAGGAAGTACCAGCGGCGTATCCACCATGTTTTAAGCATGTTACGTCCATTTCGTTATTTGGTGTCATGTTACGTTCCGTGTCTTACCATACACACTAGAACACCCTATGATTTTCATGCGCCTACCACTATAATCCCGTGTGCACCTGTGATTATATTGGTCGGCGCATAATCCGCATAGTTCGTACTAGTTGTGTATGAGTCAAGGTATACAGTAAATTTGAAAAATGAGAATGTGTGTGTGTGATAGCGTATGAAAATTAAGCATGTGAGTGTGATTGTGTTTAAGTATGTATGCGACCCACGTAAGTGAACCACTCGGGTTATGCTCACGTATAGGTACGAATGTATGATTATGAGTATGAATATAAGTATAAGCATGAATCTTAATGATTGCGTATATAGTATAAATTGAAACACAACGAATTTAAGCATATAAAATGATCGATAATTTTGGGTATGTAAAAATGAAATGATATGCATGTGCTTGTTGTGAAATATTAATTTAAAACGTGTATGATGATATGCATGTGTAGTTGTTTAAGCAAATCGTTGAGTTCATTGAATCAAAATGGATTGAGTTTGACTGGAATGTAGAATCAAGTTTGTGAATGTCAAAAGAATATAAAGTATCTATTGGTTATGCGAGATGTATTTTGAAAAGAAAAAGGATATGCTATTATTGTTTCAAAAGGAATAGGGGATTCTCGTATGTCGAAGATTGTCGGTTCTTATGAAGTCTCTTTGCCCACGTGTTTTGAAATTGGGATGATGTATTGAGCGGTAACTGAAAAGATTTTTGAAAACAGAAAGTTGATTTATTTAAAGTATTTCGTATTACAATACGAAGAGTTGTATTTTAGAAACTTTTATGAAAACTTCGGTCCTTGAAAAGAATTTCAGCAAAAATGAACTTAGTGATTTTGAAAAGAGTTTTAGCAAAACGATTTATTGATTTGAAAAATGTTCTAGCAAAATGACTTTATAACATCTATGAGATTTTATAAGCATGTGAGAAAAAGTTGGTTTAGTCTCCGATTGAGAACAAATGTCTTTAGTATAATGATATAATGTGAGCGTGTTTTAGTGATTAGGTCGAGTATGAAATTCGTGAGCAAGAGATTCATTAGACTGATTAAGTTGATAGGTAGCATTTCATAAAATTTTGAAAATCGGGTGATAAAACGTTTAAGGTATGATTAGGAATTTTGTGTATAGGATTTATGTAAAATAGATTGTAGGTAAGAAATACGTTTGATAAAACAACGAACTTTGAAATTTTGCATAAGTAAAGATTTGACAAAATGATAAACGATTTAGGTATGAGATTTGATCGTGTGGTTGGCATAATAAAGTCTCATGAAAAGAAAGTTTGGTAACGATCTCCAAGGTAAGGGAATCACCCCTAGTTCGTTGGTGGGGTCGTTTTAAGAAGGGAAGGAGCGGAGCTAATCGTCAAGGTAAGGAAATCACTCCTATCTTGGAGATAAGCCTCCATTTAGGGATTTCGGAAAATGTAAATCCTGTTGGTGACGTTTTTGAAATGATGCATGTAAATAACGTATAAGTATTTGAAAATATTTAGTATGATGTGTGTGTAACCATCTTGAAAATAATTTGAATTTTTAGAAAGGAAAGTTTGAATCGTGATAAGCGAAAAAAATTGAAATTGTAAAATGGGAGTTTGATTAAAACTCGGATTGTTCCAAAACGGAACTTTTGACTAAACCAAAGTGGTCGAAAGTTCTTTTGAGTTTGGGAAGGATGCTTTGGCTTAATAGGTGGAATACTCTCGCCGAAATTTCGGTTAACGGTATTCACCCTTCCGGTTACTACATGTTCCAAATCAATCGAAAGTTCGAGACTTGGCGGGATTTCGAAAATCGAGGAGTGGGACTAGTTGACAAGATGCGGGTTTCACCCCTAACTTGACAACATCGTACACTACGTGTGGTTAGTACTCGTCGGGTCAAGAAAGTTAATTCCGACACGTTGACGAGGGTCCACTAGATTTGAAATGGAATTTCTCCATCAAGGTGAGGATTTCACTCCAAACTTGATGGCGAAATTTATGCAAAAAGAATAAGTGGATTGAGAGTCATTCACAAAATGGTGGGTTTCACGGCTATTTTGGTGAAATCGTCTCATTTGTATAATACGAGTGTTTTTCGAGTTTAACATAATCGTGTAAAATGACCTTAGGAAAGGCGTATGTTTTGAAATAGTACAACAAGTATGAGAACATAAAAGGCATTTCAAAAATTTAGCACATAAAATATGTTTCAAGAAATTAGCACATAAATCAAGTATGGTTGAGTATGGTGCTTAACTATAGACTAGATCAAAAGCATGGCAATTTTCCCAATTCCCTATAGTTATGGCTCTGATACCAAACTGTCACACCCCAACCGATGGCGGAAACATTGGAGTTAGACGAAATAGATTCCTCGAGACTTCATAACACTAAATTGCGACAAGTATTTAATAATAAATTTCATTTCATTGCTAAAAGAATTAATTACATTGTTTGAAATTGAATACAACAAGCTGTAACAAAATGAATTACATTACAACAAGTATTAAAGCTTTAAAGTGCGTTTCAAGGCATCCTACTAAGTTACATGCATCATCATCATCATCATCGTAATCCTGGAACATGTTTTAAAGTATAGTTCAATACAAAAGTATTGGCAAGCATACATGTTTTGGTGTACTAGCATATAAGTATATAAAGAGAACAATCCACATGGCAAACCTAGTTATCAAGATTAACGTATAAAGTGACATGTGAACAAACAAGTCAACCCAAGGTTTAACGCAAGTATGAATGAGTGCCTTAACATAACCTTACGTTCACGGGCGGTGCGTTATTCCTATAGCGCTATACATGTTAAGGGTAGGCTCGTACGAAGTGAATGACACATTTATCACAAAACGAACAACCCCATATTAACGAATCAAGCATGACATATTAGTAAGCATGTATTGGATTGTTTGTATGATAAAGTATGTATGTTGAGTGTGTTTTGTATATGTAAACATGTTGCACCCAAAAAGTGTAGAAACGGTATATGTCAACACTTGTGGGTTGTATTGCACCCTTTTAAAAAAAGAAAGTTTAGAGGTGTTTGCACCTCTTAAACTCATAAGAATCTACTCCTAACAAGTCTCATAACCTTAGATAGGTTCAAGAATAAGTAGGCACAAGATAAAATCAGGAAAACATAGTTTTATGAAAGTATAACAAGTATTCTTCCAAAACAGAAAGTTTGGACCTCAAAATGGTGTTGTTTCACCACGGTTGAACATGGTAAACCTGTGGGAACATTCCTAGAGGTGTTCCAAGCTTTGTAGAAGAAGAAAAGTTGAAAAAAAAAGTGAGTTTGCATATGCTTTTATAAATCAGAAAGTAAATCTAACTTTGGAGCCTTGTGTAAGTGATGTATCACGTGATTTCACCTTGGTGAATCTTGGATAACATCCTTGAAGGTCATCCATGTAAATTGGTACAAGAAATCATGAGAAAAAGTAGAAGAAAAGTGCTCAAAACTCACTGTTTTGAGCAAAGGTATAATCTGCTATAACTTGGAAAGTTGGATGAATTGAGAGGATTTGAGAGTGAATTGAGGGTATGTAAAGGGTTAAGGTAGTGTGGAAGACTTGTATTTATAGTGTGGAGGTTAGGGTTAGTTTTAATTGTGAGTTAGTTGGGTAATAAAGACATTTAGGTGGAAGTTGAGTGTGAAAATCGACCAACCAGCGCGCAGATCAGCTTGGATGTGGATTGGCACGCGCCGCGTGTCGCGGTAGGGAGAGTGTCTCCGTGCGCGTGTCGTGGGGACGAGTCTCCGAGAAAAGTTTCTTTTTTGTCACAAACTGTCCCTGAGGTTTGATTTATGGCATATTTTGAGATATTACTTTTATGTAGACATATAATTAGTATAAAACAAGATTAGAAGTAAAGGTCGAGTATGGTAAGTATATAATTAAGTATAGAATGTTTAAAGTCACGTATTTATGGTAGTTGTTCATAAGATAAACGTGCGTTTACGAGAATAACGAATATGTATTAGGTTTGTATAAGATTTGAAAGTAAAACAAGTACGATTAATCGAAGTATAATTTAATTAAAAAGATCAAGTTTTATTACAATTAAAGCGTCGGATTATAATGATTAGCAACGGGATAAGATTTCGAAAGAATACGAGTTTCTATAAGTGGAATACATGGTGAGCTTTCTAAATAAAGGAAGTTATAAAAAGCGAGGCGTTACATGAGTTGAGGCTGTGCAACAAGAGCTGCTTCAGTTTAAAAGACAAGAAGCCTGACAGCTAGTTCCTCTACTTGAAGGTATATAACCCATTAGAACTAAATGGGTATTCAAGAACAAGACAGATGAAAGGGGATTAGTTATTAAGAACAAAGCAAGACTAGTGGTTCAAGGATTCAGACAAGAAGAAGGAATTGATTATGATGAAACATTTGCTCCTGTTGCTAGATTAGAAGCTATCAGATTATTCCTAGCATTTCTGTGACTAAAAAATGAAAGTCTAATAGATGGACATTAAGTGTGCATTTTTGTATGGAAAGATCAATGAAGAGGTTTATGTTTATCAACCACCAAGTTTTGAAGATGTTCACTATCCTAACCATGTCTATAAACTGGATAAAGCTCTATACGGACTCAAACAGGCACCAAGAGCATGGTATCAAACTTTTTCCTCAATTCTAACTGTAATAATTTTAAAAGAGGAACCATTGATAAAACCTTGTCTTTAAAATTCTAAGGAAGTGATTTAACCATTGCTTAGACTTATGTTGATGACATAATGTATGCCTCAACAAATTTAAAACTATGTGAAGCTTTTCAGAATCTCATTACCTCTAAGTTTGAAATGAGAACAATGGGTGAACTACAATGTTTTCTAGGGCTGCAAGTTAAACAACTTGAAAAGGGAACTTTTATGTAAGACCCTCGTCTTTATATAATAATAGTTTATATATTATGTAATGCATTTAACATCTCATTAAACAAAACATCTACAAAACGATGATTTGTATAAAGTTAAAAACTTCAAAAGACGTTCCTACAAAGATGTTGACCATAGGCAATCAACATATCAAGAATGTCTTTTTATTTTTTTGAACGACATCCGAGTAAGGGTTACTATTGCACTTATTTTGATACATTTTTATGAAGATAATTCCTAGCTTTGGATACGAGAGTAATATTATAAAACGTTGGTCATGTTTCTGTAATATTATAATAAATTTGTTGTTATGCTTGCAGGTATTCATAAACAGAGAAATGACATTGAATGTAAATTAAAAAGGGTAATTAGGTTATCCTAGAATTATATAACCTTCTATCAACATGAATCAAGAACCACTCATCCTATTTCTTCACAAAATCACTTACTTTTAAATAAGAACGAATAACAGAGGATGCCCCCGCTCTTAAACAATTTGGATATCATTGTTCTTGTATATTTTCTGTTATACGTGCCCGGTTAACTTATTCTTTATGATGAGCTAGCTACTCATATATTATCATGTAAATCAAGCATGGAGGATTAACTTTTTATATGATTCACCACTACACCAATCATCACAAGGATGATTCAGAGGGTCATGAATAACAAGGAACACATAACTAACTAATACGTTAACAAATAAATCATCAAGTGAGGTGTGAAACCAAGTTAGGATTGCCAAAGCATCCAAAGTTCACACTTGCATCAAACCTAAGTCTCACCATATGAGCTATGGTAAACTTATGTGACTTCAACACTTCTGGGTTGTATTGCACCCTTTCAAAACAAAAAGTTTAGAGGTGTTTACACCACTTAAACTCATAAGAATCTACTCCTAGCAAGTCTCATAACCTTAGATAGGTTCAATAACAAGTAGACATAAGATAAAATCAAGAAAACATAGTTTTATGAAAGTATAACAACTATTCTTCCAAAACAGAAAGTTTGGACCTCAAAATGGTGTTGTGCCACCTCAGTTTACCATGGTAAACCTGTGGAAACATTCCTAGAGGTGTTCCAAGCTTTGTAGAAGAAGAAATGACGAAGAAAAGTGAGTTTGCATATGTTTTTATAAATCAGAAAGTAAATCTGAATTTGGAGCCTTGTGTAAGTGATGTATCACGTGATTTCACCTTGGTGAAGCTTGGATAACATCCTTGAAGGTCATCCAAGTAGATTGGTACAAGAAATCATGAGAAAAAGTAGAAGAAAAGTGCTCAAAACTCACTGTTTTGAGCAAAGGTATAATCTACCATAACTTGGAAAGTTGGATGAATTGAGAGGATTTGAGAGTGAATTGAGGGTGTGTAAGGGGTTAAGGTAGTGTGGAAGACTTGTATTTATAGTTTGGAGGTTAGGGTTAGTCTTAATTGTGAGTTAGTTGGGTAATAAAGACATTTAGGTGGAAGTTGAGTGTGAAAATCGACCAACTAGCGCGCATATCAGGTTGGATGCGGATTGGCACACGTCGCGTGTCGCGGTAGGGTGAGTGTCTCCGTGCGCGTGTCGCGGAGATGAGTTTCCGGGCAAGGTTTCTTATTTGGCACAAACAGTCCCTGAGGTTTGATTTATGGCATATTTTGAGGTATTACTTGTATGTGGAACATATAATTAGTATAAAATAGGATTAGAAGTAAAGGTTGAATATGGTAAGTATATAATTAAGTATAGAACGTTCAAAGTTACGTATTTACGGTAGTTGTTCATAAGATAAACGTGCATTTACGACAATAACGAATATGTATTAGGTATGTATAAGATTTGAAAGTAAAACAAGTACGATTACTCGAAGTATAACTTAATTAAAAATATCAAGTTTTATTACAATTAAAGTGTCGGATTATAATGATTAGCAACGAGATATGATTTCGAAAGAATACGAGTTTCTATAAATGGAATACAATGCGAGCTTTCGAAATAAAGGAAGTTATAAAAAGCGAGGCGTTACAGTCTCCCATCCTTTAGGAAATTTCGTCCCGAAATTTATTTAAGATGAAGACTTTGTAAAAAGGTATTTTGGCTTAAATGATAGACTAAAATCGGAATTTTGAAGTTTTGAAGAGTGTTGAAAATGTATGAAAATGGAGGAACGAAAGGTTCGGTTTGTAAAAGTAGTTCGTTTGGCTATGGTGATCTGAGGCATTGATCATAAGTAAAATGTGCATGTGTGTGTATAGGCATAGTGAGTTTGATTAAGTTTGAATAGACCGATGGGTGTAGTATTTCAAAAGATGTTACCTAAGAAGAAAAGTTTTTGTATAAAGCGGTTTGCATTTTGATGAAAAGTGCGGCCCCCATCGTAGGTTGTAAGAAAGTTTTATCGGTTTAAAGGAGAATCAGTAAAATTACATGTTTGTAGAAACCTTTTATTGGTGAGAAACAGGAAGGCTAGGTATTTATTAAAAAGTTTTGGGGTAACGGGCTGACTAAATATGTGTGTGCGTAAATAAGAATGGAAGACAGTTTTAGAAAGCAAGGAAGTATTTTCGAGTTTGAACGTTAAACTGGTTTATTGTAAATAAGGTTTGTATAAAAGTCAAAGAATAATTGGGAATAATTGGGTATGAGTGTGAACGAACGATTCAGTAGATGAATGCAAGGAAAGGAATGGTATGATTATTGGATATGATGCGAATATGAAGTGTTGAGGATGAGGTTTCGTCATGGATAATCGGATATCGCGCGTTTAGCAGTGCATTTGTGAGTCATTAAAGTTTGTGTATCTTGTTTAAACAAGGTCTGCAAAATACCGAATTTCTTATGGCACGTTTCACGAAAGTTTGGTAACATGGGAAAAACAATTATATATAGGAAGTTCCAGCGGCGTATCCACCATGTTTTAAGCATGTTATGTCCATTTCGTTATTTGGTGTCATGTTACGTTCTGTGTCTTACCATACACACTAGAACACCCTATGATTTTCATGCGCCTACCACTATAATCCCGTGTGCACCTGTGATTATATTGGTCGTCGCATGATCCGCATAGTTCGTACTAGTTGTGTATGAGTCAAGGTATACAGTAAATTTGAAAAATGAGTATGATTGCGTGTGATAGCATATGAAAATTAAGCATATGAGTGTGATTGTGTTTAAGTATGTATGCGACCCACATAAGTGAACCACTCGGGTTATGCTCACGTATAGGTACGAATGTATGAATATGAGTATGAATATAAGTATAAGCATGAATGTTAATGGCTGCGTATATAGTATAAATTGAAACACAACGAATTTAAGCATATAAAATGATCGATAATTTTGGGTATGTAAAAATGAAATGATAAGTGTGTGCTTGTTGTGAAATATTAATTTAAAACGTGTATGATGATATGCATGTGTAGTTGTTTGAGAAAATCGTTGAGTTAATTGAATCAAAATGGATTGAGTTTGACTGGAATGTAGAATCAAGTTTGTGAATGTCAAAAGAGTATAAAGTATCTATTGGTTATGCGGGATGTATTTTGAAAAGAAAAAGGATATGCTATTATTGTTTCAAAAGGAATAGGGGATTCACGTATGTCGAAGATTGTCAGTTCCTATGAAGTCTCCTTGCACACGTGTTTTGAAATTGGGATGATGTATTGAGTGGTAGCTGAAAAGATTTTTGAAAACAGAAAGTTTGCTTTATTTAAAGTATTTCGTACTACAATACGAAGAGTTGTATTTTAGAAACTTTTATGAAAACTTCGGTCCTTGAAAAGAATTTCAGCAAAAATGAACTTAGTGATTTTGAAAAGAGTTTTAGCAAAACGATTTATTGATTTAAAAAAAGTTCTAGCAAAATGACTTTATAACATCTATGAGATTTTATAAGCATGTGAGAAAAAGTTGGTTTAGTCTCCGATTGAGAACAAATGTCTTTAGTATAATGATATAATGTGAGCATGTTTTAGTGATTAGGTCGAGTATGAAATTCGTGGGCAAGAGATTCATTAGACCGATTAAGTTGATAGGTAGCATTTCATAAAATTTTAAAAATCGGGTGATAAAACGTTTAAGGTATGATTAGGAATTTTGTGTATAGGATTTATGTAAAATAGATTGTAGGGTAAGAAATACGTTTGATAAAATAATGAACTTTGAAATTTTGCATAAGTAAAGATTTGACAAAATGATAAATGATTCAGGTATGAGATTTGATCGTGTGGTTGGCATAATAAAGTCTCTTGAAAAGAAAGTTTGGTAACGATCACCAAGGTAAGGGAATCACCCCTAGTTCATTGGTGAGGTCGTTTTAAGAAGGGAAGGAGCGGAGCTAATCGTCAAGGTAAGGAAATCACTCCTATCTTGGAGATAAGCCTCCATTTAGGGATTTCGGGAAATGTAAATCTTGTTGGTGACGTTTTTGAAATCATGCATGTAAATAACGTATAATTATATGAAAAGATTTAGTATGATGTGTGTGTAACCATCTTGAAAATAATTTGAATTTTTGGAAAGGAAAGTTTGAATCATGATAAGCGAAAAAATTGATATTGTAAAATGGAAGTTTGATTAAAACTCAGATTGTTTCAAAACGAAACTTTTGACTAAACCAAAGTGTTCGAAAGTTCTTTTGAGTTTCGAAAGGATGCTTTGGCTTAAAAGGTGGAATACTCTCGCCAAAATTTCGGTTAACAGTATTCACCCTTCCGGTTACTACATGTTCCAAATCAATCGAAAGTTCGAGACTTGGCAGGATTTCGGAAATCGAGGAGTGGGACTAGTTGACAAGATGCGGGTTTCACCCCTAACATGACAATGTCGTACACTACGTGTGGTTAGTACTCGTCGGGTCAAGAAAGTTAATTCCGACACGTTGACGAGGGTCCACTAGATTTGAAATGGAATTTCTCCATCAAGGTGAGGATTTCACTCCTAACTTGATGGCGAAATTTATGCAAAAGAATAAGTGGATTGAGAGTCATTCACCAAATGGTGGGTTTCACGGCTATTTTGGTGAAGTCGTCTCGTTTGTATAATACGAGTGTTTTTCGAGTTTAACATAATCGTGTAAAATGACCTTAGGAAAGGCGTATGTTTTGAAATAGTAAAACAAGTATGAGCACATAAAAGGCATTTCAAGAATTTAGCACATAAAAGATGTTTCAAGAAATTAGCACATAAATCAAGTATGGTCGAGTATGGTGCTTAACTATAGAATAGGTCAAAAGCATGACAATTTTCCTAATTCCCTATAGTTATGGCTCTGATACCAAACTGTCACACCCCAACCGATGGCGGAAACATCGGAGTGAGACGAAATAGATTGCTCGAGACTTCATAACACTAAATTGTGACAAGTATTTAATAATAAATTTCATTTCATTGCAAAAAAAAATAATTACATTGTTTGAAATCGAATACAACAAGCTGAAACAAAGTGAATTACATTACAACAAGTATTAAAGCTTTAAAATGCGTTTCTAGGCATCCTACTAAGTTACATGCATCATCATCATCATCGTAATCCTGCAACATGTTTTAAAGTATAGTTCAATACAAAAGTATTGGCAAGCATACATGTATTGGTGTACTAGCATATAAGTATATAAAACAGAACAATCCACATGGCAAACCTAGTTATCAAGATTAATGTATAAACTGACATGTGAACAAACAAGTCAACCCAAGGTTTGACGCAAGTATGAATGAGTGCCTTAACATAACCTTACGTTCACGGGCGGTGCGTTATTCCTATAGCGCTATACATGTTAAGGGTAGGCTCGTACGAAGTGAATGACACATTTATCACAAAACGAACAACCCCATATTAACGAATCAAGCATGACATATTAGTAAGCATGTATTGGATTGTTTGTATGATAAAGTATGTATGTTGAGTGTGTTTTGTATATGTAAACATGTTGCACCCAAAAAGTGTAGAAACGGTATATGTCAACACTTGTGGGTTGTATTGCACCCTTTTAAAAAAAGAAAGTTTAGAGGTGTTTGCACCTCTTAAACTCATAAGAATCTACTCCTAACAAGTCTCATAACCTTAGATAGGTTCAAGAACAAGTAGGCACAAGATAAAATCAAGAAAACACAGTTTTATGAAAGCATAACAAGTATTCTTCCAAAGCAGAAAGTTTGGACCTCAAAATGGTGTTGTTTCACCACGGTTGAACATGGTAAACCTGTGGGAACATTCCTAGAGGTGTTCTAAGCTTTGTAGAAGAAGAAATGATGAAGAAAAGTTGAAGAAAAGTGAGTTTGAATATGCTTTTATAAATCAGAAAGTAAATCTAACTTTGGAGCCTTGTGTAAGTGATGTATAACATGATTTCATCTTGGTGAATCTTGGATAACATCCTTGAAGGTCATCCATGTATATTGGTACAAGAAATCATGAGAAAAAGTAGAAGAAAAGTGCTCAAAACTCACTATTTTGAGCAAAGGTATAATCTGCCATAACTTGGAAAGTTGGATGAATTGAGCGGATTTCAGAGTGAATTGAGGGTGTGTAAAGGGTTAAGGTAGTGTGGAAGACTTGTATTTGAGTGTGGAGGTTTGGGTTTGTGTTAATTGTGAGTTAGTTGGGTAATAAAGACATTTAGGTGGAAGTTGAGTGTGAAAATCGACCAACCAGCGCGCATATCAGCTTGGATGCGGATTGGCACGCGTCGCGTGTCGCGGTAGGGAGAGTGTCTCCGTGCGCGTGTCATGGGGATGAGTCTCCGGGCAAAGTTTCTTATTTGGCATAAACAGTCCCTGAGGTTTGATTTATGTCATATTTTGAGGTATTTTTGTATGTAGACATATAATTAGTATAAAAACAGAATTAGAAGTAAAGGTCGAGTATGGTAAGTATATAATTAAGTATAGAACGTTTTAAGTCACGTATTTACGGTAGTTGTTCATAAGATAAACGTGCATTTACGAGAATAACGAATATGTATTAGGTATAAGATTTGAAAGTAAAACAAGTACGATTAACCGAAGTATAATTTAATTAAAAAGATCAAGTTTTATTACAATTAAAGCATCGGATTATAATGATTAGCAACGGGATAAGATTTCGAAAGAATACGAGTTTCTATAAATAGAATACAATGTGAGCTTTCTAAATAAAGGAAGTTATAAAAAACGAGGCGTTACATGAGTTGAGGCAATGCAACAAGAGCTGCTTCAGTTCAAAAGACAAGAAGTCGGGCAGCTAGTTCCTCTACTTGAAGGAAAATAACCCATTAGAACTAAATGGGTATTCAAGAACAAGACAAATGAAAGTGGAGTAGTTGTTAAGAACAAAGCAAGACTAGTGGTTCAAGGATTCAGACAAGAAGAAGGAATTGATTATGATGAAACATTTGCTCCTGTTGCTAGATTAGAAACTATCAGATTATTCCTAGCATTTCTGTGACTCAAAAATGAAAGTCTAATAGATGGACATTAAGTGTGCATTTTTGTATGGAAAGATCAATGAAGAGGTTTATGTTTGTCAACCACCAAGTTTTGAAGATGTTCACTATCCTAACCATGTCTACAAACTGGATAAAGCTCTATACAGACTCAAACAGGCTTCAAGAGCATGGTATCAAACTCTTTCCTCAATTCCAACTGCAAATAATTTTAAAAGAGGAACCATTGATAAAACCTTGTCTTTCAAATTCTAGGGTAAATTACACTTTTCATCCTTTATGTTTGTATTGGATTGCAATGGATTACCTTTAAGTTCAATAATTACAATCACAATCCTTTATTTGTAAAACTCATTACACCATAGGTCCTTTAACACTAACATAGTTAAAATTTTAAGTTAAGCTTGATCATGTGCTTTGCACATGAGGGTAAATTGGTAATTGTTAGTGCACTTTGTCTATTGACTTCGTCTTGTATCGTGTCATGTAATAGGATAGGATAACCAGTGCTTGAGGTGCTAGAAACTGTTTTTAGTGAGTTTAAAGGTAATTCCGCTTGAAAGTGTCAAGGTCTAGTTCAAACGGAATTAACATAGTTAATTCCGCTTGAAACTGTCTTGTCCATTTCAAACGGAATTAGGCACACTATATATAGGGGCACTTGGTGTTTCATTTGAAACGGAATTAGGTCTTGTGATTCGGTAACGAAGTGCTGCCGGATTGTCTCCAGGTGCTGTAAGACTATTATATCAATACAAGAGACATTTAAATTGTATCGAGCGTCCGTTTCATTGATTCCGCCTTTGATTCGGAAAAAAAACTTTTCTGAACGACTCATTCAGGTCGCACAACGATCCTACAAGTGGTATCAGAGCTCAGGAGGAAGAGTTTAGCTTGATTTCATTAGTTTTCTGACTTCTACACCTTCTTTTTCACAATTGAACAAGATTTTACGGACAAAATGGATTGAATTTCACACATTACATGTGAAACAGTGTTTTAACAAAGCCTTGAGAGTATCAAACCAAAATTCGGCTTAAAAGTGACTAAAATGGACCAAAAACATAATTTCGTTTGAACGAGCATTGTAATTCCGCTTGAAAAGTTCACCTGATTTCGCTTCAAATCGTAATTCCGTTTGAAATAGCGTGTTAATTCCGCTTGAAAAGGGTAATTCCGTTTGAAAGGTTCACATTGAATCAGCTATTCCGCTTCAAAGTATAATTCCGCTTGAAGATTCCGTTTAAAACAAGTGATTTCGTTTGAAAGTCGTGATTCCGTTTGAAGTTATGGTTTCGCTTCAAGACTTGATTTCGTTTGAAGTTGTCAGTCAAGTGATTCCGTTTGAAACTTAATTTCGTTTGAAGATCATTATTCCGTTTGAAAGTGGATTTTTCACGACAAGATCATTTCACGTCAACCGAGTGTCAGTTTATTTCAAGTTATTTGATAGTGTTTAGACTGATTGTGTTTGTTTGACTGTTTGTCATTCAGGTACATTGATTCAAGAATTTTCGTCATGGCTGAAGAGTTCTATAATACTTTCTACAACGCGTTTACCTCAGATACGTTGGAAGCTTCAGATGTTACACCCAAAGCGATAACAAAATCAATTAAAGACAAAATTAAACATGATAACTTTTATGGAACCTATTCGAAACCACCTAAGCTTGATAATATTGAGGATTATGTTTGGTGGAAAGAAAGGTTTATCAATTGGACTAAAGCGTATGCACATGAAAGTTGGTTTTGCTTGGAGTTTGGTTACGATAAACCTACTGATGACAAAGGAGAAGAAATCTCGCTTAAAAGTTTTACAAAAGAAGACAAACGAAGATTTTCATATGAGCAGAAAATGATTGCCTTGATTCAACAATCGATTCGAGATGATATTTTTTCGTTGTTAATTCATGATGGATCTTCAAAATCTGTGTGGGAAGCTTTGCAGGTGAAAGCTGAGGGGGGTAAACAAATTAAGAAAAACAAAATTGCGTTATTAAAAAAGGAATTTTGAAAAATGATGTCTTATATGATTCAATTTCTCTTGATGTATTGTTAGAAAAAATTGAGAGTCATGACCTTGAGTTACAAAAGCAAAGCAAGATGAGCAGTTCGTCACATCATCAGAATGTTGGTCTGTATTACAAAGGCAATTTACCTTCGGTGAAAGCTGATAGTTCACCAAAGACAGCATTCAGTGGTGAAAAGATGAAAGAACCACAAACAATCTCATCAAGCTACAATTCTGGATATCATTCATCTTCAAAAGCAAGTCCTGAAGATTCTGAAGAAATTCTTTGCAACATTTCTCTTAAACTGAAAAATTCTCCAGCTATGAGCATCAATGCAGCTAAACAGCAAATGAGCTTTCTTGCATCAGTTCTGGAATCATATGAAGGTCTAGTTGCAGGCAAAATAGGAAACTCCGAATTGACCAAAGAAGACTACGACCAGATTGATCCAGAAGAGATGGAGCTCATAGACATTCGCTGGTGTTTGGCAAGTTGCATTCATAGAGCTCAGAGATATATGGAGATTACCGGGAAACAATGTCTTGGTGGTGCTTCAACTAAATTGGGTTTTGATAAATCCAAAGTGACCTGTTTCAGATGCAAGCAAAAAGGTCATCTCAAGAGAGAATGCAATAATTCTGCAGTTGGAGGAAATGAACGTCCTTTCAATGATGATTATTATCGAAAGGCAATCTACCACCGAAGCAAAGAAGAGCCAAAAATGATTGAAGATAAACCTCGAGAAAAGTCAAGAGCTTGTGCAGTTTTTCATGATGATGAAGGATATGACTGGAGTGAAATTCTTCCAGAAGAAGATCGTATTGATTATCGATTCAAAATTCGAACAAAGGAAGATACAGAAACTCTTCACAAAAAAAAACCTGATCATTATGCTTTTGTTGCTGAGATAAAAGAGAAAACTCGAGAAGAGATTTTGAGAGAGAAAACTGAGGGAGAAATTTTCATTGTTGGATGCAAAATGGAAAAGATGCAAGAAGAATATGAAAATGCTGTTCGAAACAAAAGATGGGATAAGAAACAAGAATGTTTCATCAACAAAGAAGGTGAACCAGTTGTTCCCTGAAGTGATATAGTTCACGATGATGTTCTTCTAGTAATTCCTCGATCTGGCAAATATTATTCAAATGTTGCAAAAGACAAAACATATTTAAAAAGGCTGGATAAAATCATCAGAGATGCTATGACAACAAATCTGAGGAAGAGGAATGAAGAAGAATATTGAGAATTTGGTGAATGATTTGAAGAAAGTAGCTGAGGAAGTACAAGAGAAGCAGTTAAAGAGGAAGATGTGAAAATTACTGAGGATATGAATGTAGAAAAAGTTGAGAAGAATGAAGAGGTTGAGAAAGCTGTTACTGAAGAACAACAAGTTGTAGAAGCTGAGAAGAAAATTGAAAGTTTGGCAGAAGTGAAGAATGAGAATTTGGTTGCTGGTGATGTTGGTGTTGATATTGAAGCTGTTGATGAGAAACAGCAGAAAGAAGCTGATCAGACAGAAACTGAAGCAAACACCGAGGTGCCAATCACTGAGGTAAATTCTGATTCTGAAATTCAAATCAAAATCGTTGAACAGTGCAAGAAATGCATGGAAACGTGTAGTGCTTGCACTGAAAAGGACGAAAAGTTCAGAATAAGAGATATTGAATTCACAAAAATAGAAGAAGTTTTCAAAAATAAATACAAAGAAATGTTAGAAAACGAAAAAGTTTTGAAAGATAATGATGAAAAACTTTTAGAAAAATGTAAAAAATTAGAAAAAGAAAATGAAGTTTTGAAAGCAAATGTTTTGAAAATGACAGAAGAATGTGATCAAAAAGAAAATGCTTGTCAAGAAATGAAAAAGGAATATGATTCAATAAAATTGGCTTATCACATTACAAAAGAATCATATGAAAAAGTAAAAAGTGAAATGAAACTTGTTCAATCAAGATTGAAATATTGTTCTGAAACAACTGATACGTATAAGCGAAATTATGAAATAAAGTAACAAGTTGTTAATTCTTACATTGAAGATGTTGCTAAGCTAAAGCGTCAGATTGCTGATTTAGAACAGGATAATAACAAGTTAAAAAGTTATCACGCGTCGTCATATGTTTGCTGGAAAAGGTTACAAAACTTTTTATAATAAACCTGGTTACAAGAAGAAAAACATGAAGGCTGGGTTGGGTTATAAAAAGAAACAAAATCGAAATAAAAATGAACCGTCAAATTTTCAGACAAAGATGAATTTTGTTCAAGGAAAAAGTTTTGAAGAAGAAAAAGAACTTCAATTTAGACAACAGTCTAATGAAGAGTTTTATGCTCAAAAGAAAAAGCAACAACCACAGGTCAAAGATGTGTCCAAGAGAACATGTTTCAAATGTGATCAAATAGGACATCTTGCACGCAAGTGTCCAAATCCGAAACCTGTGGATGTTGACAAAAAGAATTATGAAAATGTTGAGAAACAGAAATCTGAGAATGTGAAACAAAGGTCGACCAGATTTGATTTAAAACAAACTTGGAGGTATAACACAAACAAGTTTGTTTCGAACCAAACTTGGAAATCAAATCAGAATAGGTTTGATTCAAAACAGGCCTGGAATTCTCACACACCCAGATTTAGAACAACACAAAGTTGGAAAACAACTGTTGATATGACAAAACCAAATGAATTTTGGAAACCAAAAGTTGTTGTTCAAAATAAAAAAAGTTCAAAAAGAGTCAAATTTTTACAAAAGAGGTACTCCAAAAGGTCAAACATGGAGTGTTAAGAAACAAGTGACTTTGGTAAAAGATGAGAAAGTTGAAGTCAAAGTTGAAAAAGTCTTTGATGACAAAGATTTTCCGAAACTGCATGATACATATTGTGTTGAAATGCCTAAGGTCCAACAGACCTGGGCTAAATTGTTCAAGTAATTAAGTAGTCTGAATGTGCAGGTGCTCAAGAAAACTGAAGATTGTGAAAATGGATTTTGGAGCAGCCTGGCACAACAAGAGGAGAAGGCTGCTGAACCCTGTGTTGGTTGAAACAGGGAGTTTGTTTGTTTTCTGTACATAAATAAACAATATTTCAAAAACCCTAAAAAATTGAAAATTTTGAAAAACCAAAAATATGTTTGTTTTAAACTTGTTAAAAATTAAAAAAAAAAATCAAAAATATGTTGATTGAATATGCCGAAACCCTCACGGCTGAACAAACATGATTAATTTCACAAGATTGAAAAACGGTTTTCAAACTGTAAATATCAATGTGTTGTAAATCATGGGGGTATGTTAGATTTTCTGTCAATCAGTGCATGAAAAGCAGAAAATGGATGGCAAGATGAAGCTATCAGTATCGGTTTGTCAAATTTTTTTAAAAAATGATTTTGCATTTTAGGGGGAGTATTGTTGTTAGAAAATACAAAAACATTTGAAAATTTGAAAAAAGGCAAAAACATGATAAAATTCAAAATTGAGTGTTTGTGTAAAAAGAGGAAATGATAGTACATCAGTAGACAGTTACAGTATGCTAAAGAAATGTAATGATTTTATAGCGTTAAACAGTCTCACTGATGATATGCCGATAGGTTTTTATACATTTTGTAAACTTTTCGGGATATAAACATAAATTCAAACTTGCTTATTTTGTGGGGAACACTACTTGGATATATAGGTAACCTCTGAAATTTCGTTTGAAGGACCCCTCTTTCTGAGATACTAGGTCTTTATACTTAGTGATATCTGGGGTATTATCCCGGGACTTCTAATTTTGCGGAAGCAATAGCCTAGTCCCCATATAATACTTTCTGCTTGCTTGAAATATAGCGTCGCCCTCAGTACAAAAAATGATGAAACATTGCAAAATGCTAATCATGTGCTGTTGAAGAAAAGATCCTCTAAAGGGGACACACCAAAAGTCGAAGCCGTCATCTCTTTGCTGAACGGAAGTTCTGACCTGAACTCTCACGGCCTTCGCAATTTAACCCTTTACAGATATCATCTAGGTATACTCACTTGTAAGACTGAATATTGGGATCTGGATACGGGAGTATATTCAAGAGGTGGGACACATGAATGAGTTTAAGTTCTTAAAACATCTAATTCGTATCCTGAATCAGTTGAACTTTGTGTGAAAATTTAAGTGGATCAGTATATCGACAATCTAAGTG
This sequence comes from Helianthus tuberosus, assembly GCA_030545235.1. Classification (NCBI taxonomy): domain Eukaryota; kingdom Viridiplantae; phylum Streptophyta; class Magnoliopsida; order Asterales; family Asteraceae; genus Helianthus; species Helianthus tuberosus. The sequence continues at coordinate 173,836,277 of CM060424.1, read as the reverse complement.
AATTGTTTAATTCTTATTGTGTAACTAAGCTCAACGGTACTTGTGACTTGTCAAAAACTGATATGATCCTCTGACACAAACTCAAACAAAAATATTGTCTGTATATATGTATATATGTTTGTAAATATTTCGTTACTGCTTTATGTTTTCAGATAGAGTAAACTGCCATTTTGGTCCCTGTGGTTTGGGCACTTTTGCCATTTTAGTCCAAATCTCAAACTTTTTACATCTGGGTCCCTGTGGTTTCACTTTTATTGCCATTTTAGTCCAAAATCCAAAATCCCCCATTTTTTACTGTTGAAAACTGCCTATTTTGTCTTTTTGCTAAAGGGCATTTTGGTCATTTAGAATTATTATACAATTATTATAATACATGCAAGAACAAGCCAGTAGAGAGGTGGGCCCACTAGATAACCCACCAAACACACTCCCAGAAATGTTATTCTGATCTTCACCATCGTCGGATTACACGATCCGCCCCTGTCTAATGTCATCTCTCTCTGACATACACACAGCCTCTTTATCTCTCTGTATAGATAGATAGATAGATACAGTGGGAGAGTGGAAGCAAATTGTGGAGGAGAAAATGGGGTTGCTTCAATTAATCACCGATACAAATATATGAGGAATGGAGGATGTGGTGAGGTGAGGTGAGGTGGCGGCTGTGGGTGGTGAGAAGGGGTGAGGACGGTGGTGTTAGAGAGAGAGAAAAGAGAGACAAAGGGGTTTCTTCTAGAGAGGGGAATCGCAAGTAACCTCAACATGATCCAGATCTGAGCATATACCACCAGCAGGGTATTTGGCCGGCGATGTTTGTAACAGGGCGGCTAAAAGACCAACATTGGCCGACGCCGGATATTGGACGGTGGTTGACGGCAGAGGAATGTCTAAAGAGGAGGTGATTTTGTTGAGATGTTGGAGAAGGATGTTGAGAAGTTTATCTTGTTCTTTGTTGAGAAAGAAGAATATATCATCAAACTTTTCTTGATTTCTTGAAGTTTTTTGTGAGTGAAGCTGAGGTTATGAAGGGGAAAGTGGTGGGTATAAAGGTCCTGAACTTCCAAGCACATTCACAGTGATCATAAACCTCTTCTTTTTCACGTTTCCGTTATCACTATTCTTCTTCTTTTTAATCATCATCTTCTTAGTTTCTTTTTATTTGAAATTGGTAATTTAAAAATCGATCAGTGGATTTAGGGAAGAGAAAGATGATATTGCAGTTAGTTCAAGGATTAGGGTTTGGTGTGGGGAGAAATAATTTGGGGAAGATGAACATCTGATCATTCATGAGGGTAAGAGATTTAATATAATTAATTTAATTAATAATATGTTATAATAAATGATGATGGACGATTATACCCCTGCACAAAAGGACAAAACAATCAGTTTTCAACAGTAAAAAATGGGGGATTTTGGATTTTGGACTAAAATGACAATAAAAGTGAAACCACAGGGACCCAGATGTAAAAAGTTTGAGATTTGGACTAAAATGGCAAAAGTGCCCAAACCACAGGGACCAAAATGGCAGTTTACTCTTTCAGATAATACAAAAAGATTTTGATTCTGCTTTATTTTCGACAACCGATTTCTGAGAGCTAAGTTTCAAAATCTAAGTATGCTGATTGTGTTTCTGAAAATAAAACAAGTTCATTAATTTTAGACTTGAATTTTTTTTTAACAAAAATCAAAAAAAGTTTGTGATATCTCCAAGGTCATTAGTTTGGACTCGGATGATTAACTGTGAGGGATTTGGATTCTTAGATTGTTAAATTCTTTGTAAAAAAGCTAGTGTTTGATGTTGGATTCTTACCGATGCCAAATCTGTAAAGATTGTTGATAGGGGGAGTGGTTTAGAAAGTTTGAAAGAACCAGGTTTTCAATCCTGGAAGTTCAAAATGTTGTTACTTATAAATGTATGAGTGTTGCAGATAAGATTCCAGATTACGATCCCGATAGCTAAGTTTAAGGGGGAGTCTGAATACGAGCTCAAAGCAAGGGGGAGCTTGTAACCTTAAAGAAAGGTGTCGATCCCTAAAGCACGAAAACTTGACGAAAGGGGGAGCCTGAAGAAGTTGATAATGTTAAAGCCAGAGACAGATCCTGGTACAACAATCAAAGATAGAAGCTGATCAAAGAAAAAAGATTGATGGATGCTTACAGTGTTAGACAATTTGGAAAGAGCATGAAGACTGATCAAGACTGAAGATCTGTCATGATAAAGACTCGACACTGAAGACTTCGTCAACATCCAAGGGGGAGTCTGTTAGTGCACTATGTCTATTGACTTCGTCTTGTATCGTGTCATGTAATAGGATAGGATAACCAGTGCTAGAAACTGTTTTTAGTGAGTTTAAAGGTAATTCCGCTTGAAAGTGTCAAGGCCTAGTTCAAACGGAATTAACATAGCTTGAAACTGTCTTGTCCATTTCAAACGGAATTAGGCACACTATATATAGGGGCACTTGGTGTTTCATTTGAAACGGAATTAGGTCTTGTGTTCGGTAACGAAGTGCTGCCGGATTGTCTCCAGGTGCTGTAAGACTATTATCTCAATACAAGAGACATTTAAATTGTATCGAGCGTCCGTTTCATTGATTCCGCCTTTGATTCGGAAAAACAACTCTTCTGAACGACTCATTCAGGTCGCACAACGATCCTACAGTAATTTTACTTATTTGTTTAAAAAATTAAAATTATATATAAATACACATCAAATCCTTAATCTTTCTCTTAGGTATTTCTCTCTATCTTCAACCAAACCTCCACCACCACTAAAACCAGCTATCACCACCATATCCCAGCCAGCAGCACTACTGTATCCAATATTCACCACCACCAAATCCGTCCACCAAACCCCACCACTTCCACCCGGGTTTGAATCGATGAGAAAATGGCGTAGGATGAGGCTCAGAGCTTCGAAACGGCTTTCCAGCCGCCCGATAGATCTGAAGTGCCATTGTTGGTGACGGTTTTTTAATGGCATATAAGTAGTGTTGTTGCTGATAATGGTTTCGTTGTTGATGGCGGCGCCGTTGTTGTCCCATTAGATCTGAATATGAGTTTTAAATCTGAGCAACAATTTAATCTCAGATTTAGCCTACATTGTTCAAAGTGTAAAAGGGTTTGTGATTTGTAGAAATTAGCAGCAAAATGTAAATCTTATTAATTTCATTTAAAAACCCATAAATGGGTTGAAAGATTGAAGGGGTTGATTGAGAAATTAGTAGCAAGATTGTGAGATATTAGATGAATTTAGTTGTGGGTGATTTGAAGATTCATGAAATTATTGATTTTGAGGGGTGATTACATAGTACTTGAAATGTTGAATTTGTGTAGCAGACGATGGAAGAAGAGTTGTTTTCTCATTTAATTTTAATATACATGAAAGCATTAAGTGTAATTTAACTAAAATATAATGATGATAAAGAAATAGAAAAAGAACAGGTGTTTATTGCATTGTTTGGTGAGCTTTTATGTGGACTTTGGAAACTCAGATCTGATTATAATGAACGTGGTGGTAGATGGAGTGGAGGAGGGTTTGGATGGTTAGAGAGAGAGAGAGAAAAAGAAGAGGTTTATGTTTTTTTATATATATTGTATATATATATATAGGGTAATGCTCCATAGGAAACCTTAGATTTTTAGAAAACTTTGCAAACCCATCACAAGGCCTACAATTGGCCACGTGTCCCAGCCATCTTCATCTCTTTTTTGCTTTTGAGGGCACAATGGTAAATTAACATTATCATTCCCAAGTCAAAAGATCTCTTCACCTTTTGTCTTCTATGACTTGACAACATTTATTACACACTTATCTTCCCAATACCTTTCTAACTCCATTTCTCTTTCCTTTACCTTTTTAAATAAGATCTCCATTAATGTCCTGCATCTTCTTAATCTTCTTAATATCTTCATGTACGAGGTCCACCATTAAAGAACCATGGAGCTTCACTCCCACTACTTATCCCACGAGAATCAACACAAGATGTCAGATCGATCAATCCCTGATGAAGAACGTGGTTTTTGTGATGAAGATGTTAATATATGAAGTCAGATCCACGTGAAAACCCCTTCCAGATCTTGTTCCATTCCCGTTTAGATCTCGTTTGTCCACATGTTTCATAATATTGTTATAGATCTGGATATTTGTGAGTTTTTTACACTTTTTTAGTTTATATAAAATATGATTTGTATATGTTGTTTCAGATCTTGATATTTGTGAGTTTTCTACACTTTTTTAGTTTATATAAAATATGATTTGTATATGTAGGTATGAACTTTTGAAAGATGATTATAATTTACGGTTCTATTATTTATAAGATGATATTCAACGTCTGGCTCCATTTTTTACACTTAAAATATCAAAAATTATTCATAAAACCTGGTTGTTAATAGGTTTTTGTGTAATGTCTGTTTTAGAGATGAAACATGATTTTTTTTTTTAAATGGTTCTTAAAAGGGGTAAATGTTTATGTAATTTGCAGGTTTTTATTTTTGTGTTAAAAAGTTATGCTTGGTTTGGTTGCTTGTTTGGGCTTTTGATCTGAATAGTAACTGTTTTTTTGTTGGTTTGGTTGCTTTGTTTGGGGCTTTTGATCTAAATAGTAACTGTTTTTGTGATGTTATTTGAGAAAAAAGATTTTCTGGCTATGAATGTGTTAATATTTATGTCTGCTTAATGACTTAACGGTTATCTTATCTTTTTGTTATTAGGACGGTGATGGATACAACGGAAATAAGATCCAATTCTCGGGACCGTTGGTTTCGTCAAACGTGGATCAGATGCTCAAAGATCATGACCATGTTTATGTTACAGCACAACACAACTAACACGTGTTATAGTTTGAACTTCTCGGACAAGCATGTGTTACATGTGACATGAAACCCATGTACAACGTAACACGTGTTGCGTGTGACATGAAAACACATTTTTAGAACTTCCCTGGCATACGCACACCCACATGTTTACAAACCGTTTCAAGACCGACCCAAACAATAAAGCAAGGGTAGCAGCTGAAAAGCTAAGGCAGCAAAGGTGGCCGCTGAAAAGCTAAGGCAGACTGTCAAAGGAAGCTCCACCATTTTCTTAGTGCTATGTATTTTCGTTTACTAGTAATATGTAATGTGAGACTCTTATTGTTTTGTCTAGTAGATGATGTTAAAACGGTATGGACTTAACACATTCTGGAAGTCTTAACACACGTTATAAAAGAGGCTTAACACACGTTATATCAGGTATACTATGTTGTTATTAAGTTACTATTGGAGTTTATGCATCCATTCTGGAAGTCTTAACACACGTTATAATAGAGGCTTAACACACGTTATACATGTCAGGCGCGTAACACATGTTACAGTATGTATATACAAATCATGGTGTTTTGGAAACCACTAGCTTATACATGACACCATGTTGGGTTAAACCAAGATTATAACAGAGGCTTAACACATGTTATCCCAGGTATACGATGTTACAATATTAACTTGTATGTTCCATATTAAATTATTAACTTGTACACGTGTTATGATCAGTACATGCACATAATGGTGTTTTGCAAACCACTTTCATATACATGAATACAAGTCGGGTTATAATGGATGCTTACATGTTATCATATGTATACAAGTGGGGTTACAACAAGATTACGATATTAACTAAGCTCACCATTAAACTCATCGCCCCCGTCGACTATTTTCACCCTTGTCACATGTTAAGCAATTACATGTTCCGAACAGACAAATTGTAACACATGTTAGATCAGTATATACACATCATGGTGTTTTGTAAACCACTAGCTTATACATGAATACATGTCAGGTTACAAAAAGATTATAATAGTGGCTTAACACATGTTATACATTCCAAAATGTGCAAAACAAATGACCCGTTTTATATTATATATTCGAAAATTACCTGTACATGTGTTACCATAAATGGCTCGTTTCATATTACACGTTACATTCTAACTTGTGCATTTATTACTTTTACAAGTTTTACGCTCAGTATCCACATTATCGGATATTTTAAACATCAACAAAAATAAAATAGATATTACTTGTTTTTTTTAATTAACAAAAGGTTAACACACGTTATATATCATTCTAACAGGGGCTTAACACATGTTATACATGAACACATGTCAGGTTACATCATGGTGTTCTGTTACAACATGAACCACCAACACATGTTATAAATGAACGAAGACTTCTTTCCCAAAGGATGTGACTTATTCAATGTCCCCGCATTAACGTCGCTACATCCATCCAGCTTGTCAATTGAATATCTTTTATGGATCTGTTTCTGTAAATCAACACACGTTATATATCATTCTAACAGGTGCTTAACACATGTTATGGGTCTGTCTCTGTAAATCAAGCAACCCAACAAAAAAACAATTATTGTTAAGATCAAAAGCCCCAAACAAGCAACCAAACCAACAAAAAAACCCGTTCAAAATCTCATCCTAAAGTTTTGGATTTATTTAAAATACATGAACATTAAGCATTACTAGAACACTTTTAGCACATAAAAACATATTAACAACCATTTCAACAAAAAATCAAGTGTGAAATGATATTTCAAGAACACTTACCGGATCTATAACCGTCCGATGAACACGAAGAAGATCTTCAAACCTTCTTCTCACACACACACTCGTGCATGTGTCTTTGTGATAAAGATTGTTGTTTCTTTATCTAAAACATCAACTTTCTCTCTCTAAAAACATTCATCTTGTCATCGTTCTCTCTTTAAAACAACATACTTCAAACTTCTTCTCTCTCACACACTTGTATGTGTGTTCTTGGTGTTATAGATGAACATGATGAAGATTGTTGTTTCTCTCTCTAAAACAAAAAATTCATCTCTCTAAAAACTTGTGTCCTGCCATCATTCTCTCTCTAAAAGATCTGGGATTAGTGTTTGTTGAGATCACTTTTAGATCTGGGATTAGTGTTTCTTGGAATCTTGAACGTAGATATTTGAATTCTTAAATGAGATCATCTTCTTCTTGTTCTTCTTCTTCACGTTTGTGGGGTGGGGGAGGAAAGAGAAAGAGGTAAGAGAAAGAGTTGGTGATTTGATGGTAATGCATAGGGAAGTGGAGTGGGTTATTTTCAATAGTCAAAAAGCCCCTTTTTCACTACCAAAATTGCCCTTGTAGTTGTACTAGACAAAATATAAGAATTATTTTAAATCTAATAATTACCCAAAAAAAGTAGAGCCATTGATCAAACACAATCAATGGATGAGGTTGGGTTTCCAAGGTTTTCTAAAAAAGATGGGGTTTTCCATATAGCCCAACCCTATATATATATATATATATATATATATATATATATATATATATATATATATATTTTAAATCAGATTTGTTTTATCATTTAAATTTATTTTAGATAACTAAATGAGTAGAATTACCAATCTGCTCTTATGTGCAAGGCACATGTTATATTTAACAGAAAATTTTAACCAAGTTAGGAGCAAAGGACGTAGAGTGTAATGAGTTTTACAAATAAAGAATTGTAACTGTAATTATTGAACTTAAAGGTCATCCATTGCAATTCAATACAAACATAAAGGACGAAAAGTGTAATTTACCCAAAATTCTATGGAAGTGATTTTACCATTGCTTAGACTTATGTTGATGACATAATGTATGCCTCAACAAATTTAAAACTATGTGAAGCTTTTCAGAATCTCATTACCTCTAAGTTTGAAATGAGTGCAATGGGTGAACTACAATGTTTTCTAGGGCTGCAAGTTAAACAACTTGAAAAGGGAACTTTTATGTAAGACCCTTGTCTTTATATAGTAATAATTTATACATTATGTAATGCATTTAACATCTCATTAAACAAAACATCTACAAAACGATGATTTGTATAAAGTTAAAAACTTCAAAAGACGTTCCTTAAAGTTTAAAACCATATTTGTTAAAATATAACATACTTGACCTTCAAACGAGCTAACCATATTTACAAAGTATGATAACACAACACTTAAAGGGTCCGGTTCTCTAATGTAGCTTGATCTTCATCCGCAAGTTTCTACAGTTACCTATGACCAAAATCATACAAAACATTAGTTATATGTGTTTATAAGATGATTAAACAAGTCCCAAATTTCAAACCATGTCAACAACAACATTTTTCCACATCTGGCATGCTGTCGCGGGCCGCGACAGGGGAGAGCTAGCCTCTCGCTGGCCGCGAGCCCTGTCGCGTGCCGCGCAGGCAATGGTGGTTTCGTTCGCGTGGCGCGACAAACACCCTTTTCCAACACTTTTTTTTGGTTAAAAACCTGCAGTTTCCTAGCTATGCTATCTTTTATGAAAACGGACATAACTTGTCCGTTATTGATCCGAATTAGGTCTCGTTTCTTCCTACATGACCGTAATTCGATATTCTATAACATATAATCAAAATCCTACATTCACCTGAACAAATTTTTTTTCATTTAAGCCCTCGGCTTATAGGAATTTTCATGTTATTTTGACCCGCTTGTGTTTTAATAACCATAACTTGATTTTAGCATTCAAAACTTTTATACGACTAACACCTATAACATATCCAAAACAACGGGGCTTTATTTATGCGTTTTCTTTGCCCTTAATTATATGGATAAGTTTATTCGACCCGTTTAACTCTAACTAGTTAAACAACTTCAACACAAATCCTATATTGGGAATTTGCGCATATTTTAGTCGTACTAAAACCTGAGTTTATGACTTGTATACATCGTTACGCTTTCTCGGCTCATTACTATAATATGTATAAATTAAAAATCCCCGGTATCATTTCGACGTCTTTATTTCTATAACCCTTCTGGTTTACATCAAAACATCCTATTGACCCATTAAGCTTTCTTAGCGAAATCCATCGCTTCATTTTACCAATGTTTCATTACCTTGGTTGTTTTAACCTGTTTGGTTTACTTAACGACATTCATTGCTTTATACCAAACAATCACCGTTTGGATCAAATTGACCCGTTTAACTTTTCTAGCGACATCCATCGCCTTATTTCACCAAAGTTTATTACTTTGGTTGTTTTGACCTGTTTGGTTTCGTCGGCGAATTCTATCGCTTTCACACAACCAAACATGTATGATTCGGATCACTTTGACCCGTTTAAACCTTAAAGTGGAATCCACCACTTCCATGTTTTTATTTAGCACTAACACTAGTTATTTCAACCGGTTAATACATACGGAAATCCTCTGTGTCAGTAATAACCACTTTTCATAACGATTTTATCATTATTCAAATAACTAAACATAAGATAATAACGATAATCTACGAAGCACATAGCCACATACCTTTCAAAGCTTTACTTTTAAGCGGTTATCCGTTCCGCCTTGCCCACTCGATGATTCACCCAAATTACCTATATAATTTAATTCGAATATATCTCTTAGAACTCATGGTTCAATATTCGACATACCATACTTTTAGTTATTCTATTGAGTGATTACTTCATATTTTCCAAATATTCCAATTCACTTAGACATTTTGTCGAACACCTTAAAGGCGAGATTATAATACTAGCATGATTATGTTTAGGATTAATAATTTACCTTTATGAAATCATCATTTTCATAATCATATGTCAATGACACTATAACCAACACTAGAACTTGCATCATAACCATGAAATAACATCAATTATCACAATGATTCAAGTAGTTTCACAAAATCCATATAACCCACATATGATACATATTGAAATCACTAGGTTATAACATGAATTGATCAATTTCTTATCTAAGACTTGTGTCCTAGACCTTTAATCATCTAGATTTTACCACCTCATCAATGAATTCTTCAATAACTTCAGTTATGAGAATTCAAGAAGAATCAAACATTACCAAAGATCGAAATTAAACATACCTTGTGATCCTCCAACTATAGTGATCACGAATTTAGCTTAGAATCGAGTTCAATTGAGTTTTCTCTCTTTGATTTTGACGAGAAATTGAGGGAGTTTAGGGTTTTTGTAAGAAGAACTTTGTTTCTTCTGTGATGTTGGTCGACCAGGATAGGCACACCCAGAGGGTGTTTTCAAGCTAATCATTTTGACCAAAAACTAGTTTAAAAAATGACTAGTTAGTCCCTCTAGTTTTTAGAATAGGTAAAATGATTATAAATACTTGATTCCCCATCATTTATATCTTGTATTTAACTAGGTTAATATTCCTAGTTTTTATTTTTACTAATTTATTATTAATACTATAACTTATAAATGTACTCACACATATATAATTTAATATTTTAGGGGTGTTACATTTTATACATCAAGTAAATATGTTAAAACCATTCTAAAGAAATTTGATCTAGAAATTGTAAAGCATGAACCACACCCATGTGCACATCGAAATCACTTGATGTTAATCCAACAGGCAAGCTAGTAGATCAAACCTTGTACAGATGCGTGATAGGATCCTTGATGTATCTCACTACATCAACACCTAATATCATGTATCACATATGTGTCTATGCAACGTATCAAGCTTCTCCAAAAGAATCACATTTAACTGATGTGAAAAGGATATCCAGATATCTGAAGGGGTCTTTAACCCTAGGAATCTGGTATCCAGCTAATAACAATTTGGAGCTAGTTGGCTTTTCAGATTGTGATTCTACAGGCTACCTCACAACAAGAAAGTCAACCATAGGAAAATGCTAGTACTTGGGAAATGCATTAATCTGTTGGCAGAGTAAGAAGCAAATCGATGTGTCCAATTCAACTGCTGAAGCATAATACATTGCAGCAGCCAACTGAATAGCTCAAATTCTCTGGTTGCAAAATCAACTTTTGGACTATGATATTACTGCCCTTAACCCCCCCCCCCCCAATCAAAATGGACATTGAAGTTGCACAGAACATTATCAAAAATCCTGTCCAACATTCAATAACCAAACATATTAATATCAGACACCATTTTGTTAGTGGTTGTTATGAAAAAGGTTTGATTTCAATACATCATGTGTCTTCTACAAATGAACTAGCAGATAACTTCACAAAACCAATGCACACACTAACATTTCAAAGTCTCATCTCTAGGCTTGGAATGTTAGAATTAGAATGACCAAAAAAATGTGTGTGTGTGTGTGTGTGTATATATATAATAAAATATAATATGTATATCTTCTAAATATTTTCAAAAACTGAAACCCTGGTTCCCAACCAATAGTTTTACCAGAAAGAGAATAAACTTCTGGGTTTATACCAGTAGTTTTTAAAATCATCTCATTTTCTCAGTAGTTTTCACATCAAAGGCCAAAGGACATAGGTAAGCACATGTATGACATTTCTTATTATCTGATTCTCTTTTTTGGGCCCACTGCCTCTACCTATCCAAGGAAAGCCACCTTCCTTTGGTATCCCAAGGCCAAAAATCTACACAAAAACATGTTATCATGTCACACTCTACTCATGAACCCACCTACCCTTGAAAGGAGTGAGACACATATTCATTCACACAAAAAGATGTTACTTCACATCTTGTCTTATCACCAATCTAATGCCAACATTCCAAATAGCTGTCTATTCTTATGCAGACAATAGTTAGTTTTTTCTGATGGATGAATAACTAAACATCACCAAATGAGCAAATCTCATTGCCACATTCAATAGACAATACTTCAGACCAATGCTGAGATGTTATAGAGTTCATTTCCTATCCCACATGAAGAAGAGGTGAAATCCATCAAAGGTATATCCTATTGAGGTGATTGTAGGTGTGGTTTCCACTATTCTGATTGTTCTCATTTGATCACAGATTGCAGGCAACCACACTTTGCATTCTCAGAAATTCAAAACAGCTGGAAGTCCCTAGTACCAAGAAAAAAAAGGGGACATCACAGTTTATCAAAACTAGTGATACAATCACCATGAGTGGGTGAGCAAATGATTTCTTTTAAAAATGAATGATGCTAGAATCTGAAACATTTGGAATTGCAAGCTATGTCTAGCTGAGCCATGAATATACCCAACAGTTGGCCTCCATCAAATAGGAGATCAAAATTCCAAAACTACTAGTTACATATCATTCAACCACCAGCCATAGAAAGCCAGTCTACTCGTAAGGAAATAACCACCTCTTTATCTACCGGTAAGCTAGCTATGTTACCTTTCTCACAATCTGTTGTTACAAAAAAAGGAGAGATTTATTATACTTGGATTGTTACATACTTATATCTTTTAAAACCATACTCAATGAGAAAACTCTAAGAATCTGGAAAACTTTCATGAAAAGCTAGTATTTTTCCTATCCCGGAAATTTAAAACTAAAATCTTCTAAAAGCTTTTCACCAATCACTAGGTTAGCAAAGGAGTGTCAATATGGTAGGAAAATAAGGGTTATAATGATAATTATTCCATATAGACTTTGTATCATCACTAATCGAAAATTTAGGAGGATTTATTGTCCAACCCAAAACTGTTGATTAATTGAAAACAACTGGAAGCTAATTTACACAAGAAAATCAACAGTTTTCAAATCCATCTCTTCACAAAAGGTTGAAGTAGCTCATCAGGAAATCCTTCTTAAGCTTCTGAAGGTCATTTCTCAATCAAACAAAATTTAAAAATACTAAATCATTCTTTGAGAAAGGCCTTGAAAACATACATGCCACATCTCGCTGGTGTTTAGGAATTTTGTTCCTTCACTGAGGTCTAAAGGGTAGCCTCTTGTCATCCCTAACCTAGAGACCACAGATTAAAAGATATGAAGAATAGAGAACCTTTCTCTGAAGTTAAAGATGGATTACTTTGATAAATATAAATGAATTGTCAAGGACAACAGTTGTAACAAAATTCTTCAAGGACACTTTATCATCAAATTAAATAATAGAAGACCAGCTAAAAATAGTGATTTTGGCATCAGCAGATCTAGGGATAGATTGTTGGGTTATATAACATATGCTAATGATGAAAGCCAAACCCAAGGGCAGCTTCCCTGCCTATTGGTATAAGTTGAAGTACAAACATTGGTCCAGAAATCTCCCCCTTAAAACCTTCTCAACAACCACCAAAAGTGCTCTAACAGAAGTGTTGCCTCAAAGAACAGAAGAACAAAAGTATAAGTGTTGGATTGTAAAAGTATTGGTCATCAGTCAACTCAACATAACTCAAGGCTGAAGACCAGAAGACAAAGTCAACAAGTCAAACAGGACCAGAAGTATTGGATTCCAAAAGTACTGGAATCCTTCCAGTAGTTTTGAGAATCAAACTGTTTTCTTTTTATTTACAGCAGTTTTAATGTAACACTCTCTTTGGTAACTATCCAACAGTTTTCATAACTGTTGGCAGTTACATCATTAACTAGGTTGTTCATGTAACACCCCGTGTTTTCACAAGTCAAAGTCAAGGTCAAAGTCAACGACCGATTATACGGATTTGACTTGTAGAAATCTCCTTGTCTTATTTGTATTATGTGGAGTAAGTGTTGTTAATTGCAAACCATCGACGTATTATTCAAGCGACTTACGACTGTGAACTATAGGCAGTAACAATGCGATAAAGTTAATCGACTGATAATCAAGCTATGCTAATCGAATCGACAACGAATCGCAACTCGAGCTACGTAGTTTTACTTGTTATTATACGTGTGTGTGTGTTCCTTACGTGTTACCTGTGCATGTTTATTTATGTTATGTTGTGATAATCAAGCGAACTCAATCGAAACTCGAAATCTAACTCGAAATGCAATCGAACTCAAATCGTGAACAAACTATGATAATTGGTGGAAAATAGATTATGCTAGATATGAAGTAGTTGGGACTAAAAGTAATTTGATTAGGAAACCCTACCGAATCGAACCGCTCGCAATCGAAATCAATTTAACGATGATCGTCGCGTCGAACACTTGAACCAAGCGCCATCCGGCCGGATAGCCATCCGACCGGATAGTCATCCGACCGGATAGCCTCTATGTCACCAAGCAGGTGTCATCCGACCGGATCAGTCATCCGAGCGGAGTGTCATCCGACCGGATAACCCTTTCCTCTTTTGGAATCCTATAAATACCCATGTCACTCTCCACACTTACTACTTTTGGCAAGTGACGTCCGAACAGCACGCATTCCTTACCTTTTCTCCGATTTCTCTCGATTCCGGTAAGATCTCGCCCTAAATCTTGTACTTTCTTGATCTACACGCACTCCTACACATTTCTATCTTTCAAATCTTAACTTTTAACCGTGAAATCACTGGATTTCGGGTGTTCTAGGATGATGTCATCATGTGTTCTTCAAGAACTTCATATTTTGGCCTCAATCCACCAAGAACAACTTAGATCTAACCGATTTCCACAAAGATCTTGTAAAGATCTCGACACTAGTGTGGTGAGAAAGGATTGAAAGATAGTTTTCAACTTTCTTTCAACTCTTTTACACTCAAAACACTCAAAACCGGTAGAATCAGGTTCTGATCTAGTCTTCTACTCTATCATAGTGTTGTACTAGCTCAAGATCCAGATCCTACCCACGAGACTACCGATTTTGGGTTGAACAAGAACAACCATCTAGAGCCGGTAACTGATCGAGCTAGGGTGATTCCCGTTCGGTTTAGCCATCTAGGTTAAAATGGGAGTTCTGTTGGTTAACACGTTGTCAAAGTGTCTCGACATAACGACAAACCATCAAAACAACCAAGTGTAGGACGAACGGAACAAACGGAATGGATTGCCGTCCGACCGGATTGCTATCCGATCGGATAGGTCATCCGAACGGATTACCATCCGAACGGATCACACTTGGGTCCCACTTTTAAAACAATCTTATCTAAAGTTTGAGTATTGAACGAAATGTAATCCGACCGGACGACCATCTGAATGGATTACTCTTCGGATCATGAGATACTAAGGCTTCAAAGACTTAAACAATTTTCAACATGTTCATTAACAGGGTTGCCACCCGATCGGATGGACATCCGATCGAGTGACACTTCTGTTGAGAACTTATCTTCACTAAGAAGTCTCACCATTAAGCTACCGTCCGACCGGATGACCGTCCGACCGGATGACCGTCCGCACGGATTGCCATCCGTTGCCATCCGATCGAACGACTTGATGGATAGAGATACTTCAATGCTTCTAAAATGCTACAACGAAAACTTCAAAGGACAAGCCATCACACACAAAAACATTCTTCTTATAGGAAGAAACAATCCACTCGAAATGCCATCCGAACGGATCACTGTCCGACCGGATGACCACCCGAACGGATTGCCATCCGCACGGATTGCTGTCCGATCGGATTACCATCCGATCGAACCACCATCCGACCCTTCCACATCTTGTAACGTTTTACGTTTCACTTATCGTTATACTATCGAATCTATTCAGGCTAACTTTACTCGCTAAGCGCTCCCTTCAATCCATCAATCGCTGTGAGTATACTCGATCCCTTTTTGCTTTAAGCACTTTTGGGTGTTACATACGTTACAACTATTCAAACCACATCAATCACACTACTCAATACTATTTGAACGCTAACCGTTGATGCATGTTATACGTGGCTTATGAATGCTTGTTTGTTATGTTTACACATGGAATGCTGTCTACCTGCCTTAGCAACGATAGTACTATAGTTTGGACTCAGCACCCGTTCACACGGGGGTTGTTAAGGATCATTACTTGCATGGATTACGGTGGTAATCATGTATTGCGAACTGCCTCGGGCAGTCAACCCGCAGTCATTGGTATCGATGGGTCTATGTCGGTAACTAACGTGCTTCATTTCACTATGTGTACGTGCTGGTTATGCGTAAACGAATTCAAACTCTATATACTACTATCAAACTTGTATGCTCACCTTTACATTTATGTATTGACTTTATTTTTAACGTATGTGATAGGTGCTTAGGTTGTTTGTATGCCTAGCTCACTGTGAAATCCAGGCTAGGAAAGGTCTAGGATGCTCTCTGCGCTGTTATGAAATCGAAGCTAGGAAAAGGGGTCCTAGAAACCAATAAATAAACTATCTATGTTTAAAAATCTGAGTTGTCGGAACAGAATATTTGCCTATATTTATGTCTGTAATAATTATTTTACTGTTTGAGATACGGTATGGGACGTATATTTAAATTGAATGGTAATGATAGTTGTTATGGAAACTTCTGGACAATCTGTTTCGCTCAGTGCCATGCCCCGATGATTCCGCCATTGGTTGGGGTGTGACAGATTGGTATCAGAGCCATAACTGTAGGGAATTAGGCAAGACTCGACCTAGTCCGGGTCGAAGTCTTAGAAACCTAGACTATAGTTAAGAACCAACAGACCGACTTGTGCGTATCCGTTAGGGAATATGCATGAGCTCACTACTATCACTCACTATTCTCGCTTATTCTACACTATCACTGCACTCGAATTTTCAACTATGAATGGGCAATAATGCCGAGAATAGGTGTGAAAACCGCAAACTCTCGACTAAAGTTGCTTAATCAACCCGCATTTTAGCTACAAACGAGGGGAATTATACCAAATCAGGAGTGAAACCCATATTTTGATGAATAATCTCCTCTATTTTATTAAAAACAGGAACGAAGTTGTCAAGCTAGGGGTGAAACCCAAACCTTGACTACTTGTTCCGTTCATTTTACAAACTCTCACCAAAGTCTCGACGGACTCCAACAACCTGAAGTCACCATATGACCAACGGGATATGTGCCAAACGCCCAAGAATCGAGGCAAGGGCATAGTCCTGAAGGCTAATTGTGCAAAACAGGATCCTGGTGAATAGTCGAACCGCTTTGGGTAGTCGAAGTCTACTAGCCGCAGACAATCTACATCTCGAATTTTATGCCATAACTGCTGACTCTGGTGTTTTGTCGATTTTATGTGCTTATGTATGTGTTTATGTGTTTACATTTTGAGATTTACTCGATTTTCGCTTTCACTTCGATCGACACACACGACTCGCACTGCTATTCTATCTCAAATCGTTACCAAATCGCGGAATTTTGGACAACCTAAGCTACGACGTACGCTTATACTACGCTACCCTCGAACGATCGCAGACTTTGAATAATAGGTTTCTGTTTTCTGACTACCTCTAGTGATTAAATGCGTATGTGTTTAGGTGCTATGTGACTATGTGCTCTACGTGCTTATGTGATTTGTGCTCTATGTGTTATGTGTTTACATAAATGTACGTGTTACTGAGTTTTAGTAAGTAGTAAACGTGTGAGGGGAGATTCGAATACAATGTGTTGAGTTCCGTGGCGATGTCTATTGCAGGCAATGTCGTCTGGATCCCGTCACGCACTTTCTCGTCAAGAAAAGAGAGACAAATGCCTTGCTTCCATTATCGCTAAAAGTGTGGCAAAGGCCGTGAGTGATGTTTACGAGAATGTCAGCAAATCATCTGAAGAATCAAGAACCGACGCTCCCAAAGCTGCCGCAAGGCCTTTCAGCTTCAAGCAATTCAAGTCTTGTGGGCCAAAAGAATTCACTGGCGAAGGTGGTCCTACTACATTATTCCAATGGTTTGACTCTATTGAGGTTACTCTGCGACAAAGTGGTTGCCCTGATGACCTTCGAACTCTGAATGCTACCGGCGTTTTCCAGTCCCGTGCATTAGACTGGTGGACGGCCGAGAGGAACAAGCGAGGGAACGATGCAGCCTACGGTCTGTCGTGGGACTCAAGGAAGTTATGCTAGAGGAATTCTGCCCTCCTCACGAACGTCAAAAGCTAGAAGATGAATTTTGGCACATACAGCAAAAAGACGGTGACAATGCTGGTCTCACTGCTCGTTTCAAACAGCTCAGCATCATCTGTCCCGATCAAGTCAAGACTCTGGAGATCACCATCAAGAAGTACATCCGAGCTTTGCCCGACTGCGTCGCATATTTCGTGCAAGCGGCTAAGACTACAACGATAGAGGAAACTTATCTACTGGCTGCTGAAATCAACGACAAGCGGGTTAAGGCTGGTGTCTGGGATAAGACTTCGAAGCATCTGCATCAAGCTACCACTACCGCACCAACTGCTGAACCCACCTCATCAAGCAACAAGAGAAAGAACAAGAGAAAGAACAGCTCTAGCAACAAGAACTGTGCGATCACTGCTGCACCAGTTCAATCAGTACCAGCCCAACAGCGTCAAGTAGCGGCGCCTGTGGCTAATGCACCACCTGCAAAGCGTGCATACACTGGGCCACACCCGCTCTGCCCTACTTGCACCTACCACCATCCGACTGTAATTCCCTGCCGCTTTTGTGCTCATTGCAATGTATATGGCCATTTTACTGCCAACTGCCGTATTCGTCAAGCTCCTGCTAATCAAGCTCTACTCACTGCCCCACAGGGTCAACAAGCTCCTCCGGCACCCGCGGTCAAAGCCAGAGCCTGCTTCGCATATGGCGACCCTAACCACTTCGCCAACATGTGCCCAAACAGGGTCGTGAAACAAGAGCCTCAACCACAGCAGCCTCAGCAGCAACAACAACAGCAGCAACAACAGGCCGCACGCGCCAGAACTTTCAACCTCAACGTGCGTCAAGCCCAGGCCGACAACAACGTGGTCAATGGTACGTTCCTTGTGAAATGGTATTTATGCTTCCTGTTTGTTTGATACTGGAGCGGATAATTGCTTTGTGTCGTTCGAATTCGAGAAACTCCTTAGTCGTAAACGCACCAAACTCTCCTCGACGTTCGATGTTGAAGTCGTTACCGGAAGAACTGTCTCCGTTAATTCTGTTATCCGTGATTGTACTCTTGAGCTCAACAATCACATCTTCCCAATCGACCTTATTCCGATGCAACTCGGAAGCTTTGACGTCATAGTAGGCATGGACTTTCTTCGAGAAAACCATGCTGAAGTTGTGTGCTTCGACAAGATGATTCGATTTTCACTCGCAAATGGTGACTTATTATGTGTATACGGTGATACTACTTCGAAGAGTCTCAAGCTTATGTCATGTGTCCAAGCTAGCAAGTATCTCCGCAAGGAATACAGAGCTTTCTTGGCTAACATTGTAGTAGCGGAGAAGGAAAAGAAAGAGAAGAAGGAAGTAAAAGACGTTCCTGTGGTTCGTGAGTTTCCTCATGTTTTTCCAGAGGATCTTCCCAGACTACCGCCAAGTCGTGATATCGATTTTCGTATCGACCTCATCCCTGGAGCCAACCCTATTGCCAAAGCTCCTTATCGACTCGCGCCGTCCGAAATGCGCGAACTCTCAACCTAACTCCAGGAATTACTCGAAAAAGGCTTCATTCGCCCAAGCACCTCTCCTTGGGGCGCGCCGATCCTTTTCGTCAAAAAGAAGGATAGGTCGTTCAGGATGTGCATCGACTATCGGGAATTGAATAAGTTAACTATCAAGAACCGCTATCCCCTACCTCGCATCGACGATTTGTTTGATCAACTACAAGGTGCTACGTGTTTCTCAAAGATCGATCTATGTTCAGGATATCACCAGCTACGTATACAAGAGGATGATATACCCAAAACCGCGTTTCGCACCCGATACGGCCATTACGAATTCGTTGTCATGCCTTTTGGTCTAACCAACGCACCAGCGGTTTTCATGGACCTTATGAATCGCGTGTGTAAACCATATCTCGACCGTTTCGTCATCGTATTCCTCGACGATGTCTTGATCTATTCCAAATCGAAGACCGAACACGCACAACATCTACGTTTGGTTCTCGAGTTACTCCAGGGGAACCAACTCTATGCCAAATTCTCAAAGTGTGAATTTTGGCTGGAGGAAGTTCAGTTTCTGGGTCACATCGTTAATAGTCAGGGCATTCACGTCGATCCTGCAAAGATTGAAGCCGTTAAGAGCTGGGTTACGCCTAAGAACCCGTCTGAAGTCCGCTCTTTTCTCGGACTAGCGGGCTATTATCGACGATTTATTGAAGGATTCTCAAAGATCGCTGTGCCGCTTACCATTCTCACGCATAAAGACAAGCCTTTTGTTTGGGGAACTAAACAAGAGTCTGCCTTTCGAACCCTCAAGCACATGCTTTGCAACGCTCCTGTTCTCACGTTGCCCGACGGAAACAACGATTTTATTGTCTATTGTGATGCTTCCAACCTTGGTCTTGGTTGTGTTCTCATGCAACGGGACAAGGTCATAGCTTACGCATCTCGTCAGCTCAAGGTTCACGAGAAGAACTATACAACCCATGATCTCGAGCTAGGTGCGGTTGTTTTTGCATTAAAGATTTGGCGACACTACCTGTATGGTACCAAGTGTACGATCTTCACCGATCATAGGAGCCTGCAACATATCTTTAATCAGAAGGAACTTAATATGCGTCAACGCCGATGGGTAGAACTTCTCAACGATTACGACTGTGAGATCCGTTATCACCCAGGCAAGGCGAATGTTGTTGCCGACGCACTTAGCAGGCGGAGCTATCTACTTAGCACTCGTAACGTTCAAGCCCAACACGATCTCGAAGCCCTCATCCGCGACGCCCAACATGCATGTTTTAACGAACGCACCCTGAAGAAAGAAAGAATCTACCACGATGGGGCCCAGCTTGTGAGCAAATCAAACGGGATATTCCACTTTCTGGACCGAATTTGGATTCCCAAACGAACTGATTTGCGACAGATCCTGATGGACGAAGCCCACAAATCCCGGTATTCTGTTCATCCCGGTGCCGACAAAATGTACCAGGATCTTCGTTATAAGTACTGGTGGCCAGGTATGAAAAGGGATATCGCCCTCTATGTTGGAAAGTGCCTAACTTGTGCTAGAGTCAAGGCGGAACATCAAAGACCCTCTGGCCTACTCGAACAACCACCTATTCCCATGTGGAAGTGGGAGAGTATAGCTATGGACTTCATAACCAAGCAACCGCACACGTCATCAGGTCACGACAGCATATGGGTTGTGGTCGACCGTTTGACTAAATCGGCTCACTTTCTGCCAATACGGGAAGACTACAAGGTAGAACAATTAGCCCGAATCTACACCGACGAGATCATTTGTAATCATGGAACGCCTCGTGACATCATCTCTGATCGTGATGCTCGGTTTACCTCGCGACTGTGGGAAACGTTTCAAACGGCACTCGGTACATCACTTAATCTAAGTACCGCTTTCCACCCTCAAACCGACGGTCAGACTGAAAGAACGATTCGTACTCTTGAAGACATGCTCCGTTCGTGTGTCTTAGACTTCGGTGGTAATTGGGATAAATACCTGTCGTTAGTCGAATTTTCGTATAACAACAGCTATCATTCTAGCATCCAAATGGCACCATTCGAGGCATTATACGGAAGAAGATGTCGATCGCCTATTGTATGGCACGAGATCGGTCATTCGCAATTAACCGGTCCTGAGTTATTACAAGAAACGACAGACAAAATTTTCCAAATTCGAGACAACCTGGTGAAAGCTCGGGATCGACAGAAAAGTTACGCCGATAAGAAGCGCACGCCCCATGAATTTGACGTTGGTGACTACGTACTCCTAAAGGTATCACCTTGGAAGGGTGTAGTCCGATTCGGCAAAAAGGGAAAACTCACGCCTCGATATGTTGGACCTTTTAAGATTCTGGAAAGGATCGGAAAAGTCGCCTACAGACTCGAACTACCAGAGGAACTTAGTAATGTCCACCTGACTTTCCACATGTCAAACCTCCGAAAGTGTCTAGCCAACCACGACTTACACGTTCCTCTCGACGATTTGCAAGTGAATGAAACATTACACTTCGTGGAAAAGCCTGTCGAAATCATGGATCGCCAAACCAAGCAGCTCAGGCGCTCGCGCATTCCGATTGTGAAAGTTCTATGGGAAGGCAAACGAGGTGCAGAGTTCACTTGGGAACTCGAAAGCGACATGAACGCTAAGTACCCGCAGTTGTTTAAAGAAAGAAGCTAGAGAGAGAAAGTAGACGACGTGATTCAAGTGCATGTACGATTCCATATCAATTAATAGAATCACTGATTATAGTACATTCTTGTGTGTTCAGTCACGTTCGTGTACGGTTTCCGCACGCCACACGTTCGGTTCACAATCGTTTCAGAGTCAAAACCGGCCCGAACAGGAAAATTTTCAAACATGATTCACGGCGTTGTGCAGCTTCCAGCTTAATTTCGGGACGAAATTCCCTAAACAAGGGGAGGCTGTAACACCCCGTGTTTTCACAAGTCAAAGTCAAAGTCAAGGTCAAGGTCAAAGTCAACGACCGATTATACGGATTTGACTTGTAGAAATCTCCTTGTCTTATTTGTATTATGTGGAGTAAGTGTTGTTAATTGCAAACCATCGACGTATTATTCAAGCGACTTACGACTGTGAACTATAGGTAGTAACAATGCGATAAAGTTAATCGACTGATAATCAAGCTATGCTAATCGAATCGAAAACGAATTGCAACTCGAGCTACGTAGTTTTACTTGTTATTATACGTGTATGTGTGCCTTACGTGTTACCTGTGCATGTTTATTTATGTTATGTTGTGATAATCAAGCGAACTCAATCGAAACTCGAAATCTAACTCGAAATGCAATCGAACTCAAATCGTGAACAAACTATGATAATTGGTGGAAAATAGATTATGCGAGATATGAAGTAGTTGGGACTAAAAGTAATTTGATTAGGAAACCCTACCGAATCGAACCGCTCGCAATCGAAATCGATTTAACGATGATCATCGCGTCGAACACTTGAACCAAGCGCCATCCGGCCGGATAGCCATCCGGCCGGATAGCCATCCGACCGGATAGTCATCCGAACGGATAGCCTCTATGTCACCAAGCAGGTGTCATCCGACCGGAATGTCATCCGACCGGATCAGTCATCCGAGCGGAGTGTCATCCGACCGGATAACCCTTTCCTCTTTTGGAATCCTATAAATACCCCTGTCACTCTCCACACTTACTACTTTTGGCAAGTGGCGTCCGAACAACACGCATTCCTCACCTTTTCTCCGATTTCTCTCGATTCCGGTAAGATCTCGCCCTAAATCTTGTACTTTCTTGATCTACACGCACTCCTACACATTTCAATCTTTCAAATCTTAACTTTTAACCGTGAAATCACTGGATTTCGGGTGTTCTAGGATGATGTCATCATGTGTTCTTCAAGAACTTCATATTTTGGCCTCAATCCACCAAGAACAACTTAGATCTAACCGATTTCCACAAAGATCTTGTAAAGATCTCGACACTAGTGTGGTGAGAAAGGATTGAAAGATAGTTTTCAACTTTCTTTCAACTCTTTTACACTCAAAACACTCAAAACCGGTAGAATCAGGTTCTGATCTAGTCTTCTACTCTATCATAGTGTTGTACTAGCTCAAGATCCAGATCCTACCCACGAGACTACCGATTTCGGGTTAAACAAGAACAACCATCTAGAGCCGGTAACTGATCGAGCTAGGGTGATTCCCGTTCGGTTTAGCCATCTGGGTCAAAATGGGAGTTCTGTTGGTTAACACGTTGTCAAAGTGTCTCGACATAACGACAAACCGTCAAAACAACCAAGTGTAGGACGAACGGAACAAACGAAACGGATTGCCGTCCGACCGGATTGCTATCCGATCGGATAGGTCATCCGAACGGATTACCATCCGAACGGATCACACTTGGGTCCCACTTTTAAAACAATCTTATCTAAAGTTTGAGTATTGAACGAAATGTAATCCGACCGGACGACCATCTGAATGGATTACTCTTCGGATCATGAGATACTAAGGCTTCAAAGACTTAAACAATTTTCAACATGTTCATTAACAGGGTTGCCACCCGATCGGATGGACATCCGATCGAGTGACACTTCTGTTGAGAACTTATCTTCACTAAGAAGTCTCACCATTAAGCTACCGTCCGACCGGATCACCGTCAGACCGGATGACCGTCCGCACGGATTGCCATCCGTTGCCTTCCGCACGACCCACCATCCGATCGAACGACTTGATGGATAGAGATACTTCAATGCTTCTAAAATGCTACAACGAAAACTTCAAAGGACAAGCCATCATACACAAACACATTCTTCTTATAGGAAGAAACAATCCACTCGAATTGCCATCCGAACGGATCACTGTCCGACCGGATGACCACCCGAACGGATTGCCATCCGCACGGATTGCTGTCCGATCGGATTACCATCCGATCGAACCACCATCCGACCCTTCCACATCTTGTAACGTTTTACGTTTCACTTATCGTTATACTATCGAATCTATTCAGGCTAACTTTACTCGCTAAGCGCTCCCTTCAATCCATCAATCGCTGTGAGTATACTCGATCCCTTTTTGCTTTAAGCACTTTTGGGTGTTACATACGTTACAACTATTCAAACCACATCAATCACACTACTCAATACTATTTGAACGCTAACCGTTGATGCATGTTATACGTGGCTTATGAATGCTTGTTTGTTATGTTTACACATGGAATGCTGTCTACCTGCCTTAGCAACGATAGTACTATAGTTTGGACTCAGCACCCGTTCACACGGGGGTTGTTAAGGATCATTACTTGCATGGATTACAGTGGTAATCATGTATTGCGAACTGCCTCGGGCAGTCAACCCGCAGTCATTGGTATCGATGGGTCTATGTCGGTAACTAACGTGCTTCATTTCACTATGTGTACGTGCTGGTTATGCGTAAACGAATTCGAACTCTATATACTACTATCAAACTTGTATGCTCACCTTTACATTTATGTATTGACTTTATTTTTAACGTATGTGACAGGTGCTTAGGTTGTTTGTATGCCTAGCTCACTGTGAAATCCAGGCTAGGAAAGGTCTAGGATGCTCTCTGCGCTGTGATGAAATCGAAGCTAGGAAAAGGGGTCCTAGAAACCAATAAATAAACTATCTATGTTTAAAAATCTGAGTTGTCGGAACAGAATATTTGCCTAGATTTATGTCTGTAATAATTATTTTACTGTTTGAGATACGGTATGGGACGTATATTTAAATTGAATGGTAATGATAGTTGTTATGGAAACTTCTGGACAATCTGTTTCGCTCAGTGCCATGCCCCGATGATTCCGCCATCGGTTGGGGTGTGACAGTTCAGGGTTGCTTTCATGGTGACATCACTAGCAGTTCTCTCCTCCTATATATGTTCATGTCTGTCATTGTAATTTCCAAAACTAAGAGCCAAAAAGGCATAAGAACTTAGTGAGAGAGAGAGAGAGAGAGAGATCACCTAAGAGGAGGAGTACACTTTGTACCTTTGATTGAATGAAATCATTATGCAATCATTTCCAATATCCAATTATGTTGATGATGATGTGTTTGTATTAACTGTTTGGCCTGGTCTATTCGCACACGGCCTTTGTCTTTTTGCACACTCAAAGCGCCCCGCTATGGCCAAAGCGGGGCGCTTTGAGTGTGCAAAAAGACAAAAAGCGTTGGCTGGACTTTGTGTTGTTTTTTTTTTTTTTTTTGAAATAGGTGGGATGTGGGTTAGTTTTGGTAGTGTTTTTTGGAGGAAAAAATTGTATTTGAGTTTTATAATACGTTGTTTTATAATTACGTTTTTTTACGTCATTATTTTTATAGAACGTATATAATATAAGTGCGTCTTTATAAACTGTTAACCTAGTTTATTTTGTTAAATTAAACGAACACGTTAAATAAATTGTACAGAAAGCCATAAGAATTAAACGTAAACAATCCAAAACCAACGTGATGTAAATAGAAGATTAACTGCAATATATATATATATATATATATATATATATATATATATATATATATATATCAGTTTGTACATACAAAACAAAAAGGTACAACTGACTACATAATACATAACAAAACACTATACAAACAAACTAAGGTACTAATCCTCGTGCGGTGGGGACGGTGGGAGGGGAAGTGGAGGCAACCCAGCGAGCTCTCGTAGAGAAACGAGCGTCTCGATGATCCAGTCCTGGCGTGCGGCCTGGCGTCTGAGGCGCCGGTCGAAATCCCGAGCCTCCTCACGCGCTACCGGAGGCAGGTCATCGTAAACGTGCTGCGGGTACTGTGGCGGCTCAGGAGCTGGCTGAACTGGTGCTACCGGGATCTCCTCGACATGCTCCTCCTGAGCCGGATCCTCTAATACAGGCTGAGCCTGAGCCTGAGGCTCCTCCTGAGCCTGAGCCTGAGGCTCCTCCTGAGCCTGAGCCTGAGGCTCCTCCTGAGCCTGAGCCTCAGCCTGAGGCTGGCCCGGGAACTGATCGAGTCCCAGAGCCTGTAGCTGAGCCTGCCGAGCGGCCGCCTGATCAGCAGGAGGGGCCAACACTCCAGGCCTCAACTCAATAACAACCGGGATGACCTCCGGCAGCGGCTCCGGCTGCCAAATCAGCCCGTCTCTGCCCCTAAACCTCAGACCAACATCAAAGGTACGGGTGATCTGCATGCTAGAAACTGACGCGTGGCCCAACCTGGTAGACGGGACCGGATCGGACAGGAGCGGATCATGCTCGAGCACGAGCCCGAGCGAGCGTGCGATGGCGGTGATGTATGAGCCAGTGTGCACCCACCCGCGGAGCTGCCGGTGGTATGCTGTGGCAAAGTAATCTGCCAGGCAGGCTGCTAGATCGCAGGGTTGTCGTCGCAGTAGGCAGTATAGAAAGAAAAGGTCACTGAGGTTGACCTTCTCCCTGCTGGCACCCCGCGGCACGATAGTTGCCGCGATAACATGGTGCAGGTATCGGAACAAGGGGTCTTTAATGGTGGTGGCCTTTTGCCAGGATTTCCCAAAGGGAACCCTGGAAATGGCCCTCCAGAAACTGATAAGCGTCTGCCTGTCCATCATCCTAACCGCCTGCGTATATAAATCAGTATCAAGCTCGGCCTCTGTGTACAAACCTGTATAAACAAATAATATTAAATAACCAAAAACTACGTACGAATTCTTTCCAATCCTTGTCAGAGAATTTCTTCTTGCTGTTCTTATTAATATTTTGTTGAATATGGAACCGACAAAGATACTTATGCGCTTTTGGAAAAACTTGTTCACACGCGTTCATTAGCGCAAAATCCCTGTCTGTTAAAATCACGCGCGGTTCCATACATCCTACCAGCATAGACTTGATCCTCTGCAACACCCATAGGTAGTTCTCTGACTTCTCAGCGGAAATTACCGCACAAGCAGCCGTAAACGATTTGTTTGTCGACGTCATGCCTACGACCTGAACAAATGGCAGGTTGTACATGTTCGTTTTGTAGGTGGCGTCAATCATAAGCACATGCGGGAAGGCACACCACATAGTGAATGATCTTTCGTGAACAAAGAAGACATCTTCAACTTCGTTCGATATCTCATTCGTGCGCATGTAATAAGTGTAATTTTTTTCGAGAAGAATGCTTTCAAGTTTTTGCATCGGAGACTTACCGACGTTTTTTTCGGCGTTGATCTTCTGAACAGCGTTGTGTATATCTTTCGGAATAAGCTTTCTAGCCGGATTGTTTTTTGTCAGCGTTCGCCAGATACTTTGGTTGGGAATGTCTTGCTCTGCCAGCTCCTTAACCAGTTTTTTATCCTCCGAAGAAAGCCTTCTTGCATACGTGTGACCCTCTAAGTTTTCAATAGGAGTGTGGTTATGCTTCGCCTTCGTCACCTCGATCCTCCAAACACTTCCGGATGATTCCGAAAACCCGATCATCTCGAACGGGCAGCTTATTTTCTTGCTACCCGTTTTCCTCTGTGTAGCTATACTCTTATGCTCCCCACCAAAAGTACATTGAAACCAAATCTTGTAATTCTTTCCTCTTTTATTCGACCTCTTAGTCACAATGAGGTAACCGTTGTCTTTTGCCGTGTCTTGTACCCAACGCACCAACTCTTTACGTGACGAAAAGGTCTGCGTTGTATCAAACGAAAACGTAACCGGGTAACAGCCTTCCTCGTCAACAGACACATCCCCCGGCTCACCATCGTCACCGAGGTCCGAATATACTTGACGTTCAAAGTTGTGCTCGCCACCGTAACCGAAATTCGAATAACCTTGTAAGCTCTGTTGACAACCGTAACTGTCGTTTGGACCACACTCCTGCTGTACAAAGCTGTACTCGCCACCGTAACCGAAATTCGAATAACCTTGTTGTGCGTAAGGGTCCTCCACAGGGGTATTCAAATCCAGCGTCACCGTGTTATCACGATAACGAATGCCAGATACAACCTCTGCCTCCCTCAAGTTGGACGAGACCGGTTTCTCATACGAGTCAGAAATAGCGGTCCCCTCATAAGAATCAGGAACAACTGTCTCGTCAGAATATTGACCGAAAATATAGTTGTTTAACCACGACATCGTTTTTTGTAAACAACAAACAACAAAACACTCGAATACCCAGGTATATTTGTAAACAACGTGAAGAAGAAGAAGAAGAAGATAGCTTTCTGAAAATTTGTCCTGAAAATATAGTTCTGAAAATACGCACAACGTGAAGAAGAAGAAGACAACGTGAAGAAACCTCAATCAGTAGTTTGCTTTTAAAAGTGAAAATTTGGGTCGAAGCGTCGCGCTATGGCCAAAGCGCGGCGCTTAGGGTTAACGACAAACGACATAATCAGCTTTATGTCTCTCAAACAGTAGCGAATGTCTCAAACGTCAACCAAAGCACCTTTTGTCGGGCATAGCGCCGCGCTATGGCCAAAGCGCGGCGCTTTGAGGTGTGAAATTAATTTTGGCCGTGTGTGAATAGCATGACCCTAACTGTTTAGCATTAATTTCTATATTTGTTCAAACTGTTTGATAAAAAACACACACATCACACTATCACAGATCCAACAAAACTACCCTACTGAAGTTACCTCAATGAGTCACAAATATTTAGCATGTTTTTTTATTAAATCATGGATGTAAGTATTAAAAAAAAAATTGAAAATGATTTTTCACTGATTTTGGAAAATAAATAATTGTATTTATATATGAGTTATATAGATAATTTATGAGTTTGTGTTCTACGATGTGAGAGTTTCATAAACGAATCAAATCACGTCCAAATCAGAGATAAGATGAATGGGATTTGATGCTCGTAGTTGAGTGGTTGAGTTGAATATTTCTAAACTTTGGTGACTCGAGTAGAAGTTTTTATCTTTGTCATAAAAGGGTTGTTATTTTGACTCTTTCGAGAATCATCACGAAGGTTTTGATTATGGCTTATAATTTTATTAAAATTGACATTAACATGTCATGAATATGAATATGAATGTTTTATTTGATTCATAAAAATGATATAATGGTCTTTAGATGATAGAAATTAAATATGATTCATTTTGAGATAGAAAACGAGTGAAATAGGGCTGTTGTACCCTAGGAAACAAATGCGTTTGTCTAAGAAGAGGGGACAAAATTGGTTTCAAGGGACTGTGTGTATACGATCCTCAACCAAAAATCATTAACCTTTTAGTTTGTTGATTGTTATAGGCAAAGAGCACAGTTGAGGACTTAACATGGTAAAGACTCGAGTCAAAGATACTACAAGAACACTTGTTGAAGTACCTACTGTTGACAAGACTCGAATCAAACTTGGTATATAAAATTGCATTTTATATTTATATTCATTTAGCTTATAATAGGCATTGTATTGTTATATTTTTTACGAACGACGAGAGTATCAACATTATATTTTTCTCATTATATATTTTGATAAAAAAATAACCTACTTCCCTATACTAATTAGTTAAGGATTATTGGATTTTATCACCCTTAACTATTGGCTATTAGCCGCTGCCACCCCCGACTATCATTTTGACGCCCGCCACCCCCAACTTAACACTTAGTTTGTTCTGTCACCATGTCGTTAATTGATCACTAACTTTTGAGCTTGTTACTATACTTTTCGGGGTGTCCAAAGATCCCTAAAACCTTCCTGAGATCCCTATGACACCTCCAAAAGTATAAAACATGATCAAAAGTTAGTGTTTAGTTATTGACGTGGACACGTGGTGACAGAACACACTAAGTGTTAAATTGGGGGTAACGGGTGTCAAAGTGATAGTTGATGGTGACAGCGGCCAATAGCCAATAGTTAGGGGTGATAAAATCCAATAACCCATTAGTTTAAGAGCACACCACATTTTTTTATTATATATTTTAATAAAAAGAGAACTAGATTACGATATAGGAGATAATTGAAAGAAGATAGCTTAATATTCCACATATGCATTAACATGGCAGGAGAGAGGGAAGCACCAGTGATTGTTTGGGAGAATAAGGGTAGTTCATTGGCAGCCATGAGATGAAAAACAACTTGAAGTAGGCAGAAAACTATATGGATTATCAACAGCAAGCATGTTTCATTAGAACCTCATATAATTAACCTCAATTAACAATGAATATACCTAACCACCTACACTATTTTAAAGAAAGAATAAACATAAGCAACAACATAATAACAAACTATCATATTATCTTTTGATCAAGCTCGTAATATTTTAAAACCATTAGTGTGTTTTACTTCCTATCAACGGAAGAGAGAGTATTTTCAGACGATGATTCAGATTCTACTTCTAATACTATTGTATCTCAGTTGCTATTAGTAGGTCTTCAAGATGCATGGTCTATATCATTTTGCTTTTTGTAGGGAGGCATTCGGTATTTGCTATTTTGGGTGTTGTCTTAGTGTAATTCCATTAGTTGTGTTTATTACTTTTTAGGTATTTAGGGATGTCCGTTGCCATAGGTTTGGTGTGAGTATATGATCAATATTATGCCTTATAGTTATATCTATTTATATATGATGGTTTGATACACAAAAAAAAAAATATTAAAGAAATTAAGCTAACAAAGAAATAAAATTAAAAAAAAAATCTGTACAAATGATTTGTCTTTGCACCAGCTTTTGGTAATCTAAAACTAAGTGAATTTGTCACTTTATGCTTAAAACAACGAACAGAGAATGTTAACAATCTTTTTCTTTTCTTTTTAAAAGGAAGTGAGACTTAACTACCACACAAAGGGCCACAAGGAAAAGATTATATGTGACCAAGGAACATAAAGAACATCAATCACAATCAAAGAATGCATATATTATATTTAGTGTCATAATTCCAAATTATTTGACTAAGAATGTCCATTAATTATTATTGTTATCATTCATCTGTCTTAAATTATTATACTGTTGTCCCTATGATTAGGGATGGCAAAGATACCCGAGCCCGACGGGTATACCCGAAACCCGACACAAATGGGACGGGTATACCCGATACCCGACGGGTATTGGGCCGGGTATGGGATTAGTTTTAAAAAATTTTGCGGGTATGGGATTAGGTGATACCCAACCCGATTACCCGAAAACATATACCCGTTTACCCGAACTATATACCCGATCATATACCCGAAGTTTTTTATTTATATTTTTATTTTCCATTAACCCTTATCTATTAGTGATTTATTTTAGTATGTTTATAATGTGAAAAAAATAAATTTTCTTTTAGCATATGTATTTGATAATAGTATTTATATTTTGTATGTTGTGAAGTATATACATATAAGTGTATAAATATTATAAATTATTATTAATTTATGATAAAACTTATATTTATGTAAAGTATATTTTTAATTTATAATAGTTGTTGCATAAATAGAATTATATAATAATTATAATAGTATAAATGTATTTAGAAATCCCAATATATATCTTTTAACAAATTGATGGGTATACCCGATACCCGTGGGTATACCCGGTGCCCGACGGGTATTGGGTCGTGTATGGGACACGATTTTACAACCGGGTATGGGTATGGGATTACCAATACCCGACCCGAACCCGACCCATTGCCATCCCTACCTATGATACTCCCTATTTAATTTGATGATATTTCATAGAACTTTTTATATTACATTTTCTAAAAACTTTTTGTTACAATTATGATATACATGTTCCTAAAAGAGATCATGTATTTAGTAAATAATCCGAAAAATAAATAACTATATCCGCTAAGAAACATAAATAGTGTGTTTTACCTAATTTCTTAAATCCGGATTGATAGATGAACCACCACTTCAACTGTTTTTTCACATGTTCATTTAAAACTATTTGTTTCATTTGTGTTCGGTCTATTAGCTCAAAGCGAACTGACAACAAAGACGGTTTAACACCAAAACAACAATATAATATGAGTTAGTTATATAGTTGGCCCCTGTGGTTTGCCCAAAGTAACATACTTAGGTACTAATAGTTTAAAATCACATTCTAGGGTATTAACTTTTCATTTTGTAACGTTTGGAGGTATTAACGTTATTTGTAGGTTTAAAATCACATTCTATTAATACCTAAGTATGTTATTTTGTGCAAACCACATGGACTAACTATGTTAATACCCTAGAAGTTAATACCTCCAAACGTTACAAAATGAAAAATTAATACCCTAGAAGGTGATTTTAAACTATTAGTACCTAAGTATGTTATTTTGTGCAAACCACAGGGACTAACTATGTAATTAACACAATATAATATTTTATGAAGTTAAATATTTGATAACAAGCGAGGAGGGAATGTTGAAAATCAATGCTTTACAATATGCTACATGAATCTAATGCTGGATTTGTTTAACATTCTTTCACTAGCAATGACGAAGTATCTCGTTAGGTGTCTTGTTCTGTAATTCATTATTGGCATTTAACATTTGACTATTAGTGTCTAGTTTCCTCTTTAAGTTATTAAATAAATAACATAAAATCTAGAAAAGAATATATTATATTCTCATATATCAGTATACTTTCTCGTTGAATAAATTTTGTATCAAAATGTTCTAATACTATCAACACATGGTGATCCATGTTTATTCCTGTATGAATAATGTGCTTCGTTGTTTTTAAATTCTTTTCTCATGGTGAAGTTTCTTTACTTTTGTACCGCTAAAAACAATTAAAAATTGATACGCAGTTGATCTAAGAGTTAGCGAACTCATATTTGGACTAGAGCAAACGAGGCAGAAAGTAGTTCAACTTAAAAATGACAACTTCGGCTACGCGTGGAGTTAATTGAACCATAAGTAGTGGACAGAAAGGTCTCAGCAAACCGGGTCATGTGGCATACGACTTGGCCCACATCGCAGACCGATTTCCATGATTTAGAACCCCAATTTCAAAGTCTAAATTTCCCCTCCAATTTTAGCCAACTTTGTTTCCTTTTAAGTCATGGGGTGTACCCTAACATTTGGGGTGTTAAGAACGACATAGCATGTTAGCCGCTATTGCACATCACTCCTTCCTTGTGTTAAGGGGCTTAAAGGTGTTACTTGTTAACATGTTAACCGAATGTTAAGAGATTGAATTAATTATTCTTTTCTTTTTTAAACCACTAAAAATAGGGTTAAATTGAGTTAACATGATTAAATCATTTCCTTCAAGTGAGGTAGAGTGAAATGGTGAAAAATAAATGATATGACACTTAGGGGGAGTTAAGGAGGGTTAAAGTATACCCCAAGGCCTTATATATGTAAAAACACGCGACTCTATAATTTGAGTAATTCATGCGTTTGTTTATGAAATAAACTTCATTGTTAGCTATTCAATTTATGTTTCCATATGTGGACATAACTTGCCATATTTAGAACAACCTTATAAAAGAGAGACTAATGAGATGAATGATGATTAGGGTTTGCTCTACGTATTTAAAAATCGGGTTTGAGAGGCAAATCAGATAACTAAGATATATACCACAACCAATGGTGATGATGGGTGGCAATGGTAGTGTAAGTCGGTGGTGATGACATGTTGGTCAGAAATGTGTAGGAAATAGTTTTGTTCGAAAAAAAAATATCCCACAAACCTTTTCCGACTAATTCGTTTTTTTATATCATTAATTCGTTGGAGAATGCCGTTTCCAACAGAAGTTGGCGAAAATGGCTCAGTTTTCTAGTAGTGTATGGTAGCATAGTATTGGAAGAAAACCAGGCATGTGACTAAACTCATGCTTTCAATAGAATGAGAACTTGGCATCTCGGCCAGCTGATGCACATATAATTCTATGAACCTTGATTGATCACATTCGCACCCTTGTCATGTCACTTCAAGAATATGATCAGGTTAAGTTTATTCTTACTGTTCAAAGAGTTGATAGACCAGTGCATATGTTATTTTTTATGCTTTCAATATGGTATCTTTTGAGGAAGTTGCTTTATTGGTTATTCGTCCAACTTGTTGTTTTTGGCCGGCTGGTGAAATTACCAAATGGTAATAGAACAATGACTCTTTAGATTTATACGAATGTCGATTTGATAACAAGGATATGAATTCAAGCGTGGGAGATCGATGGAGACTCATGTTCCACATTTCATATGAACAAATATGAACTTTCCTTGTTTAGAGTTTGATTTGAGTATAATTTGAAGATTGTTAAGCTAATTTATCTAATATTTTTGGTTTCGAACATTACAAGCAAATATGCATACCTATAGGGAGGGTGTTTATGGTTCGGTTTGCCATGTTTTAAGAATACATTAGGTCGAATCAATCACTATGGTTTTGAATAAAGATAAACCAAATCGGCCTTGTTGGTTGAGTTGGTTTTGGCTATTTAAAATGTTTTTTTTTTAAACAAAAATAAGATGATTTGTCAATGTAATACGTATAATAACCGAGTATTGCAAATTTATAAAACAATAATAAAGGTTAAACAACCAGTATGGTTTACAAAAGGCGGCAGATTCCAAGTTCCAAACCGGACAAAATCATTAAATCGTCAAACAGGTTAAACTATTTCCTTCGATTTGGACGGATTAATCACTTTTAATGGTTTATAAACAGGTCCATATATGCACCTATTTAGCTGAAAACGGAAACTATACAACTAGCTCCAAATGCACATATGATTCTCTGTATGAAACTTGACCAATCACAGTATTGAAGAATAAGAGCAAGTGCAGTGAAGTGCTATTAATTCTTATATACTATTTAATGATTGATCAATCAAAGAATATAATATATTTTAGACCAAAAAAGTTGGGGAACATATTGAATCTTTTGCAATGACTTTGGGCAAGAGAATTGGTCATATCTGGTGCCCTACAAATCTTTGGGAACAAGTGAATGAAAGCAACTTTGACAAGAACCCATTAACGTAATTGGGATTTTCTTTAATCAATCATTAATTTTTCATTTCAGAAGACTATATAGCATGGATTCCATTCTTTAATTAACTATTTTCTTGCCTTTTTATCCTTTTT
This sequence comes from Helianthus tuberosus, assembly GCA_030545235.1. Classification (NCBI taxonomy): domain Eukaryota; kingdom Viridiplantae; phylum Streptophyta; class Magnoliopsida; order Asterales; family Asteraceae; genus Helianthus; species Helianthus tuberosus. Next base: position 173,801,184 of record CM060424.1, on the reverse strand, counting down.
TTAATCTCATGTTCCATTTTAATGGGAGGAAAAGAAAGGTTGAAATGGCAATCGGTTGCCAGAGACTGAATTAAAGTTGTATACTAATGCTAAATGGTTACTACTGCTAATACATACGCGTCCGTAGGTATTGTATACGTACGTATGTATGTACCGATGTAGGTACGATAGGTATATGTATACGTATGTATGTGTGTATGTAATTGTGTGTGATGATTTTGAATCTAAAGTGTTTGGAATACTCTTATCTTTAAGGAAAAATTTCAAGTTTTGTCATTTATTTTTATACCATTTTTCAGGCGGTGTCCTTTTTAACAAATGTTGACAGACGGTGTCCTTTACTAGGTATTTTGTTGCAAATTTAGTCATTTACACCCAACCCGGTTAAAAAACCTTGTTAATTGTTGGGTGTAAAGGACTAAACTTGCAACAAAATACCTAGTAAAGGACACCGTCTGTCAACAATTAACATGGTTTTTTAACTGGGTTGGGTGTAAAGGACTAAACTTGCAACAAAATACCTAGTAAAGGACACCGTCTGTCAACATTCGTAAAAAATGACACCGCCTGAAAAGAGGTATAAAGATAAACGACAAAACTTGTAATTTTTCCTATCTTTAATTTGATAAACTTTTAAAAACCTAGCTAAAGTAAAAGGAAGTCAAAAGAATTAAAAGTCTCCTCAAAATATACTTAAATACTTGCAATTTAATATATTATTTTACCTAAAAATTACTATATTAATATTTATTATATTAGGAGGGAGGGGTGGTTCACTAGTGATGGGTTCTAGTGATGGGAGCACCCAATCAAATCATGTCATGTCAGCACCCAATATTCTAGTGATAGTGATAGAAATGTAGTGGGGGTGGTATCACTAGTGATGGGGATTCCAATGTACAAGTATTAATGCACAATGTACAAGTCATACCCTATCAAAACTCAAAGTTCAACGCGTGACCACCATAACTCGTTATACTTCCACGAGTGATAGAAAGCACCGGCGGCGGTGTTCCGTGGCCATTCAACGCGTTATGGACAACCATAACGCTTCCGCCCCGAGTCCTCTTAATAATAATAATTTATAAAGTCATATTTTGTGAAAGTTTTTTGCGTTCATATTTGTTGCATTAATAATAACGTATACATCTATAATATATGGACAAAAATGTTTGAATGTCGAATCACATAATCCTAAGTTTATGATCCTTGTCATAAAAAGTACATATATGGACTAGCTAGTTGCACCACCTTAATCACAATAGTGTAAACCTCAATTTCTGAGAAAATTCAACCTCTGTTGAAAAGGGTCATACTATTCACACACGGCTAAAATTATTTTCACACCTCAAAGCGCCGCGCTTTGGCCATAGCGCGGCGCTATGCTCGACAAAAGGTGCTTTGATTGACGTTTGAGACATGCGTTACTGTTTGAGAGACATAAAGCTAGTTACCAGGTTTGTCGTTAACCCTAAGCGCCGCGCTTTGGCCATAGTGCGGCGCTTCGACACCAAATTTTCACTTATAAAGACAAGACAGTTAGCGTTCGAGACATCAAGCACTGAATATTGAATAGGGTCTATTGAATATGTTGTTTACAAACATACGGGGGTTTTGTTGTTTGTCGATTTCCAAATTACTTGTGTTTCTTCAAAATAACGCGCGGTTTTGCTGTATTAGTTACGTGTCTTGAAAAAACGATGTCGTGGTTAAGCAACTATCTTTTCGGTCCATATTCTGACGAGTCAGTTGTTCCTGATTCTTACGAGGGGACCGTTATTTCTGACTCGTATGAGAAACCGGTCTCGTCCAACTTGAAGGAGGCAGAGGTTGTATCTGGCATTCGTTATCGTGATAACACGGTGACGCTGGATTTGAATACCCCTGTGGAGGACCCTTACGCACAACAAGGTTATTCGAATTTCGGTTACGGTGGCGAGCACAGATTTGTACAGCAGGAGTGTTATCCAAATCACAGTTACGGTTGTCAACAGAGCTTTGAACATCAAGTCTATTCGGACCTCGGTGACGATGGTGAGCCGGAGAATGTGTCGGTTGACGAGGAAGGGTGTTACCCTGTTACATTTTCGTTTGATACAACGCAGACCTTTTCGTCACGTAAAGAGTTGGTGCGTTGGGTACAAGACACGGCAAAAGACAATGGTTACCTCATTGTGATTAAGAGGTCGAATAAAAGATGAGAGAATTACAAGATTTGGTTTCAATGTACTTTTGGTGGGGAGCATAAGAGTATAGCTACACAGAGGAAAACGGGTAGCAAGAAAATAGGCTGCCCGTTCGAGATGATCGGGTTTTCGGAATCATCCGGAAGTGTTTGGAGGATTGAGGTGAAAAAGGCGAAGCATAACCACACTCCTATTGAAAACTTAGAGGGTCACGCGTATGCGAGAAGGCTTTCTTCGGAGGATACAAAACTGGTTAAGGAGCTGGCAGAGCAAGATATTCCCAACCAAAGTATCTGGCGAACGCTGACGAAAAACAATCCGGCTAGAAAGCTTATTCCGAAAGATATACACAACGTTGTTCAGAAGATCAACGCCGGAAAAAATGTCGGTAAGTCTCCGATGCAAAAACTTGAAAACATTCTTCTCGAAAAAAATTACACTTATTACATGCGCACGAATGAGATATCGAACGCAGTTGAAGATGTCTTCTTTGTTCACGAAAAATCATTCACTATGTGGTGTGCCTTCCCGCATGTGCTAATGATTGACGCCACCTACAAAACGAACATGTACAACCTGCCATTTGTTCAAGTCGTAGGCATGACGTCGACAAACAAATCGTTTACGGCTGCTTGTGCGATAATTTCCGCTGAGAAGTTAGAGAACTACCTATGGGTGTTGCAGAGGATCAAGTTTATGCTGGTAGGATGTATGGAACCGCGCGTGATTTTAACAGACAGGGAATTTGCGCTAATTAACGCGTGTGAACGAGTTTTCCCAAAAGCGCATAAGTATCTTTGTCGGTTCCATATTCAACAAAATATTAATAAGAACAGCAAGAAGAAATTCTCTGACAAGCAGTGGAAAGAATTCGTACGTACATTTTGGACATTGTGCGAGTCTACGACCGAGGAAATATACAGGTATAACTTGGAAAACCTTGAAGCACAGCTGAAAGAAGATGGCCGTGAACGTGAGTATTTCTTACATAATTATGTTCAAATTTTATATAATAACAAAAACTGACTATTTACGTTTTTTAATTTCAGAGGTTTTTTATTATTTGATGAAATCCTGGTTGGATCCGTACCGTGAAAAGTTTGTATCTTGCTGGATTAACAAAACTATTAACTTTCACCAAACTACGACCAACAGGGTTGAGGGCATGCATGCAACACTAAAAAGTCACTTTCCAAGTCATCGCAACACACTGGATAAACTTGTACTGTATGTTGATCATGTTGTTGATAGACAATACGCCGAGATTAGTAGTAGCTTTGAAATAAGCCTCCGAAAAGTGATAAAGCACCACAAGGATCATCCCATGCTTGCAAATATTCTCAGAAAGGTTTCAATATTTGCGATTGAGCTTTTGAATATGGAACTAAAACATAAGGAAGACGGGTTGAGAGCCTACGGTGCAAGCTGTGGTTGCCAACTTTTTACCAGCTGTGGTTTGCCATGTGCCTGTCGTTTGGAAAAGTTGGAAAATAACGGTAATTAATACTTTTGACCTTTGTCGTTATGATTTTGCCACCTAATTTGTTTTCGTCCACAGGTCAGCAAATCCGTATCAATTTGATAGACATGTTCTGGAAGAAGCTTGACTTCAAGCCTGCAAGGACTAAGATAGAGGATATCGATGTAGACGCGGAATTTGAAAAATTGAAACGACAGATCGATCCAACACCCCCTCAAGTGAAAAGGAGCTTCTTTGAAAAGTTTCAGCAAATCCTCAATCCAGGGAACAATAACAAAAAACCTCCGGTTGTTCTGAAGAAAACTCGTGGTCGCCCAACATTGAAAACGCAGGAACAAAGGAAGGTTGAAGCCGATAGAAAAAGCTCGTACATTCCGTCAGAAGAAACTTGGGTCGAGGCCTCAGACGATCTTCCCCGTCACAGCTCTCATCCCAAGATTCTAGAAGACAAAAGAATACCAAACCACTCAACCTACACCCTGATTTCCCGATGATCAAGCTCGGTCCTAAGACGGATATAGCGATCCGCAACTACGCATCTCAGATTCCCAAAGTGATCCATCCATACATCGTGAGAATAAAGGACGTGAAACCAGATGGTCATTGTGGGTTTCGATCGGTGGCTGTTGGGTTAGGAGTGAAACAAAATACGTATTTGATGATCCGAAAACAACTTAAAATGGAGTTACGTAATAACGAATCGCTTTGGAGGCAGTTTTTCGATCCGGAAAACATAGGACATTATGATGCGCTGGTTAGACGGATCGATTTCAAGGGGGTGGGACGAGCAGGTATCGAAAATTACATGACGATGCCTGAGACGGGGTTTCTTATTGCCCAACGATACGGTGTGATTGTTCATACATTCGACTTCCGTGGGAACGATACAATTTTCCCTCTGCTGGGCGGGCCAAACCAAGCTGAGCAACCTCACCTGGTGGTTGCGGTTGTGTTCGTCGACGATGGGCATTTCATACATGTAGAGCTTGGAGGATGTTATCCAATGCCTCCCCCAAACCTACTCTGGACAACGAACAGAACAGAGCGCGCAGCAGCCTGGCGTTTGTGAATTAAAAACAATTTTTAAAAATTTAAAAAAGGCCCAAAGCGCCCCGCTTTGACCTAAGAGGGGCGCTTTGCCCTTAAACATGAACCGAAGCACCCCGCTATGGCCAAAGCGGGGCGCTTTGGTCCCTCGTTTAACCTGAAGCGGGGTGGCTTCTCCCCCACTTCAACACAAAACACAAACACACACACAAAAGGTGCGATTACACACACTCAACTCGCGATCGTGTTTTTCCAGATTTCAAACGCTATTAGGTACGATCGAACTTCATTTATTGTTTTGGTTCAATTATTATGTTTGAAATTGTTTTGATTTGGGGGGTTTCGATCGGGGCTGGGTTCTGTTTTTTAGAACGAAGAACCAAAGCGCCGCGCGGAGGCCAAAGCGGGGCGCTTTGGTTCATGTTTAATTTTTTTTTCTATTATTTATTTATTATTTGTTTAATATTATTTGTTTATTATTTATTTAAATTGTTTAATAATAGTATTTGTTTATTATTTTTTATTTAATATTATTTGTTTAATATTATTTGTTTATTATTTATTTAAATTGTTTAATAATAGTATTTGTTTATTATTTTTTATTTAATATTATTTGTTTAATATTATTTGTTTATTATTTATTTAAATTGTTTAATAATAGTATTTGTTTATTATTTTTTTATTTAATATTATTTGTTTATTATCTTTTATTTAATATTATTTGTTTATTATCTTTTTTTAAATTGTTTAATAATATTATTTGTTTATTATCTTTTAAACGTGCAGGGATGGATTCCGATGACGAGATTGAGCATATAGACGCTAAGGGAGAGGTGGGAGAGGAGGCATGTCCGTACCTGCAGTTTCCGCAGGGGTCACAGGAGAGGAGGAGATGCGCTAGGTTGCGCACCGTGGAGATTGGGGGGCATGTAGGGATAGACTGGGACCTATTGGAGACCGTGGGAGAGGCCGCGCGGACGCGTGATATAGTTGGACTAGATACTCCTTGGTCGCGCCTATTTCAGATAGCGATGGAGGATTCGTACCCTGAGCTTACGGTCGAGTTTCTTTCTACGTTTACATACAGGCCGCATCCGGCGGATTACGTGGAGGACCCGAATTTTCCAGTCCACGAGGTTACATTCCGTCTCGCCGGTCAGCAGTTTCAGATGAGTGTGCGGGAGTTTGCTGTCCATACAGGTTTGTACACAGAGCTCGAGCTTGATACTGATTTATATACGCAGGCGGTTAGGGCGATGGACAGGCAGACGCTTATCAGTTTCTGGAGGGCCATTTCCAGGGTTCCCTTTGGGAAATCCTGGCAAAAGGCCACCACCATTAGAGACCCCTTGTACCGATACCTGCACCATATTATCGCGTCATCTATCGTGCCGCGGGGTACCAGCAGGGAGAATGTCAACCTCAGTGACCTTTTCTTTCTATACTGCCTACTTCACGGCCAGCCCTGCGATCTAGCAGCCTGCCTGGTAGATTACTTTGCCAGTGCATACCACCGGCAGCTCCGCGGCCAGCTGCACACTGGCTCATACATCACCGCCATTGCACGCTCGCTAGGGCTCGTGCCCGAGAATGATCCGGAGCTGTCCGATCCGATCCCGTCAACCAGGTTGGGCCGCACGTCAGTATCTAGCATGCAGATCACCCGTACCTTTGATGTTGGTCTGAGGTTTAAGGGCCGTGACGGGCTGATTTGGCATCCGGAGGTGGTGCCGGAGGTTATCCCGGTTGTTATTGAGGTGAGGCCTGGAGTGTTAGCCCCTCCTCATGTTCAGGAGGCCGCTCGGCAGGCTCAGCTACAGGCTCTAGGCCTCGATCAGTACCCGGGCCAGCCTTAGGATCAGGCTCAGGCTCAGGCTCAGTCTGTATTCGAGGATCTGGCTCAGGAGGAGCATGTCGAGGAGATCCCGGTACCACCAGTTCAGCCAGCTCCTGAGCCGCCACAGTACCCGCAGCACGTTTACGCTGACCTGCCTCCGGTAGCGCGTGAGGTGGCTCGGGACTTCGACCGGCGCCTCAGACGCCAGGGCGCACGCATTGACTGGATCGTCGAGACGCTCGTTGCTCTACGAGAGCTCACTGGGTTGCCTCCACTTCCCCTCCCACCGTCCCCACCGCACGAGGATTAGTACCTTAGTTTGTTTGTATAGTGTTTTGTTATGTATTATGTACTCAGTTGTACCTTTTTGTTTTGTATGTACAAACTGATATATATATATATATATATATATATTGCAGTTAATCTTCTATTTAAATCACGTTGGTTTTGGATTGTTTACGTTTAATTCTTATGGCTTTCTGTACATTTTATTTAACGTGTTCGTTTAATTTAACAAAATAAACTAGGTTAACAGTTTATAAAGACGCACTTATATTATATACGTTCTATAAAAATAATGACGTAAAAAAACGTAATTATAAAACAACTATGAATTATATGTAACTAATATTTTATAATAATAATAAAACTCAAATACAATTTTTTCCCCCAAAAAACACTACCAAACTAACCCACATCCCACCTATTTCAAAAAAAAAAATAACACAAACTCCACTGCACACGTTGTTTGTCGTTTTGCACACCTAAAGCGCCCCGCTTTGGCCATAGCGGGGCGCTTTGGGCTTGGTCAACAGACAAGGACTGACCCCGCTTTGGCCATAGCGGGGCGCTTTGGGCTTGGTCAACAGACAAGGACTGACTTTGTCAGTCCTTGTCTGTTGACCTTGGCCAAAGCGCCCCGCTATGGCCAAAGCGGGGCGCTTTAGGTGTGCAAAAAGACAAACAGCGTGTGCGAATAGACCAAGCCATTGAAAATCACCAATGTGAAACCTTACTTTCATAGAAAAGGTGCTTGAGTTATTTTATTTATTATTTATACTACGTTTGAAACCAATATATTACGGGTTGAATCTAATCTAAATACTATAAAATATTTTAATTAATAACACATGAAATTTTCTTCTTTAATTTATTAATATTATTAAAAAACTAGCGGTAAGACATGTGTGCAAACACGGGTGGTTTCTTAGAAAACCATGCATTACACATATTGATAGAACATATAGATACATGTATAGATATTGTAACAAAACGTGTTATCTATTATAGCTAAAAGACAAGTATAAGTATATATAAAACATGTCTAACAAACTTAATAAAAGATGTCCAAAAGATGACTAACAAACTTAATAAAATTCATCAGTTAAATATGATTATTTCCATTCTCTTATTCAAAAAAGAGAGTATCCACCCATTGACAATGTAAACTGTTATAAACATAAGTACATATAAAAGATATCTAACAAACTTAATAAAATTCGAATACAACTTAAGTTTTAACAAACATTAACTAAGAACATACGATCACCTGCCTAAACAACACACATCAAACCTCAGTCAAGAATTTGTTACGCAGCAACATGTCCTTTGCTACATGTGGTGATCTGGTTAAATATGCTACTGGAGACAATGTAACAGCTGTTGATCCAACAATCTCCCTATACAACAGATGATACGAAAACCCTTCTTTATTACTGATTTTTATTTCTCATCAACATCTCCCTGATTTGTCCTTTGAACTGTAGTTCAAAGTCCAGGGAGAACATGTCTTCTTCATCATCCCTTTCAAGTTGAAGATCCAACAAATCTTGGAGATCGTATGCATTCAGATTATATGCACTATCCATTTTAATCTCTTCAACACTACCATCTGATCTGATCAAAGTCAATACTTGGGTTTTTGAGCATGACTTCCACTTTACTATTTTTTTATCAGTTGGTTTTTTTGGGCAAAGAATTATTGAAGATGAGTTTGGTGATTGTGGTCTGCTAACTAAATTTGCAATTGGTTCAGAAAAATCAGATGATGAGAGAAGGTTTTTCGGAGTATCGATTTTTAGAGACATAGCAGCAGTTGTAGGATAGACTGGGTTTTGAAGAACATTTGAATCTTCAGCTCTAAGTTCTTCCAGCTTTTTGTAAGTCTTAACTATCTTCAGTTTAGACCATCTGGCAATGGATCTAGCTGGACCATAACCAGCAGCCACAAGCTCTGCTCTCATTCTTTTAAACTTCAATGCCTCATCTGAATCCACTATTTTGACTTTCTTCCAATTAGGTGGAGTTGGCTTTACCAGAGGATCATTGTGCATTTTTTGTGATTCTATCGATCTCTTCTCTAAGAGCATCTGCTAACCAGTTTTTGAATTGATCTTCAGTTGCCTTATATGGTTTATACTTCATAATGTGTGAAACATAAGCATCACTCAGTTTCATCTGAAGTTCGGGAATTACTGGCCTCTCAGACATGGATTTACTCACGTCCCTAGCATAGTCTTCAAGTTTTACGACTTTGCTAAGCTGAAATGATAAAAACCTCTGGTATTCCCTGTCATCCATCCCTATGCTTTTCTCTCTTGCTATAACCTCAGCCTGTGATACTTTTAATTTCAGATACTCATCTAAGTTTTGAGGCTTCTTATAGTTATAAAGAGATGGGAAGGATCTTTTAGATGGATCCTCTATTGTGAAGAATGATTCAATTTCACCTTTAACAATGACTAACTCCAACGGATATTGAGCTTCCAGAGGAATGACTGATGGTAGTGTAGCAATTGTAAGAGATGAAGTAGCTACTCTGGGTGGAAATGACGAGCATGGACTGTTTTGAATGGAGGCAGATGATACAGGGATTGCTGATTTAATCTCCTCCTCATCTTTTAACACAATATGAGTTTTTCTCTTACGTGTGGAGATGATTTCTGGTGAAGGGGAATGTTTTAGTAGTGAAGATGAATGTATGGGAAATCTTTATGACGTTGGAGGTGGTTGGATTGTGGTTGGTGTAGTGCAAATGATCATGGCAGATGTTTGACAAACTTCTGCTGAAACAACTGGTGTCTCAGCAGCTGTTTGGTAAACATTTGCTGATACTTTTGTTATATCAGCATCTATTGACAGAATGGGTGATGATGGTGTTGAAGTTATTTTCTCCTTCTTTTGTGGTGGTGTTTTGGAGAAGGTCTGGATTTAGGTTGAGCAGGGGATACAATTTCTGTAGGATTAGCTTTTGAATCTGGTGGCAACTTTCTCAGTGAATCTTTCTCCCCTTTTTGGCATCATTATCATCATCATCATCTTTCTCAAAGATTGATGTAGGGGTGGAGCCAGTAAGTTTCAACAGATGTTCCTTAATGTTCATAATGTCTGCTTGTGTGTCTTTATACCTTGCATCAACCAAATTTCTGATAAATTCCAAACTGAAATTGCGGTTACTTTCAGCCAAATTCCTCTAAGCTTGAAGGATGGGTTGCATAGAATTCCAAAGCTCATTGGCAATTTCCTGTGTGGTAGGTTGACTTTTAAAAAGCTCTATCATCTGCTTAATCAATTCTTTCATTTTAGCAACATTTGTTTCAATGGTAGACACTCTAACCGTCAAATCCTTATAACTTAATTCATCACCTACTTTAATAGGATCATCTGAATTTCCACCTGTAGTGGTTTTATTTGTTTTGATAATAGGAGAAGTCTCCATATCATCAGAAACATATGCCCCTTTTTCTTGGTTCTGGGGACTTCCCACTGAAGCAGAGATTACAGTTGTAACCTCAACAGTGGTTGCCTTCAAGGGAGTCTTAATGATGTAACCACTGTCCAACTGATCACCAATGGGTTCAACAGTTGTAATGGTTGCTCCACTTGAACTACCACCAAGAGTTTCGTAATACTCAACGGGGATAACCTCCTCAACTGTTTGTAGGATAGCAGATTGAATTGGTTCAGACACAGTCATTTGTTGCGCTCTACTCTCAGTAATGTGTGCATTAGAGGAACTGTTTTCTTTCTAAAATTCAATTGCTTCAAACAGAGGTAATATTGTTGATGGAACTTGAGAAGAGGGTTATGGTGTAGAAAGCGTGATTGCCCTAGGAGAAGGACTTTTAAACATACTTTCATATGAAAGGTCTACTTCATGTTATGGTGTACCTGTGCTTACAACATGATCCTTTTGTGGGGATACGTGAGGAGTTTATGTAACACCCCTACTAAAATTTAACGGGTTTCGTTGAAATTACAAACATAAACATGTAATTATGATTACATATTCTTGGGAAAATACGAATTTATTAAAAACTTTTCCTATAAAAAAAGTTATACAACATAATATACAAGTTCGTCGTTTAGAAATAACGATGAGGCAACGTGCGGAAGCTTCATTTTCTTGTGTTCGGTTCTTGTTAGACACTTGATCTTCATCCGGAAGGCCGATATCAAATACATGTATTCAAAACCAACTCAAATGTTAGTTTTGACATTAATATAACATAATCCATCAAGTTCCTTGACCTGGATGACGAAATAAATGAAAAAATGCAGAGTTTACCCCTGTAGCGTGCCGCGACAGGGTTCTCTAAATCCGTCGCGGGCCGCGAGGGTGGTCGCGTGCCGCGACTACCTTTCCTCTTCGCTGTCGCACGACGCGACAAGCTAATTTCGGAAGAAAGTTGTTTCCCTTGAGCTGCAGATCCCCAACTCCAAAATACTCAATCCTAAGTTTCACAAAAACGTGCATAACTTTCAATTTACTAATCCGTTTTACACGATTCTTTTTCCTATACGTTCGTAATTAAATTCTCCATCTCATGGAGTAAAAACCCGACGTCTAGATTCACAAAATTTTAGATTTCAAGCTCTCGGATTGAAATTCAATTATGACATTTTTGACCCGTTTGTAATTTGATCAAACAAACTTGTTGGTTACCTTTAAATGTCATGCATATCCCGAAATATCATTTTACTAATATTCAAGGTTCAAATTACGGGTTCTTATGCAAATCTTAACCCGTTTTGCATATCTACTCATTTTGACCCGTTACGGGTATTTAACACTTTTAAGCTTAAATCACGCTTCTTTTAGTTTACACCCTATCTCCATTATATACATATCCCAAGGACTCAATTTAATACAACGCTTATTTCTAAACAACTCTTAAAGGTTGTTTTCCCTATTTACCCCTCAAGGGCTTTTTGGTCAATTTTAGTCTTTCATCTTGCGACGAAGGACTTTCGCCCATAGTTGACCATAATATCGCTTCTAACTACAATACAAAATATGCGTACCTGGCTCGGATCAACATATTGACCCGTTTTAATACCTTGCGTCCATAATATGCTAATTCAGAGCACCACTAAATCATAACCGTTTTATCCTGTGCGCATAAGACTCGACAATCACTTATTAGTCATTATTTGTCAAATGGTATCTACATTACCATTTGACCCGTTTGGTCTAAACGACTAAACACTTTGCGCTTATATTAAATGGTGTTTATCCACCATTTCATTAAATAACTCTCTTTGGATTTCTAACCATTTAATTATGTTGCCCTAACCCATTTCTTACGTGTTTAATCCAACATAGTTTATGTCCCTTAGCGTCGTTTAAAGCTTCAACTTTTATCATTCATACGTGATTAAATCACCGGTTTACCCTCTTTACTCGTTTAGGCTTATTTATAAAGTAGCCATTCAAAACTTGTTTTAAATATGTCATTTCAGTGACTAATTTGCATTTTTCGCCCCTTTTACCCATAGTCATGGTTTTTCATCATTTTGGTATGTTCCGACCCGTATCATTTCGCGTCGGGAACCATACCTTGATTATTATCTTTATCATATACGTAACTTTAGAACAAACACGTATTCTACAAAAGGTGTAAGTTTCACTTACCTCCCATCCGGTAATGCACTTTTCCGCGTACTTGATCCGTTTGACCGGCTTCTTTCCCAAGTCTCCACATAGCTCGTTAAGCGTCAAACTATCGTCATCATTTACAAGGTGATTAGATTAGTCATTAACAATCACGACTATTCCACCTTACTTATTTTCTATCAAATTTATCATTCAATCTTATTAATGGTCAGTTTGACTTTCAAAAGTCAACTGTTCCTTTTTAATGTACGAAATGCACAATTGAGTTCAACGAACTTACTTAAGCATTTCTTCGACCATTCGGTAGTCGTTATTTTTAGGAAACTAATTTAACTTCATTCATCAACATAGTTTATATCCATCATCTAACCATCTAATTATATAAAACTCGTTCTTTCATTACGCAAATTCTACGGGTTCCATCTATAAATGAAACCTGTTTCATCATGTCATTAGGTATTCATTCGGTTACCTATTCAAATAGAGTTCTATATTCAAACTAATTGATATCATGGTTTCAAACCTCCATATTCATGAAATAATTTACCAATTTCATTGTAACATTCAAAAACCCATCTCAATCATGTATGAACAAGTACTCAATCATGTAATTTGTTCAAGTACCTTGTTTCTACTATCTAGTATGATGATTCTAACTACAAGTTAGACACTAACATCATTATATCATAAAAACCCACTTAGCACATATATGAGTAATCACCAAATCCCTAGTTTTTAACACTAATTCATCAAGTTTTCAACTAGGGTTTGTTTCTAAACATGAATTCAACACAATATCACTCATACATTCAACATTCATTCCCGAATTTTGATTATGTGTAGGTCCCAAATCCATTGTAGGTCCCAAATCCGTGCGGATCGTAACAGAATCGTCGATCTAACCTAGAGTGCGGAATCCCCTAGATCAGATTTCACAGAAAAACGAGTCGAAACAGAATCAAGAACATAATGCACTTTCAATCCGGTCTTCTATTGATTATCCAACACGAAGTTTACAATCAATTCAAGACCCACAAGAAATCTCTCAGCCACTCTCTGTAGATTTCTCTAACTCTCTCTCAAACTCTCTCAGTGTCTATTAACTGGCTCAAGTGTCTAGCTCAATGTCTAACCTAAACCCTTATGCCAAGCCTTGTTTATATAGGACAAGGTTTGCACATGGGCTTTGGTCTGGGCCAGGCCATTCTCCAAGCCCATAACACTAAATAACTCCCTAACCAATAATGCTAAGCCCAATACAAAATATCCAAAGACTAAATAAACAAACTATTAAGCTGTTGTCACAAAACATGCACCAACAAACTCCCCCTTGACAATAGCTTCATAGTGTAACTTTGTCTTCAAACATCTTGCAGTCTTTTGGTCTTTGGATAGTGTCAGCTACACAGTTTCTGACATCAACAAACTCCCCCTTAGCTGATGCTTCCAATCTCCAAAACTTTCATTCGTTGTAGATCTGTGAACTAGCAATATTTGGTTAAGCAAGTAAGCTCCAACTCTTTCATATCTCTTTCTTTGCAATGTAGTAGAAGGATCCTACCATGCATTTTCACACATCTTCACTTCACTCTCAATCTGCACTTTACTTGTATTCTGCACTTCATTTTGATAACTGCATCAATCTGTTTAGAAACACAAGCAAGTATCTCGAAAAACCATAAGTCTTTTTCACATTTAAAGATAAACCAATATTTTATCTTAGTTTGTAAAAATAACTACCTGTCAGTTCAAAATGGAAGTCTTTTAAAAAGAAAATATTTTTGGAATTTTTTTTTTATATTTCTCAAAACAACTAAACAAACTAAACTGAACTAAAAAATATTTACAATACTTCTTTTTGTGAGAATCATGTGCAAGAAGATCATATCAGCAAAATCAAACTGTTTTCACACTATTAGATAATTCTTTATGTAATTTTTCGTGAAAAGTAGTTCAAGACGATTACCAATATGTTTGTCCACTTAAACAAAATGCATGAACATTTCAAGTACCATTACTGTATGATACGTTAAGGTAATATTATTACTGACATACTAGTGTGTCCCACTTCAGGATATACCCCCGCGATCAAGGTATGCACAAAGATTCATCGTAGTAGGTGAGTATACTGAATTCATCCGTTTTGTTTTTCAACGTTTAGATAATTGGTGATCAGGTCAGTACTTCCGTACAGCGAATAGACCAAAATATCTAACGAGGGCAAAGACAAATACCATTTTTGGTACGATTTATGCATTTTGCACTTTTTGAATGACTCTCTAGGAGAGCTTCTTCATTTTCAGGTTTTGGCATTTATAGCTCTTTTAAGATATCCTGGTTGTGCCTAGGTCAGCATGTATCTGGATGCAGCAGAAGGACAACCCTGATATCCCCGGATGAAATAACAGTATAAAGACCCAAAACCTCAGATTTTGGCAATCTATCAACGCAAGATTTAAGGTCATTAAACCATACACCACTTATGTGTTCCCCACTCATACTCAGTGCATTTATGTTTATATCACTTTGGTAAGTTGATTATTTCATGCTTTTGCCTACTGGTACATCATATGATGAAGCTGCTATCACACTTAAGCATTTTAATTCAGTTTGAGCGTGACAGTCTAACTTGCTGATGTACTATCATTTCTTCTTTTTCACACAGTGATAACTCATTTTTTATTTTCTTTTTTTTTTATGTTTTGATTTTTCAATTTTTTGGATTTTTTTAAAATTTTATAACTTACTCCCCCTAAACACACGCACTAACTAAACTCTTTTTGGCTTAGAGGAATGTCTCCCCCTAAATTTTAGTTTTTATGGAGTAAGTTTTTAAAAACATAAATTTAAAAACACAAACAGACTCCCACTTTAAATCTGACAAAAGTTTTTCACGTTAAAGTCTAGAATAAACAAGATAATCACAGAAGTATCTCCCCCTAAATTTTAGTTTTTATGGAGTAAGTTTTTAAAAACATAAATTTAAAAACACAAACAGACTCCCACTTTAAATCTGACAAAAGTTTTTCACGTTAAAGTCTAGAATAAACAAGATAATCACAGAAGTAAATAGTTCATTACCCATGTTAACCTACTATCCACCTCAGACACTTAGCAGGAACAACCACTGTTGAACACATCAACTGTCCTTCTTGGTCATCCTGCATTCACTCAACAACTCAGTTAGACTTTAGAACCCAAACCTTACCGGTTTTGGGTCGACCATGTAAATCCATATAAGATGCTTCAATCCAATATCCATCACTCCTGACTGGAGTCTTGGATCTCTTACCCATTGTTGAACAAGATTGATAATTTCCACTAGGTCTTTGATCATAAGAGTTCCAATAAACTCTTGGATTTTCTGACCTTTGAAAATTATTATCTTAATACCTTCTTCTCCCATTATTATACCATGAATTTTGGAAAAATTTTGGATGTTGTTGAACATTCGAGTTACTAAAACCCCTATGTCCATTTCTTTGTTGAAAATTTCAATTTCCAGCAATTTGGTATCGAGTTTGATATCCAAAATTTTTATTTTGACTTTGAAAACGATTTGATTTACCGTTATAATGACTAAATTGTGGGGAAACACTTCTTGGTCTATCAAATCTTTTTGAAGTTGAGGGTTTACATTGAAATTCAGGTTTCTTTGTCTGACAACTTGATTTTACAGTATTGTTTGACCCAACCTGATTCCCATCCTTAACATCATCAACTTTTTGTTTACCTTTCTTCAAAGGACAACAACTCGCCACATGCCCTTTGTTGTGACATTTAAAACAAGATCTTTTCTTATAACTTTTCTTTTTGTTTGATCCCTTTTTAAATGTGTTGGCCTTTTTGTCTCCAGTATCCTCATCCACTTTATGAGGTGTACTGTTAGACCCAACAGATTCTTTCAAAGAAACTGGACTATTTGGCAAGTCCACAGCTATCGGATCCACTACTACTTGTGCAGTGGTTACAAAATCAGTTACCTCGTCTTCAGTTGGTAAAAATGAGTAGTCTTGATGTTTAGAAGATGAAGCTTTACTAAACCCCACCCCTGTTTTATCATTACTCCTTTTTAAACCTTTTTGAATATGAGTCCTGACTAACGAAGAATTTCCAAATTTGTCTAACTTACCCTGAAGTTCTACAATTTTGGCTTGTGCATCAGCCTATTATGTGCACTTTTCAGAAAGCTCGTTAGTCTTTTCTTTCATAGTTTCACGAGCCAAATCAATGACCTGTAACAGTTCATTGACTTTGCTTGTTAAACTGCTAATTTCTTGTTCATTTGATTTGAGTTTATCTAAACAATTTGACTCTCTTTTAATCAAAAGAACATTTAACTCTTTTCGGTTTTCCAAATCAGCTAACAGAATTTTGTTTTGCTCCAATAGTCTGTTAACTTTACCCTGTAGTTCAGTGCAACTAAGACATGTATGACTTACAGATTCTGATGATACCTTCAGCTCTTATGTAAGTCCATTCACAACCTTTAAGCTCTTTGAAACTTCTGCATCCCTCTTCTCAGCAGTTTCCTTATCAGCTTTCTTCTTCTCCTCTACCTCAGCAGCTACTTCTCCTATCTTCACAGCTGCAAGCTCAGCTACACATGCTTGATCACATGTATTCAATCTTGAAGGAATCTGATAACGTTTTTCCAAAGCTTCCCACAGCTCTTGAGAAGTCCCATACCTATTAAATATGTGTTTTATTCCAATCGGCAAGGACATCTTTATCGCTGCTAAAACTCGCTTTTCAGCATCAAACACAAGTTTCTCAGATTCATCCATCTTGTCATAAGAAATAACTTTAACCCTTCCTTCAACATGATGTGTAGGAGCAACATATCCATCTATCATACAGCACCACATTCTGGTATCCTCACTTTTCACAAATAACTTAAACTTCTCTTTCCAGTCAGCATATTCTTTGACGTTTATAAGCTTTGGCCAGTTTTTGACAACCTCACTTCCATTATTCATCTTAGCCATCACGCAGCGTAAAAGTTTAAATGGATTTTGGTAACCTGAATCAAAATCCAAATCCAAATCTAACTCCTATGCTGGTCCTTTGTCTAGCTTTTACCGTGACCGTACTGTCAAAACCGTACAAAAATTATCCGAAAACTGTTTTTATCAAATTATACCGTTAGATTCGTCTCGAAATTACGATTCCAATGATATATAATGTCAAAAACCTATTTCAGGATTTTCCAGAGTCAATCAAGATCCTAATGCTCTGATACCAATTTTAGGTCCCAAATCCGTGCGGATCGTAACAGAATCGTCGATCTAACCTAGAGTGCGGAATCCCCTAGATCAGATTTCACAGAAAAATGAGTAGAAACAGAATCAAGAACACGATGCACTTTCAATCCGGTCTTCTATTGATTATCCAACACGAAGTTTACAATCAATTCAAGACCCACAAGAAATCTCTCAGCCACTCTCTGTAGATTTCTCTAACTCTCTCTCAAACTCTCTCGGTGTCTATTAACTGGCTCAAGTGTCTAGCTCAATGTCTAACCTAAACCCTTATGCCAAGCCTTGTTTATATAGGACAAGGTTTGCACATGGGCTTTGGTCTGGGCCAGGCCATTCTCCAAGCCCATAACACTAAATAACTCCCTAACCAATAATGCTAAGCCCAATACAAAATATCCAAAGACTAAATAAACAAACTATTAAGCTGTTGTCACAAAACATGCACCAACATTATGAGTGTTCATCATAAACTTAAAACATCACCAAATTACAAAATTCGACATACCTTATGATCCACTTGACTTGGTGATCGTTTAAACGTGCTCATGCATTGATTTGGGGCTAAATTTGACCTTTAATTTGGTGATCTTGAGTGAATTAGGGTTAGAGCTCCCCTGCACTTGCTCCTGTCGATCATACGCACACACACATGTGTGTGTTTTGATATTTAATATTGTTTTAATAAAAACAATTCTCTAGTTGCCCACTTTTAGTCCCTCGTTTTTAGAAGTTTTATGAGAGGGTTAGAAGGTCTTGATCTTTATTCATTCACTTAATTACACAATTAATAACTTGGTTAATTGTTCCTTGTTAACTTAGTAGGTTCCGGGGGTTATAACCCGTTTTCATTCTGAGTCCCATTAACTCGGGCCCCTTATAAACTTTATTTCCTCAAAAGCTTTTATTCCCTTTTTATTTAATATTAGGTTTATTTATTTAAATCCTAATATTTACCGGGTTACTTTTACCACTAACGGTACCGTGCCCGTCTTTTAGTATTAACGTGGTTTGACTACCAAACCCATTTTTGGGGTGTTACAAGTCTACCCCCCTTAAAGAGGTTTCGTCCCCGAAACCTTATTTTCGTAGTTCATTGGTTTAAATCAAGCGAACCAAGTTTCGTTTACAAGTCTACCCCCTTAAAGAGGTTTCGTCCCCGAACTAATCCTATTTACCCCTCAAGTGCTTTTTGGTCAATTTTAGTCTTTCATCTTGCGACGAAGGACTTTCGCCCATAGTTGACCATAATATCGCTTCTAACTACAATACAAAATATGCGTACCTGGCTCGGATCAACATATTGACCCGTTTTAATACCTTTCGTCCATAATATGCTAATTCAGAGCATAGCTAAATCATAACCATTTTATCCTGTGCGCATAAGACTCGACAAGCACTTATTAGTCAATATTTGTCAAATGGTATCTACATTACCATTTGACCCGTTTGGTCTAAACGACTAAACACTTTGCGCTTATATTAAATGGTTTTTATCCACCATTTCATTGAATAACTCTCTTTGGATTTCTAACCATTTAGTTCTGTCGCCCTAACCCATTTCTTACACGTTAAATCCAACATAGTTTATGTCCCTTGGCGTCATTTAAAGCTTCGACTTTTATCATTCATACATGATTAAATCACCGGTTTACCCTCTTTACTCGTTTAGGCTTTTTTATCAACGAACCAAATTTGACCTTTAATTTGGTGATCTTGAGTGAATTAGGGTTAGAGCTCCCCTGCTCTTGCTCCTGTCGATCATACGCACACACACACATGTGTGTGTTTTGATTTTTAATATTGTTTTAATAAAAACAATTCTCTAGTTGCCCACTTTTAGTCCCTCGTGTTTAGAAGTTTTATGAAGAGGGTTAGAAGGTCTTGATCTTTATTCATTCACTTAATTACACAATTAATAACTTGGTTAATTGTTCCTTGTTAACTTAGTAGGTTCCGGGGGTTATAACTCGTTTTCATTCTGAGTCCCATTAACTCGGGCCCCTTATAAACTTTATTTCCTCAAAAGCTTTTATTCCCTTTTTATTTAATATTAGGTTTATTTATTTAAATCCTAATATTTACCGGGTTACTTTTACCACTAACGGTACCGTGCCCGTCTTTTAGTATTAACGTGGTTTGACTACCAAACCCGTTTTTGGGGTGTTACAAGTCTACCCCCCTTAAAGAGGTTTCGTCCCCGAAACCTTATTTTCGTAGTTCATTGGTTTAAATCAAACGAACCAAGTTTCGTTTACAAGTCTACCCCCCTTAAAGAGGTTTCGTCCCCGAACTAATCCTATTTACCCCTCAAGGGCTTTTTGGTCAATTTTAGTCTTTCATCTTGCGACGAAGGACTTTCGCCCGTAGTTGACCATAATATCGCTTTTAACTACAATACAAAATATGCGTACCTGGCTCGGATCAACATATTGACCCGTTTTAATACCTTGCGTCCATAATATGCTAATTCAGAGCATAGCTAAATCATAACCATTTTATCTTGTGCGCATAAGACTCGACAAGCACTTATTAGTCAATATTTGTCAAATGGTATCTACATTACCATTTAACCCGTTTGGTCTAAACGACGAAACACTTTGCGCTTATATTAAATGGTTTTTATCCACCATTTCATTAAATAACTCTCTTTGGATTTCTAACCATTTAGTTCTGTCGCCCTAACCCATTTCTTACACGTTTAATCCAACATAGTTTATGTCCCTTGGCGTCGTTTAAAGCTTCGACTTTTATCATTCATACATGATTAAATCACCGGTTTACCCTCTTTACTCGTTTAGGCTTATTTATAAACTAGCCATTCAAAAATTGTTTTAAATATGTCATTTCACTGACTAATTTGCATTTTTTGCCCCTTTTACCCATAGTCATGGTTTTTCATCATTTTGGTATGTTCCGACCCGTATCATTTCGCGTCGGGAACCATACCTTGATTATTATCTTTATCATATAAGTAACTTTAGAGCAAGCATGTATTCTACAAAAGGTGTAAGTTTCACTTACCTTCCATCCGGTTATGCACTTTTCCGCGTACTCGATCAGTTTGACCCGCTTCTTTCCCAAGCCTCCACCTAGCTCGTTAAGCGTCAAACTATCGTCATCATTTACAAGGTGGTTAGATTAGTCATTAACAGTCACGCCTACTCCACCTTACTTATTTTATATCAAATTTATCATTCAATCTTATTAATGGTCAGTTTGACTTTCAAAAGTCAACTGTTCCTTTTTAATGTACGAAATGCATAACTGAGTTCAACAAACTCACTTAAGCATTTCTTCGACCATTCGGTAGTCGTTATTTTTAGGCAACTAATTTAACTACATTCATCAACATAGTTTATATCCATCATCTAACCATATAATTATATAAAACTTGTTCTTTCATTACGCAAATTCTACGGGTTCCATCTATAAGTGAAACCCGTTTCATCATGTCATTAGGTATTCATTCAGTTACCTATTCAAATTGAGTTCTATATTCAAACTAATTGATATCATGGTTTCAAACCTCCATATTCATGAAATAATTAACCAATTTCATTGTAACATTCAAAAACCCATCTCAATCATGTATGAACAAGTACTCAATCATGTAATTTGTTCAAGTACCTTGTTTCTACTATCTAGTATGATGATTCTAACCACAAGTTAGACACTAACATCATTATATCATAAAAACCCACTTAGCACATATATAAGTAATCACCAAATCCCTAGTTTTTAACAATAATTCATCAAGTTTTCAACTAGGGTTTGTTTCTAAACATGAATTCAACACAATATCACTCATACATTCAACATTCATTCCCGAATTTTGATTATGAGTGTTCATCATAAACTTAAAACAACACCAAATTACAAAATTCGACATACCTTACAATCCCCTTGACTTGGTGATCGTTTAAACGTGCTCATGCATTGATTTGGGGCTAAATTTGACCTTTCATTTGGTGATCTTGAGTGAATTAGGGTTAGAGATCCTCTGCTCTTGCTCCTGTCGATCATACGCACACACACACATGTGTGTGTTTTGATTTTTAATATTGTTTTAATAAAAACAATTCTCTAGTTGCCCACTTTTAGTCCCTCATGTTTAGAAGTTTTATGAAGTGGGTTAGAAGGTCTTGATCTTTATTCATTTACTTAATTACACAATTAATAACTAGGTTAATTGTTCCTAGTTAACTTAGTAGGTTCCGGGGGTTATAACCCGTTTTCATTCTGAGTCCCGTTAACTCGGGCCCCTTATAAACTTTATTTCCTCAAAAGCTTTTATTCCCTTTTTATTTAATATTAGGTTTATTTATTTGAATCCTAATATTTACCGGGTTACTTTTACCACTAACGGTACCTTGCCCGTATTTTAGTATTAACGTGGTTGGACTACCAAACCCATTTTTGGGGTGTTACAGTTTGGATGGGTTAAGATCTTTCCAACAACTGTGAGGAAGTAGCAGCAGTGGTTTCAAGTGACATTTGTGTTGTCCCTACATTAACCTCTGGGATCTCATCTTTCAGAGGAACCTTTTTATTTTGTTTGGTTTTGGTAGGCTTTTTGGATGTGACAGGTTTCTTTTTGGGTTTTCCGGGTGTGTGTTTCACAACACCGGTTGTGGTGTCATGATCACCAGGAGCAGTTGGCTCAACAACAAAGGTTTGAGCAACAGATGCGGACGCATCTAAAACAGGCTCATCCCCCTTTGTTTCTGTTCTTGAAACTTTTGACTCTTTATCCATAAGTCTAGTAAAAGTTTTACTTGTAAGACTATTTATTTGAAAAGTTGCACCTTGTTCAAAATCTGTTTGTGACACTTGTTTTCATAGGTAGTAGCTTAGAAGTCTTGGATACAACAGAAAAGCATTACTACGAACACTTTTTTTCAATTTTTTCACATTTTTCACATTATTCAACAAATCAGAAAACAGTGCTTGTGATAAATTGTAATCGGATTTTGTTAAAATAGCATAACCCAAATACTGAATGTTTAAAGGTATCTCATTAAATGCGGTGGTCTTAGCTGAAAGACAAGTTAAAAGAGTATGAAACAAAAATTTCATTGGCGGAGGGAAGTTTGGTTTGTACATAGTAACTTCCTTTAATTGTGCATCATATCCTCTTTCAATGAACTCTGTATGAAGTTCAGGTTTTTCAAAGTTGGTCTTACCTCCCAAGTCGTCCAATGCAAATGTAGTGGAAATTGTAAAGGGAGAAATTCGTACCACACTTTTCCCGACCTTAGATGTGATGGCAACTAGATTATTATCTTCAGACTCTATTTCAGAATTAAACCAAAATTGTCAAAGTGTTTCTGTATGAACCGGAGCATCAGCAGTAAGGATTGATTTGTATTTTGATGACGTTAAAAGGTCAATTATTGAGTGAAAACGGGTATTTTTGCTGGTTTTCTCGAAGATGGGGAGGTAGTTGTGAGGGTTTTGAATGTTCAGAGACATGATCGGAGAAGAAGGTGATTTGGGGATGAAACAGGGTTTAAGTTGGAGGGTTTTTAATATGTTGGAAACTGTTTTTGAGAATTTTGAATTCGAGACGGCAATGGTAGAAGCTCGATTTAGGGATCAAACAGCTTTTATATAGAGAGAAAAAGCGAAGGCTGACGTGGCGTAGTTACAAATATCTGATGGTTAAGATCTGTCCACGTCAGAACCTCTCTTGCGACAACCGATGACAGTTGTTTGGAAACCTCTGTTGGTCGACTACAGAAGTTAGGAACAATGTGAGTCAAATAGTCGTTAGATAAACAAAAGTTATGAGAACAGATGATAACTTTCAGCAGTTGTTTTATTTTTAGCTAACATCTGTCCAACATAGAACCTCTTGTGATAATGGATGACAGTCCGCAGTATAGTAAATCAACAGTTATTAGGATAAACAGAAATTATGACAGCAGACGGTTCCTTTTAACAGTGGATGTATTTTTAGGCAAGCAGAAGTTTCAAAAATAGTTGTTTTCAACAGCTGTAACTCAACAGTCGTAAGGGGTGAAGGGAGTGGTTACCTATTCCAAATAGGTAAACTCCTAATTCACCTAATCGCACGTTGCCATGTCAATTCACCTAAATAAGTTACCTAATGCTCAAAAACGTTGGCGGTGGTTTACCTAATTGGGTTTAGGTAAACTATTTCTTTAAAGGAAAAAATGTATGATTGGTTGAGAAGAAATGGACCCCACCACACACCCATTTATCCCCCTCCCCCCCCCCCCCCTCTCACCGAATTGGTGTAGGTTCACCGAACAAGCTTTGCAAAATCGGTAAAGTTGTGGTTGGCGGTGGTTTACCGACTCGGTAAAAAGGTTTACCGCACATTACCGACCTTCACTCCGCTTACCCTTAGTCTATCTAATAATAATAATAATAATATACTAGACTAACATATATATTAAAAACCACCACGAGTTGTAAGAAGCATGAGAGCTCCTACTTCCTGCGTGAGTTGGGTCACAATTTTTAGCACAAATATAGATAAAAATATCATAAACACATCTCTAAAAGAAACAAAAAAATTGTCGAGTTGGTAGTTACCCCTGATGTTAGTTTTGTTTACAACTAATGTAATTTTTGTTATGGCGATGAATTTTTTTTAGACCTGATGTAAATTTTTGCATACGTCATTTATTTATTTATTTTTGTGAAACAAGTGATTTTTTTTAATTTTTGAGAAAAACATTTTTTTGGAAAAACCTTTTGGAATGTCTAGTTCTCATGGTTCTCACAACTCAAGGTGGTTCTTATTTTACTTTTTCCACATATATATATATATATACATATATATATTAATATGTATAACCAATATTATCAATAATATTAACTAATATTAGATTAATGGTTTATTAATAATATATTATAACCTGAATAGTAAATAAAATAAAGGAAAGTAAAATGTTATAACCCGTGTAATACATAACTTTCTAAGCTAATAATAAATAAATAAATTAATAAATAAATGTAAATATTATAATAAATAAATAGTATATCAAAGATTTTTTTAAATATATCTTGATAGTTATACGTGTTAATCGATTACATTATATTTATTCAACATGTGTAATAAATTGATTTTTTTAAAAGATGTAACATTTTTATTATTTAGTATATAAAATTATATTTATTCAACTCGTGTAATACACTAGGTTTTAACCTTGTTAATTAAATAGGTAATAGCTAGTAAAGAAGATTTAAAAATTTTGAAACAATATTTTGATATACGATATGTGATATGCGCAAAATGCAACATATAAATTGTATCAAATACGGTATAAAATCAACCCTTTTATGTACTAATCTTGGAAAAAAGTGTGTTTTTTTGTATACTTTTAATTTTCAGGATTAAAAGAGCTTAAATGTACAAAAGGAACAAAAATGGCTAAAACCAACATAAATACAAAAGAAGAGAAGTTGATACTTCATATTGACCCTTCGAGCTTCACCCCAAGACCAAAAACAACTCAGAAGACAAGCACGGGGTCGTGCCCCCATCCCAGAGTCCATGAGGAAAAAGAGAAAGAGAAACAGAAGCAGACACGAGACACGGGGTCATGTCCTATGGACACGGGTCGTGGTCAACTCCCAGATATGAAAAATCTTTAATAGTACAGCAAGTACAAGGCCACGGGGCCATACTGTTGACACATGGGGCTGTGTGAGCATATGGACTGACACAACTCATTAAATGAAGACAGAGAAGAAGGAGACATGGGGTCGTGCCTCCAGGCACGGGGTCGTGTGAGGAGTTTGTTTCCAGCTATAGATAGGGGTGCTTGGTTTAGTTGCAATCCATCCCTTGGCAGCCCTCTCTTTCACTTCTCCACCACTCCAACACCATCATCCACCACAACCGTTAAAGTTTAGAGTGTGTAGTAGTCTCGGGATTCAAGATTGATCGTAAGAGTCTTTGTGAAACTATGGACATGCTTGGCTAATCTCTTATATCACTCGGTGAAGACAAGTCTTTTATGTATTACTTTTGATTTCCAAGTTTTAGTTAACTTTTTAATTAGGTATGTATTAATGACTTTAATAACTAGTTTTTTTTATTGAAAGTGAACTTTATTCTATCATCTCTTCATGTTTTGTTGATTCACTCATTCGTGTCTTTGCGGTCTATATAAAGCACGTTAACTACCTGGAAGGAGGTTAGAAGGGTGGTTTGGGTAAAGTTCTTGCCTCGTTCAGTGTATAGATCCTGCGAGGACTTGATTCAGGCTTATTAGGACTTCCTTTGAGGTAGATAACATCAAATCGGGGGAAGTAAGAACGGCTTGAATCCCTTATAAACAAACTACTATTAAAACTTTAAATCGGCCTTGCGGGACTGTTTCCATACTGACTCAGACCAATATGGGCGAGGGTAGCGTTGCCTCCAAAAGAGAGACATGCCATATTTTGCATTAATAACTTACTTAATTATCTTTCAGTAATCCGGCCTTACGAGACTGTATCCCTGCTGACTCAGACCAATATGGCTGAGGGTAGCGTTGCGTCCAAAAGATTAGACGTTGACGATATTCCGGTATTAAAATCTCTTGTGTCCTTGGACGACCTCGGTATCTTACCATCACTATACTACGCCAACGATGGGTGCACTTGCCCTTACGTGTTGTAGATAGTGATAGTGTTATATCGTGTTTTATAAATTTAAAGCTTGATAAACGAGTAAAAGTGCTTAAAATATATTAAAAATTATACCACGCTGGCATTACGTCAAGTTTTTGGCGCCGTTGCTGGGGACAAAAGGATTTAAGAAAGTTGAAAATCGACAGTCTAATCATCTTTTTCAGTTTTTCTGTCCAAATTCTTCTTCTTTCTTCTGAAAATTTCAGTTACAAAAGCTTTACACGGGACCGTGCCACACTGACACGGGGCGGTGTCTGACTTGTAGTAACTGAAAATCAAGAAAACTTCTTCATAGAAGGATCACACGGGGTCATGCTTCATTTGACACAGAGTCGTGTTAAAAACGATCAGTATCAAATAAAATGCAGTCCTGAACACGGGGTCGTGCCTAATCAACACGGGGTCGCGTAAACCTTCTGTTTTCACAAAAACTTTTTTTCCCAAGAACCATAATCTTCTAGGTATTATCCAAACAATGGATTACAACATGGGAGATTATGACTACAATTACGATGATTATGAGGAACCATATTGTACCATATGTGGTGAATCCCATTCGCTACAAAATTGTTACATTTTTCAACCATCAACCTCATACACAACATATGAGGAACCAGTGTTTGAGCTCCTAAAGTCAAGCTTTGATTGGGACACTCCACCGTTTGAAACGTATGAGACACCACCCACAATCATACTCGAAGCCGAAAGCCTCATACAAAATCTCAAAAACTTAGAGCTCTTGATCAAGCAATCTCGTGCAAAAGAAGAGACCATTTGTACCAAGGAGGTAATCATAGAAAAGGTAAAACCTCAAGAGCTAATGAAAGAGGAACCAATCAAATAAAACTCAACACATGAAGATGAAAAACCCAAACCAAGCCATATGGGAGGTAAGTCTTCAAATGTAAATTTCAAAGAGGAACAACAAGACCTCCAAGAAATACACATTCTACAACCTTCCTTTGAAAATCATAGTTTGGTTCCATCTCATGCTAAGTTTTTAAAAGAGTTAACCACTAATCCTAAAATCAAAGAAATGGTAAGTATTAATTTAACTAAAGATCAAACTTCACTAATACAAGATGAGCATATTGAATTGAACATAATAAAGCAGGTAACTTTTTTTATTCAAAACATCTATATTAGTAAGATTTCAATAGATAAACATATTTGTGTTAATATAATGCCTAGCTATGTATTCGAAAGATTAGGTATTGGTGATTCTCTCTCGATCAAAATTCCTATCCTCTTGGCTAATCGAAAACGTAAACACGCTACGAAAATGGTTGAGGACATTCTCATTCAAACGCACCGAACAGTTGTACCAATCGACTTTATCATCTTAGATGTTGCTCCACTCGTGTTGGGACAACCATTCAAAAAAACCCATCAAGCTTTGCTCAAACAAAAAGGTGGTGGTGTAACACTCATTTAAAAATAAAACGTTTATAACAAAATGGAACTACTTTTCTATGAGTTTAACCAAAACATTATCGTTAACATATGATAGAGTAGTTACTAATTAAACTAACATTCAAAAACAAATCCAGGATACCTAGGTATTCCTTTAGTTACAAAAGTATTTACTAATAATACGTAATAACAAAACAGCGAAACAAAGATCTTCATTGTGTTCGGTTCGGTAGCAATAGCTTGATCATCATCCACATGCTTGCAAACACCCTAAAAATTGAAAATTTTAATAAACATTAGTGATTAGAACTTGTAAACGTGTGACAATGCGGCTTACAATGTTAAACAAACAAAGCAGAAAAACAAAACACCCGCAGGGCGTCGCCGACGGTACTCCAAATTGGGCGTCGGCCCAAATTCAACGTAGGCAGGAGATCAAGGCGTCGGAAGAAGGAGGATCAACCAGGCCGCATCGGCGATGGCCTAACCCGGCGTCGGCGACGGTGCCATCTGCAGCGAAAACGCTGCTGTGTTTCCTCTTTGATCCGTTTGCTCAATTTTACATTCTCGTGCATTAAAACATGATCCCGATCTTCCAAAAACATTTGTAGATCATGTATCCCATTTTGCTTGAACTTATGGAAACATAATCATATGAAATCATTTAAATCCAAAAGTTTATCGATTTTCCTCTTAAATGTCATGTTAATCCACATTCTTTCAAATGGGATTTAAAATACATATAGTGATCCATTCCCTGATGCTTATTCTACTCATTTCGCGCTTCCATTCCCGGTTTGCGCCTTGAGTTTTATCTAACTCAATAGTGATTTAAGTGCCACGACTTAGTCACATACAAAAGTACACTTTGGGAATTATGCATATCCTTATTTACCCAAATCCCGGTTTAACCCATTTTTAACATTCACAGTTCCATTCCGGCTTGCGTGTTCAAAATTTCACAACCCGCAACCCCAGGTTTATTTCATACGGATTAGTGCTCCCATTTACCCGGTTTGCACATATCCTTAATTCGGACAAACCAACAATATTAAATTTCAAGTTCTCATCTATAAATCCAAAACTATTAATATCACATCCACAACTTAGTAACAACGAGCATTTAGAGACGTACCTTTTTGTTTTTCCTTCAATCTTGCGTTTGCCCCGGCTTGACTCCCTGAAGCTTCACCCGAGTTGCCTATAACGTGCAACCCAATTATCATTAATGTCTCTTATTCACATACTCAAAATATGTACATTTGTCCATATTTCATTCATAATTTCGTGTCAACGTTACTTGGTGAATTATTAGAACTAACATTTCATTTGTGTGTTTCGTCAAACACCTTATGTGCATAGTTTATAATTAGTCATATTATTCAAGTTATTGAAGTCTCTAATCACCAAAACTTCTACTTAACAAGTAGTCAATTTCACTATAACCTTTTTATATCAAATTTCTGATTATTGTAAGTTCAAACATAATCATTAACCTTCTTGATTTCATGAGTTCAATTTACACATCAAAACCCATTTAATCATAGGATGCAATTCAACTTAATACTTAGTTATAACATTTGTTCTGTCACACCCTGGCTTTGCGGAAGCGTGGGTTAATTTGGTGTGACTTCTTAATACCATAGCTTAATCACAACAAAGCTATATGAAAATAAAACATGCAGATCATCCATTGATTTAAGTAAAATACCACAACATTGTCTTAATACGTTGACACATGCAACGGAAATTACAACATAAAAACTTTGTTCTTAACACACAACCCCAAAATATAACATAACATTTGTTTAAGACTTGCGACTCGTCCAGGTAAAAGTCGCAATCCCTAAACATGGATGATCCTGTAATTCTAACACAGCGGGAAAACGTAGCATACCGGGCCAGATCCTTAGTTCCCTGAAA
Source organism: Helianthus tuberosus (assembly GCA_030545235.1). Classification (NCBI taxonomy): domain Eukaryota; kingdom Viridiplantae; phylum Streptophyta; class Magnoliopsida; order Asterales; family Asteraceae; genus Helianthus; species Helianthus tuberosus. The sequence continues at coordinate 173,771,489 of CM060424.1, read as the reverse complement.
TACATGTAAGTTGGAAAAATCAACACAATGTTGAGCGAGTTCATGCGTAAGTGAGTATGTAAAATCCTTGTAAGTAGAAAAACCCTGGTATGTAGCAAATAAGGAAAAAGAGATCACCAATGGTTTGCAAGGCCATTGATATGTGTGAAGTGCAAGTAGGAAGACTCAAACCTAGCGGATTTGTGCGTCGGGTACATAGTCACCCCAAGGTCCGTTAACTGTTTGGCCTGGGGCTGGGCTCGCTACACCCAGATAGATCTACCGCATTGTGTCCCTCGGTCCTACCATGAGGATTAATGGCCTTAAGTATCACCTACCCACTCACATGATCTAAGTAGTAACCCTCCTTACGCTAACCATACCATGTAAAAGTACTCGTAATCATAGTAACATGTATTTCACCCCCGCAGTTTAGAAAACTGAAAACAGTTAAGAGAAAAGGGGGACATGAACTCACAGTAATGCGTCCTCGAATAACAGCAAATCAACTCAGTCTGCAGCACGACAACCTACAACGTGCTAATATCTATTAGACGAGCGGACGTGCCTTAGCTTAGGGTCTTAATGTTCTTGGGGAAATAGTTAGACAACTATTTCGTGTTTAAATTTCTTGGTTAACGTATAAATAGATTCCTTCCCAAGGATGGGGTATTCGTACAGGTATTATGTATTTGGTGACTTAACGTATTAAAAAAAAATACATTTACAAGTCTCCTATCCAACACTTTAAAGTTTTATGTCAAAACTCAAGGCGAGGTTTAATTATGAGATATAAAGTTTCACATACACGATAGAAAAATAATTTTTCTAAGTCTTGGTATTTTTAGAAAAATTCGCCAGAACTTCCCCTAAAAACGGGAGTGTCCGTGCTAATACGCACATCATTTTCTTTTTGAAATCAACTCATAATCATCAACAATCAACCATTACGTTTTAACACGCAAAATACTACCCTTGTCGATTCAGTTTCAATTTGTGAAAACTGGACTGTTTTCGGACGTGTAAATAAATTACTTAACTTATTCCAAAAATTCCCAAATTTTTGTGGAACGTCATAACCGACCCACAAATTATTGTGTAAAAATTTCGGGGTCTAAATCATTACCAAAAATTTATAGAAAATCGTTTACCGAACTGTGATCAGATTTGTTACATTCTGATCACAGTTTACAGAATAATTCGCCAAAAATTCCTCGTAAGTCCGTTTGTCGAAAATCCAGTTCGAGGGTCACAAATACATCTGTGTTCATCTTTGATAAAAGTTTCAGGGGCTGGTTCGGTTCAGGTTTTAAGTTGTGATCGAAAACACACAGCCCAATTTTCTGCAGTAACAAACAGCCTTAGCTGCTGTCACGGAAACAGATTTTTAAAATAGTAACCGACATCAGAAAAATACGATTCCAGCGCCATTTTCTTCGTTTTTTGAAATGACACGATTTAGGCTTTTGAAATTCCGTTTTTCGAGTTTTTAAGGTCCGTTTACAGCCTGTTAAAGGCGGCTGAAACAGTGACTCAGCATGCTGTTTTGTGATTTCGATGTTATTAAATCGCGTTATAAGTGTCCGATTAGCGGGTTAAACAAGAAAACGACTTTTAAATATCAAGTATGTGTTATCCAACCCTTAACCCGACGAGATTCCACTTTATAAATCATACACAAGTAAACCTTTACGTAGATTTTTATGTTCATACTTATGTTTCATATTTTTCTAATATTCTTGCAATCTAGTGATTTAAACAACAATACTACATGTTAAATGCCATAATTTTCGAACAAGATGAGATCAAGTATGAAGAAACTCACTACTAGCCTCTAGCTAGGGAAGAATCTTGTGTAAAAATGATGAGAAAAGATGTAGAACCAAGCAAGAACAATGCTCCCTTGCAATGCCTTCAAGTTGCACCTTCCATGTTTGATCTTCAAAGCTTGAATGGTATGAGTAAATGAAGAAAGTGATGAATGTTGGAGTGTGGTGGTGGATTCGGTTGTAGTAGAACCGAATAGAGAGAGAGAGCTAGGTGAAAATGGGTTGCAAAAATCTTGTGAAGTGATGTACATTTATAAGGGACCTTACTTTTATTTATTCTTCACATATCTTGGATAGATAGACAAGCAAAACACTTAATACTAGATCATTGAATCCAAGCAAGAAGATAGGGAGTATGATGTTATGACATGTGGGGTCCCACTTGGGGAAATAAATTCGTTGGGGGGGGGGGGGGGGGTATTATGTAAATATTGTGACTAAAGTGTATAAGTGTAAGTAATGTGATATGTGTTAGTTGATTTATTTTAGGCGGGTGTTATGGCATACGGGGATCATGACTAGCCATAAATAATAAAATAAAGTATTTGACAAAATTTTAGTGCCCCGGGTAATGTCCGGTTATACGGTTAAGTACCGTTCCGTTAAAATGTTTAATTATACCGCAAAAGGTCCTTTATGTATATATTTTGTAACATAAATTATTCCCGGTACTTAGGAAAATATACGGGACCGTTCTGCAATGTTTTTGCACTGTATTAGAAATTTAAAATGCTGAGTTTTATAATAAAGCGCAGAATTTTGTATTTAAAGTACGTTTTAGGCACACCCGGTCACTATAAATCTCACCTAGTGACGCAGTTCTACAATCCTCACCGCCCTACACTCACTACCAGTGTAGCAATGTATTCCCGGCTCATACTAGCCTTAGAGGCAGTGTCTGCCTGATGCTGGTTATGTCAGCATGTTTACTGGGTATCCCGTATAGTGTGCTCACTGTGCTTTTTGTGCATCAAGGTTGTCACTGGTGTTAGTGTATAAATAATAGTGTGACAGTATAAAATGTGATGCATAAGTATGTATGTATCAGAAATCAGTAAGCAGTTTAAGCACAGTTTCAAGTAAGCACAGTAATTAAGCAGCAATTTAATATTAATTAATTTGTACGGATACCTGGTTTGGTGAGGGTTGTCACATTCTCCCCCCGTTAAAGAAATTTCGTCCCGAAATTTAAGTTCTGCTACGAGATGCAGGATTCTTAGGAAACAAATGGGGGTATTTCTCTTTCATTCGATCCTCACGTTCCCACGTGAATTCAGGTCCATGCCTAGCATTCCAATGAACTTTGACGAGTTTGACACTGCTCCTGCGAGTTTTATTAACTTTCCAATCCGTGACCTCAACAGGTTCTTCAGTAAAGTGGAGCGTATTGTCGATATGAACTTCGTCAGCAGGAATGATCACTGTATATTGTGTTGGACTTTTTCTCAAATTAGATACATGGAATGTATCGTGAACACCATGGAGTTCAGCAGGTAGGTCCAACTTGTAGGCTACAAGCCCAATCCTTTGCAGAATTCTGAAAGGGCCAATGTAACGCGGATTCAACTTCCCACGCTTTCCTAAGCGTGCCACCCCCTTCCAGGGTGAAACTTTCAATAAAACCATATCTCCAACTTGGAATTCCAAATGTTTCCGGTTTGGATCTGCATAGACTTTCTGTCTTTCGCGAGCCGCTTCGATGCGTTTTCGAATCTGCGCAATCTTATCTGTCGTCTCTTGGACGATTTCGGGACCAACAAGCTGTCTATCACCGGCGTCAGCCCAACATAGTGGTGATCGACACTTGCGTCCGTAAAGGGCTTTAAATGGCGCGGCTCCAATACTGGTGTGGTAGCTGTTGTTGTATGAGAATTCGGCCAGTGGTAAATGTTTATCCCAGCTACCACCAAGATCCATTACACATGCTCTCAGCATATCCTCCAATGTTTGAATAGTCCTTTCACTTTGGCCATCAGTTTGCGGATGAAATGCGGTACTTAGGTTCAATTGTGAGCCAAAAGCTTCTTGGAAGGATTGCCAAATCCTTGATACAAATCTCCCATCTCTATCAGAGATGATTGAGAGCGGCACTCCATGACGTGTAACGATTTCTCGCATATATATTTCCGCAAGTTTACTCGTATTGTCTTTCTCTTTGATTGGCAAGAAATGTGCAGACTTTGTTAGGCGGTCAACTATCACCCAAATAGTATCATGACCCCTGGGTGTCTTGGGCAGTTTCGTTATAAAATCCATTGAAATCTGTTCCCATTTCCACTTGGGAATTTCAGGTTGTTGCAGAAGTCCCGAGGGCTTCTGGTATTCAGCTTTCCCCTTGGCGCACGTCAAACATTTGCTAACATAAACAGCAACGTCGCCTTTCATTTTAGGCCACCAATAACAATCTTTAAGGTCCTGGTACATCTTATCCGCACCGGGATGAATAGAGTACCGTGATTTGTGTGCCTCATCAAAAATAACTTTTCTCAACCCACCAAACAGAGGAACCCAAATCCTTCTCACAAAACATAACGTTCCTTCCTTGTTTGGTACTAATTGCTTCTCCATCCCACGGAGATATTCTTCTTCAAGGTTTCTTTTCTTAAGAGCTTCTTTTTGCGCGGTATGAATGCGCAGGGAAAGATTTGTCTGGATAATCATCTCCAAAGCCCTAACCCTTATGGGCTTGATCCTTTCTTTACGACTTAGGGCATCGGCGACCACATTCGCCTTCCCTGGATGATACTTTATCTCGCAGTCGTAATCGTTCAACAATTCGACCCAACGTCTTTGTCTCATGTTCAGCTCTTTCTGGTTGAATATGTGTTGTAAACTCTTGTGGTCTGTGAAGATTGTACACTTCGTACCATATAGGTAGTGTCTCCAGATCTTTAATGCGAATATCACTGCGCCTAGTTCCAAATCGTGAGTGGTATAGTCTTTTCATGTACTTTCAACTGGCGTGACGCGTAAGCTATAACTTTCTGGCGTTGCATCAACACGCAACCCAATCCTTGACGTGAGGCGTCACAGTATACCACGAAATCATCTGTACCTTCCGGTAGTGCTAAGATCGGCGCATTGCAGAGCTTATCCTTCAACAACTGAAATGCTTCTTCCTGTTTGATTCCCCAATCAAACTTCTTATCCTTCTGTGTGAGGAGGGTCAGTGATTGAGCGATTTTTGAAAAATCCTCAATGAACCTTCGATAGTAACCAGCCAAGCCTAAGAATTGTCGAATCTCGGTTGGCGTCTTTGGAGTCTCCCAGTTCTTTATCGCCTTGATCTTTGTGGGATCGACATGGATTCCATTTCCATTAACCACGTGTCCAAGGAATTGGACTTCACGTAGCCAAAACTCGCACTTAGAGAATTTGGCATACAACTGTTCCTTTTTCAACAACTCCAGAATAGTTCTTAAGTGTTGTTCGTGTTCAGCCTTTGTCTTTGAATAAATCAAAATATCGTCGATGAACACAATCACGAACTTATCGAGATACGGCTTACAGACTCGGTTCATTAGGTCCATAAAAACAGCAGGCGCGTTTGTCAACCCAAACGGCATAACTAGGAACTCGTAGTGTCCATAACGAGTTCTGAAGGCTGTCTTCGGGATGCTCTCTTCTTGTATTCTTAGCTGATGGTACCCAGATCAAAGATCGATCTTAGAGTAAAAACTTGAACCTTGAAGCTGATCGAATAAATCATCGATTCTTGGCAGAGGGTATCTATTCTTGATTGTTAGTTTATTCAACTCCCGGTAGTCAATACACATACGGAAACTACCGTCTTTCTTTTTGACAAATAAAACTGGAGCTCCCCAAGGTGAGAAGCTTGGTCGGATGAATCCTTTGTCAAGAAATTCCTGGAGTTGTGTAGACAACTCCTGCATCTCAGACGGTGCAAGTCTATAAGGTGCCCTAGCTACAGGCGCGGCGCCTGGAACTAAGTCAATGTGAAATTCTACTTGCCTTTGGGGTGGCAATCCTGGCAAGTCCTCTGGAAAGACTTCAGGATATTCCCTTACGACAGGGATGTCTTCGATTTTCGGCTCAGCAGCTTTCCTATCCACGATGTGTGCCAGGAAGGCAGCACATCCTTTTTGTAAACACTTACGAGCTTTCAGGCAACTGATAATTCTCAGCGGCGTATCATGCTTCTCTCCGTGCACTATGATCGTTTCTTCATCCGTCAGTGGGATGCGGATGGTCTTCTTATGGCAAACGATCTCGGCTTTGTTACTCGTTAGCCAATCCATTCCCACTACCACATCAAAGCTTCCCAGCTCGACAGGTAGTAAGTCCAACGTAAACTCGTGCCCTCCTAGTTCAATCACACATCCTCGGACAACTTCACTGGTCTCAACTAGTTTCCCCTTTGCTAATTTGATGGAGTACGGCACGTCTAACTTGCTAGGCGTCAATCCAAGTATTTTTCTTAAATTCTAACGATACAAAGCTATAATCGGCACTAGTATCAAACAGAACAGATGCAAAGCGTTAGTTTATCGGGAACGTACCAGTGACAACGTTTGGATCCTGGCGCGCTTCCCTTGCGCCAATGTGGAATGCTCCCCCACGGGCTTGATTCGGCTTCGGGCTTTTCTTCTTGAAGTGCCCAATTTCCCCACACTTAAAACATCCTGGCCCTCGGCCATTCCCATTCCCAGCTTGATTCGCAACATTTCCATGGTTCCCGTTTCCGTTACCTCCTCGATTGTTGTTCCGATTTCCAAGACCTCCTTGGCCTCCCCGGCCAGCACTAGCCCAGCAAGAATCCTTCAAGTGGCCAACCTTTCCACAAGCTTCACATACTTTTGGCCCACACCGACCAAAATGATGATGCTGGCAGGTGTTACACTTGGGCAGAGTGCCCATATAACCCTTTCTTTTGTTCTCATTATCCGTTCGGGTATCTTCGGTGAGCTTTCTTTTGTTCTTTCTGGATGACTTTACCTGAGTCTCCTTCTTCTTGGCAGGGTTTGTAAGTTCTTCTAGTCTAAGTGCCTCCGTAGCGAGTGCCAAACCCATCTTACTTGCAGCATCAGTTGTTGGTGGCGTTGATGTTGTCATCAAGCTCAAGACTTGAGGCGCCAGTTCCCAAATGAATTGTTCCAATTTCTTTAATTCTGGTTTCACCAGGTACGGAACAACCCGTGACAAATCATGAAGTCTTTGCACGTACTCCAACACCTTCGGACCTTCCATCATCAGGCTCCGAAATTCATCTTCCCACTTCTGGGTTTCCGTTTGGGAGCAATACTTCTTATGCATCATTCCTTTCAGTTCACCCCAGGTTAACGCATATGCTGCAGTAGCGCCCTTTATACGGATCTGAAGATTCCACCATAATCGGGCTTCATCTAGAAACAGCTCAGAAACGTATGGGACTTGTTGTTCCGGTGTACAACCGCTCACTTGAAAGATGGAATCCATTCTTTCGATCCACTTCACAAAGGCTATGACACCTCCAGTGCCGTCGAACTTCGGAGGCTCGTAGTTGAGGAAGTGCCAGTAGGAACAACCGTTATTTTCTGAGGTACCTCTACTAGGTTCGGAGCGTAGGGCCTCGTGCTGTGCTATAGCTGCAGCAATTATCTCTTGAAGTTCCGCCTCTGAGGTGGGCATGCGCATTTCGCGTCTTGGCGGCATCTTCTAAAAGGTGTTTCACATAGGTTAGGTCATAGCAAGTAAAGTGTACGTATGTATTCAACAATATCAACACATAACATCTCATGCTATAAATAAATCAACCGCATAACATCTCATGTCATAGAACATAAACAATAGATCAAACATCACAAGTGATGAGAATACTGCGATTGCATTGCCATAAATCGGGACCACAATGTAAAGTTTACAAGTACACAACTGTATCATACAACATCAATGACTTAGTAGGGGACGACCCTAGACAAGTCGTGAGATCGCTGGACGTATTCAGGAATCTTTGGTTCGACCATTATCAAATTCCAGAACTCCACCTCAAGCTTCTGGATTCCAGTCCTAGAACAGCATCTCTTCTCAATCATTTCCTGCTACATGGGTTTTCATTAGCTTGGCCCGCAGAGTCCACCAGGATTTCTGTGCACTACAAGCCGTTATTACGTGGGCCCCCGTAATAATAGATTGTCTTGCACAGTTACCCCAAATTTTCTCTCGTCCAAGGAGATGATCAATCAAGGAGCAACAGCAGGTGCATCGGCATGAACAGGGTCATGCTCCAATGCGGGGTCAGGAGCAACGCCTGGCTCAGGGGCCACGGCTGGCTCCGGATCAACAAACTCCATCTCAAAATCAGCTGGATCAACAAACACAGGGGTTACAGGATCCTCCAAGGGCTGGTCTAAGTGTATGAACTCAATGTCATGGTCTGGATCAAAACCAGGTGGAAAAACAGGATCATCCTCAATATCGTGATCAATCTCAAAGCTGTGTGCAGGAGCAGGTGCAGCGGATGACGCCATATCCGGGTCGTCGTCGTGTGAGTGGTGCTGCACTCCCTGTGTATACAAGGATGCGGACGTTATAGACTCAAATGAGTCTGGGACAGGGGAAAGGGCATGAGCCTCCTCTGCAGGAGCGTCAGCAAGCAGTAGGCTATCACCAGCAGCAATAGGGCCTCGCCCTCAAGTGGGTCCTCCTCTAATGGTTCGACATCGTCGTCAGAGACAACGTCGGGGGCATATCAAAAACGGGATAAACGACCAGGGGCACAGGAACAGGGATCTCCACGAGTGGCAAATCCCCAACAAGATGGCCATCAGCAGGCTCTGCTACGGCATCAGGCAGCGCAAAGGGCTGAAAGTCGTCATCGTCTGTGCTGGTAGTATCGGAAATGTACACCTCGTGCTCCGATGAAACTATGTCGTCTGATACTATGGCCATGGGATCTGTAGTGTCCGACTCTCCAGTATCTGATGAAGGCATGACATTTTGTAATATAAACACACATATGCACAAATAATCAATCATATAGTCAAATAAACATATTAGTCACCAATAAGCAATCAAATAGCTCTCCTAGTCCCACTAGCCTCCCAGCCTCCCAGACTGACTCCCTAGTCCGACTAGTCTCCCAGCCTCCCAGACTGACTCCCTAGTCCCACTAGTCTCCCAGCCTCCCAGACTGACTCCCTAGTCCCACTAGTCTCCCAGCCTCCCAGACTGACTCCCTAGTCCCACTAGACAACTACCTCAGCCTCCCAGACCGAGCCTCAGCCTCCCAGACTGAGCCTATAATTAACAAATAAAATGTGCTCAACATTTGTTTGTAAAAACAGTTTGGATCTGGACTTTAAGTGGTATGCAGTGTAAAAATGTTTTCGTGAGAGCCCTAGTGATCATAGTCTAGACTCGAGGAGGAATCCTAGTTCGCTATGATCAGAGCTCTGATACCAAGCTGTCACACCCTGGCTTTGCGGAAGCGTGGGTTAATTTGGTGTGACTTCTTAATACCATAGCTTAATCACAACAAAGCTATATGAAAATAAAACATGCAGATCATCCATTGATTTAAGTAAAATACCACAACATTGTCTTAATACGTTGACACATGCAACGGAAATTACAACATAAAAACTTTGTTCTTAACACACAACCCCAAAATATAACATAACATTTGTTTAAGACTTGCGACTCGTCCAGGTAAAAGTCGCAATCCCTAAACATGGATGATCCTGTAATTCTAACACAGCGGGAAAACGTAGCATACCGGGCCAGATCCTTAGTTCCCTGAAATACATGTAAGTTGGAAAAATCAACACAATGTTGAGCGAGTTCATGCGTAAGTGAGTATGTAAAATCCTTGTAAGTAGAAAAACCCTGGTATGTAGCAAATAAGGAAAAAGAGATCACCAATGGTTTGCAAGGCCATTGATATGTGTGAAGTGCAAGTAGGAAGACTCAAACCTAGCGGATTTGTGCGTCGGGTACATAGTCACCCCAAGGTCCGTTAACTGTTTGGCCTGGGGCTGGGCTCGCTACACCCAGATAGATCTACCGCATTGTGTCCCTCGGTCCTACCATGAGGATTAATGGCCTTAAGTATCACCTACCCACTCACATGATCTAAGTAGTAACCCTCCTTACGCTAACCATACCATGTAAAAGTACTCGTAATCATAGTAACATGTATTTCACCCCCGCAGTTTAGAAAACTGAAAACAGTTAAGAGAAAAGGGGGACATGAACTCACAGTAATGCGTCCTCGAATAACAGCAAATCAACTCAGTCTGCAGCACGACAACCTACAACGTGCTAATATCTATTAGACGAGCGGACGTGCCTTAGCTTAGGGTCTTAATGTTCTTGGGGAAATAGTTAGACAACTATTTCGTGTTTAAATTTCTTGGTTAACGTATAAATAGATTCCTTCCCAAGGATGGGGTATTCGTACAGGTATTATGTATTTGGTGACTTAACGTATTAAAAAAAAATACATTTACAAGTCTCCTATCCAACACTTTAAAGTTTTATGTCAAAACTCAAGGCGAGGTTTAATTATGAGATATAAAGTTTCACATACACGATAGAAAAATAATTTTTCTAAGTCTTGGTATTTTTAGAAAAATTCGCCAGAACTTCCCCTAAAAACGGGAGTGTCCGTGCTAATACGCACATCATTTTCTTTTTGAAATCAACTCATAATCATCAACAATCAACCATTACGTTTTAACACGCAAAATACTACCCTTGTCGATTCAGTTTCAATTTGTGAAAACTGGACTGTTTTCGGACGTGTAAATAAATTACTTAACTTATTCCAAAAATTCCCAAATTTTTGTGGAACGTCATAACCGACCCACAAATTATTGTGTAAAAATTTCGGGGTCTAAATCATTACCAAAAATTTATAGAAAATCGTTTACCGAACTGTGATCAGATTTGTTACATTCTGATCACAGTTTACAGAATAATTCGCCAAAAATTCCTCGTAAGTCCGTTTGTCGAAAATCCAGTTCGAGGGTCACAAATACATCTGTGTTCATCTTTGATAAAAGTTTCAGGGGCTGGTTCGGTTCAGGTTTTAAGTTGTGATCGAAAACACACAGCCCAATTTTCTGCAGTAACAAACAGCCTTAGCTGCTGTCACGGAAACAGATTTTTAAAATAGTAACCGACATCAGAAAAATACGATTCCAGCGCCATTTTCTTCGTTTTTTGAAATGACACGATTTAGGCTTTTGAAATTCCGTTTTTCGAGTTTTTAAGGTCCGTTTACAGCCTGTTAAAGGCGGCTGAAACAGTGACTCAGCATGCTGTTTTGTGATTTCGATGTTATTAAATCGCGTTATAAGTGTCCGATTAGCGGGTTAAACAAGAAAACGACTTTTAAATATCAAGTATGTGTTATCCAACCCTTAACCCGACGAGATTCCACTTTATAAATCATACACAAGTAAACCTTTACGTAGATTTTTATGTTCATACTTATGTTTCATATTTTTCTAATATTCTTGCAATCTAGTGATTTAAACAACAATACTACATGTTAAATGCCATAATTTTCGAACAAGATGAGATCAAGTATGAAGAAACTCACTACTAGCCTCTAGCTAGGGAAGAATCTTGTGTAAAAATGATGAGAAAAGATGTAGAACCAAGCAAGAACAATGCTCCCTTGCAATGCCTTCAAGTTGCACCTTCCATGTTTGATCTTCAAAGCTTGAATGGTATGAGTAAATGAAGAAAGTGATGAATGTTGGAGTGTGGTGGTGGATTCGGTTGTAGTAGAACCGAATAGAGAGAGAGAGCTAGGTGAAAATGGGTTGCAAAAATCTTGTGAAGTGATGTACATTTATAAGGGACCTTACTTTTATTTATTCTTCACATATCTTGGATAGATAGACAAGCAAAACACTTAATACTAGATCATTGAATCCAAGCAAGAAGATAGGGAGTATGATGTTATGACATGTGGGGTCCCACTTGGGGAAATAAATTCGTTGGGGGGGGGGGGGGGGGTATTATGTAAATATTGTGACTAAAGTGTATAAGTGTAAGTAATGTGATATGTGTTAGTTGATTTATTTTAGGCGGGTGTTATGGCATACGGGGATCATGACTAGCCATAAATAATAAAATAAAGTATTTGACAAAATTTTAGTGCCCCGGGTAATGTCCGGTTATACGGTTAAGTACCGTTCCGTTAAAATGTTTAATTATACCGCAAAAGGTCCTTTATGTATATATTTTGTAACATAAATTATTCCCGGTACTTAGGAAAATATACGGGACCGTTCTGCAATGTTTTTGCACTGTATTAGAAATTTAAAATGCTGAGTTTTATAATAAAGCGCAGAATTTTGTATTTAAAGTACGTTTTAGGCACACCCGGTCACTATAAATCTCACCTAGTGACGCAGTTCTACAATCCTCACCGCCCTACACTCACTACCAGTGTAGCAATGTATTCCCGGCTCATACTAGCCTTAGAGGCAGTGTCTGCCTGATGCTGGTTATGTCAGCATGTTTACTGGGTATCCCGTATAGTGTGCTCACTGTGCTTTTTGTGCATCAAGGTTGTCACTGGTGTTAGTGTATAAATAATAGTGTGACAGTATAAAATGTGATGCATAAGTATGTATGTATCAGAAATCAGTAAGCAGTTTAAGCACAGTTTCAAGTAAGCACAGTAATTAAGCAGCAATTTAATATTAATTAATTTGTACGGATACCTGGTTTGGTGAGGGTTGTCACATGTTCAACCTTCATTCATCAAGGGTTTTGTTCAAAATCACATTGACACTATAAATTCATCACAAAATTCAGCAATTACTACTTCAATCATACATCATAAAGCTTATCAAGACATCTCTATTTCTACATACACCAGAATTTCAACATACCTTAGAATGAGATGAACTTGTAAGCTCTAATTTATCACACATGCATCAAAATCGTTTTGATTTATGGCTGAATTTGATGGATTTGGTAGACAAGAACATGAACTAGGGTTTTGGTTCTTGTTTCTCCCTTCTGGTCACACACACCCACACGCACATACCAGTGTGTGTGGTTTTGATTTATTTAATTTCTATTAAAACCAAGTTTCCATCCTTACATAATCAGCCCCTCTAGTTTTCTTTGTTAGACTAATGTAAATTAAGTTAACACCTTTTCATTTATATTTTAGTGTATGGTATTTTAACTATTACTTATTTTTGGGGTGTTACAAGTCCACCCTCCTTAAGGAGGGTTTCGTCCCCGAAACCATCACATGCATATAAAATCATAAACACATATACGTACCGAAAAGTGAAGGGTAGATTCGTCTCATTTCCTCTTCAGACTCCCAAGTGGTGCCTGATCCTTTTCGGTGCTCCCATTTGACCTTTACTTGGTCAATTTCTTTGTTCCTCAAACCCTTAACTTTACGGTCGAGGATTGCGATAGGCTTTGCTATATCGTTGAGATTGTTATCAATTTCTATATCATCGAGGGGAACATAAGCCGTATCATCCGCTACACACTTCCGTAGATGTGAAACGTGGAACATGTTATGTATTCCGCTCAGCTCTTCTGGTAATTCTAATCGGTAGGCCACCTTACCCACCCGATCCAGGATTTTAAAAGGCCCTATAAACCGCAGACTCAACTTTCCTCGTTTCCTGAACCGGATAATTCCCTTCCACGGAGATACCTTAAGCATCACTCTATCGCCAATCTGAAATTCGATTGGCCTTCGTCTCTTGTCTGCATATGATTTTTGTCGAGCTTGAGCTGCCTTCAAATGGGCTCGGATCATGTCAATTTTCTCGTTCGTAACTCGAATCACATCATTATGAGGAAGCTCTCGAGGGCCTACTTCTTCCCAGCATATCGGTGTTCGACATTTTCTACCGTAAAGCATTTCATATGGGGCCCTACCAATACTTGAATGGTAGCTGTTGTTATATGAAAATTCGACTAACGGTAGATACGCATCCCAACTACCGCTGAAATCTATTATGCACGCTCGGAGCATATCTTCTAATGTCTGAATCATTCGCTCACTTTGCTCGTCGGTTTGCGAGTGATATGCGGTACTAATCAACAGCTTGGTACCCATTTGTTCTTGAAAGTCGCGCCAGAAATTTGAGGTAAACCGAGTATCTCTATCAGACATGATAGTTACCGGTACTCCGTGGCGTGCTATAATCTCGTTTACATATACCTCCCACATCTTCTCATAAGTGTAGGTTTCACGAATAGGGATGAAATGAGCACTCTTGGTTAGTCTATCTACGACTACCTAAATGGCATCAAATCCCCGAGCTGTCTTTGGTAGTTTTGTCAGCAGGTCCATGGTAATATGTTCCCATTTCCAAACTGGGATATCCAGTGGTTGGAGTTTGCCATAAGGCTTTTGATGCTCCGCTTTGACTTGTAAACAAGTCATGCACTTCTCCACATATTTAACCACGTCCCTTTTCATTCCTGGCCACCAATAGTTTTGCTTCAAATCTCTATACATTTTGGTCGCTCCAGGATGAATCGAATAGCGAGACTTATGAGCCTCATCAAGTAAAAGATCCTTAACACCACATGTGTTTGGGACCCAAATCCTACCAAACCGGTATTTCATCCCATTACTTCCTTCCACGAAGATCTTTTACTAAGCCTTTTATACGTTCTTTTTCCCAGTATTCCTCCTTTACTGCTTTGATCTGGATTTCTCGAATTCGTTTGAGCAAGCCTGAAGTTACTACTAATTGCATGGACCGTACCCGAATAGGAGTGTATTCTTCCTTTCGTCTAAGGGCATCCGCCACTATGTTAGCCTTTCCAGGGTGATAGTGGATTTCGTAGTCATAGTCCTTAACGACCTCCAACCAGCGCCTTTGTCTCATATTTAACTCCTTCTGATCGAAGAAGTATTTTAAACTTTTATGGTCAGTGAAAATAGTACATTTCACACCATACAAGTAATGCCTCCAGATCTTTAGGATGAATACTACAGCTGCCAGCTCGAGATCGTGAGTCGGGTATTTTGTCTTGTGCGGCTTTAGCTCGAGGCATACGCGATTACCTTTCTTCTTTGCATAAGTACTCACCCAATACCTAAGTGCGATGCATCTGAATATACTACCATGTCGTCTGTGGCATCCGGTAAAGTTAACACCGGTGCACAGGTTAACTTTTCCTTTAATGTCTGAAATGCTTTTTCCTGATCATCTTCCCAGACGAACTTCTCGTTCTTGCGGGTTAACTTGGTCAAAGGCGATGCAATCTTGGAGAAATATTGAATGAATCTCCTATAGTAACCTGCTAACGAAACTTCTAATTTCGGATGGATTCTTTGGAGGGTTCCATTTTGACACAGCTTCCACATTAGACGGATCTACCAATATCCCCTCAGCACTTATAACATGGCTTAAGAATTGTACCTCTCGTAACCAGAAGGCGCACTTCGAGAATTTAGCATATAACTTTTCTCTCCTTAGTATCTCTAACACTTCTCGTAAGCAACTAGCGTGATCCATCTCGTTTCTTGAGTAAACAAGAATGTCATCGATAAAAACAATCACTGACTTGTTGAGCATCGGCTTGCAAACCCGATTCATGAGGTCCATGAAAGCCGCGGGTGCATTTGTTAATCCAAAGGACATCACGAGGAATTCGTAGTGTCCGTATCATGTACGAAACGCCGTCTTTGGTATATCCTCCTCCTTTACCCTCAACTGGTGGTAACCCGATCTTAAATCGATTTTCAAAAACCAGCTAGGGCCTTGTAACTGATCGAACAGATCGTCGATCCTCGGGAGCGGGTATCGATTCTTTACCGTTAGTTTATTTAACTCCTGGTAATCAATACACATCCGCATGCTTCCGTCTTTCTTCTTTACAAATAGCACTGGCGCTCCCCAAGGAGATACACTAGGCCGGATGAATCCCTTATCAAGCAAGTCTTGTAATTGAGACATTAATTCCTGTAATTCCGATGGTGCCAGTCTATATGGTGCTTTAGCAACTGATTTCCAACCCGGAATTAGTTCGATCCCGAACTCCACTTCACGCTCTGGTGGCATTCCTGGTAGATCCTCAGGAAAGACATCTTTGAATTCTCGCACTACTGGTACGTCTTCAATCCTTGGTGTCTCTTTTTCCACGTCACATACGTAAGTCAAATACGCCTTACATCCGTGTAGTATAAACTTGCGGGCTTCTTTCATCGAGCATACCATAGGATTACTAGCCTTCTCGCCATAGATAATGACACGCTTTCCGCTCGAAGACGTTAAGTGTATCTCCTTACGTAAGCATATCACCTTAGTGTGGTAGCAAGATAACCAGTCCATTCCAACTACCACTTGGAATTCCCCCATCGACATGGGTATTAAATCAATGGAGTATTCCTCGCCATTAATATTTAGTTTACATTCCCGACATACATCACAAACAATGAAACTTTTGTTATTACCTACTTCTACTTCCATTGGCATAGGCAATTTTGTTAATGTAAACGAAGGGTTTTGAACGAATCTATGTGAAACAAAAGACTTATTCGCACCCGTATCAAATAAAACATGTGCAACAACAGAATTTACATTAAATATACCTTTAACTACGTCGGGTTCCATTTTTGCTTCAGCAGCAGTGATTTGGAGCGATCTCGCCTTTGTCTTCGGGATTTCATTCTTTGAGTCAGCACCCTCTTTCTTCCCTGTTAGTTCTGGGCATTCTGACTTTTTATGACCCGGCTGATAGCACTTATAGCACACCGTCATCTTGTCCAGGCAATTTGAAATCCCATGCCCCGTTTTACCACATGCGACGCAAGGTTTGTTTTTGAAATAACATTCACCCCTATGGACGCGTCCGCATATCTTACAGCTTGGAGAACCTCCTTTAGCATTTCCTTTCTTTGAGGATTCAGCTACCTTTGACTTCTTCATGGGACTCAGGATTGTATCCAAAGCCCTTCTTTCTCCTCTTTCAATTTGCCTTTTCAATTCAATCTCACGTTCCCGCGCCGCGTTGATTATGTTAGTGAGGCTTTCGTAATGTGAGGGAGTCATAAACTCCCTGTACTCTACCCTAAGCATGTTGTGATAGTAGTAAATTTTTTGTTCTCGGTCTTGACCAACTCATCACAAAACTTAAGCTTATCGAGGAACGTTCTCGTAATTTTATCGATGGTTTCCCCTTTTTGCCTCAATTGCATGAATTCCTCCTTTATCTTGTTGATTACCGCTTTGGGACTATGATGTTTGAGAAAATATGTTTTGAAATCTTCCCAAGTCATCGCTCTCGTTGCTTCAACCCCTTTTTCATTTCTGAGGTTGTCCCACCAATCCTTGGCTTGGCCTCTAAGTTGGCCAGTTCCATAAGCCACGAAGTCGCTTATATCACAATGCGTTCATTCGAAAACACCCTCGATATCGCTTATCCACCTTTGACACGCAATTGGATCTACTTCTCCGTTGAAGACCGGGGGTTTACACGCCATGAATTTGTTGTAGGAACAACCTTTCTTTTCTTTGACCTTGCCTCTATCATTGGTAAGATCTTCTCTTAATTTGCTCTTCTTTTCCTCCATAGTCGAAAGTAGTGTGTTTTGTAGCCTTTCCATGAATCCTGGTAGGCTAGCTTCGAATGCCCTTCCGACTTCCTCAGAAATCTTTTCTTTTCACTCGTCAGTCGTGGGGGTTACGATATTGTCACTCGCACCTCCCGACATCTTCTTACTGAAATGTTGAAGGTAATTTGATAAATAATCCATTCGATCATTCCCACATCTTTACATGAGAACTTATACTTACTACTTGGCCAAGCATACGACCTTGCCTTAACCGTTTATGCTAAGTGTACTTCCCGGGTTCGAGTATATTATTATACTCCTCCCATACACTTTAAGTAATTTTCCTTTCTAATCTTTCAAATTGGAATTTACTTCAAATAATTTCTTACCGGATGTTTGATCAAGCCGTGAACCGAACACATTTATCTTTAACCTTAAGCTCTGATTACCAACTTGTAACACTCATTTAAAAATAAAATGTTTATAACAAAATGGAACTAGTTTTCTATGAGTTTAACCAAAACATTATCGTTAACATATGATAGAGTAGTTACTAATTAAACTAACATTCAAAAACAAATCCAGGATACCTAGGTATTCCTTTAGTTACAAAAGTATTTATTAATAATATGTAATAACAAAACAGCGGAACAAAGATCTTCATTGTGTTCGGTTCGGTTGCAATAGCTTGATCATCATCCACATGCTTGCAAACACCCTAAAAACTGAAAATTTTAATAAACATTAGTAATTAGAACTTGTAAACGTGTGACAATGCGCCTTACAATGTTAAACAAACAAAGCAGAAAAACGAAACACCCGCAGGGCATCGCCGACGGCCACCCTTGGCGTCGGCGACGGTACTCCAAATTGGGCGTCGACCCAAATTCACTGTAGGTAGGAGATCAAGGCGTCGGAAGAAGGAGGATCAACCAGGCCACGTCGGCGACGGTGCCATCTGCAGCGAAAACGCTGTTGTGTTGCCTCTTTGATCCGTTTGCTCCATTTCACATTCTCGTGCATTAAAACATGATCCAGATCTTCCAAAAACATTTGTAGATCATGTATCCCGTTTTGCTTGAACTTATAACATTTCATAAAAGATTTATATCAATGTGCATTACAGAAACATAATCATACGAAATCATTTAAATCCAAAAGTTTATCGATTTTCCTCTTAAATGTCATGTTAATCCACATTCTTAGAAATGGGATTTAAAATACAGTATAGTGATCCATTCTCGGATGCTTATTCTACTCATTTCGCGCTTCAATTCCCGGTTTGCGCCTTGAGTTTTATCTAACTCAATAGTGAATTAAGTGCCACGACTTAATCACATACAAAAGTACACTTTGGAAATTATGCATATCCTTATTTACCCAAATCCCGGTTTAACCCATTTTTAACATTCACGCTTCCATTCCGGCTTGCGTGTTCAAAATTTCACAACCCGTAACCTCGGGTTTATTTCATACGGATTAGTGCTCCCATTTACCCAGTTTACACATATCCTTAATTCAGACAAACCAACAATATTAAATTTCAAGTTCTCATCTATAAATCCAAAACTATTAATATCACATCCACAACTTAGTAACAACGAGCATTTAGAGACGTACCTTATTGTTTTTCCTTCAATCTTGCGTTTGCCCCAGCTTGACTCCCTGAAGCTTCACCCGAGTTGCCTATAACGTGCAACCCAATTATCATTAATGTCTCTTATTCACATACTCAAAATATGTACATTTGTCCATATTTCATTCATAATTTCGTATCAACGTTATTTGTTGAATTATTAGAACTAACATTTCATTTGTGCGTTTCGTTAAACACCTTATGTGCATAGTTTATAATTAGTCATATCATTCAAGTTATTGAAGCCTCTAATCACCAAAACTTCTACTTAACAAGTAGACATGTTCACTATAACCTTTTTATATCAAATTTCTGATTATTGTAAGTTCAAACATAATCATTAACCTTCTTGATTTCATGAGTTCAATTTACACATCAAAACCCATTTAATCATAGGATGCAATTCAACTTAATACTTAGTTATAACATTTGTTCAACCTTCATTCATCAAGGGTTTTGTTCAAAATCACATTGACACTATAAATTCATCATAAAATTCAGCAATTACTACATCAATCATACATCATAAAGCTTATTAAGACAACTCTATTTCTACATACACCAGAATTTCAACATACCTTAGAATGAGATGAAATTGTAAGCTCTAATTTATCACACATGCATCAAAATTGTTTTGATTTATGGCTGAATTTGATGGATTTGGTAGACAAGAACATGAACTAGGGTTTTGGTTCTTGTTTCTCCCTTCTGGTCGCACACACCCACACCCACACGCACATACCAGTGTGTGTGGTTTTGATTTATTTAATTTCTATTAAAACCAAGTTTCCATCCTTACATAATCATCCCCTCTAGTTTTCTTTGTTAGACTAATGTAAATTAAGTTAACACCTTTTCATTTATATTTTAGTGTATGGTATTTTAACTATTAATTATTTTTGGGGTGTTACAGGTGAGTGGTGGTGGCAGTGGTCTGATGTGTGTATGGAGGTGGTACCAGGTGGGTGGTGGTAGAAATCTTTAGTTCTCTTTCTCCATTCAGATTATTTTGTTGAAAGAGAATTAGAGAGAGACTTTAGATAGAGGGAGAGAGAATTTTTAGAGAGAGAGATAGAGGGGTAGGGTGAGGGTGGGTTGGTTTTATTTTTTTATAAAAAATAAAATTGTAGTTGCATAGCAAATGACCAAAATACCCTTATGTTGGGTCTACTTGGTCAGATTTAATGAAAAAAACTAAGTTAGTGTTAAAGGACGTAACGTGCAAGGGTTTGCAAACATCGAGTACGTTTTTTTGTACTTTTTGAAGACAATGGATACAGTTTGCAATCTAGTGTTAACATAAAGGACTCTTGAAAATGTGTAAATGTGGATTAAAAACAACATTTTTTTTTCAAAAATCAGACATTAGGCACGGGGGCATGACAAATGGGCACGGCCCCGTGTAAAAAGTGCCAGTATCATGGTTTGTGTGAAATTTTTCTAAGGGCAGACACGGGGGCGTGCCAGGTAGGCACGGCCCCGTGTAAAAAGCGCCAGTAATGAAAAATTTTCAGAAGACGGTCATGGGGGTTTGGCTACGAAACACGACCCCATGTGACAGTTCCATAGACAAAATTGGTTTCTGCGGAATTGAGGCATGGGGGCGTGCTTACCTTACACGGCCCTATGCTACACTTACTGTAATGTAGATTTCGAGTCGGAGGACTTCTGTTTACGTTAGTGGGTTCCTGGTTCAAGATCCTTTGGCTAGTTACAATCCCGTTTGGAGTGCGTTTTATTCCTTACAAAGAGAAAACTTAAACAAAAGCATTAACTAAAAATAAAACTAAATCTTGAACATAATTGTCCTTTAAAAAAGGAAGCCATACTCTTGAAAGTTGAACAAGTATGTTTAAGTAAACTACTTTTATTACTTCATAGTCCATGGAATGCCTCCATGGTGTGTCACATTTATAAGGGTCCTTGGCTAGACCCACTGTATCGGGTCGTTCTGGCTCATCTTCCAACATGGGGTCGTCATTGCTTATTGGGTATTTCATTAATCCATCGAGATTGAAGCTTGGTTCATCGGCCCCAATTTAGTGGGAAGATTATGGTGTTTTTGTTTGAGCAAAGATTGATAGGTTTTTGTGAATGGTTGTCCCAACACGAGTGGAGCATCATCTAAGATGATAAAGTCGGTTGGCACAACCGTTTGGTGTGTTTGAATGAGAACGTCCACAACCACTCCCGTATCGTGTTTAGTTTTTCGATTAGCCAAGAGGATAGGAATTTTGATCGGGGATTACCAGATATTGGTTTAGGTTTCAAGGTAAGAGTGACATGTATGATTGGTTATGTCACGAATTAACATCGAGTATTGTATAGTTTGACTATAGATAGTGTTGAGTAGCACAATTAAACTATTGTTGTGGTTTATTTTCATTAAAGATTATAAATATTTTTAGATATGACACTCCTTAAATTTTATTATTGAGTTATTAAAGGTCGTAAGATATTAGACTAGTGTATATTATATGACTCAGATATGTAGTTACTTCTCAAATGATGTTATGTTAAGAGAAGATTATTTATGAAAAAAATGGCGTATAATTACTTCTCAATTCAGTTATTGTTATGGGGGGAGAAGTTTATTTATAAGGGAAAATCGGATACAAGAAACTTTGTTTGTTAAACCTCAAATATGTTCCTGAAGTAGCAATATCATTATTAGAGTATGAAATGTTTGAAGCGACTTTATATCCGTATGTCCGAGAAAATAATGAAAAACCATGAAACTTGTTTGGTTTTACTTTGATCCATGAAGTGAATATATAATGATCATTGTGATCATGGACAATCATTAAGAAATAGTAATGATGGTCATATTAATAATAAGATCGACCATCTAAAATGCAACGATGATCATGCCAATAACGAGGTAGACCACTAAAAGTGTCATAACATGATTTTTGAACTTTGAAGTTATAATACATTTATTGTATCTTATATTTTGTATTACATACATACAAGTATACATATACGATCATAAACCAGAAGTTTATGGATCATGATTATTTACTTTCTGGCATGACCGGTTAGACCACACCAAGTCAATGATGATGTAAAATATAATGAAGAACTTGAAGATTCTTCTAGCTGATAGCATGTATTGTTTGCTCTTAAGGGAAATTATGTATTTGTCAATTAAGGGTGTGTAACCCTAAATATTCTGGAAGCGATTAAGGGATATGTATATCCCAGCATGATACAATTTAGTGTTTTAAATCGATGCATTGTCTAAATGGTTATCAAATTCACAACTTGATGTTTGTGTAATTTATGGCTTAGCTAATAAGAGACCAAGCACAATATTCCAGATTGAATGTATTTATTAGTAGTGACGATAAGTTTATTTCCCTATCTATTAATGATCGGCAGAATAAGTGTTGAACTTCCTGTAGATTATGTTCATACACAAATTGCTTTTGTTAAAACGATCATTGAACGTCTACGATTAATAGCAAAGTGTCGCAACCCCCGACCCCTTTGCCCCGGGAGGCGGGCGGCCGCGAGCTTCGCACATTCGGTGGTATCGGTGTTTATTTCATTTTGGCAGCAGAATTTACATCAGGTATAACAACCCTCCAAAATATTTTTTCCGACTCCCTAAAATCTTTAAAATACCCCCAATATGTCCTAAAATACACCCCGTATGTGAAAACGGACCCCGAATACCTCTATTTTATTAAAAATTAAATAAAAAAAGTTTTTATGTCGCTCGCGGGCCGCGTAGGATCACTCTCTGGTCTACGCGGGGAGCGACAGCAATGAGATCAGGTCGCACCCGGTGCTGCCACGTGGCACGACGCGTGTGGAAGCTACGATCCGAATCAGCAACCCTAGGGCCAACCCTAGGGAGCCTCGCGGGCCGCGTAGCCCCTTGCTACACTTTACGCGGGCCGCGTAAAACTCGAAATCAAGCCCTATATAATGGGAGCTCGGGCTTTCAGTTTCAATCGCTCAAAATCTTTTCTTTCTCTCGAATTTCTGAGTAATAGGCATAATTTTCGGGTATAATATCCCCCTAAATAACAAAGTTCTACTCCGTTGTAAGTATTATAACCCCAGTTACGTATTAGATACGCTGCCCGATTGATCCAGGGTTCCGTAACGGCTGTCGTGGTTCTGCCCGACATAGTCGTTGGAATGCCGTCTCGGGGAGGGTATCGTTAATATAAATAATGGGTTATTATACTAACACGTGTGCATTTGTGTAAATTATAGATAACACCAGGAAACCCTTAAAAGAAGTCTAAGACAGCAATGTGAGTAATCCTTCTTTTTGTGTAAACCTTTTTGTGAGTAATCTCCTTTTTGTAAATTGTTTTTACAAAACCTTAAATGTTTTACAATGTGATTAAGCAGTGATTGAGTCTTTGTAGTTCTTCAATTATTTCCGGTATGTTGGGGTTTTGTATACAAAATGTGAAACACGTTACCATTGGACAAAGAGTTAGCCAATGTGTAATATGACCCACCAGTCAGGATTGACAATATTGAATGAGTAATTGTGTAGAAGTAAACAATGTGATAGCTCTCAATACTGTTAAAAGATAAAACTCTTCTTGATTAAACTGGGATTCACTCACCAGTATTTCCCACTGACGAAATGTTTTTAAACGCGTTTCAGGTAACAAAATGTAAAAGCCAATTAGAAGAAAGCCAGCCGGAGAGCACTAACGGCTTGGAAAAATGTGGCTATAAAAGTTACCTAAAACACGATGTTTTAAATTCAATAAAATAGGGTTTATCCCTATAAACATGTTGTAATAAGAAACTTGGGTTTTTCCCATGTGGTTATTAATATAAAATATGGTGGTTTTACTCTGATAAAACATTTCCTAACTACGGTCCTGATGAAATTTCCGCTGCCAAAATGATAAACAAATGATACCACCAAAACTGGTCTCGCGGTCGCCCGTTCCCGGGACAGATAGGGGCGGGGGTTGCGACAGAAGGTGGTATCATAGCTAAGCCACTGATTCAGCCACAGAAGTGTTCTGCTGATACCAAAATATTATTTAAATTGTTAGGAAATAAATTACGGAAATACGTGCATATCTGTATTTTATTATTATGTGTTATTTGACTATTTGTTAGTTTACAGTATGAGTGATCAAGGACCCTCAGACGTTTATCGTCAGTTGTCCGATTCACCTAGGAGTGAAGGTACTTCTTCCCAGCCTGCCCTCTCTGGGTATTCAGCTGATCAGGAAGAAGGGATGTTTGTCTTTAAGGCTCAAGAGTCATTCCCTCAGAAAAAGAGAGGATGGTTCAGTAAGGGAGCATTCGAGCGTAGGAAAAGAATGCGAAAGTTGCAACAGCAAAAAGTCCTAGCAACCGCTAAGCGAGAGTCAGATGCCCATACACAGGATATGCTTAATAGGAGCTTAGCCAATTTTCATATCCTAGCAACAACTACTGCCGACCCAAAGCTGGAACAACTAGTAGCCCCACAACCCTTACTTTTGTTCCCCACTCAGCCGATGGAGATAGAAAACAACCCCGAAAACCAAGTCCAAATGCATGATTTCAACCCTGAGGAGATACCTAGGATACCAGCCCCTAATCCCTTAGACCCAGATTATGATCCATGGTTCGATGATCATAGGGATTATGTGCCACGCTACCACCTAAACGACGAACCCATGCCGAACCTAGCAGCTTACCCAGGTCTGGACCCTCTAGATCCCTACTATGATAATGATGAATACATTAGGGAGATCTTATAGAATCCGTATCCTCAGGAAGAACCCATGCCACAATACCCAGATCCAGTACCAGCACCTGCACCCCCAATGAGTGCAGAAAATGTGCACAAGCTCCGAACTTTCGGAGAAGAGATTTTAGAGAGTAGTGAGGGGATGAGGCAGGTAGGAGAGCGACTAGTCTGGAAGTACGACGAGCGTAATATGGATTACTGGATGAATCCAGATCAGTGAAGGTGATGGTGGAGTTAATAATAATAATATTAATAATAATAATAATAATAATAATAATAATAATAATAATATAATATAATATAATATAATAATATATGTTGTAGTATAGACCACTTCGTGGTTAACGATGCATAGTAGTGTTGTAATTTGAATTCCATCTTTAGTGTATATTAGACGCATACTATAATAGAAAAGAGTAAAGTCGCAATGCTCGAAGCTTTTGACCAAAATGAGTATTATGTGATTGGGTATATTAAATATTATCTTGTGATATTAATACGTGATAATTGTTTAAAATTCAGATGGATGATGAAGTAAACCAGGAAAACCAGAATGACAATAATCTGAATAACGATAATCCGAACAATAATAACAATGGAAACCAAGTGGACAATAGTGTCATTCAACACATAGTGGCACAAGGAATTATAGATGCAATGCCATTTATTATTCAAACTGTTAAGGTGGCGGATAATAAAAGTAAACATAGCAGTAAGCGACCAACTGAACCGGAAAACAGCGTAAACAATGGACCCGTACTTCAAGCGCCCATTCCCAAAAGAAGAAGAACCATGCTTTATGGTTGTTCTTATAAAGAAGTCTGGTCTTGTAAACCAATGGAATTCTCGGGCAATGAAGGTGCCGTTGCAGTTCTACGCTGGATAGAAAAGACTGAGGCAGTCTTAAGAATAAGTAAATGTGCGGAAGAGGATAAGATAATGTTTGCTTCCAATCTGTTTAAGAATTCAGCACAAGAATGGTGGAACACTATCCTCCAGTCTAGGGGAAGTGATAGAACTTACAATATGGAATGGGAAGAGTTTAAAACCATGGTAGAAAGGAAATTCTGCCCACCCAATTAAAAAGAACAAATAGCAAATAAGTTCCTAAACCTTAGGATGACTGGTGTGGATAGTAAGGGATACACTAAGTTATTCTTTGAATATGCTAGAATAGTACCAACCCTTGCTTCACCTAAACCAGTATTAATCTCCCGTTACATTTGGGGATTAATTAGGGAGATAAGGCATGTAGTCAAGGCAGCTAAACCCCAAACCATAGAAGAAGCAGTAGAACTAGCCAATACCTTGACAGATGAATTAGTCCGTACACGAGAAGAGGATCAAAGGAGGAACCTAACCCAGAAGCTTACACAAGAATTCCGTTCTGGAAATTCTAACCGTGGGAAAAATGTAGGCTCTACCTCTGCACCCTACTGTAAGTATTGCAAAAGGAAGCATTCAGGAAGATGCTCCATATACTGTAACTTTTGCAAAATATCTGGACACAAGGAAGAAGACTGCAGGAAAAAGCCTAACAACAGGATATGCTACAACTGCGGAGAACAAGGCCACATAACGCCAAACTGTCCAAAGCTAGCTCTAGCTACAAACAACAAGAACACCAAAAATGCTAGAGCATTTGTTCTGACTGCAGAATAAGCAAAAATGATCCCAGATGTGATCACCGGTACGTTTTTAGTTAATGATGTTTTTGCTAAAGTATAATTTGACTCTGGTGCAAACCAAAGTTTTATTAATACTTCATTTTGCAAATTACTCAATCAACCATTAACTAAACTCTCACAAGAATGTTTAGTGGAGACAGCAAATGGGGAAACCATTAAGATTTCTGAAATCTTGCAGGGAGCAAGAATAGAATTTTTAAACCAACAGTTTAGTGCAAACCTTTACCCAATGAATTTGGCAGGATTTGATGTTGTGTTAGGAATGGATTGGTCAATAGCCAATAAAGCTAGTATTTTATGTGATCAAAAGTCAATCCAAGTAAATTCACCAACGGGTGAAAAGATCACAATTAAAGGAAATAAAACCTCTAGATCCACTAAATTCATCTCTGTGATGAAAACAGCAAGTTATATAAGAAAAGGGTCATTAGTGTATTTGATTTCTATAATTACTAACACTAAAGGAAAAGAATTAAAGGATATTCCAGTAGTATCCCAGTTTTCAGATGTATTTCCAGAAGAGCTACCAGGGCAACCTCCAGACAGAGAAGTGGAATTCAGAATCCACTTGATACCAGGGACAGCACCAATTGCCAAAGCACCTTACCGTTTGGCACCCGCAGAAATGCAGGAACTGAAGAAACAGCTAGACGAACTATTAGAGAAAAGATTCATACAGCCAAGTTCATCACCCTGGGGAGCACCGATTTTGTTCGTAAAAAAGAAAGACGGATTAATGCGAATGTGCATTGATTACCGTGAATTAAACAAGGTCACAATTAAGAATCGGTATCCATTACCAAGAATAGATGATCTGTTTGATCAATTGCAAGGAGCACGATTTTTCTCAAAAATCGATTTAAGGTCAGGATATCATCAATTAAAGGTACAGGAAGATGACATTCCTAAGACCGCTTTCAGAACAAGGTATGGCCATTATGAATTTACTGTCATGCCATTTGGTTTAACCAATGCCCCAGATGCATTTATGGACATGATAAACCGAATATGTAAGCAATATTTGGATAAATTCATAATTGTCTTTATAGATGATATTATCATTTACTCTAAAAGTAAAGAGGAACATGCAAAACATTTGCACACACTTTTAAGTTTATTAAGAAAGGAAAAGCTTTATGCTAAGTTTTCAAACTGCGAGTTTTGGTTAGAACAGGTACAGTTTCTTGGACACTTAGTCAATCATGAAGGAATTCATGTGGATCCTACCAAGATCGAAGCAATTACCAAATGGAAAACCCCTGAATCACCAACCGAGGTTAGAACTTTCTTAGGATTGGCCGGTTATTATAGAAGATTTATTCGAGATTTTTCTAGAATAACCATTCCCTTAACTAAGTTAACCTGTAAATCCGTTAAGTTTGAATGGGGACCAAAACAAGAAGAAGCCTTTAGAATTCTTAAGCAAAGATTAACCCATGCACCCATACTAGCGTTACCAGAAGGAACTGAAGATTTTGTAATCTATTGTGACACTTCTAAGTTAGGCTATGGATGTGTGTTGATGCAACGTCAAAAGGTTATAGCATATGCATCTAGACAACTTAAGAATCATGAAGAGAATTATTCAACCCATGATTTAGAACTAGGAGCCATAATTTTTGCCCTTAAGATTTGGAGACATTACCTATATGGTAGTAAGTTTACCATTTTCACAGACCATAAGAGTTTAAGGTATGTCTTCGGGCAAAAGGAATTGAATATGAGACAAAGACGCTGGATGGAGATGCTTAGTGATTATGATTGTGATATCCAGTATCATGCAGGAAAAGCAAATGTAGTGGCTGATGCTTTAAGCCGAAAGTATCATGAAAAGCCAAAAAGAGTACGATCTCTTAAATTAAATCTACAAGTAGATTTAAATGATCAAATTAGAAAGGCACAAGAATCAGTAATCCAGGATGATACTGAAAAGTTGAAAGGAATGATTAAGGAATTAGAACAAGGAACGGATGGAATTTGGAGATTCCATAAGAAAAGAATGTGGATACCTAAATTAGGAAACCTACGTCATCATATATTAGAAGAAGCCCATAAGTCTAAGTATACGATGCATCCTGGAAGTGATAAGATGTATCAGGACTTAAGAAAGAATTTTTGGTGGATAGGAATGAAAAAGGATATAGCAGCATATGTTGCAAAGTGTTTAACCTGTTCACAAGTCAAAGTTGAACATCAGAAACCTTCAGGTTTACTGCAACAGTTAGAAATGCCAGTATGGAAATGGGAATTGATAACAATGGATTTTGTTACTAAATTACCCAAAACCAGGAAAGGTAATGATACAATCTGGGTGATTGTAGATAGGCTAAGTCAGCTCATTTCCTACCAATGAAGGAAACGTTTAGTATGGAACAGTTAGCTAAATTATATGTAAATGAAGTAGTTTCTTTACATGGAATTCCTCTATCAATTGTTTCTGACAGAGATAGTCGTTTTACCTCTCATTTTTGGACAAGTTTCCAAAAAGCAATGGGAACCGAGATAAATCTAAGCACCGCTTATCATCCTCAAACAGACGGACAAAGCGAAAGGACAATTCAGACCATGGAAGACATGCTTAGAGCTTGTGTAATTGATTTCGGAGGTAATTGGGACGATTATTTACCATTGATAGAATTTTCTTATAATAATAGTTATCACACAAGTATCAATGCTGCACCATTCAAAGCACTTTATGGACGAAAGTGCCGAACTCCAGTCTGTTGGGCAGAAGTTGGAGAAAAGCAACTATCTGGACCTGAGATAGTACAGGAAACGACTGACAAAATCATTCAAGTCAAGGAACGACTGAAAGCAGCATGTGATCAACAAAAGAGTTATGCTGATAACAGACGAAAGCCGTTGGAATTTCAAGTAGGAGATAAAGTGTTATTAAAAGTCTCTCCTTGGAAAGGAGTGGTAAGATTCATCAAAAGGGGAAAGCTAAGTCCCACGTATGTTGGACCTTTTGAGATTATTAGAAGAATAGGACCTGTAGCCTATCAGCTACAACTGCCAGCGGAAATGGCCGGAATACATGATGTATTTCATGTATGTAATCTCAAGAAATGCTTAGCTGATGAATCACTGATAGTACCTCTTAAGGATATAGAGGTAAATGAACAGTTAAAATTTGTGGAAAGGCCTCTACAGATTGAAGATAGGAAAGTCAAGAACCTCAAGCACAAGAGATTAGTTCTGGTCAAAGTGAAGTGGGACTCCAAAAGAGGACCAGAATACACATGGGAGCTTAAATCAGAAATGCAAAGGAAATA
Source organism: Helianthus tuberosus (assembly GCA_030545235.1). Lineage (NCBI taxonomy): Eukaryota > Viridiplantae > Streptophyta > Magnoliopsida > Asterales > Asteraceae > Helianthus > Helianthus tuberosus. The sequence continues at coordinate 173,741,852 of CM060424.1, read as the reverse complement.
TCCACACTTGTTCCAGTAGACCTCGAGGACGAGTTCTAAAACAAGGTGGGGAGGATATAACAACCCTCCAAAATATTTTTTCTGACGCCCTAAAATCTTTAAAATACCCCCAATATGTCCTAAAATACACCACGTATGCAAAAACGGACCCCGAATATCTCTATTTTATTAAAAATTAATTAAAAACAAAGTTTTTATGTCGCTCGCGGGCCGCGTAGGATCACTCTCTGGTCTACGCGGGGCGCGACAGCAATGAGATCAGGTCGCACCCGGTGCTGCCACGTGGCACGACGCGTGTGGAAGCTACGATCCGAATCAGCAACCCTAGGGCCTACCCTAGGGAGCCTCGCGGGCCGCGTAGCCCCTTGCTACACTTTACGCGGGCCGCATAAAACCCGAAATCAGGCCCTATATAATGGGAGCTCGGGCTTTCAGTTTCAATCGCTCAAAATCTTTTCTTTCTCTCGAATTTCTGAGTAATAGGCATAATTTTTGGGTATAATATCCCCCTAAATAACGAAATTCTGCTCCGTTGTAAGTATTATAACCCCTGTTACGTATTAGATACGCTGCCCGATTGATCCAGGTTTCCGTAACGGCTGTCGTGGTTCTGCCCGACGTGGTCGTTGGAATGCCGTCTCAGGGAGGGTATCGTTAATACAAATAATGGGTTATTATAATAACACGTTTGCATTTGTGTAAATTATAGATAACACCAGGAAACCCTTAAAAGAAGTCTAAGACAGCAATGTGAGTAATCCTTCTTTTTGTGTAAACCTTTTTTTGAGTAATCTCCTTTTTGTAAATTGTTTTTACAAAACCTTAAATGTTTTACAATGTGATTAAGCAGTGATTGAGTCTTTGTAGTTCTTCAATTACTGCTGGTATGTTGGGGTTTTGTATACAAAATGTGGAACACGTTACCATTGGACAAAGAGTTAGCCAATGTGTAATATAACCCACCAGTCAGGATTAACAATACTGAATGAGTAATTGTGTAGAAATAAACAATGTGATAGCTCTCAATACTGTTAAAAGATAAAACTCTTCTTGATTAAACTGGGATTCACTCACCAGTATTTCCCACTGACAAAATGTTTTTAAACGCGTTTCAGGTAACAAAATGTAAAAGCCAATTAGAAGAAAGCCAGCTGGAGAGCACTGACGGCTTGGAAAAATGTGGCTATAAAAGTTACCTAAAAGACGATGTTTTAAATTCAATAAAATAGGGTTTATCCCTATAAACATGTTATAATAGGAAACTTAGGTTTTACCCATGTGGTTATTAATATAAAATGTGGTGGTTTTACTCTGATAAAACATTTCCCAACTACGCACCTGATGAAATTTCCGCTGCCAAAATGATAAACAAATGATACCACCAAAACTGATCTCGCGGCCGCCCGTTCCCGGGACAGATAGGGGGCGGGGGTTGCGACATCAGGACCGTAGTTAGGAAATATATTTTATCAGAGTAAAACACCTCATTTTATAAATAATAAATACATGGGTAAAACCCAAGTTTCTATTATAATCATGTTTATAGGGATAAACCCTATTTTATTCAAATAAAACTTCTTCTTTATTTAGGTAAATTTTATAGCCACTTTTCCAGGCCTTCAGTGCTCTCAAGCTAGCTTCTATTTGGCTTTCACATTTTGTTACCTGAAATACGTTTTAAAAACATTTGTCAGCGGGAAATACTTGTGAGTGAATCCTAATTTAATCAAAACAAGTTTTATCATTTTACAGCATTGAGGGCGATCTCGCAATTACATTTGCTTATATCTCTACTTTAATTACCACCCACGGTACTGTCAATCCTGACTGGTGGTAATGTTACTACTCACAGTGTAGTAACAAATTTTTTTACAAAACCCCAACATACTGACGATAATTGTAGAATTACAAATACTCAATCACTGTGAAATATAATTTAAAATATTTGAGGATTTGTAAAAACAGTTTACACAAAAAGAAAGATTACTCACATTGCTAGTTTAGGTATTTCCTTGTGACTTCCTGGTTATAATCTATTAATTTAAACAATGCACACGTGTTAGTATAATAACCCAATATTTACATTAGCTATACCCCCCCCCCCCCTCCTGAGACAGAACTCCAACGACGAAGTCAGGCAGAGCCTCGACATGCGTTACGGAGCACTAAATCAATCGGGCAGAGTATCTAATATGTAACCGGGGTTATAATACTTACAACGAGGCAGAGCTTCGCTAATTAGGGGTATAATACCTGAGTATTATAATTGCTATCAGAAATTTAGAGAGAATTTGCGAGAATGAACGATTTGTGAACTGAGCCTCTCGACTCTATTTATAGGGGCTGATCACAGAGCCCTAGGCTAAACCCGTCATGGACCGCCAGGGACTACGTGTCGCGTATAGGGTTGTTGGGTCACGAGTTATAGACCTGGGACGTTGTGACACATGTCACAATGGATTCTCCGGCAAGTAAGGGCTGTCGCGCCACACGAGACTCTTGGTCTCATCTGGCGCGGGCCGCCACAGGCTATCAAAACTTGCTTTTTTTTATTTTTATTAAATTAAAAGTATTTCGGGTCCGTTTTTCGTATACGGGGTGTATTTTAAGACTTATAGGGGTGTTATAAGTATTTTGGGAGAGTTGTTATATCCTCCGCACCTTGTTTTAGAACTCGTCCTCGAGGTCTACTGGAACAGGTGTGGATATTTTCTCTGCATCTCTTATTCAAGTTCCCAAGTGTACTCTGGTCCTCTCTTGGAATCCCATTTCACTTTGACTAAAACCAATCTCTTGTGTTTAAGATTCTTAATCTTTCTATCTTCAATTTGTAGTGGTTTCTCTACAAACTTAAGCTTCTCATTTACCTCTATATCCTTAAGAGGTACTACTAATGATTCATCTGCTAAACACTTTTTGAGATTACATACAAGTAATACATCATGTATTCCTGCCATTTCCTCTGGCAGTTGTAGCTGATAAGCTACGGGTCCTATTCTTCTAATAATATCAAAAGGTCCAATATACCTGGTGCTTAGCTTTCCCATTTTGATGAATCTAACCACTCCTTTCCATGGAGAGACTTTTAATAATACATTGTCTCCTACTTGAAATTCCAACGGTTTTCGCCTGTTATCAGCATAACTCTTTTGGCGATTGCGTGCTGCTTTCAGTCTTTCCTTGACTTAAATAATCTTGTCCGTTGTTTCTTGTACTATCTCTGGTCCTGACAGTTGCTTTTCTCCAATTTCTGCCCAATAGAAGGGAGTTCGGCACTTTCGTCCATAAAGTGCTTCGAATGGTGCAGCATTGATACTGGTATGATAGCTGTTATTATAGGAAAATTCTATTAATGGTAAATGATCATCCCAATTTCCTCCGAAATCAATTACACATGCTCTAAGCATATCTGCCATTGTCTGAATTGTCCTTTTGCTTTGTCCATTCGTTTGAGGATGATAAGCTGTGCTTAGATTTAACTTGGTTCCCATTGCTTTTTCGAAACTAGTCCAAAAATGAGAAGTAAAACGGCTATCTCTATCAGAAACAATAGATAAAGGAATTCCATGTAATGAAACTATTTCATTTACATCTAACTTAGCTAATGGTTCCATACTAAAAGTTTCCTTCATCGGTAAGAAATGAGCAGACTTGGTTAATCTGTCTACAATCACCTAGATTGTATCATCTCCTTTTCTTGTCTTGGATAATTTGGTAACAAAGTCCATTATTATCAATTCCCATTTCCATACAGGCATTTCCAATTGCTGCAGTAAACCTGAGGGTTTCTAATGTTCAGCTTTAACTTGTGAACAGGTTAGACACTTGGCAACATAGGCTGCTATATCCTTTTTCATTCCTATCCACCAGAAATTTTTTCTTAAGTCTTGATACATCTTATCACTTCCAGGATGTATCGTATACTTAGACTTATGAGCTTCTTCTAATATTCGGTGGCGTAGGTTTTCTTGTTTGGGTATCCAAATTCTTTGCTTATGGAATTTCCAAATTCCATCTGTTCCTTGTTCTAATTCCTTAATCATTCCTTTTAATTTCTCAGTATCGTCCTTGATTACTGATTCTTGTACTTCTCTAATTTGATCATTTAAATCTATCTACATATTTAATTTGAGAGAACGTACTTTTCTTGGCTTATCATGATACTTTCGACTTAAAGAATCAGCTACTACATTAGCCTTTCCTACATGATACTGGATATTACAATCATAATCACTAAGAATTTCCATCCAGCGTCTCTGTCACATATTTAACTTTTTTTGCCCAAAAATGTACCTTAAATTCTTATGATCTGTGAAGACTACAAATTTATTTCCATATAAATAGTGTCTCCAAATCTTAAGGGCAAAAATTATGGCTCCTAATTCTAAATCATGGGTTGTATAATTCTCTTCATGATTCTTAAGTTGTCTAGAGGCATAGGCTATAACCTTTTGACGTTGCATCAACACACATCCATAACCTATCTTAGAAGCGTCACAATAGACTACAAAGTCTTCAGTTCCTTCTGGTAACGCTAGTATGGGTGCGTTAGTTAATCTTTGCTTAAGGATTCTAAAAGCTTCTTCCTGTTTTGGTCCCCATTCAAACTTAATTGATTTACAGCTCAATTTTGTTAAAGGAATGGCTATTCTAGAAAAATCTCGGATAAATCGTCTATAATAACCTGCTAGTCCAAGAAAACTTCTCACCTCCGTCGGTAATTCAGGGACTTTCCATTTAGTAATCGCCTCGATTTTTGTGGGATCCACATGAATTCCTTCATGATTGACTAGATGTCCAAGGAATTGTACTTCTTGTAACCAGAATTCACATTTTGAAAATTTAGCATAAAGCTTTTCTTTTCTCAGTAAATTCAGAAGTGTATGCAAATGAGCTGCATGTTCTTCTTTACTCTTAGAGTAAATAAGAATATCATCTATAAAGACAATTATGAATTTATCCAGATATGGCTTACATATTCTGTTCATCATGTCCATAAATGCGGCTGGGGAATTGGTTAGACCAAATGGCATGACTGTAAATTCATAATGACCATACCTTGTTCTGAAGGCAGTTTTAGGAATGTCCTCTTCCCGTACTTTCAGTTGATGATATCCTGAGCATAAATCGATCTTAGAAAAGAATTGAGCTCCTTGCAGTTGATCAAACAGATCATCGATTCTCGGTAATGGATAGCGATTTTTAATCGTAACCTTGTTCAATTCTCGGTAATCAATGCACATACGCATTGATCCATCCTTTTTCTAGACAAACAAGATTGGTGCTCCCCAAGGTGATGAACTTGGTTGTATGAAACCCTTCTCCAGAAGCTCATCCAGCTGTTTCTTTAATTCTTGCATCTCTGCTGGTGCCAAACGGTAAGGTGGTTTGGCAATCGGTGCTGTCCCTGGTAGTAGATGAATTCTAAATTCAACCTCTCTATCTAGCGGTAGTCCGGGTAGTTCTTCAGGAAAAACATCTGAGAATTGAGATACTACGGGAATATCTTTCAATTCTTTTCCTTTAGTATTAATGATTATAGAAATCATATATACTAATGATCCTTTTCTTGCATAACTTATTGTTTTCATCACAGAGATGAATTTTGTGAATCTAGTTGGCTTATCTCCTTTAATTGTGATCTTTTCACCTTTTGGTGAATTTACTTGTATTGACTTTTGATCACATAAAATACTGGCTTTATTGGTTACTAACCAATCTATTCCTAATACAACATCAAATCCAGCTAGGTTCATTGGGTAAAGGTTAGCAATAAAATTATGGTTTAGAATCTCTATTCTTGCTCCCTGCAAGATTTCAGTGATTCTAACGGATTCTCCATTTTCCGTTTCCACTAGGCATTCTTCCTGGAGTTTAGTTAATGGTTGATTAAGAATTTTGCAAAATGAAGTATTAATAAAACTTTGGTTCGCACCAGAGTCAAATAATACTTTAGCAAAAACATCATTAACAAAAACGTATCGGCAATCACATCCAGAATCATCTTAGCTTCTTCTGCTGTCAGAACAAATGCTCTAGCATTCTTAATATTCTGGTTGTTCATGGCTGGAGCTAGTTTCGAACAGTTCGGTTTGATATGTCCCTTTTCTCCACAATTGAAGCATACTCCATTGCTGGGTTTCTTCCTGCAGTTTTCTTCCTTGTGTCCTGGTATCTTGCAAAAATTGCCGATATGTGGAACATTTTCCTGAATGTTTCTTCTTGCAAGACTTACAGTAAGGTGTCGACGTAGAACCTATACTTTTCCCACGATAGTTATTTCCCTAACGAAATTCTTGGGTAAATTTCTGGACTAGGTTCTTCCTCTGAGTCTCTTCTTGTGTACGTACTAATTCATCAGTCAAGGTATTTGCTAGTTCTACAGCTTCTTCTATGGTTTGTGATCTAGCTGCCTTGACTACATGTCTAATCTCACTGATTAATCCCCAAATGTAACGGGAGATTAATACTGATTCTGGTGAGGCTAGGGTTGGCACTATTCTAGCATATTCGAAGAATACAGTAGTGTAACCCTTGCAGTCTACTCCAGTCATTCCAAGGTTTAAGAACTTATTAGCAATTTGTTCTCTTTCATTGGGAGGACAGAATTTCCTTTCGACCATGTTCTTAAACTCAGTCCATTCCATTTTATAGACTCTATCACTTCCCCTAGACTGGAGAATAGTATTCCACCATTCCAAGGCTGCATTCTTAAAAAGATTAGAAGCAAACATGATTTTGTCTTCCTCTGTGCACTTGCTTATTTTTAAGACAGCCTTTGTCTTTTCTAACCAGCGTAGAGCTACAATGGCCCCTTCATTTCCTGAGAATTCTATTGGTTTGTAGGACCAAAATTCTTTGTAAGAACAACCATAAGACATGGTTCTTCTTTTTTTTGGAATAGGCAATTGAAGTAACAGTCCATTGTTTATGTTGTGACTGGGTTCAGTAGGTGGTCGTTTACTTCCACTCTTACTTTTATTTTCTGCTTCTTTAACAGTTTGGAGGATATATGGCATAGCATCTATTACAAACTATAACTGGAATTTAAAACATACTACTAGTTATGCATCAGTAGGTATTAGATTATCTAATTTAGTTGATTTTTTTTCAAGCTACTCACGTTTATATATATATATATATATATATATATATATATATATATTATCTCTACGGGTTAAATTACATTTCCCGCTCGTCGTACTTCCAAACGAGCTTCTCTCATATCCCTTTTATCCTCTCTCCTCCATCTATTAACTCCTCACCGTACAGGCGGAGTTCCTGAACGTTCTCATCACTCATGGGTGGTCGTGATGCGGGTACTGGGTCAGGATACATAGGTAAAGGTTCTCCATACGGGTATGGCTTTTCTAGTATTTCCCGAACATACTGGTCAGCATCCCAATATAGATCTAGAGGGTCAAGGTTAGAATATGGTGCTAAAGGGTTTGGTATAGGTTCCTCCTGTGGGTAGAGTTCTCGATAATCCCTATGGTCATCATTCCATGGGTCATATGCTAAGGGATTGGGTGTTGGGACTCTAGGTATCTCATCTGGGTTAAAAGCTGGTATGGGAACTGGTTCTTCTTGGTTGGGTTCTATTTCCATTGGATGAGTGGGAAATAGTGGTAATGGCTGTGGTGCAATGATTTGTTCTAGGTTTGGGTCTGCGGCAGTGGTAGCTAATATGTGAAAGTTGGCCAATCTCCTATTGATTATGTCTTGGATTTGGGTGTTCATTTCCCTATTTGCTGCTGCTAAAGCCCTTTGCTGGTGCAACTTTCTCATTCTTTTCCTACGCTCATGTGCTCCCCGACTGAACCATCCTCTCTTTTTGGTAGGGAATGGTTCTTCGGATTGCGCCTTAAATATGAAAATCCCCTCTTCTGTGTCAGCTGAGTACCCCGAAGGAGTAGGCTGAGAAGAAGTTCCTTCCTCTCTAGGAGAATTAGACAGTTTACGATAAGCGTCTGACGGACCTTGATCACTCATACTGTAAACTAACAGATTGTCAAATAACACACAATAATAATATATATGTATGCACATAGTCACATAAATTATTTTCTAACAGAATTGACAATTTCATTGTCAGCAGAACACTTCTGTGGCTCAAATTAGTGGTTGTAGCTCTGATACCACCTCCTGTCGCAACCCCCGACCCCTTTGCCCCAGGAGGCGGGCGGCCGCGAGCTTCTCACATTCGGTGGTATCGGTGTTTATTTCATTTTGGCAGCGGAATTTACATCAGGACCGTAGTTCGGAAATATATTTTATCAGAGTAAAACACCTCATTTTATAAATAATAAATACATGGGTAAAACCCAAGTTTCTATTATAATCATGTTTATAGGGATAAACCCTATTTTATTCAAATAAAACTTCTTCTTTATTTAGGTAACTTTTATAGCCACTTTTCCAAGCCTTCAGTGCTCTCCAGCTGGCTTTTATTTGGCTTTCACATTTTGTTACCTGAAACGTGTTTTAAAAAACATTTGTCAGCGGGAAATACTGGTGACTGAATCCCAATTTAATCAAAACAAGTTTTATCATTTTACAGCATTGAAGGCGATCTCGCAATTATATTTGCTTATATCTCTACTTTAATTACCACCCATGGTACTGTCAATCCTGACTGGTGGTAATGTTACTACTCACAGTGTAGTAACAAATTTTGTATACAAAACCCCAACATACCGACGATAATTTTAGAATTACAAATACTCAATCACTGTGAAATATAATTTAAAATATTTGAGGTTTTGTAAAAACAGTTTACACAAAAAGAAGGATTACTCACATTGCTAGTTTAGGTATTTCCTTGTGACTTCCTGGTTATAATCTATTAATTTAAACAATGCACACGTGTTAGTATAATAACCCAATATTTACATTAGCTATACCCCCCACCCGAGACAGAACTCCAACGACGAAGTCAGGCAGAGCCTCGACATGCGTTACGGAGCACTAAATCAATCGGGCAGAGTATCTAATACGTAATCGAGGTTATAATACTTACAACGAGGCAGAGCTTCGCTAATTAGGGGTATAATACCCGAGTATTATAATTGCTATCAGAAATTTAGAGAGAATTTGCGAGAATAAATGATTTGTGAATTGAGCCTCTCGACTCTATTTATAGGGCTGATCACAGACCCTGTCGTGCCCCGCGGCGCCCTAGGCTAAACCCGTCGCGGGCCGCCAGGGACTACGTGTCACGTATAGGGTTGTTGGGTCACGAGTTATAGACCTGACACGTTGTGACACGTGCTCAATGGATTCTCCGGCAAGTAAGGGCCGTCGCGCCCCGCGAGACTCTTGGTCTCATCTGTCGTGGGCCGCCACAGGCTATCAAAACTTGTTTTGTTTGATTTTTATTAAATTAAAAGTATTTCGGGTCCGTTTTTCGTATACGGGGTGTATTTTAAGACTTATAGGGGTGTTATAAGTATTTTGGGAGAGTTGTTATACAAAGCCACTAATCATGTGAGCAAGTTCATGTTTATATATGCGTACATCTAATTTTACATGCAATAACATTAATACACATCAAGCCAACTTGTTATAATAGTTTCTCCCCATTATAGTTGGTTTTTGGTCAGAAATCAAAAATATCCCTTCTAAGATTTTGGTTGTGCGATATATATTGAAATTGATCCACCACTACGCACAAAGATAGGACCTTAAAAGGTGGTTGGGAATATATGATAAATTAATTGATATCCATCTCAATGGATTAACATTCCCAACATCGGGGGGGGGGGGGATAAAAAGCAGTTAGAAAATAAATGAGTTAGTATGAATTATCATTGATCCTCGAAACGAAAAGTGTGAACCAGAAGTTCAAAGAATAACTCATATACAAAGATTAGTGAATCTATTACCAGACGCATTCACTGACCTTAAAAAGGTGACTATGTCACATATACTAACTGCTAATGCTCCAATTAAGATGAGTGTCCTAGAAGGACAACCACATGTTTTTAATGAGTCTATTGCACGTCTGAAGCGTTGTAAACTAGTCGATTCAAATAATAAAATTACTCGAAAGTTGGAGCAACTAATTAAGATGGTCAAGTCGGGGTTATATTAAAAAGGTCTCCTGAAGAGAAGGTAGACATGATGGTTCAAGAAGAACCTCAGGTATCTGAAACTAAAGAGATCTCGATAAGTTGTATCATGTCTAATATATGTATGGAATCGAAATAAAATCGACGTCGTTATACTTTTATATATAATATAGCGCTTATAATGATGAAATGATGAGGATCAAGATTCAAGATATGCCTATGAACGAATACAAAGAAATAATTGGCCAAAACGAAAACACGCAAATGAGGCAGAGTTGAATTCTCTATTGAAATGGAAAGTTTTCGGACCAGTAGTCCATACAATGAATGTTGTAAAACAAATTAGAAACAAATAGGTTTTTTCTGTGAATCAATAAATGAAAAGAAAATTGTATAAGACAAAATTGGTGGCATGAGTATTTCGCAAAGACCTAATATTAATTATGAGGAATCGTATTCTCCAGTGGTGGATACAATAGCTTTCCAATATTTAATTAGTCTGGTAATAATATTAAAGAGAGAATTGACATGTGTCTTATGAATAATATTTATCACTTGATACTGAAAGTTTACATGAAAGTCTCTGGAGGATTTAAATTATCAAAATCATGTAAATAAAGCTCTCGAGAGCAATATGATCGTTGTATACATATTCATATTTGAATACGATTTACCTAAAGGTGAATTGAAACATCTTAACGATGTAATTCTTGTGCACCAATAATGATACATAGAAAACTTGTACATGATGATTATGATATCTCAATAAGCATAGTACAATATGGATTTTAGAAATAAAAACAAGTATTCATGATATCTTTGCATATAACGTAGAAATCAATGTGTTAAATTAAATGAGCTAGTTTGTAGCAGAACTCCTAAAGAGTGAATGCATAAGCATATTTGGATAAGATGCAAAGAATTCCCTCATGGATTAATAATGAAAGAAGCTTTGGTATCAAAACCTCAAGAACGTACTATATCGTGTTCATAAAAAGGTATAGACTAAAGTAGTCGAGTTGAGTGTTGTACAACTTGAGATATTCAGATAAAGAGCAATATAAGTTTGATAATATTATCCATCTTTATCGAAAGTCCTCTCCAAAAGTTCACTATAAACGCAGTTTATAATGATGATGTCTAGGTATCATCGAAAGAAATTGTCGAGCTTTCAGATGGGGAATTTTTAATGACTCAACCTACGGTTCGAGTATATTTGTGATCATATTTTTATCCATTGATCAACTACATCCAGAAGATGTTGGGACATTTTTTAGTATGGACAAAGTTGAATATTAAAGTATGTTGAAGGTTGTTCAGACAATTTTATAAGAAATGCCTATCATGATCGAACCAAAGTAAGGATTCTCATTCTAAAAGTACCATGGCTAAAGTGCAATTGTGCATTGGTATTTCTTTCTAGCTATGCATGATTATATATATTTGAATTCATCAACATGATATAGCACATGTCCAATGAGGAGACATTCGAATGGTAAAGTAGATATGTCGATACCCTAAAGGTAAGAATGATATGTGTCTATATTTTACTAACCCATGAAAACTAGTTTCGTTAGTCTTGTAGATGTAAAGAATATAACACAACATAGTCGTGGACCTTTTGATATTTGTTCGCAAGAGGAAGCATTAGAAGTCTAGTAAGAAGATTTTATAACATTACTCAACATAAAGGATTGCACTTCAAGGCATCAAGCGAAGTCATTCTACAAAAGTTTTGAGCAACTTTCAAGGAAGATGAACACATGTCACTTAAAGGATACATATTGTAATGAGGGGGAGATTTATTCAAGTTGCACTATTTTCCCTTAACTAAGTTTTGTCCCATTGGGTTTTCTTAGTAAGGTTTTTAATGAGACAACATACCAGATCTAGAAGTAATAAGAGAAGATAATATGCGCTGCACTCTTTTTCCCTTAGCTGAGGTTTTGTCCCACAGGGTTTTCCCTGGAAAGGTTTTTAATGAGGCAGCATCTCAAAGCGTACAAAGTCGATAATCAAGGGGGGTGTTATAAATATATTATATTATGTGGTTATCAACTCCTTAAATAGATTAGCTTGTTCTCCAAGACTTCATCTCCTATATATATTCATTGTATTCCTTTATAAAAGACACACCTCAATTAATAATATCAATCTCTTTCTCTCTATTATTCTCTCTTATTCTTTTGCTAATAGGCTAGTTTCACAACATTATGCAATTATATTTGTACAGTTTTAAATAATTCATTTTTTAGAATAGGTTCTAAAATTTCATAGGATTAGTGTTTTGGTTGTTGCTCGAGATTAAATTGCATATTTAATAAATAAAAAATCTTGGGTACGGCCACACCCTATCCTCCCAAATTTAGGTACACTGGTTTGGTTGATGGTGTGGATGCCACTTCACACATATTATAATTATCATTATTGTTCATATGTATTATCATTATCATTATTCAATATCTAAACAAATATAATAGAATGGGAGTAAACTGCAATCTCCATCCAACAGCAGGTTCCATCCACATTTAACATTCTTCGTCCCTGGTTTTCAATTTTTACATGTTTCATCCCTGGTCCTAACGCTGGTTAACTTTTCCAAAATCAAATTATTTTAACCTTAGGTAGCATGTCATCTTCATCCCAACAAAATAGTTGGTTCACCACCGCTAAATCAACCAACGCCAAAACCCTTCATTGCGACTAAATCCAACAATGCCAAAACCCTTCTCTATGGCTAAATCCACCACTAATATCACATATCAAAATGCAATTAATCCATTATCAAAACTTACCCCTCATTCAATCGCCATTATACGCACTAAGGTACGAATAAACCTTTAATCGATCTATAGATATTCATATATACATACATTCTCTCACCTAGGGTTTAAATTTATTGAAATATAACTAAATCACTTAAAACACTGCAATTTTGTGGGCATAATGATACGTGGTCGAAAACCGGTGTGCGTATTTGTTTAAATTGATGTTTTTACATGGTTTTTAATTTGAATGGCCTACTTTTGACTAAAATTGTGTTTTGCAGGTTTAACGAAGTTTAAGAAGCTATTCGGGAGCTTTACGAACCACCGGAATGCGAGACGGGTCAACCGGGAGCAAGATACGCGAGAAACAGAGAAGTGGAGTTGTAGGCACCATCGTCGACGCCCCGCAGTTAGTTTCGTCGTCTGAAAAGTCCGTATACAATGATCTAGAGCGTCGCCGGAATTTGGAACAACTGAGCACCGTCGCCGACGCCAAAGGGGGCCATCGCCGACGCCCCATGCTTTTCTCCGTCGCGAATTTTCAAGTTTGTTGGGTTTTAGACGACATGTTTTTGACCCATATTTCGGGGGTTACACTATATTCATGAGTTTTGAATTGTTCGTGGAGCCCTTTTCACCATCTAATCCATCTCCAATCATACCAATACATCAATCATCAACCAAATCATCATCACTCATCATTCTACAAACCCTAATCCAATCCATTGTTCCATCAATCCATCAAAGCCTTCACTCACCACCACAAACCCTAAACCACCATGTCCATCACATTCAAGCTTCAAGATGTTCAAGTTCAAGTTTCTCTCATCCGGTATTGATCAAGTTCCGTTCACCATGAGCGGCTAGTCACCTCGGATTCACCCCGGTGTAGGTAGTTGTTTTATCTAGGGTTTTGAATTGTTAATTGATTCAACTTTGTGACAATTTGTGTTGATTTTGTAAACCATAGACAATTGTTTGCATTTGTTTCGTATTCGTAAATTGTCGAACGATTATAAAGTTATGACTTTGCAAAATGGTTATGTGTAATTATGCGTTGTCGTGGTTAGGATTTACTAGTTGTGATTACAAAGTGCATTCTTGTCCGTTCTTCGGGACGTTGATAGTTATCGGCACCTAAGTCACGTTACACTAAATCCGTTAATCGTTATGCAATTGAGTTGAGTTTAAAAACTTGTAGAAACCCTAGGTTTGCAATTACCGAAACCGGGTGTGAACCCCTTTTTATAAATTGTTTTTAAATCGTGAATTGTCTTTTCGTTAATCATAATCAATCAAATCTCAGTAGTTAATAAATTTTACCACCATCGTTGGTTAGTTCCAACATTTCTTTCAAACAAACAAACAAATTAAACATAGCAAGCTTCATAAGAACGTGACAAATTCATAATCGAGCTAATCCATACGTAAACCATAAACTCTTCGTGGATCGACTCCTTACTACCACTAACACATTGTTAAGGGTAATTCGGGTTTATAAATATTATCTTTGACCGGGGAGCGACACTCCGATCACATAATTCCGATTTGAGATTTGAAAGTATGCTCGCGCTGCGTCTAGGGTGCATATTAAGAACCTACACCACCATGATAACCTTCATTACATCTTCTAATCATAAGATTAGTTTGACTACAAACACCTAACTTTAGAGGAGCCAACCCCACCATTCTAGGTTTTATGTGGGGTAAGAAGATGATCCGTTACCTTTTTTTTTTTTTTTTTTTTTGAACGACAAAGGTTACATAATCTCTACTTCTAAATTACACCAAATTTACCCTATACATAATCCCTACTTCTAAATTACACCAAATTTACCCTATACCAGTAATTGAACCATGATCTCTCCCCAAGAGGCACAAACTTCTACCACCCCACCAAAGTGGTGATGGCAGATGATCCGTTACCTAGGGTTAAAATAATTTACATGAAAAATAAAATCAAAAGGGCTCTTTGCTGAGTGGTTGGCACACATAAAAAGAACCTGGGTTCGAAACCTCCATGGGCTAATACGTGTTTGATTTTCTTAAACGTTGTTTCCATCCCTCTAGCTGAAATGATGAAATTACTCCTCATGTGAGGCGGGTAATTAATGGAAAAGTTAACAGACGTTAGGACAAGGCATGAAACGTGTCAAGACTTGAAAGGTCAAATGCAGAAAATGTTAAAGGCGGAAGAAATATTGATGTTTGAAGCAACCCTTCACTTTACTCTAAAAATGTTATGTCATCAACCTCCTTCACTTTATTCTCTAAGGGGGAGTCTATTGTTAGAATAGTCAGCTTCTTTCAACTAATCACATGTTCAAATAGTTGCAAGTTGGTTGGTAAAAAAATCCATTTAGGCATTCGGACTAATTTAGTTTGTAGTACTTATATACAAGTCTATAAATAAATCTTTGCAATTCATTTTTAGTTTGAGAAAATCATACAACACTCACAATTCTTATCTAGTTCCACTCACCAACAGTATTCTATGTCCATTACTTGATCTTCACCATTTTTACTCACCAATAGCATCTATGTGTGTTATGCATTCAAATCGTAATATATACACATAATACAACATTATTATTTTAGTATGAATCTAAGGAGTTAAAGGATAGATGTTTTTTTACATAAAAAAGATTGTGGTCTTGTCGAGGTAAAAGTGGGCAGTCTCATATAATGGTTGCATTATTGTATAAGTGGTTGCTTTATTGAGTTGTAAAGAAATGTCGGTGTGCCTCATAAACTTTTGATCGTACCTTAACTTTTGACCATTCAACCATCATCAAAAGCATTGGTTTGAATATTATTGTGATTGCCTATACACGTACATCATACAAATATATAAAGAATGAGAGTCCTACCTATAATTATGCTCCTTCCTATTATCTCTATACAATTATATGGAAGGTGAATATTATACATAATCTATCTACTAAATAAAAGAAACCAATAAGTGACACGTGTCATTCATTAAAGGCGTCTACATTTGTAATTTCCTGTTTTTTCATACTTATCTTATATCAATTAATTAAATAATAAATAATCAATTAATATTAAATCTTATCTTACTTTGAATGTCGGATAGAATCATTCTATTTTTTCTAATAATATATTATCTTCAAATTTAAGTTATAAATTAAAGATATTTTTTAAATAATAACACAAAACAATAATCTTAAACTTAAAAAAACAATAATATGCTCATATAAAAAATTTAAAGTACAAACAAAATATACAAAATAACTTATTAGACATTAGATCAAACTTAAAAAAAAAACACTAATTAGGAAGAGAAGCTAATAATATAATTTTGTTTTTGATTTTTCAAATTGGGGTTCTAATCAATTCGAATTAAACTTAACCAAGTTTGTGATTTGATTCGAATTAAACAGAACCAAATTTATGATTTTTTAAACGAATCCAATAGCATATTATTTACTATACAAAATTACATTTATTTAACCTGTGTAATACATGGTGTTTTTAAAGATATAACTTTTTTATTATTTAGTATAAATTCGCCTCGCTTGCGGTATACAAGGTTACAAAATTACATTTATTTAACCCGTGTAATACACAGTGTTTTTAAAGATATAATTTTTTTTATTATTTAGTATATATAATTAGATTTATTTAACCCATGCAATACACGAATTTTTATTATTTGGTATATAAAATTACATTTATTCAGTACAATACATGGGGTTCTTAGAGATATAATTTTTTTTATTTAATATATAAAATTACATTTGTTCAACTCGTGTAATAAACGATATTTTTAAAGAATAACTGTTTTAATTTTGTATATAAAATTACATTTATTCAACCCGTGTAATACACGGGGTTCTAACCTAGTGACATAATAATGGCCGAGTAAATGGGTTGACTAATACTTCCCCTTAGTTGGACCGGGAGTGTGAACATACGGTCAAACTAGAACGGAAGCTTTCAAAAAGTTGTCTGGAGAGACCCTTGGTGAAGATGTCGGCATACTGATAGGAGGCTGGTACATGAAGGACGCGAACCTGACCGAGTTGAACCTTTTCCCAAACGAAATGAATGTCAAGTTCAACATGTTTGGTACGTTGATGTTGGACTGGGTTATCTGACAAATAGACTGCGGAGATATTGTCACAATACACTACAGTGGCTCGTGTGATTGGGACCCGGAGTTCTAGAAGAAGATTGCGTAGCCAACTGGTTTCAGCGACGGCATTTGCAACACCGCGATATTCTGCTTCGGCACTTGAGTGAGACACTGTAGGCTGTCGTTTTGAAGACCATGAGATGAGGTTGTTGCCAAGGAACACACAATACCCCGATGTAGAGCGTCTGGAGTCGGGGCAACCAGCCCAGTCAGCATCAGAGTAGGCGACTAGCGATGATGGTGATGAAATAGAGAGGCGTAGACCATGATCCAAGGTGCCTTTTATGTACCGAAGAATGCGTTTCAAGAACGCAAAGTGTGGTTCTCGAGGAGAATGCATGAATAAGCAGACTTGTTGAACTGCATATGAGATATCGGGCCAAGTAAAAGTTAAATATTGAAGTGCTCCGGCCAAGCTTCGGTACAGAGACCCATCGGATACTAATGGACCATCATCAGCACTTAGTTTAGATGCTGTGTCGACTGGGGTCGTGCAAGGTTTACAATATGTCATATTGGCCCGATGTAAGATATCACGTGCATATTGAGATTGGGACAAAAATAAACCTTGAGTGTCTCGTTTCACAGATATGCCAAGAAAATGATGGAGTGTGCCTAAATCTGTCATTGCAAATTCCCGAGATAATAGACTGATGATGTTCTTGAGCAAATCATTTGAGGAGGCGGTTAAGATAATATCATCGACATATAGTAATAAATATGCCGTATGTTGTCCTTGTCGAAAAACAAACAAGGAGCTATCGCAAACACTACCTTTGAAACCATGAGAAACAATAAACTTCGAGAAGCGTTGAAACCATGCACGAGGTGCTTGTTTGAGTCCATATAAGGATTTGCGAAGGCGACAAACATGATCTGGTTTGGTAGCATCATAGAACCCCGGTGGTTGGTACATATACACAGTCTCCTCAAGATTGCCATGTAAAAAGGCATTTTTAACATCAAGTTGATTTATAGGCCACTGATTATGAAGAGCAATGGATAAAACTGTACGGATGGTTGCCGTTTTTACTACCGGACTAAAAGTATCTTGACAGTCGATGCCAACCGTTTGAGACTTTCCATTGACCACAAGTCTCGCCTTGTACCTTTCAAGACTACCATCATGTTTAAATTTGTGGCGAAATAGCCACATGCATCGAATAATAGGACGTGTAGGGGGTCAAGGAACCAATTCCCAAGTTTCATTATTTATTAATGCTTCATATTCAAGTTGCATAGCCCGTTGCCAATTAGGATCAGTAAGAGCCTTAAGGTGGGATGTGGGAATAGGTGAAATGTTTTCGGGTGTGGAGGCCGATAGGTTATATTTCGGGTTTGGTTTGTGGATTCCAGCTTTACCCCTAGTAGTCATGTTATGTGTGTTATTTGTAGGGGGTGGGGGTGGTGGTGGGTGCACGGGATTGGGTGTATGTGGATTGGGTATAGGGTGGGGTGTGACGGTTGGTGATGGTGATGGTTGGTTTGAGGAATGTGGGCCGAGGGATGGATGTGGGCTGGATTGGTTTGGCGGGGAGGTGGTAGGGTGAGGTGTGGGCTGGGTTGGGCTATTGTGTGGTCCAGTAGAGGATGTTGGGCTAAGGTGTGGGCCGGTAGTTGTGCTTGGTCCAGTAGGCGAAGGGAAATGGTATGGGAGGTCGGGTGGTTGGTCATCATCCAAAAAGGAGTAATTAAAGGGTTGTTGTAAAGTAGAAAATGGAAAAGAGGTTTCATCAAACTCAACATGACGAGAAATATGGACTTTACCTGTTGAAGGATCTAGACAACGATAACCTCTAAAATTAGGCGGGTAGCCAAGAAAAATGCACTGGATGGATCGGGGATTCAATTTGTTGGATTCGGTGGCAGAAAAATTTGGGTAACAGGCACACCCGAACACCCGTAGGTGATCGTATAGAGGATGACAAAGGTATAAGGAAAATGTGGGAGTGTTGTAGTTTAAGCGGGTGGTGGGGAGAATGTTGTGAAGGTAAGTGACGGTGTGAAGTGCCTCAACCCAAAAGGTGGAAGGAATATGTGCATGGGTGAGGAGGGCTCGTATGATATCATTGAGGCGACGTATCATTCGCTCGGAGCGACCGTTTTGTTGGGAGGTTTGTGGGCATGAGAAACGAAAAGTGAAACCATTTGATGTTGCAAAGTTATGAAAGGCATGGTTGTCAAATTCTCCCCCTAAGTCACATTGAAAAGCTTTAATGTTTTTGTGAAATTGGGTTTGTATATGTTTATGGAATTTAACGAAAGTGGGAAAAGTTTCCGATTTGAATTTAAGTGGGTAAACCCAAACATAATTTGAATAATTGTCGACTAAGACCATGTAGTATTTATAATATGCATGACTATGGACAGGAGATGTCCATAAGTCGCAATGTATGATGTCAATTGGTGCATAAGTAAAAGAAGTAGAACTAGTAAAAGAAAGCCGTTTACTGTTAGATAAATGGCAAGAGTCACAAAATGCAAAAGATTGTTCATTACAAGGAATATTAAAACGACTAGAAAGAAATTTTAAAACTTGTGTGCCAGGATGTCCAAGACGATCGTGCCACTTATTAGTTTCAGATGCAAAAAGGACTTGACGGGGTGGGGTAAATGGGTAAAGATCACCGGTGCTATCATGGCGCGAAAGAGGTTGTCCAGTCTTGAGATCCTTCAATGTAAAACCATAAGGGTCAAATTCAACAGACACAAGGTTATCCCGGGTAAATTTTCGGACTGAAATTAAGTCTTTGACAACAGTTGGTGCATAAAGTATGTTGTTTAAATGGTAAGTGGTATTGGGTGTTTTGTGATAGCCTTTACCCGACCCCAAAATAGGCAACGATTGGCCATTACCAACTAAAATATTTGCATTAATAGAATTAGAAGATAGGGAATCAATTTTACCTTGATCCGAAGTGATGTGCGAAGATGCCCCGGTATCCATGTTCCACTGTGGCATGGGTTGATTGATGGTTAAAGCCGAAAGAGTGTTGCCAAGCTCAGTTGGTTGCATAGGGTCAACGGGCTGTGATGGTGGATAAGTAGGTGGGTACGGGTACTGTGATGGTGGGTAAGGAGATGGGGCAGTAAGGCCGAAGCCAGGAGGTGGGTTAGGATGTTGAGGAGGTTGTTGTGAAGCAGTGGTATTCGGTCTAGACCAAGTGGGCTGCCAAGGGCTTTGGGCCGGATAGGGGCAAGGTGGTGGGGAGGCCCACCAAGGGTTGTTTGGGTAGTTATTTGGGTTGTAAGTTGACTGTTGGGTATGGGCCGAAGGTGGAGCATAATATGTGTTGTGATAGTAGTTTGGTTGAGAGGAATAGCGACCGCGTCCGCGTCCCCGATAAGAGTTGCGGCCACGACCTCTTCCCCTGGTTGGGTTACGGGTTTCATGGGTTTGGGCAGGGTGATATGGTTGTGGTGGGGGTGGGTTCGGGTTGTTTGTGGGATTGGTGGGGTTGCTCGGTTGTGGAGTATAGGCTGTGAGAGCCGCTTGTCTAGCGGCTTGGCGCCGTTGTTCGCGCTCAATCATTTCCCGTGCATCATCCCACGATTTGTCGGCTTGAATAATAATAGAAGCTACTGTGTCGTATTCTTGGGGAAGACCCGTAACCATTTGTAACACAAGGCGAGAGTCACTTACCGGGTGATCGACGTCATTTAGTTGCTCCGCAAGGTCTTTCATCTGCTGGAAATAAGCATTCAAGGAAGAGCATGATGCCATGGTGGTAGTGGTGAAAGCATGTTCAAGAGTGACGGCACGAGCGTTTTTGTTGTTGAGAAAAACAGTGTGTAAACGATCCCAAGCTTGTTGGGCCGTGCAATCGGTGTCAATGACCCGTTTGAGATAAGAATCGGATAAAGTGCCATATATCCATTGAAGGACAATGGCGTCAATCTTGGACCACGCCTCGTAAGACGGATCGGATTTAGCAGGAGGGCCGGAACCATCAATGTGGTTGAGCACGTCATACCCGTGGGCATGAAGACGGAAAAGTTTGACCCAGTCGGAGTATGTTACCTTGTCGCCATCGAGCGTACGAACCTTATTTTGAATGTTCGTTACGGAGTAAACAGGGTGAAGGGTCCTTGCTGGTGGGTTATCGGTAGCAGCCTGTTGTGGTGCTCCTTGATCGGCGATGGCAGAAGACAAAAAATGAAGGTGAAAAAAAATTGAAAGGTGGCGGCGATAAGGTAATCAGAGGGTATGCTCTGATACCATATTGGTTTGAATATTATTATGATTGCCTATACACGTACATCATACAAATATATAAAGAATGAGAGTCCTACCTAACCTCCTTAATTATGCTCCTTCCTATTATCGCTATACAATTATATGGAAGGTGAATATTATACATAATGACATAATAATGGCCGAGTAAATGGGTTGACTAATAAAAAGGGGTTTGTGTCAATATTATGTTACTCTCTTCTTAACGTTTTTAAACATGTGGGATATTGTACGAGATATAATGCGAGTCGCACCGACTTTGTTAACACCGGCAAGGCTCAATTGTAGGCGTAAAAGATGGTTGTGAATATAACATCTGAGTCGTTTCCTTTTATAATTCATTGTGTTGTAAATTCTCCAAATAAGAAACGCAACATCAAGGCAAAATGATCAAACCGTAGGTAGGCCAGTATATGAACCGAACTAATGATCACATTAGATAACAATCGTTTGAAAACCATCTGCAATCAAAGGCTCACGTATCTCCTCTTTATAGCCACATAATAGATTTATATCTTTTGTTTTAAGTGTGATATATAAGTAGGTTGCATAACTGTATACCCTACTACCTCATTAAATCATTAATATACAAATGTTTTATACGCTTTACACAATCCTCAACATAAAATCGTTTAATAAAAAAACACGCTTAGCGTTACTTATCATAAAACAATTACATACATCATAAAATTATCTTAGTAATATTATATTGTATACAAAAGTTTGTATTAGACAAAAAAAAGAGAAAAGAAAAAGGGGGCAAGAAAAAGAAAACTTGACATATTCTGGCCCATGCAGGTCTCGAACCTGCGACCTTCGCGTTATTAGCACGACGCTCTAACCAACTGAGCTAATAGGCCTTGTTGTTCAACACCTAATATTCATTTTCTAAATTTACATGTGCACCAAATCGCATAGACACTTCGATTTGATTCCATCGTCAACAGTAAACACACAGAAACTGCAATCACTGTGTGTGTTTTGTGTGTGAGAGAACGGAGAAATGGTGAAATCGGCGACGACGAAAGATGACGCACACGCTCTTTTTCACTCTCTCCGATCTGCTTATTCCGCTACTCCGACTAATCTCAAGGTTAATATCTCTTCTCTCGATCTATATACGTATATCTGTGTGTTTTTATATTTCTTATTGACCTAATTTTGACTTACGTTTTCGTTGTTTTTATCTGATCTAGATTATAGATCTGTACGTCGTGTTTGCTGTCTTCACTGCCCTAATTCAGGTATTAGATCTATACGAATCACTTTTGATTGATAATTTACGGTTGATTAAATAGTTGTTGTGGTTATTTATTTGGATCTAAGATCAGATTATGTTACTGTTGTTATATGTAGTATTTGAATTTTTCTTGTTTATTTTGTTGACTAACTTTGAAAGTTCTTCTAATTCCATGGATTAGATGTGTTGAAAACTTTAGTAACTAGATATAGACTGTAATTATGGTTTAGTGTTCTCAAGTAGCTAATATGTATGAAACTTCATCTATGTTGTTGCATTTGAAAGTCAGAATTTGAGTTATAGTCTTGGTTTAGCGCACAAAAACGACAAGGTCTAAAACTGTCTCAACAAGCGCAAAAGCGCAACGTTTTTTGTACCTGAGGTGCAAATGATTATATAATTTTTTTATATATTTCCTGTAGGTTTCTAGCATCATATACCCAATATATAAAGACAACTAGACAAGTAACTAAGTAAGCTTTATATATGTTTTAATATGGAAATTACATACATGTATTGTACAACCTGAAAGGCCTGATGTAAAACAACCTGCAGCACAAAAATATGGGACATACATGAGGCGCGCGCCTCAGGGTCATTTTTTTTGCCACGAAATTGTGCCTCAGACGTGCTTTTTTACAAAAAAGTGTGCCTTATGCTACCGAAAGCGCAGGGGCTTGAGCCTCATTGCTTTTTTAAACTAAGGACTTGTAGTTATGTATATATATCTATCTGTGTTTTTGAGTTTTGTTATAGGCTTATAGTTATATATGTACATGAATGGTTGGTCTTTACAGAGGTTATAGTTACTGTTGGCGGTTCTGGCTTGAGTAGGTTGAAGAATTCACAGCATAGTTCAATTATTATGTAAATCAGTTTACGAGTTCAGGAAATTTAATCTTGAAAAATAAAGACTTCCTCCATGATATTTGTTGGAGCATTTAACTACATTAGGGAGATCTGCTACATTACCGTTCCATTAGGATCCTAAAATAGGGAACAATTTTAGGGATGCAACAGTGATTCCTTAAATATACAGATTCATTATTCATTCCCTATATCTATTCTTCATATTTTTTGTGAGTGGGAGATAGAGAAAAAGTAATAGACTAGAATAAAGAAGTATTTTTAAATTGAATAGGATT
Source organism: Helianthus tuberosus (assembly GCA_030545235.1). Lineage (NCBI taxonomy): Eukaryota > Viridiplantae > Streptophyta > Magnoliopsida > Asterales > Asteraceae > Helianthus > Helianthus tuberosus. The sequence continues at coordinate 173,718,239 of CM060424.1, read as the reverse complement.
ATACGAATGAGATGTGTGCGGTTTTTTTAAAATAAACAAATTTTAGGTAGATAAATGTGTTGTTTAGCTAAATTAAGGATGGGGATAGAGAACCTGGTGTGCATACTCTCAGCAGTCTATGTGAATAACATGTGTAGTTCAAAGATTTAATTTTTACTTCCCTGCATGTACTCATGCTGACTATCGTACTGTAAAGGAACGCACAAACATCTTTGTTTCTCCTCGCGTTACAGGAATTGAACCTACATAACAGAAATGGTATATAACTGAAACATATAATGTTCATATCAGTTTGACATAGAAGAGTAGCAGAGCATTGATAATTCACTACTCACCAAGTTACCAAATAGTAATTACTGCTATGTGAAACTTGCTTGCATAAAAGTCATAGAAAGGAGAAACTCCTTTACTTTCACAAAGTTGAAAAAGAAGAACTAATGCTGATACATCTTCATATGTCTTTATGCCGGCTTTTTGTTTAAATCAAGTAAATTTGAAATGAAGCTTGTTTGTGTTGTCATTATTAGGTGGTTTACATGGCAATAGTTGGGTCCTTTCCATTCAACTCTTTCCTCTCGGGTGTCCTTTCTTGTGTAGGGACAGCAGTCCTAGCTGGTAAGCTTAATCTGTATTTATTCATTATAGATAGATCCTCTCAATATTCATTATAACATATTGTCTTGCAAACTTATTTTTTCCCATCATGTTGGGTACAGTTTGTCTTCGTATCCAAGTGAACAAAAAAAACAAGGAATTCAAGGTATGTTGGTTGTTTTTGCATAAACAATTTAGATGAAAATATCTCTATAATTTGTTCTGCCTGTTGGGTAACGGGTCAAAACATGTAATTTTGGTCCAACCCCCAACACTTTTTTGCCCTCTTTTCTTGAGTTTTATTAATAATTCTTGTTTATTCTAATTTTGCACGCGATGTTAATTTGTTTTAACTTTTGCAGGATTTACCACCAGAACGTGCTTTTGCGGATTTTGTTTTGTGCAATTTGGTGCTGCATTTGGTGATTATAAATTTCCTTGGATAAGTTATGTGTTTGGAAATGTTATATGACTGCATTTTGATGAGGGCTAGGGACAGGACTTTAGATATTGATTTGTGATGCTTGAATCTTGAAATTTATACTGGTAATAGGGTTATATTGAACCTTGTTATAACTTTGAAATGTCGGTGAATCGGTCACTTGTAGTGCAATGAGGTACACATTCTTGTAGCTCAGCTTAATAAAACGCTAACGAGGATTGTTAGAATCATCAGGATCGAGATGATGCTTGTTCAGACTGCGGTCTCCAACAACCAAGTTAGGTTTTTTTAAGAGAAATGGTGCAAGCCTGTTTAGCTAGGCTTGATTCTAGCTTTTAGTGAGTCAATCTTGAGTAGCTCACGAGCGCTCGACTCGTCTACACCCCTACCTTGAATGCAGGTTCGTTGTTTTTGTGGTATTGTGCTCCTACAACAAATCTACTCATTTGGCATGCCACAGTTATTTTAGCCCGTTTAGCTAGGCTTGATTCTAGCTTTCAACAGCTGATTCACACACATTGATACTGCTATGCTAGAAGCCCATTGGTCACAAAGTGTGGTATCAAGAAGTCTTTAAACTTCTGGTTAAGTGAATAAATTTAGCTAAAAAAAGGTTGTAAAACAGTTTAAAAGCACACAATTTTGTAGCATTAACAAACATATAAATTGTTCTAAGAGTAAACTGCCATTTTGGTCCCTGTGGTTTGTCCAGTTTTGCCACTTTAGTCCAAATTTCAAACTTATTACATCTGGGTCCCTATGGTTTGCATTTTGTTGCCATTTTAGTCCAAATTTCAAAAACCCTATTTTTTGACTGTTGCAACCTCCTATTTTGTCTTTCAGTTCAGGGGCATTTTGGTCATTTTGCTTTTCATTTAACATTTTCTTAATTCAAAAATTAATATATATATTAATATACACACATACAGCTCGTCTTCATCATCATCATCGACAACACACTCTTTCTCTTTCTCTCTCCAAGCACCACCCATCACCGCCACTGCCGTGAACGCCGCCGTCGTCCAACACCACCACCACGTTGCCGGAAAACAGAAAAGTCACATCATCTGTCGGTTTTTGCTTGAAAACTTAAGGAAAGTCAAAATAGAAGGGGAGTGGAGTCGGAACCTGTTGGAAAAACGGAACACCACCGTCATCGCCGCCGCTGACGGCGTTGGTTGCCGGTGACGTCGTGTCTCTTTCTCTCCTTCGTCTATCTCCTCTCTCATTCGTCTCTCTCCGCTGACGGCGTTGGTCGCCGCTGACGGCGGTGGGGGTGTTGTCGGTTATACGGAGAAGAGGGGGGGTCGTCGGCTGAACAAGAGGTGCCAGGTGTGTGTGTCTGAGGAAGATGATGAATGAGAGGGTTAGTTTCTCATGTGTGTTTGATGAAACGACACCGCATATCATCTTCCCCCAAATCAGATTTCATGTGGGTTAATGGGTTTGATGCAAAATTAGGGGGATGATGTTAATGTTTGCTGATGTGGTGGTGGCCTGCCCGGTGGTGGAGGTGTTCGTTGGTGGTGGTAGGTTTCGGGTGTTGGTGGGTGTTGATCTGTGATTTTGTGATGGATGATGATCTGTGAACCCAGTCCTTTTATTCACCACGAGGCTGTGATGATTTCACCTAATCCGAGTCAAAATTGGGTCAACATTTGAGATTTTCCGCAGCTTGGCGTGGCAGAATCGGAGGAGGGCAAGTGCGCTTGCAACCTCTGTTTGCAGCCATGGCGGTTTTGATTTGTTGTTGTCTGTATTTTGATTTTTGTGATGGTTTCTGGTTTTGTTCTGGGTTCTTGATTTTCTTGAAGATGATGTTCTTAATTTTCTGGATTTTTTGGGTTTTGATGATGATGTTCTTGAAGATACAGATCTGAGCCTCGTTTCTTTTTACAAATCGGTTTTTGTTTTGATTTGTTGTTGGAGCCTCGTTTCTTTTTACAAATCGGTTTTTGTTTTGATTTGTTGTTGTCTGTATTTTGATTTTTGTGATGGTTTTTGGTTTTGTTCTCGGTTCTTGATTTTCTTGATTTTCTGGGTTTTGATGATGAAGTTTGATGATGTTCTTGAAGATGATGTTATTAATTATTGAAATGTTATAATAAATTAACATGGACCAAAATGCCCCTACACTAAAGGACAAAATAATCAGTTTTCAACAGTCAAAATAGAGGATTTTTGAAATTTGGACTAAAATGGCAACAAAATGCAAACCACAGGGACCCAGATGTAATAAGTTTGAGATTTGGACTAAAGTGGCAAAACTGGCCAAACCACATGGACAAAATGGCAGTTACTCTTGTTTTAATAATAAAGCTGCACTACTGTTATAATATGTACTTTTGTATTTTTATTTTTTTTTTGGTTCTGTTAGGCATCGTATCACTGTCACAAACGGTAACTAACTCATCGCGTATAGTAAAATGATAGGGTACAAAAAGACTTCATCATCATACTCAGTAAATCCCACCAATAGCAAAGTTAAGATAGGGTTTGAGAGGGTAAGATATAGACAATCGTACCTCTACCCCGCAGGAATAGAGAGACTGCTTCCAGTGAGACCCCTAGCTCAATAGTAGTTTTGCATCAAGCCTTGGACATAAGGCACGTAACACTCAACAATTAAGACAAAGGCCGATTAGTGCATGTAGGGTACAAAAAGACTTGTTTCTAGGAAATAGGATTCAAAATGTATGTTCTCACAAAAAGGAAAAATTAACAAATTTTGTATTGCAATTAATTATGGTATGAGTATAAAACAAGAATCTATATGGGTCTAAACTCAACACCTTCAATGATAAGCCCACTAAGCTTCTTGCCATCCAAAGTTTTCACTGCAAGACGCATAGGAATCATATTGGTGGTAGTATCAGTTCTAAATTCCCACATCTGTACTTCCATCCAACCATCGTTCCTTAGTCGTGGAAGGCCTTTTATTTTCGGTTTATTGAGCGGGTTGTGGGTGTTTTGATCAGCCTTTGGTCTAATAACCAGGGTTTGAGGACTTGCTAAATAGATATACCAACGACGATCCGAATAATAATGTTGTGTTTCAAACACTATAATAGGACCCTCAAATCCAGATTGGTCTTTTGGCAATTGGTAGACAAGATAACTTGCATATGTTGTTTCAGATGATAGTAGTTGGAATTTGATTTCGCTCTCGATATCAGGATGCCAAGAATTAGACTGCAAGACTTCTCCAAATCTGAAAAATATAGAAAAGCCATCTTACAAAAGCTAGGAGTGCCAGAAAATCAACTTGTCCATACATAATTTACGAGAAGTTACATTATATTGAAAAAGAATTTGAATAGCATGATTATAATGTTTAAAAGAAACCTCGTTCGGGAAGATAAAAAGAACCTTGATTCGGGAAAAGACAGCATGTACTTGTGCCAGGACCGGTTAACCGCTGCTCTTGCTGATAGCATATGACATTTCTTCCCATTTTCGTCAAGAAAAAACCACTATCAAACAATAATATAGATATGTAATTAGTACTTTAGTAATACTCCCTATCCTTTGAAGTTCATAGTTGTTAAAAGCCATCGCCTTTTGCACCTAGACCCATTTTTCATGCGAGACAAGGCAATTGAGCTTTAAGTCGAGGCAATGGCGCTTTAATTCTCAAGGTGATGATTTAGGTGTAGATTCCAGCGCGATTCCTAGATTCTGAAGATTTTCCGGCCAAATTCTAATTTCGGGCAAGATTCCAGCCAAATTTATCGAAGGAAAACTACTTTTCTACACCAGTGCACTAATACTTTACAACTTTTTGTACTAAATAGATGATATTAAATGTTATATAATACGTTTTGTTTATTTTATGTGTAGAACGTTATTATTTTTCTAATACATAATATATTTTTAATTTTTTTCATTGTGCATTTTTTTTTCTCAGGCCCTTGCATTTTAGCACCTTGCCCAGGCGAGGCCTATCCGCCTTGACTCGCCTTTAATAACTATGCTTTGAAACATGGTCATAGGGTCCACAACAACTGCATATGACAAAAAAAACTGACTTACAATGCTTCTCTTCTTGTCATCACGCATTAAGAACCCTTCGCAAATAATTGAGTACACTTCCTTCTTCGTTGTCCATTGTAAGCTATATGTTGACCATTTCATTATATCTTCATAATCATTTGGCATATTTTCTTCCCAATTTGCATCTGAATCTAATAGGGGTTTTTTATCATCTATATCTTCCACCTGTAGAACATAATAATATTAGACTTTTAACTAATGACTAAAATGGATTTTCTTACATTGAAAATGATGTTATTGTGGCTGACCAATTTTCCAATAAAGTTTAAAACAATTAATTAATGATGTACATGAACAGTTAAACTTCTATTTGTCATCTTACTTACTTTCTCTAAGGGCCGAAACTCGATGCCTTCAGCAAATATGAAATCATAAAGATCATCGAAGTTACAGTCAAACTGAATTTGAAGATCAACAATTCTGTCGTCACTAATAAACTGATACAATTCACACATCCACCATCCATCGTCTCTCTCACACGCAAAGTATGAAACTGAATATTTTGTGTCCCCTTGTAATTTATATTTGATGGTACGTTCATGAGGTTTTCTCCCCTTCTTTTGGAGATTAAACTTGAACACAAGGTTTACCGTGTATGTGATTCCAGGTGACAAGAATTGAGTTTTTACACGTGTTTTGACATTCCCGTACTTATAAGGATAGGAGCCGACAGCAAATCTGTGTGAATAGTAGCAAAGAATGATACATTGCGTTACCCCAATTAAACATTCTCAAAAGCTAGAAACGGGAGTCACCTTGAGTTATATGCAGACGACCAACCGTCAAATTCACTTGGAGCTGAATCCAAACATTCTACAAAAGATATCATCTCACAATGTTCTCCCTTCTTATTTAATGAAAAATACTGTTCATCAAACAAATTCAAGTTAGTCCGTATTGAAACGAAACTATAAGATCTTTTTCAATCTTGGGTTGATCAAATTACTAATATGCTTTACTCTAGCACATAATAGACACTACTTACCGTTTTGCCACCGTTAAGGAGTACCCCTTTGTACAGAAGCTTCATCAATTCAACTTTGGATCTGTAGTTCAAAGGAGGTTCTGCACTTTTAGTTATCTCTTCATAGTAAAAGAGTTGTGTCTTCCATTGACTAAACTCTTGACTTTCGAGTAACTCTTGAGTTTCGAGTGCACTCTCAAGTTCTGTCACGACCTCCGCCATCTTTGGCCGATCATCACGAGATCCCTTCAAACATCGATACCCAATGTCTGAAAATATTTCTAAAGCACTCTGATCCAAAGGTTGTACGGTCGGACTTTTAAAGATGATATCATTTAACTTTTTTTGTTTATAGCTTTCAATCCATTTGGGCACGAAAATCTCCTGAACACAACCATTGCTAGATCTATAGCATAATGTCCCACATAAAACTTCAAATAAAACCACACCGAACGAGTATACATCTGACTCTTTTGTTAGGGTGTGCGTCATCGCATACTGCGGATCACAATACCCGTGGGTACCTGCAGCATTGGTCACAATAACCGAGTGCAGCTCATTAGCAGGACCCATTACCGATAGCCCAAAGTCAGAAAGTTTAGCATTCCAGTGGTCATCGAGTAGGATGTTGGCGCTTTTCATGTCACAATGGATAAGTCTTTGGTGCGTCTCTTTAGGATCATGAAGGTAGCGTAGTACCTTTGCGACATCAACACATATATTAAGACGTTGTGTCCATGTCAGATGAGGGGAATTTAAATGGCGGTCAAGGCTTCCACGAGATGCATACTCGTACACCAGGATCATCTCATCCCCTTGGTAACAAAACCCAAGAAGAGAGATAAGATTTATATGGTTATGACGGGAAAGCGTCGTGATCTCTTTCAAGAACTCAGGTATTCCTTGTCCATACAACGGATCAAGACGCTTAATAGCAGCCATGTTTCGTCCCTTAGAGTGAGACACTACTCCTTTATACACTTTCCCAAAACCACCCCGGCCAATATAGTTATTCTGGTCGTCGAAGTTTTTAGTGGCTGAAGCCAGTGGCGGATCCAGGATTTTTTTCCAAGGGGTTCACTTATTTAAATGTTCCAATAACATATTTCCGAACATAAAAAATACGGTCCGGGTCGGTTCGACGGTTCGAGTCGGGTGAAGTTCATCACATAATAACAATACGATACAATAATTAGAAAAACATCATCATGATAAATTTACAAAATGGTCTTTACGAATAACAAAAATACGTACACCTGTACCCTACGAGGTTTCATCTTTTGAAAACGTTGCATTACATTCTCGATCGAAAGAAAACTTGTTGTAAGAACTCCCTTTCAATGTAGCAAACACAAGAATCGTTCATACGAATCTATTTATACAGTAATTACCACATCAGGAGATCTTGGGAAACTATACGAGTGAAAAAATCAATTAGAGGGGCTGGGAAAAACATCCAATAGTTAGTTTTGGTGAACACCTTTGTCAACCCGGTCTCCATTCAAAACTCTCAATAACTATCAAATGAATATTTTCAACACGATTGATCATTTGATATGCAAGCATGAGAACCGTGTTAAGAGGTCGCTTCCGGTTGAAAAAACTGAATACATCCTCAATGTTCATCTTCTCGTTCCCGTATCTCAGTCCACTTTATTCAATCCTATGCTTTTACCAATCAGTAACAACTTCTGTTGTGACAGGTTTCTTTGAAGTTTCAATTTCTCTGATCTCCATCAATACATCAGTTTCAACTATTATTCTCAAAACATCACCACGAGTTGTTACTTTAGTTGGCTGTTTGGCACATGAAAACAGACATTCTTTGATTACCCTCTGATATAGAAACTCAAATTCATTGTTCCATTTATTTCTCAACCCATTCAAGTGATCCTTTGAATTGTTTGTGCTGTTTGAAACCTCTATTATAGATATGCATCTAAATCAAGAATTAGAACTTCACTATCCATTTTGTCATTAGGAAACAATACGTGAAATCTGATTTATTACAACTATTTTTGCACCCTTTCTTGAATCCACACTACCTTATGCATTCAATTTACCACTAAATACTTCATGAATCTTGTTTTCCCAATGGCACTTTCATTTTGATTTTTCGATTGCCAACAACTTCTTTTTGGATTTTTAATGCATCACCACCATTTGGTTCTTGAACATCAACACCGTCAATTGATTCATGAACATCACTATCATTTTTATTCACTGATTCCTTCTCATTTGGTGTTTGTGCAGTGGTCGTGTTTTTGTATGCGTGTGTTTGGAACTCGGAGTAAACAAAAGAGGCGCTTAAACATTAAAAGTTAAACCCTAATTCGTTTTAAGAGGAAAAAACACCAAAAAAAGAATAAAAGCGCCTATAAAGGGACTCGAACTCAAGACATCAAGTTGTTACACCACGTGCTTCACCAACAGACCACTTCTCTTCTTTTGTTATGGGGTTCCCCTAAAAATTATTAACAGGTTCCTTAAGTCTTTTCTAATTAACTTAACACTATAAATTGCGAACCAAACGGGTTCCCGGGAACCCCTTCCTTGGCTGTAAATCCGCCCCTGGCTGAAGCTATCTCTTCCAGTTGGATTTTAAGATGTTGAAACTGCCGCAAGAATGTATCCATATTTGTGGATAAAATAATAGTTATAAAGTTCAAATCAAGTGTTAAAACTTCAAAGCAGTTGCACGTGCGCAAATTGACAGATGTGTAAAGAAGCAACACAAAAGATGCAGTCTGCAACTGTAATCTCTCTAGTCAAATTTATTGAATGGAAACCAAGCTAGTGAAACAGAATCAGAATACAACATGAACCGTTACCTGAAATTATTTGTTAAGTAACATGAACTGCCAGAGATTCAAAGTAAATTTGCACAAACCCTATAAATGTGGCTGGTGATTTTTGAGAGAGAGAGAGAGAGAGAGAGAGAGATGTTAAAGTATTCAGTCTGAGTAAATTAAAGAAAATAAGGAATAATGATTTTTTCTAAAACCTCGAGGAACAATGATTTTTTTTTTGTTTTGTCCTTGATGTTTTTTTATACGCAGTAAACCTTAATATTTGATTTAATTACACAGATGGACCCTGTGGTTTGTAGCTAGTTTCATCTTTAGGTACTAACTTTTTTTTTAACAGGTTCAGGTTTCATGGTTTCAATTTTGTAACACCTTTGGGTACTAACACCAAACTTAGTTAGTTTTTGTGTTAAATTTTAGTAAAATGACTAAAATACTCTTTCAGGACCATTTATGTTATTAGTCTATTTTTTAATTGCCCCAGTAATAATTATAATAAGAACTTTTATTATTATTAAATTTTGAATTTCTAAATAATATATTACAAGCATATCTCGGTCTTAAGGCATTCATGAACCGATTTTTTTTTTTTTTATAAAAGTGAACTTTTAAATTTTAATTAACTAGGTTAGAACCCCGTGTATTACACGGGTTGAATAAATATAACTTTATATACTAAGTAATAAAATAGTTACATCTTTTAAAAACTCGTGTATTGCACGATTTGAATAAAGACATATCTTACACGAATAATGTAATCCATTAACACATTTAGTCATCAAGATGTGTTTTCTAACAAAATAAACTTTGAGGTACTATTTACTTATTGTAACATCTCACTTTATTTTTTATTAGGTTAGAGAGTTGTGTATTACATGGTTTATAACATTTTACTTTGTTTTTTTATTTATTATTTGGTTATAAACTTACGTATTACTTGATGTTGGATAATCAGCAGAAAAAAAAAATATTTTAGTAAAAAATATTAAATACACAAGAGATAAGTTGGATATTATGATGTAATATTATTATTTCATTGGAGTGTAAAACGGGATAATGAGATCCTTTATTAAAAATAGGATTCTAATTATACCACATGTATAAAAAATATATATGTTCTACATGTATTGAATAAATCATTTTAACAAAACAATTGATTAGAATAAATATTTTTATTTTAATATGTGATTATCAGTTATCCTTGACCTTATCATCAAATATAAAAACAATTAAAACTACCAATTAAATAAAATCTTTATCTTTATAAATATTTTAGTTAATTACATAGTTAGTCCCTGCGGTTTGCACAAAGTAACATACTTAGGTACTAATAGTTTAAAATCACATTCTAGGGTATTAACTTTTCATTTTGTAACGTTTTAGTATCTAAGTATGTTAGTTTATGTAAACCACATGGACTAACTATGTAATTAACTCTAAATATTTAAAACGCTAATATATTTTTTTAGATTTTAATAATTAATATATGATTATAATAATTAATATATTATTAAAACTACCAATTAAATAAAATCTTTATCTTTATAAATATTTTAGTTAATTACATAGTTAGTCCCTGTGGTTTGCACAAAGTAACATACTTAGGTACTAATAGTTTAAAATCACATTCTATGGTATTAACTTTTCATTTTGTAACGTTTGGAGGTATTAACGTTATTTGTAGGTTTAAAATCACATTCTATTAGTACCTAAGTATGTTATTTTGTGCAAACCATAGTGACTAACTATGTTAATACCCTAGAAGTTAATACATCCAAACGTTACAAAATGAAAAGTTAATACCATAGAATGTGATTTTAAACAATTAGTATCTAAGTATGTTATTTTATGTAAACCACATGGACTAACTATTAACTCTAAATATTTAAAACGCTAATATATTTTTTTAGATTTTAATAATTAATATATGATTATAATAATTAGAGAAAAATGCTCGGATAGTCCATGTGATTTCGTCTTTTTTCACCTATAGTCCCCAACTTTCTAAAACTACTTGAATAGTCCCCAAGTTTTCAATTTTTGTTCCCGGATAGTCCCTGGGTCTAACTTCAGTTTGTTTTCCCTGTTAAGTGGGTGTAAAATGACAAAACTACCCTTCATTAAAAAATTAAAGCATTAATAGGTCATTTATAAATATAAGTGGGTCCCGCCACTATATTTTTGTAAATATACATACACACATATCAATAATAGGTCATTTATCCCTTTCTCTCTCGTTCTCCCTCTGGTACCACCACCACCACCATCACCTCCACCTTCACTGCCGCCATCACCACTGACCACCACCACCATCGTCACAACCACCACCGCCGCCATCATCACCACCCCCCGCCACAACCACCATCGTTTCGATCTATTGATGTTGTTTTCATCAGTGATGATGATGATGGACAGAAGGAACCTGGTTCTAGCTTCAAGGTACTTCCTTGTTTGATTAACTGGAAAACCTAATTCGATTTTGGTTTTAGCTCACTCCGCCGCAATCATATCAACATCAGTAAGATATGGCTGCCTCCACCCTTCTCAAGAGAAGCACCAGTGCAGCATCAAATCTCTTCAACAAGCTTCTTCTTCCTATTCGCTCCGTTTCTGCTACACCTTCCGTTCATCGGAGCTTCAATACGAACGCATCCCGGGTCTCTGCTTATGAAGATTTCAATCGCAGCGAATATGATTTCTCATTCACCTGTTCGTACATTTCATCGTGATATTGTTTCGATTTTGTTATGAACCGATGTTACATTGTGTGATTGATACGGATCTATGGTTTTTGATGAATGCTAGTTTTATATGTTTTTGTTTCAGTTTGTGATGATTAATTGATTTACACAGACATTTAATTTTGTGATTTAAGTTCAAATTTGATTGTTGTTTTGTGCTAAATTTGGTGCCTGTGAAGGTGATTTTGTTTAGGTTAGGTTTGCAAAGTGTTTTGAACGTTGATTTAATTGGGGATGGTTGTGGCACTAATGGTTACGGGGAAGTGGAGGGGGTAGATGGTGGTGGTGGTTGAAGGTTCTCCGGTGGAGGGTAGTGTAACACCCTAGTTGCTATTTAACGGTTTTATATGTAATTACCAACAATTAAGTGTGTAGTTAAGACTACACATACTATAAAATTACGGGTTTATTTAAATCTTTTACAATCATAAGTCATTTAACATAACGTGAACGAATTCGTCGTTTAAAAATTTTACAACGTGACCAAGTGCGGAAGCATGAATCTATATCATGTTCGGTTCTTCGATGAGCTTGATCGTCTTCCGGCATTCTAAATGTACCTACATTTCATAAACATGAAATACTTTAGTCATACGAGGTTTTAAACGCGTTTAAACGAGTCCGGGAAACGAAACTGATTAAAATACATTACATTGCAGGGTCCACCGTAAATTACGGTGGCTCCTGAATGTCAAATCTTCCACCGTAAAACAGGGGATGTCTGGCGTAAAGACTTAAAGACTACCGTAAGTTACGGTAGCTACCGTAACTTACGGTGGCCTCTGTAGGATTTTCCAAGTTTTGCCGTTTTCTAAAACGGAACCTTCATAACTTTTGATCCGCTTGTCCGTTTGACCTACCGTTTCTTCCTACGTGATTGTAATTTGATTCTCCACATTAGGGAGTCAAAATCCAACATCCGGTTTAACAAAATTTCAGACTTTTAAGTCTTCGGCTTATTACCCTTTTTACCAAGTTTTGACCCGTTCGATTTATATCAAACAAACATGTTTATTTGACCCTTAAACTCATGAAATTCATAATTTCCATATCTCCTATCATATTAATTTCAAATCACGGGATTCTTACATAATAAAAACCCGTTTACGCTCAAGTTCTTATTTTGACCCGTTTAGAGCCAATTATGTACATTTAAGCAATAAACTCTCTCTTCTCTTTCTACACTCCGTATTCTTACTTCTAAATAGCCTCTTATATTCTACCACAACTATTTTTGTGGTGGATTTAACATAATGAACCACATTCCTAATTTTTACCCTCAGGATAGTCATTTTACGTGATTTACCCGTTCCTAGGCATTTGACCCCCAAAGTTGATGCCTACAACTCTTACATGTGTCTATGAGTTACATGATGATAATGCTAGTATCTAAACGACCTCTAAGGGTCGTTTGCCCGATTTACCTATCAAGGGCATTTTCGTCAACTTATTTCCTCCTTTAACGACATTGGTCTCTTTGCTAAGGTATTTGACCAACATTGCATTTGTAACCATAAATCTATATATATGCGTACCTGGCTCGAGTCAACATATAGCCCTGTTTTATACCTCGCGTTAATTAACCACCATTCTATGACGTCGCAATTATCCAAATTGCTAATCACTCCTGATAACATACGACTTGACAATTACATTAGTCGATATTGTCAAATGGTGTTTCATCACCATTTGACCCGTTTGGACTATAAGACCAAACATTTACATAAATTAGAATAAAAGCATGGTTTTAATTTTCCAAATTCACCCATTTGCCCCGTTTACCATAAACCTTGGTTTTTATCATTTACACTTGTTCCGACTTGTATCAATCGTGTCGGAACCCTTATTTTGGATATTACATCATTCGCATTTATAGTTTATAAAATAAACACGTGTCCTACAAAAGGGTGTAAGTTTTACTTACCTCGTATCCAAGCTACACTTTTCTTTTCCTTCTTGATTCGTTTGACCCGCTTTCTCCCCAAGCTTCACCTAGCTTGTTAAGCGCCAACTATAATTCATCATTCACAAGGTGGTTAGTTTAATCATGACTTAATACGATTATTCCACCTTACGCATTTCTGTCTCTAATTATCATTCCTCACATTGTAGGTCAGTTTGACTTTTTAAAAGTCAAATGCCCATTAGTATACTAAATGCATATTCGAGTTTATCAACTAGTTTAGGCATTTCTGTAATCACCCGGTAGGCGTTCTTTTAAGCCACCGTCTAACAAATCTTTTACCCGGTTCACTATATTTCCCATATCTCAACTAGTTCAAGTGATTATTAAATCTAACTTATTTATTTATTTTCATAAGAACTAAGGTTTCTCATTTATAAGTGAAAACCCGTTTTATCATATCACTAGCATCCGTCCGAACACCTAATAAAATCAAGTTCTACATATCAACTAGTAGATATCATGATTTCAAACATCTTTATCACGATCTTATCATCAATTCTTTGATATCATACACAACCCCTTTCGTGAGAAGTATGATCTTGTACCCAAATTCATGGTCTAATCAAACACCCTCTATTCGTTATCATGCATGTTGATTCTAAGCATAGTTATATCATCAATTTCATCATAACCTTAAAACCCATTTATCTAAGTATGTTAATTCATCAAATCCTTAAAATCATAGCATGTTATGTATGATTTTCACTTAGGGTTTCGTTCCTAAGCAAGTATACATCACTAATCTAGCCATAGCTTCTCTAATCCATGCCTAATTCGCGATTAGGATGATTATCAAATTCTTACAACTTCACCAAACATCAAGATTTTACATACCTTACGATCCCCACGACTTGGTGATCGTTTATACGTGTTCATGCATTTGATTTGAGTTGGATTTGACCTTCAATTTGTTGAAATTGAGATGAGCTAGGGTTTGAGTTCCTGGCTCCTTCCTCTGATCGATTACACGCATACACACTTCTAGTGTGTGTGTGTAGTGTTTATTTTTTTTTATAAATTAAGTTACAATCTTTCATTTTTAGCCCCTCTAGTTTGTAACCTTATAAAAAGGGTTATTACCCATGTTTTCTTCATTGTTTTACAACACTTAACTAACTAGGTTGATATTCTTAGTTACTTAGTGGGTCCCGGGAGTTATAACCCGTTTTATTTTAAGTCCCGTTAAATCTCGGGCCTTTTTATATACTTTGCTTTCTCAACGTATTTCTCATCCTTTTAATAAATATTAGATTTATTTATTTAAAATCCTAAAATTTACCAGGTAAGTTTTACCACTAACTGTATTTTACCCGTCCTTTAGTATTAACGTGGTTTCATTACCAAACCCGTTTTCGGGGTGTTACAGGTAGTGGTGGGTGCTGGTGGGTATAGTGAAAGAGAGAGAGAGAAGGGATATGTTTATAATAAACCATGTGGGCCCCACCTGAATTAACATATTAATTGTTTTGTTTTTACATTAAGGGTAAATTGGTCATTTCACACCCACTTAACAGGGAAAACAAACTGAAGTTAGACCCAGGGACTATCCGGGAACAAAAATTGAAAACTTGGGGACTATTCAGGTAGTTTTAGAAAGTTGAGGACTATAGGTGAAAAAAGGCGAAACCACAGGGACTATCCGGGCATTTTTCTCTAATAATTAATATATTATTATTAGTTATCTTTGTCTTTATCATTAAATCTCTTCTATAAATTTTAAATTTAATATTATCGATAATTAGCTTTCCATAATAAATATTTAAAAAAAAATAATTAAGAATGCCTCATAGAGCGTCATGTGTCCCTAACATGGTTTCTTTTATTATATAGTATAGAACAATTGATTAGAATAAATATTTTTATTTTAATATGTGATTATTAGTTATCCTTGTCCTTATCATCAAATATAAAAACAATTAAAACTACCAATTAAATAAAATCTTTATCTTTATAAATATTTTAGTTAATTACATAGTTAGTCCATGTGGTTTGCACAAAGTAACATACTTAGGTACTAATAGTTTAAAATCACATTCTAGGGTATTAACTTTTCATTTTGTAACGTTTTAGTATCTAAGTATGTTATTTTATGTAAATCACATGGACTAACTATGTAATTAACTCTAAATATTTAAAACGCTAATATATTTTTTTAGATTTTAATAATTAATATATGATTACAATAATTAATATATTATTAAAACTACCAATTAAATAAAATCTTTAACTTTATAAATATTTTAGTTAATTACATAGTTAGTCCCTGTGGTTTGCACAAAGTAACATACTTAGGTACTAATAGTTTAAAATCACATTCTAGGGTATTAACTTTTCATTTTGTAACGTTTGGAGGTATTAACGTTATTTGTAGGTTTAAAATCACATTCTATTAGTACATAAGTATGTTATTTTGTGCAAACCATAGGGACTAACTATGTTAATACCCTAGAAGTTAATACATCCAAACGTTACAAAATGAAAAGTTAATACCCTAGAAGGTGATTTTAAACAATTAGTGATATGCACGAAGTGGTTTAATAAAAACAACTAAATTAACCCTAATCTGGACACTCTAAGCTTTAAATTTATAAACTAAGACTCGATCTAAACCCTAAACCACACAACCGACAAGTGTACCGATCAATGTAGTAAAGCTAAAGTAAGTCCGAGTATCGAACCCACGAGACTCTAAGGATTACGCTAAGACTCTATTTAGACTAAGACTGACACGACTCAACTATTTTGTTTATTTGATAAGGGGGGTTTCTAAAAATCCTAAATAAAATATTAAAATAATAATAAATAACTAGACACGAACTTGGACGAAGACTAGAACCAGTGGCGATGAAGACTACCTAGGCTAGACGCAAGTTTAATTCAGAATGGATTTCTATTCGATAGTTTTGTGGTATGGAACCAGGATCTTTAAATGCTAAACCTATTAAGATACCAACTAAGCCCCTCAATCCCTCTCAAGGTGATTCTTGTGGCACTACCTAGGCTGTTATGATTACCGGTTTTCTAGATTTCCTCACAGTCCTCTAGTTTCTTGAAAGTGCCTAAATAAGACAATCTACCTCACAGCGCGAAAGTCTAAGGCAACTATGGGTTTTAATCTTGGTTTAATATACAAGAGAATGTTTAAGGACTAGACCAATTTCTTAGACCTGGCTATAAACCAAACCGAGACCTATTAATAACCTCGAGCCTCACAGTGACAAGATTAGCAGAACACTTGATTTTATTAAATTACCGAATATTACTTCTAAGGTTACTTATGCAATTTTCACCCTAAAGGATTAATGATCTATTACGTGATATAGACACTCACCTAAATCAAGAACCCTAGCATAACCCTATTATGTGATATAGATCGTCACCAAGGATTATACGAAGCAATAAACAGTAATAAAACAATATCAAGCATGCATATACACCAAGTTAAAATTCCATAGCCGTTACAATACAAGAAAACCCATAAACCACTTAAAAACCGAATAAAAATCCAAACTTTATTTAAACCATTGTCTTAACCTAGGTAGTTAAAGGTTTTTAGCCGAATATCATAATCTTAAAAACAATTAAACAAGATCTAGAACAAGAATTCATTGAAATCAAATAAGAAAAATAGAAAACTAAAGAAATCGAGTAAATAAAACCCATTAATCCCTTGCTCTCCAAGTTTCCCGCTCGATCCCAATGATTCAAGAACTTATTCCTTGCTAAAAGTGCCTCTAAAATTCTTACAATCTGAGTTCGTTCCGTGCTGTGTTGATCGTCTGATCTTCCCTCTTGATAATAATTCGTGATCCCCCTTAGTATTATTATATATCTCCCAGAATGATTTTTTTCTTCAAATATTAATAGCACCGCCCCAAATAATAGCCGCCTTCCTCAGTACGTACGTCCCAAGGAGTATGCCTCCTTTTGGTGGCCCAATAGAAACCCATTCATTAATTTAGATGTTGCAAAAAAATTATAATGAGATGTCGGTGACCCATGCTCCATACGAACCAAAATAAAATCTATGGCACACTATTTTAATTAAACTCGGTTTAAACAAACTTAACGAGGTAAATACTTCTCTTTTGGTCAAGTGGGGTTGGCGGTACAAAATGGAAAAAAAATGTTTTATGGAAGAGAGTCGTTGATGCGTTTCACTTCAGTCGGATCGGGTGGGAATGTATTCCCCTCAAGAAGACTTTCAGCGGAGTTTGGAATAACATAGTGAAGCTGATTATAAAAACTAAAGTGGGAGGAATTCCTCTGCGGAACTTTATGGTCGGAGACGTCGGTAACGGTAATGAGATTGCCTTTTGGTTAGATAATTGGGTGGGATCGGAGCCGCTAAAACAAACCTTTCCGAACCTTTTTATGTTGGAATCGGAAAAGAGATGTCGAGTGGTGGATAGAATCAGTTTTAATGGTGAAGATCGAGTATTTTCTTGGTGTTGGAAATCACCTTTGGTGGACTCGGGATTACTAAACAGCGTGCGGCAGCTTCAGACCTTACTGGATCATATTCAGTTATCGGATTCGTGCGACAAATGGAGATGGGCATCAGATTCCACAGGTACTTTCTCGGTTAAAGATGTTAAGAAGCTATTACATTCAGATTCTTCGATGGTTATCGGTTATAAGATGGAATGGTGCAATTGGGTTCCGGCTAAGATTAACATTCATGTCTGGAGAATGGAACTGGATCGAATTGCTACGGGTGTTGCATTGAGAAAAAGAAACATTTCGGTGGGAGATTCCTTGTGCAGGATTTGCGGCTCGGGCGATGAAACAGTCGATCATTTGTTCATTGCGTGTTCCGTTGCATCTAATGTCTGGAATGTTATTAGCACGTGGTGTAAGGTTCCAAACATTTTTGCCTTCTCGGTAAAAGATCTCTTGGATTTTCATTCGATAATCAGTGGGTTGGATAAGAAGAAATCGACGATTCTAGGCATCATGAGGATGGCTTGCTGGTGTTTGTGGAAAGCTAGAAACAATTTGGTTTTTTCAAATAAACTTGTTAGAACTGATAGTTTAGTTAGCGAGATCAAGGCTTTGGGGTACTTTTGGTTCTCGAATAGGTCCAAACATAAAGGGATTGAATGAGGTGACTGGGTTTCTTTTGTAAATATGTAATTTGCTTTTGGTTGTAGTTTGTTTGGTCGGCCCGGTTTGGATCGGCTATTTGTGAATGAAGTTTACTTTAAAAAAAAAAAAAAAAACTCGGTCAACCATCTCTTTTTCTAGTCAACAGAGATTTCTTTGGTCAACAGTGGGACCCCATGGCCTCGTGAATCATGAAAGAACATACTGATTTCTTTTCTTTTGTTTCAATTTATGATTTAATTGCAACTTTCATCTAGGTCCCTCATCATTCAATATTTTCCATGATAAATTTTCCATTTTTCATATATGGCAGTTTTAGTCCCCTCAAGTATAGTATATATTTTTTTAAAACGACTTTTAGCCTTTTGCATTTCGGTCCCTCGAGTTTAATCAGCTCCCGATTCTCCGATTCCTTTTTCGCATCGGGACAGAAAATAGCTGCAATTTTACTGCGGTCACTGGCATCCTACTCTGCTCAACTGGCTGATCATTTAAATATTACTCTTTTTCGCTCCATTTGCACCAGGACCTGGCCCAACACAAAATAATATAATATAACACAAATAACTAAATAAAACAAATAGAATCTGTACAAAAATTATACAATTTACATGGGACAAATATATGTATTTTACCACTTATCAAATATCCCCACACTTAACATTTTTTCATCCCCGAAAAAGAATTATGCATAACGGAATCATAGTCGGAATAATCATTCGGGACAAAAGCTTAATTTATTTATTAAAACCGAAACTTATGTTAGCCGCGATTGCAAGTATTTTGATCCTCTTAAACCCAAACCCGGTTCCAAGCCCTTATCATGCAAGTTTAGTTCAATTATGGTCGATCCACCTAGGGTCTCACGCTAAGAATCGCAAGTCCACCCAATCCCCCCTCAAGCTTATAGGACAAAAGGAACAACCACCGGGTTATTTCCTAACCGTTTTATACCAAGATCAAGAGAGTTTAAAATCAAATCTATTCTTATTTTTTTTCACTTTTTCATTTTTTTTCTTTTTTTCGAGCGTAGACGTTGTTTTCCTTAACCCAGAGGCATTCCGGCTGTAGAGTCGCTATCCCCAACTCGGATTACTTAGGCTTCGGTACTTTTTATTTTCTTTGCAAGGTCGATTTCACACACCCTAGCGGTAATCCGGCTGTAGAGTCACTATCCCCAACCCAGACTACATAGAAATGCTACTTTCATTTAATTTCTAGCTCTTTTATTTCTCTTTTTTTTTCATTTTTTCTTTTTTCAACGAGATATGACAAAAAACTCTAACGATCTTAACTTATAACGGCATCCCTTATACTATTATCGGCGGTTTCAATTTTCCCCACTCTCCCTAGATGAGAACCCACTAGTAGACCGACAATTAGGTATATTTAAGATCAAAGGAACCTAGAACCGAATCGAGCCTACCCGCATATCCCAAACTAGACACAAGCTCAATTATATTATCTCATATTATTATTATTTGAACCCGAACAAAAAACCCGACTTTTCTATCATTTTCCGCTTCTTATTTTGCAAACTTCTTATTTCAAAAGACATTTTCTAATTTTTTTTAATTTTTTTGGATTTTTGAAAATTTTCAATTTTTTTGTATTTTTCGACTTTTTATTACTCAAGACTCTACTAACTAGAAGCTAAACGATAGTTTCTCATCCCCACACTTAAACTCTACATTGCCCTCAATGTAGGATGGAAACCGACTCAAAAAACTAAAAAATAAATAAGAAATAAAAAAAACAAAGGGCATAATTGGAAAGGACTTAGCTGGTTATATAATGTGTAAGCTCTAAAACTCTTGTCCAATCCAGCTCGATCGTATAGCATTTCGTTCGCGATCGGCGTTGACACTGACTGGTACACTTGATAAATGCCTGAAATCTGATGAGCAGCTCCAAAATCACCCGAATGGAGATTGAGTACGGGTGGTACATATTTAAACCTGCATAAACAAAAACAAGCAAACACCAAAGCAATACCGACTCGACACAAACGACTGACTCAATACTACTAATTAAGACTCAATATACAAAAACTACAAACTACCGATAATCCACTGAATAAATAAATTTAACAAACTCTACAAAACCTCCCCACACTTGAATTTAATCAGGAGGTTTTTCTTTGATCTGGACCTTATCTAGCCCGTTTAATTCCACTCGGTCCTCGAAAATAATTAAAAATTTATTGGTGGAATAATAAAATGATTTTAAAATTTTTAACTTCAAAATTTTAAACGGGTCAGACCACCAAAATTTAAACTTACCTGGAAGAAACCAAATATGCGGCATGTAGCGAGAAGACTGATCATGCGCCAACGGCTCCTTCTTGTACCAGCCTTCAATCCTCTTTCGTTTTCCATCTTTTCTTTTTCTTTTCTTTGCCTTCTCCCGTGGTTTTGATTTTTTAATTTCATTTATCACTAATACCACAGGCCAGCTATGGTGTTCTTCTTCCACCACTCTCGGAGGATGATCCCCACACTTAGTCTCTTCGTCTGGGGTAGGTTTGATTACCTCTGTCAGCTCACCTTCAAGTGGGGCATCAAAGTATGCTATGTCCCCATCAGGGTCCAACACTCCTACCTCTTCATAGACTAATTCTAACTCTAAAAACTCATCCTTCCCAGACAACTTAATTTATACCTCTACAATTTCTTCCTCTACCTCAACACTCTCTCTAACTACCTCTCCTAAACTCTTTCCGCTACAGGTAGTGATAGCCTTAGCTGAATGGTTAGCCGGGTTTGTGTGAGTGTTACCCGAAAACTGACCAGGAGGGTATTCTTGTAATTGTTTATCTATAGCACCTACTTGTCGCTGAAAATCTAAGAGTGCAGATTGTTGATTTTTAATATAAAGCTCTTGATTTTTATTTATCTGCTCAATTTCAGCTAGGGTTTTCTGGGTCGTCTGATTATGCGCCATCATCTGGGCGAACATCTCCTCCATCCTACTCAAACTACCCTCTAAACCTCTATCGCTAGTCTGACCCTGGTTATGTTGTGGCTGCTGATACAAATCATCGTAATATGGCCGATCATCATAAAAATGCAAAGAATACCCTGTGAAAAATATGGATGCGGCTGCACAAAAGGGTTAGCATAACATTGTGCAGAGGACCCCTCATATTGTGGGCAATTAACAGTAAAATGAGGTCATCCGCAAATTTCACACATATTTACAAGAATCAAGAAAAATAAAAGACACGGACAATTAGACTCCTACGACTCCAACAAATGAACAAATAGCACGTAATATGTCAAGTAAGTCCAAACAAAGTAATTAACGCAATCGCCAAAGAGTCCCCGGCAACGGCGCCAAAAACTTGATGTGCACGAAGTGGTTTAATAAAAACAACTAAATTAACCCTAATCTAGACACTCTAAGCTTTAAATTTATAAACTAAGACTCGATCTAAACCCTAAATCACACAACCGGCAAGTGTACCGATCAATGTAGTAAAGCTAAAGTAAGTACGAGTATCGAATCCACGAGACTCTAAGGATTACGCTAAGACTCTATTTAGACTAAGACTGACACGACTCAACTATTTTGTTTATTTGATGAGGGGGGTTTCTAAAAATCCTAAATAAAATATTAAAATAATAATAAATAACTAGACACGAACTTGGACGAAGACTAGAACAAGTGGCGATGAAGACTACCTAGGCTAGACGCAAGTTTAATTCAGAATGGATTTCTATTCGATAGTTTTGTGGTATGGAACCGGGATCTTTAAATGCAAAACCTATTAAGATACCAACTAAGCCCCTCAATCCCTCTCAAGGTGATTCTTGTGGCACTACCTAGGCTGTTATGATTACCGGTTTTCTAAATTTCCTCACAGTCCTCTAGTTTCTTGAAAGTGACTAAATAAGACAATCTACCTCACAGCGCGAAAGTCTAAGGCAACTATGGGTTTTAATCTTGGTTTAATAGCCAAGAGAATGTTTAAGGACTAGACCAATTTCTTAGACCTAGCTATAAACCAAACCGAGACCTATTAATAACCTCGAGCCTCACAGCGACAAGATTAGCAGAACACTTGATTTTATTAAATTACCGAATATTACTTCTAAGGTTACTTATGCAATTTTCACCCTAAAGGATTAATGATCTATTACGTGATATAGACACTCACCTAAATCAAGAACCCTAGCATAACCCTATTATGTGATATAGATCGTCACCAAGGATTATACGAAACAATAAACAGTAATAAAACAATATCAAGCATGCATATACACCAAGTTAAAATTCCATAGCCGTTACAATACAAGAAAATCCATAAACCACTTAAAAACCGAATAAAAATCCAAACTTTATTTAAACCATTGTCTTAACCTAGGTAGTTAAAGGTTTTTAGCCGAATATCATAATCTTAAAAACAATCAAACAAGATCAAGAACAAGAATTCATTGATATCAAATAAGAAAAATAGAAAACTAAAGAAATCGAGTAAATAAAACCCGTTAATCCCTTGCTCTCCAAGTTTCCCGCTCGATCCCAATGATTCAAGAACTTATTCCTTGCTAAAAGTGCCTCTAAAATTCTTCCAATCTGAGTTTGTTCAGTGCTGTGTTGATCGTCTGATCTTCCTTCTTGATAATAATTCGTGATCCCCCTTAGTATTATTATATATCTCCCAGAATGATTTTTTTCTTCAAATATTAATAGCACCGCCCAAAATAATAGCCGCCTTCCTCAGTACGTGCGTCCCAAGGAGTATGCCTCCTTTTGGTGGCCCAATAGAAACCCATTCATTAATTTAGATGTTGCAAAAAAATTATAATGAGATGTCGGTGGCCCATGCTCCATCCGAACCAAAATAAAATCTATGGCACACTATTTTAATTAAACTCGGTTTAAACAAACTTAACGAGGTAAATACTTCTCTTTTGGTCAAGTGGGGTTGGCGGTACAAAACGGAAAAAAATGTTTTATGGAAGAGAGTCGTTGATGCGTTTCACTTCAGTCGGATCGGGTGGGAATGTATTCCCCTCAAGAAGACTTTCAGCGGAGTTTGGAATAACATAGCGAAGCTGATTATAAAAACTAAAGTGGGAGGAATTCCTCTGCGGAACTTTATGGTCGGAGACGTCGGTAACGGTAATGAGATTGCCTTTTGGTTAGATAATTGGGTGGGATCGGAGCCGCTAAAACAAACCTTTCCGAACCTTTTTATGTTGGAATCGGAAAAGAGATGTCGAGTGGCGGATAGAATCAGTTTTAATGGTGAAGATCGAGTATTTTCTTGGTGTTGGAAATTGCCTTTGGTGGACTCGGGATTACTAAACAGCGTGCGGCAGCTTCAGACCTTACTGGATCATATTCAGTTATCGGATTCGTGCGACAAATGGAGATGGGCTTCGGATTCCACAGGTACTTTCTCGGTTAAAGATGTTAAGAAGCTATTACATTCAGATTCTTCGATGGTTATCGGTTATAAGATGGAATGGTGCAATTGGGTTCCGGCTAAGATTAACATTCATGTCTGGAGAATGGAACTGGATCGAATTGCTACGGGTGTTGCATTGAGAAAAAGAAACATTTCGGTGGGAGATTCCTTGTGCAGGATTTGCGGCTCGGACGATGAAACAGTCGATCATTTGTTCATTGCGTGTTCCGTTGCATCTAATGTCTGGAATGTTATTAGCACGTGGTGTAAGGTTCCAAACATTTTTGCCTTCTCGGTATATGATCTCTTGGATTTTCATTCGATAATCAGTGGGTCGGATAAGAAGAAATCGGCGATTCAAGGCATCATGAGGATTGCTTGCTGGTGTTTGTGGAAAGCTAGAAACAATTTGGTTTTTTCAAATAAACTTGTTAGAACTGATAGTTTAGTTAGCGAGATCAAGGATTTGGGGTACTTTTGGTTCTCGAATAGGTCCAAACATAAAGGGATTGAATGGGGTGACTGGCTTTCTTTTGTAAATATGTAATTTGCTTTTGGTTGTAGTTTGTTTGGTCGGCCCGGTTTGGGTCGGCTGTTTGTGAATAAAGTTTACTTTTAAAAAAAAAATCGGTCAACCATCTCTTTTTCTAGTCAACAAAGATTTCTTTGGTCAACAGTGGGACCCCATGGCCTCGTGAATCATGAAAGAACATACTGATTTCTTTTCTTTTGTTTCAATGTATGATTTAATTGCAACTTTCAACTAGGTCCCTCATCATTCAATATTTTCCATGATAAATTTTCCATTTTTCATATATGGCAGTTTTAGTCCCCTCAAGTATAGTATATATTTTTTTAAAACGACTTTTAGCATTTTGCATTTCGGTCCCTCGAGTTTAATCAGCTCCCGATTCTCCGATTCCTTTTTCGCATCGGGACAGAAAATAGCTACAATTTTACTGCGGTCACTGGCATCCTACTCTGCTCAACTGGCTGATCATTTAAATATTACTCTTTTTCGCTCCATTTGCACCAGGACCTGGCCCAACACAAAATATTATAATATAACACAAATAACTAAATAAAACAAATAAAATCTATACAAAAATTATGCAATTTACATGGGACAAATATATGTATTTTACCACTTATCAAATATCCCCACACTTAACCTTTTTTCGTCCCCGAAAAAGAATTATGCATAACAGAATCATAGTCGGAAAAATCATTCGGGACAAAAGCTTAATTTATTTATTAAAACCGAAACTTGTGTTAGCCGCGATTGCAAGTATTTTGATCCTCTTAAACCCAAACCCTGTCACACCGTGGCTTTGCGGAAGCGTGGGTTTATTTGGTGTGACTTCTTAATACCATAGCTTAACCACAACAAAGCTATATGAAAATAAAACCATGAAGATCATCCGTTGATTTAAGTTTGAAAAGTAAATTACGACAACATTGTTTAAAGTTGACACATGCAACGAGTTACAACCCATCAAAATAAAAACATTGTTCATACGACATAACCACAATCATAAAATAAACACCGTTTAAGACTTGCGACTCGTCCAGGTAAAAGTCACAATCCCTAAACGTGGATGACCTCGTAACTCTTACGCAGCGTGAAAACGTAGCATACTTCGCCAGATCCCTAATTCCCTGAAATACATGTAAGTTGAAAAATCAACATAAAGTTGAGCGAGTTCATGTGAAAGTGAGTATGTAAAACCTTTGTAAGTATAAAATCCCTGGTATGTAGCAAATAAGGAAATAAAGAGATCACCAATGGTTTGCAAGGCCATTGATATGTGTGAAGTGCAGTAGGAAGACTCAAACCTAGCAGATTTTTGCGTCGGGTACCAAGTCACCCCGAGGTCCGTACTGTTGGGCCTGGGGCTAGGCTCGCTACACCCAGATAGATCTACCGCTAAAGCCCCTCGGTCCTACAATGAGGATTAATGGTCTCCAGTTCCCGCCTACCCACTCACATGATCTAAGTAGTAACCCTCCTTACGCTAACCATACCATGTAAGTAAAAGTTCGTAATAATCGTAACATGTATTTCACCCCCGAAGTATAAAAACTGAAAACAGTTAAGAGAAAAAGGGGGGACATGAACTCACTTGTATATTCCTGTGCAAAGCTAGCTATATACGACTTCGTGATGTCGTTTCCAAGATGAGACTCGCTAGCGTGCATTCTACAATATTCCTAACACGGAATATCTAATAAGTTTCTAAATAACATAGTAACTAAACTACGTGTCATCGAGCTCTACCGAATCGTTAATCGAACGATTCAATGGTAGGTAGTTAACTTATCGGAAATGGTTAAGTCATATTTGATAAGTGTTGTTTATCGTCGATAATAAATAAGTCTTAGAAAGACTTGGTTCTCGAGAGGTTTAAAAATAAATAAATATTAATATATAAAATATATAAATACTTCGTTGTAATTGCGTTAGCCGTCTCGATTAGTCGTATGTGTATGTATCGAGTATTTGTATGAAAATAATATATAATAACTTGTATTATATATATCACGTCTTGTGTATATTTGTCAAAAACATTTGTATATGCCGTTTAGGCGTATAAAATAAATATGAAAAATTATATTTATTTTATAAAAGAATCGTCGAGTTGTCGTGTTTGAAATAAATATGACTATATTTATTTTATAAAATAATTCGACTTGCTTGTCGGAAATAAATATATAGCTATATTTATTTATAAAAGGATTCGTTTTGTACGATATTGGAAATAAACATATAAACTATATTTATTTTAGTAAAACAATCGTCGTGCCGTTTGATTGTTGAAATAAATATACATTGTATTTACGAAAAGAAGTCGTTTTATCATTCGACATTTGTAACGTTATAAATCATTTGATTTTACAAAGGTTTTGTCGAAGTTTCAAAGTTTAAAATAAATAAAAAAACTATATTTATTAGTTGTGAATAAATTTCAAATCGTTGTCTTCGTGAGTTGTAAGGTGTTGTTGTTCGAAACAAATATAAACTATTCATTTTCACAAGGAAAAGAAGTCGGGTTATTTGATGTTAAAACAAATACATATATATTTTATTTGTTTTATAAGAAAGATTCGCATTGTTGTATATTCGAAATAAATATAGAATCTATATTTATTTTATAAAAATAATCCGTGTTATCGTAGTTTCTTGTATGCTATAAAGTGTCGTCGAAAGTAAAATCACATTTGTGTACGTATTCATTTGACAGTTTCGTTTCATAATAAGACTCGTTTTATTTTACGGGTTTTCTCGAAAAACGGGCAGAGTTTCTTCTGTTTTTGGACGCCCCCGACAACTAAAGTGTCGTTATTTTGTCAAAATTCAACCAAGTTTCAAACAATGTAATGTGTAATCAATTTATATAGACAATACGGTAAATAAAACCAAGTAACTTGAACTAATATTTTCGCCATTTTGTTCGGTTTGAGCTCGTTTCGCACGGTAAAACTATAAAGATATCGAAATAAATGTGCCGTAAAATCTTTACCATCTTCTTGTGTCGAAAGCCGAGCTGACCGAGTCAACTGAGTTGACCAGTTGGACCGAGTTGACTTGAACCGCCTCAAAATCTAATCCGAACCGGCTGACTCGAACCAACTGTTGACCTGAGCCTGCTGACCCAAACACTGAGTCGACTCGCTGCCGTTGACCGAGTTGACTCGGGTTTAACCGAGTTGACCCGAACTGAACTGAGCTGACCCGCACCCTCCTGAACCTGACTCGTAACCCGAACCCAAGACCAGAACCGAAGCTGAAACAAAACTCCCGAAATTTGACCCGAATATAAACTGAACCATCAAATTTTCAGTAAATCAAAGGAAACAGAGGGGTTACCGGAGAATTTGTCGGACAAATACGAAGACCACCGGGCCGAGACACGGACCGCCGGTCCGAGTCTCGGACCGCCGCTGACCACCACTACCACCGGTTCTCCGTCATTGCCGTAGTTTGGTAAAATAATGTTTTAGTGTTAAAAACGTGTAAAAAAAATAATGTCGGTATCTGTCGTAGTCGCGTTCGCGCGTTGATAAC
Source organism: Helianthus tuberosus (assembly GCA_030545235.1). NCBI lineage: Eukaryota > Viridiplantae > Streptophyta > Magnoliopsida > Asterales > Asteraceae > Helianthus > Helianthus tuberosus. The sequence goes on along the minus strand of CM060424.1, from coordinate 173,690,084 downwards.
GGTACTAATCGCGAAAAATTACATCGTTGCCGTCTTTAATCCGTTTTTCGATATAGTTTCGACTGTAAATACTAAAATTTAATTACGAAGCTAAAATATATCGTAAAAATTTAATATTTGTCGGCGTCGTCAGTATCTTGTACGGTTTCAATCCGTTGCCGTTTAACGTTTCACAGGCTTCTCTGTAAACCACCGTTAGCGCACTGTAAAGTCGGATAAACGTTCCTGGGCATTCCAAAGGCCTAATTAAGTTAATTTGCTCTGTAAACACTAATTATTATTGCGTTAATCATCTGCTAATCACATAATTAGGTGCCGTAAATCACGAGTTGTCACATTCTCCCCCTGTTACAAAAATTTCGTCCTCGAAATTTAGACTATGTTATCTCCTCAGAATTGTGTTGTTCTCAGGTAAGTCCGAATAATAACAAAGTGAATGACCGCGTAATCAAAACAAGACTTATTCGAATCATGTAAATTCAAGGACATTCCTCCACAATAGAAATCCCAACGGTTAAGAAACGTGTTTCAAAAATTGATGTCAAAGGAAACAAGATGCAAGTGTAACTAAGTTAACAGGGGTCCAACAAAGAACAGGAACTTCGACCAATAGAATTCCATATGAACGTTCACAATACGTAAATGAGTTCTAGAAGCAACAACATCCACTGGATGAACTTAGAATCAACAAGCTCAAATGTAATAGTTTGCATGAAACGCTCGATCGTGATCAGCACAAACTGCAAGTTATACCGACGCCACAAGGTGTCGTAATGAATGAAACAATTCAATATTAGGGGTGATCGAACAAGTATCACCTGTGTTTTACAGTCAATTGAAAGCGCAATAAAGTGAATCTGAAAGTTTGTTTCAAATAACATCATAGGATTTTCAATTGAAAATGGAACATCAAAGAAATAATGTTTTCGATCGGAGACAAAGAAGCAATGAATATCGCAAAACATTCGATCGATGTTGAAAGGACCTGTTAGGAGGTACACCGGAATATGAAATGAATTTTGTGTACCATCGTCTTAACACACGATCGTGTTAAGACTGCTTTAATGTGATAATTCAAAGCGGATTTAAAACAAATCAATAAATAAATATTTAAATCCGTGCATGAGATATGTATCGAGTTTAGCACAAGCTTCCAATAAGTGAAAATACCACCACAAGGTGTCGAAATCAACAAACAATTTAATGGAGTCGAATGCCAAACAAGTTTACCTCGACTCGGAACAAATGAAACACTTGTTAAAATGAATTTTGAATATGATGCTCCCAATTCATCATATGATGTTCTGAAGTGAATATGTGTGATGGACAAGTTCAAACAATTGAACTTGGTTTTAGCGCAATCCGACAATAAATATATGTATCGACGAGAAAAACTTTCGGCATGGTCACAACGAAAAACCATGTATGTAACTTGAAAAGAAAAGAATTTTCAAGAAAATGTGTTGACTCGATAACAAAGGAGCCAACAATGAATAATAATGCGAGTCATTCGAATCCCAAATCAATAATTAGGTTTAACGAAACAATATTTGAACTTTGATGAAACGCTTATTCGAAACGAAACCACATGCGCAACAAACAATGCATGCGTAACATATAAATTTTCAAGAAATGAAGCAATTGGTGTTTGCTATACTGAAAGAAATGATCGTGACACAATGACCATTTAGAGGAGTAGAGATACGAAAATCTACTCAGTAAATGTGAAATTTGAAATTTCAATAAAAGAAATTTGAGGACTTTACCTGGGGTTTCATGTGATGACCGGTTGTTAGGTGACATTACCATGGTATGTCGAACATATCGTATTCGTCGTTAATTAGGTAGTGGGAATGCGGAGACATACGTCTTCTCCTTGGCGTGATTCGTATCATTGCAGGATCGCGTGCCAAGCCGCCGCTCCCTGATCGATAGTTCTCCTGCTGACAGGAATCTAGCGTCGTCGCTGAATTGCGCCATCGTGTCTTTTCAAAGGCCTCGCCTTCAAGTGGGTCCTCTTCTAATAGATCGACATCGTCGTCAGAGACAACGTCGAGGGGCATATCAACAACGGGATAAGCAGCAAGGGGTATAGGAGCAGGGATCACCGCGAGTGGTAAATCCCCAGCGAGATGGCCATCAGCAGGCTCGGCTATGACGTCAGGCAGCGCAAAGGGCTGGAAGTCGTCATCGTCCGTGCTGGTAGTATCGGAAGTGTAGACCTCGTGCTCCGATGAAACTATGTCATCTGATACTATCGCCATAGGGTCCAGAGTGTCGGAAACTCTAGTGTCTGATGAAGAAGGCATGATGTCTGTAACACAAACACACATACGCACAAACAATCAATCATATACTCAATTAAACATGTTAGTCACCAATAAGCAAACAAGTAATCATCATAGTCTACCCTAGACTATCCTCTCAGTCTCCCCGACTGAACTTCCTAGTCTCTCAGACTACTCCCTCAGTCTCTCAAACTGATCCTCCTAGTCCCACTAGACTACTCCCTCAGCCTCTCAGACTGAGCCTCCTAGTCCCACTAGACTACTCCCTCAGCCTCTCAGACTGAGCCTCCTAGTCCCACTAGACTATTCCCTCAGCCTCTCAGACTGAGCCTCCTAGTCCCACTAGACTACTCCCTCAGCCTCTCAGACTGAGCCTCCTAGTCCCACTAGACTACTCCCTCAGCCTCTCAGACTGAGCCTCCTAGTCCCACCAGACTACTCCCTCAGCCTCTCAGACTGAGCCTCCTAGTCCCACCAGACTACTCCCTCAGCCTCTCAGACTGAGCCATAACTAACAAATAAAATGTGCTCACTCTTTGTTTGTAAAAAAGTTTTGTGACCTGGATCTGGACGTAGTGTATGCATTGTAAAAATGTTTTCGTGAGAGCCCTAGTGATCATAGTCTAGACTCGAGAAGGAATCCTAGTTCACTATGATCAAGGCTCTGATACCAACCTGTCACACCCTGGCTTTGCGGAAGCGTGGGTTTATTTGGTGTGACTTCTTAATACCATAGCTTAACCACAACAAAGCTATATGAAAATAAAACCATGAAGATCATCCGTTGATTTAAGTTTGAAAAGTAAATTACGACAACATTGTTTAAAGTTGACACATGCAACGAGTTACAACCCATCAAAATAAAAACATTGTTCATACGACATAACCACAATCATAAAATAAACACCGTTTAAGACTTGCGACTCGTCCAGGTAAAAGTCACAATCCCTAAACGTGGATGACCTCATAACTCTTACGCAGCGTGAAAACGTAGCATACTTCGCCAGATCCCTAATTCTCTGAAATACATGTAAGTTGAAAAATCAACATAAAGTTGAGCGAGTTCATGTGAAAGTGAGTATGTAAAACCTTTGTAAGTATAAAATCCCTGGTATGTAGCAAATAAGGAAATAAAGAGATCACCAATGGTTTGCAAGGCCATTGATATGTGTGAAGTGCAGTAGGAAGACTCAAACCTAGCAGATTTTTGCGTCGGATACCAAGTCACCCCGAGGTCCGTACTGTTGGGCCTGGGGCTGGGCTCGCTACACCTAGATAGATCTATCGCTAAAGCCCCTCGGTCCTACAATGAGGATTAATGGCCTCCAGTTCCCGCCTACCCACTCACATGATCTAAGTAGTAACCCTCCTTACGCTAACCATACCATGTAAGTAAAAGTTCATAATAATCGTAACATGTATTTCACCCCCGAAGTATAAAAACTGAAAACAGTTAAGAGAAAAAGGGGGGACATGAACTCACCTGTATATTCCTGTGCAAAGCTAGCTATATACGACTTTGTGATGTCGTTTCCAAGATGAGACTCGCTAGCGTGCATTCTACAATATTCCTAACACGGAATATCTAATAAGTTTCTAAATAACATGGTAACTAAACTACGTGTCATCGAGCTCTACCGAATCGTTAATCGAACGATTCAATGGTAGGTAGTTAACTTATCGGAAATGGTTAAGTCATATTTGATAAGTGTTGTTTATCGTCGATAATAAATAAGTCTTAGAAAGACTTGGTTCTCGAGAGGTTTAAAAATAAATAAATATTTATATATAAAATATATAAATACTTTGTTGTAATTGCGTTAGCCGTCTCGATTAGTCGTATGTGTATGTATCGAGTATTTGTATGAAAATAATATATAATAACTTGTATTATATATATCACGTCTTGTGTATATTTGTCAAAAACATTTGTATATGCCGTTTAGGCGTATAAAATAAATATGAAAAATTATATTTATTTTATAAAAGAATCGTCGAGTTGTCGTGTTTGAAATAAATGTGACTATATTTATTTTATAAAAGAATTCGACTTGCTTCTCGGAAATGAATATATAGCTATATTTATTTATAAAAGGATTCGTTTTGTACGATATTGGAAATAAATATTGTTTTGGTCAAAAATTACCGAAGTAATTAAGTGATCAAATTAGTTAAGTGAGGTAGTGTGCTAGAAATGTGTGTCGAAAATATGTTAATCAAGTTAATTTGTAAAAACAGTTTCAGGATACGGCTCAGGATATAGAGCTGTATCTATGATCAAACAATGAGCAAAAGTAAAGTAAACGACACGGGATGTACGAGGAAAGCCCTTGATCAATCTAGATCGCCGGCATAAAACCTCGGGAGCTGACAATCGCAGCTGCCTAGTTCTTCTATTGCTTCAAAAATCAGGATACAGTGCAGGATGTGGTACGGATCGACTAAGTGTTACAACGAAACTTGAATACAAGTGTGGTGTTTGCAATGAGCTAGAGAGTGTAAGTGTATGAGAGTGTTAGTGAAAAAATTGTGTGTTCTAAGCTGATCCGCCCCCATCTATTTATAGTAAAGATAAAATAACAAACTACCCTAAACTCGCGGGATCCACCGAATATTCCTTCTTCGAACGTTGTAGACCTGGTCTTTCGGGCTCAACGTCTCTTCCTCAACAAATTCGTCCGAGTCTCGAGGAGAAGAAGTCCTCTTGACCGTTAGCAAGTCTCAGCCCTTAACCTGCACGTGGTTAATTCAATAAGCCTCAGGATATCGCCCAAGATGTTAGCAATATCCTCTTCCAGCACCCTGGTCACAAATGAACAAACATAGGCAGGATATTGGTCAGGATATATACGTTAAGAAAATGACCCCTAACAATTGTCCCCAAATATATCGGTTGGGATACCAATCCAACGGATATATTTCAAAAGTTCCACCTCATGACTTAAGGTAATTAATACGACTAGACCCTTGAAATGACAGCGGTGCAACTTCCAAGGCATTATTTACTCTTTACCCCCCTATATTCATCCTATATTAACCGAGGGGCTCCTTGTCTCGGTTATCCTTATCTGCAAGTAAACATCAGGTATCTTCTTTTCTATTCTCCTTTCTTGAATTTCTCTTAATTTGCTCAATACTCTTCATGGCACCACGAACGAAATCCCGATCAGACCGACCAGCCTCAACCCTCATAAGTCAAAACTTCATCACCGATCCAGCAAAGGAGATTTGCTGCTTCAATAATGCTGACATTGCTGCTCTCAAAGATTCCGGTGCCTTTCCCACCGGAACGGTCTTTCGCCCCTTCGACCAGGGAGCCCGATCGGACGCATCATCCGACGAGTGGGTTTGTTTTTTCGCTTATCCTTTCTCTCTTGGACTCCGGTACCCATTTCCACCCTTTATCTCTAGCTTTTTCGACCTCACCGGCCTTAGCTATGCCCAAGTTATGCCAATGGTCTGGCGAGTCTTGATAGTGTTGGATCAAATCAAATCTCGTCATTTTCCTAACCTACTTGTTGAGGACCTTCCCGTAGCATACCGGTTGAGATCCCATGGCAATCACCGTTATCTTCTGTTTTCCATCAAGAACCCTTTGGTCCTTAAAGCCACCAAGAATGAGGATCGATGGCGACGAAAATTCTTTTTCGTAAAAAGAGACTCTATTGATAAGGGTTTCGATCTACTGGTTAGATGGTTAACCAAGGGTAGGATTTAGGGTTTTAGGAATATCCCCAATTATATCTTCAAACTGTATCCCGGACTTATATTCTGATGTTTTTATGCAGCGAATTTCAGAGATTTAGTGCCTCCTAGTGCAGAATCCGAATCCAAGATCAAGGAAATCTACCGTCTTCCTGCCAGTGAAAGAACTTTTTCCCTGTCTCTTACAGATTCTCATCAAAAATCAAGCTCAGAAATGTCTGGTAAGCACATTCTCATATATTAATTATTTTTCAAAAATATGATGAGTTTTAAGAATATCTTCCCTTATGTAGTACCAGTCGTCAACCTTGAAGGTTTCGAACTTGACGAATTGGATTGCTATTCCAGCCTTGAACCCGCCAAACAAGAATCCAAACCAAAGTCGTCTGCTACACCAAAGCCTACCTCCTCGAAAACTGTTTCCGCTCCCAAAGGCCCTCCGGCATCCAGGACCCGGGCATCCAGCTCTCGGAAGAGAAAGGAGACTGACTCCCCAGCTGTTTCTGAAACGTTCTCTCTTGAGAATCATGGGTTCAATGAAGCCACCTCATTCCTCAAACAGGTAGAATCTTCTTTTCGATATCCTGTACAAGTATGTTAGTCTTTATCCTGCTTATTTTTCACATTAATACCTGTGTCTTTATCGATAGGGTCTGGATCGTCTTATGCACTTATACGAAGACGCTTGCGGGCTTAACAAGATGTTGCAGATTCAGCTGGAGAAAGCTCAAGCCACCATAGCTGATCAAGGAACCATTGCAGCTGCCAAATCCCAGCACTATGAAGACAAATACAAGGCAATGACCCAGGAACATCAAGCTGCCCTCCACAAAGCTAATGAGGACGCTCAAGCCAAGCTAGATGCCGCCCTTCTTCAATATCAGCAGAATATGAGCTCATACCGGGATAGCCTTAAAGCATCCGTGGTCGGCTCCCTTCTCCAAGCCAGGATAAAGATGGCTTATGAGGCCATGGATTTGGGTTTTGAATGCCCCTCCTGGAACGTAAAGACTTGGGAGGCGAAACTAAAGGATCTTGGAGGTCATCCCGTTGCTCATTCTGCAAAACATGCTGGTGAAGAGCCTTCGAAGGCGGCAGAGGAGGTGGCCAATGCTGATGGTGATACCGAGAAGAATCATGAGGCTGATGCTGGGGCGAATGCTGGCAAGGAGGTTGTTGTTCAAGAGGATGCTGCCCCTTAGGCAGCGGAGTGGGCGATGATGGATGTACGTGCCAAGGCCGGAGCCCACTTTTTAATTTCATGGTTGTGGTTGCATAAACAATTTACTTTTCCTGTCTTAGAACAATATGATGACCAAAGGTGGATGGGTCCTAGGTTTTAGGATGAAGCCCTTGGTCATCAATCAGTATAACTTGTTTTGAATGTGATAACGGTTGTAGGTGGACAGGTTCTATCTTGAGATATATCCGAAAACCGTTACACTAATATGGTAAAAACTGATCGTGCTTTTGGCGGATGGGCCTTGGTTTTAGGTGAAACCAAAAGCACAACTTTTGACTTGTTAATAATATAACTATCTTTTGACTTATTTTCTGTTACCTTGCATTACTTAGTGTGAGTCTTATCTTTGTAAAGATTTTGTATTGTTATCTTATAAAATATCCTGATCAGTATGCTCAGCAACATACTGCAAAAGCCTTTTATTAGATAGATCTTCCAAACGTTCCTTCAACTTTGTAAAAATTTCTTTAGAAAGTAAAAAATAGTCTATCTTTTCAAAACCAAGTTTTGATAATATTTAAATAATCAGAGTTCCAAACTAATACTGGTTTCAAACACCCTAATCAAATATCCTTAAAAGGACTTTGAGGATACATATCAGGATACTTAACATAATGTCACTAAAAACTTAAATGGGGCTTATAAAGGAAATATCATACCAGAAATAGGATATAAACCTATTACCAAACTTCGATCCCTTTGCAACTCTTCCAATGAAGATGTCCCCTGTGCAAGGTACTTAGTGCATTAGTTGCAAACTTCATCCTCACCACCTTGGTGGGAATGTCCCCTGTATACAACGTCTTCAAGTATCTTAGAAATCTACTTAATGTCAGTTTCCATTACATAAGAAATTTTTTACGTCCCAAGGATAAAACCCAAGGATGTACTGGAGATAAATCCCTTGTATCCTGGGGAAAATCCCAACTTTTCATGCGCTACAGGCGGGAGTGTATAAACTCCAAGACTTAGAAAGGTGAAAACCTTTAAACCTTAGAGAGTATGAAAATACCCTTTCGTGAGAGAGGGTGATCAATCCTCATATACCTTTAGGATTCAGGATATAGCCAACAGTAACGAAATTGTCAGCCACTTTTACATGGACTGGTCCCGCCACCTTGAACTATCCCTGAATAACTTGCGCTCCAGGCGGGGTGTTCAAACCCAATTCCGAAGAAAGGTGAATACCTTTAAACCTGTGAAGGGATCAGTATCCCTTAAACCTAAGAGAGGGGGCCAATCCTCTAATCTTCTGAGTTATCCTGAGTGCATATCCTGGAGCTATATCCTGAAACATATCTTGCAAAACAATTGTAAACTAAGGTGGGTGTTAGCTTGGCTAACACCCCTCCGATGCTTAAGTCAGTATTGAGTTTCAAAGAATAAATTAAACCAAAACATATTTAAACAAGATAGAATTCATACCATTCTGAGTTAGAAATTGAATTCTAAACTCACTTGAAATAGAGCTTAAGGTGTATAGCATTCCAAGATCTCGGCAGCATATCCCCCTCCATATTCTTGAGTCTGTATGCTCCTTTCCCTGCTTCTGATTCAACTTCATATGGTCCTTCCCATTTTGGAGCTAACTTGCCATCGGCAGGATTAGTAGTATTTTGAAAAGCCTTTCTTAACACCCAATCTCCAACCTTAAATCTTCTGGTTCTAATATTCTTGTTATATGCCCTGGATATTCTCTGTTGATATGCTGCCATCCTTAGCCTTGCCGCATCTCTCTTTTCATCTATAGTGTCTAAATCCTGACTCAAGGCTTCAGGATTCTTCTCAGGATCACTTAAGACAAATCTTGCAGTAGGTATTGTCATTTCCGTTGGAATCATTGCTTTTGCGCCAAACACCAAGGAAAATGGGGTTTGGCCTGTTGCATTCTTTACCGTTGTCCTATCAGCCCATAAAACAAAGGGTAATTCTTCTGCCCATCTTCCTTTTTTGGCTCCAAGCCTTTTCTTTAAGTTATTGACAATTATCTTGTTTGAGGATTCTGCTTGTCCATTTGCTTGAGGATGTACCGGAGTAGATGTGATCATTTTGATTCCCCAATTCTTGCAAAAGTCTGTAGTCCTCCTGCTTATGAACTGAGAACCATTATCACAGATTATCTCGGCTGGTACTCCGAATCTGGTCAGGATATTCCTCTTTATGAAGGATACTACTTCTTGCTCTCTAACTTGAACAAATGCTTCAGCTTCAACCCACTTAGAGAAATAATCCGTCATTGCTAGCATAAAGACTTTTCCTCCCGGAGCTTTCGGTAGCTTTCCCACTATATCCATACCCCACTTCATAAATGGCCAAGGGGAAACAATAGGATACAATGGTTCAGCAGGTTGATGCAGTATGTTACTATGTCTTTGACATGCGTCACATCTTCGAGCATATTCTGTGGCATCTTTTCTCATTGTTGGCCAATAATATCCTGTCCTTAATACTTTTGAGAATAACGACATGCCCCCAGCATGGTTACCACAATCCCCTTCATGTATATCCTGAAGTACTTCCTTGGCTTCAGGATCCTCCAAGCACCTCAAATACGGTCCTGCAAGAGATTTCTTGTATAAAATATTATCTATAATAGTGAATCGTGATACCTTCATCCTAAATGCCTTAGGATTTTCATTTCCAGGGATGTGTCCTTCTTTGAGATATTTCATGATTGGAGCCGTCCAGGATTTAGGATCCTCTTCAGGATGTTCTACTCCAGGATCCTGAATACCAACTACTTCTTTATCCTGAGGATTCGTTGCAGGATATAGGACATGTAATATTGGTATTTGCGTCCCTTCAGGTATCTTGATCGATGATCCCAAATTTGCTAAGGCATCCGCTTCAGCATTATCCTCCCTTGGTACCTGTTCAAGTATAAAAACATCGAAATATCCTGCTAATTTTTTGAGAATATCGAGATATTCGATTAATTTCTCACCCTTAACTGCATAGGATCCATTAAAATGGTTAGTAATTAACAAAGAGTCAACATATACTTGCAAATTTTTGATACTCATGCTCTTAGCCAACTCTAATCCTGCAATTAAAGCCTCATACTCAGCTTCATTATTAGTAGCAGGAAATTCACACCTAATAGCCTGGGGTAATATGTCCCCCTGTGGCGATTTTAGTAGTATTCCTAATCCTACTCCTCTTACATTAGATGCACCGTCAGTATATAATGTCCAGGATCCTGAGGATTCTCCTAACTGTTGAACTTCTAGGTCTACCTCGTCCTGAATGTCACTACTAAAGTCAGCCACAAAGTCAGCTAAAGCCTGAGATTTTATGGCATTTCTAGGTTCGTATACTAAATCATAAGCACTCAACTTTACTGACCACTTAGCCATCCTGCCTGACATCTCTGGTTTCCTAAGCACATTTTTAACAGGATAGTTGGTTTTAACATGAATCCTATGTGTTTCAAAATAATGTCTAAGTTTCGTTGATGCCATGACTAATGCTAGTATCAATTTTTCCAAATGAGAATACCTAGTTTCAGCATCTAACAAACTTTTACTAACATAATAAACAGGATATTGCTGACCCTCATGGTCTTTTATAAGAACGGCACTTACAGCATTCCCTGATACAGCAAGGTACAGGGATAGTGGTTCACCATTTTCAGGCTTCATCAATAGAGGTGCGGTTGATAGATATCGTTTCAAATGCTGCAGGGCTGCTTCATGCTTTTCCCCCCATTCGAATCTTTTGTTCTTCTTCAGGATATCATAGAAGTCTTTGCATTTCTCCGATGATCTTGAGATAAACCTGTTTAGAGCTGCTACTCGGCCTGTTAATATTTGTACGTCCTTCATGTTCGAGGGTGATTTTTTATCCAGGATAGCTTTGATCTGCTCTGGGCTTGCTTCTATCCCCCTCTTTGTCACCATATATCCAAGAAACTTTCCTGCCCCCACTCCGAAATGGCATTTAGCAGGATTCAGCTTCATGTTGTATTGATCCAGGATATCAAATGCTCCCTTGATATCCTGGAGGTGATCCTCAGCCTTTTTAGATTTCACCACCATGTCATCGATATATACCTCCATGGTGTCCCCCAGTTTGTCTTTGAACATCATGTTTACCAATCTTTGGTATGTTGCACCTGCATTTTTCAAACCAAAAGGCATAGCTGTATAACAATAAATACCTGTTGGTGTCATGAAGGCAGTATCCTCCTGGTCAGAAGGTTCCATTTGGATCTGTTGAAATCCTGAAGATGCGTCCATGAAGGTCAGCATTTCATGCCCGGCAGTGGCATCTACCATTGCATCAATGTGTGGAAGAGGAAATGGGTCTTTAGGACAAGCTTTGTTCAAGTCTGTGTAGTCCACACAAACTCTCCATTTCCCATTTTTCTTCTGTACTACAACCACGTTTGCTAGCCACCTTGGGAACTTAACCTCCCTAATCATTCTGGACTTTAATAATCTCTCAACTTCCTCCTGGATAATTGTGTTCCGCTCAGGAGCGAATTTCCTTCTTTTTTGCTGCACAGGCTTGAATGATTTATCAATTCCAAGCTTGTGAGTGATAATATCTTTGGATATGCCTTTCATATCCTCATGTTTCCATGCAAACGTAGACATCCTGCATTTCAAAAAGTTAATTAATTGTTCTTCAATATCCTGAGGGATATTGGTCCCTACGAGCACCGAAATATCGGGGTTATCCTGGTCCAGGATAACTTTCTTCACATCCTGCTCCGGATCCTCCACGATATCCTGGGCCCGTGTCTTTAATTGCTATGCTGCACTAGGTTTGGCTGAGGATTTCATCGAGGATGAGTAGCATTCTTTCGCCTCCTGCTAATCACTATCAACTTTGACCACTCCCCAGGGGGTAGGTATCTTGATGCATTGGTGATATGTTGATGGCACGGCCTTCATATCGTGAATCCACGGTCTTCCCAGTATGATGTTATAGCAGGATAGAGAATCCATCACACAGAAGCGTTGTATCGAGTTGACTCCTTCAACGTATACTGGCAACTTTATCTCTCCCACTGTGTTTCTAGCCTCTCCACTGAATCCAACAAGCACGGTAGACTTTGAAGTGATATCCATTGGAGATACATTCATTCTCTTCAGAGTTTCTAGTTGGATTATGTTGACGGAGCTGCCATTATCAACCAGTATCCTGCGTACAAAATGGTTAGCTACATATAACGTTATTACCAGAGCATCATGGTGAGGATCTTGGACAGTATCCCTGTCATCAGCATCAAAAGTGATCACTTTGTCAGTTGTGAGGGTAGTCATCCTGATAGGTTTGTCTCCCCTTTCGGCCTTGGCTTCCTTTGCATGTCTCTTTGCTGCCGAATACGAAGTTCCACAAATGTCGGATCCTCCCGAAATGAAGTTGATTATCTTGGCATCCGCGGGAGGTGATGCTGCTCGTTCAGGATCCTTCTCAGTATCCTGACCCTTATTCTTCTTTCTTCCTAAGAGATCTTTCAGATATCCCTTGCTTAGAAGATAGCTTATTTCTTTCCTTAGAGCAATGCAATCCTCAGTCACATGTCCGAAATCTTCATGGAAAGCACACCATTTTGACTTATCTTTCCAGTCAGCCTTTTGTTGATTCTTTCGAGGCCACCTAGCTTTGTCTCCTAGACCCTGCATAGCATACATCAATTCAGGAATATTAACAGAAAAGCAATATTCGGACAACTCAGGATACTCTTCAGGATCCTCATCTTCGACAGCGTTCACTCTTTTGTTTTCATTTCTACTATACGGCTTAGGCCGATATAACTTGAACGAGGATTCTGACTTCCTATTAGTCGACTCATAAGTGTTGGATGAGTTCATCCTTTCTTGCATCTTCCTATCATCTTCCAGACAGATATATCTCAAAGCCCTGTTACGAGCTTCGTCGAGATTCCTGCAGGGATTCATTACAAGATCCTGATAAAACTGAGAATCCTTTTGTAATCCCATCTTAAAAGCTTGCACAGCTGTTGCAACATCAAGATGTGGGATATCCAAGGATTCTCGACTGAATTTGTTCACATAATCCCTCAAGGATTCCTGAGGCCCTTGAGTTATCCAGATGAGCAAATGAAGTAATTGAGTGAGGAGGAACGTTTAATAGCCATTTTAAGGCCGATCCTGTTAGAGTAGAACCAAATCCCTTGCACAAGCACGCTTCCTTGAGCTCCGGAGGAATAGGGTTAATCTCCATCCTTTCCCTATACTGAGCAATATGCTCCTCAGGATCCGTACTCCCATCATAAAGCTTCATGTTGGGAGTTTGGAATCTCTTTGGGATCTCAGCATCACAGATAGGATATGCAAAACGAGATATCTTGTGGCTGTCTTGAGACACTTCCGGGATCGGCTGGACCACCCCAGGTACACTAGATATCATGTCCTTCAACTTCTGAAGTTCCCTGGTAAGTGCTGATGTTACACCTGTCTCCTGCAAAGATCCACCACTGTTAGTAGCATGAGTATTATTATTATTCGACACGTTACCCATTGGAGGATTTTGCCCATATCCTGACGCATATCCTGAGCTCCTCATGGTTGACATCCTGACCGATGAGGGTATTTCAGGAGTATGATTCTGAGGAAGACTGGGCACAATATTCCCCCTGTTATCCTCGGTATATACAGCTGAACTAAAGTTCAACGCTCTGGGGTGTAATGGAGTGACATTGTCCTCAGCAGATCTGCTCGAGCCAGACTTCAGGAGTTGTATTTCCCTCAAAAGCATTTGGTTTGTTTCCTGTTGCTGCCTCATTTGTTCCTGCACACTTCCAAATAAGGTTAAAATTTCATCATTAGAGGCTAAAACGGGAGCAGATCCCTGGACACTCCGAGTAGGGATAACATCTTGAGATTGTGTAGAGGCTGGCATCCTTGGAGGAGGTGGTGGAAGCACCGAACCGGTAGTAGCAGAAGTCACAGCAAACACAGTAGAGGAACTCATGTTTGATCTTGAGGCCATTATGGACAATGTGGCAAAAAGTTTTGAAAATAGAAAACCGATTAGTGATTTGACAAAAATTTTTAGTAAGGAGAGCACCACTTGCCCCACGGTGGGCGCCAAATTGTTTTGGTCAAAAATTACCAAAGTAATTAAGTGATCAAATTAGTTAAGTGAGGTAGTGTGCTAGAAATGTGTGTCGAAAATATGTTAATCAAGTTAATTTGTAAAAACAGTTTCAGGATACGGCTCAGGATATAGAGCTGTATCTATGATCAAACAATGAGCAAAAGTAAAGTAAACGACACGGGATGTACGAGGAAAGCCCTTGATCAATCTAGATCGCCGGCATAAAACCTCGGGAGCTGACAATCGCAGCTGCCTAGTTCTTCTATTGCTTCAAAAATCAGGATACAGTGCAGTATGTGGTACGGATCAACTAAGTGTTACAACGAAACTTGAATACAAGTGTGGTGTTTGCAATGAGTTAGAGAGTGTAAGTGTATGAGAGTGTTAGTGAAAAAATTGTGTGTTCTAAGCTGATCCGCCCCCATCTATTTATAGTAAAGATAAAATAACAAACTACCCTAAACTCGCGGGATCCACCGAATATTCCTTCTTCGAACATTGTAGACCTGGTCTTTCGGGCTCAACGTCTCTTCCTCAACAAATTCGTCCGAGTCTCGAGGAGAAGAAGTCCTCTTGACCGTTAGCAAGTCTCAGCCCTTAACCTGCACGTGGTTAATTCAATAAGCCGCAGGATATCGCCCAAGATGTTAGCAATATCCTCTTCCAGCACCCTGGTCACAAATGAACAAACATAGGCAGGATATTGGTCAGGATATATACGTTAAGAAAATGACCCCTAACAAATATATAAACTATATTTATTTTAGTAAAACAATCGTCGTGCCGTTTGATTGTTGAAATAAATATACATTGTATTTACGAAAAGAAGTCGTTTTATCATTCGACATTTGTAACGTTATAAATCATTTGATTTTACAAAGGTTTTGTCGAAGTTTCAAAGTTTAAAATAAATATAAAAACTATATTTATTAGTTGTGAATAAATTTCAAATCGTTGTCTTCGTGAGTTGTAAGGTGTTGTTGTTCGAAACAAATATAAACTGTTCATTTTCACAAGGAAAAGAAGTCAGGTTATTTGATGTTAAAACAAATACATATATATTTTATTTGTTTTATAAGAAAGATTCGCATTGTTGTATATTCGAAATAAATATAGAATCTATATTTATTTTATAAAAATAATCCGTGTTATCGTAGTTTCTTGTATGCTATAAAGTGTCGTCGAAGGTAAAATCACATTTGTGTACGTATTCATTTGACGGTTTCGTTTCATAATAAGACTCGTTTTATTTTACGGGTTTTCTCAAAAAACGGGCAGAGTTTCTTCTGTTTTTGGACGCCCCCGACAACTAAAGTGTCGTTATTTTGTCAAAATTCAACCAAGTTTCAAACAATGTATATGTGTAATCAATTTATATAGACAATACGGTAAATAAAACCAAGTAACTTGAATTAATATTTTCGCCATTTTGTTCGGTTTGAGCTCGTTTCGCACGGTAAAACTATAAAGATATCGAAATAAATGTGCCGTAAAATCTTTTCCATCTTCTTGTGTCGAAAGCCGAGCTGTCCGAGTCAACTGAGTTGACCAGTTGGACCGAGTTGACTTGAACCGCCTCAAAATCTAATCCGAACCGGCTGACTCGAACCAACTGTTGACCTGAGCCTGCTGACCTGAACACTGAGTCGACTCGCTGCCGTTGACCGAGTTGACTCGGGTTTAACCGAGTTGATCCGAACTGAACTGAGCTGACCCGCACCCTCCTGAACCTGACTCGTAACCCGAACCCGAGACCTGAACCGAAGCTGAAACAAAACTCCCGAAATTTGACCCGAATATAAATTGAACCATCAAATTTTCAGTAAATCAAAGGAAACAGAGGGGTTACCGGAGAATTTGTCGGACAAATACGAAGACCACCGGGCCGAGACAAGGAACGCCGGTCCGAGTCTCTGACCGCCGCTGACCACCACTACCACCGGTTCTCCGTTATCTTCATCATCAACAATATCACCATCACCATCATCGGACTTCGATTAAAGAAGAAGCAAACAGAGGAGGGGGAGGGGTTACCGTATCACGCGCCGGAATAAGGTCACCGTCGCCGCCACAGACGGCGGCGCCGCCGTGTCTCCGCCGCCGGTCGTCGTCACCATCTCTCCCGCTGATCTTCCCTCTCCCGTCCTCCCTCTCTCTCGTCGACTCCCTCTCTCTCCTGCCTCCGATTTCTCTCTCTAAAAAGTTTCAGGTGGGTGTGGTATAGAAAGATGGAGGTTGAGGGTTTTCGAATTGGGTATCTGTGTGAGTGTATTGCTTGTATATGTGTTGTATCGAGAGAGAGGAGAGGGTCAGACTTTAAGTCTGTTTTAATATGCAGAAAAGGTGTGTATTGTGGGTTTAGGTAAGGAGGAGAGGATGTGTATTAATAGAGTGGACAATTTTTATTATCTTTTATTATCTTCTCTGCAATTGCATTCGCTGCCCGCCGCTGCCATTTGGTCCGTCGGAGAGTCCACGTCCCTCTCTGTAATTGCAACTGACCATATTCATCCCTCCACCACTACTCTCACACAGCTACATCATCAGTCTTCCACCATCATTTCGAGTTGCATCAGGAATTGACGTTGATATCGGCTGGAATAGGGCTTCTTCTTCATCAGGTAACATCTCTTAACAAGCTTCGTGTTTCGTGTTCTTGATTCGTTCTAGGGTTTTTGGAGTTCGTTGGTTCTGTGAATTTGTTGGGGGATTCGTTTCAATTCCTTTGTCTCCGATCTGTTTCTGGCTCAATTATTAAAGCTACTGCTTCAATCCGTCGCCAAGTACAAGTATTTCTCATGTAGAATTGTTGCACACCAACTTCTTTGAGAAATCAGTGGTTGTGATTTGCACGCCAGGTGTTCGATGAAATGTCTCGAGGTTATTTCAGCTATTTTATCGACAAATTAACCATTGTACGTTGTGTGGGTCTTTTTTCTTATTGACCATGGTGCGTAATGGTGTTCTTGGCACCTCTTCGGAGCCGAGTTCGTCTCTTGGGTTTTTGGCGTGCCCATTTCGTGGGTTCCATTGTTGTTCGGGTGGCCGGCAGGGGTCTAGAAAGGTTTTGCGGATGATTGGCCATTTGAAAAGTGACCATTTATCCTCTGAAACTCGTAAAGTTTCTTTGCGTGAAGCCCTTTAGTATGACGGGAACCTCTTTCAGGCTACGGGAGTGGTTCTTAAGACAGTTGGGCAGTGGTTATGCGGGGAGTGTATGTCTTTGCACGGCCTATCGCGTTTTTGTCATCATGCTGATCGGGTGGTCAAATTTCAAGGGGACCGCGGTTGTGCGGATAGCTACATAGTGGGGTTATGCCAACCGGTCCCCCCTGTTGAACCTGTTGAGAGTGGGGGTATTGCCCTTGATGTGTCACTTTTGGAACGTGTTTTTAGCCTCCCTATGAAGACTGTCAAGAGCATCCCTTACAGTTGTCGGATGGCTTTCGCACAGGCTCTCTCCCTTTCCCTACGGGGGGTTTTGGCACATCCTCACTCTATTGAAGCTTGGGTTAAGTTAATGGTGCTACCTCGATGCACGCTCAAGGTTTTTAGACCTTCGTGTAGGCAGGAGCGTAAATCGGGGAATCGTAAATCTTTGCAGTGTTCTGCCATCCAGCGTGCGCTCTCGGTATGGGGGGATGGAGCTGGTTGTTGTGACCTTATTAGAGATTTGTTCGCTGATCAAGGGAGCCCCTCTCCTGCTTCTGACAAGGTTTTAGGTGGTGCTGCCCGGTCGGAGACCAGTGTAAATGTTAAGCAGTGTCTCCGAAAAGTGGCAGATGGACATTTCACGGCTGCTGTGAAAGTTCTCTCTTCTTCTGGGGTAGCCCCCTGTAATGGCGCTACCATGCAGGCTTTGCTTGATAAACATCCTGTTTTGCCTCCTCCCTTGTTGCCAGGCCCATTGTTCGCTGATCAATCGTTGGTGGTAGATGTGGAGGATGTCTTAGGGGGTATTAAATCATTTCCGAAAGGGACCTCGTGTGGTAAAGACGGGTTACGGGCTCAGCATCTTCTTGATGCTCTGTGCGGAGAAGGATCTGTTGTTGCAGGTGGGGTTCTTCAAGCTATCATGGGGGTGGTTAATCTTTGGCTGGCTGGACGGTGTCCGGCTTCTCTGGCAGAATTTGTTGCCTCGGCCCCTCTAACCCCTCTTCTTAAGCCGGACAATGGGGTACGGCCGATCGCAGTTGGGGCTATTTGGAGACGGCTTGTCTCTAAGGTGGCAATGCGCCGTCTTAGGGAAGATATGGTTAACTACTTGAGGGACTTCCAATTTGGGGTTGGAATCCCCAATGGGGCAGAAGCGGTTCTCCATAGTGCAAATAGGTGTCTTGATTGCTATCATGCAGATGGATCGTTGGTCATGCTGACCATTGACTTTTCTAATGCGTTTAACCTGGTGGATAGGTCGGCAATGTTAAAGGAGGTGCATCGAGTTTGTCCGTCCCTATCCCCATGGGTGAATTTTTTGTATGGTCAACCTGCTAGGCTTTACGTAGGGGATAACTGCATCTGGTCTACCACCGGGGTTCATCAGGGGGATCCGCTAGGACCTTTACTGTTTGCTCTGGCTTTACACCCCCTCATTACCCGGGTCCAAGAGCAGTGTCACCTGCTTTTTCATGCTTGGTACCTTGATGATGGTACGATTATTGGTCCTGTTCATGAAGTGGCAAAGGCTTTAGAAGTTATCTCAAGGGAAGGCCCTTCTTTGGGGCTCCAACTAAATGTTCGGAAGACTGAATTGTTCTGGCCATCATGCAATGGGGAGAAGTTTGCTGCGGGGTTGTTCCCAGAGGATATTGGGAGGCCTAAGCTGGGAGTCAAGTTATTGGGGGGTGCCGTCAGCCGTGATCGGGACTTCATCAGTGATCTGGCTGTTAAGAGGGCCTCCCGGGCTGTCGATCTCATGAGGGTACTCCCGCAACTTAAGAATCCACAATGTGAACTCCTTTTACTGCGTTCGTGCATGGGAGTTGCCAAGCTTATCTTTGGTCTCCGCACATGCCAACCTTCTTATGTTGGAGCGGCTGTTACTTTGTTTGATGAAGGACTTCGGCAAGCCATTGATGATATCGTGGTTGGCGGGGGGCCGTTCTTTGGGGACTTGCAATGGCGATTGGCTTCCTTGCCAATCAAGGAGGGTGGGCTTGGATTACTATCGGCGGGGGATGTCTCGTCTTTTGCCTTCGTGGCCTCCAGAGTGCAATCTTTGGAACTTCAAGATCATATTCTGTGAGCTTGTTGTATGGGTGATTTGGATTCGGAATTTAGGGCTGCGTTGGATGGTTTACAAGCCGTTCTTCCTGATGTTGACCTTGGCGGTTTTGCTAATAAAGACACCGCCCCCCGTGAACCTCAAACTATTTTGGCGAGTGCTTTTTATGGTAAAACCGTGAAGGAAATCAATGGTGTTTTCGGGTTATCCCCTCGGCAAAAAGCTGTTTTTGATTGTTTACGAGCCCCCCACGCTCAAGATTTCCTTACTGTTATCCCGATCGAGGGCTTGGGGCAATGTATGTCGGCAGTAGAATATCGGTCTGTCCTCAAATATCGTTTGATGATACCGTTGTACCCTGAGGATGAACCGTGCCCTGTTTGTCGGAAGGTGTGTCTTGATAGCTTCGGGGAACATGCCCTTCACTGCAAAGAGCTTCCTGGCTTCAAGTACAGACACGATCTGGTTAGAGATGTGTTGTTTGACGTTCTCAAGCGAGCTGGTATCGCTGCTAAAAAAGAGGCTCCGGTTAATTTCCTAACGGACCCGAAGGAGGGGAGGTCTTCCCTTCGACCAGCCGATGTGCTGGTTTTTGGATGGTCCGGGGGTAAGCATGCTTGCATTGATCTCACGGGGGTGTCGCCTCTTGCCGGTTTCAGGGGCAGTGGTTTTGTTTCAGGGCAAGCGACGCGGAAGGCTGAGGCGGGGAAAATATCCAAGCACGAGCAGGCCTGCATAGATAATCAACATGCCTTCCTTCCTTTCGCGTTCGATACTTTTGGTTGTCTGGCCCCTGTGGCGACCGGTTTCTTGAAGCGGGTTCAAAAGGCAGCACTTGCGCATGCGACAGTGTCTGTAGGCCATAGTTATGTGTTTAGCCGAGTAGGATTTGCAATTCAAAAGGGGGTGGCGGCGCAGCTTGTTGCCCGTCTACCAACCCATGATTTGTAATTTGCTCTAACAATATATATAAGTATATTAGTAGACTAAAAAAAAAAAAAAATTGTATTCAGGTTAGATGTTATATCTTGTGAAACAAAATCTCTTTAAGAGATTTGAAGGGATTTGTAAAGATTTTTTATAAGATTTGCAAGATTTAGTAGAGATTCAGTAGATCATGTAAAGATTTGTAAGATCTAATATATATATATGTGCAGGTTTAGGCTTGTGGGTTTTGGGCTTAGGCCCAGGGCCCACAAGCCCATCTCGTGTGTAAGTGGCCCGAGACACGTTTTTAAAACCGAAATCGTCGTAGTTTGGTAAAATAATGTTTTAGTGTTAAAAACGTGTAAAAAAATAATGTCGGTATCTGTCGTAGTCGCGTTCGCGCGTTGATATCGGTACTAATCGCGAAAAATTACATCGTTGTCGTCTTTAATCCGTTTTTCGATATGGTTTCGACTGTAAATACTAAAATTTAATTACGAAGGTAAAATATATCGTAAAAATTTAATATTTGTCGGCGTCGTCAGTATCTTGTACGGTTTCAATCCGTTGCCGTTTAACGTTTCACAGGCTTCTCTGTAAACCACCGTTAGCGCACTGTAAAGTCGGATAAACGTTCCTGGGCATTCTAAAGGCCTAATTAAGTTAATTTGCTCTGTAAACACTAATTATTATTGCGTTAATCATCTGCTAATCACGTAATTAGGTGCCGTAAATCACGGGTTGTCACATTCTCCCCCTGTTACAAAAATTTCGTCCTCGAAATTTAGACTATGTTATCTCCTCAGAATTGTGTTGTTCTCAGGTAAGTCCGAATAATAACAAAGTGAATGACCGCGTAATCAAAACAAGACTTATTCGAATCATGTAAATTCAAGGACATTCCTCCACAATAGAAATCCCAACGGTTAAGAAACGTGTTTCAAAAATTGATGTCAAAGGAAACAAGATGCAAGTGTAACTAAGTTAACAGGGGTCCAACAAAGAACAGGAACTTCGACCAATCGAATTCCATATGAACGTTCACAATACGTAAATGAGTTCTAGAAGCAACAACGTCCACTGGATGAACTTAGAATCAACAAGCTCAAATGTAATAGTTTGCATGAAACGCTCGATCGTGATCAGCACAAACTGCAAGTTATACCGACGCCACAAGGTGTCGTAATGAATGAAACAATTCAATATTAGGGGTGATCGAACAAGTATCACCTGTGTTTTACAGTCAATTGAAAGCGCAATAAAGTGAATCTGAAAGTTTGTTTCAAATAACATCATAGGATTTTCAATTGAAAATGGAACATCAAAGAAATAATGTTTTCGATCGGAGACAAAGAAGCAATGAATATCGCAAAACATTCGATCGATGTTGAAAGGACCTGTTAGGAGGTACACCGGAATATGAAATGAATTTTGTGTACCATCGTCTTAACACACGATCGTGTTAAGACTGCTTTAATGTGATAATTCAAAGCGGATTTAAAACAAATCAATAAAGAAATATTTAAATCCGTGCATGAGTGTAACACCTCGAAAATTCACGTCCTATAATGTGTTGACACGTGTCATAAACTTGGAACGTGTGAAAGAATGTTATAAAAGGACTAAAGTTGACAAACATGGAAAGTATGTGATTTTACGGGTTCTGAATGTCAACAGTGAATAAATATACTTCATAATAACCCTACATGATGTTTATAACATCAAACGAATAAATCATGGATCATACGAAGCAAAAGTGAGAGATTACAAACTACAGGGGTTAAATGTGTCAACATGTTTAAAGATATACCTCTGAGTGACCTTTTGACAAAACCGAAGCTTTGTAAATGTTAATTATGCTCACTAGAATGCACGATATAAATTTCATAAAGTTTCGTTATCGTATGAGAAAGTTATGGTCAAATTCGTTTGCGAGGGGTTAAAGTGCAAACGTTGAAAGTTAAGACTTTTCGAGTTAACCGGAAGTGTCCAGGGACTTGGCAAAGTGGGTATAAGTCCTAAGGCCCTTGTGGGTAAATATAAGGGGGTCAAAACGCAAGAAATAACCTTGATTGCCCCTTCGTGAAGCCAAAGGCCAACTTTGCATTAAATAGAAAAATCAAAAATCTGATTTCGCAGGCCAGGCGGCCCGCGTTAGAATCGGCAAAGTGGGAGGCGGGCCGCGTCAGGCCGCCAGTTGCAGAAAACGGGGACAGACCCCTGGAAACGCGCATAATCGATCTTAAATGACATTTTAACATGGTGGGCGACCCCTAAACTGTACTAGGGCACTAGAGACACATGTTGGATGGTTGTGGTCGATCATAGAGTTAAGCGTCAACATATTGTGGTGCTTAAATCCATTATATAAGGCCATGATGTGCAAACAAGTTCTTCACACTTCTTTCTTGCAATCTGATCAATTCTGGAGCTCTCAAGCAGGTCCAAGTGAGCATATCTCGTGCATAGGACTCTTGTAAGTCTGCTAGTCTTTCTTTAATTGAGTTTAGCTTGTTTAATTAGCTAAAAGTCAAACCGTCGTAATTACGGTTTGACTTCGAGATTAGTCAATAATGGCTCAGTCATATCTCGAATTAAAAGTAGTTATAGCTTGGTATTTATGTGGGTAATAAAACCTCAAAAGGGTTTCCCCTGATCACCACTCTAACCAAGTCAAAAGTCGGGTCAAACTAGTTTAGAAAAAGTCAACAGGAAGCTTAAAATGTCATTTATGCATAATTAACATTATAGACCATATACAACCTGTTTGATCATTGTTATAACTTAGTAATAAGTGTAAGAACATGTCTAAACATGTTCCACCCGACAATTTCCTGTTTAGACCCGGTTCGGAACCGAAAGTCACATAGTTTGACTTTCACTTTGACTTTCAGTTCTGACCCGTTAAGGCATGTTTTAGAAATGCCTCAGAGCTTTAATTGGACTAGGTTACATGTTAGAACAACCCTCTGTGATTATACACCTTGGTTCATTAGTTATCCAATTAATATGCATGTTTCCGTTAATTGCTCATATGTTGACCGTTATGCCCTTATTACCTTAAAACGTGATTTATGAAAATGTAAAAGTGTAGAAACCTTAAATACTGATATATAAACTTGTATGCAAAGTTTGACATCAGTTTGACTTGTAGATTAAGAGTTATGCTCAATATCGCAAATTTAAAGCTTTATGTTAATAAAACGGCGTAATTAGCGTATAGCCTAGTTAAGCCTACTTTTTGGTATCAAACTTAATACCCACTGATGTAATATATTATTTTGGGATTTTTAAAGATTTTTAATTAATTTTAGGTCAGACGGTCGGTTTCGCATAGTTCAACACCTCCTGTTCTTAACCCTCATGAACCCAATAACCCTCAACCGTCCTACATACCACTTCAGCGATCCCTGTCTCATCATTCGTATGGTGACCCCACACCCATCTTTCGAGGCCAATTTAATCCGGCCAATTACTTACCAGAACCCGTGGGTTTCAACCCACTAGGGCCAGACGATCACTTCTCTGGCGATCACGCTGACGACATGGACGAGGATACTGACCCCGTCGAACCTGCTAGTGGCACTCCAAACCATCCAATCGAGATCTCCGACGGATCGCCTTTTCACGGATCACCCTATGGTGGTCCAGACAGTTTCCAAGCCATGTTCACTCGGCACGAGTGGTACTACACACCTTCTCACCACTCGTCGCCTCATGAGCAGCAGCAGCATCATCAAGATTCCTCTGAGGATCACCGATTTGTGGCAGTTACGCCACCACCTCCACCGCCACCAGTTCAGCCGGCACCTCCTCAACCGCCAAGGCGTAGGAGAACCGGTGCCCGCATGTCGGCACGAGCAGGGGACTTCCATTTCAGTTCCCCACGTCAGTCAAGTGCCAGCCACTACCCGCCACATCAGGAGGACCCACAAATGGGTGGACCTTCCAATCCCGCGATGCCGCAGCCGCCGCCAATGGGTTTTGACAACCCAATCCCAGCGTATACAGGTTCCATGGCATACAACCCGTTCGAGCCGCCAGTTCACAACAACTACGGGTATGCAGAGGCCGACCCCTACTTGGTGACAGCTAACTGCAATGCCCTGCACCCAGAAGGACAATACGGAGCTCCATGGGGAGTTGGGTACCCAACACAAGGGTACCAGATACCACCTAGGCCTATCATACGGACTCAATCGCAGCCGCCTAGGTTCTCCCCACCTGAGCATGAGGAACTCCTTCAGAGGCTGGATCAGGTGGAACGGGAAGTGCACAGGGACCGTAGGGAGAGACAGACTTTCTTCCAAGGATTAGTAGGATTGATCAAAGGGAAGAACAAGAAGGATCATTGAATCCTTCCATTTTCTGTATAAGCCCCTGCGTGGGTGAATTTGGTTGTTAAGCCCCTATGTGGGTATGTGTGTTTGTATGTTTGCTTTGAGCCCCTGCGTGGGCCTATCTTTCCATAAACCCCTACAAGGGTATATTGTATCTGTAAGTCCCTGCGTGGACAATTATGTTATTAAGCCCCTGCGTGGGCATGTGTGTTATTAAGCCCCTGCGTGGGTAAGTACTCGTTTGACCCCTGCAAGGGTAAGTTTGTTATATGAAAAGACCCGTTTAGGGCAGTGTATAATATTTTGGATAAATCAATGGAATGTTTGTTTTATAAATTTCATGTTTGCCATTTTGCGCATAAATAATTTATAAATGAAATAAATAAATTAAAATCATTCCTTTTAAATTAATCTGCCTATGTAATTATTTAATTAAGAGTCTTAAAGTGTGAAACCTAGCCTCGTGTCAAATTTAAGACCGGGCCAAGATGGTAAGACCTGTTTAAAAGATTCAAATCCATGTTAACATCTTAAAACATGTTAACACTCCTGGCAGAAGTGATTCGTTAAAATCACATGTCATTCTTATATGTATAAGGATTCTTTAGAAGATTCCAAACCCAATTATATGATCTCTGAGTCATGGGTTAAGATCATCAATTAAGATGATCATATTTTACCATACATAGTAATATGATTCCTACGGGCCCAGCTCACTTCCATATGAGCCAAAAGACAGTGGTAGCTATGACCCCCTGTCTGATAAGGAAAATGAACTAGGTTCAAACCTTAAAAGTCTTGATTCTCTTAAATCATAGCTTATAATTTAAATTGTCCATGTGACTAAGCCTTATGTGCTAAGATATATTGTTATTGTTTATAATTAGGATAAATTTTAATTGAAATCCTAAATTAATACGATTAATAAGTTAACCAAATATGGTCTCTGTTTACCATGGTTAACGAGTTACCCTAAGGGGTAATTCCATAATAAACTCCCAAATAAAATATTGTCCTTGTTTTCTGCAACAGTTCAATTCAAATGGCTGACTCAAATGAAATACATAGCCATCCAGTGGAGCAAAATGAGAACGCCCAGATTACGTTAACGGGTGCTGAATTAAAAGCGATCATAGACGGCGCTGTTACACAGGCTTTGGAAAGGCAGTATGAAGAATACAGTGGTACTCGAAGTAGGACCCACTCTGCACCACATTCAAAGCCCAAGACACATTCTGAGGCTCATAGGAAGCCTCCTCCCAAAAAGAATGGACCCAAGAAAGATGGTGATGACCGTCAGTCCACCAACCATCAAAGTGTCCCATCTCAACAATTAGTACTGCATCAAGAACCCCGTAACAAGGGTTGCTCCTATAAGTACTTCGTGTCTTGTAAGCCCAGGGATTTTACTGGGGAAAAAGGAGCCGTCGACTGTATGACTTGGCTGGACGAGATGGACACGGTGGTAGATATCAGCGGGTGCGCTGAAAGGGATGTAGTTAAGTTTGTGTCACAGTCCTTTAAGGGTGAAGCGTTAGCATGGTGGAGATCTCTGATCGAGGCCACCGGAAAAATCCCATTGTATAATATGTCGTGGGATCAATTCATTGCCCTAATCAAGGAAAATTTATGCCCTCAACATGAGGTGGAGAAGATAGAATCTGACTTTCTATCCTTGGTGATGACAAACCTTGACTGTCAAGCTTACCTGACAAGCTTCAATACGCTGTCCCGGTTGGTTCCTTACCTGGTAACCCCGGAGCCAAAAAGAATCGCTCGCTTTATCGGTGGTTTAGCCCCGAAAATCAAGGCAAGTGTAAAAGCTTCTCGACCAGCTACCTTCAGGTCTGTAGCTGACATTTCCTTATCCCTCACTCTGGATGCGGTCAGGCAGAGATTGCTGAGGAATAAGGAGGCCGAGAAGAGGAAGCATGAAGATGATGGTTCACGAAAGTCGAACAAGAAGCACCGTGGGAGCGGTGACAACAAGAAAGGGTCGGAGTCGAAGAAGGATGGGCATAATTCTGGTGAAAAGCCCAAGTGTAAAATTTGCAAGAAGCAGCACTATGGAAAGTGCAGACTGGAGTCGAACTCTCAGACTCAGTCAAAACCCTTTGCTTGTGGTATTTGCAAGTCCACGGATCACAAAACCCTGGATTGCAAGAAGATAAAAGACGCAACGTGCTACCGTTGCAATGAAAAGGGGCACATTAAGACCAACTGCCCGAAATACAACAAGAAGCCTGAGGAGGCTAAGAAGACTAATGCCAGAGTCTTCAGAATGGACGCGAAAGAAGCTGTGCAAGACGATAATGTCATAACAGGTACTTTCCTTGTAAATGATGTCTTTGCAAGAGTACTTTTTGATTCAGGCGCAGATAAGTCTTTCGTAGATCATAAGTTTTGTAAATTGTTGAATTTACCTGTCAAAACCCTAAGCGTAAACTATGAGGTAGAGTTAGCAGATGGTACCATAGAAACCGTTTCTACTGTGTTAGATGGATGTGTTATATCCATTAAGAACCATTCTTTTCCTCTGTCTCTACTTCCCTTTAAGTTGGCTGGTTTTGACATAGTTCTGGGTATGGACTGGTTATCTCATAACCAGGCCCAAATTGTCTGTAACCAGAAACAAGTGGTAATAAAGACTCCGTCTGGTGAATCACTTACCATTCGGGGAGATACCCAGTATGGGCTGCCTGAGCAGGTGACTATGCTCAAGGCTTCCAAGTGTTTGAAGAAGGGGTGTGTCATTTACATGGCGCAAGTGATTATTGATGAGCCTAAACCGAAGATAGAAGACATCCCTGTCATTTCTGAATACCCAGAAGTGTTTCCAGAAGATCTACCTGGTCTACCACCAGATAGACAAGTCGAATTCAGAATCGATATCATCCCCGGAGCAGCGCCTGTTGCTAGAGCACCATACAGATTGGCACCCACAGAAACGAAGGAGTTGCGAACGCAGCTAGATGAATTACTGGCTAAAGGTTTCATTAGACCTAGTTCATCTCCTTGGGGAGCGCCAATCTTGTTTGTCAAGAAGAAGGATGGTTTGATGCGTCTGTGCATCGACTATCGCGAGCTTAATAAAGTCACGATCAAGAATAGGTATCCTCTGCCCAGGATCGACGATTTGTTCGATCAGCTTCAAGGGGCAAGTTACTTCTCGAAGATTGATTTGAGGTCAGGCTACCATCAATTGAAGGTCAAGGATGAAGACGTGCACAAGACTGCATTTAGGACTCGTTATGGCCACTACGAGTTCCTAGTGATGCCTTTTGGGCTCACTAATGCACCAGCCGCGTTCATGGATCTCATGAATCGCGTCTGCAAGCCTTACTTGGATAAATTTGTCATCGTTTTCATCGACGACATTCTCATTTATTCTAAGAATCAAGCTGACCATGAGAAGCATCTTCGCTGTATTCTCAAACTTCTACATCAGGAGAAGCTCTATGCCAAATTCTCTAAGTGTGAATTTTGGCTACGAGAAGTCCAATTCCTTGGACACGTGGTCAGTGAGCGTGGTATCCAGGTGGATCCCGCTAAGGTTGAAGCCGTAATGAACTGGCAAGAGCCAACGACGCCTACCGAGATTCGTAGCTTCCTGGGATTGGCAGGATATTACAGGCGTTTCATTGAGAATTTTTCAAGGATTGCTGCACCCCTAACTTCCTTGACCAAGAAGAAAGTAAAGTTCGTTTGGGGCCCTAAGCAGCAAGAATCCTTTGATATTCTGAAGCAAAAGTTGAGCAACGCCCCAGTACTGACACTGCCAGATGGAACTGAAGAATTCGTAGTTTACTGCGATGCTTCACACACCGGCATGGGGTGTGTGCTTATGCAGAAAGGCAAGGTTATTGCCTATGCATCACGACAGTTAAAGGTGCACGAAAAGAACTACACCACCCACGACTTGGAATTGGGTGCCGTTGTGTTCGCACTGAAACTGTGGAGGCATTATCTCTATGGAATCAAGTTTGTGATCTATTCTGATCACAAAAGCCTCTAGCATCTGTTTAATCAGAAAGAGTTAAACATGAGGCAACGCCATTGGATGGAAACTTTAAATGATTATGATGGTGAAATCAAATACCATCCCGGCAAGGCGAATGTAGTCGCCGATGCCTTGAGTCGGAAGGAAAGGGTTAAACCCATCCGAATCAATGCCAAGCGCATGGAAATAAAGAACAATTTGATTGAAAAGGTGTTAGCTGCACAGAAGGAAGCTGTGTTGGAAGCTAACTATCCTAATGAAAAGTTAGGAGTAACTGAGGAGCAGTTAACTCTTAGCAAGGACGGGATTTTAAGATTGAATGGACGAATATGGGTTCCAATTTATGGGGGACTTCGTGATGTTATCCTCCAGGAAGCCCATAGTTCCAAATACTCCGTTCATCCTGGAGCTGATAAGATGTACCAGGATCTAAAGGAAAATTATTGGTGGATAGGCTTGAAGAAGTCTGTAGCCACCCATGTAGCTAAATGCTTGACATGTGCGCAAGTCAAAGCCGAGCATCAAAAGCCGTCAGGCTTGCTACAACAGCCTGAACTTCCTACGTGGAAGTGGGAAATGGTAACTATGGATTTTATTACCAAGTTACCCAAGACAAGGAAAGGCAATGATACAATATGGGTTATAGTTGACAGACTGACTAAGTCAGCTCATTTCTTACCCATTAAGGAGACTTATAGCTCCGATATGTTAGCCCAGTTATACGTGGATAAGATTGTAGCCTTACATGGCATACCTGTAGCTATTATCTCTGATAGAGATACTAGGTACACGTCGCATTTTTGGAAAAGTTTCCAACAATCTTTGGGCACACGTTTGAACTTTAGTACGGCTTACCATCCTCAGACAGACGGTCAGAGTGAGCGTACTATTCAAACGTTGGAAGACATGCTACGTGCATGTGCGATCGATTTGGGTGGTAGCTGGGATAAGAACCTACCATTAATCGAATTCTCCTACAACAATAGCTACCACACCAGCATAAAGGCTGCGCCTTTTGAGGCATTATACGGTAGAAAGTGTAGATCGCCTATTTGTTGGGCAGAAGTTGGAGATGTCCAGTTATCAGGACCAGAGATCGTGTTCGAAACGACGGACAAGATTGTCCAGATTCGAGACCGTCTCAAAGCTGCCCGGGATAGGCAGAAAAGTTACGCTGATCCTAAGCGTAAGGATTTTCACTTCGAAGTAGGTGACAAGGTCCTACTTAAAGTGTCACCCTGGAAGGGGGTGATGCGGTTTGGTAAGAAAGGCAAGCTAAGCCCGAGATACATAGGACCTTTCGAGGTTATCGAACGTGTCAGGTCAGTTGCCTATAAGTTAAACTTACCAGAAGAGCTCAGTGGAATTCACAATGTGTTCCACATCTGCAATCTGAAAAAGTGTTTCGCTGACGAATCACTGGTTATACCACATACAGATGTGCATATAGATGAGAGCTTAAGATTTGTTGAAAAACCCTTGTCGATTGAGGATCGACGGGTTAAGAAGCTTCGAAGGAAGCATGTGCCTATTGTTAAGGTCAAATGGGATGCCCGTAGAGGTCCCGAATTCACGTGGGAGGTTGAATCCACGATGAAAGAAAAGTACCCTTACTTGTTTCAGTAAATCTCAGGTCGAGATTTATTTTAAGGGGGTGAGGATGTAACACCTCAAAAATTCACGTCCTATAATGTGTTGACACGTGTCATAAAGTTGGAACGTGTGAAAGAATGTTATAAAAGGACTAAAGTTGACAAACATGGAAAGTATGTGATTTTACGGGTTCTGAATGTCAACAGTGAATAAATATACTTCATAATAACCCTACATGATGTTTATAACATCAAACGAATAAATCATGGATCATACGAAGCAAAAGTGAGAGATTACAAACTACAGGGGTTAAATGTGTCAACATGTTTAAAGATATACCTCTGAGTGACCTTTTGACAAAACCGAAGCTTTGTAAATGTTAATTATGCTCACTAGAATGCACGATATAAATTTCATAAAGTTTCGTTATCGTATGAGAAAGTTATGGTCAAATTCGTGTGCGAGGGGTTAAAGTGCAAACGTTGAAAGTTAAGACTTTTCGGGTTAACCGGATGTGTCCAGGGACTTGGCAAAGTGGGTATAAGTCCTAAGGCCCTTGTGGGTAAATATAAGGGGGTCAAAACGCAAGAAATAACCTTGATTGCCCCTTCGTGAAGCCAAAGGCCAACTTTGCATTAAATAGAAAAATCAAAAATCTGATTTCGCAGGCCAGGCGGCCCGCGTTAGAATCGGCAAAGTGGGAGGCGGGCCGCGTCAGGCCGCCAGTTGCAGAAAACGGGGACAGACCCCTGGAAACGCGCAGAATCGATCTTAAACGACATTTTAACATGGTGGGCGACCCCTAAACTGTACTAGGGCACTAGAGACACATGTTGGATGGTTGTGGTCGATCATAGAGTTAAGTGTCAACATATTGTGGTGCTTAAATCCATTATATAAGGCCATGATGTGCAAACAAGTTCTTCACACTTCTTTCTTGCAATCTGATCAATTATGGAGCTCTCAAGCAGGTCCAAGTGATCATATCTCGTGCATAGGACTCTTGTAAGTCTGCTAGTCTTTCTTTAATTGAGTTTAGCTTGTTTAATTAGCTAAAAGTCAAACCGTCGTAATTACGGTTTGACTTCGAGATTAGTCAATAATGGCTCAGTCATATCTCGAATTAAAAGTAGTTATAGCTTGGTATTTATGTGGGTAATAAAACCTCAAAAGGGTTTCCCCTGATCACCACTCTAACCAGGTCAAAAGTCGGGTCAAACTAGTTTAGAAAAAGTCAACAGGAAGCTTAAAATGTCATTTATGCATAATTAACATTATAGACCATATACAACCTGTTTGATCATTGTTATAACTTAGTAATAAGTGTAAGAACATGTCTAAACATGTTCCACCCGACAATTTCCTGTTTAGACCCGGTTCGGAACCGAAAGTCACATAGTTTGACTTTCACTTTGACTTTCAGTTCTGACCCGTTAAGGCATGTTTTAGAAATGCCTCAGAGCTTTAATTGGACTAGGTTACATGTTAGAACAACCCTCTGTGATTATACACCTTGGTTCATTAGTTATCCAATTAATATGCATGTTTCCGTTAATTGCTCATATGTTGACCGTTATGCCCTTATTACCTTAAAACGTGATTTATGAAAATGTAAAAGTGTAGAAACCTTAAATACTGATATATAAACTTGTATGCAAAGTTTGACATCAGTTTGACTTGTAGATTAAGAGTTATGCTCAATATCGCAAATTTAAAGCTTTATGTTAATAAAACGGCATAATTAGCGTATAGCCTAGTTAAGCCTACTTTTTGGTATCAAACTTAATACCCACTGATGTAATATATTATTTTGGGATTTTTAAAGATTTTTAATTAATTTTAGGCTGAGCATAACTAGTAGTCGTAGGCTTAATCCGGTAATTGTCGGTTTTGCCCTTACGGGCCATAAAATGAGTTTTACATATCTAAACGACTCCAAACCTTTTGATACTGATCACATATGATAAATAAATTATTTTAAACCTTCTGGAACTATAAAAATATCAGATTTAAGTATCGAACCCGGAAATGGCCTTTAATCGCCTTATTTAGCGTTTTTAACGCATAGTATGTTTTAAAATCATGTTGAACATACCCGGGTTGATACCTACTGATATATTAGGAAAATTATATTATTTTAACAGTAAGCAAAGGTTGATAAACTCAGACTTCAGTTTTGAGCTTTTCGGCTTATGTGAAATTACCAAAATACCCCTACGGGGCGTAGTTTGGTTAAAAATGATAAATTTCACATACATGCTTTAACCTACTGATATAACTTAGAAAATTGAGTATATTTACTGATTACATCAGACCTGTAACTCAGGTTGTTACTTAAACGCTTTTATAAACTTTTAAATGACCAAACTACCCCTACGGGGCCTAGTTTGTGTTTAAACACGTTTCGGGCATAATAAAAGACACCTTACTGATGTCACAACATATTTGAGACATAATTAACTTAGGAAACCTGTATATAGCTCTCATGAATACCTGTCACGCTTATTACGCGCACGGTACGGTTTATGTAACAAGTTTACATAAATTAGCCGAAACGGGTCAAACCATAACGGTTTTATCTCAAAATCCAGAATGTGAATAATAAACCCATATTAAACGAGTCTTCAAACTTGTCGGGTCTGAATCACATTCTATCCTGTCTTCGCTTAATCGTGCGTACGAACCGTATCTTGAAACTAGCCGGTCTAAGCTTAAGCTTAATAAAAGGCCCGTTAGAATTCTAATAGGTTATTATAAACCTTCGTTCCAGATTAGGAGGACCAGTAAAAGCTACGTGCATTTTGCTTGTTGTGATTAATACTTACTCAGGTAAATACTTTTAACTTATTTTCCCTATACGGGCTTGGGTTACGGTATATAGCATACCGCTTGATCGGGCATCAAATCTCCACCGTTAAAGTGGGTAGTTGAATAATTTGATCGGCTCGTTTAAACAGTCTTGTTTACTTTACAGCCTTTGGGGGGTTAATGACCATGTCCCGGATATCCTTGGCGTCATCTTACGAGATGGCCACGACCTGAGCACGGGGTGTAGGCGTACACCTGTCAGTGTATAACTCTATATTGTGGTGTGTCTATTGATCTTTAACTCGGACAAGATCTGGGCTACTGAACGCATAAGTAACATGTAATTCGTTCACAAGATTATAATATTAAATAATTCTCCCAAGTTATAAAAATGTTTATGCCATGTGCATCCAAACCAATTTTAAATCATTTTTCAAAATGAGTCAGTTGATTGTATTTACCAGTGTAAACTGACGTATTTTCCCAAAAAGACTGAATGCAGGTACTAAACGAAATTGGCTGGATTGACTCCTTAGCATCAATAAAAAGTCTCGCAAGCTTAGGATGCCTGAAGTCTGTTGAACCATTAATATTATTTTGTTTCGATCCTACTGTGGATAAACTTCCGGATATTGTTACATTGATAAACAATATTAAATTCGGTTGTATCATATTTTAAATTTGCTTCCACTGTGCATAATAATATTGTGTTGTTTGACTATTACGTTGCCAACCACGTCACGATACTCCCCCACCGGGCCCACCGGTGACACGTGGAAATCGGGGTGTGACAATGAGATATGTAAACGAGTTTAGCGCAAGCTTCCAATAAGTGAAAATACCACCACAAGGTGTCGAAATTAACAAACAATTTAATGGAGTCGAATGGCAAACAAGTTTACCTCGACTCGGAACAAATGAAACACTTGTTAAAACGAATTTTGAATATGATGCTCCCAATTCATCATATGATGTTCTGAAGTGAATATGTGTGATGGACAAGTTCAAACAATTGAACTTGGTTTTAGCGCAATCCGACAATAAATATATGTATCGACGAGAAAAACTTCCGGCATGGTCACAACGAAAAACCATGTATGTAACTTGAAAAGAAAAGAATTTTCAAGAAAATGTGTTGACTCGATAACAAAGGAGCCAACAATGAATAATAATGCGA
Organism: Helianthus tuberosus; assembly: GCA_030545235.1. NCBI lineage: Eukaryota > Viridiplantae > Streptophyta > Magnoliopsida > Asterales > Asteraceae > Helianthus > Helianthus tuberosus. Next base: position 173,655,708 of record CM060424.1, on the reverse strand, counting down.
GTCATTCGAATCCCAAATCAATAATTAGGTTTAACGAAACAATATTTGAACTTTGATGAAACGCTTATTCGAAACGAAACCACATGCGCAACAAACAATGCATGCGTAACATATAAATTTTCAAGAAATGAAGCAATTGGTGTTTGCTATACTGAAAGAAATGATCGTGACACAATGACCATTTAGAGGAGTAGAGATACGAAAATCTACTCAGTAAATGTGAAATTTGAAATTTCAATAAAAGAAATTTGAGGACTTTACCTGGGGTTTCATGTGATGACCGGTTGTTAGGTGACATTACCATGGAATGTCGAACATATCGTATTCGTCATTAATTAGGTAGTGGGAATGCGGAGACATACGTCTTCTCCTTGGCGTGATTCGTATCGTTGCAGGATCGCGTGCCAAGCCGCCGCTCCCTGATCGATAGTTCTCCTGCTGACAGGAATCTAGCGTCGTCGCTGAATTGCGCCATCGTGTCTTTTCAAAGGCCTCGCCTTCAAGTGGGTCCTCTTCTAATAGATCGACATCGTCGTCAGAGACAACGTCGAGGGGCATATCAACAACGGGATAAGCAGCAAGGGGTATAGGAGCAGGGATCACCGCGAGTGGTAAATCCCCAGCGAGATGGCCATCAGCAGGCTCGGCTACGACGTCAGGCAGCGCAAAGGGCTGGAAGTCGTCATCGTCCGTGCTGGTAGTATCGGAAGTGTAGACCTCGTGCTCCGATGAAACTATGTCATCTGATACTATCGCCATAGGGTCCAGAGTGTCGGAAACTCCAGTGTCTGATGAAGAAGGCATGATGTTTGTAACACAAACACACATACGCACAAACAATCAATCATATACTCAATTAAACATGTTAGTCACCAATAAGCAAACAAGTAATCATCCTAGTCTACCCTAGACTATCCTCTCAGTCTCCCCGACTGAACTTCCTAGTCTCTCAGACTACTCCCTCAGTCTCTCAGACTGATCCTCCTAGTCCCACTATACTACTCCCTCAGCCTCTCAGACTGAGCCTCCTAGTCCCACTAGACTACTCCCTCAGCCTCTCAGACTGAGCCTCCTAGTCCCACTAGACTACTCCCTCAGCCTCTCAGACTAAGCCTCCTAGTCCCACTAGACTACTCCCTCAGCCTCTCAGACTGAGCCTCCTAGTCCCACTAGACTACTTGTAACACCTCGAAAATTCGTGTTCAATGAAATAACAACACGTGTCATGTATGACAAAAGCGTTATAAACCCGGGTATAATTAAAGATGTATGGCAGGATTTAAAAGTATCGTCATGTTAATTTTTACCTCTGAACGACCTCGTTATGAATCCCAAGACCCTAACATATATTACACACATCTAATATACCTTCAATCCAGTGAATTGTTGACAATAATTGAATTCAAAAGTGCAAGATAGGATCCTATGGAATTTCTACGGTAAACCTTCATTTATAGCACTTTCAAAAGAATCCAAGTAAACATATCAAAGTGGTGGGGTATATAACTGTTCAAGGCACATTTTAGAGGCCCCTTACTGAAAAATAATGACCCAAATTCGGAATATATGGTTGCCCCTTCGAATGCCTGAAAGAACAAGATTTTTGCTTCTGGTCGAGGTCTTGGCACCGCAAGACAATCCCCTTACGGTGCGCGTAAGGGGTTGCCAGCGACAGAAAGTTGGCTGTTTGCTGTTATGCGCATGAAACTGACCTTTAAACGATTTTCCTCATATTTGGACGACCCCTAAATGACTCCTTGACACTAGGGACATGTGTTAGTGATCAGGGAACATTGCTAGAGTTGTTTGTCAACAATCCATTGAGTTTTGATCACTATATAAGGCCACTAAGTTGCAACCATTTCTTCACACCTCATTCCTGCATTTATGGAGCTTCTTGGAGCTTAAGAGCAGACACAAGTTCTTCCTAATCGTGCATAGGACTTCAGTAAGTATGCTTAACCTTTCTTAGTTAAGTTTTTGCTTAGTTTTAGCTTAAAAGTCAAACCGTCGTAATTAACGGTTGACTTAGCAATTAATCATTGATGGTTCAGTGATTAGTCGAATTGAAAGTAGTTATAAGTTGGTAATTATGTGGGCATTAAACCCTTAAAAGGGCACCCTCTGATTCCCACTCTAACTAGACCATTTGTCGGGTCAAACTTGTTATTAAAAAGTCAACAGCATGCTTATTTTCTAATTTATGCATAATTAGCAATGTAGAACACATACAACCTGTTTGATCATTAATATAACTTGGTAATTAGTGTAAGAACATGTCTAAACATGTTCAACCCGACAATTTTATGTTTAGACCCGGTTCGGAACCGAAAGTCGCAAAGCTTTGACTTTTGCTTTGACTTCAGTTCTGACCCGTTTTGGTATCTTTTAGAAATACCATAGAGCTTCCTTAGGACCAGGTTACATGATAGTATAACCCTATGTGATTATACACCTTGGTTCATTAGTTAACCAATTAATATGCATGATTCCGTTAATTGCTCATATGTTGACCATTATGCCCTTTTCACCATAAAACGTGATTTTTGAAAATGTAAAAGAGTAGAAACCTAAATTACTAAATTATAAACTTGCACCAAAAATTTGACATCAGTTGGAGGTGTAGATTGAGAGTTATGCTCATTAGCGTAATTAGAAGCTTCTTTAGCAATTAAACGGCGTGATTAGCGTATGGCCTATCTAAGCCTACTTTTTGATATCAAACTTATTACCCACTGATGTAATATATTATTTTGGGATTTTTGAATATTTTTAATAAATTTTAGGCTGAGCATAACTTATAGTCGTAGGCTTAATCCGGTAATTGTCGGTTTTGCCCTTACGGGCTATAAAATGAGTTTTACATATCTAATCGACTCCAAACCTTTTGCTACTGATTTTAAATGATAAATAAATTATTTTAAGCCTTCTGGAATAATAAAAATATCAGCTTTATGTATAGAACCCGAAAATGGCTTCTAATCGCTTTTTAAGCGTTTTTAACGCATAGTATGTACTAGAACTATTTTAAACATACAAGGGTTGATACCTACTGATATTTTAGGTAAATTATAATATTTTAATAGTAAGCAAAAGTTGTTTAACTCAGACTTCAGTTTTGAGCTTTTCGGCTTATGTGAAATTACCAAAATGCCCATACGGTGCATAGATTGGTTATAATTGATAAATTTCACATATATACTTTACCCTACTGTTATAACTTATTAAACTAAGTATTTATGCTGATTATATCAGACCTGTAACTCAGGATAATACTTAAACTCTTTTATAACCTTGTAAATGACCAAACTACCCCTACGGGGCATAGTTTGTGTTTAAATTCGTTTCGGGCATAATAAAAGACATCTTACTGATGTCACAACATATTTGAAGCATATTAACTTAGGAAACCTGTATATGGCTCTTACGGATACCCGTTACGCTTATTACGCGTTCGGTTCGGTTTATGTAACTAGTTTACATAAATTAGCCGAAACGGGTCAAACCTTATCGGTTTTATCTCAAAATCCAGAATGTGTATAATGTACCCATATTAAGAAAGTCTTCAAACTTGTCGGGTCTAAATCACATTCTATCCGGTCTTCGCTTAATCGTGCGTACGAACCATATCTTTGAAACTAACCGGTCTAAGCTTAAGCTTAATTAAAGACCCGTTAGGATTCTAATAGGTTATTATAAACCTTCGTTCCAGATTAGGAGGACCAGTAAAAGCTACTTGCATTTTCTTATTGTGATTATTACTTTGCTCAGGTAAATACTTTTAACTTATTTTCCCTATACGGGCTTGGGGTACGGTGTAACATTTGTGCTTGTAATCATTGTGAACAGTCCAGTTATCAATAAAACAATGTTATTTGATCCCAATGTTTGTTTGGTTGTGTTTTACATTTTTCATGTTTTGACTTTTATTCAATTTCAAACTCTATATCGCTTTCTGGAGAGTTATACACAAACTGATGCGTAAACGTAATCAGATTAATGCGAAAAATACTCCGGAACATCAACATATACTTAACATACCTTAAATAACATTTACATAACTTAGAAATAAGTTTTGAAGGCGTTGGTATGGCAAAAACAAGTTAATTCGCTTACAGGGACAAAACTTGACAAACTGTGAAAGTATGCCAATTTGAACTGTAACGAACATTCTGGAACATGACCATAAGTTAAACATACCATAAATATCCTTTACATAGCTTAGAAATAGGCTTTGAGGGGTTCGGTGTGCTAAAATAAACTTTTGGGTCATTCAGGGACTAAAAGCGTCAAAAAGTGCACAAGTTTGCATTTTCGCCCATACCTTACGTTCTGAATACATCCGGACATCCAAAAATTTATGTAAGCACTAAAATATTTTGTTTTAGTGTTTGGCATAAGAAAAATCCATTCGTCGCGTCATTTGGATCGTTTTTTGCGCCTATGCGCATTCCGTCGTAATTAAGCGAACATCGCGATCGTACGACCAAACGAACTGACATCCGACATATTATTGAGCATGTTTCATGTCCACAATGTTTAGACATCATGTTAGGGCCTTAAAGTTGGCTTAACGGGCCTTAAACATGTCGAAAATGGCTTAAACACATAACAGGGACTGAAACTGTCATTTCAGCAAACTTTCTCCTGATCAGAGGACCCAGGCGGCCCGCGTAAAACTAGGGCTATCCTTTACGCGGCCTGCGTCAGCCTCTCAGACCAGATTCGATGTTTAAATAGGCTGTTAACAGCTGCATTACCCACAAAACCCACTTGCACATGGTAATTCTGATACTAGGGGCTGGTTTTGGATGTGCACATGGTATTACAATACCATGTGTGCAAGTGTATGGCCAAGATCAAAGCACGTTTCCCAATAAACGATCCTAACGGTGCTAGTATTCCTATAAATACCCACCCCCATCACTTGTAAAACCCACAAGAATCCTGATTTGAGAAGCTCTAAGTTGAAACCTTTGTTTCATACCTGAGCTACTTGGATCGAGATTAGCATTCGGGGACCCTTTGTAAGTATTCCTTCGTTCTTTTATTGCTTTTCGAGTCGGAAAGTCAAACTTTGTTTGACTTTCTGCATTGACCAGTTTATGGTCAATGCGAAGTTCGTTTGAACTTCGCAACGTGATTGTAATCACGATGGTTATAGTCCCTTGCGACTATGCCTACTGATTACCACGTTGTGTAGGGTCGTAAGGGTAAGCGATCTAATAAATCGCTTATACCTTCGAACCCGACCCATTTGGTCGATCGTTAGGATCCGACCAAATACATTAGGTGACCATAGTAGGTAGGGAATAACCTTTCGAGATTATACCTTATGGTCACGACGTTTAAGTAGTTGTATAATAGGTAGTTTATATGCCTTAGGTAAATTACCAAAATACCCCTTTGATGCCAAAATTCATTATAAACATATGTGACATAACTTTTGACATCTAAACTGATTTGGCGACAATATTAGGCATGTTAAGGCATATTCTACTTGTCATAGGACTAGTTAGGCGGTCCGAACGCGTTTCACGCGAACGACGCGTTAAAGTAGCATAAGCTACCTAAACGGGTCGTAATGGGTCGTAAGCACTTATGTTAGGTTTCATTTAGTATGTAGGCCTTGTTAAACCATATTACACGAGTCTCCATACTCGTTTGGTTTACGAACCCTCATTCTATCCGATCCTCCGATTTAGGTCCGGTTTATTAACATAGTTACCTATATTAGGTGCCGTTTGATTCCGTGATCTCTAGCATTGCTTGGTGGTTATCTTAGGACTTCTGAGCAATCTCAAATGAGTACATAGACCCCTCTTTTACTGTTTTCCAAACTGTTTTGGGGTGAAACACATGTGCCTACTTGTTACTTTCATGCTTTCCTGTTTTCACATCATATATTTGCTACGTTCATTAGTACATTTATAGTACATGGTTTCATTACATTTTATGCTATGTATGACCATTGTGTGCATACTTAGTACATTGTTTTACATTACATTTCATGCTATGTATGTCCATTTGTTGCATACTTAGTACAGTTGTTTCACGTCACATGCTATGTATGTCTATTGTTGCATACTTAGTACAGTTCACATGCTATGTATGTCCATTTGTTGCATACTTAGTACAGTTGTTTCACGTCACATGCTATGTGTGTCTATTGTTACATACTTAGTACAGTTGTTTTCATCACATGCTTACATTTTGGTATGACATTTGGGTTGTTTACAATGGAACAATACATTCATTAACATTAGCTACGTCGTTCGTTAGTAGGTAGTGGTACCATAGGAATTGACAACTCCCATTCCTGAAATCCTGGGTATTGGAAGGAATGACCGAATTCGATACACATAACTTAGATAAACCTTTTATTTGTTTAAGGGTTTATCGCCACAGTCTCAAGGCTTGGATGTATGCATTTTCACAATACCGCATAAATGTTTGTATCAGTATAGCATGCATTTGTTCCACAAAACATAACTTTGATTTAAACCATGTTTTACTTCAATACCTTGTTTTTGTGCATTTTACATATGGTTTGGTTGATATATTTCACTTACCATACATGATATTCTTGGGTACACATTACATAATCTACATTAAACATAAACATTTTGACATTGATTTACACATTTAGTGGTTTACATTGAACATAGACATTTCGATATGGTTTACACATTAACACATGACAATTCATTTATACATAAACAATTTACATTGGTGATTGGTTTGAGTAAGTGATTTGAGTAACGAGGCGTGTGTAATATGATACAAGCATGGTGGATACGCCGCTGGTACTTCCTATATATAAGTGTTTGTATTACATTACATGTCGTAGCGTTACTTAAATCATTTCAATATTTGACATATTTCGTTTTACATAAACAACTTATTTTCACAAGACATTGAGTTACAAAACAACTTATCTTATACAAACTCATTTTACTTGGTTATTCATTTAACCTTACATTATTCTCTTATTTATACATATCATCGCTTTTTGAATGATTTACAAGACAAAGAAAATTACAAGGTTCATGACTAAACATTTTCTCAAACATAAGTCATGAATTCTGTTTTCACAAAACCTATGTATCTCACAGGCATTTTTATGCTGACGTACCTATTTTCACATGTGTTTTCAGGAGCTATTGCGTAGGATGATGATCATGACACTAGGGCGGACCTGTGCCTTAGAGACTAAAAATGAAGATAGGCTAGTTTAATTATGTTATGAACTCTTTGTTTCCTATTTAAGATAATATAACACTCTTGTTTAATAAATAAAATACAACTTTGAATGCCATGGTTATGAAACAATTAATTCTGTTACAACACTCCCCGACGTTTCCGCCACATTTTGTATGTTCTACGTGGTCGGGGTGTGACAGAAGAGTTGGTATCAGAGCCAATGGTTATAGGGAATTAGGTTATTAGTAATGCTTTGACCTAGACTGTAACCTTTCTAGGACCCTAACACAAGTTATCTTGTGTTTAGATCTTAAAACATGCATATCACCTATCCTTAGGTGATTATCAAAACAAAAACCAAATTTTTTCCGAAACGATTTTTGAAAAACAATCTTCTGTTTTTGAATGAATTATTACAAGGTTTTGAACCCTCAATTGTAAGATTTTGAACCCTCTGTTATATGGTTTTGAACCCCTTTGAGTTTTCAAAATCTCGTCAAAGTTTTGGGTTTTTAATAATGCGAACACGTGCAAACTGGAAGAGTGAATGCCTGTACCCTGGGTTTTCTGTCTAAGGCTAGAGTGTTCGTACAAATCCACATAATCGGACCAGTCACTCTTACCTGGGAATTCTTGGGGTGAGTGTTCACTTATAGGCGAGCATGTCTTCGCGATACATTATTTTTCACCCATTTACTTTGATTAGTCACTGTGTGTCGTTTGTTTGCTTGGTAATGCGGACAAATGACCACCATCTTTTCTTTTGTTAATTTTGTTTCATCTCATTCTCTTCATCCAATCATCTCACTCGTTCCCTTTCATGTTTTCCTCTTTTAGAATGCCTCCTCGATGCGAAAACCAGATAGCGACTGCCGAAGTGGCAGAAATTACTGCGAAGCAGATGGCTGCTCAATTCCCAAACCTCTTTGCTCAATGGAACCAAGCCAACAACAACAACAATGCTCCATGCAAATACAAGGATTTTAACTCGGCAAAACCACTCAAGTTTAGTGGTTCTGAAGGAGCGACTGGGCTTCTTCAATGGTTCGAGAGCATTGAGAATACTTTTCGCCACGTGCAGTGTCCTGACAATCGCAAGGTCGAGTTTTCTTCGAGTGTGTTTCAGAAGAGGGCTCTCACATGGTGGAACGGGGTTATGAGAGACCGTGGTGCAGAAGTTGCTCTAGCACAAACTTGGGCTGAACTTAGGGCCCTTATGATGAGAGAGTTCTATCCTCGTCATGAACAGCGAGCGTTGGAGAAAGAGTTTGATGACTTGAAACAAGACAGTGGCGAGCACAGGGCATATACTGATAGATTTGAGGAGTTGAGTCTGCTTTGCCCAACGATGGTCACCCCACTCGACAAGGCTATCGAAAGATACATCGATGGTCTACCTAACTCAGTACAAGACATCATTACTGGTAGTAACCCTGCCACACTCCGTCAGGCTATCGAGTTAGCAGCGACATTGACTGAGTCACAGATTCGGAAGAATAAGTTACACAGGAAGGGTGACAAAGGCAAGAAACAATCGTCGGACAAAGAGGATAGCAAGAAAGGTCAAAACAAGAATGGAAAGAATTCTGGTTCTTCAAGAGGGTCAAGGAAGCGTAAGGCTTCCCAAAATTTTGTTGTCACTGCCCAAGCTAACCAGGTAGCTCCCAACCAACCCGCACAGCCTCCAGCGAAGAAGCCCTATTCAGGGAATGCACCTTTGTGCAATAGATGCAACAGTCACCATCAGCCGCAACATCCGTGTCGTTTCTGTAATAACTGTGGGAAGTCGGGTCATCTTGCCAATGTTTGTCGGTTTGCTCAGAATCAGGCAGTTCAGAACCCGGCTCAACAGGTTGCTCAGCCTCTTGCTCAGCAACAGGGTCAAGCTGCACGACCTCATTTTCCTCCTGGTTCGTGCTACAATTGTGGGGATCTGACTCATTACAGAAACCGGTGCCCAAGGCTAGCCAACCAGAATCAGAATCCAAATCAGAATCAAGCTCAGGCTCGAGGTCGAGTCTTCAACATGAATGCTCAAGAGGCACAAGCAGACAATGAAGTGGTGAACGGTACGTTCTTTATTAATAATCAGCCTGCATCTGTTCTCTTTGATTCGGGTGCCGATAAGAGTTTTGTGTCATTGTCTTTTGAGCCAATGCTTCACGTGTCTAGAACAAAACTAGGAAAACCCTTGACAGTAGAAGTTGATAGTGGTGAACCCATTGTTCTTGATTCTGTTCTACGCAACTGCCAGTTGAACCTTAACGACCATCTTTTTCCGATCGACCTCACGCCTATGCAACTTGGAAGCTTCGACGTTATTGTGGGTATGGATTGGTTAGCCAAGCATCGCGCAGAGGTAGTTTGTTTTGAGAAGATTGTTCGTGTGCCGCTTCTGACTGGCGAGATCCTACAGGTTCAAGGTGAGAAACCGTCTGGTGGCCTCAAGCTCATGTCTTGTTTTAAAGCTCGGAAATATCTGCGGAAGAACTATGTGGCTTTCTTAGCACATGTTACAGCAGATAAAGGCAAGGGTAAGTCTATTTCAGATATTCCTGTCGTTCGGGATTATTCTGAAGTTTTCCCTGAAGAGTTACCTGGTCTACCTCCAGCACGCCAAGTCGAGTTCCGTATTGATCTCGTACCTGGTGCAAATCCCATTGCCAGAGCTCCATATCGTCTTGCACCATCTGAGATGCAAGAGTTGTCTAAGCAGCTTCAGGAGCTCTCTGACAAAGGTTTTATACGTCCTAGCTTTTCACCTTGGGGTGCTCCCGTTCTTTTTGTCAAGAAGAAGGATGGATCCTTTAGGATGTGTATCGATTATCGTGAGCTTAACAAGCTTACCATCAAGAATCGATATCCCCAACCGCGCATCGATGATCTCTTTGATCAGTTACAGGGCGCTTCTTATTTTTCGAAGATTGATCTGCGTTTCGGGTATCATCAACTTCGGGTGCATGAAGAAGATATTCCCAAAACAGCGTTCCGTACTCGTTATGGGCATTATGAGTTCACAGTCATGCCATTCGGTTTGACTAATGCTCCTGCTGTTTTCATGGACTTAATGAATAGGGTCTGCAAGCCTTATTTGGATTAGTTTGTCATTGTTTTTATTGACGACATCTTGATTTATTCTAAGACGCGAGCTGATCACGAGCAACATCTTCGTCTTACTCTGGAACTCCTAAAGAAAGAGCAACTTTTCGCCAAATTCTCCAAGTGCGAATTTTGGCTTAAAGAAGTTCAATTCTTAGGACATATTATCAACGAACAAGGTATTCATGTAGATCCCTCCAAGATCAGTGCGATTAAGGATTGGGATACGCCTACTACTCCTACTGAGGTTCGTTCTTTTCTTGGTCTAGCGGGTTATTATCGCCGCTTCATAGAAAACTTCTCGAAGATTGCAGTTCCTCTAACTGCTCTAACTCAGAAGAACAAACCCTTTGATTGGGGATTCAAACACGAGGAAGCTTTTCAAAACTTGAAGCAGAAGCTTTGCGATGCGCCTGTTCTATCATTTCCTGAGGGTGATGATGATTTTATCGTGTATTGTGATGCATCAAAACTGGGTCTTGGGTGTGTTCTAATGCAAAGGAACAAAGTCATAGCATATGCATCGAGGCAGTTGAAGATACATGAGAAAAACTACAACACTCATGATCTTGAGTTAGGTGCAGTTGTCTTCGCTCTTAAGATCTGGAGACACTATTTGTACGGTACAAAATGTGTGGTTTTCACTGACCACAGAAGTCTTCAACATATCTTCAATCAGAAAGAACTCAACATGAGGCAACGACGTTGGGTTGAGCTACTAAACGACTATGACTGCGAAATTCGCTACCATCCTGGTAAGGCGAATGTCGTAGCCGATGCATTGAGTCGTAAGGAACGTACTAAGCTTCATTGTGTACGTGTTCAATCTGTTATTCAAGCTCGATCCGATATCCAAGCACGCATTTCTCAGGCTCAACAATCTTGTGTTTCACAAGGTTTGATGGATAAGGAGTTTCCCTATCACATAACACCTGATCTAGAACTGAAGGACAATGGATCGTATTACTTCATGGACCGTTTGTGGGTCCCAAGCCAAGATAACCTCCGCACCTTGCTTATGGATGAAGCCCATAAGTCGCGTTATTCTGTTCATCCTGGCTCAGATAAGATGTATAAGGATCTTCGTATTCACTATTGGTGGCCTGGTATGAAGAAAGACATTGCCTTATATGTATCAAAATGCCTTACTTGTCTTAAGGTTAAGGCTGAACATCAGCGTCCTTCTGGTTTATTGGTGCGACCAGAGATCCCAGTTTGGAAATGGGAAAACATTACTATGGATCTCGTTACCAAACTTCCACGCACAAAGAAAGGTCATGATGCCATCTGGGTAGTCGTTGATCGTCTTACTAAGTCAGCACATTTCTTGCCAATCCGTGAGGATTTTTCTGCTGACAAACTTGCTAAAATCTATGTGGATGAAATTGTAGCTCGACATGGTGTTCATTTGAACATCATTTCTGACAGAGATGCTCGTTTCACTTCTCATTTTTGGAGAACCATGCAATCTGCTATGGGAACCCAACTAAATCTGAGCACAGCTTATCATCCGCAAACGGATGGTCAATCTGAAAGAACAATCCAGATTCTGGAGGATATGCTTAGAGCTTGTGTGATCGACTTTGGTGGTAGTTGGGATTCACATCTTCCGTTAATTGAATTCTCCTACAACAACAGTTATCACACCAGCATCAAAATGGCTCCTTTCGAAGCTCTCTATGGTCGAAAATGTCGTTCACCAGTCTGCTGGAATGAGATCGGCGAGGCTCAGCTTACTGGACCTGCCCTCATTTTAGAGACAACTGATAAGGTCAAGAAAGTTCGTGATAACCTTCGGACAGCTAGAAGCCGTCAAAAGAGTTACGCGGACCCAAAACGCAAGCCCTTGGAATTTCAAGTCGGTGATCGGGTATTACTTAAGGTCTCACCTTGGAAAGGTGTGATCAGATTTGGAAAGAAAGGAAAACTTGCACCTAGATACGTTGGACCATTCAAGATCGTCGAAAGAATCGGAAAGGTAGCCTACAGACTTGAGTTACCTCCTGAACTTGGAAATGTTCATCCAACTTTTCACGTGTCCAATCTCAAGAGGTGTTTAGCTGATGAAAACCTCCACATACCACTTGACGAAATTCGTGTTGATAAAACACTGAAATTTGTCGAGAAGCCAGTGGAAATCATGGAACGTGAAGTAAAGTGGATTAAACGCAAGCGCATTCCTTTGGTCAAAGTTCGTTGGGAAGCTAAACGTGGACCCGAGTTTACTTGGGAACGCGAAGACCAAATGAAGGCGAAATATCCGCATCTTTTCCCACGAGTTTCCTCTAAATAAATTTCGGGACGAAATTTCCACAAGTGGGAGAGACTGTAACATCTGTGCTTGTAATCATTGTGAACAGTCCAGTTATCAATAAAACAATGTTATTTGATCCCAATGTTTGTTTGGTTGTGTTTTACATTTTTCATGTTTTGACTTTTATTCAATTTCAAACTCTATATCGCTTTCTGGAGAGTTATACGCAAACTGATGCGTAAACATAATCAGATTAATGCGAAAAATACTCCGGAACATCAACATATACTTAACATACCTTAAATAACCTTTACATAACTTAGAAATAAGTTTTGAAGGCGTTGGTATGGCAAAAACAAGTTAATTCGCTTACAGGGACTAAACTTGACAAACTGCGAAAGTATGCCAATTTGAACTGTAACGAACATTCCGGAACATGACCATAAGTTAAACATACCATAAATATCCTTTACATAGCTTAGAAATAGGCTTTGAGGGGTTCGGTGTGCTAAAATAAACTTTTGGGTCATTCAGGGACTAAAAGCGTCAAAAAGTGCACAAGTTTGCATTTTCGCGCATAACTTACGTTCTGAATACATCCGGACATCCAAAAATTTATGTAAGCACTAAAATATTTTATTTTAGTGTTTGGCATAAGAAAAATCCATTCGTCGCGTCATTTGGATCGTTTTTCGCGCCTATGCGCATTCCGTCGTAATTAAGCGAACATCGCGATCGTACGACCAAACGAACTGACATCCGACCAAATACATTAGGTGACCATAGTAGGTAGGTAATAACCTTCCGAGGTTATACCTTATGGTCACGACGTTTAAGTAGTTGTATAATAGGTAGTTTATATGCCTTAGGTAAATTACCAAAATACCCCTTTGATGCCAAAATTCATTATAAACATATGTGACATAACTTTTGACATCTAAACTAATTTGGCGACAATATTAGGCATGTTAAGGCATATTCTACTTGTCATAGGACTAGTTAGGCGGTCCGAACGCGTTTCACGCGAACGACGCGTTAAAGTAGCATAAGCTACCTAAACGGGTCGTAATGGGTCGTAAGCACTTATGTTAGGTTTCATTTAGTATGTAGGCCTTGTTAAACCATATTACACGAGTCTCCATACTCGTTTGGTTTACGAACCCTCATTCTATCCGATCCTCCGATTTAGGTCCGGTTTATTAACATAGTTACCTATATTAGGTGTCGTTTGATTCCGTGATCTCTAGCATTGTTTGGTGGTTATCTTAGGACTTCTGAGCAATCTCAAATGAGTACATAGACCCCTCTTTTACTGTTTTCCAAACTGTTTTGGGGTGAAACACATGTGCCTACTTGTTACTTTCATGCTTTCCTGTTTTCACATCATATATTTGCTACGTTCATTAGTACATTTATAGTACATGGTTTCATTACATTTTATGCTATGTATGACCATTGTGTGCATACTTAGTACATTGTTTTACATTACATTTCATGCTATTTATGTCCATTTGTTGCATACTTAGTACAGTTGTTTCACGTCACATGCTATGTATGTCTATTGTTGCATACTTAGTACAGTTCACATGCTATGTATGTCCATTTGTTGCATACTTAGTACAGTTGTTTCACGTCACATGCTATGTATGTCTATTGTTACATACTTAGTACAGTTGTTTTCATCACATGCTTACATTTTGGTATGACTTTTGGGTTGTTTACAATGGAACAATACATTCATTAACATTAGTTACGCCGTTCGTTAGTAGGTAGTGGTACCATAGGAATTGACAACTCCCGTTCCTGAAATCCTGGGTTTGTTTGGATTGGAAGGAATGACCGAATTCGATACACATAACTTAGATAAACCTTTAATTTGTTTAAGGGTTTATCGCCACAGTCTCAAGGCTTGGATGTATGCATTTTCACAATACCGCATAAATGTTTGTATCAGTATAGCATGCATTTGTTCCACAAAACATAACTTTGATTTAAACCATGTTTTACTTCAATACCTTGTTTTTGTGCATTTTACATATGGTTTGGTTGATATATTTCACTTACCATACATGATATTCTTGGGTACACATTACATGATCTACATTAAACATAAACATTTTGACATTGATTTACACATTTAGTGGTTTACATTGAACATAGACATTTCGATATGGTTTACACATTAACACATGACAATTCATTTATACATAAACAATTTACATTGGTGATTGGTTTGAGTAAGTGATTGGAGTAACGAGGCTTGTGTAATATGATACAAGCATGGTGGATACGCCGCTGGTACTTCCTATATATAAGTGTTTGTATTACATTACATGTCGTAGCGTTACTTAAATCATTTCAATATTTGACATATTTCGTTTTACATAAACAACTTATTTTCACAAGACATTGAGTTACAAAACAACTTATCTTATACAAACTCATTTTACTTGGTTATTCATTTAACCTTACATTATTCTCTTATTTATACATATCATCGCTTTTTGAATGATTTACAAGACAAAGAAAATTACAAGGTTCATGACTAAACATTTTCTCAAACATAAGTCATGAATTCTGTTTTCACAAAATCTATGTATCTCACAGGCATTTTTATGCTGACGTACCTATTTTCACATGTGTTTTCAGGAGCTATTGCGTAGGATGATGATCATGACACTAGGGCGGACCTGTGCCTTAGAGACTAAAAATGAAGATAGACTAGTTTAATTATGTTATGAACTCTTTGTTTCCTATTTAAGACAATATAACACTCTTGTTTAATAAATAAAATACAACTTTGAATGCCATGGTTATGAAACAATTAATTCTGTTACAACACTCCTCGACGTTTCCGCCACGTTTTGTATGTTCTACGTGGTCGGGGTGTGACGTATTTTCCCAAAAAAGATTAAATGCAGGTACTAAGCGTAATAGGCTGGATTCTCTTCTTAGCATCAATAAAGAGTCTCGCAAGCTTAAGATGCCTATCGTCTGTTGAACTACGGTTTCCTATTTATTTCGATCCGTCTGTGGATAAACTTTCAACTGTTTGTGATACACGATATTACAATATTTTATTCGGTTGAAATATATCTTTCAATTGCTTCCGCTGTGCATTTAAATGTTGTGTTGTTTGACTATTATGTTGCCAACCACGTCACGATACTCCCCACCGGGCCCACCGGTGACACGTGGAAATCGGGGTGTGACAGGTTGGTATCAGAGCCAACACTGAGTGAATTAAACACTAGCCTTTTGTGTTCAATCTCAGTTACACAATTGCACATTCCAAAAACTTTCGAGTCTAGACAAATAACATAGGACAAATTCTACTTTGTTTGTTTTGTTTTGTCCTTTATTTTATATATTCTTGTCGTTATCTTATGTTGTATTGATAGGATTAAACATGCCGCCAAGATTCTTTCGACGAAGAGGACGAGGCAAGGGGCCAATTACCGCCCCCAATGACGACGAGGCAGGACCTTCGCACATGCGAGCTCCTACCACCACTACGAGTGCTGACCCTAGAGGAAACCGGAGGAACCTTTTTGAACCGGCTAGACGATCTGTATCGCACAGTTCGACGCCTCCCATTCATAACTCTTATGGGCCACATTCGGAAAATGAGCCCAACAACCCTCAACCTTCCTACATACCTCTTCAACGATCCCTATCGCACCATTCTTTTGGTGACCCTACACCTGTTTTTAGGGGCCGGTTTAACCCGGCAAATTACATACCAGAACCAGTGGATTTTAACCCATTGGGGCCGGAGGATCATTTCTCCGGCGATCATGCGGAAGATATGGACGAGGACACCGATCCAGTCGAGCCCGCAACCGGAACTCCGAACCATCCTATCGAGGTCTCAGATGGTTCATCTTTTCACGGATCACCCTACCATGGTCCGGACAGTTACCAGGCGCGATTTAACCAGCACGAATGGTATTTTACACCCTCGCATCATTCGTCGCCTCATCAGCAGCAGCAGCAGCAACAGGATCCCTCTGAGGATTCACGATTTGTGGCAGTCACGCCACCGCCTCCACCACCGCCAGTTCAGCCGGCACCTCCGCAACCGCCGAGGCGTAGGAGAACCGGAGCACGTATGTCTGCACGAGGAGGGGACTTTCGTTTTAGCTCTCCTCGACAATCAAGTGGCAGTCATTATCCGCCACTTCAAGAAGATCCACAAATGGGTGGACCTTCAAACCCCGTTGCACCGCAACCACCACCGAAGGGTTTTGATAACCCGATTCCTGCCTACACGGGTTCGATGGCGTACAACCCGTTTGAGCAGCCAGCTCTCACCAACTACGGTTACGCTGAAGCCGACCCATACATGGTAGCGGCCAATTATAACGCCCTTCATCCTGAAGGACATTATGGAGCTCCTTGGGGAGTAGGATACCCAACTCATGGGTACCAAATACCTACTAGACCTATTATTCGGCAACAATCACAGCCGCCAAGGTTCTCCCCACCAGAGCGTGAAGAAATTCTGCAAAGGTTGGACCAAGTAGAGCGAGACTTTCACAGAGACCGCAGGGAGCGACAAAGTTTCTTCCAAGGATTGACAAGCCTAATAAAAGGGAAGAGCAAGAAGGACCATTGAATCCTTCCACTGTTGTTGTAATTTTCCTTGTATCATTTGAGCCCCTGCGTGGGCCTGTCTTGCTGTATTAGCCCCTGTGTGGGTATGTTAGTTTGTTTTGACCCCTGCGTGGGTCTATCTTTCTATTAACCCCTACGAGGGTATGATGTTGTTTAAGTCCCTGCGTGGACTAGTATGTTGTTTGACCCCTGCGTGGGTATGATGCTTTATTAAAAAGTCCCGTTTAGGGCGACGTGTAACCTATTAATAATTAATGGAATGTTTAATTTATAAATTTCATTTTTGCCAATATGTGCATAAATAAATTATATATGATATAAATAAATCAAAATCATTCCTTTTAAAAATATATCTGCCTATTTAAATATTGAATAAGAATCTTAAGAGTGAAACCTAGCCTGAGTGTCATTGTAAAGACCTGGCTAAAATGGTAAGACCTGTTTAAAAGATTCAAACCCCTGTTAACATCTGTAAACATGTTAACACTCCTGGCAGATGTGATTCGTTAAAATCACACACATCATTCTTATATAAGGATTCTTCAAAAGATTCCTAACCCAACTTAATGATCTCTGAATCATGGGTTAAATCATCAATTAAGATGATCATATTTTGACCATACGTGGTAATATGGTGCCTACGGGCACTGCTCATTTCCATATGAGCCAAAAGACAGTGGTAGCTATGACTCCCTGTTCGAAAAAGGTAATGAACTATGTTCAAACCTTCATGCCTTGATTCTCTGAAATCATGGCTTATAATTTAATTTGTCCCTGTGACTAGGCCTTTTGTGCTATTAATAATACTGTTATTATTTATAATTAGGATAAATTATAATAGAAATCCTAAATAAAAGTGATTAATAAATTAACCAAATATGGTCTCTGTTCACCATGGTTAATGAATTTCCCTAAGGGGCAATTCCATAATAAACTCCCAAATAAACTATTGTCATTGTCTTATGCAACAGTTCAAATTTAAATGGCTGGCTCGGATGAAATTAATAGCCACCCCGTGGAGAATAATGATAACGCCCGAATTAATTTAACGGGTGCTGAACTGAAAGCGTTAGTAGACGACGCAGTTACAAAGGCCTTAGAGCGGCAGTACGAAGAGTATAGTGGGACTCGAAGTAGGACCCTATCTACACCGCATTCGAAGCCACCTTCCAAGAAGGAAGAACCCAAGAAAGATGATGATAGACTCTCCTCAAACCACCACAGTGCTCCATCTCAACAGATTGTACTAAATCAAGAACCCCGTAACAAGGGTTGCTCCTATAAATACTTTGTTTCATGCAAACCCAGGGATTTCACTGGGGAAAAAGGAGCCATTGACTGCATGACGTGGTTAGATGAGATGGACACAGTTGTGGATATCAGCGGATGCACTGAGAGGGATGTGGTCAAGTTTGTGTCGCAATCATTTAAAGGCGAAGCCTTAGCCTGGTGGAGATCACTGATTCAAGCCACTGGGAAAATCCCATTGTACAACATGTCATGGGAACAATTTGTTGCCCTTATCAGGGAAAATTACTGCCCTCAGCATGAGGTGGAGAAGATAGAGTCTGATTTTCTATCGTTGGTTATGCGGAACCTTGACTGCCAAGCTTACCTCACGAGCTTTAATACCATGTCGAGATTGGTTCCGTATTTGGTGATCCCGGAACCCAAACGAATCGCTCGTTTCATTGGAGGTTTAGCCCCCGAGATAAAGGCAAGTGTGAAGGCCTCTCGGCCAGCTACTTTCCGATCCGTAGCTAATATATCTTTGTCCCTCACGCTGGACGCGGTCAGACAAAGATCGCTGAGGAATAAAGATGCTGAGAAGAGAAAACGTGAAGATGATAATTCACGGAGGTCAAACAAGAAGCACCGAGGAAACGGTGACAACAAGAAGGGGTCTAAGTCAAGGAAGGATGGGCATCAGTCTGGTGATAAGCCCAAGTGCAAGATTTGCAAGAAACAGCACTTCGGAAAGTGCAGGCTCGACTCGAACTCGCAGACTCAGTCAAGAACTTTTGCTTGCGGGATATGCAAGTCCAAGGAGCACAAAACCTTGGATTGCAAAAAGCTGAAGGATGCAACTTGCTACAGTTGCAATGAGAAAAGGGCATATTAAAACCAACTGCCCTAAATACGCCAAGAAGCCTGAAGAGGCCAAGAAGACCAATGCTAGGGTCTTCAGAATGGACGCAAAGGAAGCAGTACAGGATGACAATGTGATAACAGGTACATTTCTCATAAATGATATCTATGCAAGAGTGCTTTTTGATTCAGGCGCAGATAAATCATTTGTAGATAATAAGTTTTGCAAATTGTTGAATTTACCTGTTAAAACCTTAAGAGTGAAATATGAGGTGGAGTTAGCTGATGGCACCTTAGAAACCGCCTCAACCATATTAGATGGATGTTTCATATCCATTAAGGACCACTCTTTTCCTTTGTCCCTACTTCCTTTGAAGTTGGCTGGTTTTGACATCGTGTTAGGCATGGACTGGTTATCTCGTAACCAGGCCCAAATTGTCTGTAATAAAAAGCAAGTGGTGATCAAGACTCCGTCTGGTGAATCACTTACCATTCAGGGGGATACCCGGTATGGATTGCCTAAGCAAGTGACTATGCTCAAGGCCTCTAAGTGCTTGAAGAAGGGTTGTGTCATTTACATGGCACAAGTGACTATTGATGAGCCGAAACCCAAGATGGAAGACATCCCCGTCATTTCTGAATACCCCGAGGTTTTTCCTGAAGAACTACCTGGTTTACCACCAGATAGGCAAGTGGAATTCAGAATTGACATCATCCCCAGAGCAGCACCTGTTGCTAGAGCACCTTATAGGTTGGCACCAACGGAGATAAAGGAATTGAGGACGCAACTAGACGAATTGCTAGCTAAAGGTTTCATTAAACCTAGTTCGTCTCCTTGGGGAGCGCCAGTTTTATTTGTCAAGAAGAAGAATGGATCGATGCGTCTGTGCGTCGATTACCGTGAGCTTAATAAGGTCACAATAAAGAATAGGTATCCTTTGCCCAGGATCGACGATTTGTTCGATCAATTGCAAGGGGCAAGTTATTTCTCGAAGATTGACTTGAGATCAGGCTACCACCAACTGAAGGTTAGAGATGAAGACGTACACAAAACTGCAGTTAGGACTCGTTATGGTCATTACGAGTTCCTAGTGATGCCTTTTGGGCTCACTAATGCACCTGCCGCGTTCATGGATCTCATGAATCGTGTTTGCAAGCCATACTTAGATAAATTCGTCATCGTCTTCATTGACGACATCCTCATCTACTCGAAGAACCAAGCTGACCACGAGAAACACCTTCGCTGTATTCTTAAACTTTTACATCACGAGAAACTCTACGCCAAATTTTCCAAGTGTTAGTTTTGGCTTCGAGAAGTCTAATTCCTTGGACATGTGGTGAGTGAGCGTGGTATCCAAGTGGATCCCGCTAAGGTAGAAGCAGTTATGAACTGGAAGGAGCCAAAGACGCCTACGGAGATTCGTAGCTTCCTAGGCTTAGCAGGATATTATAGGCGTTTCATTGAAAATTTTTCAAGGATTGCTGCACCCCTAACTTCCTTGACTAGGAAAAAGGTTAAGTTCGACTGGGGACCGAAGCAGCAAGAATCTTTTGATATTCTGAAGCAAAAGTTGAGCAACGCTCCTGTACTGACATTGCCTGAAGGTACCGAAGAATTCGTAGTTTACTGCGATGCATCACACACTGGCATGGGGTGTCTGCTTATGCAGCAGGGCAAGGTTATTGCCTATGCATCACGTCAATTAAAGGTTCATGAAAAGAATTACACCACCCATGACTTGGAGTTGGGTGCCGTTGTATTTGCACTGAAACTATGGAGGCATTATTTATATGGTATCAAATGTGTGATCTATTCTGATCACAAGAGCCTCCAGCACCTGTTTAATCAGAAGGATTTAAACATGAGGCAGCGCCGTTGGATGGAGACTTTGAATGATTATGATTGTGAAATCAGATACCATCCCGGCAAGGCGAATGTAGTCGCCGATGCCTTGAGTCGAATGGAAAGGGTGAAACCCATCCGAATCAATGCCAAGAGCATTGAAATAAAGAACAGTTTGAATGAAAGGCTGTTAGCTGCACAGAAAGAAGCTGTGTTGGAAGCTAACTATCCTAATGAAAAGCTAGGGGTAACTGAGGAGCAGTTATCTCTTGGCAAGGACGGAATCCTGAGATTAAATGGACGAATATGGGTTCCAATTTATGGGGGGCTTCGAGATGTCATCCTCCAGGAAGCCCATAGTTCTAAATACTCCGTTCATCCTGGAGCTGATAAGATGTACCAGGATCTAAGGGCAAACTATTGGTGGATAGGCTTGAAAAAGTTTGTAGCTGCCTATGTAGCTAAGTGCTTGACTTGTGCGCAAGTCAAAGCAGAACATCAAAAGCCGTCAGGCTTGCTACAACAGCCCGAACTTCCCACTTGGAAGTGGGAAATGGTAACTATGGATTTTATCACCAAGTTACCTAAGACAAGGAAAGGAAATGATACCATTTGGGTGATCGTAGACAGACTGACTAAGTCCGCACATTTCCTACCCATTAAGGAGACTTATAGCTCCGACATGTTAGCCCAATTGTACGTGCATAAGATTGTAGCTTTACATGGCATACATGTGTCTATTATCTCCGACAGGGATACTAGATACACGTCACATTTTTGGAAAAGTTTCCAACAATCTTTGGGCACGCGTTTGAATTTTAGTACGGCTTACCATCCTCAGACAGACGGCCAGAGTGAGCGTACTATTCAAACTTTGGAAGACATGCTTCGAGCATGCGTGATTGATTTAGGTGGTAGTTGGGATAACCACCTGCCGTTAATCGAATTCTCCTACAACAATAGCTACCACACCAGAATTAAGGTTGCGCCTTTTGAGGCATTATACGGTAGAAAGTGTAGAACGCCCATTTGTTGGGCGGAAGTTGGAGATGTCCAATTATCAGGACCAGAGATAGTCTTTGAAACGACGGACAAGATTGTCCAGATTCGTGACCGTCTCAAAGCTGCCCGAGATAGGCAGAAGAGTTACGCAGATCCAAAGCGTAAACCTATGAAATTTGAAGTAGGTGACAAAGTGTTGCTTAAGGTATCACCCTGGAAAGGAGTGATGCGATTTGGCAAGAAAGGTAAGTTAAGCCCGAGATACATAGGACCATTCGAGGTCATTGAATGTGTCGGATCGGTGGCTTACAAGTTAAACTTACCTGAAGAGCTCAGTGGTATTCATAACGTATTCCACGTCTGCAATCTGAAGAAATGCCTAGCTGACAAATCGCTAGTCATACCACATACAGATGTGCATATAGATGAGAGCTTGAAATTTGTGGAAAAACCATTATCGATTGAAGATCGACAGGTTAAGAAGCTTCGAAGGAAGCATGTGCCTATTGTAAAGGTAAAATGGGATGCCCGTAGAGGTCTCGAATATACATGGGAGGTTGAGTCCACAATGAAAGAAAAATACCCTCATTTGATTCAGTAAATCTCGAGGTCGAGATTTCTTTTTAGGGGGTGAGGATGTAACACCTCGAAAATTCGTGTTCAATGAAATAACGACACGTGTCATGTATGACAAAAGCGTTATAAACCCGGGTATAATTAAAGATGTATGGCAGGATTTAAAAGTATTGTCATGTTAATTTTTACCTCTGAACGACCTCGTTATGAATCCCAAGACCCTACCATATATTACACACATCTAATATACCTTCAATCCAGTGAATTGTTGACAATAATTGAATTCAAAAGTGCAAGATAGGATCCTATGGAATTTCTACGGTAAACCTTCGTTTATAGCACTTTCAAAAGAATCCAAGTAAACATATCAAAGTGGTGGGGTATATAACTGTTCAAGGCACATTTTAGAGGCCCCTTACTGAAAAATAATGACCCAAATTCAGAATATATGGTTGCCCCTTCGAATGCCTGAAAGAACAAGATTTTTGCTTCTGGTCGAGGTCTTGCGCACCGCAAGACAATCCCCTTACGGTGCATAAGGGGTTGCAAGCGACAGAAAGTTGGTTGTTTGCTGTTATGCGCATGAAACTGACCTTTAAACGATTTTCCTCATATTTGGACGACCCCTAAATGACTCCTAGACACTAGGGACATGTGTTAGTGATCAGGGAACATTGCTAGAGTTGTTTGTCAACAATCCATTGAGTTTTGATCACTATATAAGGCCACTAAGTTGCAACCATTTCTTCACACCTCATTCCTGCATTTCTGGAGCTTCTTGGAGCTTAAGAGCAGACACAAGTTCTTCCTAATCGTGCATAGGACTTCAGTAAGTATGCTTAACCTGTCTTAGTTAAGTTTTTGCTTAGTTTTAGCTTAAAAGTCAAACTGTCATAATTAACGGTTGACTTAGCGATTAATCATTGATGGTTCAGTGATTAGTCGAATTGAAAGTAGTTATAAGTTGGTAATTATGTGGGCATTAAACCCTTAAAAGGGCACCCTCTGATTCCCACTCTAACTAGACCATTTGTCGGGTCAAACTTGTTATTAAAAAGTCAACAACATGCTTATTTTCTAATTTATGCATAATTAGCAATGTAGAACACATACAACCTGTTTGATCATTAATATAACTTGGTAATTAGTGTAAGAACATGTCTAAACATGTTCAACCCGACAATTTTATGTTTAGACCCGGTTCGGAACCGAAAGTCGCAAAGCTTTGACTTTTGCTTTGACTTCAGTTCTGACCCGTTTTGGTATGTTTTAGAAATACCATAGAGCTTCCTTAGGACCAGGTTACATGCTAGTATAACCCTCTGTGATTATACACCTTGGTTCATTAGTTAACCAATTAATATGCATGATTCCGTTAATTGCTCATATGTTGACCATTATGCCCTTTTCACCTTAAAACATGATTTTTGAAAATGTAAAAGAGTAGAAACCTAAATTACTAAATTATAAACTTGCACCAAAAATTTTACATCAGTTGGAGGTGTAGATTGAGAGTTATGCTCATTAGCGTAATTAGAAGCTTCTTTAGCAATTAAACGGCGTGATTAGCGTATGGCCTATCTAAGCCTACTTTTTGATATCAAACTTATTACCCACTGATGTAATATATTATTTTGGGATTTTGAATATTTTTAATAAATTTTAGGCTGAGCATAACTTATAGTCGTAGGCTTAATCCGGTAATTGTCGGTTTTGCCCTTACGGGCTATAAAATGAGTTTTACATATCTAATCGACTCCAAACCTTTTGCTACTGATTTTAAATGATAAATAAATTATTTTAAGCCTTCTGGAATAATAAAAATATCAGCTTTATGTATAGAACCAGGAAATGGCTTCTAATCGCTTTTTAAGCGTTTTTAACGCATAGTATGTACTAGAACTATTTTAAACATACAAGGGTTGATACCTACTGATATTTTAGGTAAATTATAATATTTTAACAGTAAGCAAAAGTTGTTTAACTCAGACTTCAGTTTTGAGCTTTTCGGCTTATGTGAAATTACCAAAATGCCCCTACGGTGCATAGATTGGTTATAATTGATAAATTTCACATATATACTTTACCCTACTGTTATAACTTATTAAAATAAGTATTTTTGCTAATTATATCGGACCTGTAACTCAGAATAATACTTAAACTCTTTTATAACCTTGTAAATGACCAAACTACCCCTACGGGGCATAATTTGTGTTTAAATTTGTTTCGGGCATAATAAAAGACATCTTACTGATGTCACAACATATTTGAAGCATATTAACTTAGGAAACCTGTATATGGCTCTTACGGATACCCGTTACGCTTATTACGCGTTTGGTTCGGTTTATGTAACTAGTTTACATAAATTAGCCGAAACGGGTCAAACCTTATCGGTTTTATCTCAAAATCCAGAATGTGTATAATGTACCCATATTAAGAAAGTCTTCAAACTTGTCGGGTCTAAATCACATTCTATCCGGTCTTCGCTTAATCGTGCGTACGAACCGTATCTTTGAAACTAACCGGTCTAAGCTTAAGCTTAATTAAAGACTCGTTAGGATTCTAACAGGTTATTATAAACCTTCGTTCCAAATTAGGAGGACCAGTAAAAGCTACTTGCATTTGCTTATTGTGATTATTACTTTGCTCAGGTAAATACTTTTAACTTATTTTCCCTATACGGGCTTGTGGTACGGTATATAAAATACCGCTTGGTCGGGCATTAAATCTTCCATCGTATGGTGGTTAATTGAATATTTGATCGGCCCGTTTAAACTGTTTTGTTTACTTAAAGCCTTTGGGGGTTAATGACCATGTCCCGGATATCCTTGGCATCATTTTACGAAATGGCCACGACCTAAGCGCGGAGTGTAGGCGTACACTCGTCAGTGCATAAATAGTTGATGTGGTGTGTCTATTGATCTTTAACCCGGCACGCTCCGGGCTACTGAACGCATAAGGAACATGTAATTCTTTTACAAGATTATATATTTAAATAATTATCCCAAGTTATAAAATGTTTATGCCATGTGCATCCAAATCAATTTTAATCATTTTTAAAATGAGTCAGTTGATTGTATTTACCAGTGTAAACTGACGTATTTTCCCAAAAAGATTAAATGCAGGTACTAAGCGTAATAGGCTGGATTCTCTCCTTAGCATCAATAAAGAGTCTCGCAAGCTTAAGATGCCTATCGTCTGTTGAACTACTGTTTCCTATTTATTTCGATCCGTCTGTGGATAAACTTTCAACTGTTTGTGATACACGATATTACCATATTTTATTCGGTTGAAATATATCTTTCAATTGCTTCCGCTGTGCATTTAAATGTTGTGTTGTTTGACTATTATATTGCCAACCACGTCACGATACTACCCACCGGTGACAATTGGAAATCGGGGTGTGACACTACTCCCTCAGCCTCTCAGACTGAGCCTCCTAGTCCCACTAGACTACTCCCTCAGCCTCTCAGACTGAGCCTCCTAGTCCCACTAGACTACTCCCTCAGCCTCTCAGACTGAGGCTCCTAGTCCCACTAGACCACTCCCTCAGCCTCTCAGACTGAGCCATAACTAACAAATAAAATGTGCTCACTCTTTGTTTGTAAAAAAGTTTTGTGACCTGGATCTGGACGTAGTGTATGCATTCTAAAAATATTTTCGTGAGAGCCCTAGTGATCATAGTCTAGACTCGAGAAGGAATCCTAGTTCGCTATGATCAAGGCTCTGATACCAAGCTGTCACACCCTGGCTTTGCGGAAGCGTGGGTTTATTTGGTGTGACTTCTTAATACCATAGCTTAACCACAACAAAGCTATATGAAAATAAAACCATGAAGATCATCCGTTGATTTAAGTTTGAAAAGTAAATTACGACAACATTGTTTAAAGTTGACACATGCAACGAGTTACAACCCATCAAAATAAAAACATTGTTCATATGACATAACCACAATCATAAAATAAACACCGTTTAAGACTTGCGACTCATCCAGGTAAAAGTCACAATCCCTAAACGTGGATGACCTCATAACTCTTACGCAGCGTGAAAACGTAGCATACTTCGCCAAATCCCTAATTCCCTGAAATACATGTAAGTTGAAAAATCAACATAAAGTTGAGCGAGTTCATGTGAAAGTGAGTATGTAAAACCTTTGAAAGTATAAAATCCCTGGTATGTAGCAAATAAGGAAATAAAGAGATCACCAATGGTTTGCAAGGCCATTGATATGTGTGAAGTGCAGTAGGAAGACTCAAACCTAGCAGATTTTTGCGTCGGGTACCAAGTCACCCCGAGGTCCGTACTGTTGGGCCTGGGGATGGGCTCGCTACACCCAGATAGATCTACCGCTAAAGACCCTCGGTCCTACAATGAAGATTAATGGCCTCCAGTTCCCGCCTACCCACTCACATGATCTAAGTAGTAACCCTCCTTACGCTAACCATACCATGTAAGTAAAAGTTCGTAATAATCGTAACATGTATTTCACCCCCGAAGTATAAAAACTGAAAACAGTTAAGAGAAAAAGGGGGGACATGAACTCACCTGTATATTCCTGTGCAAAGCTAGCTATATACGACTTCGTGATGTCGTTTCCAAGATGAGACTCGCTAGCGTGCATTCTACAATATTCCTAACACGGAATATCTAATAAGTTTCTAAATAACATAGTAACTAAACTACGTGTCATCGAGCTCTACCGAATCGTTAATCGAACGATTCAATGGTAGGTAGTTAACTTATCGGAAATGGTTAAGTCATATTTGATAAGTGTTGTTTATCGTCGATAATAAATAAGTCTTAAAAAGACTTGGTTCTCGAGAGGTTTAAAAATAAATAAATATTTATATATATAATATATGTATACTTCGTTGTAATTGCGTTAGCCGTCTCGATTAGTCGTATGTGTATCTATCGAGTATTTGTATGAAAATAATATATAATAACTTGTATTATATATATCACGTCTTGTGTATATTTGTCAAAAACATTTGTATATGTCGTTTAGGCGTATAAAATAAATATGAAAAATTATATTTATTTTATAAAAGAATCGTCGAGTTGTCGTGTTTGAAATAAATATGACTATATTTATTTTATAAAAGAATTCAACTTGCTTGTCGGAAATAAATATATAGCTATATTTATTTATAAAAGGATTCGTTTTGTACGATATTGGAAATAAATATATAAACTATATTTATTTTAGTAAAACAATCGTCGTGCCGTTTGATTGTTGAAATAAATATACATTGTATTTACGAAAAGAAGTCGTTTTATCATTCGACATTTGTAACGTTATAAATCATTTGATTTTACAAAGGTTTTGTCGAAGTTTCAAAGTTTAAAATAAATATAAAAACTATATTTATTAGTTGTGAATAAATTTCAAATCGTTGTCTTCGTGAGTTGTAAGGTGTTGTTGTTCGAAACAAATATAAACTATTCATTTTCACAAGGAAAAGAAGTCAGGTTATTTGATGTTAAAACAAATACATATATATTTTATTTGTTTTATAAGAAAGGTTCGCATTGTTGTATATTCGAAATAAATATAGAATCTATATTTATTTTATAAAAATAATCCGTGTTATCGTAGTTTCTTGTATGCTATAAAGTGTCGTCGAAAGTAAAATCACATTTGTGTACGTATTCATTTGACGGTTTCGTTTCATAATAAGACTCGTTTTATTTTACGGGTTTTCTCGAAAAACGGGCAGAGTTTCTTCTGTTTTTCGACGCCCCCGACAACTAAAGTGTCATTATTTTGTCAAAATTCAACCAAGTTTCAAACAATGTATATGTGTAATCAATTTATATAGACAATACGGTAAATAAAACCAAGTAAGTTGAATTAATATTTTCGCCATTTTGTTCGGTTTGAGCTCGTTTCGCACGGTAAAACTATAAAGATATCGAAATAAATGTGCCGTAAAATCTTTACCATCTTCTTGTGTCGAAAGCCGAGCTGACCGAGTCAACTGAGTTGACCAGTTGGACCGAGTTGACTTGAACCGCCTCAAAATCTAATCCGAACCGGCTGACTCGAACCAACTGTTGACCTGGGCCTGCTGACCCGAACACTGAGTCGACTCGCTGTTGTTGACCGAGTTGACTCGGGTTTAACCGAGTTTACCCGAACTGAACTGAGCTGACCCGTACCCTCCTGAACCTGACTCGTAACCCGAACCCGAGACCTGAACCGAAGCTGAAACAAAACTCCCGAAATTTGACCCGAATATAAACTGAACCATCAAATTTTCAGTAAATCAAAGGAAACAGAGGGGTTACCGGAGAATTTGTCGGACAAATACGAAGACCACCGGGACGAGACAAGGACCGCCGGTCCGAGTCTCGGACCGCCGCTGACCACCACTACCACCGGTTCTCCGTCATCTTCATCATCAACAATATCACCATCACCATCATGGGACTTCGATTAAAAAAGAAGCAAACAGAGGAGGGGGAGGGGTTACCGTATCACACGCCGGAATAAGGTCACCGTCGCCACCACAGACGGCGGCGCCGCCGTGTCTCCGCCGCCGGTCGTCGTTACCATCTCTCCCGCTGATCTTCCCTCTCCCGTCCTCCCTCTCTCTCGTCGACTCCCTCTCTCTCCTGCCTCTGATTTCTCTCTCTAAAAAGTTTCAGGTGGGTGTGGTATAGAAAGATGGAGGTTGAGGGTTTTCGATTTGGGTATCTGTGTGAGTGTATTGCTTGTATATGTGTTGTATCGAGAGAGAGGAGAGGGTCAGACTTTAAGTCTGTTTTAATATGCAGACAAGGTGTGTATTGTGGGTTTAGGTAAGGAGGAGAGGATGTGTATTAATAGAGTGGACAATTTTTATTATCTTTTATGTTTTCAAATTGTATTCAGGGTAGATGTTATATCTTGTGAAACAAAATCTCTTTAAGAGATTTGAAGGGATTTGTAAAGATTTTTTATAAGATTTGCAAGATTTAGTAGAGATTCAGTAGATCATGTAAAGATTTGTAAGATCTAATATATATATGTGCAGGTTTAGGCTTGTGGGTTTTGGGCTTGGGCCCAGGGCCCACAAGCCCATCTCGTGTGTAAGTGGCCCGAGACACGTTTTTAAAACCGAAATCGCCGTAGTTTGGTAAAATAATGTTTTAGTGTTAAAACGTGTAAAAATAATAATGTCGGTATCTGTCGTAGTCGCGTTCGCGCGTTGATAACGGTACTAATCGCGAAAAATTACATCGTTGCCGTCTTTAATCCGTTTTTCGATATGGTTTCGACTATAAATACTAAAATTTAATTACGAAGCTAAAATATATCGTAAAAATTTAATATTTGTCGGTGTCGTCAGTATCTTGTACGGTTTCAATCCGTTGCCGTTTAACGTTTCACAGGCTTCTTTGTAAACCACCGTTAGCGCACTGTAAAGTCGGATAAACGTTCCTGGGCATTCCAAAGGCCTAATTGAGTTAATTTGCTCTGTAAACACTAATTATTATTGCGTTAATCATCTGCTAATCACGTAATTAGGTGCCGTAAATCACGGGTTGTCACATTCTCCCCCTGTTACAAAAATTTCGTCCTCGAAATTTAGACTATGTTATCTCCTCAGAATTGTGTTGTTCTCAGGTATGTCCGAATAATAACAAAGTGAATGACCGCGTAATCAAAACAAGACTTATTCGAATCATGTAAATTCAAGGACATTCCTCCACAATAGAAATCCCAACGGTTAAGAAACGTGTTTCAAAAATTGATGTCAAAGGAAACAAGATGTAAGTGTAACTAAGTTAACAGGGGTCCAACAAAGAACAGGAACTTCGACCAATCGAATTCCATATGAACGTTCACAATACGTAAATGAGTTCTAGAAGCAACAACATCCACTGGATGAACTTAGAATCAACAAGCTCAAATGTAATAGTTTGCATGAAACGCTCGATCGTGATCAGCACAAGCTGCAAGTTATACCGACGCCACAAGGTGTCATAATGAATGAAACAATTCAATATTAGGGGTGATCGAACAAGTATCACCTGTGTTTTACAGTTAATTGAAAGCGCAACAAAGTGAATCTGAAAGTTTGTTTCAAATGACATCATAGGATTTTCAATTGAAAATGGAACATCAAAGAAATAATGTTTTCGATCGGAGACAAAGAAGCAATGAATATCGCAAAACATTCGATCGATGTTGAAAGGACCTGTTAGGAGGTACACCGGAATATGAAATGAATTTTGTGTACCATCGTCTTAACACACGATCGTGTTAAGACTGCTTTAATGTGATAATTCAAAGCGGATTTAAAACAAATCAATAAATAAATATTTAAATCCGTGCATGAGATATATAAACGATTTTAGCGCAAGCTTCCAATAAGTGAAAATACCACCACAAGGTGTCGAAATTAACAAACAATTTAATGGAGTCGAATGCCAAACAAGTTTACCTCGACTCGGAACAAATGAAACACTTGTTAAAACGAATTTTGAATATGATGCTCCCAATTCATCATATGATGTTCTGAAGTGAATATGTGTGATGGACAAGTTCAAACAATTGAACTTGGTTTTAGCGCAATCCGACAATAAATATATGTATCGACGAGAAAAACTTTCGGCATGGTCACAACGAAAAACCATGTATGTAACTTGAAAAGAAAAGAATTTTCAAGAAAATGTGTTGACTCAATAACAAAGGAGCCAACAATGAATAATAATGCGAGTCATTCGAATCCCAAATCAATAATTAGGTTTAACGAAACAATATTTGAACTTTGATGAAACGCTTATTCGAAACGAAACCACATGCGCAACAAACAATGCATGCGTAACATATAAATTTTCAAGAAATGAAGCAATTAGTGTTTGCTATATTGAAAGAAATGATCGTCACACAATGACCATTTAGAGGAGTAGAGATACGAAAATCTACTCAGTAAATGTGAAATTTGAAATTTCAATAAAAGAAATTTGAGGACTTTACCTAGGGTTTCATGTGATGACCGGTTGTTAGGTGACATTACTATGGAATGTCGAACATATCGTATTCGTCGTTAATTAGGTAGTGGGAATGCGGAGACATACGTCTTCTCCTTGGCGTGATTCGTATCGTTGCAGGATCGCGTGCCAAGCTGCCGCTCCCTAATCGATAGTTCTCCTGCTGACAGGAATCTAGCGTCGTCGCTGAATTGCGCCATCGTGTCTTTTCAAAGGCCTCGCCTTCAAGTGGGTCCTCTTCTAATAGATCGACATCGTCGTCAGAGACAACGTCGAGGGGCATATCAACAACGGGATAAGCAGCAAGGGGTATAGGAGCAGGGATCACCGCGAGTGGTAAATCCCCAGCGAGATGGCCATCAGCAGGCTCGGTTACGACGTCAGGCAGCGCAAAGGGCTGGAAGTCGTCATCGTCCGTGCTGGTAGTATCGGAAGTGTAGACCTCGTGCTCCGATGAAACTATGTCATCTGATACTATCGCCATAGGGTCCAGAGTGTCGGAAACTCCAGTGTCTGATGAAGAAGGCATGATGTCTGTAACACAAACACACATACGCACAAACAATCAATCATATACTCAATTAAACATGTTAGTCAACAATAAGCAAACAAGTAATCATCCTAGTCTACCCTAGACTATCCTCTCAGTCTCCCCGACTGAACTTCCTAGTCTCTCAGACTACCCCCTCAGTCTCTCAGACTGATCCTCCTAGTCCCACTAGACTACTCCCTCAGCCTCTCAGACTGAGCCTCCTAGTCCCACTAGACTACTCCCTCAGCCTCTCAGACTGAGCCTCCTAGTCCCACTAGACTACTCCCTCAGCCTCTCAGACATAGCCTCCTAGTCCCACTAGACTACTCCCTCAGCCTCTCAGACTGAGCCTCCTAGTCCCACTAGACTACTTGTAACACCTCGAAAATTCGTGTTCAATGAAATAACGACACGTGTCATGTATGACAAAAGCGTTATAAACCCGGGTATAATTAAAGATGTATGGCAGGATTTAAAAGTATCGTCATGTTAATTTATACCTCTGAACGACCTCGTTATGAATCCCAAGACCCTAACATATATTACACACATCTAATATACCTTCAATCCAGTGAATTGTTGACAGGTGACTGAGTCAACTGAGTTGACCAGTTGGACCGAGTTGACTTGAACCGCCTCAAAATCTAATCCGAACCGGCTGACTCGAACCAACTGTTGACCTGAGCCTGCTGACCCGAACACTGAGTCGACTCGCTGCCGTTGACCGAGTTGACTCGGGTTTAACCGAGTTGACCCGAACTGAACTGAGCTGACCCGCACCCTCCTGAACCTGACTCGTAACCCGAACCCGAGACCTGAACCGAAGCTGAAACAAAACTCCCGAAATTTGACCCGAATATAAACTGAACCATCAAATTTTCAGTAAATCAAAGGAAACAGAGGGGTTACCGGAGAATTTGTCGGACAAATACGAAGACCACCGGGCCGAGACAAGGACCGCCGGTCCGAGTCTCGGACCACCGCTGACCACCACTACCACCGGTTCTCCGTCATCTTCATCATCAACAATATCACCATCACCATCATCGCACTTCGATTAAAGAAGAAGCACACAGAGGAGGGGGAGGGGTTACCGTATCACGCGCCGGAATAAGGTCACCGTCGCCGCCACAGACGGCGGCGCCGCCGTGTCTCCGCCGCCGGTCGTCGTCACCATCTCTCCCGCTGATCTTCCCTCTCCCGTCCTCCCTCTCTCTCGTCGACTCCCTCTCTCTCCTGCCTCCGATTTCTCTCTCTAAAAAGTTTCAGGTGGGTGTGGTATAGAAAGATGGAGGTTGAGGGTTTTCGAATTGGGTATCTGTGTGAGTGTATTGCTTGTATATGTGTTGTATCGAGAGAGATGAGAGGGTCAGACTTTAAGTCTGTTTTAATATGCAGACAAGGTGTGTGTTGTGGGTTTAGGTAAGGAGGAGAGGATGTGTATTAATAGAGTGGACAGTTTTTATTATCTTTTATGTTTTCAAATTGTCTTCAGGTTAGATGTTATATCTTGTGAAACAAAATCTCTTTAAGAGATTTGAAGGGATTTGTAAAGATTTTTTATAAGATTTTCAAGATTTAGTAGAGATTCAGTAGATCATGTAAATATTTGTAAGATCTAATATATATATGCGCAGGTTTAGGCTTGTGGGTTTTGGGCTTGGGCCTAGGGCCCACAAGCCCATCTCGTGTGTAAGTGGCCCGAGACACGTTTTTAAAACCGAAATCACCGTAGTTTGGTAAAATAATGTTTTAGTGTTAAAAACGTGTAAAAAAAATAATGTCGGTATCTGTCGTAGTCGCGTTCGCGCGTTGATAACGATACTAATCGCGAAAAATTACATAGTTGCCGTCTTTAATCCGTTTTTCGATATGGTTTCGACTATAAATACTAAAATTTAATTACGAAGCTAAAATATATCGTAAAAATTTAATATTTGTCGGCGTCGTCAGTATCTTGTACGGTTCCAATCCGTTGCCGTTTAACGTTTCACAGGCTTCTCTGTAAACCACCGTTAGCGCACTGTAAAGTCGGATAAACGTTCCTGGGCATTCCAAAGGCCTAATTAAGTTAATTTGCTCTGTAAACACTAATTATTATTGCGTTAATCATCTGCTAATCACGTAATTAGGTGCCGTAAATCACGGGTTGTCACAAACCCGGTTCCAAGCCCTTATCATGCAAGTTTAGTTCAATTATGGTCGATCCACCTAGGGTCTCACGCTAAGAATCGCAAGTCCACCCAATCCCCCTCAAGCTTATAGGACAAAAGGAACAACCACTGGGTTATTTCCTAACCGTTTTATACCAAGATCAAGAGAGTTTAAAATCAAATCTATTCTTTTTTTTTTTTTTTCACTTTTTCATTTTTTTCTTTTTTTTTCGAGCGTAGACGTTGTTTTCCTTAACCCAGAGGCATTCCGGCTGTAGAGTCGCTATCCCCAACTCGGATTACTTAGGCTTCGGTACTTTTTATTTTCTTTGCAAGGTCGATTTCACACACCCTAGCGGTAATCCGGCTGTAGAGTCACTATCCCCAACCCAGACTACATAGAAATGCTACTTTCATTTAGTTTCTATCTCTTTTATTTCTCTTTTTTTTTTTCATTTTTTCCTTTTTCAACGAGATATGACAAAAAACTCTAACGATCTTAACTTATAACGGCATCCCTTATATTATTATCGGCGGTTTCAATTTTCCCCACTCTCCCTAGATGAGAACCCACTAGTAGACCGACAATTAGGTATATTTAAGATCAAAGGAACCTAGAACCGAATCGAGCCTACCCGCATATCCCAAACTAGACACAAGCTCAATTATATTATCTCATATTATTATTATTTGAACCCGAACAAAAACCCGACTTTTCTATCATTTTCCGCTTCTTATTTTGCAAACTTCTTATTTCAAAAGACATTTTCTAATTTTTTTAAATTTTTTTGGATTTTTGAAAATTTTCAATTTTTTTTGTATTTTTCGACTTTTTATTACTCAAGACTCTACTAACTAGAAGCTAAACGATAGTTTCTCATCCCCACACTTAAACTCTACATTGCCCTCAATGTAGAATGGAAACCGACTCAAAAAACTAAAAAATAAATAAGAAAAAAAACAAAGGGCATAATTGGAAAGGACTTAGCTGGTTATATAATGTGTAAGCTCCAAAACTCTTGTCCAATCCAGCTCGATCGTATAGCATTTCGTTCGCGATCGGCGTTAACACTGACTGGTACACTTGATAAATGCCTGAAATCTGATGAGCAGCTCCAAAATCACCCGAATGGAGATTGAGTACGGGTGGTACATATTTAAACCTGCATAAACAAAAACAAGCAAACACCAAAGCAATACCGACTCGACACAAACGATTGACTCATTACTACTAATTAAGACTCAATATACAAAAACTACAAACTACCGAAAATCCACTGAATAAATAAATTTAACAAACTCTACAAAACCTCCCCACACTTGAATTTAATCAGGAGGTTTTTCTTTGATCTGGACCTTATCTAACCCGTTTAATTCCACTCGGTCCTCGAAAATAATTAAAATTTTATTGGTGGAATAATAAAATGATTTTAAAATTTTTAACTTCAAAATTTTAAACGGGTCAGACCACCAAAATTTAAACTTACCTGGAAGAAACCGAATATGCGGCATGTAGCGAGAAGACTGATCGTGCGCCAACGGCTCCTTCTTGTACCAGCCTTCAATCCTCTTTCGTTTTCCATCTTTTCTTTTTCTTTTCTTTGCCTTCTCCCGTGGTTTTGATTTTTTAATTTCATTTATCACTAATACCACATGCCAGCTATGGTGTTCTTCTTCTTCCACCACTCTCGGAGGATGATCCCCACACTTAGTCTCTTCGTCTGGGGTAGGTTTGATTACCTCTGTCAGCTCACCTTCAATTGGGGCATCAAAGTATGCTATGTCCCCATCAGGGTCCAACACTCCTACCTCTTCATAGACTAATTCTAACTCTAAAAACTCATCCTTCCCAGACGACTTAATTTCTACCTCTACAATTTCTTCCTCTACCTCAACACTCTCTCTAACTACCTCTCCTAAACTCTTTCCACTACAGGTAGTGATAGCCTTAGCTGAATGGTTAGCCGGGTTTGTGTGAGTGCTACCTGAAAACTGACCAGGAGGGTATTCTTGTAACTGTTTATCTATAGCACCTACTTGTCGCTGAAAATCTAAGAGTGCAGATTGTTGATTTTTAATATAAAGCTCTTGATTTTTATTTATCTGCTCAATTTCAGCTAGGGTTTTCTGGGTCGTCTGATTATGGGCCATCATCTGGGCGAACATCTCCTCCATCCTACTCAAACTACCCTCTAAACCTATATCGCTAGTCTGACCCTGGTTATGTTGTGGCTGCTGATACGGATCATCGTAATATGGCCGATCATCATAAAAATGCAAAGAATACCCCTGTGAAAAATATGGATGCGGCTGCACAAAAGGGTTAGCATAACATTGTGCAGAGGACCCCTCATATTGTGGGCAATTAACAGTAAAATGAGGTCCTCCACAAATTTCACACATATTTACAAGACTCAAGAAAAATAAAAGACACGGACAATTAGACTCCTACGACTCCAACAAATGAACAAATAGCACGTAATATGTCAAGTAAGTCCAAACAAAGTAATTAACGCAATCGCCAAAGAGTCCCCGGCAACGGCGCCAAAAACTTGATGTGCACGAAGTGGTTTAATAAAAACAACTAAATTAACCCTAATCTAGACACTCTAAGCTTTAAATTTATAAACTAAGACTCGATCTAAACCCTAAACCACACAACCGGCAAGTGTACCGATCAATGTAGTAAAGCTAAAGTAAGTCCGAGTATCGAACCCACGAGACTCTAAGGATTACGCTAAGACTCTATTTAGACTAAGACTGACACGACTCAACTATTTTGTTTATTTGATGAGGGGGGTTTCTAAAAATCCTAAATAAAATATTAAAATAATAATAAATAACTAGACACGAACTTGGACGAAGACTAGAACCAGTGGCGATGAAGACTACCTAGGCTAGATGCAAGTTTAATTCAGAATGGATTTCTATTCGATAGTTTTGTGGTATTGAACCGGGATCTTTAAATGCTAAACCTATTAAGATACCAACTAAGCCCCTCAATCCCTCTCAAGGTGATTCTTGTGGCACTACCTAGGCTGTTATGATTACCGGTTTTCTAGATTTCCTCACAGTCCTCTAGTTTCTTGAAAGTGACTAAATAAGACAATCTACCTCACAGCACGAAAGTCTAAGGCAACTATGAGTTTTAATCTTGGTTTAATAGACAAGAGAATGTTTAAAGACTAGACCAATTTCTTAGACCTAGCTATAAACCAAACCGAGACCTATTAATAACCTCGAGCCTCACAGCGACAAGATTAGCAGAACACTTGATTTTATTAAATTACCGAATATTACTTCTAAGGTTACTTATGCAATTTTCACCCTAAAGGATTAATGATCTATTACGTGATATAGACACTCACCTAAATCAAGAACCCTAGCATAACCCTATTATGTGATATAGACCGTCACCAAGGATTATACGAAGCAATAAACAGTAATAAAACAATATCAAGCATGCATATACACCAAGTTAAAATTCCATAGCCGTTACAATACAAGAAAATCCATAAACCACTTAAAAACCGAATAAAAATCCAAACTTTATTTAAACCATTGTCTTAACCTAGGTAGTTATAGGTTTTTAGCCGAATATCATAATCTTAAAAAGAATCAAACAAGATCTAGAACAAGAATTCATTGATATCAAATAAGAAAAATAGAAAACTAAAGAAATCGAGTAAATAAAACCCGTTAATCCCTTGCTCTCCAAGTTTCCCGCTCGATCCCAATGATTCAAGAACTTATTCCTTGCTAAAAGTGCCTCTAAAATTCTTCCAATCTGAGTTCGTTCCGTGCTGTGTTGATCGTCTGATCTTCCCTCTTGATAATAATTCGTGATCCCCCTTAGTATTATTATATATCTCCCAGAATGATTTTTTTCTTCAAATATCAATAGCACCGCCCCAAATAATAGCCGGCTTCCTCAATACGTGCGTCCCAAGGAGTATGCCTCCTTTTGGTGGCCCAATAGAAACCCATTCATTAATTTAGATGTTGCAAAAAATTATAATGAGATGTCGGTGGCCCATGCTCCATACGAACCAAAATAAAATCTATGGCACACTATTTTAACTAAACTCTGTCAACCATCTCTTTTTCTAGTCAACAAAGATTTCTTTGGTCAACAGTGGGACCCCATGGCCTCGTGAATCATGAAAGAACATACTGATTTCTTTTCTTTTGTTTCAACTAGTAATAATGCCCGCGCGCGTTGCGGCGCGGGTACATCGCAAACATCGAATGGATTAGTCCAAGCATTATGTGTTACGTTAACCACCCGAAAATGCGTGTTTCGACGTATCCGATTGAACTTAATGTAACGTACATAAGCATTGCGATTTGATCCAAGCGTTATGTGTTGCGTTAACTACACGAAATCGAATTTGAAAAATCAGAAATGTTACACTTCCAACCGAAACATTGGGGGGAGAGGGGCGGGTGCATCTCCCGTCCCTTAAAAGCTACGTCCCAGTCTAATGTAATGATGATGGTTTGAATAGGTGACAGGTGGTTTTGTATGGTGGTGGCTAATTATTGTTGGAGATTGTTCATGGTAGTGGAGGCGGTTACCTTTTAGTGCTTTATGCCATGGGTTAAAAAACCTGGGGGTGATCGGTGGCTTTTGCCACCGACTTTCTCCTTTAAGATATAGCTAGGTTTTTCATCCCGTGCGCGTTGCGGCACGTTCAACTATGATATGGTAACGGGAGTTCAACTGCATTCATATAAAGTCATGATATCAGCACTCGTATTAAAGTCGTAACTCCTGATATGGCAATTCCGACTAAAACTA
Organism: Helianthus tuberosus; assembly: GCA_030545235.1. Lineage (NCBI taxonomy): Eukaryota > Viridiplantae > Streptophyta > Magnoliopsida > Asterales > Asteraceae > Helianthus > Helianthus tuberosus. The sequence goes on along the minus strand of CM060424.1, from coordinate 173,616,558 downwards.
CTAACACATGTTCCAATGTTATTCGATCGTAATCGATCTGATTCGTCACTGCATTGGTACGTTACTGTTGTTCATTTCCATAAATCATAAATCTTGTTATTTCAATATAAACATGATTACCTTGTAATACAAAACTAAATCAACTCAATTCAACAAACAGGATTGAAATTTCCATTCGTTTACATATAATCGTGTTTATTGATTTGAGGCATTTGCGTTGGAATAAATTCATCAAACACAACCTTGTATAATAATTAATAATCTACATCAACTTAGTCAAATTCTAAACAAACTAATAAGATCAAATTTGTAAAAAATATATATACTACTATACTTAATAATGAGCATCACAACAAATTGAAGAGCAAAACATACTTTGTCATCTTCATCAGCAAAATCCACTTGGTCATCTTCATCAGGTCCTACACCCAAAACACCAAGTTCCACCATTTTAGACAAAACCAATTGCAGAGATGTTCTTGAAATTTACAAACTTTCCATGTCTTTTAATTCGATTCTGTATTTAGATGTTTTAGTGGCCCGATCACATAAGCCATACTCGAACAGTTTAAGCATTAATGTCGAACATATGGGATTAAAGAAGGGTCAAATTCCTTATTGCAACACTCGAAAAGTAACGAAACTGAGAATTAACAACAGCGATGGCCGACCGCCGCCGGTAGTCGTCAGTTACAACCTTTTCCCTCTAATAGCAATCAAATGCCACAAAATCAATCTGTTTAGGTTGGGAAAACGGAAAGTAGGGGGCCGTAAGTGTGTAATCTTACCTCCTGTTGTCGGATCAGAAACATGCAGCCACTAATTAGTTCGGCGAAACCTCACCAAAAACTTGTAAGGGTAGCCAGAACTCTAGATCGGGTTGTTGTAGTTCTCTTGGTTCACGAAATTGACAATTATCACTCAACCACGGTTGTAGGTGAACCAATCTACCCGAAATAAGGTCATGTGAGTGGGAATGAACCATAGCCGTCACGACAGAGGCGGAGGCTAGACATTCTGAATTCATCGTCTTCATGGGTTCTTCGTTTAACAACCACCACTGTTGCATGTTTAGAAGTGTGACTTGTGAGGGAACCCTTTACATGTTCTTTTTCTAATATTGTATATATATATATATAATAACAAATAAGAATTTAAATCATTTCACATCAGGATTTAAAAGTTACATACAGTGTAAAGAGACTTCTATCAATCGGGTAAAAGATGTCACGAAAAACCATTTGCATACCAAATCTGGAAAACTATCATGCCATAGTAAGGTATCTGTATTATATAAATTATAACATTCGGAATGTATCAACTGATATGGCTTTAACTACAACTAAAACTAAAAAGTTAACCTTGTGGCCTGTTATTAGGTAAAACAATAGCATAAGAACAACCAACCAACTGACCTTAGGAGTATGAGAGTTTTCTTACCCATGTCCAACGAAATGAACAATTCACCAAATGCCACCCTGCATAATAAAAATTAAAAATCTGTAACTTTTTTAAATGAAATGCTCAACTTACAGATGATGACTCTTTATGTCTATAGACGGATTTGATTAATTAGAGTTCCTATGATAACGTGAGATAACTCCTTAAGGGTCATAAAAACATGATAATCCATAATCATTTTTAAGCTGCGATTAAAATCTGAGCATGAAAATCCAAACATGGGTCTGATATAGATGCATTGGATATGATCATATTCAACTTTGAATTCAATTAGTGAAACCGATAACCGGTGTGGTAAGTACTATCCTTATTTGAACTTGAGCAAAATTTACAAGTAATTATGTCACTTAATTAATAAATGCGGAAGCCTGGTTTGAAGAACCATTGAGATTTATCATTTATTTCCCCTAACCAAAATATATAAAAGAACAACTGAGTGAATCATATTTATAGTTAACAAATAGTGATGATTAATTGTCTAGGTTCTACATAGCATCAGCAGCACCTGAGAAAATGGGTTATAAGGCAGCTGTTAAAAGGCTCTTCTTCTTCATGATTTACAAAACTGAATGAACTTTGAAGTGAACAATTCAAATATGGTTATCCAAAACTGTTAATTTACCCCTAACTATCAAAAAGTTCCTAATCAAAATCAGTTCCCCCAAAGACTACTAAATGATTATTGCAAAAAAAAAAAAAACAAAAAAAAAAAACTAAATACCATATATAAACTCATTCTAGTAAAGAATACAATTATTTGTTAACAAAGGATGATCCATACGTATGGAGAAACGCATCACGAACCTTTGATTATAGTGATATGAGCGACCTTGGACATCGATGTTTAATTACTCCATTCGACTCATGACCGGCCATACTCTACTTGCCGGAACCCAAATCAATGCCTTAAAAAACCCCAAATTTGCGACAACAATACCTAGAACCCAATCGATGGCTACAAACTGATTCATGTGAAAATAGATAATCCATACCGGGAACTGGTGATCACTGGTGAAATCGTCTTGCCGGAACTCCTCCGAAAACCTGGTTGAGTGCGCAGTAGTTCGTCGGTCGCTGCTCACCGTGAAAGTATAGGGAGGAGGAGGCAAAGCCGGTGGGGGTTTCCACCGACTTTGTCGTTGGCGGGAAACGACACTCGTTTGCGGATTTGGTGGTGAGGAGATGACGGTCTTTGGAGGCAAAACGACAGTCGTTTACAGATGACGTTCGACTGAGACTTCGTTGGCTACAGACAAAGGCAAAGAGACGGAGAGGATATGATGACGTTCGTCCGCTCCGCCACTTTACCGTCGCAGCGGTTCCACTGACGCCGCTGGTTCACGACGAAATCCGGCCATCTCTCTTTCTCTGCTCTATAGATAGAAACCCTAGTCTGGAGTGTGGCACAACGTGAAGGACTAAAACGTGGTTGGTCGGTGGCGAGGCCACCGACTTTGTACTTTAAGTATATAGGGTAATGTATGATTTAATTGCAACTTTCATCTAGGTCCCTCATCATTCAATATTTTCCATGATAAATTTTCCATTTTTCATATATGGCAATTTTAGTCCCTCAAGTATAGTATATATTTTTTTAAAACGACTTTTAGCCTTTTGCATTTCGGTCCCTCGAGTTTAATCAGCTCCCGATTCTCCGATTCCTTTTTCGCATCGGGACAGAAAATAGCTACAATTTTACTGCGGTCACTGGCATCCTACTCTGCTCAACTGGCTGGTCATTTAAATATTACTCTTTTTCGCTCCATTTGCACCAGGACCTGGCCCAACACAAAATAATATAATATAACACAAATAACTAAATAAAACAAATAAAATCTATTCAAAAATTATACAATTTACATGGGACAAATATATGTATTTTACCACTTATCAATTAGTATCTAAGTATGTTATTTTATGTAAACCACATGGACTAACTATGTAACTCTAAATATTTAAAACGCTAATATTTTTTTTTAGATTTTAATAATTAATATATGATTATAATAATTAATATATTATTATCAGTTATCTTTGTCTTTATTATTAAATATCTTCTATAAATTTTAAATTTAATATTATCGATAATTAACTTTCCATAATAAATATTTAAAAAAATAATTAAGAATGTCTCATAGAGCGTCATGTGTCCCTAACATGGTTTCTTTTATTATATAGTATAGATATGAGATGTTTCAGTCTTAAGTAACATCTTTATAAAATTAAAAAACAAAATGAAATTGATAATCAAAACTGATTCCATTGGATTGGATGCAGGGGCGGCGGATCTATCTTTAGGCGAGGGGTTGCACGGGATACCCCTCAACTTTTTGACGAAGTGTAATTTTTTTCTTAGTCACCTTTTTTTTTATCGGGGATACCCTGAGTGTAGGTGAAGATAAGATGATATAAAATTTTGTTGTTGATGGAAACAAAATTTTTCGGTGAACGGAAACTTGTAGCAGCCAAATTGAAGAAGATGAAGTTATATGATCACCAAGATTTTATTTTAATATTAATATATAAGAGAATCTCGGGAACATGAATGAAAAAGCAAAAAAAGTGTAAGACCATGTGTAGTGGTTTAGGCAAATAATGCCCCCACCATGAGGCATTTTACGACACGTGACAGTCCAGTCAGCATGGGGCGTTATTGCAAAAGTGGCGTAGTGGGGCATTATTCCAATAACGTCAATGCAAATTTTAGAATTAAAAAAGAAACACACGAAATACACACGAAATAGGTGCGGCTCCTCCAATATTATTTTTAATTTATTGCAAAAGTGGGGGTTAGCTCAAAAGTTGTCAGAGACCATGTGGGTAGCTCAAAAGTGATTGGTGGGTCAAACATGTACAAAACGTTTTATTTAAAACGCTAAACCATTTTTTTTTTCAAAAAACACGCCAAATAACGCCCCATGTAATGGGGGTCCGGCGTTTTGCGGCGTTTTTTTTTTTTCATTTTTTTTTTAAATACCGCCCCACTACGGGTGGTCTAAGAGTCAGGACTTACATGCATTCAAACTTGAATTAATATCTAAACTTTTAATCTTTTAAAAAGACATGTCTAAAAAATAATCAAATTACTTATTTGTTTTAACTTTTTTGTTACTTGTTCATTTATTATTTTTTTAAAAATTAGATTTACTATATTAATAAGTTTTCTGTTCGTTTTGTTGTTGAATTTTTTTCTACAAACTAAATATTATCTATGAAACTTTAATATAACGTGTAAAGTTTTGTTAAAAAAACATTTAATTTCTCATGTGTGTTACACCTTTTAATAAAAAAAATGATAACCAAAACATGCTATAGGTAATTATATTTGGATCTTATGATTAAATTGTTTTGATTCACAACAAACGTATATTTATACCTAATTAATACCTAATTTCACTTGTATCTGATCTCAAAATATCATATTATAATTTCTAAATCTTATTATTAACTATTTAATATTTTTTTATTCAGCCCATGTAACACAAGGTCGGTAACCTAGTAATTATATATACTTACTAGCCGCACAGGGCTCCTAAGAGATCTCGAATTCTTAGGGATGACTCTAGGTAAAAGAAAAGTTTAAGGGCCCATTTTTTACTAGCCACACAGGGTCCTCGAATACTTATGGACCACCCTAGGTTAAAAAAATATTAGGATACCCTAAGTTTTTCTTCTAGTTCTGCCACTAATTGGATGAATGAAGAAACCTATAATAAGCTTCTGAAAAGAAGACACATGTACAGACACAATTCAATGTTCATCCATAAGACAATGCGTAGTGGGGCGCTATGAACCCACATAAAGCCCCAAACACCACTACGAAGGGCTTTATGAGACAAAAAAATGGGGGAGGCGCCATATATATAGCGCCGGGTATGGGGGGAGGTTTCAAAGTTTGGACCAATCAAAAATTAGTTAGTGTTTTTATAACTAATTAATAAAAACGAAAATTAATAATTAGGTATTGATGGGTAGGGGCTTTATGACTACGGGCTCTAGTGATATAACGCCCCATAAAGCCCCTGTATGATGTGCCACGACACGTGTCGCATAACGCCCCACAAAAGGCTTTATGACTACGGATGGCCTAAGAGACTTTTTTCTTGAATAATTCAAAAGAAAAACAAACAACATTTGATTAATTACAGAACTAAATGAAAAACATGATCACGAAGATTTAAAAAAATAAAGGATATAGGAACAGAGGACATATGTTGACGGTTCTAGAACATGAACATGGAGCTTCTAATGGTTTACAGCTTTCGAACTGTGCTTCGTGACAATCACAAATTCTGCAGCATATAACCTCTGATGCTGAATATATACATATTTGATTTAATAGTTTACGTGTTGCTAATGTGATCATTGATCCGGCGGAAGTGAAGTCTGAACTGATCATTGAACAGCGGGGGGCGGACTCCCGACGGCCGCCTCGACGGAGGTTCTTGGATCTGGGTGTGCACGGTTCGGTTCGGTTCGGTTTTTGGTAAAATCAAAACCGAAACCGAAATGTCGGTTTTTGGGTTTTAAAAACCGTTCGGTTTCGGTTTTTTTCGGTTTCGGTTTTTCGGTTTTTACGTCGGTTCGGTTCGGTTTTTCGGTTATTTCGGTTTTTGGAACAAAATTATGTAAGATTCAAAAAATAAAAAGTATATTTATATTATAACAATCTTTTTATATGTTTATATTTAAGTTATTATAGTTCACCTCTTTAATTAGTATTGTTTACATAAACCTAACCTTCTAATATATTTTTATGTTTCTTCAAAGTTTTATTAAATTTAATTTTTATATTAAATTTTGTTATATTCTTTTTTTACCAGCCAAGCAAGAATTTATTCAACCCAAAAAAGAATACAGCACATACCAGAACCGAGAAAAAAATAAAATAGAGTTTTTAACCAAAGTATACATCATTGAACCTATTCCAACAGTCTAATGTTAAATCTGTTCTTTTGGTCCTTCTTGTCACCCACCATTAAATTTTGTTATATCTTATAGGTAATAATAAATCATTTCAGTTATAATGTTTTTATTATAAACACTTTACATTCAAGAATAAAATTAACATTTTCTACTAGCATTGGGTTAAACACTTAAACAATTTAAACTTAAACATAAAAATATATGGATTGTAACTTATCGGTTCGATTCGGTTTTTTTCGGTTATTGAAAACGTTTATCCGAAAACCGAACCGAAATTTTCGGTTATTAAAAATCCGAAAACCGAACCGTCGGTTTTTGTTTCGGTTCGGTTTTTTCGGTTCGGTTATTTCGATTATTCGGTTACGGTTCGGTTATTTCGATTTTCTTGCTCACCCCTAGATCTGGGTGCTTCTTGAAATTAAATAGATTAATGACATAAATGGTCCTTTGAATTAAAAATATAGTAATGCCACAATAGTCCTTTTAGATTGAAAGGGTATTTTAGTCATTTTACTGAAATTTAACACAAAAACTAACTAAGTTTGGTGTTAGTACCCAAATGTGTTACAAAATTGAAACCATGAAATCTGAATCTGTTAAAAAAATAGTTAGTACCTAAAGGTGAAACTAGCTACAAACCACAGGGTCCATCTGTGTAATTAACTCTTAATATTTTTTTAATTAAACTCCGATGTTATAATTTTATCACAAAAGTCAAATAAGTTTAGTTTTTGTTTTACGTTTTTTCTTGGGTTTGGTCGTCATTTGGTTGTTACTTACTACGATGTTTGGTGATCACATTGAGTTCCTCATGTTTTCTTACCCCCTCAAATTTTTAATACGTGTCGGTATACATTCAAGTAGGGGTGTAAACGAGCCAGACCGAGCCCGAGCCTTCCACTACTCGAGCTCGGCTCGTGATGTTTTTGTGAAGCTCGAGCTCAAGCTCGGCTCGGTTCGAGCCTAAAATTTTGAACTCGAGCTCGGCTCGTAAGTAAAATCCAAAGCTCGAGTCCGGCTCGGCTCGAGATGATTTGAGAACAATCTTAAACGGGTTCAAAGCTTAGCTCGAGCTCGCTTCAATATAGCTTAAACGAGTCAAAGCTCGACTCGAACTCGGGCCACCAATGTTATAAAATAAAACCTGTTCTAATAGACTTAATTAAATATAAAAAAACTCCACAAAACCAACATACAAAAACAAAAATAATATGAAACACCACCGTGTTGCAAATATAAATGGCTACGGGACCGGCATTAAATAACTTCAACGACATAAAGTTACGAGAGTACAAGACCAAGTATTGTAGAACAAAAAAAAGACAACATTCCATTGTTAATAAACAAAAATTCTCGTCTTCTGAAATAGCCCCAAAAGTTAGTCTTCTGAAATATCCCCAAAAGTTGGTGACTTTTATATTGTTAAACCTGAAACATATCAAATGAGAAATTATTAATTACATGTAACAATTGATAAAAAAAGGTTAAATAAAAATGATGCAGAAGATGTTTTCTTCATAAAAGTGCAGGATGTACCTTTATCTTTCCATTTGACCAATCTGTTCCAAAATCAAAAAACAGCAAGACCATCTTGTAAATACGTATCAACTTGTTTACAAAAAGTCATAAATACCATATACCAAGTTATATGTTCACTTTCAATCAATCCTAATCATTTTAAAATCAAGGTGTTCAAACAATTTAATAGATGTGTACCTTCACTTTAGTTTTGTTTCCCGCTAGGTAGTAAAACTTCTAACGGTGTTTCCTCCTTCTATAGAAACAAAGTCAATATTTAAAAACAATGAAATTGTGAAATTCTAATAAGCTTTCAAGTTTTTAAAGTGTACCTTAAACTTCTTCTTTACTCCATAAATTTGTCTAATCCAGTCTCCTCCACAAATTCAACATCTCTACAGTGGTGGGCGCTAATGTAGATCGATATGGATCAATAACTTTGCCACCGACGCTAAAAGTCGATAATTGGAACCGCGAGTATATCCATTGTCATCTTTGATAAAACACGATACTTGAGCTTGTGAATGTTCCACCATTCTAAGATATTGAAATTCATTCCTCCATGGCCTTGAAGTACACCTTCTTCCAAATACATTTTTAGTTTAGATTTGACTGGTCTCTTAACATCCGCATCTTTAAGACATTCATCAAATGCATCCCATCCTGATCCAACCGATTCTTCATTAGCTTTTGAACTTGTGTTCCGTCCTGAAGATCCACTTTTATGGCTTGCACTTTCCTTAACTAATGCTTCATGATTCTCCAAATACTCTTCATACATAAGTTCAAGTGCATTTGACACATCTTGAATAATTTTTTAAGCTTCATTTGGTGAATATATTTTCGGATAGCAAAATTCAATTACCCACTTTTATAGTCTTGGATCTAGCATTGTAGCTATGGCCATCAATAGGTGGCATTCCCCTAGTACGTGTCATACTTCTCCTTCATCTTTTTGGTCATATCCCGAAGGAAATTACTTACATATATTACACCCTTATCTAGAGTTTCTTTGACCTTATACACAATATATTCACAATAAACGTACATAAATTATAAAGTACAATCACAATCGTCTCTTTCATTATAATTCAGAAACCTTCAAATCCACATCAGCTAATGTACATAAATAAACAATACACAAAAAGATACCTAGTGTATAGAGGTCAAATAAACAACTTACTTGTGTGACGAGGGCCGATGACGATGGCGTTGGTCGATGGTGTTCTTGATCAGATGAAAATTTTGATTTCCCCCCTAAAATGAAGAGTCGTCTATATTGTTATAATAAATTAGGGTAAAAAGGTTTTTACTCACTATTATTAAATGGGCCTATGGGCTTTGGAAGAAGAGAAGTAATTTTCAGTGTAAAATACAATACGGCTTAACGTTCATCACATACGACAACGTGCGTGATTATGTGTATAACGTGCGTGATTAATGTTTTCATCATTTGTGATTAATGTTTTCCAACATGCGTGATTTGGGTTTTTCAGTTTATAACGTGCGTGATTTTCGAATGAACGTGCGTAATTATCTGTCGTACGTGATGTACGTTAAGCCGTATTGTACGTTAACTGGCCTCTCTCTCTCTCTCTCTCTCTATATATATATATATAGTGGAGGGTTCAAATGAGAAGAATTTTTTTTGTAAGAATAAAAAAGAAGAAATTTCAACCAATAAGAATGCTTCATTTAACTTCATTTAATTTTTGTGTTTAATATTGGTGTAAGGGTATATTGGTAAAGTTAGATAGATCATTAATTAGTAGTCTTTATTTTTAATATCTAACTACATTAAATTTGTAACTTATTTTTTCAAATAAGTTAATTTAGAGTGTACTTTTTCAAAAAACTATATTTTTTCAAAGAAGAAAAAAATAATAAATTAAAGTGTAGGATGAATTACGAGACGTGTAGGATGAATTACGAGCTGTGTAGGATAAATTTCAACATGTGTAGGATAAAATTCAAAACGTGTAGGATAAATTATGAAGTGTGTAGGCAAAAATTTTAGTGTGGAGGTTGATAGCCTTTATGGCTAATTAATTAGTCAAAGATGATAATAAATGAAATGAAAGAAAAACTATTTAATGTTTTACAATTGTACCCTTTGTTCTTTTTCTTCTCAATTTAATTTTCTTCTCAAATGAACCTCCCCCTATATATATATATATGGTCAGGATTTAGAGAAAACGGTGAAAAGTGTGAGAACAGTGAGAACGGTTATGGATCGTCCGGTCAAAACAATCTATGGACTAGATTGGCGCGGTGGCGTTTTCGTAAATAACACAAATTTTATTAAGTGGACGCGCTTTATTAAAGGTAAAAGGGTCTTTAGATTTCTCTACCCAAAACGCCAAACTCATGAATAAAACGCCATTATGGGCCAAAACACATCGTATATAAACAAACATCTCAGACATTCATCAAACACACCCCCGAACCACAAACGCCATATTTACTACTAAATACCATTCATCTTAGAAACGCCAAAAAACCCAAAACATCAAACACACCAAACTCAAAACGCCATATTTACTATATATCAATCATCTTAGAAAACGCCAAAAACTCAAACATCAAAGATTCCAATCGACGTTTCTTTTAGATACATTATTTTCTCAGTAAAACGCCAAAAATGGCAAACATCGTTTATTGTTTATTCAAATATTGTTCTACACGAAGTTTCGCAGAATGCATTCTTAGCTGAGGGATGTAACACAATAACATTTTGCTGAATGAGATGGACAAATCTTCAAGAAAAAGATGCTGATGTCAGACTTATGTCATTTTCTGTGCTTTGTTCTTGATGAATATTTGAATGGCATGAAGAGACGGATAACACTGATCGAGATGGCGCTTGTTCAGACTGCGGTCTCCAAAAACCAAGTTAGGTTTTGTTAAGAGAAAATGTGCAAGCCTGTTTAGCTAGGCTTGATTCTAGCTTTTAGTGAGTCAATCTTGAGTAGCTCACGAGCGCTCGACTCGTCTACACCCCTACCTTGGATGCAGGTTCGTCGTTTTTGTGGTATTGTGCTCCTACAACATCAAATCTACTCATTTGGCATGCCACAATTATTTTAGCCCGTTTAGCTAGGCTTGATTCTAGCTTTCAACAACTAATTCACACACACCATCTAATTATACTCTTAAGGAATGAGATCAAATACAAACACTTATGTTTGTAAGAACCGTAAGAACCAACACATAATTGACAAGTGTCCCTCAATAAAAAATTAGTTTAGGGGTAATTTAGACCTTTTCACCATATTTATTTATAACTAATTAAAAATAATTATTAAAACATCCCTAAATCCATTCAAGTTTAATTCAAATCAAAGTTTGAATTTTTTAACGTATCCATGATCTAGTAACTCTCCATGGTTGAACCAACCTGTAGGAACCACCACAAAAAATATAACCAGCACAACACTATATAATTAGCATAACATTCTTAATCGTTCTCCATTATCAGCACATCGTCCTCAATCGTTCTCCATTATCAACATAAACGACATTAGCACAACATCCTCAATCGTTCTCCATTATCAGCACATCAGATGTGCTGATTATATCTACTTTTGGTGTTTGTTTGTATTATATTGTAATTAACACATAATCAGCACATTATCAGCACAATTATAAAACAACTTTTGGTAACTTTTTAAAAAGTTACTTTTATAAATAAAAAAAAGTGTAACGCCTAATTTGTTTTTTTTAATTATTTAAATAACAACGCACTTTTTCTAACGAAATTTGGGCATGACCCATTCGTAAAAGGAGCGGTCCCCTGTTTTTCATATTCAAAATATATGTTTAACACGACACTTTTCAAAAGACATAATATACACCATCAAACAACTTTGACACGCATACGAAATTCGCTAAGTTCAAAATACATAACAAGAACTAAGTTTTTAACTACTAGTGATGTGTGCAAAATGCAACATATAAATTACATCAATTGTGGCATAAAACTAACCTTTTTTAGTACTAATGTTGGAAAAAATGTGCTTTTGTCTTCCTTTTGTATTTTCAGGATTAAATGAGCTCAAATTAACAAAAGAAGCAAAAAGACAGCAAAATCTAACATAAATACAAGAAAAGGAACAAACGTGACATGCCCGACCCCACGACAGCATCTTCCCAAGCAAAACAAGAAGACAGAAGACTGAACACGCCCCGTGCTCAGCCAGCACGGGGGCGTGCCCAAGTGTCAGCAGAAAAGACAAAGTGGTAGAAGCTTCTATTGCCCACCACGGGGCCGTGCTCAGCGGGCACGGGGTCGTGGTCAACTATAAGATTCGCATAATCCAGGCAAATCTTCATAGTACAGATATGCTTTTGCACACGGGGTCGTGCTCAGCGGACACGGGGGCGTGGTCAACTAATAAGACAAGCTGCATTAAATGAAGAAAGACAAGCGTCGTGATAAAAAGAACCAACATAAGAAAATTATGAAAAGGCATGACAAACTTAATTAAAATTTGATTTTATATACTTGATCACATTAAAAACCCATTCCCACAAAAAGTGAGTTTTGAGCCTTTATTGAGCATACAAATACACATCTTTAAACTAAATGCTCATTTTTCGTTTCTTGTGTGAATAACCGCTTGGTTTCTTACGACTTTAGAACTTGCCATGACGATACATTCCCGGTCCTTACCAACTTAAACCCGAGTAAGTAAATGATGGAGGCATTAGGACTAACCCTTTTTATTTCTACACCATTATTTTTTTTACCACCTACCCAAAATCCCCCTAGTTAGCCCCTTTGAGCCTAAACCTTTTCATTTCATAACCCAAACCAAACACCCTTTTACCCACCAAAACCTTTTTTTATTTTTAACCCTTTGTTTTAGTAGCTAGCTCGGTTTTACGTGTGACTTTTCAAAAAAAAAAATAATAATAAAAAAAAATGTGTTGATGATGAAGCAAAAGAGAAATAAACAAACAAGTTTATCAAAAATAACTTTGTTTGAATGAAAGCTTCATCAAAATAAATATTGCAAAAAAAAAAAAAAGTCTTACGAAAACCGACGCTTGTTACGCTTTTCGCCCTTTCACTAACCACTAACCCAACCACCTAACTTTAACCCAAGCCTAACCCTTCACCCAAAAGTCCTCTTGATATTTACAAAGGTATATAGTTAAAAAGGATGAGGATTGATTGCTTGGAAAGCTTATGGTAGGAGTAAGTTCCATGCCGCTCTCGAGTGATCCACTAAAATACATTTTCGGCCGAGTGTTGAGTGATCCCCGTGAGGTATGTGAACTTGTATATAAATGGAATTTTAAAAAGGCATGTTATGCCCTAATAAGTAATTTATCTTATGAAAAGTTTTAAATAAATCATGACGAATAGGATTGTAAATAAATAAAAATAAAACTAAATAAAGAATCTTGGAAATCCCGACACTCTATGACAAGCCCAAAAACCTTCTTTTCTACCCATTCCATTTGGGAGTGTAAAGCCACATTATAAAGAGTTTTGCTTGAGGACAAGCAAAGATTCAAGTGTGGGGTATTTGATGTGTGCAAAATGCAACATATAAAGTACATCAATTGTGGCATAAAAGTAACCTTTTTTTAGTACTAATGTTGGAAAAAGTGTGCTTTTGTCTTCCTTTTGTATTTTCAGGATTAAATGAGCTCAAATTAACAAAAGAAGCAAAAAGACAGCAAAATCTAACATAAATACAAGAAAAGGAACAAACGTGACATGCCCGACCCCACGACAGCATCTTCCCAAGCAAAACAAGAAGACAGAAGACTGAACACGCCCCGTGCTCAGCCAGCACGGGGGCGTGCCCAAGTGTCAGCAGAAAAGACAGTGGTAGAAGCTTTTATTGCCCACCACGGGGCCGTGCTCAGCGGGCACGGGGCCGTGGTCAACTATAAGATTCGCATAATCCAGGCAAATCTTCATAGTACATATATGCTTCTGCACACGGGGTCGTGCTCAGCGGACACAGGGGCGTGGTCAACTAATAAGACAAGCTGCATTAAATGAAGAAAGAGAAGGATGTGGACACGGGGCCGTGCCCACTGGACACGGGGCCATGCCCGAGCTTCTGTTCAGCCTATAAATAGGAGTGCTTGGCTCAAGCTCAAACCATCCCTTGGCACACCACCTCTCTCACACTTCACCCACCACCCACCACCACCATAACACCATCATCCACCACCATCATCCATTGTCCATCATAGAGTGTGTGAGTCGTCTCGGGATCCAAGATTGATCGTAAGAGTTCTTGACAATCAAGGCCATGTTTGCCTAAGTCTCTTACATCACTTGGTGAAGACAAAGTGTTTAGTGTAATACTTTTTATTTTTAATCTTTTCGCACTTTTTACTTGGTTTTGTATTAATGACTTTAATAACTAGTTTCTTATGTTGAAGGTGATTCTTCCTTATCGTTTGTCCGTGGTGTCTTGGCATTATTTTACTGTCTATATAAAATAAAAGATTTTCACCATTCATATCTCCACGGTCTATATGGAGGTATGTTGGCTACCTGGTCGGGGGTTAAGGGAACGGTTTGGTAAGAGTCTTGCCGTTGTTCAGCGTTTAGAGATCCTGCAAGGGACCTGGGTCAAATTTAGTATGACCTCCTTCAATACTTAACGGTATTGGATGGCGGGGGTCCAAACTCTTTGATCCCCTCATAAGTTAAACTACTATTAATACTATAATCCGGCTACTTAGGACTGTATCCTTGCTGACTCGGACTACTTAGCCGAGGGTAACGTCACATTCAAAAGAGGGGCCTACCATAATTTGCATTAATAACTTAATTAATTATCTTTCAATAATCCGACCCTTTAGGATTGTATCCTTGCTGACTCAAACTACTGGGTTGAGGGTAACGTCACCTTCAAAAGAGGGGCCTACTACAATAACTAAGATAACCTCTTAAATAAGTGCAAAAGTGCGGAAATAATCAAAGGTTACACTATACACGAGTCGGAACCAAGTGATTCATCTTGTCTATCTGTTTTACTTTTATTTTTATTTTCAGCATTTTAGTTAGTTTTTATTTTTCTTAGTTTAAAACCTTTTTCTAAACTTTTGATTTGATTAGACGTTGAGGATAAACCGGTACTAAAAGCTCTTGTGTCCTTGGACGACCTCGGTATCTTACCAACACTATACTACGCTCACGATGGGTGCACTTGCCCATATGTGTGTTTAGTGTTAGTAAATATCGTGTTTTATAAATTTAAAACTTGGCTAAAAAGTGTTAAAAAGGGCTTAATAAATACATTAAAAACTAATAACACTCACGCACATCAACTAGATATAGACAAAGCGACCAAAATGTTAAGCGTTGTCTTCTTTACAAAAGTAGAGGAACATGAGGCGGGCCTTGAAGTGTGTTCAAACCGAGCGAAACATGAAAGCTAAACTTGAGGTTTACCTACATAGCCACAACAAAGCAAACTCATAAAAACTAAATTTCTTTCTTTAAACTCAAGAATCTAACTTACGGACTTGTAACCATTATGACATCCGCAACTTGTAAACTACTACATACTTTCATCCTTGCTCACAAGTATGTTCCAAATGGAACTTCATACCATTCCTTCTAATCTTACAATCCCATCCTTCGACCCGTTTATAAAAGGGTCTACACATATACCATTTTCATTCTCGATTCAATTGACACATCTAATGTTAAACACAACAATATAATAAAATCATGAATTGTGCAAGTAGCGTACATCGTTCTAGATTCCCTTGTTGCCTCGAGTGACTCGAACCTTCTTCCTTTACACCTATACACAACGTTTACACTTAGAATTCATGCCTTGCGCTTACTTCACATATATTCTTGAACAAGGCATTACAAGAACTTCACATACGTCATATTCATACTTAATCTATGTTCATTATGTAAGGTCCGAAATCAAATTTTTGCAATGGTTCTTAACTAAGGCATTTCATCAAACATTTGGTATGCGTATCACAAACGAAGCATAATGTACAAGTGTTACATGCATATCTTAGCTAGTTCATATCACAATTGACCCATACAACCAATTTCACATAGTTTCTTAGTCTACAACAAGATCATCTATCAATCCTCTAGTTCTTACACATTCATATTTCAATTTCCCATGATTTTCACCATCTTAACATCACTAAAATCTATCATGCAACTAGCACAAGTAAGTTTTACTTCAATTCTTCAATGCAATCGAATTCAAGCATAATTTACATTCTACATGATGATATTAACTCATATATAAACTTAGATTCATACAATTCTCACGGATTGATCATAACCCACCTATCAAAAAGCTTCAAAACACAAAATTTAACTTACCTTATGTTCAATGAACTTGGATTAAGGAGTAACTAAGTTCATGCATTCGATTTTCACCCTAATTCATGTTTAATTTGTTGAATTCTTGAGCTTGAATTGAAAGACAAGGGTTTCCTTGCCCCTGCCTTTGTTCGCGACCCACCCACCCCCACAATACTCTGCATTCTTTTTTTTTAAACAAGTTTAATTCTCACATTTACATAATTGGTCCTTATGGTTACCATTGTTGACATTTTTAGCACAACTCTCATTCTTTATAAACTTTCATCATATTAATTAAACTTAATTTAACAAATTAAACATTTAAACACAAGGTAATCTATTGAGCATTTTTGGGGTGTTACAAAAATGTATAGCAATATGGTACTCATATTAAAGATAAAAAAATACTTAATTTTATAGTATATTTAAAAAAAAAATAATGAAGAATATAAAAGTTATTTTAGTTTAAAAAACCTTGGTGGAATTTGTATTTAATTGAAAATGGTCAAATGACTAGCAATTTTACGAAATTACCCCTAACTTGTTAGTACTAATTTTTAATTATAAGGGTTTTATTTATAATCAACCTCAACCCTTGATTTAAACTATCAATGGTTCAGATCTGTTCTTACGGTTCTTACAGTTAGCACTGTTTGTACAGGATCTCAACCCATACTCTTAAATAGCGGTGTGAATTTCTGACACGGCCCGAAAACCCGATACGAACCTAACACAAAATTCGCGGGTTTAAGTTTAGTCTAATCGGGTTCGGGTCAGTTTCAGGTTGAACCCGTGAACCTGTTTAGGTTAACGGGTTGGGTTCGGGTCAACCTAGTCGGGTTGGCGGGTTGACCCGTTTAACACATTTATACTATACTATACTATATTGTCCCAACCCCCGATCCCTGATTCCCGGGAACGGGCAGACGCGATCTCAGAGTTTCGGTGGTATTAGTGTTATTTAATCTTGCAGCGGAATTTACATCAGGACCGTAGTTAGGAAATATTTATCAGAGTAAAACCACCTCATTTTATATTAATAATCACATGGGTAAAACCCAAGTTTCTTATTACAATACATTTATAGGGATAAACCCTATCTTATTGAATTTAAAACATCGTTTATTAGGTAACTTTTGTAGCCACATTTTTCCCAAGCCTTCAGTGCTCTCTAGCTGGCTTTCATTAATTGGATGTTCACATTGTGTTACCTGTAACGCGTTTTAAAAATATTTGTCAGTCGGAATTACTGGTGAATGAATCCCAGTTTAATCAAGAAACATTTTATCAATTAAAACAGTATTGAAAGCGATCACATTGTTTCTGTCTACACAATTACTCATTCAGTATTTGCCACTCGACCGGATCTATGGCTATGGTCAAATTACCCATTGGCTAACTCGTTTTCCAATGGTAATGTACTGTCATTCCTGACTTACTACTACTCGTAGTAATAAATTTTGTATACAAAACCCCATAATACCGGCAGTAATTGAAGAACTACAAAGTCTCAATCACCGCTTAATCGCATTGTAAAACATTTAAGGTTTTGTAAAATATTCTAAAAACATTACAAAAAGAGGATAAACTCACATTGCTGTCTTAGGCTTTTCGTAAGGGTTTCCTGGATATAATCTATAATTTATACAAATGTACATTGGTTAGTATCATAACCCTTTGAAATTATTAATGATACCCTCCCCGAGACGGCATTCCAACAACTACGTCGGGCAGAACCACGACAGTTGTTACGCAACCCTAAATCAATCGGGCAGCATAACTGTTACGAAACTAGGGTTATAATACTTACAATGGAGTAGAACCTCGCTAATTAGGGATATAATACCCGACTATAACTTCTACTACTTCAGAAATTGTGATTTAGATTTTGAGAATGAGCGACGGAAAACGAAAACCCGTTGCTTTCTTATATAGGGTTGATATTGGACTCTCACGCACAGGCCATGGTTACGCGGCCCGCGTCAACCCTGGTCAACCCTATAGCTTAGCTGGGTCAGCTACTAGACTCGCCACGATGTCGACACGTGTCGACCTCTGGGTGTATCCGCGTTTCATGATCTTTAGCGACCCGCGTAAACTAATGTGAACTCTTACGCGGCCCGTCTTAACTTAAGAAGTCAACGAAGTCAGATCTCAGCCCTTATACCGCCCGCGTGAATGGTTGGGGTGGGTCTACGCGGCCCGCCTCAACTTACAATTCAGATTTTATATTTTATTTTATATGTTATAACCTATTTTGGGCTCGGTTTTTACATACGGGGTGTAATATATGACATATTAGGACATTTTAAGATATAATAGGGTGTCGGTAATATTATGAGAGCGTTGGTTTTACCGAGGGTTGTTACATTCTCCCCACCTTGTTTAGAGCTCGTCCTCGAGATCTACTGGAATAAATACAGATATTTCCTTTGCATCTCTGACTCGAGTTCCCATGTGTACTCAGGTCCTCTTTTGGAGTCCCATTTCACTTTGACCAGAACTAGTCTCTTATGCTTGAGATTCTTGACTTTCCTATCTTCAATTTGTAGAGGTCTTTCTACAAACTTGAGTTGTTCATTTACCTCTATATCCTTAAGAGGTACTATTAACGATTCATCAGCTAAACACTTTTTGAGATTAGATATATGAAAGACATCATGTATTCCTGCCATTTCCTCTGGCAGTTGTAGCTGATAGGCTACTGGTCCTATTCTTCTAATAATCTCAAAAGGTCCAACATACCTGGGACTTAGCTTTCCCCGTTTGATGAATCTTACCACTCCTTTCCAAGGAGAGACTTTCAACAATACTTTATCTCCTACTTGAAATTCCAATGGCTTGCGTCGGTTATTAGCATAACTCTTTTGTCGATCACGTGCTGCTTTCAGTCGTTCCTTGACTTGAATAATCTTATCGGTTGTTTCTTGCACTATCTCAGGTCCAGATAGTTGCTTTTCCCCAATTTCTGCCCAACAGACTGGGGTTCGACACTTTCGTCCATAAAGTGCTTCGAATGGTGCAACATTGATACTTGTGTGATAACTATTATTATATGAAAATTCTATTAAAGGTAAGTGATCGTCCCAATTACCTCCGAAATTAATTACACAAGCTCTAAGCATGTCTTCCCTTGTCTGAATTGTCCTTTCGCTTTGTCCATCCGTTTGTGGATGATAAGCCGTACTTAGCTTTAACTTGGTTCCCATTGCCTTTTGGAAACTTAACCAAAAATGAGAGGTAAATCGGCTATCTCTATCAGAAACAATTGATAAAGGAATGCCATGTAAAGAAACAATTTCATTTACATATAGTTTAGCTAATTGTTCCATACTAATTGTTTCCTTCATTGGTAGAAAATGAGCTGACTTGGTTAGCCTATCTACAATCACCTAAATTGTATCATTTCCTTTCTTAGTTTTGGGTAATTTAGTAACAAAATCCATTGTTATAAATTCCCATTTCCACACTGGCATTTCTAATTGCTGTAACAAACCTGAGGGTTTCTGGTGTTCAGCTTTAACTTGTAAACATGTTAAACATTTAGAAACATAGGCTGCTATGTCCTTTTTCATTCCTATCCACCAGAATTTTTTCCTTAAATCCTGGTACATTTTATCACTTCCTGGATGCATCGTATATTTAGACTTATGAGCCTCTTCTAGTATACGATTACGCAGGTTTCCTAATTTAGGTATCCACATTCTCTTTTCATGGAATCTCCAAATTCCATCTGTTCCTTGTTCCAATTCTTTTAGCATACTTTTTAATTTTTCAGAATCATCCTGATTACTGATTCTTGTGCTTCTCTTATCTGATCATTTAAATCTACTTGCAGATTTAATTTAAGAGAACGTACCCTTCTTGGCTTTTCATGATACTTTCGGCTTAAAGCATCTGCCACTATATTTTCTTTTCCTTCATGATACTGGATATCACAATCATAATCACTAAGAAATTCCATCCAACGTCTTTGTCTCATATTCAACTCTTTCTGCCCGAAAACATACCTTAAACTCTTATGATCAGTGAATATGGTAAACTTACTACCATAAAGGTAATGTCTCCAAATCTTAAGAGCAAAAATTATAGCTCCTAATTCTAAATCATGGGTTGAATAATTCTCTTCATGATTCTTAAGTTGTCTAGATGCGTAAGCTATAACCTTTTGGCGTTGCATCAACACACATCCATAACCTAATTTAGAAGCATCACAATAGACTACGAAGTCTTCAGTTCCTTCTGGTAATGCTAATATGGGTGTATGGGTTAATCTTTGCTTAAGGATTCTAAATGCTTCTTCTTGTTTTAATCCCCATTCAAACTTAACAGATTTACAGGTTAGTTTAGTTAAGGGAATGGCTATTCTAGAGAAATCTTTAATAAATCTTCTATAATAACCGGTCAATCCTAAGAAACTTCTAACCTCAGTTGGTGACTCAGGGGTTTTCCATTTCGTAATCGCCTCGATCTTTGTTGGATCTACATGAATTCCTTCATGATTAACTAAATGTCCAAGGAATTGTACCTGTTCTAACCAAAATTCGCACTTAGAGAATTTAGCATAAAGCTTTTTCTTTCTTAATAAACTTAAAAGTGCGTGCAAATGCTTTGCATGATCCTCTTTATTCTTAGAATATATTAGAATATCATCTATGAAGACAATTATGAATTTATCCAAATATGGCTTACATATTCGGTTCATCATGTCCATAAATGCAGCTGGGGCATTTGTTAAACCAAATGGCATGACAGTAAATTCATAATGACCATACCTTGTTCTAAATGCGGTCTTAGGAATGTCCTCTTCCTGTACCTTTAATTGATGATATCCTGACCTTAAATCGATTTTAGAGAAAAATCGAGCTCCTTTTAGTTGATCAAACAGATCATCGATTCTCGGTAATGGGTACCGATTCTTAATCGTAACCTTGTTTAATTCACGGTAGTCAATGCACATACGCATTGATCCGTCCTTCTTTTTAACAAACAGTATCGGCGCTCCCCATGGCGACGAACTTGGTTGTATGAATCTTTTCTCTAACAATTTGTTTAATTGTTTCTTCAATTCCTGCATTTCAGCAGGTGCCAAACGGTAGGGTGCTTTGGCAATTGGTGCTGTTCCTGGTATCAAATGGATTCTAAATTCAACTTCTCTATCCGGAGGTTGTCCTGGCAATTCTTCTGGAAATACGTCTGAAAACTGAGATACTACTGGAATATCTTTTAAATCCTTTCCTTTAGTGTTAGTGATTATGGAAATCAAATACACTATAGAACATTTTCTCATACAGCTTGCAGTTTTCATCACAAAGATAAATTTAGTGGACCTAGAAGGTTTATCTCCTTTAATTGTGATCGTTTTACCTTTTGGTGAATTTACTTGAATTACCTTTTGATCACATAAAATACTGGCTTTATTGGCTATTAACCAATCCATTCCTAAAACAACATCAAATCCTGCCAGATTCATGGGATAAAGATTTGCAATAAATTTCTGATTTAAAATTTCTATGCTTGCTCCCTGCAAGATTTCAGAAATTCTAACGATTTCTCCATTGGCTGTCTCTACTAAGCATTCTAGTGGTAGTTTAGTTAATGACTGATTTAAAATTTTGCAAAACGATGTATTAATAAAACTTTGGTTTGCACCAGAGTCAAATAATACTTTAGCAAAAATATCATTAACTAAAAACGTACCAGCTATGACATCTGGAATCATCTTGGCTTCATCTACAGTCAAAACGAATGCTCTAGCATTTTTAGTATTCTTGTTGTCTGGAACTGGAGCTAATTTCGGACAATTTAACTTGATATGACCTTGTTCTCCGCAATTGTAACATACCCGGCTGTTAACTTTCTTCCTGCAGTTTTCTTCCTTGTGTCCCGATATTTTGCAAAAGTTACAGTATATAGAGCATCTTCCTGAATGCTTTCTTTTGCAATACCTACAGTAGGGTGCAGAGGTAGAACCTATATTTTTCCCACGATTGGAATTTCCAGAACGAAATTCTTGTGTCAACTTCTGGGTTAGGTTCCTCCTTTGATCCTCTTCTCGGGTACGGACTAATTCATCTGTCAAGGTATTTGCTAGTTCTACAGCTTCTTCTATGGTTTGAGGTCTAGCTGCCTTGACTACGTGTCTTATCTCTCCAATTAATCCCCAAATATAACGGGAGATTAACACTGGTTCTGGTGAAGCAAGAGTTGGTACTATTCTAGCATATTCGAAGAATATTTTAGTATATCCCTTACTATCCACACCAGTCATCCTAAGGTTGAGGAATTTGTTTGCTATTTGTTCCTTTTCATTGGGTGGGCATAATTTCATTTCTACCTTGTCCTTAAATTCTTCCTATTCCATATTGTAGGTTCTATCACTTCCTTTTGTTTGGAGGATTGTGTTCCACCATTCTAGTGCTGCATTCTTAAACAAATTAGAAGCAAACAGTATTTTATCTTCTTCAGCACATTTGCTTATCCTTAAGACTGCCTCAGTCTTCTCTATCCAGCGTAGAGTTGCAATGGCCCCTTCGTTGCCCGAGAATTTCATTGGTTTACAAGACCAGAATTCTTTATAAGAACAACCGTAAGGCACAGTTCTTCTTCTTTTGGGAATAGGCATTTGAAGTAAAGGTCCATTGTTCACGCTGTGTTCTGGTTCACTTAGTCGCTTACTGCTATGCTTACTTTTATTATCAGCATCTTTAACAGTTTGAAGAATAAAAGGCATTGCATCTATAATTCCCTGTGCTACTATGTGTTGGATAGCACTATTGTCCACTTGATTTTTATTGTTATTGATGCTTGGATTCTCATTAACCACGTTAATATTACTCTGGTTATCATTATTCAGATTTCCTTGATTTCCTTCGTCGGCCATCTGAATTTTAAACATTTACCCCATATTAATATCACAAATAATAGGTAATATAGTTAATCACATGACACACAATTTAATCAAAACCGTCGATCATTGCGACTTGTACTCTATTTTCATATAATATGCGTCTATTACACACTAGTGCAGAAATAAAGATTACAATACCAACAGAAAGAAAATTACACTAATAATAATATGCATCCGTACACACATATTTTATTTTATTTTTATTATATTATATTATTATTATAATATTATTACTACCATCGTTTCACCATCTCATTCACGGATATGGATTTATCCAAAAATCCATATTACGTTCATCGTATTTCCATACGAGACGCTCTCCCACCTGACGCATTCTCTCACTGCTCTCTAAAATTTCCTCCCCAAAAGTCCTAAGTTCTTGGACGTTTTCTGCACTCATTGGGGGTGCAGGTTCTCGGACTGGGTTTGGAATCTGGGGTGCGGGTTCCTGATATGGGGGTGAAAGTTCCTGAAATCGGTAAGGATCCTCTAAAATTTCCCTAATATATTCATCATGGTAATAGGGATCTAAAGGGTCCATACCTGGGTAGGCTTCTATGTTCTGTATGGGTGGATATTCCTGGATAGGGTAACGTTGCACAAAATCTCTATTATCGTCCCACCAGGGGTCGTAATTTGGATCTAGAGGGTTTGGTGCAGGTACCCTAAGGATTTCTTCTGGGTTAAAGTCATGCATCTCCACTTGGTTTTCCTGGTTTTCTATCTCCATGGGTTGATCTGGGTTTTGTGGTTGTGGGGCTACTAGTTGTTCCAGACTCGGGTCAGCAGCAGTTGTGGCTAGAATATGAAAATTAGCTAGGCTTCTATTAAGCATATCCTGTGTATGGGCATCTGTTCTACGTTTAGCAGCTGCTAGAACTCTTTGCTGTTGCAACTTTCGCATTCTCTTCCTACGAGCAAAAGCTTCCTTACTGAACCATCCTCGTTTCTTATTAGGGAATGGCTCTTCTGACTGAGCTCTAAAAGAAAACACTCCTTCTTCCTGATCAGCAGAATACCCAGAAAGGGCAGGCTGTGACGAGGTACCTTCACTCTTAGGTGATTCAGATAACAGATGATTCATGTCTGAGGGTCCTTGATCACTCATACTGTAAACTAACAGATAGTCAAATAACACATAACAAATAAATACAGTTATGCATGTATTTCCAAAATTTATTTCCTAACACAAAATTTATAATTTAAGTGTCAGCAAAACACTTATTTGGCTTAGACCAGTGGCTAGGCTCTGATACCACCTTCTGTCGCAACCCCCGATCCCTGATTCCCGGGAACGGGCGGACGCGATCTCAGAGTTTCGGTGGTATCAGTGTTATTTAATCTTGCAGCGGAATTTACATCAGGACCGTAGTTAGGAAATATTTATCAGAGTAAAACCACCTCATTTTATATTAATAATCACATGGGTAAAACCCAAGTTTCTTATTACAATACATTTATAGGGATAAACCCTATCTTATTGAATTTAAAACATCGTTTATTAGGTAACTTTTATAGCCACATTTTTTCCAAGCCTTCAGTGCTCTCTAGCTGGCTTTCATTAATTGGTTGTTCACATTGTGTTACCTGTAACGCGTTTTAAAAACATTTGTCAGTCGGAATTACTGGTGAGTGAATCCCAGTTTAATCAAGAAACATTTTATCAATTAAAACAGTATTGAGAGCGATCACATTGTTTCCGTCTACACAATTACTCATTCAGTATTTGCCACTCGACCGGATCTATGGCTATGGTCAAATTACCCATTGGCTAACACGTTGTCCAATGGTAATGTACTGTCATTCCTGACTTACTACTACTCGTAGTAATAAATTTTGTATACAAAACCCCATAATACCGGCATTAATTGAAGAACTACAAAGACTCAATCACCGCTTAATCGCATTGTAAAACATTTAAGGTTTTGTAAAATATTCTAAAAACATTACAAAAAGAGGATAAACTCACATTGCTGTCTTAGGCTTTTCGTAAGGGTTTCCTGGATATAATCTATAATTTATATAAATGTACATTGGTTAGTATCATAACCCTTTGAAATTATTAATGATACCCTCCCCGAGACGGCATTCCAACAACTACGTCGGGCAGAACCACGACAGTTGTTACAGAACCCTAAATCAATTGGGCAGCGTAACTGTTACGAAACCAGGGTTATAATACTTACAACAGAGTAGAACCTCGCTAATTAGGGATATAATACCCGACTATAACTTCTACTACTTCAGAAATTGTGATTTAGATTTTGAGAATGAGCGACGGAAAACGAAAACCCGTTGCTTTCTTATATAGGGCTGATATTGGACTCTCACGCGGCCCGCGTAAAACACAGGCCAGGGTTACGCGGCCCGCGTCAACCCTGGTCAACCCTATAGCTTAGCTGGGTCAACTACTAGACTCGCCACGATGTCGACACGTGTCGACCTCTGGGTGCATCCGCGTTTCATGATCTTTAGCGGCCCGCGTAAACTAATGTGAACTCTTACGCGGCCCGTCTTAACTTAAGAAGTCAACGAAGTCAGATCTCAGCCCTTATACCGCCTGCGTGAATGGTTGGGGTGGGTCTACGCGGCCCGCCTCAACTTACAATTCAGATTTTATATTTTATTTTATATGTTATAACCTATTTTGGGCTCGGTTTTTACATACGGGGTGTAATATATGACTTATTAGGACATTTTAAGATATAATAGGGTGTCGGTAATATTATGAGGGCGTTGGTTTTACCGAGGGTTGTTACATATATTTTTTTACAATATATTTTATGTCATAAATTAAATGAGATGTGTATTTTATGCCATGATTATAACTTAATAAGAGAAATAAACATAGATGTTATAAGTTTATATTATTATATACATTGTGTTTCTTAAGTAAATTTTAATTTTAATATATCAATTTCAGAAAAAAAAAATTAAAAATTCGAGTTGAACGGGTCGTGTTCGGGTCAACCCACGAAACTTCGGGTCGTGTTTGGGTTCATATGTATGATAAGATTTTCAGGTTCGGGTCGGGTTCGTGTAAAATTTTTGGGTTCAGGTCGGGTTGAACCCGCCAACCCACGAACACGACCCGTTTAAAACCCCTATTCTTAAACTACACTTTTAATATGAGAAGAACACCTTACTAAAACACATTGATACTGCTATGCTAAAAGCCCATTGGTCACAAAGTGCTAGTATCAATATGAGTCATTTAATAAGTTATAATGACTCAAAAATATTCACAATTGTGTAATCAAATACGGTTTATAGATATTAGTTCCATACGATAAGAATATCACAAGTATCTTACAATCTCTTTCAACTTACCCTAACTCCATCTCTCAACTCTAGAATCAGGGTCGGCTCAACCATTTTGGTGGTCTAAGGCGAAATAAAATCTTGTGGCCTTTTTCCCAGAAAAATGTATGTGATTGAAAGTTAAACTTGAAGGGCCCAGGTGTAATTATTTGAAAGATTGTGTTAAAATTTAAAAACAAGAAAAAAAAATAGTGAACCAGGGATTCGTACCCAGGTCTCACCAACATCCATACATACACAAAACCACTACACTACCAACAATCAATCTGTTGATAACCCACACCCTAAATCTTTTATAAATGGATTGTGGTTTCATCAAATTGTGAAGGCCCTATAGTTTTGGGGGCCCAAGCCTCATTTGGCTTACCCTTGGGCCGGCCCTGCCTAGAATGAATGTGGATCACTCTATTAAGATTCATATTCACGTGTGTTCTCCGTGGGTTCATGTATTCCGGTCACCATATATGTCGAGTTCATAGGCACGCAATATTGTGAAAAGAATAATCCATTATTTAAGGTTACGATCATCGATAACCTAAATAATTTTTGGCCGAATATTCTACTCATAAAATCAGATACTTAAGTAACGTATTTAGTCGAACATGACCTTACTCGATCTTCAACTTGAGTTTGTATACTTTTGCACTTGTTATGTATGTTCTTGGCAAAGAATGTACTAACCATCGGGTTTTAAAACCATAAATGGAAATTCTACTTTTAAAGCGTGTAAATTTGTATTTACGTAGGCTTAAATTTGTCAGCACGGATGAATTAATGGGATTTGTGAGAATAAGAATTAAAAAAATCGAATAAAGTGACTTCAATGAATTTGATATGTTTTTTCTAAGATGTAACATGTTTATCGCATGACAAAGAAATTAGACTCAAATAAAACTCGACATAGTAGGGCTTGCTAAAGAGGCCTAAAGGCTATTACGTATTAATTTTAATTTTTATGAGGTTTCTGTTATTGTTGGTATATGAAAAACTCGATTTGAACTCTTAATCTACTAGACTAATATTAATTACATATATTATTTTTTATTAAGTACCATTTTAATTAGAAAATAAACATGTATATGTTAAGAAAAGTATAAACATGTTATGATCAATCATATTGAGCTAGTTACTTAATGAAATGTTGTTACATATAGAAAAACGTATTAGAAGGATCACCTATATTTGGAATCAATGTAGTATTATGTCTATTCAACTAGAAAGTAAGTGGAACAATGACAGTTTTATAAATAGCGACAATAAAGAATACTATGGATTGAAAATTTGTTTTCATGACTCATTCTGTATTGAGAGTTTGTTTAATGATACCCAACTATGTACAAATGAAATAAATTTCATTTTGGTGGTACTTGTAATCATTAGGGGTGTGAATTTCTGACACGACCCAAAAACACGACATGAAACTAACACGAAATTTGCGGGTTTGGGTTTGGTCTAAACGGGTTCGGGTCAGTTTCAGGTTGAACCCGCGAACCCGTTTAGCTAAACGGGTCAGGTTCGGGTCAACCCGGTCGGGTTGGTGGGTTGACCCGTTTAACCCATTTATATTAAAATTATATTTTTACAATATGTTTTATGTCATAAATATAACTTAAAAAGGGAAATTGTCATAATTTTTTATGATTTTAATGTAATTTTATTATATAAATTTGTGTTTTTTTTTGTAGTAGATGTTAATTTTAATATATTAATTTGCTGAAAAAAATTAAAAAAATAAAAATTTCGGGTTGAATGGGTCGGGTTCGGGTAAGCCTAAGAATATTCGGGTCGCGTTCGTCTAAAATTTTCGGGTTCGGGTCGGGTTGAACCTTCCAACCTACGAACACGACCCGTTTAGCACCCCTAGTAATCATGCCTAACTTTTCTTTATAAGTGTTCCATTATAACACCATGCGTAGTGGATGAAAATATTGGCCTTTTTTTTATGAAGCACGCCCGACATCGGTCCCCGGGTATTTTTCTTCAAAAATTTGGTTGGGGCGTGCAAAATAAGACGTTGGGGTGTGCAAAAAACTGAATTAACCGAACCATAACCGAATTAACCGACAAAACCGAACCGAAAAAACCGAACCAAATAAAAAACCGGTGGGTCGGTTAATGGTTTTTTTGAAAACCGAATGTAGCGGGTCGGTTATGGTTATCATTTTTTCCATACCCACCATAACCGAACCGAACCGACATGTAATAAATCTTTGTATGATTTAGGAATTTTCACCATATTATTAATATTTGACTTTTTTGACTGATGATTTTTAGTACTTATTGGTTTTTCATATCATTTTATGGTTTTGGTTGAATGTTTATTTGAATTTATGGAATGTATCATATCACTTTATTTGAATATTCGATAATAATTAGTATTAATATTATGGATTATATGTATTTTTTAATACTATGTAACATACTAATATATACAAATATGCAATAACAATTTATTCCATGTTAAAAAAAATGAAGCTATTTAGCTAAGTTAAAACACGGTTAACCACCCATAACCGACCCGCTATAACCATCAAAACCGAATAATCATAACCACCATAACCGATCGGTTATGGTTATGGTTATCCAATAACCGACATCGCGGTTATGGTTATGGCTTTTGGTCAAAACCGACCCAAACCGACCCATGCACACCCCTAATAAGACGTCTGATGGAGGTATTGTTGGCCAATCACAGACAACCTTCTTTTTCTTTGGCCAATCACTTTTTTATGGTTTTTTTTATTTATTTAATTTTTTACACCTCCTTTAACATAATGTCCCACAATGCCCACATCCCCACTACACCCATTTTAGAAAACGCCTCATAATGCCCCATTGCTGACTGGGCTGTCACATGGCGCAAAACGCCCAAGTGTATAGGCATCACCACTACACATGGTCTAATTAATTTTTTTTTGCATATTCAATTAAGACTATAATTTAGATAATATTCACCGGATTAATCTATATCCAATATCATACCTACTTACTCACACCGAACATAACATATTATTATTATTACTAGGGTATTTCTCCGCGCGTTGCGGCGATATGTGACCGCGAGCATTCGATGGGTATTGGTTTGATTCGTTACAGTACTTGTGCGATACATACACTCGCTCAGTATACAAACCAACGTGTGCTTTACATCATCCGAAAACAATAAAAACTACACAAGTACTGACACCGATGTTGGAGCGGTATCGATTAGTTTAGATCGTCATGGTACTGTTACCAATACACATTTACCGTCGCAGATAGAGTTGTATAAAGGAAATATTATCGAAATCGAAAACCATAAAAATGAATCTAAGTACTGAGTGCTTTATTCTTATCTGACAACATTGAGTAATATCAAACAATATTTATAGTTATATACGTTTTTCTTATACTATATAAGGTACCCTACTATATAATATAAAAAGACTACAATATATATGAATAAATTATATATATATATATATATATGGTGGGGTTCTAGAGTGAACATTAGTGTATTTGCGAACTAAGTGAACAAATCCTGGCCATTGATCTACACACGTGTATGGCCAGGATCTCATCATCAAAT
This sequence comes from Helianthus tuberosus, assembly GCA_030545235.1. Classification (NCBI taxonomy): domain Eukaryota; kingdom Viridiplantae; phylum Streptophyta; class Magnoliopsida; order Asterales; family Asteraceae; genus Helianthus; species Helianthus tuberosus. The sequence continues at coordinate 173,586,537 of CM060424.1, read as the reverse complement.
CATAAAATACACTAGTGTATTTCAACATCAAATTCTGGCCATTTATTACACACGTGTATGGCCAGGATTAGTTCACTCAGTTCGCAAGCTACACTAGTGTCCACTCTTGAACCTAATCCTATATATATATATAGGAAAAGTGTAAAATACATTACGGCTTATTGTACGATACGTACGCGATCATCACAGCCGTTCGATCTGGTACGGATCTGGTGCGAATTCAATCTTCGCATGTTATAAAAAGGCAAATGAAATCGCATGGCTTGAATGGCATGTTTGAAATCCCATGCAAATGAAATCGCATGTGAAAAAATGGTTAGCATGGGGTAATGTGAAAAATGGCATGGGGTGTGTAGATGGACAAAATCGCATGTGGAAGATTGAATATCGCATGTGAAAAATGGCTAGCATGGGGTAATGTGAAAAATGGCATGGGGTGTGTAGAATCGCATGTGGAAGATTGAATATCGCATGTGAAAAAATGGTTAGCATGGGGTAATGTGAAAAATGACATGGGGTGTGTAGATGGACAAAATCGCATGTGGAAGATTGAATTCGCACAGTTCGACAGTTCGCATGGAGGTATGAAATCGCAGGGGAGATGAAGATCTGACGGCTGGGGTTATCGCGTACATAATGTACGATAAGCCCTATTGTACGTTAACTGGCCTCTATATATATATATATATAAAGGGTAGGGATAGTGTACATTAATTCAAAAGTGTGAGAAGTGTTTTAAACCATTAGATCTTTGATCTAATGGTTGAGATCAATAGGGACCAAATTATAAATTGTGTTTTAATTATTTGGACTGATTTGAAAATTGTTGGGGTAATAGTGTCTTTGTATATGTTTCAAATTAGGTAACTTCTCCTAAATTCTAGCGATTCACTCCTAAATTCCAGCGATTCACTCCTAAATTCCAGCGATTCAAATTTAAACTTATTCTAAAATTCGGACATTCTAAAAAATCCAGAAAATATGTAACTTCTACAAGAAATATATAACACTATACATCCATCATATAACACTATATAACACCATATAACACCGTATAACACCATATAACACTATGTAACACTATATAACAATATATAACACTATACATCTATCCTAAATATGCTATCAGAAAAATATAACATTATAACACTATATAACTCTAAAATAACACTATATAACACCATATAACACTATACATCCACATATAACACCAAAAAACACTATATAACGTCATATAACACTATATAACACTATACAGTTCTAAACGAGATGACAAAAATTCATATATTAATTCTTAATTTGTATTCCTGTAATTAAGGGTGGCGGTTATGGAAGGTTATCAATTAATTAAATCAATAAGAAAATTACTTGTTTACCCTTTTGAATTAATTTAGATTTAGGACACTTGTCATCACCACAATATTTCTCACCATTCTCACACTTTTAGATTAATGTACAAGATCCTCTACCTATATATATAGTGAAAGGAAACTAATAATTATACACAAAAGAAATATATAAATTATATATTAAACTATTTTACTGTTCATGACGACTTTGAAATTTGAAATAATATGTATTATTATTATTATTATTATATAATATCATGAAAACGTAATAAAAAAATTGAAGTTATTAAAAACTTTGAATTATTAAAATTTCAATCGAGTATTTTATGTTTGAGATAGAGTTTCGGGTGAAAGGAATAGCATAGAATAATTTGCTATGAGACTATTTGAGATAGAGTTTCGGGTGAAAGGAATAGCATAGAACAATTTGCTATGAGACTATTAATACAAAAACTTGTCTTGGATCCAAATATTAGGCTAGGCGGTGTGGGGCTCGTCCCACCCCCGTCGTGGCCCGTCGATGCCCCGCCCCCCATTTCGCCCCTCACCGGCGTCGTTCCAAACGGCTACATCCGGACGATGAAGACGATCCACTAAAGACAAACTCCCCTCACACACACATATACATATAACTCACACACACACACACACACATATATATATATAGAGAGAGAGAGAGAGAGAAAGTGTAACGTACAATAGGGCTCATCGTACGATACGTACGCGATCATCCCAGCCGTTCGATCTAGTGCGGATCTGGTGCGAATTCAATCTTCGCATGTTATAAAAAGGCTAATGAAATCGCATGGCTTGATAATGCAATGAAATCGTATGTTTGAAATCCCATGCAAATGAAATCGCATGTGAAAAAAATGGTTAGCATGGGGTAATGTGAAAAATGGCATGGGGTGTGTGGATGGACAAAATCGCATGTGGAAGATTGAATATCGCATGTAACACCTGTGTTTGTAATCATTGTGAACAGTTCAATTATCAATAAAACAAAGTTATTTGATCCCAATGTTTGTTTGTTTATGTTTGACATTTTTTTCATGTTTTGACTTTTGTTCAATTTCAAACTCTATATCGCTTTCTGGAGAGTTATACGCAAACTGGTGCGTAAACGTAATCAGTTTAATGCGACAAATACTCTATAACATCAACATATACTTAACATACCTTAAATAACCTTTACATAACTTAGAAATAAGTTTTGAAGGCTTTGGTATGTCAAAAACAAGTTAATTCACTTACAGGGACTAAATTTGACAAACTGCGAAAGTATGCCAATTTGAACTGTAACAGACATTCCGGAACATGACCATAAGTTAAACATACCATAAATATCCTTTACATAGCATAGAAATAGGCTTTGAGGGGTTCGGTGTGCTAAAATAAACTTTTGGGTCATTCAGGGACTAAAAGCGTCAAAAAGTGCATTAGTTTGCATTTTCACGCATAACTTACGTTCTGAATACATCCGGACATCCAAAAATTTATGTAAGTACTAAAATATTTTATTTTAGTGTTTGGCATGAGAAAAATCCATTCGTCATGCAATTTGGATCGTTTTTCGCGCTTATGCGCATTCCGTCGTAATTAACTGAACATCGCGATCGTACGACCAAACGAACCAACATCCGGAATATTTTTGAGCATGTTTCATGTCCACAATGTTTAGGCATCATTTTAGGGCCGTGAAGTTGGCTTAACGGGCCTTAAACGTGTCGAAATAAGCTTTAAACACCAACAGGGACCAAAACTGACAATTCAGCAAAGTTGCTGGCTTACGGACCGTAAGCCCTCAACCTTACGGTCCGTAAGGGACTCCCAGCTCATCAGAAACTTCTAAAATAGTTGTTAAGCACTCCCAAACCCAATGCCACATGTTAATCCCTGATGTTGGGGGGCCAATTTGATGTACCAAGGTATTGCAACAAGTGTATGGATGAGATGGAATCACGGTTTTCGATAAACGATCCTAACGGTTCTACCACATCTATAAATACCCACCAACATCACAACTCAAAACCCACTTGAATTCTTGAGAGTTCTCTAAGTTGAAGTGAAACCTCTTCATACCTGAGAATACTTGAGAAATCAAAGCTTTCGGGGACCCTTTGTAAGTGTTCCTTCGTTCTTTTATTCTTTTAGCATTAAAGTCAAACTTTGTTTGACTTTCTACATTAACCAGTTTATGGTCAATGCGAAGTTCGTTTGAACTTCATAACGTGAGCGTAATCACGATGGTTATAGTCCCTAGTGACTATACCTACTGATTACCACGTTATCTAGGCTCAGTGACGAGTCGTAGTTTCGGCCAAAATGTGCATTCTTGCGTATTTTGTAACCAAACTACTCTTGGGTATCAAAACCGTTTGTTTTGATACCAAACTTGTTTTCTAAACTTAGTTAAGCATGTTTTAACATGCTTAGCTCGTCACTTTTAGTTTTGTGCTTGTCTAGGGTCGTAAAGGTAAGCGATCTAAACAATCGCTTATACTTTCGAACCCGACCCGTTTGGTCGATCTTTCGGATCCGACCAAACACATTAGGTGACCATAGTTTTATAGGGAATAACCTTCCGAGGTTATACCTTATGGTCACGACGTTTAGTTAGTTGTATGATAGGTAGTTTATATGCCTTAAGTAAATGACCAAAATGCCCTTTTTACGCCAAAATTCATATTAAGCATATGTAACATAACTTTTGATATCTAAACTGATTTGGAAACAATATTAGACATGTTAAGGCATATTTTACTTGTCATAGGACTAGTTAGGCGTTCCGAACGCGTTTTACGCGAACGACGCGTTAAAGTAGCATAAGCTACCTAAACGGGTCGTAATGGGTCGTAAGCACTTAGGTTAGATTTCATTTTAGTATGTGGGCTTTGTTAAACCACATTACATGAGTCCCCATACTCATTTGGTTTACGAGCCCTCATTCTATCCGATCTTCCGATTTAGGTCCGGTTTATTAATGTAGTTACCTATATTAGGTGTCGTTTGATTCCGTGATCTTCTAGAATTGCTTGGTGGTTATCCTAGGACTATTGAGCAATCTCAAGTGAGTACATAGACCCCTCTTTTACTTTTTTTCAAACTGTTTTGGGGTGAAACACATGTGCCTACTTGTTACTTTCATGCTTTCCATGTTTTCATATCATATGCTTATTATGTTCATTAGTACACTTACAGTACATGATTTTATTGTGTTTTTGCTATGTTTGTCCTTTGTTGCATACTTAGTACATTGTTTTACATTACATTTCACGCTATGTATGTTCATTTGATTACATACGTAGTGCATTGTTTTCACATGCTTACATTTTGGTATGACATTTGGTTTGTTTAAATGGGACAAAAATACATTCATTAACATTAGCTACGCCATTCGTTAGTAGGTAGTGGTACCATAGGAATTGACAACTCCCATTCCTAACATCCTAGGTATGTTTGGATGGAAGGAATGACCGAATTCGATAAACATAACATAAATAAACCTTTAATTTGTTTAAAGGTCTATCACCACAGTCACAAGGCTTGAATGTATGCATTATAACATTACCGCATAGATGTTTGTATCAGTATAGCATGCTTTTGTTCCACAAAACATAACTTTGATTTAAACTGTGTTTAATTCAATACCCTGTTTTTGTGCATTTTACCTATGGTTTAGTTGATATATTTCATTTGCCACACATGATACTTTTGGATACACAATTCATGATTTACATTAAACATAAACATTTTGACATTGATATACACATTTAGTGAATTACATTAGACATAGACATAGACATTTTGATATGGTTTACACAATAACACTTGACAATTGATTTATACATGAACAAATTACAATGATGGTTGGTTTGGGCAAGTGATTTGAGTAACGAGACGTGTGTAATATGATACAAGCATGGTGGATACGCCGCTGGTACTTCCTATATATAAGTGCTTGTATGATATTACATGTCGTAGTGTTACTTAAATCATTTCAATATTTGACATATTACATTTTACATAAACAACTTATTTTTCACAAGACATTGTCTTACAAAACAGTTTATTTTATCCAACTCATTTTACTCGGTTATTTTATTAACCATACACCATTCTTTTATATAGTCTGATTTCTTATCGAGTTTTCATACGATTTATAAAAGAAAACACTTAACAAGATTCATGACTAATTTTTATTAAACCTATCTTTTAAAACCCAAGTCATGAATCCTATTTTCACTAAACCTATGTATCTCACAGGCATTTTTATGCTGACGTACCTATTTTCACATGTGTTTTCAGGAGCTGTCGCTTAGGATGATGATCGTGGCATTAGGGCGGACCTGTGCCTTAGAGACATAAAACGAAGATAGACTTAGTTTAATTATGTTATGTACTCTTGGTTTCATGTTTAAAGACAATGTAACTCTCTTGTTGATAAATAAAACGTAACTTTAATTTCCATGGTTGTGAAACAATAATTCTGTTACAACACTCCCCGACGTTTCCGCCACGTGTTTCTTATTTTACGTGGTCGGGGTGTGACAGAAGAGTTGGTATCAGAGCCAATGGTTATAGGGAATTAGGTTATTAGTAATGCTTTGACCTAGACTATAACTTTCTAGGACCCCAACGCGAGTTGTTTTGTGTTTAGATTTTAAAACATGCACTTCACCTATCCTTAGGTGATAACCACAACGAGAACATCAAGTTCGAATCCGCCTTGAAAACTAATCATCTGATCTAGTATGATTGATTACAAGGTTTTGAACCCTCTGTTATAAGGTTTTGAACCCCTTTTTGAATTTTCAAAATCTCGTCAAGGTTTTGGGTTTTAAATAGTGTGAACACGTGCAAACTGGAAGAGTGAATGCCTGTACCCTGGCTTTTATGTCTAAGGCTAGAGTGTTCGTACAAATCCACATAATCGGACCAGTCACTCTTACTTGGGAACTCTTGGGGTGAGTGTTCACTTATAGGCGAGCATGTCTTCGTGATACATTATTTTTGACCCATTTACTTTGATTAGTCACCGTGTGTCGTTTGTTTGCTTTGTGATAACGAACAAATGACCACCATCTTTGATGTTGTCAATTTTTGTTTTTGTATCATCTCATTCTTTTCACCCAATCATCTCACTCATTTCCTTTCATGTTTCCTCTTTTAGAATGCCTCCTCGACGCGACAATCAGATAGCGAATGCCGAACTGGCAGAAATCATTGCGCAGCAAATGGCTGCTGCGTTCCCAAATCTTATTGCTCAATGGAACCAAGCCAACAACAACAATCATGCTCCATGCAATTTAAGAGTTTCAACTCGGCTAAACCGCTCAAGTTTAGTGGTTCTGAGGGAGCAACTGGGCTCCTTCAATGGTTCGAGAGCATTGAGAATACTTTCCGTCACGTTCAGTGTCCTGAAAATCGCAAGGTCGAGTTTTCTTCCAGTGTGTTTCAGAAGAGGGCTCTTACATGGTGGAACGGGGTTATGAGAGACCGTGGTGCCGAGGTTGCTTTAGCACAGACTTGGGCTGAACTTAGAGCTCTTATGATGAGGGAGTTTTGTCCTCGTCATGAACTGCGACCATTGGAAAGAGAGTTTGATGATTTGAAATAAGATAGTGGCGAGCACCGGGCGTATACTGATAGGTATGAAGAACTAAGTTTGCTATGCCCAACAATGGTCACCCCACTCGACAAGGCTATCGAAAGGTACATCGATGGTCTACCTGACTCAGCACAAGACATCATTACTGGTAGTAACCCTACCACACTCCGTCAGGCGATCGAGTTAGCAGCGACATTGACTGAGTCGCAGGTTCGAAAGGGAAAGCTACATAAAAAGGGTGACAAGGGTAAGAAGCAGGCGTCTGACAAAGAGGATGACAAGAAGGGTAAGAACAAGAAGGTAAGGAATCTGGTTCTTCGAAAGGGTCAAGGAAGCGTAAGGCTTCCCAAAATTTTGCTGTCACTGCCCAAATTAACCAGACAGCTCCCAACCAACCCGCACAGCCTCCAGCGAAGAAGCGTTATGCAGGGAATGCACCTTTGTGCAATAGATGCAACAGTCACCATCAGCCGCAACTTCCGTTCCGTTTCTGTACTAACTGTGGGAAGTCAGGTCATCTTGCTGATGTTTGTCATTTTGCTCAGAATCAGGCAGTTCAGAACCCGGCTCAACGAGTTGCTCAGCCTCCTGCTCAGCAACAAGGTCAAGCAGCATGACCACACTACCCGCCAGGTTCTTGTTACAACAGTGGGGATCTGACCCACTACCGTAATCAGTGTCCAAGATTGGTGAATGCTAATCCAAATCAGAATCAGGCTCAGGCTCGAGGGCGAGTCTTCAACATGAATGCACAAGAGGCACAAGCAGACAATGAAGTGGTAAACGGTACGTTCTTTATTAATAATCAGCCTGCATCTGTTCTTTTTGATTCGGGTGCCGATAAGAGTTTTGTATCATTATCTTTTGAGCCATTGCTTCGCATGTCTAGAACGAAACGAGGAAAACCCTTGACAGTAGAGGTTGCTAGTGGTGAACCCATTGTTCTTGATTCTGTTCTTCGCAACTGCCAGTTGAACCTTAACGACCATCTTTTTCCTATTGACCTCACGCCTATGCAACTTGGAAGCTTCGACGTTATTGTGGGTATGGATTGGTTAGCCAAGCATCGCGCAGAGGTAGTTTGTTTTGAGAAGATTGTTCGTGTGCCGCTTTCGACAGGTGAGATCCTACAGGTTCATGGTGAGAAACCTGCTGGTGGTCTCAGACTCATGTCTTGTTTTAAAGCTCGGAGGTACCTACGAAAGAACTATGTGGCCTTTTTGGCACATGTTGTAGCAGATAAGGGCAAAGGTAAGTCTATTCAAGATATCCCTGTTGTTCGGGATTATCCTGATGTGTTTCCTGAAGAGTTACCTGGTCTACCCCCAGCACGCCAAGTCGAGTTCTGTATTGATCTCGTACCTGGTGCAAATCCCATTGCTAGATCTCCATATCGTCTTGCACCGTCTGAGATGCAAGAGTTGTCTAAGCAGCTTCAGGAGCTCTCTGACAAAGGTTTTATCCGTCCTAGCTTTTCACCTTGGGGTGCTCCCGTTCTTTTTGTCAAGAGGAAGGATGGATCTTTTAGGATGTGTATCGATTATCGTGAGCTTAACAAGCTTACCATCAAGAATCGATATCCCCTACCTCGCATCGATGATCTCTTTGATCAGTTACAGGGCGCTTCTTATTTTTCAAAGATTGATCTGCGATCTGGATATCATCAACTTCGTGTGCATGAAGAAGACATTCCTAAGACAGCGTTCCGCACTCATTATGGGCATTATGAGTTCACAGTCATGCCATTCGGTTTGACTAATGCTCCTGCTGTTTTCATGGACTTAATGAATAGGGTTTGCAAGCCTTATTTGGATCAGTTCGTCATTGTTTTTATTGATGACATCTTGATTTATTCTAAGACGCAAGCTGATCATGAGCAACATCTTCATCTTACTTTGGAACTCCTAAAGAAAGAGCAATTTTTCGCCAAATTCTCCAAGTGTGAATTTTGGCTTAAAGAAGTTCAATTTTTAGGACATATTGTCAACGGACAAGGTATTCATGTAGATCCCTCCAAGATCAGTGCGATCAAGGATTGGGATACGCCTACTACTCCTATTGAAGTTCGTTCTTTTCTTGGTCTTGCGGGTTATTATCGCCGCTTCATTGAAAACTTCTCGAAGATTGCAGTTCCTCTAACTGCTCTAACTCAGAAGGACAAACCCTTTGATTGGGGATTCAAACAAGAGGAAGCTTTTCAAAACTTGAAGCATAAACTTTGTAACGCGCCTATTCTGACTTTGCCTGAGGGCAATGATGATTTTGTCATTTATTGCGATGCATCTAAACTGGGTCTTGGCTGTGTTCTGATGCAAAGGAACAAAGTCATAGCATATGCATCGAGGCAGTTGAAGATACATGAGAAAAACTACACCACTCATGATCTTGAGTTGGGTGAAGTTGTCTTCGCTCTTAAGATCTGGAGACACTATTTGTACGGTACAAAATGTGTGGTTTTCACGGACCACAAAAGTCTTTAGCATATCTTCAATCAGAAAGAACTCAACATGAGGCAACGACGTTGGGTTGAGCTTCTAAACGACTATGACTGCGAAATTCGCTACCATCCTGGTAAGGCGAATGTCGTAGCCGATGCATTGAGTCGTAATGAACGTACTAAGCTTCATTGTGTTCCTGTTCAATCTGATATTCAAGCTCTATCCGATATCCAAGCACGTATTTCTCAGGCTCAACAATCTTGTGTTTCACAAGGTTTGATGGGAAAGGAATTACCCTATCACATAACACCTGATCTGGAACTGAAGGGCAATGGATCGTATTACTTCATGGACCGTTTGTGGGTCCCAAGCCAAGATAATCTTTGCACCTTGCTTATGGATGAAGCCCATAAGTCTCGTTATTCTTTTCATCCTGGCTCAGATAAGATGTATAAGGATCTTCGTATTCAGTATTGGTGGCCTGATATGAAGAAAGACATTGCCTTATATGTATCAAAATGCCTTACTTGTCTTAAGGTTAAGGCTGAACATCAGCGTCCTTCTGGTTTATTGGTGCAACCAGAGATCCCAGTTTGGAAATGGGAAAACATTACTATGGATCTTATTACCAAACTTCCGCGCACAAAGAAAGGGCATGATGCCATCTGGGTAGTTATTGATCATCTTACTAAGTCAGCGCATTTCTTGCCAATCCGTGAGGATTTTTCTGCTGACAAACTTGCTAAAATCTATGTGGATGAAATTGTAGCTCCACATGGTGTTCCTTTGAACATCATTTCTGACAGAGATGCTCGCTTCACTTCTCATTTTTGGAGAACCATGCAATCTGCTATGGGGACCCAACTTAATCTGAGCACAGCTTATCATCCGCAAACGGATGGTTAATCTGAAAGAACAATCCAGACTCTGGAGGATATGCTTAGAGCTTGTGTGATCGATTTTGGTGGTAGTTGGGATTCACATCTTTCGTTAACTGAATTCTCCTACAACAACAGTTATCACTCCAGCATCAACATGGCTCCTTTCGAGGCTCTCTATGGTCGAAAATGTCGTCCACCAGTCTGCTGGAATGAGATCGGCGAGGCTCAGCTTACTGGACCTGCCCTCATTTTAGAGACAACTGATAAGGTTAAGAAAGTTCGTGATAACCTTCAGACAGCTAGAAGCCGTAAAAAAAGTTACGCGGACCAAGGACGCAAGCCCATGGAATTTCAAGTCGGTGATCGAGTATTACTTAAGGTCTCACCTTGGAAAGGTGTGATCAGATTTGGAAAGAAAGGAAAACTTGCACCTAGATACGTTGGACCATTCAAGATCGTCGAAAGAATCGGTAAGGTAGCCTACAGACTTGAGTTACCTCCTGAACTTGGAAATGTTCATCCAACCTTTCACGTGTCCAATCTCAAGAAGTGTTTAGTTGATGAGAATCTCCACATACCACTTGACGAAATTCGTGTTGATAAAACACTGAAATTTGTTGAGAAGCCAGTGGAAATCATGGAATGTGAAGTCAAGTGGCTCAAACGCAAGCGCATTCCATTGGTCAAAGTTCGCTGGGAATCTAAACGTGGACCTGAGTTTACTTGGGAACGCGAAGATCAAATGAAGGCGAAGTATCCACATCTATTCTCACGAGTTTCCTCTAAATAAATTTCGGGACGAAATTTCCACAAGTAGGGGAGACTGTGACACCTGTGTTTGTAATCATTGTGAACAATTCAATTATCAATAAAACAAAGTTATTTGATCCCAATGTTTGTTTGTTTATGTTTGACATTTTTTTCATGTTTTGACGTTTGTTCAATTTCAAACTCTATATCGCTTTCTGGAGAGTTATACGAATACTAGTGCGTAAACGTAATCAGTTTAATGCGACAAATACTCCGGAACATCAACATATACTTAACATACCTTAAATAACCTTTACATAACTTAGAAATAAGTTTTGAAGGCTTTGGTATGGCAAAAACAAGTTAATTCACTTACAGGGACTAAATTTGACAAACTACGAAAGTATGCAAATTTGAACTGTAACAGACATTACGAAACATGACCATAAGTTAAATATACCATAAATATCCTTTACATAGCTTAGAAATAGGCTTTGAGGGGTTCGGTGTGCTAAAATAAACTTTTGAGTCATTCAGGGACTAAAAGCGTCAAAAGTGCATAAGTTTGCATTTTCACGCATAACTTACGTTCTGAATACATCCGGATATCCAAAAATTTATGTAAGCACTAAAATATTTTATTTTAGTGTTTGGCATGAGAAAAATCCATTCGTCACGCAATTTGGATCGTTTTTCGCGCTTATGCGCATTCCGTCGTAATTAACCAAACATCGCGATCGTACGACCAAACGAACCAACATCCGGAATATTTTTGAGCATGTTTCATTTCCACAATGTTTAGGCATCATTTTAGGGCCGTGAAGTTGGCTTAACGGGCCTTAAACGTGTCGAAATAAGCTTTAAACACCAACATGGACCAAAACTGACAATTCAGCAAAGTTGCTGGCTTACGGACCGTAAGCCCTCAACCTTACGGTCCGTAAGGGACTCCCAGCTCATCAGAAACTTCTAAAACAGCTGTTAACAGCTGTTAAGCACTCCCAAACCCAATGCCACATGTTAATCCCTGATGTTGGGGGCCAATTTGATGTACCAAGGTATTGCAACAAGTGTATGGATGAGATGGAATCACGGTTTTCGATAAACGATCCTAACGGTTCTACCACATCTATAAATACCCACCAACATCACAACTCAAAACCCACTTGAATTCTTGAGAGTTCTCTAAGTTGAAGTGAAACCTCTTCATACCTGAGAATACTTGAGAAATCAAAGCTTTCGGGGACCCTTTAGTGTTCCTTCGTTCTTTTATTCTTTTAGCATTAAAGTCAAACTTTGTTTGACTTTCTACATTGACCAGTTTATGGTCAATGCGAAGTTCGTTTGAACTTCATAACGTGAGCGTAATCACGATGGTTATAGTCCCTAGTGACTATACCTACTGATTACCACGTTATCTAGGCTCAGTGACGAGTCGTAGTTTCGGCCAAAATGCACATTCTTCCGTATTTTGTAACCAAACTACTCTTGGGTATCAAAACCGTTTGTTTTGATACCAAACCTGTTTTCTAAACTTAGTTAAGCATGTTTTAACATGCTTAGCTCGTCACTTTTAGTTTTGTGCTTGTCTAGGGTCGTAAAGGTAAGCGATCTAAACAATCGCTTATACTTTCGAACCCGACCCGTTTGGTCGATCTTTCGGATCCGACCAAACACATTAGGTGACCATAGTTGTATAGGGAATAACCTTCCGAGGTTATACCTTATGGTCACGACGTTTATTTAGTTGTATGATAGGTAGTTTATATGCCTTAAGTAAATGACCAAAATGCCCTTTTTACGCCAAAATTCATATTAACCATATGTAACATAACTTTTGATATCTAAACTGATTTGGCAACAATATTAGACATGTTAAGGCATATTTTACTTGTCATAGGACTAGTTAGGCATTCCGAACGCGTTTTACGCGAACGACGCGTTAAAGTAGCACAAGCTACCTAAACGGGTCGTAATGGGTCGTAAGCACTTAGGTTAGATTTCATTTTAGTATGTGGGCTTTGTTAAACCATATTACATGAGTCCCCATACTCATTTGGTTTACGAGCCCTCATTCTATCCGATCTTCCGATTTAGGTCCGGTTTATTAATGTAGTTACCTATATTAGGTGCCGTTTGATTCCGTGATCTTCTAGCATTGCTTGGTGGTTATCCTAGGACTATTGAGCAATCTCAAGTGAGTACATAGACCCCTCTTTTATTGTTTTTCAAACTGTTTTGGGGTGAAACACATGTGCCTACTTGTTACTTTCATGCTTTCCATGTTTTCATATCATATGCTTATTATGTTCATTAGTACACTTACAGTACATGATTTCATTGTGTTTTTGCTACGTTTGTCCTTTGTTGCATACTTAGTACATTGTTTTACATTACATTACATTTCACGCTATGTATGTTTATTTGATTACATACTTAGTGCATTGTTTTCACATGCTTACATTTTGGTATGACATTTGGTTTGTTTAAATGGGACAAAAATACATTCATTAACATTAGCTACGACATTCGTTAGTAGGTAGTGGTACCATAGGAATTGACAACTCCCGTTCCTAACATCCTAGGTATGTTTGGATGGAAGGAATGACCGAATTCGATAAACATAACATAGATAAACCTTTAATTTGTTTAAAGGTCTATCACCACAGTCACAAGGCTTGAATGTATGCATTATAACATTACCGCATAGATGTTTGTATCAGTATAGCATGCTTTTGTTCCACAAAACATAACTTTGATTTAAACTATGTTTAATTCAATACCCTGTTTTTGTGCATTTTACCTATGGTTTAGTTGATATATTTCACTTGCCACACATGATACTTTTGGATACACAATTCATGATTTACATTAAACCTAAACATTTTGACACTGATATACACATTTAGTGAATTACATTAGACATAGACATTTTGATATGGTTTACACAATAACACTTGACAATTGATTTATACATGAACAAATTACAATGATGGTTGGTTTGGGCAAGTGATTTGAGTAACGAGGCGTGTGTAATATGATACAAGCATGGTGGATACGCCGCTGGTACTTCCTATATATATGTGCTTGTATGATATTACATGTCGTAGCGTTACTTAAATCATTTCAATATTTGACATATTACATTTTACATAAACAACTTATTTTTCACAAGACATTGTCTTACAAAACAGTTTATTTTATCCAACTCATTTTACTCGGTTATTTTATTAACCATACACCATTCTTTTATATAGTCTGATTTCTTATCGAGTTTTCATACGATTTATAAAAGAAAACACTTAACAAGATTCATGACTAATTTTTATTAAACCTATCTTTTAAAACCCAAGTCATGAATCCTATTTTCACTAAACCTATGTATCTCACAGGCATTTTTATGCTGACGTACCTATTTTCACATGTGTTTTCAGGAGCTGTCGCTTAGGATGATGATCGTGACATTAGGGCGGACCTGTGCCTTAGAGACATAAAACGAAGATAGACTTAGTTGAATTAGGTTATGTACTTTTGGTTTCATGTTTAAAGACAATGTAACTCTCTTGTTGGTAAATAAAACGTAACTTTTATTTCCATGGTTGTGAAACAATAATTCTGTTACAACACTCCCTGACGTTTCCGCCATGTGTTTCTCGTTTTACGTGGTCGGGGTGTGACATCGCATGTGAAAAAATGGCTAGCATGGGGTAATGTGAAAAATGGCATGGGGTGTGTAGAACCGCATGTGGAAGATTAAATATCGCATGTGAAAAAATGGCTAGCATGGGGTAATGTGAAAAATGGCATGGGGTGTGTAGAATTGCATGTGAAAAAATGGTTAGCATGGGGTAATGTGAAAATGGCATGGGGTGTGTAGAGGGACAAAATCGCATGTGGAAAATTGAATTCGCACAGTTCGTACAGTTTGCACGGAGGTATGAAATCGCATGGGAGATGAAGATCTGACGACTTGGGTTATCGCATACGTAATGTACGATAAGCCTCATTGTACGTTAACTGGCCTATATATATTTATATATATATATATATATATATATATATATATATATATATATATATTAGGTCCATCCCCTATTTCCTTAGTTCATCCCCTTTGCATCATCATCATACCCATCCTACGTGACGCCTATGTGGCGGATCATATAACAACCCTCCAAAATAATTTTCGACACCCTAATATATTTAGAATGTCCCTATATGTCTTAAAATGCAACTCGTATGCGAAAACCGAGCCCAAAATACCTTATACAAATTAAAATTTAATAAAATTCCATTTTTATGATCTGTCGCAGGCCGCGAAGACCCACTCTCCATCTTACGCGGGCTGCGATCGCCTTGACATGCGGCCTAACCCGGAAGCCGCCACGTGTCAACACGTGGTGAAGCTAGATCGGTGACAAATCAAGGCTAGGCCCTACTGACCCTATGTCGCGGGCCACGTAGGCCCTCCCTTTCTCTATCGCGGGCCGCGAGAACCTGCTCGACCAGCCCTATATAATGGGAGCTCAGGCCTTCAGTTTACGTCGTTCGTTTCTCAACTTTCTCTCTCGAATTTCTATATAGTATAATCTATATTCGGGCATTATACCCCCTAAATAACGAAGTTCTGCCTCGTTGTTAGTATCAAACCCCTGATTACGTATTAGATACGCTGCCCGATTGATCCAGGGTTCCGTAATGGCTGTCGTGGTTCTGCTCGACGTAGTCGTTGGAATGCCGTCTCGGGGAGGGTATTACTAATATAAATATTGGGTTATTATACTAACGCGTGTGCATTTGTGTAATTAATAGATAATCACCAGGAAATCTTAAAGGAAAACCCTAAGACAACAATCTGAGTAATCCTCTTTTTGTGTAAACCTTTTTGTGAGTAATCTCCTTTTTGCAAATTGTTTTTACAAAACCTCATATGATTAACATTATATTAAAAAGTGATTGAGTATTTGTGTTCTACAATTATCGTCGGTATGTTGGTGTTTTGTATACAAAATTTGTTACTACATTGTGAGTAGTAACATGACCATAAGTCGGGTTGACATTACCGTGGGTGGTAATTAAAGTAGATGGAAACAAATGTAATTGCGTGACCGCCCTCAATACTGTAGACTGATAAAACCTGTTTTGATTAAACCGGGATTCACTCACCAGTATTTCCCACTGACAAAATGTTTTTAAACGCGTTTCAGGTAACAAAATGTGAAAGCCAAATAGAAGCCAGCTGGACAGCACTGAAGGCTTGAAAAAGTGGCAATAAAAGTTACCTAAATAAAGATATGTTTTTATTTAAATAAAATAGGGTTTATCCCTATGAAAATGTGTGTACTTGAAACTTGGGAATCTCCCATGGATTTAATATTATAAAAGCGTGGTATTTTACTCTGATAAAATATTTCCGAACTACGGTCCTGATATAATTTCCGCTGCCAAAATGATAAACACCGATACCACCAAAACTGGCCGCGGCCGCCCGTTCCCAGGTTGTTAGGGGACGGGGGTTGCGACAGAAGGTGGTATCAGAGCTAAGCCACTGATTCAGCCTTAGAAGTGTTCTGCTGACACCAAGATATTATTCAAAATGTTAGTAAATTAATTACGGAACTACGTGCATATCTGTATTTTGTTGTTGTGTGTTATTTGACTATTAGTTAGTTTACAGTATGAGCGACCAAGGACCTTCCGACGCTTACCATCAGTTATCTAACTCACCTAGGAGCGAAGGTACCTCTTCATAGCCTACCCTCTCAGGGTATTCAGCTGACCATGAAGATGGGATATTCGTGTTCAAGGCTCAATCTGAAGAGCCTTTCCCTCCTAAAAAGAGAGGAAGGTTCAGCAGAGGTGCGCATGAACGTAGGAAGAGGATGAAAAATTACAACAACAGCGAGTTTTAGCAACCGCTAAGAGAGAAACAGATGCTCACACCCAAGATATGCTTAAAAGGAGTCTAGCAAATTTTCATATTCTAGTAACTACAGCTGCAGACCCTAATTTAGAGCAACTCATAGCACCCCAACCATTACCCTTGTTTCCCACTCAACCAATGGAGATTGAAGCCAACTCGGAAAACCAAATCCCAGCACCAGCCTTTGACCCAACTGACATACCTAGAGTACCAGCACCCAATACCTTAGACCCAGACTACGATCCCTGGTTTGACGACCATAGGGATTACCAGCAACGCTAACCAATACAAGAGGAACCCATGCCAAACTTAGCAGCTTACCCAGGTCTGGACCCTCTAGATCCCTATTATGATAATGATGAATACATTAGGGAAATTCTAGAGAATCCATATCCTCAGGAAGACCCAATGCCACAGTACCAGATCCAATACCAGCACCACCCATGAGTACAGAAAATGTGCAAGAACTCCGAACCTTTGGTGAGGAGATTTTAGAAAAAAAACGAAAGGATGAGACAAATAGGGGAACGACTCGTCTGGAAATATGACGAGCGTAATATGGACTTTTTGGATGAACCCCTACCATTAGTAATAATAATAATAATATAAATATATATATAATATGTGTGTATGTTTGAAAAAAAAATGATAATATATATATTGTAGTATAGACCACCTAGTGGTTAGTGATGCATATTAGTATTGTATTTTTATTCCAGTTGTATTTGTAATAATTATAGATGCATACTATAAAATAGAGTAAGTCGCAATGCTCGACGATTTTGGATCAACATGCTTGTTGTGTGATTGTTGCATTAGATATATTTATGCAATATTAATACTTGGTAATTGTTTAAAATCCAGATGGCCGATGCAGCAAATCCAGAAAACCAGAATAATGAAAATCAAATGAATAATAGTGAAATTCGACTCCTTGTAACCCAAGGAATTAGAGATGCCATGTCAGCTATTATCCAAAATGTTAGGGATGCAGAAAATAATAATAAAAGTGGTAATGGAAGTAAACGAACCCATATAGAACCTAGTTACAGTGTGCATAATGGACCCATACTTCAAGTGCCCATTCCAAAAAGAAGAAGGACCATGTCTTATGGTTGTTCTTACAAAGAATTCTGGTCTTGTAAACAAAAGAATTCTCGGGCAATGAAGGGGCCATTGCAGCTCTGCGCTGGATAGAAAAGACTGAGGCAATCTTAAAAATAAGCAAGTGCGCAGAAGAAGATAAGATAATGTTTGCCTCCAATCTGTTTAAGAACTTAGCCTTAGAATGGTGGAACACTATCCTCTAGTCTAGGGGAAGTGACAGGATTTACAATATGGAATGCGAGGAATTTAAAAATATGGTAGAAAGAAAATTATGTCCTCCCAATGAAAAGGAACAGATAGCAAATGAGTTCTTAAACCTTAGAATGACTGGAGTGGATAGTAAGGGGTATACTACTTTATTCTTTGAATATTCTAGAATAGTGCCAACCCTTGCATCACCCGAACCAGTATTAATCTCCCGCTACATCTGGGGATTAATCAGTGAGATAAGGCATGTAGTTAAGGCAGCTAGACCTCAAACTATAGAAGCCATGGAACTAGCAAACACCTTGACTGATAAATTAGTGCGTACACGAGAAGAAGACCAAAGGAGAAACCTAGCTCAAAGGCTTACCCAAGAATTTCGTTATGGAAATTCCAACCGTGGGAAAAATGTAGGTTCTACCTCTGCACCTTACTGCAAAGCCTGCAAGAAGAAGCATTCAGGAAGATGTTCCACTTACTGCAATTTCTACAAGATACCAAGACACAATGAAGAAGATTGCAGGAAGAAACCTAATAATGGAATGTGCTTCAACTGTGGAGAAAAAGGTCATATCAAGCCGAACTGTCTGAAACTAGCTCCAGCCATGAACAACAAGACTACTAAAAATGCTAGAGCATTTGTTCTGACTGCAGAAGATGCAAAAATGATCCCGGATGTGATCGTCGGTACGTTTTTAGTTAATGATGTTTTTGCTAAAGTATTATTTGACTTTATTTGACTCTGGTGCAAACCAAAGTTTTATTAACACTTCATTTCGCAAACTTCTTAATCGACCATTAACTAAACTCCCACAATAATGTCAAGTCGAGACAGCAAATGGAGAAACCATTAAGATTTATGAGATCTTGCAGGGAGCAAGAATAAAAATTTTAAATCAAAAATTTATTGCAAACCTTTACCCAATGAATCTGGCAGGATTTGATGTCGTATTAGGAATGGATTGGTTAATAGCCAATAAAGCCAGTATTTTATGTGATCAAAAGTCAATCCAAGTAAATTCACCAAGGGGTGAAAAGATCACAATTAAAGGAGATAAACCCTCTAGATCCACAAAATTCATCTCTGTAATGAAAACAACCAGTTATTTAAGAAAAGGATCATTAGTATACTTGATTTCTATAATCATTAACACTAAAGGAAAAGAACTGAAAGATATTCCAGTAGTATCCCAATTTTCAGATATATTTCCAGAAGAATTACCAGGGCTACCGCCAAACAGAGAAGTTCAATTCAGAATCCACCTGCTACCAGGAACAACACTAATTGCCAAAGCACCTTACCGTTTGGCACCCGCAGAAATGCAGGAACTGAAGAAACAGTTAGACAACCTGTTGGAAAAAGGATTCATACAGCCTAGTTCACCGCCATGGGTGGCACCGATCTTATTCGTAAAAAAGAAGGATGGATCAATGCGTATGTGCATTGACTACCATGAATTGAACAAAGTCACGATTAAAAATCGGTACCCATTACCGAGAATCGATGATTTATTTGATCAATTGCAAGGAGCTCGATTTTTCTCTAAAATCGATTTACGTTCAGGATATCATCAATTAAAGGTACATGAAGAGGACATTCCTAAGACCGCTTTCAGAACAAGGTATGGCCATTATGAATTTACTGTCATGCCATTTGGTCTAACCAATACCCCAGCCGCATTTATGGACATGATGAACCGAATATGTAAACGATATTTGGATAAATTCATAATTGTCTTTATAAATGATATTCTCATTTACTCTAAGAATAAAGAGGAACATGCGGCGCGTCTGCACGCACTTCTAAGTTTATTGAGAAAGGAAAAGCTTAATGCAAAATTTTCAAAGTGTGAATTTTGGTTAGAACAGGTACAGTTTCTTGGACATTTAGTCAATCATGAAGGAATTCATGTGGATCCCACAAAGATCGAGGCGATTACTAAATGGAAAACCCTTGAGTCACCAACCGAGGTTAGAAGTTTCTTAGGATTGGTCGGTTATTATAGAAGGTTTATTCGAGATTTTTCTAGAATAGCCATTCCTTTAACTAAGCTAACCTGTAAATCTGTTAAGTTTGAATGGGGACCAAAACAAGAAGAAGCCTTTCGAATCCTTAAGCAAAGATTAACCAACACACCCATACTAGCATTACCTGAAGGAACTGAAGACTTTATAGTCTATTGTGATGCTTCTAAACTAGGTTATGGATGTGTATTGATGCAACGTCAAAAGGTTATAGCTTACGCCTCTAGACAACTTAAGAATCATGAAGAAAATTATTCAACCCATGATTTAGAATTAGGAGCTATAATTTTTGCCCTGAAAATTTGGAGACATTACCTTTATGGTAGTAAGTTTACCATTTTCACGGATCATAAGAGTTTAAGATATGTTTTCGGACAAAAGGAGTTAAACATGAGACAAAGACGCTGGATGGAAATTCTTAGTGATTATGATTGCAATATCCAGTACCATGCAGGAAAGGCTAATGTAGTGGCTGATGCTTTAAGTCGAAAATATCATGAAAAGCCAAAAAGAGTGCGTTCTCTTAAGTTAAACATGCAGGTAGATTTAAATGAATAGATTAAAAAAGCACAAGAATCAGTAATCAAGGACGATACTGAGAAATTGAAAGGAATGATTAAGGAACTAGAACAAGGAAAAGATGGAATTTGGAGATTCCATAAGAAAAGAATGTGGATACCTAAATTAGGGAACCTACGCCACCGTATATTAGAAGAAGCCCATAAATCTAAGTATACGTTGCATCCTGGAAGTGATAAGATGTATCAAGACTTAAGAAAGAATTTTTGGTGGATAGGAATGAAGAAGGATATAACAGCTTATGTTTCTAAGTGTTTAACCTGTTCACAAGTTAAAGCTGAACATCAGAAACCCTCAGGTTTATTGCAACAATTAGAAATGCCAGTTTGGAAATGGGAATTGATAACAATGGATTTTGTTACTAAATTACCCAAAACAAGAAAAGGTAATGATACAATCTGGGTGATTGTAGACAGGCTAACTAAGTCAGCTCATTTCCTACCAATGAAGGAAACTTTCAGTATGGAATAATTAGGTACATTGTATGTAAATGAAATAGTTTAATTACATGGAATTACTTTATCAATTATTTCTGACAGAGATAGCCGTTTTACCTCTCATTTTTGGACAAGTTTCCAAAAGGCAATGGGAACAAAGCTAAATCTAAGCACAGCTTATCATCCTCAAACGGACGGACAAAGCTAAAGGATAATTAAGACAATGGAAGATATGCTTAGAGCTTGTGTAATTGATTTCGGAGGTAATTGGGACGATCACTTACCATTAATAGAATTTTCGTATAATAACAGTTATCACACAAGTATCAATGCTGCACCATTCGAAGCACTTTATGGACGAAAGTGCCGAACGCCAGTCTGTTGGGCAGAAATTGGAGAAAAGCAACTATCCGAACCCGAGATAGTACAAGAAACAACAAACAAGATCATTCAAGTCAAGGAACGATTGAAAGCAGCACGTGATCGACAGAAGAGTTATGCAGATAATAGACGAAAACCATTGGAATTTCAGGTAGGAGACAAAATGTTATTGAAAGTCTCTCCTTGGAAAGGAGTGGTAAGATTCATCAAAAGAGGAAAGCTAAGCCCCAGGTATGTTGGACCTTTTGAGATTATTAAAAGAATAGAAAATGTAGCCTATCAACTACAACTGCCAGAGGAAATGGCAGGAATACATGATGTATTTCATGTATCTAATCTCAAGAAATGCTTAGCTGATGAATCACTGGTAGTACCTCTTAAGGATATCGAGGTAAATAAGCAGTTAAAATTTGTAGAGAAGCCTCTACAGATTGAAGACAGAAAGATCAAGAATCTTAAGCGCAAGAGACTAGTTCTCGTCAAGGTAAAATAGGACTCCAGGAGAGGACCAGAGTATACATAGGAGCTGGAATTGGAGATGTAAAGGAAATATCCACACTTATTCCAGTAGACCTCGAGGACGAGTTCTAAAACAAGGTGGGGAGGATATAACAACCCTCCAAAATAATTTTTGACACCCTAATATATTTAGAATGTCCCTATATGTCTTAAAATGCACCTCGTATGCGACAACCGAGCCTAAAATACCTTATACAAATTAAAATTTAATAAAAATCCATTTTTATGATCAGTCACGGGCCCCGAAGACCCACTCTCCATCTTACGCGGGCCGCGAGTGCCTTGACATGCGGCCTAACCCGGAAGCCGCCACGTGTCAACACGTGGCAAAGCTAGATCGGTGACAAATCAAGGCTAGGCCCTACAAACCCTATGTCGCGGGCCGCGTAGGCCCTCCCTTTCTCTTTCGCGGGCCGCGAGAACCTGGTCGACCAACCCTATATAATGGGAGCTCAGGCCTTCAGTATACGTCGTTCATTTCTCAACTTTCTCTCTCGAATTTCTATATAGTATAATCTATATTTGGGCATTATACCCCCTAAATAACGAATTTCTGCCTCGTTGTAAGTATTATAACCCCCTATTACGTATTAGATACGCTGCCCGATTGATCCAGGGTTCCGTAACGGCTGTCGTGGTTCTGCCCGATGTAGTCGTTGGAATGCCGTCTCGGGGAGGGTATTACTAATGTAAATATTGGGTTATTATACTAACGCGTGTGCATTTGTGTAATTAATAGATAATCACCAGGAAATCTTAAAGGAAAACCCTAAGACAGTAATGTGAGTAATCCTCTTTTTGTGTAAACCTTTTGTGAGTAATCTCCTTTTTGAAAATTGTTTTTACAAAACCTGATATGATTAACATTATATTAAACAGTGATTGAGTATTTGTATTCTACAATTATCGTCGGTATGTTGGGGTTTTGTATACAAAATTTGTTACTACATTGTGAGTAGTAACATGACCACAAGTTGGGTTGACAGTACCGTGGGTGGTAATTAAAGTAGATGGAAACAAATGTAATTGCGCGACCGCCCTCAATGTTGTAGACTGATAAAACCTGTTTTGATTACACTGGGATTCACTCACCAGTATTTCCCACTGACAAAATGTTTTTAAACGGGTTTCAGGTAACAAAATGTGGAAGCTAAATAGAAGCCAGCTGGACAGCACTAAAGGCTTGGAAAAGTGGCAATCAAAGTTACCTAAATTAAGAGATGTTTTTATTTAAATAAAATAGGGTTTATCCCTATGAAAATGTGTGTACTTGAAACTTGGGAATCTTCCATGGATTTAATATTATAAAAGCGTGGTATTTTACTCTGATAAAATATTTCCTAACTACGGTCCTGATGTAATTTCCGCTGCCAAAATGATAAACACCGATACCACCAAAACTGGCCGCGGACGCCCGTTCCCGGGTTGTTAGGGGACGGGGGTTGCGACAGATCACCCTCCAATGATGGTTCATCACCATACCGCATAGCCTTATTATACCTAAGAGAAACCAAGAAACAATGTGTCACACCCCAACCGATGGCGGAAACATCGAAGTGAGACGAAAACGAGATTGCAAGAGACTTCATAACACTATTTTTGACAATAATTAAATAATGGATTTCATTTTATTTCTAAAAGTCAATTACAAAGGTTAAAATCAAATACAACGACTTGATACACAATACGTTCAATACAAGATACAACAAACAAGTACAAATTGATACAACAATATAAAACTTAAGACGTCTAAGTGTGTATCTAAGCATCATCACTACTTCAATTTCAAAGCGTCGTCATCCTCAACCTGTAACATGTTTAAAATAAAGTTCAATGCAAAAGCAAAGGCGAGTATACAAGTTTGATACATATATAGCATAAACATGAGTTTAAACAATTCCACATGGCAAGCTATTGATACGAGATAAACATTAAAATCGGCATGTGTTTAACAAATCAAACCAATGATGAAACGCAATAAGCTCATGACATAACCTCAAGTCTACGGGTGGTGCGTTAATCCTATAGCGCTATATATGTCAAGGATAGGCTCGATCGAAGCTAATGATAAGTTTAACACAAGATGAAATAAACCCAAGTTCAATGTATCAAGCAATCACGTATACAAGCATGTTATAGGAATGTTTGTGCATTTATGTATAAAGTTCATGTGTAAGTTTTATAAGTAAACATGTTACACCCCAAAAGTGGTAAACGTAAAGAGGGGATTCGAGTATGCTTATAAAATTGCATATGCTTTCCGATTATCAAAGTGTTGACGAGTGAATGAGTTTAGGAGGTTGTATGTATACGGTATGGAGTTCAAGGTATGTTTAGAGTCGAGATTCGGAATTTAAAAGTATACGAAAGTAATTATAGGAGAAAATAACCATCTAATCACAAAATACTCATTCTTGACACTATGAAACTCAAATGAGTTTAAATGTTTTCATGGGTCAAAATGCCCATTAGAATCGTGACGAGTATTAGGTTCTTAGGTGGTGTAACCTACTATTTTGACAAATAACTATTAGGTTATCATCAAAAGTTTGGTTATTTATAAGTATCATATATCTTATATCGTTTATATTATAAGTTATTAGTCCAAGATTATCACAAAAATGTCATAGAAGTCATGTAGGAGGTAGGAAGATGAATCTTCCATTTAGGCACCTCTTTAGTTGTCACCAATACACAAGTTGTCATAAGACAACAAGGATGGTCATAGACATACATACAATAAGGAAATGGAATTACATAATATCTAACTAAGAAAGCATCAAGTGATGTGTGGATTGAAGGTAGGATATATAGCCCAAGTTATCCAAATAATCACACAACTTCAAGTTCTAAGCTTATTCATCACTTGTGGGTAAAAACCCTATCAAAACATAATGTTTATGAGGTTTAAACCTCTAATTTATACATGTCACAACCTTGTTTTTAAGCCCAACTAACCATAGAATTGATTATGAGCATAAGGACATTGGAATGTGTATGAGAAATGATGTGCACAAAGTGGTTTAATAAAAACAACTAAAATTAACCCTAATTTAGACACTCTAAGCTTTAAATTTATAAACTAAGACTCGATCTAAACCCTAAACCACACAACCGGCAAGTGTACCGATCAATGTAGTAAAGCTAAAGCAAGTCCGAGTATCGAACCCACGAGACTCTAAGGATTACGCTAAGACTCTATAAAGACTAAGACTGACACGACTCAAACTATTTGTTTATTGATTGGGGGGTTTTCTAAAAATCCTAAGAATGCAAATAACAAATAACTAGATTAGCTAAATAACTAACACGAACTCAAACAAAGACTTTGACCAGTGGTGATGAAGACTACCTAGGCTAGACGCAAGCTAAACTCAGAATGGATCTCTATTCGATGATTTTGTGGTGTGGAACCGGGATCTTTGGATACTAAACCTATTAAGACACCACTAAGCCCCTCAAACACTCTCAAGGCGATTCTTATGGCACTACCTAGGCTGTTACGCTCACCGGTTTTCTAGATTTCCTCTCAGTCCTCTAGTTTCTTGAAAGTGCCTATATAAGACGCTCTACCTCTCAGCGCGAACGTCTAAAGCAGCTACGGGTTTTAATCTTGGTTTAATAGAAAATGGAATGTTAAGGACTTATAATCAAACCGAGGCCTATTAATAACCTCGAGCCTCTCAGCGACAAGTTTAGCAGCACACTTGATTTTATTAAACTACTGGATATTACTTCTAAGGTTACTTACGCGTTTTCACCCTAAAGGATTAATGATCTATTACGTGATATAGACAGTCACCTAAATCAAGAACCCTAGCACAACCCTATTATGTGATAAAGACCGTCACCAAGGATTATACGAAGCAATAAACAGTGATAAAATAATTGTCAAGCACGCATATGTATCAAGTTAAATGCCCGAAGCTTTTACAATACAAGGAAAATCCACAACCACGCCAAAAACCGAATAAAAATCCAAACTTTATTTAAACTATTGTCATGCCTAGGTAGTTAATGAAATTTAGCCAAGAATCATAACGAACAAAGTCTCAAAAATAATCAAACAAGGTTCAAATAATGAATTCATTGAATTAAACACAAAAAGACTAGAAAATAAAAGAATCCGAATGGCAAAACCCGGTTATTCCTTGCTCTCCAAGCTTCTTGCTTCAACCCAACGATTCCGTGGCTCAAAACCTTGACAAAGATGCTTCAAGAATTCGTCCCTCCTCGTCTGATCGTTCGTCTGATGTTCGGCCCCCTCTGCCGTCGAATGATGTCCGGTTGATGTTGATTCGTCTGATGTGCGTATGTTAATATATATGTTTCATGTCCTCCTCTTGTGTCCCCCCAAGGTTCCTTTTAAATATGTCTGATGTATTCACGTTCAAGGCTTTCTAATGTTGACTAACAATCATATGGTCCAATAGAATGCACTCCTTTTCGTCCAAGTAATGTTGCTGGACTGAACATATATAGCGGCCCAATAAAAACCCTAACTCCAACCTTATGACTTTTCGTCCAAAAACAAATTGCACGTGCATCTAATGTTGGATTCTTCTCCATTAGAGTTTTAAAATAATGATTATATGCATGTCTAAACAAAAATCCAAATCCCAATATTTGCATTGGGTTCGCTGGGCTGGACTTGTCTGCTTTTCACAACCCAAAGTAGATATAATATTCATGCATCATCATTATTTAACTAATAGTCAAACGTGTATTTTAGCAGCCCAAACTTCATGCGGCAAAAAATAGCGGCAAATTTCCTACGGTCACTGGCAACCCACTCTGCCCAACTGGCTGGTTATTTTCATATTACTCGTTTTTGCTCCATTTGTACCAGTACCTGCCAAAACACAAAATAATGTAATATAACACTAAAACTAAACAAAACAAATAAAAGCTATACAAAAATTATACAATTTACACGGGACAAATATGTGTATTTTACCCTACATCAAATATCCCCACACTTAACCTTTTTTCGTCCCCGAAAAAGAATTATGCATACGGAATCATAGTCGGAATAGTCGTTCGGGACAAAAGCTTAGATTATTTTTTTAAAACCGAAACTTGTGTTAGTCGCGATTGCAAGTATTTTGATCCTCTTAAACCCAAACCCGGATCCAAGCCCTTATCATGCGATTTTAGTTCAAGTGTGGTCAATCTACCTAGGGTCTCACGCTAAGAATTGCAAGTCCACCTAATCCCCCCTCAAGCTTATAGGACAAAAGGAACAACCACTGGGTTATTTCCTAACCGTTTTATACCAAGATCAAAAGAGTTTAGAATCAAATCTATTCTTTCCATTTTTTTTTCTATTTTTGCTTTGCTTTTTGCTCTCTCTCTTTTTTTTTTTCTCTCGTGAGTCTAGACGATGCTTTCCCTAACCAAGAGGTATTCCGGCTGTAGAGTCGCTATCCCCAACCACAGATTACTTAGGTTTCGGTACTTTTAATCGGCAATTCGATTTCACACATCCCAGAGGCATTCCGGCTGTAGAGTCGCTATCCCCAACACGGATTACATAGACCTGTGTTACTTTCATTTAGTTTCTAGCTCACTTTTTTTTTCTATTTTTTTTTCAACGAGATAATGACCAAAAACTCTATCGATCTTAGCTTATAACGGCATCCCTTATACTATTTTTGGCGGTTTCAATTTCCCCACTCTCCCTAGATGAGAACCCACTAGTAGACCGACAATTAGGTATATTTTAAGATCAAAGAAACCCAGAACCGAATCGAGCCTACCCGCGCATCCCAAACTAGACACAAGCACGATTATTTTATCTAATATTATCATTATTTGAACCCGAACAAAAACCCGACTTTTCTATCATTTTCCGTTTTTTAGTTTTGCAAACTTCTTATTTCAAAAGACATTTTCTGATTTTTAATTTTTTTTTTATTTTTGAAGGGGTTTTTTTTTTTATGACTCAAAACTCTACTAACTAGACACTAAACGATAGTTCACATCCCCACACTTAAACTCTACATTGCCCTCAATGTAGGATGAAAACCGACTCAAAAAAACTAAAAATAAATAAGAAATAAAAAGACAAGGGCAAATCGGAAAGGACTTAGCTGGTTTTATAATCGCGTAAGCTCCAGAACTCTCGTCCAATCCAGCTCGATCGTATAGCATTTCGTTCGCGATCAGCTTTGACTCTGACACTGGTACACTCGATAAATGCCTGAAATTCGATAAGCAGCTCCAAAATCACCCGAATGGAGATTGAGTACGGGTGGTACATATTCAAACCTGCATAAACAAAAACAAGCAAAAACCAAAGCAGTACCGACTCTAAAAAAACGACTCAAAAAAAAACTAATTTAGACTCATGGTACAAAATAAAAGACTCAAAATACAAACTCTACAAAACCTCCCCACACTTGAATTTAATCAGGAGGTTTTTCCTTGACTTGGACCTTATCTAACCTGTTTAATTCCACCCGATCCTCAAAAATATTTAAAAATTTATTGGTGGAATTATAAAATATTTTAAAAATTTTAAACGGGTCAGACCACCAAAATTTAAACTTACCTGGAAGAAACCGAATGTGCAACATGTAGCGAGAAGACTGATCATGTTTGAAATTCAAAGGCTCCTCCTTCTTCTTCACCCTATATAACCCTTCGGTCCTCTTCCGTTTTTGATCTTTACTTTTCTCTTTCCTTGCCTTCTCCCGTGGCTTTTCTGATTTTTCAGTTTCACCTATCACTAATACCATGGGCCAGCTGTGGTGTTCTTCTTCTTCCACCACTCTCGGAGGATGATCCCCACACTTAGTCTCTTCGTCTAGGGTAGGTTTGATTACCTCTGTCAGTTCACCTTCAAGTGGGGCATCAAAGTATGCTATGTCCCCATCAGGGTCCAACACTCCTACCTCTTCATAGACTAATTCTAACTCTAAAAACTCATCTTTCCCAGACGACTTAATTTCTATCTCTTCAATTTCTTCTTCTACCACAACACTCTCTCTAACTACCTCTCCTAAACTCTTTCCACTACAGGTAGTGATAGCCTTAGCTGAATGGTTAGCCGGTTTTGTGTGAGTGTTACCCGAAAACTGACCAGGAGGGTATTCTTCTAACTGTTTATCTATAGCACCTACTTGTCGCTGAAAATCTAAGAGTGCAGATTGTTGATTTTTAATATAAAGCTCTTGATTTTTATTTATCTACTCAATTTCAGCTAGGGTTTTCTGTGTCATCTGATTATGCGCCATCATCTGGGCGATCATCTCCTCCATCCTACTCAAAGTCCCTTCTAAACCTCTATCACTAGTCTGGCCCTGGTTATGTTGTGGCTGCTGATACGGATCATTGTAATAATACGAAGGATACCCCTGTGAATAATATGGTTGCGGCTGCACAAATCGGTTAGCATAATAATCTGTAGAGTACCCCGGTGAATTTGGACAATGAATAGTAAAATGGGGTCCTCCACAAATCTCACACATATTTACTAGACTCAAAATAAATAAAATTAAAAAAAAAACTAAAAGACACAGACAATTAGACTCCTACGACTCAATATACAAAAACACTTGCACGTATAATGTCAGTTAAGTCCAAACAAAGTAATCAACGCAATCGCCAAGAGTCCCCGGCAACGGCGCCAAAAACTTGATGTGATAAAAGTGGTTTAATAAAAACAACTAAAATTAACCCTAATTTAGACACTCTAAGCTTTAAATTTATAAACTAAGACTCGATCTAAACCCTAAACCACACAACCGGCAAGTGTACCGATCAATGTAGTAAAGCTAAAGCAAGTCCGATTATCGAACCCACGAGACTCTAAGGATTACGCTAAGACTCTATAAAGACTAAGACTGGCACGACTCAAACTATTTGTTTATTGATTGGGGGGTTTTCTAAAAATCCTAAGAATGCAAATAACGAATAACTAGATTAGCTAAATAACTAACACGAACTCAAACAAAGACTTTGACCAGTGGTGATGAAGACTACCTAGGCTAGACGCAAGCTAAACTCAGAATGGATCTCTATTCGATGATTTTGTGGTGTGGAACCGGGATCTTTGGATACTAAACCTATTAAGACACCACTAAGCCCCTCAAACACTCTCAAGGCGATTCTTATGGCACTACCTAGGCTGTTACGCTCACCGGTTTTCTAGATTTCCTCTCATTCCTCTTGTTTCTTGAAAGTGCCTATATAAGACGCTCTACCTCTCAGCGCGAACGTCTAAAGCAGCTACGGGTTTTAATCTTGGTTTAATAGACAATGGAATGTTAAGGACTTATAACCAAACCGAGACCTATTAATAACCTCGAGCCTCTCAGCGACAAGTTTAGCAGCACACTTGATTTTATTAAACTACCGGATATTACTTCAAAGGTTACTTACGCGTTTTCACCCTAAAGGATTAATGATCTATTACGTGATATAGACAGTCACCTAAATCAAGAACCCTAGCACAACCCTATTATGGGATAAAGACCGTCACCAAGAATTATACGAAGCAATAAACAGTGATAAAATAATTGTCAAGCACGCATATGCACCAAGTTAAATGCCCGAAGCTTTTACAATACAAGAAAAATCCACAACCACGCCAAAAACCGAATAAAAATCCAAACTTTATTTAAACTATTGTCATGCCTAGGTAGTTAATGAAATTTAGCCAAGAATCATAATGAACAAAGTCTCAAAAATAATCAAACAAGGTTCAAATAATGAATTCATTGAATTAAACACAAAAGGACTTGAAAATAAAAGAATCTGAATGGCAAAACCCGGTTATTCCTTGCTCTCCAAGCTTCTTGCTTCAACCCAACGATTCCGTGGCTCAAAACCTTGACAAAGATGCTTCAAGAATTCGTCCCTCCTCGTCTGATCGTTCGTCTGATCGTTCGTCTGATGTTCGGCCCCCTCTGCCGTCGAATGATGTCCGGTTGATGTTGATTCGTCTGATGTGCGTATGTTAATATATATGTTTCGTGTCCTCCTCTTGTGTCCCCCCAAGGTTCCTTTTAAATATGTCTGATGTATTCACGTTCAAGGCTTTCTAATGTTGACTAACAATCATATGGTCCAATAGAATGCACTCCTTTTCGTCCAAGTAATGTTGCTGGACTGAACATATATAGCGGCCCAATAAAAACCCTAACTCCAACCTTCTGACTTTTCGTCCAAAAACAAATTGCACGTGCATCTAATGTTGGATTCTTCTCCATTAGAGTTTTAAAATAATGATTATATGCATGTCTAAACAAAACTCCAAATCCCAATATTTGCATTGGGTTCGCTGGGCTGGACTTGTCTGCTTTTCACAACCCAAAGTAGATATAATATTCATGCATCATCATTATTTAACTAATAGTCAAACGTGTATTTTAGCAGCCCAAACTTCATGCGGCAGAAAATAGCGGCAAATTTCCTACGGTCACTGGCAACCCACTCTGCCCAACTGGCTGGTTATTTTCATATTACTCGTTTTTGCTCCATTTATACCAGTACCTGCCAAAACACAAAATAATGTAATATAACACTAAAACTAAATAAAACAAATAAAAGCTATACAAAAATTATACAATTTACACGGGACAAATATGTGTATTTTACCCTACATCAAGAAACCTCAAGTTAAGTGAGTTAATCAAGTGTTTAATCAAAACAAAAAGTTTGGAGCCTTATATGGTGATGTTCTAGCCTTGTTTTTTCATGGAAAACCTGTGGAAAACATACCTAAGGTTGTTCCAAGCATTTAGAAAGAAGAATCATTGAATAAGATGAAGAAATGAGGAAGTTATGCTTGTTTTTGTACTTGAAAGTTCATGCCTTGAATCTGACCTTAAAGTGAGATTTAGCTACTGATTTGGAGTGTTTTGAGTGAGGATTAGTGAGTTTGTAAAGGGGGAGAAGTGTGGAATTGAGTTGGATTTTATAGGAGGTGATTAGGGTGAGTTAGGTGGATGATTAATGAAGAAAACACAATAAACAAACACAAACTTGACCAATCCAATAGCTGGTAACCCATTCTGACGGATTGAAGGCGTCGGCGATGACGAGGGGGGTACTTGTGGCGCGACGCGACGCCTATAAATTCTGGAAATAAGTTCCAAAGTTGGCAATTTAGCCCCCTGATGTTTAACTAAGTTAGGTTTTCTTGTATATTAGGGTGTTTTATGAGAGAAAAGCATATAATAAGGGTTTTTTTTTTTAAGTATTCTTAATATAAGGACAAGTATGGACAAGTGTGATTAAGTATTAGTAGGTGTTAAAGGCGTATAAACATGACTAAAAACGTAATGGTTGTGTATGTATGAAGCGTATTTGAAAGCTTAGCATATGTTTACAAGAATCACGAATGATGTAACAATGTATAATGAATTAAACGTACAAATATAATGAATAAGTGAAGGTAAAATTTTGAAATAAAATGATAGGTTTTAGTACGATTAAAGTCTTGGATTTATGATGATGGAACGAAATACGATTACGAAAGAATCAAGTTTCCAAAAATAGATTTGCAAGACAAGCTTTCTAGTTTAGGAAGTTTAGGAAGTTTAGGAAAAAGCGGAGCGTTACAGTGTCACACCCCGACCATGTAAAACAACAAATCGTGGCGGAAACGTCGTGGAGTGTCGTAACAGAATCATTGTTTCACAACCATGGATTAAATAATTTCGTTTTATTGAATAATTGAACTCATTGTTTTATTACAAATCAGATAAATACAAATATTATCTTTCAAGTTTTAAAGTCGCTAAGGCACGAGTCCATCCTATGTATAGCATGCATCAACAATCATCACATAACAGCACCTGAAACATGTGTAAAAATAGGTATGTCAGCATAAAAATGTCTGTGAAATACATAGGTTTTATTATAATAGGATTCATGACTTGTAAATTTAGATAAAAATGTTTAATCAAAAATAGTCATGAACCTTAAAATATTTTCTTTTATAAATCATACTAAAATTTATAAGAAAACAGATGATATAACAGAATAATGCATAAATAAATAATTAAGTAAAATGAGTTTGTATAAAATATGTTTTTGATAAAAAGGTTTTTAGTATACATAAAAATATACTTTGGTTTTAAGAAAGTCAAATAAGTAATATATTAAAATATATTTCAGTTTCAAAATAATTAAACAGATAGTATATTAAATATACTTTAGTCGTCAAAATAATAGTTTTCAGTAGTATATCAAAAGTATACTTTGGTTTTATTAATAACATATTAAACTATGCTTTGGTTTTATAAATAACATATTAAACTATGTTTTGGTTTTATAAATAACATATTAAACTATGTTTTGGTTTTATAAATAACATATTAAACTATGTTTTGGTTTATAAATAACATATTTAACTATGTTTTAGTAATTAACAAAATATATGTTGGTTTTGTACAATATCACACATGAGAGCATATCAAACTATACTTTTGGGAGTATAGCGAAATATACAATAATAATGTGATTTTAGAATTCAACCATACCTTGGTGCATCAAACTACACCAATTGAGACTATAGAAATACCACAAAGGCAATCTCTATTTGGATAAAAATATCGGTTTCTGACATTCCATGACAACAGGAATGGGGTGTCTAATCCTATAGCTCTATATCATACTACCAACCGGTCTGGTGAACATAAAATAAGTACAATCCAACAATTTAATTTTATAATTTTTGGAAAAATTAGTGTTTAAACCATAAATAATCATTTAGTTTGTCAAAATATAAGTACTAATATGTATAATAAATTTATACTTTGAAATCATGAACATAACAAATAGGTACAATCCAACAATTTAATTTTATAATCTTTGGAAAAATTAGTGTTTCACCCCAAAACATTGAAAACAGTAAAAGGGGGACTATGTACTCACTTGAGGATGCTTAGAAGTCTTGAATAACGACCAAACAAAGCTAGAGGGATCACGGAATCAAACGACACCTAATATAGGTAACTAAGTAAATAAACCGGACCTAAATCGGAAGATCGGATAGGATGAGGTTTCGTAAACCAAATGAGTATTGGAACTCATATGACATGGTTTGACAAAGCCTACATACTAAAACGAAACCTAACCTAGGTGCTTACGACCCATTACGACCCGTTTAGGTAGCTTATGCTACTTTAACGCGTCATTCGCGTAAAACGCGTTCGGAACGTCTAACTAGTCATATGGCAAGTATTATATGCCTAAACATGTTTAATTATGTTTCATAATCAGTTAAGTGACAAAATTTTGGGTTGCATATGCTTAAATATCAATTATGCACAAAAAGGGCATTTTGGTCATTTTCCTAAGGCATATAAACTACCTATCATATAACTACTTAAACGAAGTGGCCATAAGGTATAACCTCGGAAGGTTATTCCATATACAACTATAGTCACAAAATATGTTTGGTCGGATCCTAATGATCGACCAAACGGGTCGGGTTCGAAAGTCTAAGCGATTGTTTAGACCGCTTGACTTACGACTCTACATAAGCACTAAACCTAAAATGACGAGCTAAATATGTTAAAACATGTTTAACAAAGTTAGAAAACAGGTTTGATATCAAAACAAACAGTTTTGATACCCAAGAATAGTTTGGTTACAAAATACGCATTTTGGCCGAAACTACGACTCGTCACTACACCTAGTCAACGTGGTAATCAGTAGGTATAGTCACACGGGACTATAACCATCGTGATTACGCTCACGTTGTGAAGTTCAACAAACTTCGTGTTGACCAACTCGTGGTCAAAGCAGAAAGTCAAACACTGTTTGACTTTCGTGCTAAAAACACATAAAAACACGAAAGAATACTTACAAAGGGTCCACGCTAGGAAGTTTGATCCAAGTTTGCTCAGGTATGAAGTTTTTAAACCTCAACTTAGAGCAAAATGAATCAAGTGTGAGTTGAAGTGAATGAAAGCATGAGTATTTATAGATTTTGGAGAACCGTTAGGATCGTTCCTCGCAAAACGTGCCTTGATCTAGACCTTACATGTGGGCACATGGATTTCAAAACCATGGGAATACTTAAAACCATCAAATTCCAGCCCATAGAGTGCAAAACCTTGGGTTAAAACCATCAAATCCTCAAAAATGGACCAAGTTCAATGTATCTGCCAGAAATTTCAAAAATGGTCCCTGCACTTGTAAAACTTGATTTTTTTGGCACTTTTTAGGCCCCATTTCAAGGATCTAAAATAAAGTTAAAGTATAGGGAACTTGAAATGTGCTCAAAAATATATCGGATGTCGGTTCGTTTGGTCGTACGGTTGCGTTGTTCGGTTAATTACGACGGAAATCATAACGAACGCAAAAACGATCCAAATTACGCGACGAATGAAATTTTATCATGCCAATCACTAAAATAAAATATTTTAATGATTACATAAATTTTTGGATGTCCGGATATATTCAGAACGTAAGATATGCGCGAAAATGCAAACTTATGCACTTTTGACTCTTTTAGTCTCTATTGATCAAATAATTTTATTTTAGCATACCGAACCCCTCAAAGCCTATTTCTAAGCTATGTAAAGGATATTTAGAGCATATTTAACTTATGATCAAGTTCCAGAATGTTCGTTACAGTACGAATCGGCATACTTTCGCAGTTTGTCAAAATTAGTCCCTGTAAGCGAATAAACTTGATTTCGACACACCAAACCATCCAAAACTTATTTCTAAGTTATGTAAAGGTTATTTAAGGTATGTTAAGCCTATGTCACTATTCCGGAGTGTTTGTTGCATTAAACTGTTTATATTTACGCATCAGATCGCGTATAATCTTCCAGAAAGCGATTTAAAGCTTGAAATCGAACAAGAATTGATATGTGCAAATGATACACATATTTATACAAGTCCCAAGTATGAAATACAATATTTCATTGGTTTAGTATTCGTATGATGGTTGAAGTGACACAGGTGTCACATACAGTCTCCCCTCCTTTAGGAAATTTCATCCCGAAATTTATTCCAGAGGAAGACTCCAAAAAGGCATTTTGGCTAGAAGAACGATAGTTTAAAATCGGGACTTGAAAGTTTTGAAACGTGTTTGAAAAGTATGAAATTTTGAGGAACGTAGAGATAGGTTTGCAAAAGGAGTTTGTTTGACTAAAATGAGTTGAGGCGTTTAAGCATAAGTAAAACGTGTATGTGTGCGCATAGGTAAACGAGTTTAAACGAGTTCAGATAATCCAGAATGGAGAGGCATCTTTAAAATATGTTGTCCAAAAACTTTCGTATAAAAAAGGTAAGTATTTTGATGAAAGTGTGCCCGCATTGCAAAAGTCTCATTGGTTTCAAAGTGGAAACATAATTCATAAGTTTGAAAAAAATTATTCATTGAAGTAGAACGAGAAAGTTGGGTATTTTAATTAAAACGATTTTTTTTGGAGGTGACGGCCAGCAAAGTATCTTTGTATTTAAGTGAAGGATGAAAAATATAGTTTTAAATTGTAAGAAAGTGATTTAGAATTCGAATGTGTAAACAGATTTGATCGTAAACGAGGTTTGTACGAAAGACGAAGAATAACGGAGAATAATGGAGGTATAAAAGCGAACGATTGATCTAATAAACGTATGTGTGTATGAGAACGGTGTAAGTATTTGATAAACGAAAGCGATGTGTTAAGAATGAGGTCTCGTCGTGGATAATCGGATATCGCGCGTTTAGCAATGTGTTTGTGAGTTGTTAAAGTTGCATATTAGGTCTAAACATGGTCTGCAAAACACCGAATTTCTCATGGCACGTTTTATGAAAGTTTGGTAACATGGTGAAAAAACTTATATATAGGAAGTACCAGCGGCATATCCATGATGTTTTAACCATGCTACATCCGTTTCGTTGTTCGGTGTCATGTTACATTCCATGTTTTACCATACACAGTAGTACACTCCATGATTCTCACGCGCCTATCACTATAATCCCGTGTGCACCCGTGATTATTTTGATCGTCGCATGATCCGCATAGCTTGTACTAGTTGTGTATGAATCAGGGTATACTTAAATTTGAAAAGTAAGAACGTGCATGTGTAAGAATGTAGTATATAAGCATGTCCATGCTTAAGTATGTATGGGACCCACGTAAGCGAATCCCTCGGATTTCGCTCGCGTATGGGTACGAATGTATGAATCATGAGTATGAATGTAAGCATGCGTATGAATATCAATAATAGTGCAAGTATGAATAAGTATGTAAGTATGAACATAAAACGTATGAGTATGAACATGAAAATGTGTATAAGTATGAATGTAAGTAGGTATAAATAACGACATTCGTGTGTTTGAAATAAATCAAATACAACGAATTTGAGTGTATAAAATGATCAAGGAGTTATGGGCATGTAAAAAAGAGTGATACGTGAAGTTATTGTGTGATATTGACTAAAAGGTGTACGATGGTATGCATGTTTAGTTGTTTGAGTAAAACGTTGAGTTTATCGAATCAACATAGGTTGAGCTTGTCTTGGAATGTAGAATTTAGTTTGTGAATGTAAAGAATATAAAGTACTTATTGGTTATGCGTGACGTATTTTGTAAAGAACGGAAATGCTACTCTCGTCTTAGAGGAATTTATGTAAGTTGAAAATGGTTGGTCCTATGAAGTTTCCTTGCCCACGTATTTTGAAATTGAAATGACGTATTGTGCGGTGTATGAAGACTTTTGGAAATAGTGAATTTTATTTCTTTAAAGGATCTCATATTAAAATAAGGAGTTTGAGATATGACGGTTCTCGTGAAAACGTTGATTTTTAAAAAGAAATTTAGCATAATGAACTTAGTGATCGTTGAAAAGTGTTTTTAGTAAAATGATTTATTGATTTTGAAAAGAGTTTTAGTAAAACGAACTTATAATATCTATAAGATATTATAGGCATGTGAGAAAGGTTGGTTCGATTTTCGATTGAGAATGAAGGTTCTTAGTATAATGACATAACGTGAGCGTGTTTTAGCGATTATGTGAAACATGGAATTTGTGGGCAATAGATTCATTAGGCCAACTAAGTTGATGTGTAGCATTTCATAAAATTTTGAAAATCGGGAAACAAAGCATTTAGGATATGATTAAGGATTTTCATGTATGTGACTTACATAAAATGAATCATAGGGTAAGAAATACGTTTGATAAAACAATAAGTTTTGAAATTGGCGTAAGTAGGGATTTTGACAAATGATAAACGAATTTTAGGTATAAAAACTTGATCGTGTTTGTACAATAAAGTCTCTTTGAAGGCAAGTTTTGGTAACGATCACCTAGGTAAGGGAATCACCCTTAACCCATTGGTGAGGTCATTTCAAGGAAGGAAGGAGCGGAGTTAATCGTCAAGGTAAGGAAATCACTCCTATCTCGATGATATGTCTCCATTTTGTGGTTATAAGAAATGTAAATCTAATTGGGTGACGTTTTTGAAATCATGCATGTAAATGAAGTATAGATGTTTGGAAAGACTTAGCATGATGTGTATATAAGAAAATCATCTCGAAAGAAATTCGAACTTGAAAGGGAGAATTACATCATATAAGATTGATAATAGTGAAACGTAGTCTTGATTAAAACTTGGATTGTTCCAAAACGGAACTTTGACTAAACCAAAGTGGTCGAAAATTCCTTTGAAATTTGAGAAACATGCTTTGGCCTAATAGTGGAATACTCTCGCCGATATTTTGGTTAACGGTATTCACCCTTCCAGTTACTACATGTTCCAAATCAATCGAAAATTCGAGACTTGGCGAGATTTTTGAAAAATCAAGGAGTGGGACTAGTCGACAAGGTGCGGGTTTCACCCCTAACTTGATGATTTTGTACCCTAAGTGTGGTTGGTACTCGTCAGGTCAAAATTTTAATTTTGACGAGGGTCCACTAGAATTTGAAATGGAAATTCTCCATCAAGGTGAGGATTTCACTCCTAACTTGGTGGCGAATTCCGTGTAAAAAAGGATAGATGGATTGAGAGTCGTTCACCAAATTGTGGGTTTCACGCCTATTTTGGTGAAGTCATCTCGTTTGTGTATTACGAGTGATTTCGATTTTAGTATAAACGAGTAAAATGTCTTAGGAAAGACGTATGTTCAAAATAATAATAACAAGTATGAGCACATAAAGCATTTCAAGAAATTAACACGTAAGTGACATTTCAAGAATAACATGTAAAGATGTTTCATAAAAGTAGCATGTTGATGTGTGCAAAATGCAACATATAAATTACATCAATTGTGGCATAAAACTAACACTTTTTTAGTACTAATGTTGGAAAAAGTGTGCTTTTGTCTTCCTTTTGTATTTTCAGGATTAAATGAGCTCAAATTAACAAACGAAGCAAAAAGACATCAAAATCTAACATAAATACAAGAAAAGGAACAAGACGTGACATGCCCGACCCCACGACAGCATCTTCCCAAGCAAAACAAGAAGACAGGAGACTGAACATGGCGTGCCCAAGTGTCAGCAGAAAAGACAAAATGGTAGAACCTTCTATTGCCCACCACGGGGCCGTGCTCAGTGGACACGGGGCCGTGGTCAACTATAAGATTCGCACAATCTAGGCAAATCTTCATAGTACAAAGATTCTTCTGCACACGGGGTCGTGCTCAGCGGACACGGGGGCGTGGTCAACTAATAAGACAAGTTGCATTAAATGAAGAAAGAAAAGGATGTGGACACGGGGCCGTGCCCACTGGACACGGGGCCGTGCCCGAGCTTCTGTTCAGCCTATAAATAGGAGTGCTTGGCTCAAGCTCAAACCATCCCTTGGCACACCACCTCTCTCACACTTCACCCACCACCCACCACCCACCACCACCATAACACCATCATCCACCACCATCATCCATTGTCCATCATAGAGTGTGTGAGTCGTCTCAGGATCCAAGATTGATCGTAAGAGTTCTTGACAATCAAGGCCATGTTTGCCTAAGTCTCTTACATCACTTGGTGAAGACAAGTGTCTAGTGTAATACTTTTTATTTCTAATCTTTTCGCACTTTTTACTTGGTTTTGTATTAATGACTTTAATAACTAGTTTCTTATGTTGAAGGTGATTCTTCCTTATCGTTTGTCCGTGGTGTCTTGGCATTATTTTACTGTCTATATAAAATAAAAGATTTTCACCATTCATATCTCCACGGTCTATATGGAGGTATGTTGGCTACCTGGTCGGGGGTTAAGGGAACGGTTTGGTAAGAGTCTTGCCATTGTTCAGCGTTTAGAGGTCCTGCAATGGACCTGGGTCAAATTTAGTAGGACCTCCTTCAATACTTAACGGTATTGGATGGCGGGGGTCCAAACTCTTTGATCCCCTCATAAGTTAACTACTATTAATACTATAACCCGGCTATTTAGGACTGTATCCCTGCTGACTCAGACTACTTAGTCGAGGGTAACGTCACCTCCAAAAGAGGGGCCTACCATAATTTGCATTAATAACTTAATTAATTATCATTCAATAATCCGAC
Organism: Helianthus tuberosus; assembly: GCA_030545235.1. Taxonomy (NCBI): domain Eukaryota; kingdom Viridiplantae; phylum Streptophyta; class Magnoliopsida; order Asterales; family Asteraceae; genus Helianthus; species Helianthus tuberosus. The sequence continues at coordinate 173,545,873 of CM060424.1, read as the reverse complement.
CCTTTAGGATTGTATCCTTGCTGACTCAAACTACTGGGTTGAGGGTAACGTCACAAAAGAGGGGCCTACTACAATAACTAAGATAATCTCTTAAATAAGTGCAAAAGTGCGGAAATAATCAAAGGTTACACTATACACGAGTCGGAACCAAGTGATTCATCTTGTCTATCTGTTTTTCTTTTTATTTTCAGCATTTTAGTTAGTTTTTATTTTTTTAGTTTAAAAACCTTTTTTCTAAACTTTTTGATTTGATTAGACGTTGAGGATAAACCGGTACTAAAAGCTCTTGTGTCCTTGGACGACATCGGTATCTTACCAACACTATACTACGCTCACGATGGGTGCACTTGCCCATATGTGTGTTTAGTGTTAGTAAATATCGTGTTTTATAAATTTAAAACTTGGCTAAAAAGTGTTAAAGGGGCTTAAAATATACACCTAATATATATAACACTCCGACACGCATCAAGTTTTTGGCGCCGTTGCCGGGGACACAAGGATTTTAAGAAAGCTTAAAATCGACGGCCTAATCAGTTTTTCAAAACCTTTTAAAAACGCGCGCGCATTTTTCTGCATTTTAGTTTAGTTTTGCATTTACTGTAACCTGTACATGGGGCCGTGTTCACTGAACACGGGGCCGTGCTGCACATTTTCATAAAAACACCCAGTAACAGTAGCTTGAACACGGGTCGTGCTCACTGAACACGCCCCGTGTTCAACGAAATCAGTAAATTTAATTAAAACGCCCAGATATAGACCCTGAACACGGGGCCGTGTCCACTGAACACGGGGCCGTGTCCAGCCTCTGTTTCCGTTTTTATTTTTGTTTTCTGATCTCGAGACTTGGTTGTGGTCTGCTGAGTGATTCTTATGGATCAATACTCAGGAGGTTACAACTACACCTATGAGGAGGATGATTATAGGAGTAATTATTGCACTAATTGTCGTAACTCGCACTCGGTTCAAAATAGTCACTCATATCAACCATCCAATTCATACACCTACTATGAGGAGCCCAGGTACGAGCCATCAACTTCATACACATACTATGAAGACCAAAGGTATGAACCTCCTCCCTCATACTCATATTTTGATGAACCAAGGTATGAGCCTTCTTACTCATACTTTGAGGAACCAAGATATGAGCCACCACCTTCGTATGCTTATTATGAGGAACCATGGCGTGAACAACCCACCTCATATGAGTATTATGAAGAACAAAATTATGACCCTTATCCATCATATACTTACAATGAAGAACAATGGTGTGAACCATATACTTCATATGGGTATTATGAGGAACAAATGATCGAACAACCGGATTCAAGCTTTGAAAATCCCGATTCTTTTTCTATAACCGAAGTGACCGATAGGATATTAGAACACCTTAGAGTTATCGATCGCTATATAAAAGAATCTCGCGCAAGGGAAGAGGGGTCCTGCGCAAGAGAAGAATTAAAAAAAAAAAAAAGAGATAACCGAAAGTGTAAAAATGGAAGAACAAGTAAGTGAAAAACCGACACATGAGTTAAACAACGAAAAAGGTGAGTCCGACAACGTTAAAATTCAAGAAGAGTCTAATTTTGAAGAAATTAATCTCTTGTCACCTTCTTTTGAAAATCATTGTTTAGTACCCACTCATGCTAAGTTTTTCAAAGAATTAAACACTAACACTAAAATTGACGAAACGGTAAGTGTTAAGTTAACTAATGATCAATCCTCGCTAATAAAAGAAGACCCATTTGAAATTAACATTACACCGGTTCCATGTTTCTTTCAAAATTCATTTTTTAGTAATGTCACAATCAATAAAGATCTTTGTGTTAACATAATGCCTAACTACATTTTCGAAAAATTAAGTATTAGTGATTTTTCTCCACTTCAAATACCCATTTTTCTATCCAATCGGAAGGTAATAAAATCAATCGGTGTAGTTGAGGATGTGTTGGTTCAAACAAATCAAATGGTAATACCGACCGACTTTTTCATCCTCGATGACGCTCCTCTAATGTTGGGACGACCATTTGTAAAAACTCACGAAGCTTTGAAAAACCGGAAGTTCAACAATCTACCTCTTCAATTAGGGGCATTTAAAAAAAAGTGTCGATCTCGAATGATCGATGAAATATCCTTTCGGCAATAATGACCCCCTAATTGAAGATGAAGATGAACCACCCGATACAAGTGAAGAGATTGACCACTTTGTTGAAGAAGAGGTCGCCATAGAACAAACTTTTAAAGTTCTTGATCGAAATGAGCAACCAAATAAGGAGTCTCCTAAAGACCCACCAATTGAGCTCAAAGAACTTCCAAAAGGTTTGGAATATGCTTTTCTAGACAAAGATGGTAATTTACCTGTAATTATTTCGTCTAAATTAGATACCTCAGAAAAAGAAAAATTAATTAGTCTTTTGAAAAAACATAAAAACGCAATAGCTTGGAAACTTGTAGACTTAAAAGGAATTAGTCCTTCCATGTGTACACACAAAATTTTAATGAACGATGACTATAAATCGGTAATACAACCACAACGTCGAGTAAATCCAAATGTTCAAGAAGTGGTTAAAAACGAGGTCATCAAATTACTTGACGCCGGAGGTATGACGGTGATAACTAACGAAAAAAATGAATTGATACCCACGAGAACCGTCACAGGATGGAGAGTATGTATAGATTATAGACGATTAAATGAAACAATAAGAAAAGATCACTTTCCTTTACCCTTCATTGATCAAATGTTAGAAAGATTATCCGGTCATAAATTTTATTGTTTCGTGGATGGTTTTTCAGGTTACTTTCAAATCCCGATAGCACCCGAAGACCAAGAAAAGACAACTTTCACATGTCCCTATGGGACTTTTGCTTATCGACGCATGCCGTTTGGTCTATGTAATGCCCCCGCAACATTCCAACGTTGCATGGTAGCTATCTTCCATGACATGATAGAAAAGACAATGGAAGTCTTTATGGACGACTTTTCTATCTTTGGGGATTCATATGACCAATGCCTCGATAACCTTGAATGAATGCTATCCCGATGTGAGGAAACTAACCTCGCCCTTAATTGGGAAAAATGCCATTTCATGGTAACGGAGGGAATAGTACTCGGTCACAAGATCTCAAGCGAAGGAATGGAGGTGGATCGAGCCAAAATAGATACCATTTCTAGACTACCACCTCCATCCTCTGTCAGAGCTATCAGAAGTTTCCTAGGGCATGCCGGATTTTATAGGCGGTTTATCAAAGACGTCTCTAAAATTTCAAGGCCTCTAACAAAATTACTTGAAAAAGATGCCCCTTTCATCTTTGACAAGGATTGCAATCAAGCATTTCTAACCCTAAAGGAAATGTTAGTCAATGCACCTATCATGATAGTGCCTGATTGGAAATTTCCTTTCGAAATCATGTGTGATGCCAGTGACTTTGCAATTGGAGCTGTCTTGGGACAAAGAAAAGAAAAGCATTTCCACCCAATTTATTATGCTAGTAAAACACTAAATGATGCACAATAAAATTACACAACAACTGAAAAAGAATTACTAGCTGTGGTATTTGCTTTTGATAAATTTCGTTCTTATCTTGTTCTTTCTAAAACTATAGTCTATACAGATCATGCAGCCATTCGATATCTCTTCAAAAAGAAAGATGCAAAACCACGTTTGATTCGATGGATTCTACTCCTCCAAGAATTTGACATTGAAATCAAAGACAAAAGAAGAGCAGAAAACACCGCAACAGATCATCTTTCGCGCTTAGAAGACCCAGCTTTAGAAGCAACCAGGGACGAGCAAATTAACGAAAAATTTCCAACTGAGTCCCTGGAAATGGTGGAATATAAGGAAGAACCATGGTACGCCGACTATGCTAGCTACCTAGCTAGCAGTATAGTCGCAAAAGGTTGGCCACATCATCAAAGAAAAAAATTCTTTGCCAATGTGAAACACTATTTTTGGGAAGATCCATATCTTTTCAAAATGTGTGCCGACCAACTCGTCCGACGATGCGTACATGGTAGCGAAGCACGAAGAATTCTCCGCCATTGTCATGAAGGTCCATACGGAGGACATCATGGTGCTGCTAGTACCGCACGAAAGGTATTTGATTCAGGATTTTATTGGCCAACCATTTACAAAGACGCCCAAAGTCTTGTCAAAACATGTGACGCTTGCCAAAGAACAGGTAATATTTCTTCCAAAAACGAAATGCCACAAAATGGCATTCTTGTTTGTGAAATTTTTGATGTGTGGGGACTCGACTTTATGGGACCTTTCCCACCATCGAAAGGAAACAAATATATACTTGTGGCAGTAGACTACTTGTCTAAATGGGCCGAGGCCGAGGCACTTCCAACGAATGATGGAAGAGTCGTGGTAAGATTTCTAAAAAAACTGTTCTCTCGTTTTGGCACACCTAAAGCATTAATAAGTGATAGAGGTACCCATTTTTGCAACCATCAACTTGAAATTTTTTTAACAAGATATGGGGTCTATCACCGGGTCTCAACAGCATATCACCCTCAAACAAACGGACAAGCCGAAGTGACTAATAGAGGTTTAAAATGAATACTTGAAAAAACCGTAGGGTTAAATAAAAAGGAATGGGCAGATAAATTAGATGATGCTTTATGGGCTTTTCGAACTGCTTATAAAACAACAATAGGTACAACCCCATATAAGCTAGTCTACGGAAAAAGTTGTCACTTGCCAGTAGAAATTGCACACAAAGCCTACTGGGCAATTAAAAATGTAAACTTAGATTTAGAATTTGCTGGTAAAAATCGATTTTGTCAATTAAATGAATTAGACGAGCTTAGGAATTATGCATACTCAAACTCCGAAATTTATAACGAAAGAATGAAAAATTTGCATGACAAACATATTAAACCTAATGAATTTCGAGTAGGAGATCTAGTTCTTTTGTTTAATTCACGACTTCGATTGTTTCCTGGTAAATTAAAGTCTAGGTGGTCAGGACCTTTTTCCGTCACCCAAATTTTCCCACACGGTGCAGTAGAAATTAAATCTCGAAATGGGCCTCCATTCAAAGTCAATGGCCAACGGCTGAAACTCTATCAAGGATTCATTGAGGATGAAGAGGAAGAGATCTCGCTTCAAACGGTGGAAGAATGAAAACATCAACGTCATACCTGGTAAGTACGAGCGATCGGGACGATGTCTAAAACGGTAAGTTTTCTAATCAAAGCTTATGGGAAACGAGGGCACTCACACGAGCACTTAAATATATATATATATATTTTTCAAACTTTGCTCGGCACGGGGTCGTGTCCGCTGGACACGGGGTCGTGTCCGCGCTGCAGTCGGGATATATCCCCTATTTCATAACAGTTACAACATTCCACACGCCCCGTTTCCCCGAGAAAGCTCTGGTTCCAGGCGATTTTCCACAGATTTACGGCGTCTCCTTTTGTTCTAACAACGTCAAGGTATGATTCTTACATCATTAGTAGTTAGATTAGTTACTTGCATGTAGGTAAAACACCAAAAATTTGGGGAAAAATCTAGGGTTCTTGAAGTTCATCCGGATCGAACCTCAAATTTTGGTTTAGATCTGTTTGCATTTAGTTAGATTAGTGTTAAGGGAAGTAAATACACTTGTATTGTTCATAGATTCGCCCGATTTCTCACAAAAACCCCAAACCCTTGTTCTTGAACCGAAAAAGATAAAATTGAATGGGTAAGCGGGTTATTTTGGGAAAAACGGCACTTAGGGTTTCATTTTCGGGGGAAATCGCACCTATTGGACCAAAATTTTTCAAGTTTTCGAAACCGGGCCGAAATATGGAATTTTTATGTAACAGACGCCTGGACACGGGGCCGTGTCCGCTAAACACGGGGTCGTGTCCAGCCCACTGTTTGCAGTTTTGTCCGAAAATACTACTGTTTCGTGCTAACTTTTGGTGTATTCTTTCAGATGGCAAGAAAGTTCACAAGGTTTAACGCAAACGAGCTCGATGCAAGGGCTAGGTACGAAATACTTCAAACAAGGCCGGAGGAATACCCAAGGCAAGCATGTACGGATTTGTTAACATTGGTGAACCAACTCGACTGTTTCAACAACCTGGTCACGGGACCACTAAGAGTCGCTTTAACAACTCGACTCCGTTCTGTCCACGAATGCACTTTGGAATTCTATAGCACCTTCACATTCAACTCAAGGTGCGACCCATTCGAAAATGATGGGGTAGCATTCCGATGTGGCGGAACTAGGTATTCGATCTCTATGGCACAATTTGGGTCGATTGTCGGGTTGTATGCAGAAGAGGATGCGGGAAATGAGGAAAATACCGGAGGGATGCGAGAGATAGACGAAAACGATCGCCAAGCCGCGTGGGCTCAGATTGGTGAAGGGTACTACAATCCGAGCAGCACGAAGAGCACAAAGTTGAGGGACCCGCTATACCGATACATCCATAGGCTCCTCGGCTACTCTCTTAGTCAAAGGCATGATAGCGGCGCCGTCGTTGGTTTAAGAGATCTTGTTGTCCTCCACTGTATCCATAACCGCAGGCCTCTCGATGTTCCGTTCCTCATGCTCCGAAACATGCATCATAACCGCCTTGCTAGTGCACCGACCCCTATCTTCTTTGGGGGATGGGTGTACCGTCTCTTCAGGTACTTCACTCGCATACCTAGGTCATTTGAAAGGAGCCCATGGTCGGGTAGGGTAGATATACACATCTGCCGCTCAATGAACCTAATTTATGAGGCGGAAGACGGGACAGTAAGCTTTCAAAGGATGCAAGGTCATGCATGGAACCCGCAAGAGGCACTTGTCCTTCACGCTCCACAACATCATCAGTATCAGTACCAACCCCAAGGTAATCCGGGCCAATCCTCCTCAGGAGGCGGTTTTGCTAATTTCCAAAGTTTGCATGATTTGTTGCAGGAAAACCTTATGTGCACCAGGAACACCTACAACATGGCGAGCAACACGTACCACCGGGTTGGAGCTATCGAGAGAAACATATCCGATATCCAAGATGATATTGGATATATTCGGGACCACATTGCGGGCCATGGAGGGGATGATGATGATGATGATGAGGACATGGATTAGGCGGGAGGAGCGGAGGAAGAAGCGGTTGTTTGGTAATTCCCCAGGTTAACCTTTTCTAATCTTGAACAATTTGAGGCCTGCGTGCCAAGTGTTGAACAATTTACTTTCCCTAACTTCTTTTTATTTTCTGCATTTATTTTTTCTTTTAACTTTGACATGGATATTGAACTTGGTAAAATTAGGATGTTTGCTATGGTGTGGTATAGTGTTTTTGATTAAGCAAGTACATACAAGGCTTAGAGTACTAAGCATTAGTACTACTAAAGCCGGGACATGAGAACCGAAGAGAGAAACCTGTTTTTCAACCTTGCAGATTGTCAACACGGGGCCGTGTCCAGCCGACACGCCCCCGTGCCCATTCCCCTGAACCTGCTGTTTGTTTTAATTCTGAAGACTTTGACAGACACGGGGTCGTGTCCAGCCAACACGCCCCTGTGTTCACCTTCTGTAAGTTTCCGTTACTGGCACCTGAACACGGGGTCGTGCCCACCAGGCATGGGGCCGTGTCCAGCGCCCAGTAACACAAAAAAATTTTCACACCTTTTACACATTCAATCAACCTAAAAACTTATTTTTGGGACACATTGAGGGCAATGTGTAATTTAAGTGTGGGGGGATGCTAAAACCTTGAATCTTGCAAGTCCTAAATACAAGCCTTACACAAAACTCTATTGGAACCGCTAATCACCCCAAATTTTTTCAAAATTTTTTTTTCATTTTTTTACTTGTCAAGGTTTAACTTGGGAATTTCAAGTTCTAAAAAGGTTATATTTTTACGAATTTACAACCGATAGCGTCGTGATAAAAAGAACCAACATAAGAAAATTATGAAAAGGCATGACAAGCTTAGTTAAAATTCAATTATATATACTTGATCACATAAAAACCCATTCCCACAAAAGTGAGTTTTGAGCCTTTATTGAGCAAACAATTACATATCTTTCAACTAAATGCTCATTTTTCGTTTCTTGTGTGAATAGCCGCTTGGTTCTTACGACTCTAGAACTTGCCACGACGATACATTCCCGGTCCTTACCAACTTAAACCCGAGTAAGTAAATGATGGAGGCATTAGGACTAACCCTTTTTATTTCTACACCATTATTATTTTTTTTTACCACCTACCCAAAACCCCCCTAGTTAGCCCCTTTGAGCCTAAACCTTTTCATTTCATAACCCAAACCAAACACCCTTTTACCCACCAAAACCTTTTTCATTTTTAACCCTTTGTTTTAGTAACTAGCTCGGTTCTTTGTATGACTTTTCAAAAAAAAAAATTATGTATGTTGATGATGAAGAAAAAGAAAATAAACAAACAAGTTCATCAAAAAAATAACTTTGTTTGAATAATAGCTTCATCAAAATAAAAGTTACAAAAATAAAAAGTCTTACGAAAACCGACGCTTGCTACGCTTTTCGCCCTTTTTCTACTAACCACTAACCCAACCACCTACCTTTAACCCAAGCCTAACCCTTCACCCACAAAGTCCTCTTGATATTTACAAAGGTATATAAGTTAAAAAGGAGGAGGATTGATTGCTTGGCAAGCTTATGGTAGGAGTAAGTTCCATGCCGCTCTCGAGTGATCCACAAAAATACATTTTCGGCCGAGTGTTGAGTGATCCCCATGAGGTATGTGAACTTGTATATAAATAGAATTTTAAAGAGGCATGTTATGCCCTAATAAGTAATTTATCTTATGAAAAGTTTTAAATAAATCATGACGAATAGGATTGTAAATAAATAAAAATAAAACTTAATAAAGAATCTTGGAAATCCCGACACTCTATGACAAGCCCAAAAACCTTCTTCTCTACCCATTCCATTTGGGAGTGTAATAGCCACATATTAAAGAGTTTTGCTTGAGGACAAGCAAAGATTCAAGTGTGGGGGTATTTGATGTGTGCAAAATGCAACATATAAATTACATCAATTGTGGCATAAAACTAACCCTTTTTTAGTACTAATGTTGGAAAAAGTGTGCTTTTGTCTTCCTTTTGTATTTTCAGGATTAAATGAGCTCAAATTAATAAAAGAAGCAAAAAGACATCAAAATCTAACATAAATACAAGAAAAGGAATAAGACGTGACATGCCCGACCCCACGACAGCATCTTCCCAAGCAAAACAAGAAGACAGGAGACTGAACACGCCCCGTGCTCAGCCAGCACGGGGGCGTGCCCAAGTGTCAGCAGAAAAGACAAAGTGGTAGAAGCTTCTATTGCCCACCACGGGGCCGTGCTCAGTGGACACGGGGTCGTGGTCAACTATAAGATTCGCACAATCTAGGCAAATCTTCATAGTACAAAGATTCTTCTGCACACGGGGTCGTGCTCAGCGGACATGGGGGCGTGGTCAACTAATAAGACAAGCTACATTAAATGAAGAAAGAGAAGGATGTGGACACGGGGCCGTGCCCGAGCTTCTGTTCAGCCTATAAATGGGAGTGCTTGGCTCAAGCTCAAACCATCCCTTGGCACACCACCTCTCTCACACTTCACCCACCACCCACCACCACCATAACACCATCATCCACTGTCCATCATAGAGTGTGTGAGTCGTCTCGGGATCCAAGATTGATCGTAAGAGTTCTTGACAATCAAGGCCATGTTTGCCTAAGTCTCTTACATCACTTGGTGAAGACAAGTGTCTAGTGTAATACTTTTTATTTCTAATCTTTTCGCACTTTTTACTTGGTTTTGTATTAATGACTTTAATAACTAGTTTCTTATGTTGAAGGTGATTCTTCCTTATCGTTTGTCCGTGGTGTCTTGGCATTATTTTACTGTCTATATAAAATAAAAGATTTTCACCATTCATATCTCCACGGTCTATATGGAGGTATGTTGGCTACCTGGTCGGGGGTTAAGGGAACGGTTTGGTAAGAGTCTTGCCATTGTTCAGCGTTTAGAGGTCCTGCAATGGACCTGGGTCAAATTTAGTAGGACCTCCTTCAATACTTAACGGTATTGGATGGCGGGGGTCCATTTGATCCCCTCATGAGTTAACTACTATTAATACTATAACCGGGCTATTTAGGACTGTATCCCTGCTGACTCAGACTACTTAGTCGAGGGTAACGTCACCTCCAAAAGAGGGGCCTACCATAATTTGAATTAATAACTTAATTAATTATCTTTCAATGATCCGACCCTTTAGGATTGTATCCTTGCTGACTCAAACTACTGGGTTGAGGGTAACGTCACCTTCAAAAGAGGGGTCTACTACAATAACTAAGATAATCTCTTAAATAAGTGCAAAAGTGCGGAAATAATCAAAGGTTACACTATACACGAGTCGGAACCAAGTGATTCATCTTGTCTATCTGTTTTTCTTTTTATTTTCAGCATTTTAGTTAGTTTTTATTTTTTTAGTTTAAAAACTTTTTTTCTAAACTTTTTTATTTGATTAGACGTTGAGGATAAACCGGTACTAAAAGCTCTTGTGTCCTTGGACGACATCGGTATCTTACCAACACTATACTACGCTCACGATGGGTTCACTTGCCCATATGTGTGTTTAGTGTTAGTAAATATCGTGTTTTATAAATTTAAAACTTGGCTAAAAAGTGTTAAAGGGGCTTAAAATATACACCTAATATATATAACACTTCACACGCATCACATGTGAAGCAAGTATGGTCGAATTTGGTGCTTAACTATAGACTAGGTCAAACGCATGACAATTTTCCTAATTCCCTATAGTTATGGCACTGATACCAATCTTTCACACCCCAACCGATGGCGGAAACATCAGAGTGAGACGAAAACGAGATTGCAAGAGACTTCGTAACACTATTTATGACAATAATTAAATAATGGATTTCATTTTATTTCTAAAAGTCAATTACAAAGGTTAAAATCAAATACAACAACTTGATACACAATACGTTCAATAAAAGATACAACAAACAAGTACAAATTGATACAACAATATAAAACTTAAGACGTCTAAGTGTGTATCTAAGCATCATCACTTTTTCAATGCAAAAGCAAAGGCGAGTATACAAGTTTGATACATATATAGCATAAACATGAGTTTAAACAATTCCACATGGCAAGCTATTGATACAAGATAATGTAGGATCGATTTCGTGACCCAAACGAGTCAATAAGAAGAGCTCTAATCCGTTTCAGAGGCGGAAACTAAGAAACGGACAAGAAAAACAGCTTGTTTCACTTAATTCTGCCTTGTATATTGATTTCACAGCGATTACAAACAAACGGCACTTCGGCAGCAGTTCTGTACCGGAAAACAAGATCGTTACAAATGATTATGCTCGAAAGGTATTTATAGGGGAAGGGGTTCCACTCGAACATGCTATGTGCATTTCGAGCGGAATCAGGAAATTCACTTTCGAGCGGAATTAGAAAATAACCATCTCGAGCGGAATCAGGACTTATGTGATTTAGCTCGAAATGACAAGGTGTCATTTCGAGCGGAATCACCCCTAAAAACCACTTTCTAGTTTTCTGTGCCCTGATCTAACTATTACAGTACAAGACTCGATACAAGACGTAGACGACAGACGGATGCACCAACAAACTCGCCCTCGGATGTTGACGGAGTCTTCAGTGTCGAGTCTTCGCATCTTCAGTCTTTATCAGTCTTCGGGCTCTTTCTTCCAGAATCTCGATCTTGCTCTTGCATCTTCAGACTCTCTCTTTCTAACAGACGCCCCCTCTACTTGTGTTGGGATCGTCGTCTGGCTTCCACAGGATCAGGATCATGACCTGACTCACCTGCATATTCTCTACCCAAAACATAAGTTTCATAAAAGATAAGATATAACAAAATTTAGAAACTTTGCTAATCACTTGAAGACACAACCCTGAATATATCATTTTCAAGTATCAAACAAAATGATTTATCATGTCAATTTCTGATGAACCACTTAAATATATATAATTTTCATTTCACACATCTTCAAACAAACTTTCCCAAACTTGTTCGTCATGTTTAGCACTCGAAATTTTGAAAATCAGCTTTTCAACATCAGTCGTCTAAAATCTTTTTGAGTTTTCAAAAAAAATTATGCTAAAACACTCCGAAAATCTTTTTGGATTTTTGAAATAACAGAAATGAAATGCAGTAAATAAATATTTACAGACACTATTTTTGTGAGTTTGCGTAAGAGGGTCATATCAGTTTTTGAGACAAATCACCAACACCGTTAAGCTTTAAACATTTTAAGTTCTAAACGATTCACTTAGATTGTCAGTATACTGATCCACTTAAATTCTCACACAAATTTCAACTGCTCCGAGATATGAGATTAATGTTTTAGAGACTTAAACTTATTCGCGTGTCCCACCTCAGAATATACTCCCGTATCCAGATCCCAATATTCAGTCTTACAGGTGAGTATACCTAGATGATATCTGTAAGGGGTTGAATTGCGAAACCGTGAGAGCTCAGGTCAGAACTTCCGTTCAGTAGAGAGATGACGGCTCGACTTTAGGTGGGTCCCCTTTAGAGGATCTTTTTTACAACAGCATTGATTAGCAATTTTATTGTCTCATCATTTATGCTGAGGGCGGTGCTATATTTCAAGCAAGCATAAAGTATTCTCCGGGGACTAGGCCATTGCTTCCGCATTATCAGAAGTCCCGGGATAATACCCCAGATATCACTAAGCATAAAGACCTAGTATCTCAGAAAGAAGGGTCCTTCAAACAAGATTTCGGGGGTTACCCATATATCCGAGAGATGTTACCCACGATATAAGCAAGTTTGAATTTAGGTTTATATCTCGTCACAATCTACTAAATGTGCAAAAACCTACTGACACATCATCAGTGAGACCGTTTATCACTATTTAACTTTCCATTTCTTTAGCATGCCGTGATCGTCCACTGATGTACTATCATTTCCTCTTTTATACAACAAAACTCATTTTTGAATTTTATCATGTTTTTGACTTTTTCAAATTTTCTAATGTTTTTGGATTTTCTAAAATTTTTACTCCCCCTAAAATGCAAACACATTTTAGGAAATTTGAAAAAAAAACTATACAATAAAGCGACAACCGATATCGAATCACTTCAATTCGCCATCCACTTGGTATAAACAATCAGAACTCCACCTCACAACAAACTATTTTCCCATTGTGATTTCAAAACACTTAAGTTTGTTTTAATCAAAATGGTGTTTCCGAAAAATTAGTTTTGTTGATTTTCAAATCACTTGTAGGTTAGGGGATAAACTCATAATTTTGTTCTCCAAAATACCACTTGTTAGTATGGTCCAATCAAGTTCAACTTAATGACCTTGATTAACCACTTGTCAATGAAAGCCTCTTTCAACCACTTACAGGTTCATTTCACCAACCATAACCACTTGTAAATCAAAATATAACAATTTAAATATACCACCTATACTTTACCAACTGTACCACTTGTAGGATCATTTGCTAAGAAAGATGCCGATTCCTGCTCCACTCTTACCAACCTGGGAGCTCCGGCAAGTCCGGTTTTTACTCAAACATTATATCCACCCAAGCCTGATCAGCCTTGGGTGATTTTGGTACACATCTGTCCCACCAACATTTTGATTTATAAAATTCTTTAGCAGTTTTAACCTTCCCATCAACCATCTTACCAAAAATATGCTTGACTTTTCCATTGAAAACCTTCTTAACATCAAATTCTCCCTTATCAGCGAAGAATTGATTTGAGATCTCTACCTTTCCCACTTTCTTCATCAAATTTTCTTTTGACAATGGAGGAAAATCCTCATCGTTCACCTCTGGAACGGAACTCACAAGCTTTTTCTCAACCAAAGACTCCTCTGATTTTATGGAATCAGATTCATTGTCAGAACTACCCTCAGATTTAACCACCCACTTTTGCTTGCTCAAATCACCTCTTCTTTTGTAAAACCTTTTTGAACTTTCTCCTTCCTCAGAAGTAGAATTTTCAAACTTTTTAACATTTTTCACAGGTTGTTCTTTCTTATCAACACAAGTCTTTCTCAAAACAGAGTTAGAAGAAACTTCCTGTTTTTGGTAGTTGGTCTTGGGGCAATTCCAAGCTATGTGTCCAACTTCTTGGCATTTGAAACAGGTTCTTCTATCAACTCTTTGAGCAACATTTCTCACATTCTTCTTCACTTCAGCAAGAAACTCTTGATTCGATTGTTTCCAGGACGGTTTCTTCTGTTCATCCTCTGAACTTCCTCCTGAAACAAATTTTGTTTTTGATTTATAAGTTTTCTGATTTTTATAATTCTCTGATGAAATAAAACCAAGACCTTTCTTTTTGAGATTACCATTATGGTTTGATTTCTTTTGGGAATTATAACCATAATCGTAACCCATTTTCTTGTTAACTCTTTGTTTAATCCTTGAAGTGTAAGGTTTAGGTTTTGCAGAAAGATTTAAATCTTTTATTTCAGAAATATTAATTTCTGTTAATTTGAAAACCTTTTTGATCATTTCAGTTTTAACACTTCTTATTGGGAATTCATTATCAGAATATAATTTGTCTGAATCATTCAAAGTAAAAGCTACTTTGATTGAACCATCACTCAAATTAGATTTTGATAACAAGAATTCCTTATTGTAAACCCTCTTAACCGGTGAACCTGGACTTTTTCTGACGAACTCGGAATATCAGACTTAGACTCCAACTTTGACTCTTCATCCGTATCTAACACCTGATCGACAACTTTCTTTACTAACTCAGACTCATGATCAGTGTCAGACGCTGTGAATGTAACATCAATATTGTCTGGTAATTCATCAATGATTTCAGACTTTAACTTGATGTTGACTGCCTTTTTTAGACGCTCTTCGTTTGGATTCCTGGGAGAATAACTTTCATGGATTGGGGGTGGACATCTGTTATACCTGACACTTGGTTTCTTACCAGTATCAGTATCTTCAGTCTTTTCTTTCTTGAAAGCTTCCAGTCCTGCAACAGTAGGATAAACACGATCAATCAAATAATCACAAGTAGTATAACTCAATAGTAATCGTTTAATCCTTTCACTCTCAATTTTCTCAAGTTCCAAATCCTGCTTCAGCTTAGCACAATCTTCAATATAATCATTGATGACGCTTTGTTTTGTCATTAACGTTGCACTCATTTTCTCCATTGCTTTTTCAATTTCTGAATTCGTCTTTTTCAAGCTATCAACAGTTACGTTCAGCACATCGTACGACTCCTTCACGTACTTCACATCAGACAGTAAATCTTCTTTAATCTTTTCTAATTCAGCAATCTTTTTGTCTTTCTCTTCACAAAGTTTACAAGATTCTGAACATTTCAAACATGGTTTTTTAATTTCAACCACCTTTTCAACTATCTTCTCTACTTCGATAGTCTTTTCTACTTCAACAAATTTTTCAACTTCAACAAGTTTCTCAACTTCTACTATTTTCTCTACCACTTTCTCCACTTCAACAATTTTTTCTATTGCATTTTCAGTCACTGCTTCAACTTTTGTTTCTCCAGCTTCTGTCTTTGCCTTTTCATCAGCTAGTAGCTTTGCTGCTTCCAGCTCCCTCTTTAAGCGGGCAATCTTCTTCTGATTCAGCATCTCAACTTTATCTGCATAGAAAAAATTAAAACTGTCAGGATCAATGCTTTTTCTACATTTGTTAAGATATTCTTCCTCATCATCAGTATCAACATCACTTCCAAGATCTGGAAAAATCGGGATTCTTTTCTGACTAGCTTCATCTTCCAGAACTCGGGCAACTAGAGCTGAAACAGGTATGTATTTGTCCCAACTAAAACCCTCTGCAACCTTTTCATCATCTTGATGAATGATTAAAGCTTTCTTCTTTCCATTGTCAGTGGCACTAGACGATGATGGTTGTTGCACAATCTGATGAAAAATCGATTTCTGATAATAATTGTTCTTTTCTTGATTCCCGGTAGCTTCTTGATTTTTACACTCTCGTTTAAAATGACCTTTTCCTTTGCAATGAAAACCGGTAACTTTTGATTTGTCAAATCCTAAAGCAGAATTTTCCAGATCACGAAAACCATCTCTGCCCGTGATTTGTTGAAACTTCTCAGCTCTTCTACAAGCACTAGCTAAACACCATTTCACATCCATCAATTCAAGTTCCTCGGCATCAATTTGGTCATAATCTTCTTTCGTAAGCATCGGATTTCCAATTCTTCCTGCAACTAAGCTTTCATATGACTCTAATATGGCGACAAGAGATGCCATGTGTTGTTTAGCCAGCTCTGGAGAAAGATGTTGACCATTCTGAATGTTCAATGTCACATTGCTTTGAAGATTTGTAGAATTCTGCTGTTGAGGACTTGATGTTGTGCTGTTTGGATAAAAACTTGAAAACGATGAAGAATATCTACCACTATTAGTTGTGGTGCTACCATTTGGACTAGATGAACCATCAACACTAAAACCAGTTTGGATTTTTGGACTTTGGCTGGAGGTAGTCTCAAACTTGTTTCCTCGGTAATACAAACTAACATCTTGTTTGGCATTTGGATTTGTCATGATAGCAGTTTTTTGTATATCCAATTCCTGTTCTTCAATTTTCTGAATGAACTGTGCCAAATTCATACTCTCAGACTTCCTCATGAGTTTCACAACCATCAAATATGTTCCCTACTTATGCTGTGGTAACGCCTCAGCTAGTTTATCGACCCACTCATCGTCCTCTTTCTTGATGTCCAATCTACCCATTTCCAATACCAGATGACAATATCTATCAATGGTCTGTTTTGTTGTTTCATGATCGAAAGCTGTAAACATATCGAATGATTTCTTTAATAATGCCTTTTTGTTTTTGATCATATCAGCACTCCCTCTGAATTTCTGAATCAAAGCCTCCCAAATTGATCTAGCTGTCCCATTATGTTGAAGCAAAATAAAGATATCTTCTTTAATCGCTTGTTGAAGAATACTTATCATCATTTTCTCACTTGTAAACTGCAATTTGTCACTCTTTGTATAATCACTAAAAGCCTTTTCAATACCCCGTTCATTCTTTGGTTTCTCATAATATTTCAATAACGAACACCATGCATCAAATTTGTATGCCTGAACCCAATTCTCGAATCTATTTTTCCAACCCTGAAAATCTTCAATGTACATGAGTTTTGGTGGTTTCTGATGAGTACCCGTCTCATTCTCACTGTATAAAGTCTCAGCAGCAGTAACAGGAGCAACCGGTGTTGCGAAGGCATTGTAAAACTCTTCAGCCATGATTTGGTAACAAGTTTTTCAAAAACAGACAGATCCAAGCGGAATAACCACAATACTATTTGGAGCGGAATCACAAGCAACTTAGTTTCAAACACCGTTTCAAGCTGAATAGCTGATTTGGTATTCTGGAGCGGAATCAGACTTTTGCAATTTGGAGCGGAATCAGACTTTTTCAATTTGGAGCGGAATCAGACTTTTGCAATTTGGAGCGGAATCAGAAAAATGTAGTTTGGAGCAGAATCAGACTTTTGCAATTTGGAGCAGAATCAGACTTTTGCAATTTGGAGCGGAATCAGACTTTTACAATTTGGAGCAGAATCAGCACTGAAGTTGGAGCGGAATCAACACTTTGAAGCTAAATCAAACACTTTGGAGCGGAATCAGCACTGATTCAAACAAAATCAGTTCGAGCGGAATCAAGTCGAAGGTCCATTTCAGTCACTTTTAGGTCGAATTTTGCTATGAAACTTTCAAGGGTTTGTCTATATGTATTTTTAAACAATCTGTGAAAAATTGATCCAGTTTTGACTGTGAAATCTTGCTGAAATGATGAAAGAAGGTGTAGAAGATAGAAAATGCAACAAATATCAGTTGTAATATGCAGAACTCCTCCTCCTGAGCTCTGATACCACTTGTAGGATCGATTTCGTGACCCAAACGAGTCAATAAGAAGAGCTCTAATCCGTTTCAGAGGCGGAAACTAAGAAACGGACAAGAAAAACAGCTTGTTTCACTTAATTCTGCCTTGTATATTGATTTCACAGCGATTACAAACAAACAGCACTTCGGCAGCAGTTCTGTACCGGAAAACAAGATCGTTACAAATGATTACGCTCGAAAGGTATTTATAGGGGAAGGGGTTCCGCTCGAACATGCTATGTGCATTTCGAGCGGAATCAGGAAATTCACTTTCGAGCGGAAATAGAAAATAACCATCTCGAGCGGAATCAGGAAATAACCATCTCGAGCGGAATCAGGAAATAACCATCTCGAGCGAAATCAGGACTTATGTGATTTAGCTCGAAATGACAAGGTGTCATTTCGAGCTGAATCACCCCTAAAAACCACTTTCTAGTTTTCTGTGCCCTGATCTAACTATTACAGTACAAGACTCGATACAAGACGTAGACGACAGACGGATGCACCAACATATAAACATTAAAATCAGCATGTGTTTAACAAATCAAACCAATGATGAAACGCAATAAGCTCATGACAAAACCTCAAGTCTACGGGTGGTGCGTCAATCCTATAGCGCTATATATGTCAAGGATAGGCTCGATCAAAGCTAATGATAAGTTTAACACAAGATGAAATAAACCCAAGTTCAATGTATCAAGCAATCACGTATACAAGCATATTATAGGAATGTTTGTGCATTTATGTATAAAGTTCATGTGTAAGTTTTGTAAGTAAACATGTTACACCCCAAAAGTGGTAAACGTAAAGAGGGGATTCGAGTATACTCACAAAATTGCATATGCTTTCCGATTATCCAAGTGTTGACGAGTGAATGAGTTTAGGGGGTTGTATGTATACGGTATGGAGTTCAAGGTATGTTTAGAGTCGAGATTCGGAATTTAAAAGTATACGAAAGTAATTATAGGAGAAAATAACCATCTAATCACAAAATACTCATTCTTGACACTATGAAACTCAGAAGAGTTTAAATGTTTTCATGGGTCAAAATGCCCATTAGAATCGTGACGAGTATTAGGTTCTTAGGTGGTGTAACCTACTATTTTGACAAATAACTATTAGGTTATCATCAAAAGTTTGGTTATTTATAAGTATCATATATCTTATATAGTTTATACTATAAGTTATTAGTCCAAGATTATCACAAGAATGTCATAGAAGTCATGTAGGAGGTAGGAAGATGAATCTTCCATTTAGGCACCTCTTTAGTTGTCACTAATACACAAGTTGTCATAAGACAACAAGGATGGTCATAGACATACATACAATAAGGAAATGCAATTACATAATATCTAACTAAGAAAGCATCAAGTGATGTGTGGATTGAAGGTAGGATAGCCCAAACTATCCAAATAAGCACACAACTTCAAGTTCTAAGCTTATTCATCACTTGTGGGTAAAAACCCTATCAAAACAGAATGTTTATGAGGTTTAAACCTCTGATTTTTACATGTCACAATCTTTTTTTTAAGCCCAACTAACCATAGAATTGATTATGAGCATAAGGACATAGGAATGTGTATGAGAAACCTCAAGTTAAGTGAGTTAATCAAGTGTTTAATCAAAACAGAAAGTTTGGAGCCTTATATGGTGATGTTCCAGCCTTGGTTTTCCATGGAAAACCTGTGGAAAACATACCTAAGGTTGTTCTAAGCATTTAGAAAGAAGAATCATTGAAAAAGATGAAGAAATGAGGAAGTTATGCTTGTTTTTGTACTTGAAGTTCCTGCGTTGAATTTGACCTTAAACTGAGATTTAGCTACTGATTTGGAGTGTTTTGAGTGAGGATTAGTGAGTTTGTAAAGTGGGAGAAGTGAGGAATTGAGTTGAGTTTTATAGGAGGTGATTAGGGTGAGTTAGGTGTTTGATTAATGAAGAAAACACAATAAACAAACACAAACTTGACCAATCCAAGAGCTGGTAACCCATTCTGACGGATTGAAGGCGTCGCCGACGGTGACGACGAGGGGCGTGGGTACTTGTGGCGCGACGCGACGCCTATAAATTCTGGAAATAAGTTCCAAAGTTGGCAATTTAGCCCCCTGATGTTTAACTAAGTTAGGTTTTGTTGTATATTAGGGTGTTTTATGAGAGAAAAGCATATAATAAGGGGTTTTTAAGTATTGTTAATATAAGGACAAGTATGGACAAGTGTGATTAAGTATTAGTAGGTGTCAAAGGCGTATAAACATGAGTGAAAACGTAATGGTTGTGTATTTATGAAACGTATTTGAAAGCTTAGCATATGTTTACAAGAATCACGAATGATGTAACAATGTATAATGAATTAAACGTACAAATATAATGAATAAGTAAAGGTAAAATTTTGAAATAAAACGATAGGTTTTAGTACGATTAAAGTCTCGGATTTATGATGATGGAATGAAATACAATTACAAAAGAATCAAGTTTCCAAAAATAGATTTGCAAGATAAGCTTTCTAATTTAGGAAGTTTACGAAAAAGCGGAGCATTACACAATGTCATATCATAGTTGACGCATGCCAAACTAACTCACTATAACATATGAGTGTTATCATTTATGACGTGCATAATCATAGAACAACAAACATTCTAATTTTACTTAAGCTAAATTACACTTTTCGTCCTTTATATTTGTATCAAATTGCAGGAAATACCCTTTAACTTCAATAATTACAGTCATAATCCTTTATTTGTAAAATTCATTACATCATATGTCCTTTGGCCCTAATCTAATTAAAATTTTCAGTAAATATGTGTTTTGCACATGAGGGTAGATTTGTCTTTTTAGGATCTTAAGGACTATTTGTGTAATAAATATGTTTGACTCTTTAATTAATCCATGCCCTCATCTCTCTCTAAATATCTTTGCCCCTCTCTCTCCTCTCTAGCCGGATCTACTACAACCATCGCCCCATGTACGGCTCCTTTCCTACCACCACTAGTTTTTCGGCGTGTCCTACTTGTCGAAACCGCTCCCTTCCCCAGGCACCACCACCACAATCTGGAGAGAGAAAGAGATCGAGATAAGAGAAATTATGTGGACAAAGCAGGACACGTCGGGAATCTCATCTCTAGAAGTCACATGTCCAATGAGATTTCTGATTTGCTTAAGGTTGGTTGTATATGAAGCTGGATGTATAATATAAACCCTCCCCCTTACTCTACAATTAAGTATATGGTAATAATTTAAGTATCTGGCAACAATTTGCACCTTTATAATGTTATTGATCTTGGATTGGGAAGTCGGAAGAGAGAGAGAGAGAGAGTATAGAGAAAGTGTAGAAAGAGAGAGAGAAAGATTGACGGTGGTGGTGAGTTTTGGTGGTGGGGGTTAGGGGTGTATAGAATTCGATTCAGATTCGAAAAAATCGAAACTCGACTCGATTTGAATTCAATAAAAAATGTTCGAATTCGAGTTGATTCGTATTCAAGTCCAGTAATCGAATTAGAATCGAATACGAATTTATGATTTTGAATTCAATTCGAAATTCAAATTCAATTATATAATACTTTAATTTACAACATAGTTTGGCTATATGTGGTTGTACTCTAAGCTTAAAGTGTATTCTCTGCAGTTTGGTGTTGTAACATATGATAATTTGATTGTAACCATTATCCATTTATATACCCATTTATTCCTAGCCAAACACACACATGTAGAGAGAGAAAAAATGAAAATCCGAGAGGCAGCGTGGCCATCCCACCTTCTGCGGTGGCGGTGTCACACCCCGATATTTCCACGTATTACCGGTGGGCCCGGTGGGGAGTATCGTGACGTAGTTGATATCATCATTGACAATTTATCACAGTTTAATACACAGCGGAAGTCGAAAGATAATAACATTAAAAACCGAATGAAAATAATATCAATTATTACAAAAACGGTTGTAAGGGATCCACAGGCGGATCAAGTTAAAAGGAACATTGTTCAACAGATTTATAAACATCTAAGCTTGCAAGACTCTTTATTAATGCTAGGAGTAGCCAGCCCATTTCGATTAGTACCTCCACTTAACCTTTTTGGAAAATACGTCAGTTTTCACTGGTAAATACAGTTAACCGACTCATTTTGAAAATGTTTAAGAAAATTGATTTGAATGCACAAGGCACAAAATATCTTTTATAACTTGGGATAATTATTTAAAAAATAATCTTGTAAAAGAATTATATGTTTGTTATACGTTCAGTAACCCGGGTTGAATACCGGGTTAAAGATTAATAGACACACCACATAAATAAACCCACGGCGAGTTATTCTCGAACAGCGGCGAGTTATTCTCGAACAGGTGGGCATATCATTTTACATACGCACCGGCAGTTGTATGCCTACACCCCGTGCTTAAGTCGTGGCCATTTCAATGAATGAGCCGAGGATATCCAGGACATGGTCATTAACCCCCCAAAGGCTTAAAACAAACAAAACAGTTTAAACGGGTTATCTCAATGATTTAACCTTCATACGATTAAAAATTCAATACCTGACCAAGCGGTATTTTATATACCGTACCCTAATGCCCGTATAAGGGAAAATAAGTTAAAAGTAATTACCTTAGCAAATTACACAAATTTATCCCAGCCGTACAATTCAGCAAGTGCAAGTATCTTTTACTGGTCTCCTAAATCTGGAACGCAGGTTCTAATTAACCTATTAGATTCTTAACGGGTCTTACTTATGTTTAAACTTAGACCGGTTAGTTTTAAAAAAAGGTATACGGTTCAAAACGCATGATTAAGCGAAGACCAAATTAGAATGTGGTTTAGACCCGACAAGTATGAAGACTTGTATAATATGGGTAAACTAAACACATTCTGGATTTTGAAGTGAACATGATGAGGTTTGACCCGTTTCGGTTAATTTATGCAAACTAGTTACATGAACCGTACCGAACGCGATAAATGTATAACGGGTAACCAAAAGAGTCATGAACAAGTTTCCTAAGTTAATATGCCTTAATTATGTTGTGATATCAGTAGGATACCTTCCATTATGCCCAAAACGAATTTAAAATCAATTTAAGCCCCGAAGGGGTATTTTGGTCATTTTAAAGATTATAAAAGAGGTTAAATAATAAACTAAGGTTCTGGTCTAAAATGATTAGTAAAAATAATTGATTTAATAAGTTATATCAGTAAGGTATTGCATATATGTGAATTTTAACATTTATAACCAAACTATGCGCCATAGGGGCATTTTTGTCATTTCACATAAGCTTTAAAGGTCAAAATTGGAATTCTGAGTTCAAAACTTTTTCTTACAGTTAAAGTATAAAAATTTACTTAAAACATCAGTAGGTATTAAGTCTTATATGCCAAAAATAGTTTTAACCCATACAATGCGTTTAAAACGCGTAAAAGTCGGTTTTAAGCGATTTTTGGGTTATAATAGAAAAAACTGAGTTTTTGATCAGTTTATAAAGTTCAAAATATTTTATTTATCATATAAAATCAGTACCAAAAAGTTTGGTATCAAAATGTTATGTAAAACTCATTTTATTAGCAAAAAGGGTATAACCGACAATTACCGAATTAAAGCAAGAACCCTATGTTATGTTCAGTTTAAAAATAAATAAAAATCTTCAAAAATCCCAAAATATTATATTACATCAGTGGGTAAAAAGTTTGGTGTCAAAATTTGGGTTTAGATAGGCTTTATGCTAATAATGTCGTTTAATTAATAAAAAGCTTTCAAATTACGATATTGAGCATAACTCCTAATTTAGACCTCAAACTGATGTCAAATTTTTAGGACATATTTATAAATGAGTAATAAAGGTTTTTGTCCTCTCACATTTTCAAAAATCTCGTTTTAAGGTCAAAAGGGCATAATGGTTAACATTTAAACAATTAACGGAAACATGCAAATGAATCGGATTAATTAGGAACCAAGTTGTATAATCTCAGAGGATTATACTAACCTATAACCTGGTCCTAATGGAACTCTAAGGCATGTCTAAACTAAGCAAAATCGGGTCAGAACTGAAAGTCAAAGCAAAAGTCTACTTTTGCGACTTTCGGTTCCGAACCGAGCCTAAACTCAAAATTGTCGGATTAAACATGCTTAGACATGTTCTTAACATTAATTACCAAGTTATATAAGTGTTAAAACAGGTTTCATAGCTTCTACATTGTTAATTATGAGTTTATTTGCAAAATAGCTTTTTGTTGACTTTTTATAATTAAGTTTGACCCGACAATTGACCTAGTTAGAGTGGAAATCAGAGGGTGCCCTTTTAAGGGTTTATTACCCACATAATTACCAACTCATAGCCACTTTCAATTCGAAAAATGACAGGACCATTAGTGATTAATCACTAAGTCAAAGCTTAATTACGACGGCTTTGACTTTTGGTCATTAGACTAATGAAACTTGAATTAGAGAGGTTAAGATTGCTTACAAAGACCCTTAGCACGAATTAGAAGTTTAAGAAATCTTGCTTGAAGTCCAGAGAGCTCAAGAGAGTGAGTTTAGAATGATTTCTGCAAGTGAGCTCAAGAACTAGAAAACATGAACTCTTATATAGCTAAATAAAATTCACAAGATCACTCCACATAAGTCTAAGATTGATTCCTGATCATCCCAGGTGTCCCCTATGCATGAAATACCACTGGTGCAGTCCCTGAATTCGAAAACCATGCATCTAAGGCGGTGGAATAGGCTGAACAGGCACCTGCCAACATTTTTGGGAGCTGGAAACCTTTTGGCTGCCCGTGTAAGATATAGGGAAGTCTTACGCGGTCGGTATGAATGTCAGATCTGGTCAACAAGTTTTCAGACTTTGCATTTTTGGTCCCTGGTCCTTCTAAACATGTTTTAACTTTCATTTATTGCACTTTTTACCCTCAAACTTGACTTTTAAGGACTCTAAGTCATAAACAAACTTCGTTAAGCTCCCGATTAGTTATACGATCACCGAAAAGTCTTGAATTTCAATGTTGACACTTTTAACCCCTTATTTACGAATGTTAACGTATTTTCCTCATACGATATCGAAACCTTGTGAAATTTTTATCACTTATTATCGGGAGCATAATTAATCGTTACAAAGCTTCGGGTTCGCTAAAAGGTCACTCAGAGGTATAATTTAAACATGTTGACACATTTAACCCTTGTGGCTTGTAAACTTTCACTTTCTTCCACAAACGGTTTCATATGATTCATGATTTATTCGTTTAAGGGTATAAACATCGTATAGGGTTGTTGAAAGGTAAAATTATTAAATGTTTACACTTTGAATCTTTCTACACACATACTCTCTTTGTTTGTCAACTTTAGTCCCTGTGAAATAATTCCTTACATGATTAAAGTCCATGACACGTGTCTTTATTATATTGGTCGTGATTTTACGAGGTGCTACATCCTCACCCCCTTAAAAGAAATCTCGACCTCGATATTTACTGAAATAAATGAGGGTACTTCTGTTTCATTGTGGACTCTACCTCCCACGTATACTCTGGGCCTCTTCGGGCATCCCATTTAACCTTCACAATCGGTACGTGCTTCTTCCGAAGTTTCTTAACCTGTCGATCCTCAATCGACAATGGTTTTTCAACAAATTTCACGCTCTCATCTATATACACATCCGTATATGGCATGACTAGTGATTCATCAGCTAGACATTTCTTCAAATTGCAGATGTGAAACATATTATGAATCCCACTGAGCTCTTCAGGCAGGTTTAACTTGTAAGCCACTGATCCGACACATTCGATGATCTCGAATGGTCCTATGTATCTTGGGCTTAACTTGCCTTTCTTGCCAAATCGCATTACCCCTTTCCAGTGTGATACCTTAAGTAGAACTTTGTCACCTACCTCGAATTTCAGAGGTTTACGTCTTTTATCTGCGTAGCTCTTCTGCCTATCCCTGGCAGCTTTGAGACGATCACGAATCGGCACAATCTTATCGGTCGTCTCCAGGACTATATCAGGTCCTGTTAGCTGGACATCTCCAACTTCCGCCTAACAAACTGGCGTCCTGCACTTTCTTCCATACAAAGCTTCAAAAGGTGCAACTTGAATACTCGAATGATAGCTATTATTGTACGAAAATTCGATCAGTAGAAGATGATCATCCCAACTTCCACCTAGATTAATAACACAAGCTCTTAACATATCCTCCAGAGTTTGAATCGTACGCTCGCTCTGACCATCCGTCTGAGGATGATATGCAGTGCTGAAGTTTAATCGAGTGCCTAGGGATTGCTGAAAGCTTTTCATAAAATGAGACGTGTATCTCGTATCCCTATCAGAGATAATAGACACTGGCACTCCGTGGAGAGATACAATCTCATCTACGTACAGCTGAACTAACTTATCTGAGCTGTGTGTTTCCTTAATAGGTAGGAAGTGGGCTGACTTGGTCAACCTGTCGACTATAACCCAAATAGTATCATTTCCTCGCTTTGTCTTTCGTAACTTTGTGATGAAATCCATAGTTACCATTTCCCACTTCCAGGTGGGAAGTTCAGGCTGTTGCAGCAAACCTGAAGGCTTCTTGTGTTCTGCTTTAACTTGGGCACACGTCAGACATTTGGCCACATAAGTGGCTATAGATTTCTTCAAACCTATCCACCAGTAATTTGTCTTTAAATCCTGGTACATCTTATCACAACCAGGATGAACAGAATACATGGAGCTATGGGCTTCTTGAAGAATCACATCCCTAAGTCCTCCATAAATTGGAACCCATATTCGTCCATTCAATCTTAGGATTCCATCCTTGCCATACGATAACTGCTCAGCAATTACGCCCAATTTTTCATTCGGATAGTTGACTTCTAACACAGCTTCCTTCTGAGCGGCTAATAATCTTTCATTCAAGTTGTTCTTTAATTCAATGCTCTTGGCATTGATTCTAATGGGCTTAACTCTTTCCTTTCTGCTTAATGCGTCGGCGACCACATTCGCCTTGCCTGGATGATATCGGATTTCACAATCATAGTCATTTAAAGTCTCCATCCATCGTCGCTGTCTCATGTTCAGATCCTTCTGATTGAACAAGTGTTGAAGGCTTTTATGATCAGAATAAATCACACACTTGGTACCATATAAATAATGCCTCCACAGTTTTAGTGCAAACACAACGGCACCCAACTCCAAATCGTGGGTGGTGTAATTCTTCTCGTGCACTTTTAATTGTCGAGAAGCATAGGCAATAACCTTGCCTTTTTTGCATGAGCACACATCCCATCCCTGTGTGCGATGCGTCACAATAAACCACAAATTCCTCGATTCCTTAAGGTAGTGTCAACACAGGTGCTTTGCTTAACTTCTGCTTAAGAATATCAAAGGATTCTTGTTGCTTAGGACCCCAATCAAACTTGATATTCTTATGAGTTAATGAAGTTAGGGGTGCAGCAATCCTTGAGAAAATTTCAATAAAAAGCCTGTAGTATCCTACCAGACCTAAGAAGATGTGAATCTCTGTGGGCGTCTTCGGCTCTTGCCAATTCATGATAGCTTCAATCTTAGTGGGATCCCCTTGAATACCACGCTCACTAACCACGTGTCCAAGGAATTGGACTTCACGAAGCCAAAATTCACACTTTGAAAACTTGGCGTAGAGCTTTTCTTGTTGAAGAAGTTTAAGAATACAACGAAGATGCTTCTCATGATCAGCCTGATTTTTCGAATAAATAAGAATGTTATCAATGAAGACAATGACGAACTTGTCCAAGTAGGGTTTGCAAACGCGATTCATGAGGTCCATGAACGCTGCTGGTGCATTAGTGAGCCCGAACGGCATCACTAAGAACTCGTAGTGACCATAGCGAGTTCTGAATGCAGTCTTGTGCACATCTTCATCTCTAACCTTTAGTTGATGATAACCTGATCTCAAGTCAATCTTGGAGAAATAACTTGCTCCTTGAAGCTGATCGAATAGATCATCGATCCTGGGCAATAGATTTCTATTCTTGATTGTAACCTTGTTCAGCTCTCGATAATCAATGCATAAACGCATTGATCCATCCTTTTTCTTCACAAACAGGATCGGTGCTCCCCAAGGAGATGAGCTAGGTCTAATAAATCCTTTTGCCAACAAATCATCTAACTGAGTCCTTAATTCCTTCATCTCTGTCGGTGCTAACCTGTAAGGTGCTCTTACAACAGGTGCAGCTCCAGGAATGATGTCGACTCTGAACTCCACTTGCCTATCTGGGGGTAAACCAGGTAGTTCTTCAGGGAATACATCAGGGTATTCAGAAATGATAGGGATGTCTTCAATCTTGGGCTTTGGTTCATCAATTGTCACTTGTGCCATATAGATGACACAACTTTTCCTCATGCACCTTGATGCCTTAAGCATTGACACTTGCTTAGGTAACCCATGCTGAGTGTCTCCTTGTATGGTAAGTGGCTCACCATACGGAGTCTTGATAACCACTTGTTTCTTGTCACAAACGATCTGAGCTTGGTTATGAGATAACCAATCCATGCCTATTACTACATTGAATCCAGCTAGTTTCAAAGGAAGCAAAGACAATGGAAAAGAATGGTTCCTAATGAATATAAAACATCCATCTAACACGGTTGAAGCGGCTTCTATGGTACCATCGGCCAATTCTACTTCATACTTTATGCTTAGTGTTTTAACAGGCAGATTTAACAACTTACAAAACTTATTATCTACAAACGACTTATCTGCACCCGAATCAAACAATACCCTAGCATAGACATCATTGATAAGAAAGGTACCTGTATCACGTTGTCATTCTGGATTGCTTCTTGAGCATTCATTTGGAAGACCCGAGCATTGGTCTTCTTGCCTTCTTCAGGTTTCTTCGCATACTTTGGGCAGTTGGACTTGATATGCCCCTTCTCGTTACAATTGTAACAAGTCGCATCCTTAATTTTCTTACAATCCAACGTCTTATGCTCAGAAGACTTATAGATCCCACAAGCCCTAGGCTGCGATTGGGATTTTGATTCATACCTGCACTTTCCCAGATGGCGCTTCTTGCAGGTCTTGCACTTGGGCTTCTCACCCGACTGTTGGTCATCTTTCTTGAACCCTGAACTCTTCTTATGGTCAGAGTTCCCCTTGTGCTTCTTATCTGAATGGTGTGAGTTATCATCCTCACGTTTTCTCTTCCCAGCATCAGAATTCCTAAGCGATCTCTGCCCGACCGCATCAAGGGTAAGAGATAATGAAAAATCAGCTAGTGACCTAAATGTTGTAGGTCTTGATGCTTTCACACTAGCTTTAATCTCCGGGGCTAAACCCCCAATGAAATGGGCTATACGTTTTGGTTCCGGTGTCACCAAGTATGGAACCAATCGTGACATAGTGTTAAAACTCGTGAGATACGCTTGGCAGTCTAAGTTCTTCATAACCAATGTTAGGGAGTCAGTCTCAATTTTCTCAACTTCATGTTGAGGACATAAATTTTCTTTGATTAAAGCAACAAACTGATCCAATGTCAGGTTATACAATGGGATCTTACCAGTAGCTTAGTTCAATGACCTCCACCAAGCTAGAGCTTCTCCTTTAAACGATTGTGACACAAACTTCACGATGTCTTGCTCTGCACAACCACTAATATCAACCACAGTGTCTATCTCGTCGAGCCACGTCATACAATCGATGGCTCCTTTCTCCCCTGTGAAATCCATGGGCTTGCAGGAGACAAAGTACTTATAAGAACAGCCCTTAACACGTGGCTCTTGAGTGAGCACTACTTTCTTAGATGGAACACTCCTCTGATTCGATGAGTGACGAGAATCACTCTTGCGAACTGTATGAGTCCTGGAGGGTGGTTTTGAATGAGATACAGACTAAGTTCTGACGTGAGTTCCACTCGATTCATTAAATTATCTGTCAAGAGCTCGAGTAACGGCATTATCTATTAATGCCTCTAATTTCGCGCCTGCTACATTAATTCTGGAAGTGTCATGATTCTCCCTTGGGTGACTGTTGACTTTGTCTGACCCAGCCATGTAGCTTGATTGCTACATAAAATATTGACAAGATTTATTCAAAAGTCCAATATGGAATTGTCTTTTATGGCAATTCATTAACCATGGTAACCATAAGCCATATTGGTTAATTTAATTAAGCATATTCATTCAGGATAATAATTATCCTCAGTTATAATTTATTAATATATTATAATGGCACATAAGGCCAGGTCACATGGACAATTTAAACTATAAGCCATGATCTTTATATGATCGAGGCTTTAAGGCATTGAATCATAGTTCATTACCTTTCTTGACAGGGAGTTATAGACTACAACTGTCTTTTGTCTTATATGACAATGATTATGGCCCGTAGGCATTACATCACTAATGGATGCTTAAAAATAAAAGAAGGGAATTGGAAGGATCCAATATAAGGATGACTTATGTGATTTTATCGAATCACATTTGCCAAGAGTGTTAACTTGTTTTCAGATGTTAACAAGGATTTTGAATCTTACAAGAAATTGCCATCATGACCCTGTCTTAAAATGAAACATGGCTAGGTTTTGCCTTCAAGATTTTCTTTTATATATAATGGCAGAATTAATTTTTTTTAAAAGGAATGATATTTTAATTTATTTCATATTTTATATTTATGCATATAATGACAAAAATGAAGATTTTTAATTAAACATTCCACTAAAATTAAAAGAGTACATATTTGCCCTAAACGGGACTTTAACAGAAATGACTTGCCCACGCAGGGGCTAAACTGAAAATACAAGTCCTCGCAGGGACTGAATACATAAATAGATGTCCACGCAGGGACTTGATTGAAATAAGGAAATTACAATACAAATAAATAAATAAGGAATCTTCAAAAATCCCTTTTCTTCTTTCTCTTGATTAAATTCGCCAGACCCTTGAGAAATCCCCGGTGGTTCCTACGCTCTTCTTGAACCTCCCATTCCACCTGGCTCAACCTCTGAAGAATCTCCTGTTGCTGCGGTGGCGGTATCAGTGGCGGCTGCGGCGGTTGCTGCTGTGGAGGTTGTGGAGGTGGCGGGTATGGATACCCAAAAGCTTGGTACCCAGACTGGTATGGAACTCCATAGGGCCCCTCGGGATGAAGAGCATTGTAGTTCGCCGCTACAAGGTATGGGTCAACTTCGACGTAGTTGTAGTTAGTATAGGCTGGCTGCTCAAAAGGGTTATACGCCGCTGCACCGGCGTATGAAGGAATTGGGTTATCATAACCCACTGGTGGCGGTGCGACTGGCGTAGAGTCCACCTCGGAAACGGGGTTTGAAGGACCACCCATCTGTGAGTCTTCATATAGTGGCGGGTAATGACTGCCACTTGAATGCTGAGGGGTGCTGAAATGGAATCCCCCTCGCACGGACATTCGTGCTCCTGATCTCCTACACCTCGGTGGCTCCGGAGGCGGTTACTGCTCTGGCGGCGGTGGTGGCGGTGGAGTGACCGCTACAAAACGTGAATCCTCCGAGGGATCCTGCTGTTGCTTCTGCTGAGACGGGTTGTAAGAGGGAGTAAACACCCAGTCGTATTGGGCAAACCTCGCCTCATAGCTTTCTGGACCATGATAAGGTGATCCATGAAAAGACGACCCATCCGAAATCTTGATGGGGTGAGTCGGTGTCCCAGATGGTGGTTCGGCGGGATCCGGGTCATCATCCATCTCCATGTCCTGAGCTTCAGGGAAATGGTCTTCGGGGCCCAATGGGTTATGACCCATTGGTTCTTCAATCTGATTTGCCGGGTTAAACCGGCTTTGGAAATATGGGGTTGGGTCTTGAAACGCGCGGTGTGACCCCGACCGCTGCAGTGGTAGGTAAGAGTGGTGTGAATCGTTGGGCTCATTCTCCGATTGCGGCCCAAAAGAATGATGGTAAGAGGGTGATGAACTTAGCGAGACAGATTGCCTCGCGAGCTCCAAATATGTCCTCCAATCCTCTTGAGGACTTGGGCTCATTGTTGCAGACGGAGTTCGCCGGTGGGAAGGTCCAGCCTCATGATCGTTGGGGGCGTTGAATGTCCCCTTTCCTCGTCCTCCTCTTCGGAACCTTGGTGGCATTTTGTTGAACCTGTCAAAACAAACAAAAGAAACAACAAAGAAAAATAATAAAGGGCAAAATAAAATAAATTAGGATTAGTCCTAAGTTCTTTGTCTAGACTCGGAAGTCGAGGAATGTGCAAACTGTGTCATTGAGATTAAACACAAAAGGCTAGTGTTTAATTCACTCAATGTTGGCTCTGATACCAACCTGTCACACCCCGATATTTCCACGTATTACCGGTGGGCCCGGTGGGGAGTATCGTGACGTAGTTGATATCATCATTGACAATTTATCACAATTTAATACACAGCGGAAGTCGAAAGATAATAACATTACAAACTGAATGAAAGTAATATCAATTATTACAAAAACGGTTGTAAGGGATCCACAGGCGGATCAAGTTAAAAGGAACATTGTTCAACAGGTTTATAAACATCTAAGCTTGCAAGACTCTTTATTGATGCTAGGAGTAGCCAGCCCATTTCGATTAGTACCTGCATTTAACATTTTTGGAAAATACGTCAATTTTCACTAGTAAATACTATTAACCGACTCATTTTGAAAATGTTTAAGAAAATTGATTTAAATGCACAAGGCACAAAATATCTTTTATAACTTGGGATAATTATTTTAAAAATAATCTTGTAAAAGAATTATATGTTTGTTATACGTTCAGTAACCCGGGTTGAATACCGGGTTAAAGATTAATAGACACACCACATAAATAAACCCACGGCGAGTTATTCTCGAACAGGTGGGCATATCATTTTACATACGCACCGGCAGGTGTTGCATACACCCCGTGCTTAAGTCGTGGCCATTTCAATGAATGAGCCGAGGATATCCAGGACATGGTCATTAACCCCCCAAAGGCTTAAAACAAACAAAACAGTTTAAACGGGTTATCTCAATGATTTAACCTTCATACGATAAAAAATTCAATACCCGACCAAGTGGTATTTTATATACCGTACCCCAAGCCCGTATAAGGGAAAATAAGTTAAAAGTATTTACCTGAGCAAATTACACAAATTTATCCCAGTCGTACAATTCAGCAAGTGCAAGTATCTTTTACTGGTCTCCTAAATCTGGAACAAAGGTTTTAATTAACCTATTAGATTCCTAACGGGTCTTACTTACGTTTAAACTTAGTCCGGTTAGTTTTAAAGAAAGGTATACGGTTCAAAACGCATGATTAAGCAAAGACCGGATTAGAATGTGGTTTAGACCCGACAAGTATGAAGACTTGTATAATATGGGTAAACTAAACACATTCTGGATTTTGAAGTGAACATGATGAGGTTTGACCCGTTTCGGTTAATTTATGCAAACTAGTTACATGAACCGTACCGAACGCGATAAATGCATAACGGGTAACCAAAAGAATCATGAACAGGTTTCCTAAGTTAATATGTCTTAAATATGTTGTGATATCAGTAGGATACCTTCAATTATGCCCAAAACGAATTTAAAATCAATTTAATCCCCGAAGGGGTATTTTGGTCATTTTAAAGATTATAAAAGAGGTTAAATAATAAACTGAGGTTCTGGTCTAAAATGATCAGTAAAAATAATTGATTTAATAAGTTATATCAGTAAGGTATTGCATATATGTGAAATTTATCATATATAACCAAACTATGCGCCATAGGGGCATTTTGGTCATTTCACATAAGCTTTAAAGGTCAAAATTGGAATTCTGAGTTCAAAACTTTTTCTTACTGTTAAAGTATAAAAAAATACTTAAAACATCAGTAGGTATTAAGTCTTATATGCCAAAAATAGTTTTAACCCATACTATGCGTTTAAAAGGCGTAAAAGTCGGTTTTAAGCGATCTTCGGGTTATAATAGAAAAATCTGAGTTTTTGATCAGTTTATAAAGTTCAAAATATTTTATTTATCATATAAAATCAGTACCAAAAAGTTTGGTATCAAAATGTTATGTAAAACTCATTTTATTAGCAAAAAGGGTATAACCGACAATTACCGAATTAAAGCAAGAACCCTATGTTATGTTCAGTTTAAAAATAAATAAAAATCTTCAAAAATCCCAAAATATTATATTACATCAGTGGGTAAAAAGTTTGGTGTCAAAATTTGGGTTTAGATAGGCTTTATGCTAATAATGCCGTTTAATTAATAAAAAGCTTTCAAATTACGATATTGAGCATAACTCCTAATTTAGACCTCAAACTGATGTCAAATTTTTAGGACATGTTTATAAATAAGTAATAAAGGTTTTTGTCCTCTCACATTTTCAAAAATCTTGTTTTAAGGTCAAAAGGGCATAATGGTCAACATTTAAGCAATTAACGGAAACATGCAAATGAATCGGATTAATTAGGAACCAAGTTGTATAATATCAGAGGGTTATACTAACCTATAACCTGGTCCTAATGGAACTCTAAGGCATGTCTAAACTAAGCTAAATCGGGTCAGAACTGAAAGTCAAAGCAAAAGTCTACTTTTGCGACTTTCGGTTCCGAACCGAGCCTAAACTCAAAATTGTCGGATTGAACATGCTTAGACATGTTCTTACATTAATTACCAAGTTATATAAGTGTTAAAACAGGTTTCATAGCTTCAACATTGTTAATTATGAGTTTATTTGCAAAATAGCTTTTTGTTGACTTTTTATAATTAAGTTTGACCCGACAATTGACCTAGTTAGAGTGGAAATCAGAGGGTGCCCTTTTAAGGGTTTATTACCCACATAATTACCAACTCATAGCCACTTTCAATTCAAAAAATGACTGGACCATTAGTGATTAATCACTAAGTCAAAGCTTAATTACGACGGCTTTGACTTTTGGTCATTAGACTAATGAAACTTGGATTAGAGAGGTTAAGATTGCTTACAAAGACCCTTAGCACGAATTAGAAGTTTAAGAAATCTTGCTTGAAGTCCAAAGAGCTCCAGAGAGTGAGTTTAGAATGATTTTTGCAAGTGAGCTCAAGAACTAGAAAACATGAACTCTTATATAGCCAAATAAAATTCACAAGATCACTCCACATAAGTCTAAGATTGATTCCTAATCATCCCAGGTGTCCCCTATGCATGAAATACCATTGGTGCAGTCCCTGAATTCGAAAACCATGCATCTAAGGCGGTGGAACAGGTGGAACAGGTTGAACAGGCACCTGTCAACATTTTTGGGAGCTTGCAACTTTTAGGCGGCCCGCGTAAGATATAGGGAAGTCTTACGCAGGCGGTATGAATGTCAGATCTGGTCAACAAGTTTTCAGACTTTGCATTTTTGGTCTCTGGTCCTTCTAAACATGTTTTAACTTTCATTTATTGCACTTTTAACCCTCAAACTTGACTTTTAAGGACTCTAAGTCATAAACAAACTTCGTTAAGCTCCCGGTTAGTTATACGATCACCGAAAAGTCATGAATTTCAACGTTGACGCTTTTAACCCCTTATTTACAAATGTTAACGTATTTTCCTCATACGATATCGAAACCTTGTGAAATTTTTATCACTTATTCTCGGGAGCATAATTAATCGTTACAAAGCTTCGGGTTCGTTAAAAGGTCACCCAGAGGTATAATTTAAACATGTTGACATATTTAACCCTTGTGACTTGTAAACTTTCACTTTCTTCCACAAACGGTTTCATATGATTCATGATTTATTCGTTTAAGGGTATAGACATCGTGTAGGGTTGTTGAAAGGCAAAATTATTAAATGTTGACACTTTGTATCCTTCTACACACATACTTTCTTTATTTGTCAACTTTAGTCCCTCTGAAATAATTCCTTACATGTTTAAAGTCCATGACACGTGTCTTTATAATATTGGTCGTGATTTTATGAGGTGTTACAGGCGGAGCCACGGCAGAGCGGTAGTGGAGTCACAATGTAGATGTGGTGGAGTCATGGCGGAGCGGTAGTGGAGTCACGACGTAGATGCGGTTACAGTTATACCGTCACGAACGGAGCAGACAGCGAGAAGTTAACCGGATCCTTCGTCGTTGTTTCGTCATTGGATGTTCGTTATTTTTCCGGTCATAATCTCCGACAACTATAACCATTTTACACACTCAATATATACACTTACGTACATGATTATTTGTCACTTTTTGTATGGAAACCTAGGGTTTCTTCGTGCCAGTTGTAGATGGTTAGATAGTTCTAGATACTTTGGATGTTAGTTGTGCAGAATTAGTGAATTATTGTTTTAGGTTGAGGATTGTTGCTGGTTATGCATTGCTTATTAGTATGTTGAATTGAAGTTTTGTTAGGTTTTAGTTCCTACTTTTTAGTGGATTACAACAATGCCAGTTAAGTAGCTTTTGCACTTTTGCTGAGAAGAATGAAGTATAGTGACAACTATGAAACTAGTTTGTTAATCTAATTATAACGAACTGCATTATACCCAATCAAAACAAATAATTCAACAAATATATGTACTTTCACTAGGCACACTTTACCAATAAGTATCATGTGTAGCTTGGTTTTAAAAAGCTCGCCTCAGGCGCGCTTAAGCGCGAGGCGCAACAAGGCTTACACCTTACTCAAGGTGTTTTTATACATCTAACTGTTGTATTGGAGATGTTATTCAAGTGGCAAACATGTGTTGGAGACGAGCGGACATGCTACCATGGAACAAATTGCTTGGATAGGATCAACGACAGTCGATACCATAACAAAAAAGGAAAAAGAAGGTTTATCTTTTACCAGCCCTTATTTAAACTGAAGCTTGTTTATAATTGTTTATTTACTAGAAACAGAAATGCCGATCCATTGCGTTTATGAACCATTTGGTTTATACTTTATAGTCGTGTAACTACACAACTATTTGCAGGTACACGCTGTGTGCAAGCCTTTGAAGGCGTTTGGAATACATACAATGAGTCTACATTCAGGGGCCTCCATAGATCATCAGGTTCACGGGTAATATACATAAATCTTTGTAAACTTAACTGCAGCACACAGTGCATGAAAAGTTGCAAATATGATTCTTTTTTGGTTTTGGGAGTTGATGTTTTAGTTTATTAGCCCTGCATGTAGTGTATGTGTATGACTAGATGGAGTATGAACTTCATTCTTTTACATTTGTAGCATACATATTACTGTATTCATAACATCACTTAGCAAAAACTCTATTCCTTTTACAGATCAAAGAGTTGTGAACCTGAGTTCCTTATATGCACGCCAGACATAAATAAATATCTAGTCCCTGCCGCATCGCGGCGGGTTACTTTTCTAATTTAAATATATTTTTTAAATATATGTATACACACACATATAACTTCTAAACTTGGTCAAAGTATGAACTACCTCTATAAGTGATAGATTATTATTTATAACATTACCAAACCTTCTGACAACTAGCCCATACTACTTATTTTAAATTTTTATTTAACTTAAATCGCTAAAGTAACCAACATATCTTCTAAATTTTGGTGTTTTGACATATTGATAGTTAATTAATTTTGCAGATAATTATATTTTAAGTTGAATATAATTATTTGTAGTAGTTTTAAAAAATGAAAGTAAAATAATTTATCATTTAGGGTGAAGTTAACTTTAATCGAATTTGGTTCGAATTTGATTCGATTTCGAGTTTCAAATACTAATAGAATCGAATCGAATACAAATTCATGTAAAAAAATAAAAATTCGAAAATTCGTTATTCGATTCTATGAACACCCCTAGTGAGAGTTGGTTGGAGAGTGAGAGAAATTGAGAGAGAGAGAGAGAGAGAGGAGAGAGAGAACTAAGATAGGTTTTGTTTTTTGTTTAAATATATTTTAAATATACTAGTAAAATTACTAATATATCCTCATGTGCAAAGCACATGCAATATTTAACCAAAAAATTTTAACTAGGTTAGAGCCAAAGGACGTAAAGGATAAAAAAAGCGTGATTATTAAAGTTAAAGGACATCCATTGCAATCCGATACAAACATAAAGAACGAAAAATATATTTTACCCTTTTACTTATCTTAAAACATTTCTAACGCGCACATTTTCCTTCTTTTGGACTTGTGGCAGTAACTTGAAGGAGAGAGGTTTGAGAGATTTTTCGTCCTTAATATGTCCTTGGACTTTCAGACGGTGATGACGTGATCACGTTTTTACGGCTTACCATAAAAGAATCTCTAAATCAACTTACCTAACAACTGAAAAAAAAAGTTTGATTTTGTTGTAAGAAAATCCAAATATAATAACAAAAAAGGGTTATCAGTAGGAATGAGATTGGTACAATACCTGTATCGGTATCGAGAGTACCAATACTGAATTTGAACAAAATTGGGTGCCGAATATATTGCTAAGGTTCGATACGGATACGAGTATTGATGCTGGTGCCAAATAAGTACCTCCTTTAGTACCATTTTGTTTTTTTCTTTACTTTTCAAACACTCCATTAATTTTAGTATTAGTACATGTACGAGTATCAAGTAAAATCGGTACGAGTATAAAATATTCTAAATCAGTACATGTACTAACATTCAAGAATCCATAATATCACAATACGAAAACAAAACATAGTATCAAATTCGATATCAATACTATTTTTATCGAAAAGTACGGTATCGAATACCAAATACCGAATACTGAAATCCTTAAAATTTGGTAACCAATGATATTTGCAAAAAAAAAAAAATAAAAAAAAAAAATCTCTATCCTGGTTAGCAGTTACCAGTTAGTTTCGGTTCACTGTCATTCACAGACGGCGTCAGCTAATCTCTGTTCAACATCATTTTCGACACAAGTCACGTGCGTCCCGTCACGTCCCTCTCCGCCAATGCTCCACCGTCCACAACCACCACTACCACACCTGAACAAATATCTCTCTCTCTCACTACTTTCTCTCTCTACACTTGAACAAATCTCTCTCTCTCTCACTACTTTCTCTCTCTACGCCATGTCGATCCTCTCTCCATCACCTACACTCTCCATCTCCACGAAAAACCCTAGGGTTTCCGTTTCTCTCACACCTGCTTTTCTCTCTTCTTCATCGTTCCAAAACCGCTCGATTCTCCGTCGTGTTCCGTGTTTAACGTTCTCTAGGGCTCCGAATGCCGCCGCAGAGACGTTTGAAGACAAAAAGTGCTGCTCTGCTTCACGGCCGGTCTCCGGATCGGAGTTCGGTTACTCTCATACATCAATTGATGCTACTGATCAAGGTATCCGATTTCGTTAATGTTTGTAGAATGATTTTGCATCAGTTTTTGAACGGATATATGTGTAGGTACTGTGAGTGATACTGTAGGTAGGCTTGTGAGGAGATTGATTTGATTTGTAAGATATAATTGATTAATTGTTAGTGTTTTATGATTTGAGTAGGTTTGAATGTTTGATCATTTGATTTTAGTTGTAATGAAGTTAGGTGAATTTAAGTTATTAGCGCTCATTAATTTCTGTAATAGTTAGGTGATTATTAATAGCTATTAGTCCTAGATAATAATTACGAAGTAATTTTCTGTTAGTTTTACTTGTGGTGGCTACAGGTGCTTACATCTGTGTGCGTTGAAGTGTCGTTCTGGTGTTTTGTGGATTGCATCTATGAAATGAATGATCTCTTAGTTATTGTTTGTTGTATAATGTCTTGTTATATGATTTCTAATGTGAAAAATGGTTTTGATTGCATGATTGACTATCTAGATGAAATTGAATTACTGAGTGAATGACCGTGTAGCTTATATAGATATGCTTTTGGTTCATTTGAACCGTCGGCATTCAGTAGATAAGCAATGTTTGTTGAGTATCTTGGTACATTGTCTTGCTGGTACTGTATGAGGGGTTTGAGTGACTTGAGTCATCATATCATTATTTGTCATATCTTAGATATTTAATCATTTTCACTTTTGAGTGTTATGTTAGATCTTTAATCATTTTCAGTGTTACGGTGTGTTACCATCCAATCACGTGGATTATGGTGCTCTATACTGGTTATCAAATGTCACCTATTGTTGGATTATATGCCTCTCTATTTGGCAGCATGGTATTTTAGGATTTCTTAAATGCAACACGTTGAAGAGAGAGATTTTTTTTTTTTTTTGATACATTTAAGTTAATGCATTTATGACACCAGAAATCATTCACATACGGTTAGAGACCGACAATTTTGATAGTTCGGAAGACCTAGTGATGACGGTTCAGGAACACCCGTTGCATTTTATTTTCTTTGAGCCATGCATCCTCAGTTATTCACCATTCGAGCTCTTGAATTTTCACAATTTTTGAAGTTACAATTGTTTATCCTGTCTATGAGACATTTAACTAATTCATTTTAAAAAATATTATTATAATCAATAGTGAATTGTTCTACAGTTTAGCGATTTACTGCCTGAAAACTCTATTCCTATACACTTTTAAGCAGGCTATTCAGTTATCCAACATTTCAGGGATAAAAACTGTCCCAAATCTTTTGTGAATAATGTAAGTTATGTCATCAGATATAATCGTCAATTTCTGGAATGACTTAACTAGATTATCTTTTGCGGAATCAACCGCGGTTCTTCTGTTTGTGTTTGTGTACTACATTCATGAATGGAAGTCATTGTTTTCTGCATAAAGCTTGTCTAGATATTCTTTTTGTTTGTTTGAACTGTTGACACTCAGTAGCTAACTAATGTTTGTTGAATATATGGTGCATTGTCTTGTCTTATAGATGTTTTGAGACCAGTGATTATGCTTGTTGGTGGTGTATGAGGCGCTCGAGTGACTTGACTCATCATTATCATTATTTATCATACCTTTGATCTTTAATTGCTTTCAGTGTTGTCATCCAAGCACTTGCATTGTTGTGTTCTAAACAGGTTTTGAGATGTCACCTATTGTTGGGTCATATGCCTTTCTTTATTTGGCAATATAATATTTTAGGATTTTGTTGATGTAAGGGGCACATTGAAGAGAGGAATATATCTTTAGACACATTAAAATAATGCACTAATATTCGGATACGTAAGAAATCAACAGTTTTGGTTATTCGTAGTAGCCCGTGTTGCATTTCGTTTCGTTTTCTTCTTCGATTCAAACATCCTCTGTTATCCATCATCAAAGCTCTAGAATTTTCCCAATTCATAACGTTACAAGTGTTTATCCATTCTGTGAGACATTTAAGAACTGAATAACTCACTTTAAAAATATAATTGTATTCTAGAATGAATTGTTTCTACAATGTATTGTCTGAAAACCCGATTCCTATACACTTAAGTCGGTTGTTTAGTTATCCAACATTTCAGGGATAATAACAGTACAAAGTTTTTCTGCGAGTCATATAAATTAAGTCATCAGATGAAATAATCAATTTCGGGAAGGAATCAGTTAGGTTATATTTTCAGAAATGGAAATCTCAATTGTAATGCTTCTAATTTTTTACGATTTATGCAACAATTCTGGATGCATGATCACGTTAGCTATTATTAAGCGTACATGTCAACTGCAAGATCTACTTAACGAATTTTTTGTTGTACTATTTCGTGCAGATCTTCTATTTGGAATTCAAAGAGAGGTAGAAGCTGGAAGACTGCCAAAATCTATTGCTCAAGCAATGGAAGAGCTGTATCAGAGCTACAAAACTGCAGTAATTACTTTTGTCATCTGAATGAATAAGAGACTGATTTAATATCTTCACCGTCTGATTTTTTTTTAAGTTGCAATGTTTCATTCTTTTAGGTTTTACAAAGTGGAAACCCTCATGCAGAAGATATCGTATTGTCAAACATGCGTGTAGCATTTGAACGTATGTTCTTGGATGTGAAGGTATGGCTGCTAACTGATTGATGCATATTGACGTTAATTCATCTTAATCATGCTCGTATTCTTTAAATATGTTTATTTCTTTGCAGGAACCTTTTGAATTTTTACCATATCATGAAGCTATTCGGGAACCTTTCAATTACTATATGTTTGGTCAAGATTATATTCGTCCTTTGATCAATTTCAGGTTAGTCAACAATCTTTGTTTATTTTTCTTAGAGTAAAATGCCATATTGAGGTTTGGCCAGTTTTCGACTTTCATCCAAAGGTTTGTTTTTCCGCATCTGAATCCAAACGGTTTGAAATCTTGCCATTTTTAACCCGCTCGTTACCTCCATCCAGTTTTCTCCGTTAAGTCAGGGGGTATTTCCGTCTTTATAGTTAACTTAAAGGGCAATTCAGTCTTTTTCAAGGGTATTTGGTCTTTTTACATAAAGTGAAAAAGACCGGATTGCCCTTTAAGTTAACAAAAAAAGATGGAAATACCCCTGGCTTAACGAAGAAAAATGGACGGAGTTAACGGGCTGGATGAAAA
Source organism: Helianthus tuberosus (assembly GCA_030545235.1). Taxonomy (NCBI): domain Eukaryota; kingdom Viridiplantae; phylum Streptophyta; class Magnoliopsida; order Asterales; family Asteraceae; genus Helianthus; species Helianthus tuberosus. The sequence continues at coordinate 173,503,694 of CM060424.1, read as the reverse complement.
TGGCAAGATTTCAAACCTTATGGATCCAGATGTGGAAAAACAAACCTTTGGATGAAAGTCGCAAAACTGGCCAAACCTCAGGGACGAAAATGGCATTTTATTCTATTTCTTATTTAATTTATTCATTCATTGGAGTTTTACCTTTGATCTCTAAATATTATATGATTATCAGGGAATCATACGTTGGCAATGTCTCCCTTTTCAGTGCAATGGAAGAACAGCTAAAGCAGGTATCTGATTTTACAGCTATTTCGATGTTGTGCATTGTTGCTTTCTTGTGGCTCTTTTGTGTGAAATAGTGTTTTTCTAAGAGTTAAGATCTTAAAATTTGCTTTTATTGTTAATCTGTTAGGGTGAAAATGTGATTTTGATCTCAAACCACCAATCAGAAGCAGATCCAGCTGTTATTGCCTTGCTGCTTGAAACAACAAATCCCTATATATCTGAGAACATAGTAAGCCTTTTTTATAAATTGAAAACCGCGTGCCATGAATATGTGCCTTCGAGTCTAATGGTTGAGTTATTGTAATGCAGATCTATGTGGCAGGGGATAGAGTTATAACCGATCCTCTTTGCAAGCCATTCAGCATGGGAAGGTTCTCATATACTTTTTTTTTTCCAACATAACTATAATACCTTCACACACACACACACATATATATGGGGGTCAGTTAACGTACAATTGGCCTTAACATACGATGCGTACACGATTAGAAATCCGCACGTTATAAACCTCAAAAGACCGAAACCCACATGTTATATTTATCAAACTCGGACATACAAACTCGGACTTGCATGGTCATAAAGTCAGACACACAAACTCGGACTCACAATTTGGTTGTCCGCATGTTGTATCTCAAAATCGCATGGTCATAACTCGGACTCGCAAACTCGGACAACCAAATTGTACAAAATCCGCATGTTATATACTAATCGCTTATGCATCGTACGTTAAGGGATATTGTACAATACACTTTCTCTATATATATGTATGTATATCCTAATATGGAACTTACACCTTAGGAACCTGCTGTGCGTATATTCTAAAAAGCATATGAATGATGTCCCTGAGCTTGCTGATATGAAAAGGAGAGCAAATACAAGAAGTTTAAAAGAGATGGCTTTGCTTTTAAGGTATTTGCTATCCTCTATTCTATCTGAAGATTATTAATATTTTTTGGAACTTCTGTATAGTTAAAAAAATCCAGGTTGGTATTAGTTTTTTTGAGTAAAATGCCATTTTCGTCCCTGAGGTTTGGTCAATTTTGCGACTTTCATCCAAAGGTTTGTTTTTCCGCATGTGGATCCAAAAGGTTTGAAATCTTGCCATTTTCATCCGGCTCGTCGACTACGTCTATTTTTCTCCGTTAAGCCAGGGGTATTTTTGGCTTTTTGTTAACTTAAAGGGCAATTCTGTCTTTTTCACTTAATGTAAAAAGACTGAATACCCCAGAAAAAGACTGAATTGCACTTTAAGTTAACAAAAACACGGAAATACATCTGACTTAATGGAGAAAAATAGATGGAGTTAACGAGCCGGATGAAAATAGCAAGATTTCAAACCTTTTGGATCCACATGCGGAAAAACAAACCTTTGGACGAAAGTCGCAAAACTGGCCAAACCTCAGGGACGAAAATGGCATTTTACTCTAGTTTTTTTTTTCTCATTTTTAAATACATTATGCATCGATAAAGTTCTCATCAAAATTAAACTTGCTTCTATCAAATTAAGCATTCATGCTTTTTTATGATTTTGTAATGTCCAAATTTGGGCTATATATACACACACACACCTGGTCTACCTTACATTTTATAGTACTCTTTTTGGCCGTCTGTGATTCAATCAATTTCAATGCTGTTTAATTAAATTAGAATGTTTGATAGTTTACCTTTTAAATTCAAGGGGCGGGTCAAAAATAATATGGATTGCACCAAGTGGTGGCAGGGACAGGCCAGATCCCGTCACAAATCAATGGTTTCCGGTAAGATCTCTTTACTTCCATGACATGAAAACCACATGTCATTTGCAAATTAATATATCTTTTTTTTAACTATGGCAACTACACCCTATGTAACGGTTAGGCACCATTTGACGCCACTTCACTGGATAACATGAGAAGGCTCGTGGACCATGCTGGTGTGGTTGGTCATATATACCCTTTGGCCATACTGTGCCATGATATCATGCCCCCTCCTCCTCAGGTGTGTTCTTGTTGGTTCATACGTCTTTTTTTCTTTCTATTAATTTTTTTTAAATATTAAAAAGATAAAATGCCATTTTTTGTCCTTGAGGTTTGGCCAGTTTGCGAATTTCGTCCAAATCCAAATGTTTGTTTTTTCGCATCTGGATCCAAAAGGTTTGAAATCTTGCCACTTTCATCAGGCTCAGTAACTCCATCCATTTTTCTCCGTTAAGTCAGGAGTATTTCCGTCTTTTTTGTTAACTTAAAGGGCAATTCGGTCATTTTCACTTAATGTAAAAAGAGACCGAATGCCCTTGAAAAAGACCGAATTGCTCTTTAAGTTAACAAAAAAGAAGGAAATACTCCTGGCTTAACGGAGAAAATGGATGGAGTTAACGAGCCGGATGATAATGGCAAGATTTCAAACCTTTTGGGTCCAGATGTGGAAAAACAAACCTTTGGACGGAATTCGCAAACTGACCAAACCTCATGGACGAAAATGGCATTTTACTCTTTTAAAAATAGACACCTTTGGATAGGTTGAGAAAGAAATTGGAGAGAAACGGTTGATCTCTTTTCATGGCACTGGTATATCAGTTGCACCCGAAATTAATTTCTGGACAGCCACTGCGTCCTGTGGGTCCCCTGAGGAGGTTGGTGCTACTTAATTTTGCAATTTGCATGCTTTTCCATCCACTTGTATGAAAGTATCATTTTTTATTGCTTGCAGGCCAAGGAAGCTTATTCACAGGCACTTTATGATTCTGTGTGTGACCAATACAACGTTCTACAATCCGCCATTAATGGAAAAAAAGGCTTTGAAGCATCAACATCAAGTATCTCATTGTCACAAACTTTGCAATCTCTCTGACTTGATTTACAGGTATGCATCTAGTTTTAAGATTTCTACCATTGCTGTTAAAATCGGACTCCTAACCGGTTTGTTTGGCATAGGTTGAACCGGTTCAGTGGTGTTTTGAGTACTTTTTGCTAAAATATTATATTTATCGTTGATAAGATTTGAACATGGAACTTATCATATGCATATGAAAGTTTTTGCGAACTAATCAAGGAAGATGTTGGTGTTGTATATGGGTAGCTAAACTAAATACTTTCACCTCAAAAGAGTCTCTTCATTCTTTTTGCTTTCTAAAAATATTATATTTTCTTTTATTCTTTTAAATATAAACAACATAATGGTATACTATTTAAATTCTATGTAATATATATATAGGGCAGGGTTATTGTACGAATGGGCTTAACATATTAAACGTGAGAATGTTTTTTGAATTTTTTCCCCATCTTGTCAAACACATATTTTAGTCCCAGAATCTAAAAAAAATTCATGTATTTACACATGTAGAGTAACTATGTAATTACTCTTGTGTAATTGTACATAATTACTCTACCAAAATAAATACACGAAAAAAACTTCTTTCTTTTTACATTTTGCAACTAAACATCATGCTTTAAGTAGATGGAACAAAATAAAAAAAAAAAAAAAAAAATCTTCCTTCACTTCTCATATTTAGTATGTTAAGACCCATTTGTATTTGATTTTTATCCTATATATATTATATCTATACTTCTTAAAAAAAAAGTTGATTATGACTTCATCTGGGTGCGGTTCAGTTCAGTTTTGAAAATATTGCGAGCGAATTAACACAATTAAGGATGAACTATTTTTGAATGCAGGTGAAGACTGTAGTTGTTACATCACCTAGGTGTATAGATAGATGCGAATTCCATCTGAAGTGCAAATCAAGAGAAATTTACAGGTTTTTTTTTAGTTTTATGAAGAATATGATATATCAGTTGGATTTTGTAGGGATGACCGTGTACAGTTTAGTTGTATGGTTATGTTAGCTTCTCTTCAACATTGGACCATAAAATCAGAAATTGTTGGGAAGTGCATTTTTCTGCTTGATGGGTAGTTATGTTTTATGATCAAAAGGCGACGACTAGAAAAGCATATAGCCCAAGGAAAAGAGTGAAAAGTTCATTACAATATTCTAATTCATATTAGCTAACAAATACATGTTTAACCCCCAATGAAGGTTTTTTCTTGCTTGCCTACCTCTACGACTTCAAAATCTTGCCGTTTTCATTAACTTTGTTAAGCCTATCTACTTTTTAGCCGTTCTCATTAACTTCGTTAAACCTATCTTCTTTTAGCGTTACAAGGAGTGCTCTTTTGTCTTTTCACTTATTTATTTTAAAAAAACTGTTACAAGTTCGATTTTTTTTTTCAAAAAATAAAAAATAAAAAATGGGTGAGGATCATTTTAAAACCCTAAATATTTAGAGAACTCGTGGAACTTCTAATAAACAACCTTTTTATTTATATACTAGTATTAAGCCCCTGCGTTGCAGCGATTGTTGTAAAACTATATTAAGTAGTACCAATGCTATACCACTGTCAGCGACCACCAACACCGGAAAAGCTCGTAAAAACAAATTAAATATAAACAAAAAAAAATAACGTCAAGCGAAAAGCAAACGTAAAATCTTTGAATCACGAACGCTCGTTGCAGAGAAATTAAACCGAAACGTAAAATAAAAAAAAATAACTAAGTCAATCCTGGACCCGCGCGTTGGTCGAACTTGTTAAACGGAGAAAAATAGATGTGCTGCGACGGGCTAGTCAAATGGGAAAAAATATACGAAAAAAATGTTGAACCCCACACATACGTTGCGGTGCATTAACTCACAAAATTTAGAACGAAACGAAAAATTTAGGAAAGATGATAAGTATTGTGGACTAAAATTGAAAATAAAAAAGAGTTTAGATTAAATTGCAAAAGATGAAAAACTTTGGGTTAAAAGTAAAAAAACAAAGGGTCTAAATTATAAAATTAAAGTTATTTATTAATCTTATATAAAGATAAGGATAAAAATAAATGATATCTATATATTAGTAATTAATATTAATATTAAAAGAAATTTATTAAATAATTATAAATAAAAATTATGAGGTTGAAGGAGAGAATGACATGTGTCATTATTTGTAGTCTTTTATTATAAGTTAGATTTAGGATATTTTTATCATTTATTATATTGGGGAGGGTTATCTTGAGAACGCTAAATATTGCGAGAACCGTGAGAACGAAAGAGAAACCAATCAAAACCGAATTTTTTTAATACAAACCTCATTGTAATAAAAATACATCAAAAAAGAATTTACAACATCAAATAATTCATTTATCCTATTAAAATCACTCTTACTAGATTTTTTACAAGCGTAAATATAACAAATTTACACGTGTAAATGACAAACTTACACATGTGTAAATTTTCTTTATTTACGTATTCATGAAAATTTAAACGTGTAAATTTAATTTCTAACATTGTATTCGAATAATAATGATAAGTGTAAAAAGAAATTTTGAATTTGAATTGTTTTTGACAAAGTTCTCGTGGTTTTTTCATTCGTTCTCACGGTTTTTGCGATATTTATACCCTCCCCTTATATAATAATTTATTATATGTATATTTATGATTAATTTTATAATTTTTATATGTAAATTTATGATTACACATATGTAAAATATTTTTTTTACATATATGTAACTAATTATTACACATGGTCAGGATTTAGGGAAAACGGTGAAAAATGTGAGAACAGTGAGAACGATTTTGGTGTTGACATGTGGCATTGATGCTAAATTACACTAAGGGTAATATTGTCAAAAAACCCACTCACATAAATTGGGTGTTCAAATAAAACGTCCTAAAAACACCAAATTCAGAAAAAACGACATGAAAATACCTAGTTGAAAACGTCATAAAACACACAGTTCAGAAAAAAGCCATGAAAATACCTAGTTAAAAACGCCATAAAACACCTAGTTCAGAAAAATACCATGAAAAACTCAGTTGAAAACGTCATAAAAAACTCGGTTCATAAAACGCCATGAAAATACCTAGTTAAAACGCCATAAAAACACTTAGTTCAGAAAAAACGCCATGAAAATACCTAGTCTAAAACACCATAAAACACACAGTTCAGAAAAGCGCTATAAAAACTCAGTTCATTTTTTTCGAAAAGTATATCAATAGTATACTCGTTGGAAAGATAAAAAAAAGCTGAGTTTTATGGTGTAATTTTTTTTAGAAAAATAATTACGTATAAAAAAGTTATTGACGTTTAAATATGACGGGGGAAAATGACATGTGATTAGCATGTGCATCCTTGTTTGGATCTTCCAATTTTACCCCTCCTGGTAGTTAAAGGTTCTCATTATTTACAAAAATGCCACCGCATCATCTTAGCCACAAATCACAAAGATCTTATGGCTGAAAATCGTTCTCACTGTTCTCACACTTCAAATCGTTTTCTCGTGATCCCATTCCTTATTACACATATATATAATTTGGCTATTACATATATGTAAACTACTTTTAACATGTATGTAATCATAAAAATACATATAATAAATGGCAAAAGTACCCTAAATATAAAAAATATATAAAAATGATTGTTTATTAAGACTTTTGAAAGTTTAGCAATTATTTAGAGTTCTGAACTGAACCTAACCCAAAAAATATAAGTCAATAAAACTAATAAAAATAATTAAAATGATTGTAGCCGATTCGAGTCTTTACTTTCTATAAGCCCACTTTTTGTGTATATGTAATTATACATATATAAAGTTAAATTAAAAATTTTGTGTAAAAACTGGATTCGATTCGAATTCGAGAATGAAGTTATTATAGAATCGAATTTTAAAATTTACAAGCCCAATGAAATTATAATATAATCGAATTTCATATTTTACAAGCCCAATGAAATTATAATATAATCGAATTTCATATTTTACAAGCCCAATTAGTATACTGAACGATCCACATCTATCATCATTTTATAGGCTTACAAAGACAGAGAAAAGAAAGACCCACTGACTAGGAGAATAACTAGGGGTGTGCACGGTTCGGTTATTAGCATTATCCGTAACCGTAACCGAAGTTATCTGTTAATTCGGTTAATTTGTCGGTTTTCGGTTCGATTTGGTTAATTTTCTGTTAATAACCAATTCAAACAAGGGCTAATTTTTTTGCTTAGAAATACATGTAATGGAGGTATAAATACATGAAATAGATGTATAAATACATGAAATGGATGTATAAATAAATGAAATTGAGGTATAAATGCATGAATAAATGTTTAAATACATAAAATGGATGTATAAATAAATGAAAGGAAGGCATAAATAAATGAAATAGAGGTATTATTACATGAAATGAAAGTATATAACATGAAATAGAGATATAAAAGCTAGAAATATATAAAAAAATAAATGATTCGGTTCGGTTCGGTTAATTTCGGTTAACCGATTGAAACACCATAACACGTAATAACTTAAAAACGACACAGGGGAAAAAGAGCCTTAAAAATTTCTTTCTTTATTAGACACATAACTTACATAAAGGCTCAAATATGAAATGTCAAACATTAATTAAAAGAAATATATAATATTCACTTTCGATTAACTACAAAATTAAAGTTATGTGACCGTTCTTTCCGTACAATCCTTGCTCTCGACTCGATCCATGCCCGCTTCTCTTCGTTCATGGTAGAAGAAATCCGTGTAATACATGTGGACATCCCATACAACTTAACCGTTAGTCGTTAACAACATCTTACGACATTTATTCTCATATAGTTTAATATCAAATAACATTCAAGAATATAAACTTTGATTCATTCAACTATCCTCTCATAGTTTCTCGTTCTGTTTTCGAGTTCGGTACCTCATGAACCCGATGATCTTTTACCTGCATACATTCCAACTTCAAGGCATACCATTAGCAATCGTTAATACCCAAACATAATGAAATCATTCTTTCATACATTTATAACATCTCGCATTCATGCATGTATACTAATTCCTACGTGCATTCATAGCGAATTACATTCATATATGCATACATTCTTAATTCATACATGCATACAAACATATACACCAACATATATGCACACATTCGTACACGCACACATACATACGAGCTCTCGCTTACCGTTATTATTCACATATATCTATGCTTCTTGTCATAATCACAACCTTCCATAATATAGGTTCTGTACCTATAGTCTCGCATACCTATTCGTTCCTAGACTCGGTTACATTTACATTTCCTTCACTAACAAGAAGAAAAATCCGTACTTTCACTATCCGGAGGCTCATAATATCTCTTATGTACAAAAACCGGCTTTAAAATAAGTTATGAAACATTGAAAATCATTCAAACATCAAGTCCGGTTACGAAATCAACAAGAAAAACCAAGATTTGTCAGCTATCTGGCCCTCGCAGGGCGCGAGAACCCCTACCCGGGCGCTCGCGAGGCGCGACAGATGTCGCGGTGCGCGACGGTGAAACCGAATTGCTGTCGTGTAGCGCGACAGCCCTATTTCGACAGACTGTTTTCCTTTGCTGCTGCATATGGTGCCCAGCCATGAATTCTAACAAAAAACTTTAACTTAAAGTTGCATAACTTTTGATCTAGACATCCGTTTTACGTAATTCTTGTTTCTACGTGTCCGTAATTTAATTACGAATCCATTTACCATCCTAACTCACATCAAAAGCTGAATTATAAGATAAGGACCTATAAATCCTTCAAGCCATTAATCGACCCGTTTGATTTCACCATTTTATTTATGACATAACTAACCACTTTCAGTCTCAATAATCATTCCTACCTTAGTAATTCCATTTATCACCTCAGGTCGCATCAAGAGCTGATTTATAAGCAAATGGCTTATAAATCCCTTTATACCATTATTCGACCCGTTTAGTCCTACTAGTTTACCTTTGTTATAAATAACTCATTCGTTATACTAAAATAACACATACCTTAATGCTCTCATTCATTATATAGTCCTTGCATAATTTCCCACACTTATAATTATTAAATTCTACATACATACTAAGAAGTGAATCGGAATCACTTACCTCGTGCGTCCGAGTTCGTGCATAGCTTCCGTATTTACCTTTGACCCATTGCCCTTCCATGCTCGTGTTCATGTTGACATGGCTCCTACGCTTTCAGGTTATCATCAACACATTCTTGTTAGCATACATCATTGTACTTTGATAACGAGCATACATTTGTATAATTTCATATTCAACTTGCATTAATCATTCCTAATAAGCATACGACATGTACCCGATTTCACATCCTTTCAAACCTATATAATCCATCATGTCATTCCATTTATCACATATTTATATACCATGTACCATACGATTATCTATAATCTTATAATCACAACAACAAGTCTAGCCATGTTCCTTATCCGTAGTTGACTTTCAGAGTAAACGATTTATCATTTTAACTTTCGGCTTAATCTCATATACTAATGACATCATAATAGGCTGTTTTGGGGCGTCCGTTTACTGTACTTACGAGCTTGCAAAAATTACAATCTTTTTATTTGACGTGCCCCTCGAAGGGGTTATCCTTACGTTAAATTTTTAGAGTCTAAATCTCTATCAAAAATTTATAAAAATTCATTTACTAAGCTGCAATCAGATTCATCACTTCTGACTGCAGCTTACGGAAAAATTTATTTAAAATTCTTCGTTTATCCGATTGACAAAATTCCAGTTGGAGATTTTTGGAATCAACTGAAGCTACCTACAGTAAAAATTTGAGATCATAAATCAATTCTTAGATTGAGTTATGAAATTCGTAATGGGCTGTAAATTCTGCCAGAAAACGCAGCCTGAACATTCGAAACGGAAAAATTCATAAAACGTTCATTTTTCGTCAAAAAAATGCAATTTCAGTTGGATTTGAAAGGTTTTTCCTGGGAGTTCATCACAAACTCAATAAACATCAGTTTTTGACAAGATTTGACACAGTTACAGCCGATTACATTCGGCTGTAACTTTCTGGACAGATTTAGTTTTCATCAAATTCCACAAATTTTACATAGCTTTCATTCTAAATCAAGTTCATTTATTAATTTACTCTAATACACAATTCATACTTCAATATTACATCAATTTTTTTCACCTTCATGATCATCAAGTTTCATCATAATCCTACATCAAGTGGGTTTCACTTCAAATCATTCTAGTGAGCAAAATTAAACATAATTAACCTTCTATATGATGATTCTAACCAATATTCATGCCTAATTTCATACAAATTCGCGAATTACTACATAACCCACTTCATACAAAAATCATCAAATCCAAAATTACAACTTACCATGTGTTTGTTAGGGCTAGATGATCATGTATTTAGGTCCATGCATCAGATTAGAGCCAATTTCCGCTTTCAATTTGAAGATTTTTCCTGAATTAGGGTTTGCACCCCTTTCTCCTTCTTCCCTGTGCGATCGTACGCACACCCACACACACACCCAGTATATGTTTTTGGGTTTTACTTTTATTTTTAATTAAACATAAACTTTCCCCTTTTTTGACAACCTTGGCCCCTCTAGTTAATACTTGATCACAATTGTAGCAAATTCCTTCCCTTGATTGTTTTGTTAGACATATAACCAAGTTTAATTACTTAGTTATTATATTTATTTAATTAAATATGGTATCGTTCTAGTGAACTTTAAAATTCGCGTTTTGGGATGTTACACCGATGATAAAAAAATATCCGTTAACCGACTTTCGGTAAATTTAGTTTCGGTTAATTTCGGTTCGGTTTCGGTTAACGATTCGGTTATTCCACACCCCTAAGACTAACTACCCAGGTGGTGAACACGTCATAAAACTCTTGATCAAGGATCGAATAGTGGATATATGATGAAGTTGTTAACTTTTATCCTAATCACTCTAAATTGTTGTGTTGTGTATTATCATGAAAAAATAGATTGCAAAAGAACCAATTCACCCCTTTTGATTACTAAAAAACTAAATATATCAATTTTTAAAAGCTTTTTAATTAATAGGAGAATTATAAAACTAGAAACATTGTCACATTCGGTAGCAAAACAATGCCCACATTGGTAGGTCTGGGAACTCATATTCATATTATTGCAGCTAACAAAAAAACCTCCAAAGTAAAAATAACACAACACGGTGGTTTAATAAACCATGTATACAAACAACAATATAGTTAATAATGTTGATGGCCATGTATGTGAAGCAACCACTTAGGTAACGCTAATTTGTTTCCAACACGACTTACTATAAATCTCATCGCATGGATGCTTTTGTATTATGTGCATAACCCTAACACACTGATTTCACCACCTACCATCATATGAACCTAAATAACCACATACGCTATAAGAAATAGATCTAGAAAATTATTTCATGATTTTTCTGTCCATGTAAATACATAAAATGTGCTCTATGAATATGTAATAAATTACTAATGTTTTTCATACACATTTATCCACAACATCATAATCGGCTCTCTCTCCCATATTACCCTTATTAGCTAATTAGGTTTCCTCTTGGGTGTATATATAGGGAGATTATTAGAGAGGTAAAAGGTTATACAACCTAATAACTCACAACATCATAATCGGCTCTCTCTCCCATATCGAAACCTCCATTGTTTTGTTTAACACCATCATCACTTTACACCCTAAGGAGGAACCAGATCATCCTGACAAGAATGTCTAACTCAATGGTTGTTTCTTTGATTGGATTCTCTGCTGGCCTATCAGCTGTAACAGGTATGTTAATCATGTTTTCCATTATGTTTTGTAACACTCAGTGTTTTGAAAGTCAAAGTCAAAGTCAAAGTCAAAGTCAAGATTGAAGTCAAAGGAAGAAAAGATTGCTAATTGCGATCTGTCACTCCTTGCTTAACTCCTGTTTTGACTTCTTTGACTTGTAGATAATCTACTTAGTTTATCATATTAGTTGTATTATGTGGAGTACTTGTTAACAATCGAGGTTTAATCGCTAATTATCGCGTGTTTTATCGCATATCGCAATCGCACTCGCAACTCGAATTTATGCGTTCTGGATATTGTTTTACGTGTGTGTGCTACTTATGTGTTACTTGTGCCTGTTTATTTATATTATGTTTGTGGTAATCAATCGAAACACAATCGCAACACTATCGCAATCGAATCGCAGACGCTAAACGCAAGTTAATTATAGTGATTGTATGTTAGATATAGTAGTTGGGATTAATTGTGTAATCTAATGGGTAAAATATCGCATCGCTCATTCGAAACGCATCGCAAAACCCAACGCATGAAACGAAACGCCAAAACTCAAACGTCGGAGCCACTCAATCGAGCGACTGCTCGATCGGATGGTCAACCGATCAGATTGCCATCCGATCAGACTGCCATCCGATCGGACAGCCATCCGATCGGTGACCCACTCGACCTTAGGCACTTTCCTTTTTGGGAAACCCTATTAATACCCCCACCTGTCACATCATTTGATGTCACAGCTCCTTCACCCGAACCAGACGCTCAAGCACACTTTTCTCTCGATTTCTCTCGATTCTTGTAAGTTTCTTCCGAAATCTTTGTACTTCTATGATCTACACATGATTCTTCATCTTTTCACCAAACAATCTTCACTTTTAACCGTGAAATCACCATATTTGAGGTGTTTTAGGGTGATGTCATCATGGAGTTCTTATGAACTCCATGTTTTGGCCTCATTCCACAAAGAACAACTTGGATCTGAAGGATTTCCACATGAATAAACAAAGATCTTGCATAGATCTGAACATATTCAAGATTAAAAGGATTGAAAGATGGTTTTCCAACTTTCTTTCAACTCTTTTACACTCAATGCACTCAAAGCCGATAGAATCGGAGCTTGTTTTGACCTTCTACTCATTCTTGGTGATGTGTTGGTTCAAGATCTGGTTTCTATCAAAGAGACAATCGATGTCTGGTTAAACATGAACCACCGTCATGAACCAGTAAACTGGTCGGACTTGGGTGATTCCTGTTCGATCGGATCACTTGGGTCATGATGGGGTTTCTGTTGTTTAGCATGATGTCATAACGTCTCGATCTAACTGCAAAAACTTTCAAAACAATCAAGTGTTAAAGACGATCAGGTTGTTGGGACGGATTGCCGTCCGATTGAATTGCCATCCGATCGGACAGCCATCCTATCGGCTCATACTTGGTTCAATACTTAACAACTTACAACATGTTCAATGCACTACCAGCTCTAACGGATTGCCACCCGATCGGTAGACAATCCGATCGAGTGACAAAACTGTTGTGAACTTGTTCTCTGAGAATGTCTCACCAAGCGGGTCGCCGTCCGATCGAACCACTGTCTGATCGACCGACCTGAAGGGTAGAGATACTTCTCTGTTTTCGAAATGCTACAACGAAAACTTCAAAAGACAAACCATCATACACAAACACATCTTAACCAGACATGATGTCAATCTGACCGAATGGCCATCCGATCGGATGACCATCCGATCGGGTGGCCATCCGATCGGGTGGCCATCCGATCGGGTTGTTGTTCGAAACTTGGTTCCTTTGCACTGTTTTACGCACCGTTCATCGCTTATGCTATCGTTCTGACCAGGCTAATCTCACTCTAGCGCTCCCTTCAATCCATTAACTTCCATCGCTGTAAGTATACTCGAACCCTTTTTGCTTTACGCACTTTTGGGTGTTACATACGTTATTTATTCTAAATCACATCAAACACACTACGCAATACTTTAACGCTAACCGCTACTGCATGTTATACGTGACTCGATGAATGCTTGTTTGTTATGTTTACACATAGATTGCTGTCTACCTGCCTTAGCAACGATAGTACTATAGTTTGGACTCAGCACCTGTTCACTCAAGGGTTGTTAAGGACCATTACGCACATGATTCGCAGTGGTGAATATGTGTTGCGAACTGCCTTACGCAGTCGACCCGCAGTCATTGGTATTGATAGGGTCATCTCGATAACTTACGTGCTTCACATCACACGTTGTACATGCTGATTATGCGTAAACAATTTCGAACTCTATTATACTATCAAACTTGTATGCTCACCCTTACACTATGTGTATTGACTTTTATTTTAATGTATGTGGCAGGTGCTTAAGATGCTAGAATGCTTGGTTTGCTGTGTGATGAAATCGAGGCTAGGAAAGAGTCTAGAAACAAATAAACAAATTGTCTATTTTTGAAATATGAGTTGTTAGATCAGTACTTGTTTGTGAGACAATTATTTGTAATACTGTTTTATTTGGATATGTTATGGTATGGTATGGTATGGGACATAACGTTTTAAGTATCTGGTAAATAATAGTTGTTATGGATACTCATGAACAATCTGTTTCGCTCAGTGCCACGCCCCGATGATTTTGCCATCGGTTGGGGTGTGACATGTTTACACAGAACTGATCAACATGTGGTATCAGAGTATATGTTGATAAATCAGTTCTGTTTTCGTATCCATTAATTCTGGGATTGAAATCGGGAAAACAGAATTTTGAAAAAAAAAAACTAATAAAACTTACAGCCTGTTTCGAGTCATATAGAACTACTGAAATCACTATTTCGGGAAAAAGAAAAGAAAAGAATGTTAATCATTGACTCGAAATCATAATGGGTAAACTTAATTGTCCGAAATCTGTATAAAACTGTTAAAAATTCAGGTTTCGGGTTCCAGAAATTATGGTTCTAATTTTAGGGTTCATCATGTGTTCTTAGGAAAATTCAAAAATTCCTTTATGTTTTGGAATGTAATTTGGATTAGTGGGTGTTTTTCTACTATTTTGATCTAAATTTATCTCTTAAAATTTCGAATCTGTTAAAAAAAATTAAAATTAAATGGATCTTATTTTGAAATCTTTTGATAAGTTTAGATCAGCACTAAAACATGAAACACTACCCCACCATCCTTAAAATTTCGAATTTTCAATCATATCTCCATTAATAGCTGTTGATAAACAGATTTCAATACTTGGAGAACAAATCTCGAGATTAAATGGTTTCGACTGAGTTTCCGACTGAGATTTCTACTCAAAATCGCACTAAAATTCGAGGAGAACTGAGATTGCGACTCACAATCAGGTTGTTGCGACTCGAAACCTCATAATAAACTCGAAATCTCATTAAGGCATTAGTCTTCATCACTCGAATCCTCGAGATTTTGAGTGAGGTTGCGACTGGCATTAGTGACTCGAAATCACCGTAGATGTCGAAATCCCACTTAGATGTCGAAATCTCATAAGATCTCAACATCATTAAGGGACTCGAAATCTCAATACGATTTCGAGATTAAAGGGCCACTCGAAATCATAAAGGAACTCATAATGAGTCGAAATCTTACTCGAAACTTTACTCGAGATCTCACTCGAAATCTCAAGTGAACTCGAGATTTCATAACTGAGTCGAAATCTCACTCGAAATCTAATATGTACTTGAAATCTCATTATTTTATCAGCTGTTAATGTGGTTTGCTATTAAATAATTGGTTTTGTAAATACTTAATTACTTAATCAGAATCAGATAATTTTTTCACAAAACCAAAATAGCTTAACTTGAATGAGCTTCTGATGTATCATTTCTGGCCAAAGCTGATTTGATGCATCTATTTATTGTTCAGTATTATAAAGGCTATGTTAAGTATGCATTACAAACGTGAATGTCTTAATTTCTTGCCAAAGCTGATTTAATTCATTTATGTCTAGCATACTTAACAAGTGCATAACTAAAGTGATTGTCTCATTTCTGGCCAAAGCTGATTTGTCACGATTACTTTGCACACATGCTTAAATGATTACACTTCTGGCCAAAGCTGATTTGTCTTCGTTTAAGAAGAATTTTAACTAAGTCTATTATTTTGATGTTAGTAATGGACAATATCACAACTTCATAATTAAAAATGGTCATTATTTATGTCTGCCTTAGTATAACATGCCCTTAGATCACATTAGGACTCATTTCTTATTATCATAATTCGCTCATCTTATTTCCACTATCAGCACCCAATTGTGGAATTCCACCATTGACCGGTGATAACTTTGCTGCATGGAAGGACTCTCTCATACTTACTCTCGCTTTGCTGGACTTTGATTATGCTTTAAGGGAGAATAAGCCGGCAGACCTTACTCCTCAAAGTACTACCACGGAGCAAATGACTCATGAAAAATGGACTAGGTGTAACCACATGTCTCTCATGTTTATGAAGCAGTCCATAAACAATGCGATCAGATGAGCCATTCCTGATTATGATGATGCTAAAACCTACATGGCTTCTGTGGATGAGAAGTTCAAGGGAACGTCTAAAGCGCACGCTAGTACTTTAATCCTCAAGCTGGTGACTACTGAGTATGATGGGAGGAGCGGCATTCGCAAACACATCATGATGATGAATGACATGGCCCATAAGCTGAAGGGGTTAGTCATGGAAATCAGTGATGGTTTTCTTGTTCACTTCATCATAACTTCGCTTCCTTCATCCTACAAAGCATTCAAGATCAATTACAACACTCAGAAGGACAAATAGACTGTCACACCCCGACCCGCAGCGGAATGGTACGGGGCATGATGATTGCACTTGAGCATTGTTAGATAGGTTTATTTTCTTGTTATTTATGACCCTTCGAACCATCTTCATGATGGTTTATGTAGTGGTGAATCATATAATGAGGTTTTAACCTCCATGCTTGACAATACATGATGCTACATGATATTCTTGATTGGACTTAGTTTAGGTTATTATTATTATAACTATATAAGTATATAAACTATATAAAACATCGCTGAATTTGTGATGATAATCAAGTTATGATTATTCGTCATAAAACTAGGCTAATATGTCTAAGATTCTAAGATACTTGTTTTGATTCTAATGGGCAATTTGGGACCCATGAAACCACTTAAACATAGTGTCATAAAACAAGCACTTAGAATTAGATATTACTTTTATATACATACTTTTGATACTTTAAATTCCAAGTCCGAATCTTCCATCCTTAAATCCACGAACTTACACACATTCGTTTCCCCCATGTAGGGTGACTTGGTGATTCCATCCTCAACATACAACTCTTCACAGGATTATCAAGTTTGAAGCTTGCAAAACCGTGAGTACACTTGATCCATTTTCGTTTTACACATTTTTGGGTGCAACATGTTAACATATTAAAATCACAACACTTAAACTTTATCTTTATGCACAAACAATCCAATACATGCATGCATATGTTATACTTGATACGTCTATCTAGGTTAGTTCGTTTTGTGAGTGAACTTGTCATTAACTTCGATCAAGCCTACCTTAACATGTATAGCGCTATAGGAGTAACGCACCGCCTGTGAACGTTGGGTTAAGTTAAGAATCTTTTACTTGCGTGAACTTTGGTTTGACTTTTTTATCACATGCTAGATTTACGCTAATCTTGAATAACTTAGTTTGCCATGTGGATTCGTTTAAACATTTTTATACTTATGCTATGTACTTAAAACTTGTGTACTCGCCAATGCTTTTTATGTTGAACTATACTTTTAAGATGTTGCAGGTTGATGATGATGATCATGATGAATCTAGTAGGGACGACTTAGAAAAGCATATTGAAATACTAGATTAGTTACTTTATTTTTGTTGAACTTTCCCTATTGTCTTTCATGTTGTACTTTGATTTTCATGCTGTATTTGACAATATTTGATATGAAATCGGTTTTGAATAAATTATTGTCGCAAATAGTGTTATGTGTGATGAGCAATCTATTTCGTCTCACTCTGATGTTTCCGCCATCGGTTGGGGTATGACAATGCAATGAAGATCATTTATCAATTTCTTGGATTGTTGGATTCTCCTCTTCCCCATATGCAACACACACACATATGAACCAAAAAATTCTGGTTCTTTCACCCACTAAAATCTGAATTATAAATCAACTTTCCCTATATGTCACCTTTGGTCCCTCTAGTTTGCGTTTTTTGGTTAATTGTCACCATACTTCCACTTTTCACCCCTATTTTAACCCATGTAATCCCACCATGTGATAACCCATCTCCTTTCTGTAACGCCCTGTTCTTCTTCGTACTTTCCATAATTAGAAAGCATTGTTCGTATTTCTATTTTTGGAAATCTTGTATTCTTGTAATCATCTTTTTCCGTTGCATCGTTGTAAAATCCGAGACTTGGCTCATAAATAAAATGTGTATTTCTTACAATTCTTGTTTTACATATTCATACGTATTCATATGTTGAATTCATTATACATATGATAACCTATTTCGTAACTTTTGCAAGATGTGTTAAACTTACAAACATTTATCATACATGCTCGATCTTCATACTTAATCATACTTTTTTGTTACTTGTCAGGTGTTCTTTTTATTAAAACATGTTTACTTTCATATCATCCATAAGAACATAATGTTTCCACCTTGGATGTAACACCCAAAAAATGTTAAATATATATAAATATGTGCATATGTATATTTAACACCCCTAGAAATATGAAATGATTAGTATTTATATTTACCATAATTGGTAACTAATAAAATCCATAGGGACTAATAGAATGTAACTTGGTTAAGTATTTGCTAATTTATAAGTATAACTAGCAACTAAATGCCATTAGAATACAAATCAAAAGAAGAGGGACTGAAATAGACAAGTTAAAAAAGTTGATTTAATAAAATAATTTTTAAAACACAGAACACACACTTGTGTGTGCTCTGGTGCGACCAGGAGAAGGGGAGAAAAACACCAAACCCTAATCTTCATCAAAAGATCAAATTGAAGCTTAATAAGGAGTCTAAATTCATGCATGAAACCATAATTGTGATCCCCAAATCAAGAGGATCATAAGGTATGTTGAAATTTTGTATTTAGTGGTGTTATGATGTTTGGTGAAATTCTTGTTTTAGCAATTCTTGCATAAATTGTAAGAATCAAAGTGAAATAGGGCTAGTTTAACTACTTAGAATCATCATACCTGATTAATCTATGAAGTGATTACTTGAACAATGTGTTAGGATTCAATAGCACATGTATGTGTATATGGGTTTTAGTAAAATCATGAGAAACAAGAGGAATGATGATTTAATTGATACAAGTGATAATCGATAAGTTGAAAATTTATGATACATTGGTCATGTTGCGAATGTGAATGTAATAAAATAAGAACATGTGGATAAATGTTGTTTTCTTGTTGAGCATAAGAAATAACACAAAATCCATGCGTACAAGGTGTTTGATGAATTGCCTAAATGAAGATGCATTGCTATATAGCGTAGAATAAATTAGAAAAGAATCATATGAAATGGTTCTTAATAAGACTGGCAATTTGTTAAATTAATCGGGTTGTTTGATATAGGCGACTCGAAGGAAAAGTTGGGAGATCAATCCGTAAGTGATACTCGGCTTAAGGGAAAGCTCTAAGGTACGTAACCTTGGTTCCGTTACATTATGCTTTGATATTGAATGTAGTTAGTAACTTGAATTAGCGATATAAGAGAAAGTAGTATATTGTAAAAGTGACGAAGTTCACTAGATAATCAAAATGGGTCAAAAGATTTGTTAAAGTATGTTTGGTTTGTCATTAAAATGGTGGATTCTATTAGATAACCAAACGGGTTAAACAAGGGTTAAATTGGTAGTATAGAAGTGACTTGAATGTCACTCGATAATTGTGCATTATGAAAGCGTAAAGCCATGGATTGGTAATGATACGCCGAAGTTCACAAGCCCGGGGAATGGGTAAATACGTCTAGAAATCATAATTGATAAATAGTGAAAAATATAACACTTGACTAAACGGGTCGAATAAATATAACAGGAACTTATAGGCTTTCAGCCCATAAACCGGAGTTTTCAGCAAATAAAGATAATAAACTTGTTTGTATTTAAATTACGGACGTGTAGGAAAAAGAATCACGCAAAAAGGATTTATAGAATGAAAGTTATGAACGTTTTAAGTTGATTTTTGGTAAAAATATGGAGCTGGGAATATGCAGCAACAAACTAGCCAAGCTACTGTCGACAACGGGGTGTCGCGTCGCGCGACACCAACCCCTTATCACCATCGCGTAACGCGACCTTGGTCGCGGCCCCCGACAGAATTAAGCGACCTCGGTCGTGGCCCGCGAGGGCCTTAATTGCTGCATTTTGTTTGAATTTTGCTGTTTTGACTCATGAAACTTGTTTCAATGCATTTTTAAGTTATCAAAACTAAATTTTTTTAGTTGGTTTGAATTCAGGTGATAGTAGTAACGGTTCAGATGAAGATCAAGCAAGCACCAAGAACCGAACACTCATCTTTTGAAGCTTCCGTTATGATCTTTTTAGTTTTAGTTTATATGAATACTTAATACTTCGTTTTGAATGTTTTAAACTAGTAGGGAAGTCGACTTGAATACTTTAATCATGTAGGTTTATTATCTTAACAAGTTTTTGTAAAGACGCATTTTTGTATAACATGTGTTGTTTAATATTAAAATATGTGATTTATTGAGACGGGTCTTACAAGTTGGTAATCAGAGCCCAAGGTTGTTAACAAAGTGTGTTCGGTTCGAAGCTTGATCAAAACATCCGGTAAGAATTTATTTGAAGTAAATTCCAATTTGAAAGATTTGAAAGGATAATTATTTAAAGCGTATGGGAGGAGTATAATAATATACTTGAACTCGGAAAACGCACTAAGCATGAACGATTTAGGCAAGTTCAAACTTGACCAAATCGAAGTAAAAAAGACATATTGATCTAGAAACAAATGAGATGATAAATTCTCATAGATAAATATGAAAATAATGAAACGAGATGTTTACCGATTTGTTGTAAATATTTCAGTTAAACGATGTCGGGAGTAAGCGGGGATGACACAGTACCGCTAATCACTGAAGAGATAAAGGATAATATTTCCGAGGAGGTCGGAAAAGCTTTTGAAGCCAACTTACCGGGATTTATGGAAAGGCTTCAAACTGTAATACTCACAACCGTTGAAGAACGAGTTAATGAATTAAAGTAAGACCTCATCAACAAAAGAGGTAGGATTAAAGAAAAGAGGGGATGCTCATACAATAAATTTGTAGCTTGTAAACCCCCAATTTTCAACGGAGAAGTAGATCTAATCGCTTGTCAAAGATGGTTAAGTGACATCGAGGGGGTGTTTGAACGAACTCATTGCGATGCAAATGATTATGTGATTTATGGGATAGGCCAACTAAGAGGCCAGGAAAAGGATTGGTGGGATAACTACAAAAAGGAGCTAGGAGTTGAAGCTACCCGAGCCATGACTTGGGAAGGATTTAAGGAACCATTCCTTAAACATCACAGCCCAAGAGCTGTGATTAACAAGATAAAGGAGGAGTTCATGCATTTAAGGCAAAAAGGGGAATCAATTGATAAGATCATAGGGATATTCCTTGATAAGTTAAAATTCAGCGATGAATTGGTAAAGACTGAAGAACAAAAGGTATATCACTACCATAACATGCTGAGTGCAGAATATTGAGAATTCATGACTCCCTCGAATTACAAAAACCTCACGGAGATTATTAATGCTGCTCAAGAACATGAAATTGAATTGAAGAAACAAGTTGAAAGGGGTGAAAGGAGGGAGCTTGAAACGAATCCGAGTCCGGCAAAGAAGCAAAAGGCTGCTGAATCTTCAAAGAAGACGAATACAAAAGGAGGATCGCTTGGGTGTAAAATTTGTGGTCGTGTTCATCGGGGTGAATGCCACTTTAAAAACAAACCATGTGCGATATGCGGAAAAATGGGGCATGCGGCATCGATACGTCCGGGGAAGGTGTCGGTATGTTACATGTGTTACCAACCGGTTCACAAGAAATCCGAGTGCCCAGAGTTGGTAGAAAAGAAAGAAACTACCGACACGAAACCGGAAAATCCAAAGGCGAAGGCAAGATCCTTTAATCTAACCGCAGCAGAAGCAAAGGTCGAACCCGATGTGGTCACAGGTACTTTTGTCGTAAATTTAATTCCCGTACATATTTTGTTTGATACGGATGTGAATAGATCGTTTATCTCACATGAGAATATTCGACACCCATCATTTGTGTTGACTAAATTACCTGTGCCCTTAGAGGTAGAAGTAGGTAATAATAAAACTTTGATTGTATGTGATGTATGTCGGGATTGCAAATTGAGCATCTATGATGAAGACTACTTGGTCGACTTGATACCCATGGCCATGGGAGAGTTCCAAGTGGTAATTGGAATGGATTGGCTGTCCCGTTATCACGCCAATGTGATTTGCTTCCTGAAAGAGATACAGTTAATATCCCCAAGCGGAAAACATGTTACCATTTTCGGGGAGTAGAACGATAACCTTGTAATATGCTCGGTTATGCAGGCCTAGAGACTCATGCAACATGGGTGTAAAGCGTATCTTACCTATGTACGAGATACGGAAAAAGAACTCCCAAAGATTAAAGAAGTACCCGTTGTACGAGAATTTGAAGATGTATTCCCGGAGGAATTACCAGGGATGCCACCTGAACGTGAGGTAGAGTTTGGGATTGAACTAGTCCCAGGCGCGAAACCAGTGGCTAAGTCCCCATATAGGTTAGCACCGTCGGAACTTCAAGAATTACTGTCACAATTACAAGAGCTACTTGATAAAGGATTTATTCGACCCCGCGTGTCCCCTTGGGGTGCGCCGGTGTTATTTGTGAAGAAAAATGATGGAAGCATGCGTATGTGTATCGATTACCGGGAGTTAAACAAACTCACGGTAAATAATTGATACCCGCTTCTAAGAATTGATGATTTATTCGATCAACTACAAGGTGCAAAGTGGTTTTCAAAGATCGACCTGAGGTCGGGGTACCATCAGTTGCGGGTAAAGGAAGAAGATATACCAAAGACGGCGTTTCGCACGCGATATGGGCACTACGAATTCCTCGTAATGTCCTTCGGGCTAACTAATGCACCTGTAGCATTCATGGATCTTACGAATCAGGTTTGCAAGCCGATGTTGGATAAATCAGTAATAGTGTTCATAGACGATATTCTCATGTATTCGAAGGGTGAGACGGAACATGCTCAACACTTGCAAAAAGTGTTGGAAACTCTTAGACAAGAAAAACTCTACGCAAAATTCTCAAAGTGCGCCTTTTGGCTTCGAGAGGTACAGTTCCTCGGGCATGTCATAAGCGCCGATGGAATACATGTAGATCCGGCTAAAATTGAAGCAGTGACAAAATGGAATCCTCCTAACAACCCCTCGGAAATTCAAAGCTTTTTGCGGCTTGCGGGGTATTACAGGCGATTCATTCAAGATTTTCCAAAATAGCGTCGCCATTAACCAAATTGACCCGTAAGGACGAAAAGTTTGTCTGGGGAAATGAACAAGAAAGGGCAGTCCAAATGCTTAAGGAAAAATTGACTAGTGCTCCGGTGTTGACCCTATCGGAAGGCACCGATGACATGGTAGTGTACTCGGATGCATCATACCAAGGTCTTGGGTGTGTACTCATGCAAAGGGGTAGAGTGGTTGCCTATGCTTCTAGACAACCGAAGATTCATGAAAAGAATTATCCTACACACGACCTCGAGTTAGCAGCAGTGGTTTTTGCCTTGAAAATTTGGAGGCATTATTTATACGGTGTGAAGTGCACTATATTTACATATCATAAGAGCTTGAAATACTTCTTCGATCAGAAGGATTTAAATATGAGGCAAAGACGGTGGCTTGAGACGGTAAAGGATTATGATTGCGAAATTCATTATCATCCGAGAAAGGCCAATGTAGTAGCGGACGCATTAAGCCGAAAGGAGGAATTCACACCTATACGAGTGCAATCAATGCAACTCGTAATAACTTCGATCCTACTCGAAAAGATTCGAGAAACGCAAATCGAGGCAATGAGTGAGGTAAATTGGAGAAAAGAACGGGTAAAGGGTGAAGTGAAAAATATAATTTATGGCGACAATGGATTGAAATCCCGATTTGGTAGAATATGGGTTCCAAACACGTGCGGTGTTAAGGACTTATTTCTTAACGAAGCTCACAAATCACGTTATTCGATTCACCCGGGGGCGACCAAGATGTACAAAGATTTGAAACAAAATTATTGGTGGCCTGGTACGAAAAGAGATGTGGCAAAATATGTTGAAAAATGCTTAACTTGTTTACAAGTTAAAGCGGAACACCAAAAACCCTATGGCAAGCTTCAGCCTTTAGACATACCCGTTTGGAAATGGGAAAATATTACTATGGACATGTTGACCAAACTACCGAGAACGGCACAGGGTTTTGATGCCATTTGGGTAGTCGTAGATAAATTGACCAAAAGTGCTCACTTCATCCCAATTCGTGAGACCTATACTTCTGAAAAGATGTCAGAGGTATATAAAAACGAAATTGTAGCACGCCACGGAGTGCCGGTATCAATCGTGTCCGATATAGATACACGGTTCACTTCAAACTTTTGGCGCGACTTCCAAGAACAGATGGGTACGAAGCTGCTGATTAGTACGACATAGCACCCTTAAACTGATGGGCAAAGAGAACGAGCGATTCAAACATTAGAAGACATGCTTCGGGCATGTATTATTGACTTTGGTGGTAGCTGGGACGCCTATTTACCATTAGTAGAATTCTCTTATAATAACAGCTATCATTCGAGTATCGGAATGGCACCATATGAGATGCTTTATGGCAGGAAGTGTCGAACTCCGATGTGTTGGGGTGAAGTGGGTCTGAGAGAACTCGCCTACAAAGATGTGATCAGGGCCACAAATGAAAATATTGACACAGTACGAGCTCATTTGAAAGCAGCGCAAGACCGATAAAAGTCTTACGCGGATAAAAGGCGAAAACCTATCGAGTTTCAAATCGGCGATAGAGTAATGCTCAAGGTATCCCCGTGGAAAGGGGTTATTCGATTCAGGAAAAGAGGGAAGTTGAGCCCGCGGTTTGTTGGACCTTTCAAAATTATTGATCGAGTGGGAAAGGTAGCATACCGTTTGGAACTACCTGATGAATTGAAAGGTATACATAGCACATTTCATGTCTCACACCTTCGCAAATGCCTAGCGGATGAAACAACTTATGTACCGATTGACGATATCGAAGTTAATGACAAACTTAGCTACATAGCCAAACTAATCGAAATCCTTGACCGAAAGATCAAAGGATTGAGGAAAAAAGAGATAGATCAAGTGAAGGTTAAATGGGAGCATCGAAAGGGATCAGCCACCACTTGGGAGTCTGAGGAAGAAATGCGACGACTCTACCCTTCACTATTTGGTACGTATTCAAGTTTCGGGGATGAAACTCCCATAAGGGGGTGGACTTGTAACACCCCAAAAATGTTAAATATATATAAATATGTGCATATGTATATTTAACACCCCTAGAAATATGAAATGATTAGTATTTATATTTACCATAATTGGTAACTAATAAAATCCATAGGGACTAATAGAATGTCACTTGGTTAAGTATTTGCTAATTTATGAGTATAACTAGCAACTAAATGCCATTAAAATACAAATCAAAAGAAGAGGGGATGAAATAGACAAGTTATAAAAGTTGATTTAATAAAAGAATTTTTAAAACACAGAACACACACTTGTGTGTGTGCTCTGGTGCGACCCGGAGAAGGGGAGAAAAACACCAAACCCTAATCTTCATCAAAAGATCAAATTGAAGCTTAATAAGGAGTCTAAATTCATGCATGAAACCATAATTGTGATCCCCAAATCAAGAGGATCATAAGGTATGTTGAAATTTTGTATTTCGTGATGTTACGATGTTTGGTGAAATTCTTGTTTTAGCAATTCTTGCATAAATTGTAAGAATTAAAGTGAAATAGGGCTAGTTTAACTACTTAGAATCATCATACTTGATTAATCTATGAAGTTATTGTTTTGGTCAAAAATTACCTAAGTAATTAAGTGATCAAATTAGTTAAGTGAGGTAGTGTGCTAAGAAAATGTGTTAAAAATATGTTAATTAAGTTATTTGCAAAAACAGTTTCAGGATACGGCTTAGGATATAGAGCTGTATCTATGATCAAAAAATGAGCGAAAAAGTAAAGTGTGACACAGGATGTACGAGGAAAGCCCTTGATCAATCTAGATCGCTGGCACAAAACCTCGGGAGCTGACAATCGCAGCTGCCTTGCTCTTCTATTACTTCAAATATCAGGATACAGTGCAGGATATGATGCGGATCAACTAGGTGTTACAATGTAATTCGAGTACAAGTGTTTGTGTGTAGTGATTGTTTGCAACAGGAGAGAAAAAGTGTGCGTAAGAGTGCGTGCCTTAACCTGATCCGATCAATCTATTTATAGTGAAAGAAAATAACAAACTACCCTATTAAACTGGGATACTTCGAATATTCCTCAAGTAAACGTTGTAGTCCACTTCTTCCGGGTTCAACGTCTATAACCCAACTGATTTGCCTGAGTCTCGAGGAGAAGAAGTCCACTTGAACGTTGGAGACTTGCACCTTCTAATCTGCACGTGGTCAATTAGTTAGTACCAGGATATCGTATCAGGATGTTACCAATATCCTGATCACAAATAAATAAATAATCAAAGCCAGAATATTAGTCAGGATATATATGCAGAAAATGACCCATAACAATTGTTCCCAAAATATACCTGTTGGAATTCTGAATTCAAACAGATATATTTTAAACTTTATCACCTGGATCGAGGCAATCAATACGACAAGACTCTTGAAATGACAATGTGCAACTTCCAACGCATTATTTACTCTTTACCCCCTATTACTCAGCCTATAATTAGCCAAAATACTTTGCATTATGATCATTACTCCTCAAGCAAATCTCAGGTATTTCTCTTTTCTTCTCTGTTGTTCTTTTCTTTGAATTTCTTGTTTCTTGGTCGATACCCCTTATGGAATCTCGAACAAGATCTCGATCAAACGAGCCAGTCGCAACCCTTATGAGTCAAAACCTTATCTGAGAACCACAAAATGAGATCTGCTCTTTCAACAACGCTGATATCGCCGCTTTGAAGGATTCCAGTGCCTTTCCTGCCGGAGTGGTCATCCGCCCTTTTGATCGAGAAGTCCGATCAGATGCGTCATCAAACGAGTGGGTCTGCTTTCTTGCCTATCCCTTTTCTTTGGGACTCCGGTACCCATTTCCACCCTTTATCTCTCGTTTCTTTGAGCTTACCGGCCTCAGTTATGCCCAGACTATGCCAATGGTATGGCGAGTTTTAATGGTGTTAAACCAAATTAAATCTCGTCATTGCCCTGACCTATGCATCGAGGACCTTCCCATAGCATACCGACTGAGATCCCATGGCAACAGCCGCTTTCTTCTGTTCTCCACTTCCAAGAATCCCCTAGTCCTTAAGGCCACCAAGAATGAAGACCAGTGGCAACGAAAGTTCTTTTTCGTAAAAAGAGACTCTATTGACAAGGGTTTTGATCTGCGAGTTAGATGGTTAACCAAGGGTAGGATTTAGGGTTTTAGGAATATCCCCAAATGTATCCTTAAACTATATCCTTGACTGATATCCTGATATTTTGTGCAGCGAATTTAAGAGATCTAGCACCCCCAAGCGCGGAATCAGAACCCAGGATCAAAAGATCTACCGACTTCCTGCTAGCGAAAGAACCTTCTCCCTGCCTCTCACAAACTCGAGTAAAAAATCAAGCTCAGAGATGTCTGGTAAGCACACGATTATAGTGATTATAAAGTATAAGTGTTACAAACTAAACATTTCTCCCTTCGTTCAGTGCCGGTCATTAACCTTGAGGGCTTCCAGCTTGACGAATTGGACAGTTATTCCAGCCTCGCACCTACCCAGCAAGAGACCAACCCGAAACCAGCTGCTACACCAAAGCCTACCGGTTCGAAGACAGCTACTGCTCCTAAAGCTCCTCCAGCATCCAGGACCCGGGCCTCCAGCTCCCGGAAGAGAAAGGAAGTAGAGCCTCCCGCTACACCCCATGTATTCCCATTCGAGAACCACGGGTTTACGGAATCCAGCAAATCCATGACCGGCTTCCTCAACCAGGTTAGTATCCTGACCCATATCCTGCAACATATGCTGGTTATTAAAGCTAATTAAAGTCAATACCTGTTTCTTTATTTGAAGGGTCTCGAACACCTGGTGTTCCTCTATGAAGACGCATGTGGCCTGAACACCATGTTAGAGAGCAAGCTGAAGAAGGCCGAAGCCACTATTGCGGACCAAGCAGCGGTCGCCACTGCTAAATCGGAGCATTACGAGGCTAAATATAAGGTAATGGTCCAAGAGCACCAGGCTGCCATCCAGAAGGTTACTCACAAGGCTCAAGACAAATTCGATGCAGCCCAAGTTCAACATGAGCAGGACATGGCCTCATACCGGGAAAGCCTCAAGAATTCTGTTATCATCTCCCTTCTCCAAGCCAGACTGAAGATGGCTTATGAAGCCATGGCTTTGGGTGTTGAATGCCCTTCATGGAATATCAAGGCTTGGGAGACGAAACTGAAAGATCTTGGTGGTAATCCCGTGGAGCCCCCTTCAAAGCCTGCTGCAGAGGAGCCCACTAAGGCGACCGGGAAGGTAGATGATGCCGGTGCTTCAAAGGATGCTGGTGGCGATGCTGGAGGTGATGCTGAAGGTGATGCTGGAGGAAATGCTGGGATGGATGCTGCTGACGAGGTCATGATGGAAGGAGGAGCTGCCCCTTAGAGGCAGCGAAGTGGGCGATGATGGATATACGTGCCAAGGCCGGAGCCCACTTTTTTTTTTAAATTCAATGGTTGTGGTCTGTTTGAACAATTTACCTTTCCTGTCGTTGAACAATTTACATTTCCTGCACTAGAACAATATGATGACCAAAGGTGGATGGGTCCTGGGTTTCAGGATGAAGCCCTTGGTCATCAATTAGTATAACCTGTTTTGAATGGTGCAACGGTTGGAGGCGGATGGGTCTCGTTTTGAGATGAAACCTTCAACCGTTGCGTAAATATGGTAAAAAACTAATCGTGCTTTTGGCGGATGGGCCTCGGTTTGAGGTGAAACCAAAAGCACAACTTTTGTCTTGTTAATAATATAACCACCTTTTGACTTATTTGCTGTTCTTTTTAATTTTTTGTCATGCATTACTTAGTTTAGATTTCAACTTTGCAAAATTATCTTTTGAAAATATCCTGATCAACATACTCGGCGGTATCCTATGAAGACTTTCGCCAAGTAGGGTTTTCAAACAATTTAGATAAAGTCTTTAAAGAATAAAGGATATTTTCTTTTTCAAGATCCGTTTTGATAATGCTTGTTTGTCATGAACTCAACTTTGATTTTAAATCCAGGCAATATATCCCAAATATTGCAATCAAATATCTCGAAATATATCCCGAACACAGATTTTGAGAATATATCCTAAGGATATACCCTAATCAGGATATTTAAGCCTTTAAACATAGTTTCGAAAGTTCAAACAACTTATGTAGAGTTCACAAAGGAAAGATCATACCAGGAATAGAGTATAAGCCTAGTATCGAACTTCACTCCATTTGCAACTTCTTCCACTAAGATGTCCCCAGTCTGAGATACTTAGTACACTAGGTCCAAATTTGATCTTTTGAGCTTCACACAATCGCCTTAGGAGGAATGTCCCATGTTCATGAAGTCTTCAAACACTTAGAAATTTTTTTTGAATTCAAGTTCTAACTGTTTGGACAGTTCTTGTGTTACTGGGGTAAAACCCAAAAACATACTGGAGATAAATCCTTAGTATCCTGGGGATAAACCCATAGGTATCCTGGGGAAAATCCCAAATTTTCATGCGCTACAGGCGGAAGTGTATAAACTCCAAGACTTAGAAAGGTGATAACCTATAAACCTTAGAGAGTATGAAAATACCCTTTCGTGAGAGAGAGTGATCAATCCTCATATACCTTTAGGATCCAGGATATAGCCAATAGTGACGAAATTGTCAGCCACTTTTACATGAACTTATCCCGCCACCTTGAACTATCCCTGGATAACTTGCGCTCCAGGCGACCCTAATCGAGAGAATGGTGAATACCTTTAAACCTGTGAAGGGATTAGGATCCCTTAAACGTGAGAGAGGGGGCCAGTCCTCTCGTCTTTCGAAATATCCAGAGTGTGTATCCTGGAGCTATATCCCGAAGCATATACTGCAAAACAACTGTAAGCTAAGGTGGGTGTTAGCTTGGCTAACACCCCTCCGATGCCTAAGTCAGTAATGGGTTCAAAACAATAAATAATAAAAAGATATATTAAAAGAGATAGAATCCATACCACCCTGAGTTAGAATTAAATTCCAAACACACTTGAAATAGAGCTTTAGATGTATAGCATTCTAGGATCTTGGTAGCATATCCCCCTCCATATTCTTGAGTCGGTATGCTCCTTTTCCTGATTCTGAATCAATCTCATAGGGTCCTTCCCATTTCGGAGCCAACTTTCCATTGGCAGGATTAGTAGTATTCTGAAAAGCCTTTCTCAATACCCAATCTCCAACCTGGAACCTTCTAGTCCTTATATTCTTGTTATATGCCTTAGATATCCTCTGTTGATATGCTGCCATCCTTAGCCTTGCTGCGTCTCTTGTCTCATCAATAGTATCCAATTCCTGGCATAGGACTTCATGATTCTTGTTATTGGCCATTGATGCGTGTGAAGTGTTATATATATTAGGTGTATATTTTAAGCCCCTTTAACACTTATTTTTAGCCAAGTTTTAAATTTATAAAACACGATATTTCACTAACACTAAACACACATATGGGCAAGTGCACCCATCGTGAGCGTAGTATAGTGTTGGTAAGATACCGAGGTCGTCCAAGGACACAAGAGCTTTTAGTACCGGTTTATCCTCAACGTCTAATCAAAATAAAAAGGTTAGAAAAATGTTTTAAGCTAAGAAAAATAAAAACTAACTAAAATGCTGAAAATAAAATAAAAAGAAAAACAGATAGACAAGATGAATCACTTGGTTCCGACTCGTATCTAGTGTAACCTTTGATTATTTCCGCACTTTTGCACATAATTAAGAGATTATCTTAGTTATTGTAGTAGGCCCCTCTTTTGAAGGTGACGTTACCCTCACCCCAGTAGTTTGAGTCAGCAAGGATACAATCCTAAAAGGGTGGATTATTGGAAGATAATTAATTAAGTTATTAATGCAAATTATGGTAGGCCCCTCTTTTGGAGGTGACGTTACCCTCGACTAAGTAGTCTGAGTCAACAGGGATACAGTCCTAAATAGCCGGGTTATAGTATTAATAGTAGTTAACTTATGAGGGGATCAAAGAGTTTGGACCCCCGCCATCCAATACCGTTAAGTATTGAAGGAGGTCCTACTAAATTTGACCCAGGTCCATTGCAGGACCTCTAAACGCTGAACAATGGCAAGACCTTTACCAAACCGTTCCCTTAACCCCCGACCAGGTAGCCAACATACCTCCATATAGACCGTGGAGATATGAATGGTGAAAATCTTTTATTTTATATAGACAGTAAAATAATGCCAAGACACCACGGACAAACGATAAGGAAAAATCACCTTCAACATAAGCAACTAGTTATTAAAGTCATTAATACAAAACCAAGTAAAAAGTGCAAAAGATTAGAAATAAAAAGTATTACACTAGACACTTTGTCTTCACCAAGTGATGTAAGAGACTTAGGCAAACATGGCCTTGATTGTCAAGAACTCTTACGATCAATCTTGGATCCCGAGATGACTCACACACTCTACGATGGACAATGGATGATGGTGGTGGATGAGTGTTATGGTGGTGGTGGGTGGTGGGTGAAGTGTGAGAGAGGTGGTGTGCCAAGGGATGGTTTGAGCTTAAGCCAAACACTTCTATTTATAGGCTGAACAGAAGCTCGGGCACGGCCCCGTGTCCAGTGGGCACGGCCCCGTGTCCACATCCTCTCTTTCTTCATTAAATGCAGCTTTGTCTTATTAGTTGACCACGCCCCCGTGTCCGCTGAGCACGACCCCGTGTGCAGAAGAATCTTTGTACTATGAAGATTTGCCTGGATTGTGCGAATCTTATAGTTGACCACGGCCACGTGTCCGCTGAGCACGGCCCCGTGGTGGGCAATAGAAGCTTCTACCACTTTGTCTTTTCTGCTGACACTTGGGCACGCCCCCGTGCTGGCTGAGCACGGGGCGTGTTCAGGCTTCTGATCTCTTGTTTTGCTTTGGAAGATGCTGTCGTGGGGTCGGGCATGTCACGTCTTGTTCCTTTTCTTGTATTTATGTTAGATTTTGATGTCTTTTTGCTTCTTTTGTTAATTTGAGCTCATTTAATCCTGAAAATACAAAAGGAAGACAAAAGCACACTTTTTCCAACATTAGTACTAAAAAAGGGTTAGTTTTATGCCACAATTGATGAAATTTATATGTTGCATTTTGAACACATCAAATACCTCCACACTTGAATCTTTGCTTGTCCTCAAGCAAAACTCTTTAATATGTGGCTATTACACTCCCAAATGGAATGGATAGAGAAGAAGGTTTTTGGGCTTGTCGTAGAGTGTCGGGATTTCCAAGATTCTTTATTTAATTTTATTTTTATTTATTTACAATCCTATTCGTCATGATTTATTTAAAACTTTTCATAAGATAAATTACTTATTAGGGCATAACATGCTTTTTTTTAAAACTCTATTTATATACAAGTTCACATACCTCACGGGGATCACTCAACACTCGGCCGAAAATGTATTTTTGTGGATCACTCGAGAGCGGCATGGAACTTACTCCTACCATAGGCTTGCCAAGCAATCAATCCTCCTCCTTTTTAACTTATATACCTTTGTAAATATCAAGAGGACTTTGTGGGTGAAGGGTTAGGCTTGGGTTAAAGGTAGGTGGTTGGGTTGGTGGTTAGTGGTTAGTAGAAAAGGCGAAAAGCGTAACAAGTGTCGGTTTTCGTAAGACTTTCTATTTTTGTAACTTTTATTTTGATGAAACTATTATTCAAACAAAGTTATTTTTGATGAACTTGTTTGTTTATTTTCTTTTGCTTCATCATCAACACAAATATATTTTTTTTTTATTGAAAAGTCATACGAAAAATTGAACTTGTTACTAAAACAAAGGGGTAAAAAATGAAAAAGGTTTTGGTGGGTAAAAAGGGTGTTTGGTTTGGGTTATGAAATGAAAAGGTTTAGGCTCAAAGGGGCTAACTAGGGGGATTTTGGGTAGGTGGCAAAAAAAAAGAAAAATAATGATGTAGAAATAAAAAGGGTTAGTCCTAATGCCTCCATCATTTACTTACTCGGGTTTAAGTTGGTAAGGCCCGGGAATGCATCGTCATGGCAAGTTCTAGAGTCGTAAGAACCAAGCGGCTATTCACACAAGAAATGAAAAAATGAGCATTTAGTTCTAATGATATGTAATTGTATGCTCAATAAAGGCTCAAAACTCATTTTTGTGGGAATGGGTTTTTATATGATCAAGTATATATAATCAAATTTTAACTAAGCTTGTCATGCCTTTTCATAATTTTCTTATGTTGGTTCTTTTTATCACGACGCTATCGGTTGTAAATTCGTAAAAATATAACCTTTTTTAGAACTTGAAATTCCCGAGTTAAACCTAGAGAAGTAAAAAAAAATGAAGATTTTTTTGAAAAAAATTTGGGGTGATTAGCGGTTCCAATAGAGTTTTGTGTAAGGCTTGTATTTAGGACTTGCAAGATTCAAGGTTTTAGCATCCCCCCACACTTAAATTACACATTGTCCTCAATGTGTCCCAAAAATAAGTTTTTAGGTTGATTGAATGTGTAAAAAGGTGTAAAAAGCAAAATTTTTGTGTTACTGGGCGCTGAACACGGCCCCGTGTTGTCCAGGCACGGCTCCGTGTTCAAGTTCCAGTAACAAAATTAATACAAGAGAAACAGAAGTCTGGACACAGGGGCGTGTTGGGTGAACACGGCCCGTGTCCAGTTACCTGAACTGGGTCTTTTTCTGCAGACTGTGCAGCACGGGGCCGTGTTGGGTGGACACGGCCCGTGCCGAGCTTACTGTAAATGAAGAAATTTGTCGGACGGTTCTGTTTTCCTGCATGGAGTGCTGGTTCAAGTTTCCCTTGCATCCTTTGCCATCTCAAGTGTGTTTTATTCCTGAAAATTAAAACTAACTAGAAAACATAAAAATTAATCTAAGCTAAACTAAGGATAGTTCCGCGGAATGCCTCCGTGGTGCGCCACGTTTATAAGGGTCCTTGGCTAGACCCAAAGCCTGGTCATATGTTACCTAAGTGGGATGTATTGCATCCCATGTTACACCGTCGGAGAGCGTCATCCAAGCTTGAGTCTATGACCTTCATGTAGTCGACCAGGTCTTCGTCCTCTACTCTTTTTCCACATTCAAACTTCACTTCCTTGTCCCCAAACTTCAATGTTAACGTTCCGTCATTCATATCCACCACCGCTTGGGCGGTGGCTAGAAATGGCCTCCCGAGGATGAGAGGGACATCGGTGTCTTCTTCCATGTCTAGGATGACAAAGTCGGTTGGGAAAACGAAGTTGTCAACTTTTACCAATAGATTTTCAGCGACACCTTGTGGGAATTTGACGGATCTGTCGGCGAGTTGTATGCTCATCTTTGTAGGGCTTGTTGTTCCTAGGCCGAGTCGTTTGAACATCGATGTGGGCATGAGGTTAATGCTAGCCCCAAGATCGGCTAATGCATTACGAACGGGGGATTCCCCAATCGAGCAAGGAATTGTGAAGCTTCCGGGGTCGATTTTCTTTTGTGGAAGTTTGTTGAGTACTAAGGCGGAGCATTCTTCGCCTAAGTTAACTAATTGCAATGATTCAATTTTCCTTTTGTTAGTGAGGGAATCCCTCATGAATTTTGTATATTTAGGCATTTGGGTTAGGACCTCAATAAAAGGAATATTAACATGCAATTGTTTTAGTAAATTTTCGAACTTTGCGAATTGCTCATCGGTCTTTTGACTATTTAACCTACCGGGGTACGGAATTGGAGGAGTCTTGGTGGGCTCTTGATTTGGTGGAGAAGCCTTTTCTGGTTGAGGTGTGGGTGAAGTCGTGCTTTGGCTGAGTTGACTTCCTTCAACCGGTGGTAGCGGGACGTCCTCGGGACCCACGGTTCGGTTTCTTAATGTGATGAGGTGTACTTGTGCCTTTGGGTTGGTTTCGGTATTACTAGGTAACGCGCCTTGTGGTCTCTCGGAGAAATTTTGAGCTAGTTGATTTAATTGTTTTTCAACGTTTGAATGCTAGCTTGTTGATTTCTAAAATTCGATTCCAATTGTTGAAATCGATCCGAGTTTTTCTTTTCGGTGTCGGAGATGAGGCGAGATATAGTATCTTCAAGCCTTTCTCGTCCACCTTGTTGTTGAGAAAAATTTTGTGGTTGTTGAAAGTTAGTTCGTTGGCTTTGTTGGTTACTACTATTGCCGGGATCTCTCCAACCAAGATTAGGGTGGTTACGCCATCCTTGGTTGTAGGTACCCGTTGGTGGACCCGACGGCCTAGGTCTGTTATCAATGTAGTTTACCGTTTCTGTTTGTTCATCTAATTCTTTCATACAACTCCAATTTTCATGTGACCCACCACACCCTTCACAAGCCATAACCGAGGCCGTTTTTGTCATTTCTAGCTTTTTGATTTTCGAAGAGAGGGCTTCGATTTGGGCTTGTAAAGAGGTGCTTTCATCAACCTTATGGGCGCCCGGGGCAATAGATTTATTACCTCGGGGAGTGTGCCATTGAAAATCGGTTTGAGCAATTTTCTCAATTTGATTATATATTTCATTTGGGCGACGATTACCTAAAAGCCCCCCGGAGCTTGAATCAAGTGTTTGTCTTGTGTGTGGCAACAACCCATTGTAGAAAGTGGATACTTGTTGCCATACAGCTAGACCGTGATGAGGACACTTTCTTAGAAGCTCCTTGAACCTTTCCCAAGTTTCATATAAGGATTCCCCATCCTCTTGTGAGTATGTATTAATTTCAGTCATTAGTTTAGCCGTTTTAGCAGGAGGGAAATACTTATATAGAAACTTTTGGGCTAGTTCATCCCAGGTGTTTACCAAGCCAACTGGGAGGGTGTTAAGCCAAGCCTTAGCTCGGTCTTTTAGTGAAAATGGAAACATCTTAAGGCGAATGGCGTCGTTTGATGCTCCATTGATCCGAAAAGTATCACATATTTCCAAGAAATTAGTAATATGTAGATGGGGATCCTCGTCCGCAAGCCCATGGAAGGTTGCGGAGTTTTGGAGCATTTGTATCAAATGCGGTCGAAGTTCGAAGTTGTTGGCTTCGACATTCGGTGCATTGATAGCGGCGCCGAGATTGCCTACAGTGGGCCGTAGGTAATCCATGAGGGTACGTTGGTCCGCCATTGGAAGTGGGTCCCCCGAAACTTTCTCTTGATTTTTAGCTTTAAGTCTTTTTCTGAGAAAGCGTTCGGGTTCTTCTAGAGGTTCTTTTATGTCTCTACTAGAACTGGAGCTCATGCACTGCGTAGGAGGTTCAAATGTGGCGCCTGGGTTCCAAGTCCTGCAATAAAGACAGAAAAGAACGTTGGTCAGAATGTTCACCACGGCCCCGTGCTCGGTGAACACGGCCCGTGGTCAGAGATACAGTGATTGTTTTCTGGATCCCTGTTACTGGGAGTTTGACACGGCCCCGTGTTCAGCTCTCTGTAACTCAGAAAATAAAAACTGCCAGTGATGATGCTGGGCACGGCCCGTGTCCGACCAGGTACGGCCCGTGCTGAGCTCTGCAGGAACAGAAAAACTAAAAAAAATCCTAAAAAAAATGAAAAATAAGAAAAACGATTAGGCCGTTGATTCCTAACTTTCTTAAAATCCTTGTGTCCCCGGCAGCGGCGCCAAAAACTTGATGCGTGTGAAGTGTTATATATATTAGGTGTATATTTTAAGCCCCTTTAACACTTATTTTTAGCCAAGTTTTAAATTTATAAAACACGATATTTCACTAACACTAAACACACATATGGGCAAGTGCACCCATCGTGAGCGTAGTATAGTGTTGGTAAGATACCGAGGTCGTCCAAGGACACAAGAGCTTTTAGTACCGGTTTATCCTCAACGTCTAATCAAAATAAAAAGGTTAGAAAAATGTTTTAAGCTAAGAAAAATAAAAACTAACTAAAATGCTGAAAATAAAATAAAAAGAAAAACAGATAGACAAGATGAATCACTTGGTTCCGACTCGTATCTAGTGTAACCTTTGATTATTTCCGCACTTTTGCACATAATTAAGAGATTATCTTAGTTATTGTAGTAGGCCCCTCTTTTGAAGGTGACGTTACCCTCACCCCAGTAGTTTGAGTCAGCAAGGATACAATCCTAAAAGGGTGGATTATTGGAAGATAATTAATTAAGTTATTAATGCAAATTATGGTAGGCCCCTCTTTTGGAGGTGACGTTACCCTCGACTAAGTAGTCTGAGTCAACAGGGATACAGTCCTAAATAGCCGGGTTATAGTATTAATAGTAGTTAACTTATGAGGGGATCAAAGAGTTTGGACCCCCGCCATCCAATACCGTTAAGTATTGAAGGAGGTCCTACTAAATTTGACCCAGGTCCATTGCAGGACCTCTAAACGCTGAACAATGGCAAGACCTTTACCAAACCGTTCCCTTAACCCCCGACCAGGTAGCCAACATACCTCCATATAGACCGTGGAGATATGAATGGTGAAAATCTTTTATTTTATATAGACAGTAAAATAATGCCAAGACACCACGGACAAACGATAAGGAAAAATCACCTTCAACATAAGCAACTAGTTATTAAAGTCATTAATACAAAACCAAGTAAAAAGTGCAAAAGATTAGAAATAAAAAGTATTACACTAGACACTTTGTCTTCACCAAGTGATGTAAGAGACTTAGGCAAACATGGCCTTGATTGTCAAGAACTCTTACGATCAATCTTGGATCCTGAGACGACTCACACACTCTACGATGGACATTGGATGATGGTGGTGGATGATGGTGTTATGGTGGTGGTGGGTGGTGGGTGAAGTGTGAGACAGGTGGTGTGCCAAGGGATGGTTTGAGCTTGAGCCAAGCACTTCTATTTATAGGCTGAACAGAAGCTCGGGCACGGCCCCGTGTCCAGTGGGCACGGCCCCGTGTCCACATCCTCTCTTTCTTCATTAAATGCAGCTTTGTCTTATTAGTTGA
The DNA here is from genome assembly GCA_030545235.1 of Helianthus tuberosus. Classification (NCBI taxonomy): domain Eukaryota; kingdom Viridiplantae; phylum Streptophyta; class Magnoliopsida; order Asterales; family Asteraceae; genus Helianthus; species Helianthus tuberosus. The sequence continues at coordinate 173,465,456 of CM060424.1, read as the reverse complement.
CCACGCCCCCGTGTCCGCTGAGCACGACCCCGTGTGCAGAAGAATCTTTGTACTATGAAGATTTGCCTGGATTGTGCGAATCTTATAGTTGACCACGGCCCCGTGTCCGCTGAGCACGGCCCCGTGGTGGGCAATAGAAGCTTCTACCACTTTGTCTTTTCTGCTGACACTTGGGCACGCCCCCGTGCTGGCTGAGCACGGGGCGTGTTCAGGATTCTGATCTCTTGTTTTGCTTGGGAAGATGCTGTCATGGGGTCGGGCATGTCACGTCTTGTTCCTTTTCTTGTATTTATGTTAGATTTTGATGTCTTTTTGCTTCTTTTGTTAATTTGAGCTCATTCAATCTTGAAAGTACAAAAGGAAGACAAAAGCACACTTTTTCCAACATTAGTACTAAAAAAGGGTTAGTTTTATGCCACAATTGATGAAATTTATATGTTGCATTTTGAACACATCAGCCATTTTCTGAGCGTATATATCCTGACTAATATCCTGCTTTTAATTGTTTATTTGTGACCATGATACTGGACTGGGATATTGGTAACATCCTGGGCGATATCCTGGTGTTAACTAAATTGACCACGTGCAGGTTAAAGGCTGTGAGTTACTAACGGTCAGGCGGACTTCTTCTCCTCGAGACTCGGGCGAATTTGTTATATGAGAGACGTTGAACCCGAAAGACCAGGTCTACAACGTTCAAATGGGGAATATTCGCTGGATCCCGGTTTATTAGGATAGTTTGTTACACTTCTTTTACTATAAATAGATGGGGGCGGATCAGATTAAGGCACGCAATTTTTACACACACTTTCGAACACTTTTGCTCTCTAGCTCACTGCAAACTCTATACACAAACACTTGTATTCGAATCGTATTGTAACACCTAGTTGATCCGCATCACATCCTGCACTGTATCCTGATATTTGAAGTAATAGAAGAACAAGGCAGCTGCGATTGTCAGCTCCCGAGGTTTTATGCCGGCGATCTAGATTGATCAAGGGCTTTCCTCGTACATCACGTGTCAACCTTTACTTTTTTGCTCATTGTTTGATCATAAATACAGCTCAATATCCTGAGCCGTATTCTGAAACTGTTTTTGCAATTAACTTGATTTGCATATTTTCGACACTCATTTCTAGCACACTACCTCACATAACTAATTTGATCACTAAATTACTTCGGTAATTTTTGATCAAAACAATTTGGCGCCCACCGTGGGGCGAGTGGTGCTATTTTTGCTAAAAACTTTAGTAAAATCATTACTCGGTTTTCTTTTGTCAAAACTTTTTTCTAAATTGTTTTCAATGGCCTCGAGATCAAACATGAGCTCTTCCACCATGTCTGCTACAACCTCTGCAATAATTGGTTCGGTGCTTCCACCTCCTCCTCCAAGAATGCAAGCTTCATCACACGGAGCTGAAAGTCATGTAGCTCGGGATGTTATCCCCGCTCCCAGTACCCAGGGATCCGGTCCTGTTTTGGCATCTAATGATGAAATTCTGAATTTGTTTGGTAGTGTACAGGAACAGATGAGGCAGCAACAGGAAACCAATCGAATGCTGATGAGAGAAATACAACTCTTGAAATCCGGCCCAAGTAGACCTGCTGAAGAAACTGTCACTCCTATACAGCCTAGGGCTTTGAACTTCAGTTCTGCAGTTTACACTGAGGATAACCGGGGGAACATCGTCCCAAGCCATTCTCAGAATCATACCCCTGAGATACCCTCCTCGGTCAGGATGTCAACTGTGAGGAGCTCAGGATATGCTTCAGGATATGGCCAGAATCCTCAGACCGGTAACGTGTCAAATAATAATATTCTTGCTACTAACAACAATGGGTCTTTGCAGGATGCAGGTATGATGTCAACATTTACTAGGGAGCTTCAGAAATTGAAGGACATGATATCCAGTGTACTTGGAGTGGTCCAGCCAATTCTGGAAGTATCTCAAGACAGCCACAGGATATCCCGCTTTGCATATCCTATCTGTGATGCTGAAATCCCAAAAAGATTTCAGACCCCCAACATGAAACTGTATGATGGGACTACGGATCCTGAAGAGCATATTGCCCAGTATAGAGAAAGAATGGAGATTAACCCTATCCCTCCGGAACTTAAGGAAGCATGCTTGTGCAAGGGATTCAGATCTACTCTAACATGATCAGCCCTAAAATGGCTGTTAAATGTTCCTCCCCATTCAATTACTTCGTTTGCTCATTTGGTTAATTTATTTAATAGTCAGTTTTCTTGCAGCCGGAGTTTTGAGAAACTAACCAGTGACCTTTACAGGATAACTCAAGGACCTCAGGAATCCTTGAGGGATTATGTGAACAAGTTTAGTCGAGAATCCTTGGATATCCCACATCTTGATGTTGCTACCGCTGTGCAGGCTTTTAAGATGGGATTACAGAAGGATTCTCAGTTTTATCAGGATCTTGTAATGAATCCCTGCAGGAATCTCGACGAGGCTCGTAACAGGGCCTTGAGATATATTCGCTTGGAGGATGATAAAAAGATGCAAGAGAGGATGAATTCCACCTCTACCTATGAATCGACCAATAGGAAGTCAGAATCCTCGTATAAACCATACCATTCTAAACCATATGGCAGAAATGATAGCAAGAGAGTGAATGCTGTTGATGACGAGGATCCTGAAGAATATCCTGAATTATCTGAATATTGCTTTTCTGTTAATATACCTGAGTTAATGTATGCTATGCAGGGTTTAGGAGACAAAGCTAGGTGGCCTCGAAAGAATCAGCAGAAAGCCGATTGGAAGGATAAATCCAAGTGGTGTGCCTTCCATGAAGATTTCGGACATGTAACCGAGGATTGCATTGCTCTAAGAAAAGAAATCAGCTACCTATTAAGCAAGGGGTATCTGAAGGAATTGCTGGGAAGAAAGAAGAATAAAGGGCAGGATCCTGAGAAGGATCCTGAATGAGCAGCATCGCCCCCAGCAGATGCCAAAATAATTAACTTTATTTCAGGAGGATCCGACATTTGTGGGACTTCATATTCTACGGCCAAGAGACATGCAAAGGAAGCTAAGACTGAAAGGGGAGGCAAACCAGCCAGGATGACTACCCTTACAACCGATAAAGTGATCACTTTCGACAGTGATGACAGGGATACTGTCCAGGATCCTCACCATGATGCTCTCGTAATAACATTGTATGTTGCTAACCATTTTGTATGCAGGATATTGGTGGATAATGGTATCTCCATCAACATAATTCAGCTGGAAACATTGAAAAGGATGAACGTATCTCCGATGGACATTACTTCGAAGTCCACTGTACTTGTTGGTTTCAGTGGAGAAGCTAGGAATACCGTAGGGGAGATAAAGTTACCAGTATATGTTGAAGGGGTCAACTCGATACAACGTTTCTGTGTGATGGACTCCCTATCCTGCTATAACATCATACTAGGCAGGCCATGGATCCATGATATGAAGGCTGTACCATTGACTTACCATCAGTGTATCAAGATCCCTACCCCTTGGGGGGGTTGTCAAGGTTGATAGTGATCAGCAGGAGGCGAAAGAATGCTACTTATCCTCAATGAAATCCTCAACTAAGCCTAATCCAGCATAGCAATTAAAGATGCGGGCCCAGGATATCATGGAGGCTTCTGAACAGGATGTAAAGAAAGTTATCCTGGATCAGGATAATCCTGATATCTCGGTGCTCGTAGGGACCAATATCCCTCAGGATATTGAAGAACAATTAACTAACTTTTTGAAGCGCAGGATGTCGACATTTGCATGGAAGCATGAGGATATGACAGGTATATCCAAAGACATTATTACTCACAAGCTTGGAATTGACAGGTCATTCAAGCCTGTTCAGCAAAAAAGAAGGAAGTTTGCTCCTGAATGAAATATAATCATCCAAGAGGAAGTTGAAAGATTGTTAAAGTCCAAAATGATCAGAGAAGTCAAGTTTCCAAGATGGCTGGCAAATGTGGTCGTAGTACAGAAGAAAAATGGGAAATGGAGAGTCTGTGTAGATTACACAGACTTGAATAAAGCTTGTCCTAAAGATCCATTTCCTCTTCCTCATATCGATGCAATGGTGGATGCTACTGCTGGGCATGAGATGTTAACATTCATGGACGCATCCTCAGGATTTCAGCAGATTCAAATGGAGCCTTCGGACCAGGAGGATACTGCCTTCATGACACCAATAGGTATTTATTGCTATACTGCTATGCCTTTCGGTTTGAAAAATGCAGGTGCAACATACCAGAGACTGGTGAACATGATATTCAAAGATAAGCTGGGGGACACAATGGAGGTATACATCAATGATATGGTGGTAAAATCTAAAAAGGCTGAGGATCACCTCCAGGATATTAAGGGAGCATTTGATATCCTGGATCAATACAAGATGAAGCTAAATCCTGCTAAGTGCCCTTTTGGAGTGGGGGCAGGAAAGTTTCTAGGATATATGGTGACCAAAAGAGGAATAGAGGCAAGCCCGGAGCAGATCAAAGCCATCTTGGATATCAAATCACCTTCAAATATAAAGGATGTTCAACAGTTGACAGGCTAAGTAGCAGCATTGAACAGATTTATTTCAAGATCCTCGAAAAAATGTAAGGAATTTTATGATATCCTCAAGAAGAATAAGAAGTTCGAATGGGAAGCAAAGCATGAAGCAGCCTTGCAGGATTTGAAGAGATATCTCTGAACTGCACCTCTATTGATGAAGCCTGAAAATGGTGAACCACTATCCCTATACCTCGCCGTATCAGGGAATGCTGTAAGTGCCGTTCTTATAAAGGACCATGAAGGTCAGCAATATCCTGTTTATTATGTTAGTAAAAGCTTGTTAGATGCTGAAACTAGGTACTCCCATCTAGAGAAACTGATATTAGCCTTAGTTATGGCATCAACAAAACTTAGACATTATTTTGAGACACATAGGATTCATGTCAAGACCAATTATCCTGTTAAAAACGTACTTAGGAAACCCGAGATGTCGGGTAGGATGGCTAAGTGGTCAGTAAAACTGAGTGCTTATGAATTAGTATACGAGCCTAGAAATGCCATAAAGTCTCAGGCTTTAGCTGACTTTGTGGCTGATTTCAGTAGTGACATTCAAAATGAAGTAGATTTAGAAGTACAGCAACTAGGAGAAAACTTAGAATGCTGGACATTGTATACTGATGGTGCATCTAACGTAAGAGGTGTAGGTTTAGGTATACTACTAAAATCGCCACAGGGGGACATATTACCCCAGGCTATTAGGTGTGAATTTCCTGTTACTAATAATGAGGCAGAATATGAGGCTTTAATTGCAGGATTAGAGTTGGCTAAAAATATGAATATCAAGAATTTGCAAGTATATGTTGATTCTTTGTTAATCACTAATCATTTTAATGGAACCTATGCAGTTAAAGGAGAGAAGTTAATCGAGTATCTCAAAATTCTCAAAAAATTAGCAGGATATTTCGATATTTTTACACTTGAACAGGTACCAAGAGAGGATAATGCTGAAGCTGATGCCTTGGCAAATCTGGGATCATCGGTCAGGATACCGGAAGGAACCCGAATACCAATATTACATATCCTATATCCTGCGATGGATCATCAGGATAAGGAAGTAACAAGTATTCAGGATCCTGGTGATGAGTATCCTGAAGAGGATTCTAAGTCCTGGACGGCCCCAATCATGAGATATCTCAAGGAAGGACACATCCCAGAGAATGAGAATCCTAAAGCCTTTAGAATGAAGGTATCACGATACACTATTATAAATGATGTTTTGTATAAGAAATCTCTTGCAGGACCATATCTGAGGTGCTTGGAGGATCCCGAAACCAAAGAAGTACTTCAGGATATACATGAAGGGGATTGCGGTAACCATACTGGGGGTAGGTCCTTATTCTCAAAAGTATTAAGGACAGGATATTATTGGCCGACAATGAGGAAAGATGCCACAGAATATGCTCGAAGATGTGACGCCTGTCAAAGACATAGTAACATATTACATCAGCCTGCTGAACCGCTATATCCTATTGTTTCCCCTTGGCCGTTCATGAAATGGGGTATGGATATAGTGGGAAAGCTTCCAAAGGCTCCAGGAGGAAAGGTTTTCATGTTGGCAATGACGGATTACTTCTCCAAGTGGGTTGAAGCAGAAGCATTTGTTCAAGTTAGGGATCAAGAAGTGGTATCCTTCATAAAAAGGAATATTCTGACTAGGTTTGGAGTACCAGCTGAGATAATTTGCGACAATGGATCTCAATTTATAAGTAAAAGGACTACTGACTTTTGCAAGAGTTGGGGAATCAAAATGATTACGTCCCTCCGGTACACCCTCAAGCAAATGGACAAGCAGAATCCTCGAACAAGATAATTGTCAACAACTTAAAAAAGAGACTAGGGGCTAAGAAAGGAAGATGGGCAGAAGAATTACCCTTTGTTTTGTGGGCTGATAGGACAACGGTGAAGAATGCAACTGGCCAAACCCCGTTTTCCTTGGTATTTGGAGCAGAAGCAGTGATCCCGACGGAAATGGTAATACCTACAGCAAGATCCAACCTCAGAGATCCTGAACAGAATCCTGAAGTCCTATGCCAGGAGTTGGATACTATTGATGAGACAAGAGATGCTGCAAGGCTAAGGATGGCAGCATATCAACAGAGGATATCTAAAGCATATAATAAGAACATAAGGACTAGAAGATTTCAGGTTGGAGACTGGGTATTAAGAAAAGCTTTTCAAAATACCACTAATCCTGCCGATGGAAAACTGGCTCCGAAATGGGAAGGACCATATGAGGTTGAATGTGAATCAGGAAAAGAAGCATACTGACTCAAGAATATGGAGGGGGATATGCTACCGAGATCTTGGAATGCTATACACCTTAAGCTTTATTTCAAATGAGTTTAGAATTTAATTTCTAACTCAGGATGGTATGAATTCTATCTCTTTTAAATATAATTGATATTATTTATTATTTATTATTTTGAACCCAATACTGACTTAAGCATCGGAGGGGTGTTAGCCAGGCTAACACCCACCTTAGTTTACAGTTGTTTTGCAGTATATGCTTCGGGATATAGCTCCAGGATACACACTCAGGATACTTCGGAAGATTAGAGGATTGGCCCCCTCTCTCACGTCTAAGGGATCCTGATCCCTTCACAGGTTTAAAGGTATTCACCTTTCTTCCGCATTGGGTTTAAACACCCCGCCTGGAGCGCAAGTTATTCGGGAATAGTTCAAGGTGGCGGGACCAGTCCATGTAAAAGTGGCTGACAATTTCGTTACTGTTGGATATATCCTGAATCCTAAAGGTATATGAGGATTGATCACCCTCTCTCACGAAAGGGTATTTTCATACTCTCTAAGGTTTAAAGGTTTTCACCTTTCTAAGTCTTGGAGTTTGTACACTCCCGCCTGTAGCGCACGAAAATTTGGGATTTCCCCCAGGATACGAGGGATTTATCTCCAGTACATTTTTGGGTTTTACCCCTGTAACACGAAAAATTTTCTATACAATTGGAACTGATGTCCAGAAAATTTCTAAGTATTCGAAGACATTATGCACAGGGGACATTCCTACTGAGGCAATGGTGTAAAGCTCAAAGGATAAAGCTCGGACTTAATACACTAAGTGTCTCAGACAGGGGACATCTTCATTGGAAGAGTTGCAAAGGGATTGAAGTTTGAGAATAGGGTTATACTCTATTCCTGGTATGATCTTTCCTTTGTAAACGTTATTTAAGTTTTTGCAACTATGTTTGACAAAAGCTTAAACATCCTGATTGGGATAAATTCTCGGGATATATTCTCAAAATGTATTTTCAAAATACTTTTCAGGATATTTGATTAAAATATTTGGAATTGATACTAGTTTGAAATTAAAACCTTGATCAAACAAGTATTGTCAAAACAGGTTTTAGAAAGTGGACTATCTTTTATTCTTTAAAAAGTTTTCTATAAAGTTGATTGAATTTTTAGAAGTTCTATTTAATAAAAGTTTTCATAATATATCACTGAGTATATTGATCAGGATATTTTTGAAAGATAGTTGTACAAAATTTTGCAAAGCTAAAATCTGCATTAAAGAATGTATGACAGGAATTAAAAGGCAACAACAAATAAGTCAAAAGTAAGTTATATTGTTAACATGTCAAAAGTTGTGCTTTTGGATTCACCTCAAACCAAGGCCCATCCACCAAAAGCACAATTAGTCTTTACCATACTTACGTAACAGTTGAAGGTTCTATCTCAAAACGGGACCTGTCCACCTTCAACCGTTATGACATTCAAAACAGGTTATACTAACCAATGACCAAGGGCTTCATCCTGAAACCCAGGACCCATCCACCTTTGGTCATCGTATTGTTCTAGTGCAGGAAATGTAAATTGTTCAACGACAGGAAAAGTAAATTGTTTATACAAACCACAACCATGAAATTTAAAAAAGTGGGCTCCGGCCTTGGCACGTATATCCATCATCGCCCACTTCGCCGCCTAAGGAGCGGCACCTTCTTGATCAGCAGCCTCTTTCCCAGCATCTGCACCAGCATTAGCCTCAGGATTCTTCTCAGCATCATCATCACCAGCATTGGCCACTTCCTCTGCCGCCTTAGAAGGCTCTTCACCAGCATGCTTTGTAGGATGAGCGACGGGATGACCTCCAAGATCCTGTAGTTTCGCTTCCTAAGCCTTTAGATTCCAGCATCTTGTTAAGCCCACAGGCGTCTTCATACAAGTGCATGAGACGTTCCAAGCCCTGCAGTTAAAGATACAAGTATCAATGTAAAATAAGCAGGATAAGGATTAACATACATGTGCAGGATATCGGAAGGGAATTTTTACCTGCTTGAGGAATGAAGTGGCTTCACTAAATCCATGATTCTCGAGAGAGAATGTCTCGGAGGCGGCTGGAGAATCCATTTCTTTTCTCTTCCGGGAGCTAGAAGCCCGGGTCCTGGATGCCGGAGGAGCTTTAGGAGTGGTAGTAGTCTTTGAAGTGGTAGGCTTTGGTGTGGCAGACGACTTCGGCTTGGATTCTTGTTTAGCAGGTACAAGGCTGGAGTAACTATCCAACTCGTCAAGTTGGAAGCCTTGAATGTTGACAACTGGTACTGCACAAGGGAAGATATTTTTAAACTTATAATACCTCTGAAAGATAATCGGTTTAATGGATAAAGATAATTACTGAGAATATACTTACCAAACATCTCTGAACTTGACTTTTGGCTTGAATCTGCAAGAGACAGGGAAAAGGTTCTTTCACTAGCAGGAAGTCGGTATATTTCTTTGATCCTGGACTCGGATTCCGCACTTGGGGGTGCTAAGTCTCTGAAGTTTGCTGCATAAAACATCAGGATATAAGTTTAGGATATAGTTTAAGGATACACTTGGGGATATACCTAAAACCCTAGATCCTACCCTTGGTTAACCATCTAATCGGCAGATCGAAACCCCTGTCGATAGAATCTCTTTTCACGAAAAAGAACTTTCACCGCCATCGGTCTTCGTTCTTGGTGGCCTTAAGGACTAAAGGGCTTTTGGAGGTGGAAAACAAAAGAAAACGGCTGTCGCCATGGAACCTCAACCGGTATGCTATAGGGAGGTCTTCAATACATAGGTCAGGGCAATGGCGAGATCTGATTTGATCCAGCACCATCAAAACTCGCCAGACCATTGGCATAGTTTGGGCATAACTAAGGCCGGTGAGGTCGAAGAAACGAGAGATAAAGGTGGAAATGGGTACCAGAGTCCCAAAGAAAAGGGGTAGGCGAAAAAACAGACCCACTCGTCTGATGACATGTCTGATCGGATCTCCCGATCAAAAGGACGAATGACTGTTCCAGCAGGAAAGGCGCCGGAATCCTTGAGGGCAGCGATATCGGCATTATTGAAGCAACAGATTTCTTTTTCTGGTTCTCGTATGAGGTTTTGACTCACGAGGGTTGGGACTGGTTCATCCGAACGAGATCTTGTCCGTGATGCCATGGAGAGTATTAAAGCAAACAAAAAGAAACCCTGGAAAGAAAACAGAGGATGAAGAAAAGAATAGTTACCTGAAAATCGCTTGGAGAGTGATGATAACAAAAAGAAATATCTCAGCTAATTATAGGCTGAGTATAGGGGGGTAAAAAGTAAATATTGCATTGAAAATGGCACAAGGTCACCTCAGCCGTCGTTTCATTTTAATAGCCTCGGTCTACGAGTTAGAATTTTTAAAATATATCCGTTGGATTGGTATACCAACAGATATATTTGGGGACAATTGTTATGGGCCATTTTCTGAGCGTATATATCCTGACTAATATCCTGCTTTTAATTGTTTATTTGTGACCAGGATACTGGACTGGGATATTGGTAACATCCTGGGCGATATCCTGGTGTTAACTAAATTGACCACGTGCAGGTTAAAGGCTGTCAGTTACTAACGGTCAGGCGGACTTCTTCTCCTCGAGACTCGGGCGAATTTGTTATATGAGAGACGTTGAACCCGAAAGACCAGGTCTACAACGTTCAAATGGGGAATATTCGTTGGATCCCGGTTTATTAGGATAGTTTGTTACACTTCTTTTACTATAAATTGATGGGGGCGGATCAGATTAAGGCACGCAATTTTTAGACACACTTTCGAACACTTTTGCTCTCTAGCTCACTGCAAACACAATACACAAACACTTGTATTCGAATCGTATTGTAACACCTAGTTGATCCGCATCACATCCTGCACTGTATCCTGATATTTGAAGTAATAGAAGAACAAGGAAGCTGCGATTGTCAGCTCCCGAGGTTTTATGCCGGCGATCTAGATTGATCAAGGCTTTCTTCGTACATCACGTGTCAACCTTTACTTTTTTGCTCATTGTTTGATCATAAATACAGCTCAATATCCTGAGCCGTATTCTGAAACTGTTTTTGCAATTAACTTGATTAGCATATTTTCGACACTCATTTCTAGCACACTACCTCGCATAACTAATTTGATCACTAAATTGCTTCGGTAATTTTTGGCCAAAACAATTCTGCTTAGGATCCCGGAGGTTGGATCTTGCTGTAGGTATTACCATTTCTGTCAGGATCACCGCTTCTGCTCCAAATACCAAGGAAAATGGGGTTTGGCCAGTTGCACTTTTCACCGTCGTCCTATCAGCCCATAAAACAAAGGGTAGTTCCTCTGCCCATCTTCCTTTTTTAGCTCCTAGTCTCTTTTTTAGGTTGTTGACAATTATCTTGTTTGAGGATTCTGCTTGTCCATTTGCTTGAGGATGTACCAGTGTGGATGTAATCATTTTGATCCCCCAAATCTTGAAAAAGTCAGTAGTCCTCTTACTTATAAACTGAGATCCATTGTCACAAATTATCTCAGCTGGTACTCCAAACCTAGTCAGGATATTCCTTTTTATGAAGGATACCACTTCTTGATCTCTAACTTGAACAAATGCTTCAGCTTCGACCCACTTAGAGAAATAACCAGTCATTGCCAACATGAAGACCTTTCCTCCTGGAGCCTTTGGCAATTTTCCTACTATATCCATTCCCCACTTCATGAAGGGCCAAGGGGAAGCTATAGGATAAAGTGGCTCGGCCGGCTGATGTAATATATTACTGTGTCTTTGACATGCATCACATCTTCGAGCGTATTCTACAGCATCTTTTCTCATCGTCGGCCAATAATATCCTATTCTTAATACCTTTGAGAATAACGACCTGCCCCCAGTATGGTTAGCACAATCCCCTTCGTGTATATCCTGAAGCACTTCCTTGGTTTCGGGATCTTCTAAGCACCTCAGATATGGTCCTGCAAGAGATTTCTTATACAAGACATTATTTATAATAGTGAATCGTGATACCTTCATTCTAAAGGCCTTAGGAATCTCATCCTTTGGGATGTGTCCTTCCTTGAGATATCTTATGATCGGGGCCATCCAAGACTTAGGATCCTCGTCAGGATACTCATCATCAGGATCCTGAACACTTACTACTACCTTATCCTAAGGATTCATCGCAGGATATAGGATATGTAATATTGGTATTCGGGTTCCTTCCGGTATCCTGACTGATGATCCTAGATTTGCTAAGGCATCCGCTTCAGCATTATCCTCTCTCGGTACCTGTTCAAGTGTAAAAATATCGAAATATCCTGCTAATTTTTGAGAATCTCGAGATACTCGATTAACTTCTCACCTTTAACTGCATAAGTTCCATTAAAATGATCAGTAATTAACAAAGAATCAACATATACTTGCAAACTCTTGGCATTCATACTTTTAGCCAATTCTAATCCTGCAATTAAAGCTTCATATTCTGCCTCATTATTAGTGGCAGGAAACTCACATCTAATAGCCTGGGGTAATATGTCCCCCTGTGGCGATTTTAGTAGTATACCCAAGCCTACACCTCTTACATTAGATGCACCATCAGTATATAACGTCCAGGACTCTAAGTTTTCTCCTAGCTGTTGTACTTCTAGGTCTACTTCATTTTGAATATCACTACTGAAATCAGCCACAAAGTCAGCTAAAGCCTGAGACTTTATGGCATTTCTAGGTTCATACACTAGGTCAAAGGCACTTAATTTCACTGACCACTTAGCCATCCTACCGGACATCTCGGGCTTCCTAAGCACATTTTTAACAGGATAGTTGGTTTTAACGTGAATCCTATGTGTTTCAAAATAATGTCTAAGTTTTGTTGATGCCATAACTAGGGCTAATATCAATTTCTCTAAGTGAGAATACCTAGTTTCAGCATCTAATAAACTTTTACTAACATAATAAACATGATACTGCTGACCTTCATGATCCTCTACAAGGACGGCACTTACTGCGTTCCCTGATACTGCAAGATACAGGGATAATGGTTCACCATCCTCAGGCTTCATCAATAGAGGTGCGGTTGAAAGATACCGCTTCAAATCCTGCAAGGCTGCTTCATGCTTTGCTCCCCATTCAAACTTCTTATTCTTCTTCAGGATATCATAAAATTCCTTGCATTTTTCTGAGGATCTTGAAATAAATCTATTCAATGCTGCCACTCGTCCTGTCAGTCTTTGAACATCTTTCATGTTAGAAGGTGATTTGATATCCAAGATGGCTTTGATCTGTTCTGGGCTTGCTTCTATCCCCCTTTTAGTCACCATATATCCTAGAAACTTTCCTGCCCCCACTCCGAAATGGCACTTAGCAGGATTTAGCTTCATGTTATACTGATCCAGGATGTCAAATGCTCCCTTAATATCCTGGAGGTGATCCTTAGCCTTCTTAGATTTTACTACCATATCATCGATGTACACCTCCATGGTGTCCCCCAGCTTTTCTTTGAACATCATGTTCACCAATCTTTGATATGTTGCACCTACATTTTTCAAACCAAAGGGCATAGCAGTGTAACAAAATATACATGTCAGTGTCATGAAGGCAGTATCCTCCTGGTCTGAAGGTTCCATTTGGATCTGCTGGAATCCTGAGGATGCATCCATGAAGGTTAACATCTCATGGCCGGCAGTAGCATCCACCATTGAGTCAATATGAGGAAGAAGAAATGGGTCTTTGGGACAAGCTTTGTTCAAGTCTGTGTAATCTACACAAACTCTCCATTTCCCATTCTTCTTCTGCACCACCACCACATTTGCTAGCCATCTTGGAAACTTGACTTCTCTGATCATTTTGGACTTCAATAACCTCTCTACTTCTTCCTGAATAATCAAATTTCGCTCCGGAGCAAACTTCCTTCTCTTTTGTTGGACAGGCTTGAATGACCTGTCAATACCGAGCTTATGTGTTATAATATCCTTGGAAATACCTGTCATATCCTCGTGCTTCCAAGCGAATGTTGACATCCTGCATTTCAAAAAATTAGTCAATTGGTCTTCAATATCCTGAGGGATATTGGTTCCCACGAGCACCGAGATATCCGGATTATTCTGATCCAGGATAACTTTATTTACATCCTGCTCTGAAGCCTCCATGATATCCTGGCCCTGAATCTTTAATTGCTATGCTGCACTTGGCTTTGTTGAGGATTTCATCGAAGAAGAATAGCACTCCTTTGCTTCATGTTGATCACTTTCCACCTTGACAACTCCCCAAGGAGTAGGGATCTTGATGCATTGATGGTAGGTTGACGGAACAGCTTTCATATCATGGATCCAAGGCCTACCTAATATAATATTATAGCAGGATAGGGAGTGCATGACACAAAAGCGCTGCATTGAGTTGACCCCTTGAATATACACGGGCAACTTTATCTCTCCTACGGTATTCCTAGCTTCCCCGCTGAAACCAATGAGCACAGTGGACTTCGAAGTAATATCCATTGGGAATACATTCATCCTCTTCAACGTTTCCAGCTGAATTATGTTGACTGAGCTGCCATTATCCACTAATATCCTGCGCACAAAATGGTTAGCAACATATAATGTTATCACCAAAGCATCATGATGAGGATCCTGAACAGTATCCCTGTCATCATTGTCGAAGGTGATGACTTTGTCAGTCGTGAGGGTTGACATTTTTGTTGGCTTATCTCCCCTCTCTGCCTTGGCTTCCTTCGTGTGTCTTTTTGCCGCAGAATATGATGTGTCGCAGATGTCGGATCCTCCTGAAATAAAGTAAATTATTTTTGCATTCGCAGGAGGTGATGCTGCACGCTCAGGATCCTTTTCAGGATCCTGGCCCTTATTCTTCTTTCTTCCCAAGAGGTCCTTCAGATATCCCTTACTCAAGAGATAGCTTATTTCCTTTCTCAAAGCGATGCAATCTTCAGTAACATGCCCGAAATCCTCATGGAAGGCACACCACTTGGACTTGTCCTTCCAATCATCCTTTTGTTGATTCTTTCAGGGCCATCTTGCTTTGTCTCCTAAACCCTGCATAGCATACATCAGTTCAGGTATGTTAACAGAAAAACAATATTCAGACAACTTAGGATACTCCTCAGGATCCTCGTCTTCAACAGCATTCACTTTTTTGCCATCATTTCTGGCATACGGCTTAGAGCGGTATGGTTTATACGAGGATTCTGATTTCCTGTTGGTTGACTCATAGGTTGTGGACGAATTCATCCTCTCTTGAATCTTTTTATCATCCTCCAGGCGAATGTATCTCAAAGCCCTATTACGAGCTTCGTCCAGATTCCTGCAGGGATTCATTACAAGATCCTGGTAAAACTGAGAATCTTTCTGTAATCCCATCTTAAAAGCATGCACAGTTGTTGCAACATCAAGATGTGGGATATCTAAGGATTCCCGACTAAACTTGTTCACATAATCCCTCAAGGATTCCTGAGGTCCTTGAGTTATCCTGTAAAGATCGCTGGTTAGTTTCTCAAAACTCCGGCTGCAATAAAATTGACTATTAAATAAATTAACTAAATGAGCCAATGAAGTAATTGAGTGAGGAGGAACGTTTAAGAGCCATTTCAAGGCTGATCCTGTTAAGGTAGAACCAAAACCCTTACACAAGCATACTTCTTTGAGATCTGGAGGGATAGGGTTGATTTCCATCCTTTCCCTATGCTGGGCAATATGCTCCTCAGGATCCGTAGTTCCGTCATAGAGTTTCATGTTGGGGGTTAGAAATCTTTTTGTGATTTCAGCATCACAAATGGGATACGCGAACCAGGATATCCTGTGGCTGTCCTGGGACACTTCAGGAATCGGCTGAACCACCCCAGGTACACTGGATATCATGTCCTTCAGTTTCTGAAGCTCCCTGGAAAATGCTGATGTCATACCTGCATCCTGCAAAGATCCAACACCATTAGTAGCAAGAGTATTATTATTATTAGATACATTACCAGCTTGGGGATTCTGGCCATTAGTAGCAAGAGTATTATTATTATTATTATCCTGGAGCATTTCCTGAGCTTCTCACAGTTGATACTCTTACTGAAGAAGGTATCTCAGGAGTATGATTCTGGGAATGGCTAGGCACAATATTCCCCCGGTTATCCTCAGTAAAAACAGTAGAACTGAAGTTCAAAGCCCTGGGTTGCAAGGGAGTGACAGTATCTTCAGCAGGCCTACTCGAGCCGGATTTCAATAGTTGTATTTCTCTCATCAGCATCTGATTAGTTTCCTGCTGCTGCCTCATCTGTTCCTACACACTACCAAACAAATTTAGAATTTCTTCGTTAGAAGCCAAAACAGGACTAGATCCCTGGATATTGCGAGCGGGGATAACATCCCGAGCCACATGACTTTCAGTTCCCTGTGAAGAGGCTTGCATTCTCGGAGGAGGTGATGGAAGCACGGAACCAATTGTTGCAGAGGTTGTAGCAGACACGGTGGAAGAGCTCATGTTTGATCTCGAGGCCATTGAAAATAGTGTAGCAAAAAGTTTTGAAAATAGAAAACCAAGTAATGATTTTGCAAAAGCTTTTAGTAGGAATAGCACCACTTACCCCACGGTGGGCGCCAAATTGTTTTGGTCAAAAATTACCTAAGTAATTAAGTGATCAAATTAGTTAAGTGAGGTAGTGTGCTAAGAAAATGTGTTAAAAATATGTTAATTAAGTTATTTGCAAAAAACAGTTTCAGGATACGGCTCAGGATATAGAGCTGTATCTATGATCAAACAATGAGCGAAAAAGTAAAGTGTGACACAGGATGTACGAGGAAAGCCCTTGATCAATCTAGATCGCCGGCACAAAACCTCGGGAGATGACAATCGCAGCTGCCTTGCTCTTCTATTACTTCAAATATCAGGATATAGTGCAGGATATGATGCAGATCAACTAGGTGTTACAATGTAATTCGAGTACAAGTGTTTGTGTGTAGTGATTGTTTGCAACAGGAGAGAAAAAGTGTGCGTAAGAGTGCGTGCCTTAACCTGATCCGATCAATCTATTTATAGTGAAAGAAAATAACAAACTACCCTATTAAACTGGGATACTTCGAATATTCCTCATGTAAACGTTGTAGTCCACTTCTTCCGAGTTCAACGTCTATAACCCAACTGATTTACCCGAGTCTCGAGGAGAAGAAGTCCACTTGAATGTTGGAGACATGCACCTTCTAATCTGCACGTGGTCAATTAGTTAGTACCAGGATATCGTATCAGGATGTTACCAATATCCTGATCCGGTAACCTGATCACAAATAAACAATCAAAGCCAGAATATTAGTCAGGATATATATGCAGAAAATGACCCATAACAGTTATTACTTGAACAATGTGTTAGGATTCAATAGCACATGTATGTGTATATGGGTTTTAGTAAAATCATGAGAAACAAAAGGAATGCTGATTTAATTGATACAAGTGATAATCGATAAGTTGAAAATTTATGATACATTGGTCATGTTGCGAATGTGAATGTAATAAAATAAGAACATGTGGATAAATGTTGTTTTCTTGTTGAGCATAAGAAATAACACAAAATCCATGCTTACAAGGTGTTTGATGAATTGCCTAAATGAAGATGTATTGCTATATAGCGTAGAATAAATTTGAAAAGAATCATATGAAATGATTCTTAATAAGATTGGCAATTTGTTAAATTAATCGGGGGGCGACTCGAAGGAAAAGTTGGGAGATCAATCCGGAAGTGATACTCGGCTCAAGGGAAAGCTCTAAGGTACGTAACCTTGGTTCCGTTACATCTTTGATATTGAATGTAGTTAGTAACTTGAATTAGCGATATAAGAGAAAGTAGTATATTGTAGAAGTGACGAAGTTCACTAGATAATCAAAACGGGTCAAAAGATTTGTTAAAGTATGTTTGGTTTGTCATTAAAATGGTGGATTCCATTAGACAACCAAACGGGTCAAACAAGGGTTAAATTGGTAGTATAGAAGTGATTTGAATGTCACTCGATAATTGTTCATTATGAAAGCGTAAAGCCATGGATTGGTAATGATATGCTGAAGTTCACAAGCCTGGGGAATAGGTAAATACGTCTAGAAATCATAATTGATAAATAGTGAAAAATATAACACTCGACTAAACGGGTCGAATAAATATAAAAGGAACTTATAGGCTTTTAACCCATAAACCGAAGTTTTCAGCAAATAAAGATAATAAACGTGTTTGTATTTAAATGACCGGCCCCTTGGAAAAAGAATCACGCAAAACGGTTTTATAGAACGAAAGTTATGAACGTTTAAAGTTGATTTTTGGTAAAAATATGGAGCTTGGAATATTGTAGGATCGTGAAACGACCTAACGAGTCGATCAGAAGAGTGCTCAGACCGAATCAGAGGCGGAATTCATTGATTCGGTCTTCGTTTAGCTTGTATTCACTAATAAATGTCTTGTTTATTGATCTTGAACAGATTTACAGTACAGAGACACTTCGACAGGGCTTCGCCGTCGGAAATCAGAAAGTTACAAATGATGAACGTTTGAAGGCTATTTATAGAACAAGACCCTGTCCGTTTGAAGGTGACATGCCACCCTTCAAACGGACATGACATGCTTCAAACGGACATCCTCTTCAAACGGTCATGTCTCTCAAACGGTTACAATCTCAAACGATCAATACATTCTTCAAACGACACATCTATTTTTGACTTTCAATATGTTTCTATTTTGTCTTCATGTGCCCATGATGCAATAGGTGATGTCATGCATGTGATGTCATCATCAATGATGATGACATAATTCTTGTTCTGAACCGCAACGAACCTGAGACTCAACATAAGACGAAGACGATAGATGTATGCACTAACAGACTCCCCCTCAGATGTTGACGAGTCTTAAGTGTCGAGTCTTCGCATCTTCAGTCTTTATCAGTCTCTTTTCTTTCTTAGCATATACCAAGATCTTCTCTTTGGCTCTAGCCTCGTCAGACTCCCCCTCTCATCATGATGGGATCGCTGTCTGGAATTAGCTATCACCTTGAGATCAATCCCTGGATTTATCTCTGTTTAAGCTCATTTCCTGCACAAATTTTCTCACCACCACATAAGTTTTTACTTAAATCAATAAGAAAAACTTATTAGAAATAGTTCCATCAAGTTCAAATTAATGACCCTGATTAACTAATCTCAACTTTTTCTCCAATCAAAATTTTTCAATTCAATACACACACTCCCAAACCAGTTCATCATGTTCAGCACTCGGAATTTTGAAAATCAGCTCTCTAACATCAGTTGTCGAAAATCTTTTTGTATTTTTCAAAATTTATGCTAAAACACTCTGAAAATCTTTTTGGGTTTTTGATTTAAAATAAATGCAGTAAAGAAAATATTTACAGACACTATTTTTGTGAGTTTGTGTAAGAGGATCATATCAGTGTATGTGACCAATCACTAGCACCGTTAAGCTTTAAACATTTTAAGTTCTAAACGATTCACATGGATTGACGATATTGTTGTCCACTTAAACTCAATCTAAAAACTTTCGAAATGCTTACCGATACGTTAAGGTATATTAAGATAGCACTAAAATTCTTATGGACCCCACGATCTCAGCATATCCCCTCATCATGCAATACACTAACTCAAGTAATGCCTTTAAACTTTTATCAACTGTGATTTGTGCAAAAACAAAGCAGAATGTTTAAACATTAACAATCAGGTCGATACTTCCGTATACGCAGAGAAAGTCCAATGTTTAAACAAAATAAGAAAAATAAAACAAGTTGAAGATGTTTAGGCTTTAACCACCAGGTCGATACTTCCGTATACGCAGAGGTGATCCAAAGCTTAAACGAAACACCAAAGAAAATAAAGCAGAACGTTTAGGCAATAACACCCAGGTCGATACTCACGTATACGCAGAGGATGTCCAATGCTTAAACAAAATAAAGAAATAAAACAAGTTAAAATCTTTGCAAAAGAAATGCACAATCACATCGACTTTTTAGCAAAGTTGTGAAAGTTCACAAACTTAACCAGTTTTATGTCTTTCGACAATCAGCGATTACCGAGTAGGCACACAATCAAGAAGGACAAAACTAAGTACTATGCTTTTGACCATGTTTCCCACTAGAACTAGGCTTTTTCATTTAAGTTTGTATCGTTATCGCAAATCTACTAGTCTAGCTGAGCCTATCGCCACATCTTTAGTGAGATCGCTTATCACATTTTATCTCTCCATTTCTTTAGCATGCTGTGACAGTCTCACTGATCTACTATCATTTCCTCTTTTTACAACAAAACTCATTTTGAATTTTTCAATGTTTTTGACATTTTCAAATTTTCTATTTTTTTTTTAATTTTTACTCCCCCTAAAATCAAAATATGTTTCAATTTTGATTTTCTGGGAAAATTTGAAAAACAACTGTACAAAATAAACTGACAACATGATGAGAATCACTTCAATTCTCCATTCACTTGGCATGAACAATCAGAACTTCCCCTGACAACAAAACATTTTCCCATAGTGATTTCAAAACACTTAAGTTTGTTTTAATCAAAATGGTTTTTCCGGAAAATAAGTTTTGTGAGTCATTTCTCAATCATGGGGATCTTTCATCACCTTGTTTTCTTTAACCACTTGTAAAAACTAACATTTTTAAGATCAATTCACAAACATCACTTGTAGAAAATCAAGTACAACTTAATGTCCCTGATTTACCACTTGTAAGACGAAATATCACTTTCGTGAATTTCTCAAGAAATATGCCAATTCCTGTTCCACGCTTACCAACCTGGGAACTCCGGCAAGTCATGTTTTTCATTTAAACAGATTCACCCAAGCCTGACGGTCCTTGGGTGATTTTGAATTCTTGTTCAACAATGGTGGAAAATTTTCATCATCCATTGTTAGACCAGAATTCTCAACTTTTACCTCAACACATGGCTCTTCTGGCTTTACTACACCAGATTCATCGCCTGAACTTGGCTTGTCTGACTTTGAAGAGTCAGATTCATCGCCAACAACTGGCTCCTTTGTTTCCGGAGAAACAAATTCATCACCAGGAAGTGAATTCTCTACTTTCTTTTTCTTCCCTTTCGTCCTCAGATTTGTATCTGATGAATCCGTTTTGCTAGATTTGTCATTCTTTGGAGAGCAAGACGATTTATCAGAACTTTTATCTGTTTTACCAGCTGTATCCGAGGACAAAATCTTCTCGAGATACTCTCTCGCCTTCTTCCTCTTTTTCCTCAGTCTGTCTTTTTGCCCTTGAGAAAGCTTTACTTTCTTTTCTTGAACTTTCTGTTCTTGAACTTTAGGTTCTTGAACTTTCTGTTCTTTGGGGTTGACATTGACTGGTTTCTTTGCCATTTTCTGAGGTTCAGCCCTCGATCTTCCCTTTGATCTCATTGGGCAATCTCTGGCAATGTGACCTTTGATATTGCAATTATAGCATCTTCTCGTCTCATAACTCCAACTTTGGCAGTTAACAGCAATGTGTCCTCTCACACCACAAGTGTAACACACTCTGTTATCATACCAATCACCACCTTCAGTCCAAACATTCAGATCATAGCACTGTTTGGCTTGGTGATAAACCTTGCTCCTCTTGTTTGCTGGATTTGGCTTTTGTGCACTGTGGTCAAACCTGCACCACTTATTACCAACAATTTTTTAGTTTTGATTTTCTAATTTTTGTGATTTTTTATCACGTTTGGATGATTGAACTGATGAGCTTTTATTTTCTTTTTGAAGATTTTTCGGTTTTTTATCTTTTTGTTTTTGTTCCACATTCTTCTTTACAGGTTTTTGCGTTGAGCATTCACCTTTTTCAGTAGAATGTAAAACAGTTTCTTTAAACATTTCATTTAATTTCAAAAATATTTTTCTTTTTTTAATTTCATCAACAGTTTTCTCATCACAATCTTCAACTTTGACTTTGTCAAAGTTTGTGACATTGTCACTTATTGGAACAGAATTGATCGGTTTTGGACAGGGGAACTCAGATGAAGTCACAAAACCTTTCAATTTCTTTTCAAGCTCATCTATTTTGTTTCTTGAATTCTCAGCTTCATTTTCAAGCTGAGATATTTGTTCAAGATGAGCCTTGATTGTCATTCGAGCACATTCAGCTTCTTTTTCAAGTCGAATAATAGTCTGAAGATGGGAATTTATTACCTTTTGTTTTTCAATATTATTCTTGCTAAAAACAGATCTCCCATCTTCAAGAATCTTTATTTGACTTTGAAAATCTTTTCCAATTTTTAATTTTTCATTTTCAAAAACTTTTTCGTTTTCATTCAAAACTTTGTTTTTCAATGTCAAACAGTCCAAATCATTTAACAGTTTGACATTTTCAGATTTCATTCTCTCATAATTTTCCTGCAGTTCAAGAGTCTGTTTATAATCAGATTTCTTTTCATCCTTCAATCTTTTGATTTCCAATGTCAAGCTCTCCAAATCCTTTAATAGTTTGGCATTGTCTGATTCAGATTTTTCACAGTTTAATCATTTCCCATGAATCTGTTTGTCATCAGCTTCATCTTCAACATTTAAAGCTGGAATTGTTTCAACCTGTTTCTTCTTATCCTGAACACTTTCATCATCACCTTCTTCATGATCTCTTTTCCCAATTACTGAGACCTTGTAAAATGTTATACACAACTCGATGCACTTTTCAAACGGTTCACACTTTTCAAATGGGAACCATGTTTCAAATGGTCACGATGGCAACTTTCAAACGGTCAGGTTAGTTTTCAAACGGACAGGTCAGTTTTCAAACGGACAGGTCAGTTTTTCAAACGGACAGGTCAGTTTTTCAAACGGACAGGCAAGCCTCGTTCAAACGGTCACCAATTTTTAAGCCATTTTTACCACTTTTACTTCGAATTTTAAGCTGAAACTTTCAAGGGTTTGTTAAAACACAATTACGCACACATTGTGAAAGTCATAGCCGATTTTAACCGTGAAAACTTGTTCAGTTTTGAAAAGAAGGTGTAGAAGTTAGAATTTTTCAGCGAAAACGAGCTAAACAGTAAGAACTCTTCCTCCTGAGCTCTGATACCAGATGTAGGATCGTGAAACAGACTCCCCCTCAGATGTTGACGAGTCTTAAGTGTCGAGTCTTCGCATCTTCAGTCTTTATCGGTCTCTTTTCTTTCTTAGCATATACCAAGATCTTCTCTTTGGCTCTAGCCTCGTCAGACTCCCCCTCTCATCATGATGGGATCGCTGTCTGGAATTAGCTATCACCTTGAGATCAATCCCTGGATTTATCTCTGTTTAAGCTCATTTCCTGCACAAATTTTCTCACCACCACATAAGTTTTTACTTAAATCAATAAGAAAAACTTATTAGAAATAGTTCCATCAAGTTCAAATTAATGACCCTGATTAACTAATCTCAACTTTTTCTCCAATCAAAATTTTTCAATTCAATACACACTCCCAAACCAGTTCATCATGTTCAGCACTCGGAATTTTGAAAATCAGATCTCCAACATCAGTTGTCGAAAATCTTTTTGTATTTTTCAAAATTTATGCTAAAACACTCCGAAAATCTTTTTGGGTTTTTGATTTAAAATAAATGCAGTAAAGAAAATATTTACAGACACTATTTTTGTGAGTTTGTGTAAGAGGATCATATCAGTGTATGTGACCAATCACTAGCACCGTTAAGCTTTAAACATTTTAAGTTCTAAACGATTCACATGGATTGACGATATTGTTGTCCACTTAAACTCAATCTAAAAACTTTCGAAATGCTCACCGATACGTTAAGGTATATTAAGATAGCACTAAAATTTTTATGGACCCCACGATCTCAGCATATCCCCTCATCATGCAATACACTAACTCAAGTAATGCCTTTAAACTTTTATCAACTGTGATTTGTGCAAAAACAAAGCAGAATGTTTAAACATTAACAATCAGGTCGATACTTCCGTATACGCAGAGAAAGTCCAATGTTTAAACAAAATAAGAAAAATAAAACAAGTTGAGGATGTTTAGGCTTTAACCACCAGGTCGATACTTCCGTATACGCAGAGGTGATCCAAAGCTTAAACGAAACACCAAAGAAAATAAAGCAGAACGTTTAGGCAATAACATCCAGGTCGATACTCACGTATACGCAGAGGATGTCCAATGCTTAAACAAAATAAAGAAATAAAACAAGTTAAAATCTTTCCAAAAGAAATGCACAATCACAGCGACTTTTTAGCAAAGTTGTGAAAGTTCACAAACTTAACCAGTTTTATGTCTTTCGACAATCAGCGATTACCGAGTAGGCACACAATCAAGAAGGACAAAACTAAGTACTATGCTTTTGACCATGTTTCCCACTAGAACTAGGCTTTTTCATTTAAGTTTGTATCGTTATCGCAAATCTACTAGTCTAGCTGAGCCTATCGTCACATCTTTAGTGAGATCGCTTATCACATTTTATCTCTCCATTTCTTTAGCACGCTGTGACAGTCTCACTGATCTACTATCATTTCCTCTTTTTACAACAAAACTCATTTTGAATTTTTCAATGTTTTTGACATTTTCTAATTTTTTTTTAATTTTTACTCCCCCTAAAATCAAAATATGTTTCAATTTTGATTTTCTGGGAAAATTTGAAAAACAACTATACAAAATAAACTGACAACATGATGAGAATCACTTCAATTCTCCATTCACTTGGCATGAACAATCAGAACTTCCCCTGACAACAAAACATTTTCCCATAGTGATTTCAAAACACTTAAGTTTGTTTTAATCAAAATGGTTTTTCCGGAATATAAGTTTTGTGAGTCATTTCTCAATCATGGGGATCTTTCATCACCTTGTTTTCTTAAACCACTTGTAAAAACTAACATTTTTAAGATCAATTCACAAACATCACTTGTAGAAAATCAAGTACAACTTAATGTCCCTGATTTACCACTTGTAAGACGAAATATCACTTTCGTGAATTTCTCGAGAAATATGCCGATTCCTGTTCCACGCTTACCAACCTGGGAACTCCGGCAAGTCAGGTTTTTCATTTAAACAGATTCACCCAAGCCTGACGGGGCTTGGGTGATTTTGAATTCTTGTTCAACAATGGTGGAAAATTTTCATCATCCATTGTTAGACCAGAATTCTCAACTTTTACCTCAACACATGGCTCTTCTGGCTTTACTACACCAGATTCATCGCCTGAACTTGGCTTGTCTGACTTTGAAGAGTCAGATTCATCGCCAACAACTGGCTCCTTTGTTTCCGGAGAAACAAATTCATCACCAGGAAGTGAATTCTCTACTTTCTTTTTCTTCCCTTTCGTCCTCAGATTTGTATCTGATGAATCCGTTTTGCTAGATTTGTCATTCTTTGGAGAGCAAGACGATTTATCAGAACTTTTATCTGTTTTACCAGCTGTATCCGAGGACAAAATCTTCTCGAGATACTCTCTCGCCTTCTTCCTCTTTTTCCTCAGTCTGTCTTTTTGCCCTTGAGAAAGCTTTACTTTCTTTTCTTGAACTTTCTGTTCTTGAACTTTAGGTTCTTGAACTTTCTGTTCTTTGGGGTTGACATTGACTGGTTTCTTTGCCATTTTCTGAGGTTCAGCCCTCGATCTTCCCTTTGATCTCATTGGGCAATCTCTGGCAATGTGACCTTTGATATTGCAATTATAGCATCTTCTCGTCTCATAACTCCAACTTTGGCAGTTAACAGCAATGTGTCCTCTCACACCACAAGTGTAACACACTCTGTTATCATACCAATCACCACCTTCAGTCCAAACATTCAGATCATAGCACTGTTTGGCTTGGTGATAAACCTTGCTCCTCTTGTTTGCTGGATTTGGCTTTTGTGCACTGTGGTCAAACCTGCACCACTTATTACCAACAATTTTTTAGTTTTGATTTTCTAATTTTTGTGATTTTTTATCACGTTTGGATGATTGAACTGATGAGCTTTTATTTTCTTTTTGAAGATTTTTCGGTTTTTTATCTTTTTGTTTTTGTTCCACATTCTTCTTTACAGGTTTTTGCGTTGAGCATTCACCTTTTTCAGTAGAAGGTAAAACAGTTTCTTTAAACATTTCATTTAATTTCAAAAATATTTTTCTTTTTTTAATTTCATCATCAGTTTTCTCATCACAATCTTCAACTTTGACTTTGTCAAAGTTTGTGACATTGTCACTTATTGGAACAGAATTGATCGGTTTTGGACAGGGGAACTCAGATGAAGTCACAAAACCTTTCAATTTCTTTTCAAGCTCATCTATTTTGTTTCTTGAATTCTCAGCTTCATTTTCAAGCTGAGATATTCGTTCAAGATGAGCCTTGATTGTCATTCGAGCACATTCAGCTTCTTTTTCAAGTCGAATAATAGTCTGAAGATGGGAATTTATTACCTTTTGTTTTTCAATATTATTCTTGCTAAAAACAGATCTCCCATCTTCAAGAATCTTTATTTGACTTTGAAAATATTTTCCAATTTTTAATTTTTCATTTTCAAAAACTTTTTCGTTTTCATTCAAAACTTTGTTTTTCAATGTCAAACTGTCCAAATCATTTAACAGTTTGACATTTTCAGATTTCATTCTCTCATAATTTTCCTGCAGTTCAAGAGTCTGTTTATCATCAGATTTCTTTTCATCCTTCAATCTTTTGATTTCCAATGTCAAGCTCTCCAAATCCTTTAAGAGTTTGGCATTGTCTGATTCAGATTTTTCACAGTTTAATCATTTCCCAGGAATCTGTTTGTCATCAGCTTCATCTTCAACATTTAAAGCTGGAATTGTTTCAACCTGTTTCTTCTTATCCTGAACACTTTCATCATCACCTTCTTCATCTGATGAATGATCAAAGATAGGTGCATTTGTTTCAATCTCTTTCTTTGATACTGATTCAGAATTTGAAGACTCAAGTTTTTCTGATTCTTCATTCTTTGAGATTTCCTTTTCCTCTATCTTGTATGTTCCTGCACAAAAAATTTTAACGAAATCAAGAGGATTCATATTCTCATCAATATAAAAACCCATTTTCATATCGTATATCAGATTACTTTTTGCAGCAAGACATACATTAACTCTTCTTTTCATTTCAAGAATCACATCTAAATCCATTTTCATCAAAATATTTTTTGTTTCATTTATCAATTCTTTCTTTTTATTGTCACTTTCATACTCAAAATCTTTAAGTTTGTTGATGAACCCTTTTAGACACAACTTTGAAAAACTAGAATCTTTCTTTAGGTTTTTCAAACATTCATCCCATTTGATAGGTAATGCATCAGCAAACTTTGATACTTTTTCAGTATCTGACAGTCTTATCTCATGTTCTTTCAAATGTTCAATTAAGACTGTATATCGGTTTGCTAGATCATCCAAATTTTCATTTTTCAAACACACAAAGTATTTAAATCTTTTCTCCCAACCAACCTTCTTCACATTGCTATAACTATCATCTATATATCCTCTATGCCAATCGTTGAATCTTTCGAAATAATAATTTTCATTCTCATCAAACATCTTGTCCATACTACAACACAACCAGATGTGATATTTACTCAACCCGTACAACCTGGTTACTTCTACTCAAACCATCTGAACCACCTCGTGTGACTTGAATGTATTTTTAATCAAAACACCTACAAACACTTGACCTTATCACATGCACACAACAATCAATGATTTAATGATTATAAAAGTGGCCGACAATCTGACACTTAATATCAATTGCAAACACATGCAAACACTTAATATCAAATGTCAGAATATTCAATTTGAATCACATGCAATCTTGGGCTATTCAATTAAGACTTTATCAATGAAACTTGATTGGGTCGCAAAATCCACTAACTCGACAAACAAACAATGAGCTGTACTCAATTAAAATTGACCGATAATTGTGATTGGGCCAAAAAGTCTGTAGTGGGCTGACAGCAATCCACTTAACCGACAACTCGTTAAAGAGCTACAACAATTTACGATAACCACAAGCAAACTGACAACAACTAAGATATTCACATATATCCGACTAAATTCACATGATCTCTTTTCCCAATTACTGAGACCTCGTAAAATGTTATACACAACTCGATGCACTTTTCAAACGGTTCACACTTTTCAAACGGGAACCATGTTTCAAACGGTCACGATGGCAACTTTCAAACGGTCTGGTTAGTTTTCAAACGGACAGGTCAGTTTTCAAACGGACAGGTCAGTTTTCAAACGGACATGTCAGTTTTTCAAACGGACAGGTCAGTTTTTCAAACGGACAGGCAAGCCTCGTTCAAACGGTCACCAATTTTTAAGCCATTTTTACCACTTTTACTTCGAATTTTAAGCTGAAACTTTCAAGGGTTTGTTAAAACACAATTACGCACACATTGTGAAAGTTATAGCCGATTTTAACCGTGAAAACTTGTTCAGTTTTGAAAAGAAGGTGTAGAAGTTAGAATTTTTCAGCGAAAACAAGCTAAACAGTAAGAACTCTTCCTCCTGAGCTCTGATACCACATGTAGGATCGTGAAACGACCTAACGAGTCGATCAGAAGAGTGCTCAGACCGAATCAGAGGCGGAATTCATTGATTCGGTCTTCGTTTAGCTTGTATTCACTAATAAATGTCTTGTTTATTGATCTTGAACAGATTTATAGTACAGAGACACTTCGACAGGGCTTCGCCGTCGGAAATCAGAAAGTTACAAATGATGAACGTTTGAAGGCTATTTATAGAACAAGACCCTGTCCGTTTAAAGGTGACATGCCACCCTTCAAACGGACATGACATGCTTCAAACGGACATCCTCTTCAAACGGTCATGTCTCTCAAACGGTTACAATCTCAAACGATCAATACATTCTTCAAACGACACATCTAATTTTGACTTTCAATATGTTTCTATTTTGTCTTCATGTGCCCATGATGCAATAGGTGATGTCATGTATGTGATGTCATCATCAATGATGATGACATAATTCTTGTTCCGAACCACAACGAACCTGAGACTCAACATAAGACGAAGACGACAAATGTATGCACTAACAAATATGCAGCAACAAACGAGCCAAGCTGCTGTCGAAAACGGGCTGTCGCATAGCGCGACACCAACCCCTTATCACCGTCGCGGCCCGCGACAGAATTAAGCGACCTCGGACGCGGCCCGTTTGGGCCTTAATTGCTGCTTTTTGTTTAAATTTTGTTGTTTTGACTCATGAAACTTGTTTCAATGCATTTTTAAGTTATTAAAACTAATTTTTTTAGTTGGTTTGAATTCAGGTGATAGTAGTAATGGTTCGGATGAAGATCAAGCAAGCACCAAGAACCGAACACTCATCTTTTGAAGCTTCCGCTATGATCTATTTTGTTTTAGTTTATGTGAATACTTAATTCTTCGTTTTGAATGTTTTAAACTAGTCGGGAAGTTTTTGTAGGTTTATTATCTTAACAAGTTTTTGTAAAAACACATTTTTGTATAAAATGTGTTGTTTAATATTAAAATATGTGATTTATTGAGACGGGTCTTACATTGGAACATGATAAATACACACATCTGGACTTATAACATGTTAGGTTATACATTGAATATGTTATCTACTTAACATACAACATAAATATGTAACATTATAATGTTTAAAAAAAAAATAAAAAGAATGCAACCTAAATCAGCACCAATCAGCCCTTTGTGGCTGGGTTTTGTGGGCTTGTTTCAATGATTAACCTCTTCTAAACACTTCCAACGCCCAACCCAATGAAACCCTAATCCCTTCCCTATATAATAAGCACTTCCCCACTCCTTATTCCACTTTTACAAGTCTCCAAACACTTCAAAAACCCACCCAAAGTCAGCTGAGTTTCAGCATCAATATCAGGAACTTTCAGCAACAAAAAGTGAGTTTTAACTCACTTCCACTTCAGTTTTCTTCTTGTTTCTTCTTTCGAAACACTTAGATAACCTCTAGGAAGGTTCTCATAAGTTTTCTTGGGCAAACTAAGGTGAAACCTCATCATTTTTGAGGTCCAAAGTGCACCTAAATTCTACTCATTTTTATTTTCATGTTTTGGAAGAAAATGTGACACCCCATAAATTTCGATGTAAATGAATTACGTAGAGATACGCATGAGATATTTCCTTATTATTAAGTTACATAATAATTAATCCCGATGAGAGAAACCATTATCTAACTAATAATTCTGAACGGGCGTTCTTACGTTAACATATATATTTAATAAGTGTATATATTCTTAGCATCCTTTTTATCGGGATTTATATATATATGATATGCTTGGTATATTTACTTGGTAATTTAAGATGCTAAGTAATAAGCGAAACACAAAAATGAGCGGGCCATTCGGGTCAATATCCGCACAAACTCTAAACATGCTTTCATCATGTTAATGTTTATTAGACTTAATTTTGATTAATTAATTCGTCGAACAATGGATGTTGGCGATGAATCAATTAGTACTAGAAAAGTGTAAAAAAAAACAATTGTGCATAAAGCTTATATATATATATATATATATGTTTTGGTTAAAAATTACCGAAGCAATTTAGTGATCAAATTAGTTAAGTGAGGTAGTGTGCTAAAAAGTGTGTTGGAAATATGCTGGTTATATTGTTTACAAGAACAGTTTTCAGGATACGGCTGAGGATATTGAGCTGTATCTATGATCAAACTATGAGCAAAAAGTAAAGGAAATGACACGAGATGTACGAGGAAAGCCCTTGATCAATCTAGATCGCCAGCATAAAACCTCGGGAGCTGACAATCGCAGCTGCCTTGTTCTTCTTATTGCTTCAAACGTCAGGATACAGTGCAGGATATTGATCAGATCGCTAAGTGTTACAATGCTTTTTGTGAGAGTGAAAGTTGCGAGAGAACAAGTGTGAGTGAGTAGTAGGTGTAGTTGTTGTGTCCTATTGATCTGATTTATCCATCTATTTATAGTTATGAAATACAAACTAAAATTCCTATAAATGTGGGATGCTCCCGAATATTCCATTATTAACGTTGTGGACCGAGTAAAGCGGCTTCAACGTCTTCATTTGAACGACTTGGACCGAGTCTTGCGGAAAAAGGGTCTTTGTGAACGTTGGGAACTTGGCCTCGCATTCCTGCACACAATCCGTTAGTAATCCTCAAGATACCATCCAGGATGTTACCAATATCCTGAATCAGCATCCCGGGTATAAACATATATCAGATAAGCAAGATATAATTTAAGATATCGTCCAGGATATGAGCTCATAATTTCACCCATAACAATTATCCCCAAAAAATGTTACCGTTTAGTATCCTGGCACTAACGGTTATATTTTTTACGAAGAACGAGGCAATTAAGAGATTAGACCCATGATGTGACCGTTTGTAACCACGCAGCCTATATTTACTCATTGCTCCCTATATCTTCTCATACTTATCCCATTTAATCTTTACCGAAGAGAATACGGTAAAAACTTCTCTCTCTATTCCATCTTATTCTCTCATTCTGTTCAGCATTCCGGCGAGAATATGACAAGGCAGACAAGATCAAGCTCCGGTGACTCCGCCCCCTCATTTATCCAGCAGAATCTTCTCCAAGAACTGGAGAAGGAGATATGCTCCTTTGATAGTGCCCACTTGCCGGCTCTCAAATCCTCCGGTATCTTCTCGGAAGGGACGGTTTTCCGGCCGTTTGACCGGGAAATCCGATCGGACATGGTTTCCGACGAGTGGTTGTGTTTTAGTGCCTTAGGACTACGGTTCCCCTTTCCAGATTTTATCACTGAGGTTTTCAATATTACAAAAATCTCTTTCAGCCAAACAATGCCGATGCTTTGGCGAGTCTTGTCTGTTCTTGACCAGATCAAGAAGAATCACATTCCTGATCTTTCCGTTCATGACCTCCCTTTAGCATATCGGCTTAGATGCCATGGATCTTGTAGATTTTTGTTTTATTCCACCTCCGGTGATCCGCTGATACCTCGTGCCACCAGGAACGAGGAGAAATGGCAATCTAAGTTCTTCTTTGTAAAAAGAGACTCAATCCCTGGTGGAACGGAATATCCGGTGAAGTGGTTGAGAAAGGGTAGGATTTAGGGTTCAAGGATAATCCTGCCTTTTATCCTGTTTCATATCCTGAGCTGATCAACTTTCTTTTTATTGTTTTGTACACAGCCGATTTTAGGATGCTTGCACCTCCCCTTGCTGATTCACAGAAGAGGATTGACGCTATCAGACTCCTTCCAGAGGCTGAAAGAAGTTTTAATCCGTCTCCACCATCTCCAAGCCCTCTTTCCAGTGCAAACATGTCTGGTAAGGATCCTGCACAATATCCTGCATACATGTTTTTATTTGGAATATTTAGGAAAGAATTCTACTCCCTATACGCAGACTCCAGCAAAGTCCCAATCATCCTTGATCTTGACGAGCTTAACAGTTACCCCACTCCAGTCATGGTCAAGAAAGAGACCCCTGCTGCCACCAGCTCCAAGCCGCTCCCGGCTCCTAAGGCTAACCCGAGGACGTGTGCTTCCACCGCAAAAAAGAGGAAAGGTTCCGAAGTTAGTGCCCCAGGCTCTGAAGGGTTCTCCTATGAAGAACTCAGCTTTTCTGACTCCTTAGAGCCAATGACATCCTTCCTTAACAAGGTAATATCCTGCACATATATCCTGCACATACATCCTGATAGGATATCCTGGTTAATATATTTTGACTTATACCTGAATTTTGACATGCAGGGCCTCCAGCATCTGCTCCAGCTTTACACTGATGCTTGCAGCACGAACGTGTTCCAAGAAGCCAGGATCAAACAGCTCGAGACCACTGTTGCTGACCAAGGGGCCATTGCTGAGGTGAAGACCCGGCATTATGAGGACAAGTTGAAGAAGGTCACCCAGGATGCTGAGCTTAAACTTGCCACCGTCCAAATGGAGCATGAACAGGCCATGGTCTCTTTCCGGGAAGGAATCAAGGCCTCTGCTATAGTCTCTTTGCTACAAGCCCGCATCAAGATGGCTTATGAGGCCAAGGAGACAGGCCTTGTGTGCCCATCCTGGCCGGTCGAATCCTGGGTGGCAAAGCTGAAGGAGCTTGGAGGCAGGGCTGTGCCCCTTCCTGCTGAAGCTGGTGAGTCCTCCAAGTCGGCAGAGGTAGCAGACAAGGCTGGAGACAAGAAGGATGCTGGCGAGGATGCTGCTCAGGATGCTGGAACTGATGCTGAAGCCGAGAAGGCGGAGAAGGCTGGTGAAGATGCTGCTGTGTGAGAGCATCCAACTAGGCGATGATGGATGTATGTGCCAAGGCCGGAGCCCACTTTTTTAAATTTGATCGTTGGTTTGTAACCCCAAAACAATTTACTTTTCTTGCATTTTAACTTTCCTGCATTTGAACAATATGATGGCCAAAGGTGGAGGGATCCTGAGTTTCAGGACGAAGCCCTTGGTCATCAACGTTAATATGTTTTGCTTTTGAACAATATAACAGTTGGAGGTGGATGGGTCTTGGTTTGAGACAAAACCTTCAACTGTTAAGTAAATATAGTAAGGAACTATTTGTGCTCTTGGTGGATGGTCCTTGGTTTGAGGTGAAACCAAGAGCACATCTTTTGGTATGTTAATAATATAACCTTCTTTGGGCTTTATCTCCGTTGTTATACTTTTATTACATAAATTTTACTTATGAAAACAGTTTTGTTTGAACATCCTTGGGAACACATTGTATGCGTATCCTAAAAGATATCCTGCTCAGGATATTGACACATAATTTGTAAAATTCAAGTTACCCAAATAAAAAGGAGAGATCATACCAGAGATTCCCAAAGAGTCAATTCCAATTTTCCACCATAGGAATGTCCCCAGTGCACACTTACAAAATTGGATCCATCCTTTAAATTATATAATGTATATCCCCTGTGTTCAACATAGGAACGTAGTCATACTTTAGCTTTACTGAATAGATCCTGAATATCCAGGCATAAACCCTTGATATCCTGGGATAAACCCTTAATATCCTGAGGATAATCCTTTAATATACTGGGGATAAACCCTCATATCCTCGGGATAATCCTTTAATATGCTGGGGATAAACCCTCATATCCTGGGGATAAACCCTTAATATGCTGGGGATAAACCCTGATTTTCATGCGCTACAGGCGAGAGTGTATAAACTCCAAGTCTTAGAAAGGTGAAAACCTTTAAACCTTAGAGGGTATGAAAATACCCTTTCGTGAGAGAGGGTGATCAATCCTCATATACCTTTAGGATCCAGGATATAGCCAATAATAACGAAATTGTCAGCCACTTTTACATGAACTGGTCTCGTTATCTTGAACTATCCCCAGATGACTTGCGCTCCAGGCTGGGTGTTCAAACCCAATTCGAGAGAAAGGTGAATACCTTTAAACCTTTGAAGGGATCAGGATCCCTTATTCGTGAGAGAGGGGGCCAATCCTCTAATCCTTTGAGATATCCTGAGCGTCTATCCTGGAGCTATATCCTGAGACATATTCTGCAAAACAACCTTAAACTAAGGTGGGTGTTAGCTTGGCTAACACCCCTCCGATGCCTAAGTTAGTAATGGGTTCAAGATAATAAACGAATTCAAATATATTTAAGAGAGATAGAATACATACCATTCTGAGATAGAAATTAAATTCTATTCTTACTTGAAATAGAGTTTTAAGTGTATAGCATTCCAGGATCTTGGTAGCATATCCCCCTCCATACTCCTGAGCCGATATGCTCCTTTTCCTGATTCTGATTCAACCTCATATGGTCCTTCCCATTTTGGAGCCAGCTTTCCATCGGCAAGATTAGTGGTATTTTGAAAAGCCTTTCTTAACACCCAATCTCCAACTTTGAACCTTCTAGTCCTTATATTCTTGTTGTATGCTCTGGATATCCTTTGTTGATATGCTGCCATCCTTAGCCTTGCTGCATCTCTCGTTTCGTCTACGGTGTCCAAATCTTGGCACAAAGCTTCAGGATTTTGCTTAGGATTCCGGAGGATAGATCTTGCAGTAGGTATCACCATCTCTGTTGGGATCACTGCTTCCGCTCCAAAT
Source organism: Helianthus tuberosus (assembly GCA_030545235.1). NCBI lineage: Eukaryota > Viridiplantae > Streptophyta > Magnoliopsida > Asterales > Asteraceae > Helianthus > Helianthus tuberosus. The sequence continues at coordinate 173,430,637 of CM060424.1, read as the reverse complement.
ACCAAGGAAAACGGAGTTTGGCCAGTTGCATTTTTTTACCATTGTTCTATCAGCCCACAAAACAAAGGGTAGTTCTTCTGCCCATCTTCCTTTCTTGGCTCCTAATCTCTTCTTCAAGTTGTTGACAATTATCTTGTTTGAGGATTCAGCTTGTCCATTTGCTTGAGGATGTACCGGGGTAGATGTGATCATTTTGATACCCCAACTTTTGAAAAAGTCAGTAGTCCTCTTGCTTATAAACTGGGATCCATTGTCACAAATGATTTCAGCTGGTACTCCAAACCTGGTCAGGATATTTCTCTTTATAAAGGATACTACTTCTTGGTCTCTGACTTGAACAAATGCTTCAGCCTCCACCCACTTAGAGAAATAATCAGTCATTGCCAGCATAAAGACTTTTCCTCCTGGAGCTTTTGGTAATTTCCCTACTATGTCCATTCCCCATTTCATGAATGGCCAAGGGGAAGCTATAGGATACAGTGGTTCAGCTGGTTGATGTAGTATGTTACTGTGCCTTTGACATGCATCACACCTTCGAGCATATTCTGTAGTATCTTTCCTCATCGTTGGCCAAAAGTATCCTGTTCTCAATATTTTTGAGAATAGTGACCTGCCCCCAGTATGGTTACCACAATCCCCTTCATGTATATCCTGAAGCACTTCTTTAGTTTCGGGATCCTCCAAGCACCTTAAATATGGTCCTGCAAGAGATTTCTTATACAAAATATTATTTATAATGGTGAATCGTGATACCTTCATCCTAAATGCCTTAGGATTTTCGTCTCTAGGGATGTGTCCTTCCTTGAGATATCTTATGATTGGAGCCGTCCAGGATTTAGGATCCTCCTCAGGATATTCAACAACAGGATCCTGGATACTTACTACTTCTTTATCCTGAGCATTCGTTCCAGGATACAAGATATGCAGTATTGGTATTTGGGTCCCTTCTGGTATTCTGACCGATGATCCCAGATTTGCTAAGGCATCTACTTCAGCATTATCTTCCCTTGGTACCTGTTCAAGTGTAAAAACATCGAAATATCCTGCTAATTTTTTGAGAATATCGAGGTATTCGATTAATTTCTCACCCTTAACTGCATAGGATCCATTAAAATGATTAGTGATTAACAAGGAGTCAACATATACTTGCAACTTCTTGATATTCATACTTTTAGCCAGTTCTAATCCTGCAATTAAAGCCTCATACTCTGCTTCATTATTAGTAGCAGGGAATTCACACCTAATAGCCTGGGGTAATATGTCCCCCTGTGGTGATTTTAGTAGTATTCCCAATCCTACTCCTCTAACATTAGATGCTCCATCAGTGTACAATATCCAGGATCCTGAGGATTCTCCTAGTTGTTGGACTTCTAGGTCTACCTCTTCCTGAATGTCACTACTGAAATCAGCCACAAAGTCAGCTAGAGCCTGCAATTTTATGGCATTTCTAGGTTCGTACACTAAGTCATAAGCACTTAACTTTACTGACCACTTGGCCATCCTACCTGACATCTCGGGTTTCCTAAGCACATTTTTTACAGGATAATTGGTCTTAACATGAATTCTATGTGTCTCAAAGTAATGTATAAGCTTCGTTGATGCCATAACTAGTGCTAGTATTAACTTTTCTAAATGAGAATATCTAGTTTCAGCATCTAACAAACTTTTACTAACATAATAAACAGGATATTGCTGACCTTCATGATCCTTTATAAGGACGGCACTTACAGCATTCCCTGATACTGCGAGGTATAGGGACAGTGGTTCACCATTCTCAGGCTTCATCAATAGAGGTGCAGTTGAAAGATACTGCTTTAAATCCTGTAGGGCTGATTCATGCTTCTCTCCCCATTCGAACTTCTTGTTTTTCTTCAGGATATCATAAAATTCTTTGCATTTCTCGGAGGATCTTGAGATAAATCTGTTCAACGCTGCAACTCGCCCTGTTAATCGTTGAACATCCTTCATATTTGAAGGTGATTTGATATCCAAGATGGCTTTGATCTGCTCTGGGCTCGCCTCTATTCCTCTTTTGGTCACCATATATCCTAGAAACTTTCCTGCCCCCACTCCGAAATGGCACTTAGCAGGATTTAGCTTCATGTTATATTGATCCAGGATATCAAATGCTCCCTTAATATCCTGAAGGTGATCCTCAGCCTTTTTCGATTTTACCACCATATCGTCGATGTATACCTCCATTGTGTCCCCCAGCTTATCTTTGAACATCATGTTCACCAATCTCTGGTATGTTGCACCTGCATTTTTCAAACCGAAAGGCATAGCAGTATAACAATAAATACCTGTTGGTGTCATGAAGGCAGTATCCTCCTGGTCCGAAGGCTCCATTTGAATCTGCTGAAATCCCGAGGATGCATCCATGAAGGTTAACATCTCATGCTCGGCAGTAGCATCCACCATTGCATCAATATGAGGAAGAGGAAATGGGTCTTTAGGACAAGCCTTATTCAAGTCTGTGTAATCTACACAGACTCTCCATTTCCCATTTTTCTTCTGTACTACGACTACATTTGCTAGCTGTTATGGGCTATTTTCTGAGTATACATATCCTGACTAATATCCCGCTTCTAATTGTTTATTTGTGACCAGGATACTGGACGGGGATATTGCTAACATCCCGGCGATATCCTAAGGTTGAGTGAATTAAACACGTGCAGGTTAATGGCTGTAAGTTACTAACGGTCATCAGGACTTCTTCTCCTCAAGACTCGGGCGTATTTGTTATAAGGAAGCCGTTGAACCCGAAAGACTTGGTCCTCAACGTTCGAGTGGGAATATTCGCTGGATCCCGGAAGTTTAGGATAGTTTGTTACATTATCTTTACTATAAATAGATGAGGGCGGATCAGTTTAAGGCACGCAATTTTACACTTACACTCTCGAACACTTTTACTCTCTAGCTCACCGCAAACACCACACTCAAACACTTGTATTCAAATTACATTGTAACACATAGTCGATCCGCACCACATCCTGCACTGTATCCTGATATTTGAAGCAATAAGAAGAACAAGGCAGCTGTGATTGTCAGCTCCCGAGGTTTTATGCCGGCGATCTAGATTGATCAAGGGCTTTCCTCGTACATCACGTGTCAACCTTTACTTTTTTGCTCATTGTTTGATCATAGATACAGCTCTATATCCTGAGCCGTATTCCGAAACTGTTTTCATATCTAATTTTGTTAACACATTTTTCATACATATTTCTAGCACACTACCTCACTTAACTAATTTGATCACTTAATTGCTTAGGTAATTTTTGACCAAAACAATTTGGCGCCCACCGTGGGGCAAGTGGTGCTACTTTTACTAAAAATCTTTGTAAAATCGTTAATCGGTTTTCTATTTTCAAAACTTTTTGCCACATTGTTTACAATGGCCTCAAGATCAAACATGAGCTCTTCCACTATGTCTGCTGCAACCTCTGCTACTACCGGTTCGGTGCTTCCACCACCTCCTCCAAGGATGCCATTTTCTTCACAATCTCAAGATGTTATCCCTACTCGGAGTGTCCAGGGATCTGCTCCCGTTTTAGCCTCTAATGATGAAATTTTGACTTTATTTGGAAGTGTGCTGGAACAAATGAGGCAGCAACAGGAAACTAACCAAATGCTGTTAAGAGAAATACAACTCTTAAAAGCTAGCTCGAGTAGACCCGCTGAAGAAACTGTCACTCCTATACAGCCCAGGGCTTTGAACTTCAGTTCCGCAGTTTATACTGAGGATAATAGGGGGAATATCGTCCCAAGCCATTCTCAGAATCATACCCCTGAGATACCCTCTTCGGTCAGGATGTCGACTGTGAGGAGTTCAGGATATGCTTCAGGATATGGCCAAAATCCTCAGAACGGTAATGTGTCAAATAATAATATTCTTGCTACTAACAACAATGGCTCCTTGCAGGATGCAGGTATGACGTCAACATTTACCAGGGAGCTCCAGAAATTGAAGGACATGATATCCAGTGTACCTGGAGTGGTCCAGCCAATTCCGGAAGTATCCCAGGACAGCCACAGGATATCGCGCTTTGCATATCCCATCTGTGATGCTAAAATCCCAAAAAGATTTCAAACTCCCAACATGAAGCTGTACGATGGGACTACGGATCTTGAAGAGCATATTGCCCAGTATAGGGAAAGAATGGAGATTAACCCTATCCCTCCGGAGCTCAAGGAAGCATGCTTGTGCAAGGGATTTGGTTCTACCCTGACATGATCAGCCTTAAAATGGCTGTTAAACGTCCCTCCTCACTCAATTACTTCGTTTGCTCATTTGGTTAATTTATTTAACAGTCAATTTTCTTGTAGTTGGAGTTTTGAGAAACTAACCAGTGATCTTTACAGGATAACTCAAGGGCCTCAAGAATCCTTGAGGGATTATGTGAACAAATTCAGTCGAGAATCCTTGGATATCCCACATCTTGATGTTGCAACAGTTGTGCAAGCTTTTAAGATGGGGTTGCAAAAGGATTCTCAGTTTTATCAGGATCTTGTAATGAATCCCTGCAGGAATCTCGACGAAGCTCGTAACAGGGCTTTGAGATATATCCGTCTGGAAGATGACAAGAAGATGCAGGAGAGGATGAATTCTACCTCAACCTATGAATCAACTAACAGGAAATCGGAAACCTCATATAAGCCATATCGCTCTAGGCCATATGGCAGAAATGATAACAAGAAAGTGAATGCTGTTGAAGACGAGGATCCTGAAGAATATCCTGATTTATCTGAATACTGCTTTTCTGTTAATATACCTGAATTAATGTATGCTATGCAGGGCCTAGGGGACAAAGCTAGGTGGCCTCGAAAGAACCAGCAGAAAGCTGATTGGAAGGACAAATCCAAATGGTGTGCCTTCCACGAAGACTTCGGACATATGACCGAGGATTGCATTGCCTTAAGGAAAGAGATAAGTTACCTGTTAAGCAAGGGGTATCTGAAGGACTTGCTGGGAAAAAAGAAGAATAAAGGGCAGGATCCCGAGAAGGATCCTGAACGAGCAGCATCACCCCCAGCAGATGCCAAGATAATTAACTTTATTTCAGGACGATCTGACATTTGTGGGACTTCGTATTCGGCGGCCAAGAGACACGCAAAGGAAGCTAAGAGCGAGAGGGGAGACAGACCAGTCAGGATGACTACCCTCACAACTGATAAAGTGATCACTTTCGATAGTGATAACAGGGATACTGTTCAGGATCCTCACCATGATGCTTTAGTAATAACATTATATGTGGCTAACCATTTTGTACGCAGGATACTGGTAGACAACGGTAGTTCTGTCAATATAATTCAGCTGGAAACATTGAAGAGGATGAATGTATCTCCGATGGACATTACTTCGAAGTCCACTGTGCTCGTTAGTTTCAGTGGAGAGGCTAGGAATACCGTGGGCGAGATAAAGTTACCAGTATATGTTGAAGGGGTTAACTCAATACAACGCTTCTGTGTGATGGACTCCTTATCCTGCTATAACATCATACTGGGAAGACCAGGGATTCACGATATGAAAGCTGTGCCATCAACATATCACCAATGCATCAAGATCCCTACCCCTTGGGGGGTTGTCAAGGTGGAAAGTGATCAATAGGAAGCGAAAGAATGCTACTCATCCTCGATGAAATCCTCAACTAAGCCTAGTACAGCATAGCAATTAAAGACGCGGGCCCAGGATATCGTGGAGGATTCGGAGCAGGATGTGAAGAAGATTATCCTGGATCAGGATAATCCTGATATCTCGGTGCTCGTAGGAACCAATATCCCTCAGGATATTGAAGAACAGTTAACTAACTTTTTGAAATGCAGGATGTCAACATTTGCATGGAAGCATGAGGATATGACAGGCATATCCAAAGAAGTTATCACTCACAAGCTTGGAATTGACAAATCATTCAAGCCTGTTCAGCAAAAAAGAAGAAAATTCGCTCCTGAGCGGAATTTGATTATCCAAGAGGAAGTTGAAAGACTGTTGAAGTCCAGGATGATCAGAGAAGTCAAGTTTCCAGAGTGGCTAGCAAACGTAGTTGTGGTACAGAAGAAAAACGGGAAATGGAGAGTCTGTGTAGATTACACGGACTTGAACAAAGCTTGTCCTAAAGATCCATTTCCTCTCCCTCATATCGATGCAATGGTAGATGCTACTGCTGGACATGAAATGTTAACATTCATGGACGCATCCTCAGGGTTTCAGCAGATTCAAATGGAGCCTTCGGATCAGGAGGATACTGCTTTTATGACACCAACAGGTATATATTGCTATACTGCTATGCCTTTCGGTTTGAAAAATGCAGGTGCAACATACCAGAGATTGGTAAACATGATGTTCAAAGACAAACTGGGGGACACCATGGAGGTATATATTGACGATATGGTGGTAAAATCTAAAAGAGCTGAGGATCACCTCCAGGATATCAAGGGAGCATTTGATATCCTGGATCAATACAACATGAAGCTGAATCCTGCTAAGTGCCATTTCGGAGTGGGGGCAGGAAAGTTTCTTGGATATTTGGTGACGAAAAGGGGGATAGAGGCAAACCCAGAGCAGATTAAAGCTATCCTGGATATAAAATCACCCTCGAATATGAAGGACGTACAAAAGTTAACAGGCCGAGTAGCAGCTTTGAATAGATTTATTTCAAGATCCTCGGAAAAATGCAAGGAATTCTACGATATCCTCAAGAAGAATAAGAAATTTGAATGGGGAGCAAAGCATGAAGCAGCCTTGCAGGATTTGAAGCGGTGTCTCTCAACTGCACCTCTATTGATGAAGCCTGAAAATGGTGAACCACTATCCCTATACCTCGCTGTATCGGGGAATGCTGTAAGTGCCGTTCTTATAAAAGACCATGAAGGTCAGCAATATCCTGTTTATTATGTTAGTAAAAGTTTGTTAGATGCTGAAACTAGGTATTCTCATTTAGAAAAATTGATATTAGCTCTAGTCATGGCATCGACAAAGCTTAGACATTATTTTGAGACACATAGGATTCATGTTAAAACGAATTATCCTGTAAAAAATGTGCTTAGGAAACCAGAGATGTCAGGCAGGATGGCCAAGTGGTCAGTAAAGTTAAGTGCTTATGATTTAGTGTATGAACCTAGAAATGCCATAAAGTCTCAGGCTTTAGCTGACTTTGTGGCTGATTTCAGTAGTGACATTCAGGACGAGGCAGACCTAGAAGTTCAGCAGTTAGTAGAATCTTCAGGATCCTGGACGTTGTATACTGATGGTGCATCCAATATAAGAGGTGTAGGTTTAGGTATACTACTAAAATCGCCACAGGGGGACATATTACCCCAGGCCATTAGGTGTGAATTTCCTGCTACTAATAATGAGGCAGAATATGAAGCTTTAATTGCAGGATTAGAATTGGCTAAGAGTATGAGTATCAAGAATTTGCGAGTATATGTTGACTCCTTGTTAATTACTAACCATTTTAATGGATCCTATGCAGTTAAGGGTGAGAAATTAATCGAATACCTCGATATTCTCAAAAAATTAGCAGGATATTTCGATGTTTTTACACTTGAACAGGTACCAAGGGAGGATAATGCTGAAGCGGATGCCTTAGCAAATTTGGGATCATCGATCAGGATACCTGAAGGGACCCAAATACCAATATTACATGTCTTATATCCTGCAACGAATCCTCAGGATAAAGAAGTAGCGGGTATTCGGGATCCTGGAGCGGAATATCCTGAACAGGATCCTAAATCCTGGACGGCTCCAATTGTGAGATATCTCAAAGAAGGACACATCCCCGGAAATGAAAATCCTAAGGCATTTAGGATGAAGGTATCACGATTCACTATTATAAATAATGTTTTATACAAGAAATCTCTTGCAGGACCGTATTTGAGGTGCTTGGAGGATCCTGAAGCCAAAGAAGTACTTCAGGATATACATGAAGGGGATTGTGGTAACCATACTGGGGGCAGGTCATTATTCTCAAAAGTATTAAGGACAGGATATTATTGGCCGACAATGAGAAAAGATACCGCAGAATATGCTCGAAGATGTGACGCATGTCAAAGACATAGTAACATATTACATTAGCCTGCTGAACCGTTGTATCCTATTGTTTCCCCTTGGCCGTTTATGAAGTGGGGTATGGATATAGTGGGAAAGCTTCCAAAAGCTCCGGGAGGAAAGGTTTTCATGTTGGCAATGACGGATTATTTCTCCAAGTGGGTTGAAGCAGAAGCATTTGTTCAAGTTAGAGATCAAGAAGTAGTATCCTTCATAAAGAGAAATATCCTGACCAGATTTGGAGTACCAGCCGAGATAATATGTGACAATGGTTCTCAATTTATAAGCAAAAGGACTACTGACTTTTGCAAGAGTTGGGGAATCAAAATGATAACATCTACTCCAGTACATCCTCAAGCGAATGGACAAGCAGAATCCTCAAACAAGATAATTGTCAATAACTTAAAGAAGAGACTTGGAGCCAAAAAAGGAAGATGGGCAGAAAAATTACCCTTTGTTTTGTGGGCTGATAGGACAACGGTCAAGAATGCAACAGGCCAAACCCCATTTTCCTTGGTATTTGGAGCAGGAGCAATGATTCCAACGGAAATGACAATACCTACTGCAAGATCTACCCTAAGGGATCCTGAACAGAATCCTGAAGCCTTGAGTCAGGATTTGGATACTATAGATGAAAAAAGGGATGCAGCAAGGCTAAGAATGGCAGCATATCAACAAAGAATATCCAGAGCATATAACAAAAATATTAGGACCAGAAGATTTAAGGTTGGAGATTGGGTGTTGAGAAAGGCTTTTCAGAATACTACTAATCCTGCCGATGGCAAGTTAGCTCCAAAATGGGAAGGACCATATGAAGTTGAATCAGAAGCAGGGAAAGGAGCATATAGACTCAAGAATATGGAAGGGGATATGCTACCGAGATCTTGGAATGCTATACACCTTAAGCTTTATTTCAAGTGAGTTTAGAATTTAATTTCTAACTCAGGATGGTATGAATTCTATCTTTTTTAAATATGTTTTGGTTTAATTTATTCTTTGAAACCCAATACTAACTTAAGCATCGGAGGGGTGTTAGCCAAGCTAACACCCACCTTAGTTTAAGGATGTTTTGCAGTATATGCTCCAAGATATAGCTCCAGGATGCTCACTCAGGATACTTCAGAAGATTAGAGGATTGGCCCCCTCTCTCACGTACAAGGGATCCTGATCCCTTCACAGGTTTAAAGGTATTCACCTTTCTTCCGAATTGGGTTTAAACACCCCGCCTGGAGCGCAAGTTATTCAGGGATAGTTCAAGGTGGCGGGACCAGTCCATGTAAAAGTGGCTGACAATTTCGTTACTGTTGGCTATATCCTGAATTCTAAAGGTATATGAGGATTGATCACCCTCTCTCACGAAAGGGTATTTTCATACTCTCTAAGGTTTAAAGGTTTTCACCTTTCTAAGTCTTGGAGTTTATACACTCCCGCCTGTAGCGCATGAAAATTTGGGAATTTCCCCAGGATACAAGGAATTTATCTCCAGTACATTCTTGGGTTTTACCCCTGTGACATGAAAAGTTGCCTATGCAATGGAAACTGATATCCAGAAGATTTCTAAGTATTTGAAGACATTGTACACAGGGGACATTCCTATCGAGGCAATGGTGTAAAGCTAAAAGGATAAGGCTCGGAACTAATGCACTAAATGTCTCAGACAGGGGACATCTTCATTGGAAGAGTTGCAAAGGGATTGAAGTTTGGTAATAGATTTATACCCTATTCCTGGTATGATCTTTCCTTTGAAAACATCGTTTAAGTTTTTGATAATACTATGTTTGGTAAGAGATTAAATATCCTGGTATGTTTTCAAAATATATTTCTCAAAATATTTGATACTAATACTAGTTCGAAACTTTGATCATTTAAGTATTATCAAAACAGGAAAGATAGATTGTTTTTCACTCTTTAAAGAACTTTTTACAAAGTTGAACGAATCTAATAATAGTTTTTAATATATATCATTGAGCATATTGATCAGGATATTTTCATAAGATAACAATACAAATTTTTTACAAAGCTAAGAGTTACACTAAGTAATGCAAGGTAACAGCAAATAAGTCAAAAGATTGTTATATTATTAACAAGTCAAAAGTTGTGCTTTTGGTTTCACCTCAAACCGAGGCCCATCCACCAAAAGCACAATTAGTTTCTACCATACTTGTGTAACGGTTGGAGGATCTATCTCAAAACAGGACCTGTCCACCTACAACCGTTACCATATTTAAAACAGGTTATACTAATCGATGACCAAGGGCTTCATCCTAAAACCTAGGACCCATCCACCTTTGGTCATCATATTGTTCTAATGCAGGAAATGTAAATTGTTCGAAGACAGGAAAAGTAAATTGTTTATGCAACCACAACCATGAAATTTAAAAGTGGGCTCCGGCCTTGGCACGTATATCCATCATCGCCCACTCCGCTGCCTAAGGGGCAGCACCTTCTTGAACAGCAACCTCTTTCCCGGCATCCGTACCAGCATCATCCTCGGGATTCTTCTCAGCATCTGCAGCAGCATCCTTTTCACCAGCATTCTTCCCAGCATTTGCCCCAGCATTCTCAGAAACATCCTTTGAAGCGCTAGCATCCATTGCTTTGGCGGACTCTTCCACAGCATATTTGGCAGGAGGCTCCACAGGATTTCCCCCAAGATCTCTTAACTTCGCCTCCCAGGCCTTGATGTTCCAAGAAGTGCATTGCAAACCCAAAGCCATCGCCTCGTAAGCCATTTTCAGCCTGGCCTGGAGAAGGGAGATCACGACGGAATTCTTGAGGCTCTCTCGGTATGAAGCCATGGCCTGCTCGTGTTGAAGTTGGGCTGCGTCAGACTTGGCTTGAGCCTCTTGGGTGATCTTTTGGATGGTGGCTTGGTGATCCTGAGTCATAGCCTTATACTTAGCTTCATAGTGTTCCAATTTAGCGGTGGCAATTGCTGCTTGATCTGCAATGGTGGCCTTGGCCTTTTTCAGCTGGCTTTCAAGCATGACGTTGGAGCCACATGCGTCCTCGTAAAGGAAGATCAGGCGTTCATGGCCCTACAAGGTAATAAAACAGGCATTATTCTAAATGAACATTTCTATTAAGCATATGATGCAGGATACAGGTTAGGATATTAACCTGGTTAAGGAAGCCGGTCATAAATGTGCTGGATTCTGTGAACCCGTGGTTCTCGAATGGGAATACATGAGGTGGAGCAGAGGGCTCGACTTCCTTTCTTTTCCGGGAGCTGGAAGCCCGGGTCCGGGATGCTGGGGGAGCTTTGGGAACAGTGGAGGTCTTTGAACTGGTGAGTTTTGGTGTAACGGATGATTTCGGGTTAGATTCTTGCTTGACAGGTTCAAGGCTGGAATAACTGTCCAGCTCATCGAGTTGGAAGCCTTCGAGGTTAATAACTGGCACTGCACGAGGGAAGATGTTTTAAACTTGTTATATCCCTATACAATAAAATAATAATCAATTTAATATGGAGATAATTCTTGAAAATATGCTTACCAGACATGTTGGAGCTTGATCTCTGACTAGAGCTTGTGAGTAGCAGGTTAAAGGTTCTTTCACCCTCTGGAAGCTTGTAGATCTCTTTTATTCTTCCTTCTGATTCAGCACTAGGGGGAGCTAGTTCCTTGAAGTTTGCTGCAAGAAAGAGAATAAACACATCAGGATATTGGTTCAGGATTGAGGTTCGGGATATGATTGGGGATAGTCCTAAAACCCTAAGTCCTACCAGAAGTCAACCATCTTTTAGGGAGGTCAAAACCCTTATCAATGGAGTCTCTTTTCACAAAAAAGAATTTTCTTGTCCATTTCCTCATTCTTGGTGGCCTTAAGAATGAGAGGATCACTGGAAATAGAAAAAAGGAGAAACCGGCTGGAACCATTTGACCTTAGACGGTAGGCCATCGGAAGGTCTTCGATGCATAGATCAGGCATATGATGAGCCTTAATCTGCTCCAGGGTGATTAACACGCGCCAAACCATGGGCATGGTTTGGGCAAAACTAAGACCGGTAAGCTCAAAGAAGCGAGAAATGAAGGGAGAAAATGGATATCGAAGCCCTAATGAAAAAGGATATGCAAAAAAGCAAACCCATTCGTCGGAACAAAAATCCGATCGGACCTCTCGGTCGAATGGACGGAAGATTGTTCCGGCGGGAAAAGCACCGGAAGCTCGTAGGGCTGCGATGTCGGAATTATCAAAAGAACACACCTCTTTTGAAGGATTCTGAAGTAAATTTTGTTCATGGAAGGGAGAATCAGAATCCGCCATTTGCGATCTAGTGCGGGTCGCCATGAAGGATAACAGTCGGAGAGAAGGAAATATGAACAATGGAAATAGATAAGAGAGAGGGAGAAAGTACCTGATATTCTCTTGAAGATAAAGATAACCATAATGTGAAGTCCCTCAGTTAATATAGGCTAAATGTAGGGGGTAAAGAGTAAATAATGCCTTGGAAGTTGCACATTGTCATTTCAGGGGTCTCGTCACATTGATTGCCTTAATTGGTGAAATAAAACTTTTGAAATATATCCGTTGCATTGGTATACCAACCGATATATTTGGGGACAATTGTTATGGGCTATTTTCTGAGTATACATATCCTGCTTCTAATTGTTTATTTGTGACCAGGATACTGGACGGGGATATTGCTAACATCCCGGGCGATATCCTAAGGTTGAGTGAATTAAACACGTGCAGGTTAATGGCTGTAAGTTACTAACGGTCATCAGGACTTCTTCTCCTCAAGACTCGGGCGTATTTGTTATGAGGAAGCCGTTGAACCCGAAAGACTTGGTCCTCAACGTTCGAGTAGGAATATTCGCTGGATCCCGGAAGTTTAGGATAGTTTGTTACATTATCTTTACTATAAATAGATGAGGGCGGATCAGTTTAAGGCACGCAATTTTACACTTACACTCTCAAACACTTTTACTCTCTAGCTCACCGCAAACACCACACTCAAACACTTGTATTCAAATTACATTGTAACACATAGTCGATCCGCACCACATCCTGCACTGTATCCTGATATTTGAAGCAATAAGAAGAACAAGGCAGCTGTGATTGTCAGCTCCCAAGGTTTTATGCCGGCGATCTAGATTGATCAAGGGCTTTCCTCGTACATCACGTCTCAACCTTTACTTTTTTGCTCATTGTTTGATCATAGATACAGCTCTATATCCTGAGCCGTATTCCGAAACTGTTTTCATATCTAATTTTGTTAACACATTTTTCATACATATTTCTAGCACACTACCTCACTTAACTAATTTGATCACTTAATTGCTTAGGTAATTTTTGACCAAAACACTAGCCATCTTGGAAACTTGACCTCCCTGATCATTTTGGACTTTAACAATCTTTCAACTTCCTCTTGGATAATTGTATTTCGCTCAGGGGCGAACTTCCTTCGCTTTTGCTGTACAGGCTTGAACGACCTGTCAATTCCAAGCTTGTGAGTGATAATGTCTTTGGATATACCTGTCATATCCTCATGGTTCCATGTAAATGTTGACATTCTGCACTTCAAAAAGTTAGTTAATTGTTCTTCAATATCCTGAGGGATATTGGTTCCTACGAGCACCGAGATATCAGGATTATCCTGATCCAAGATAACTTTCTTCATATCCTGCTCTGAAGCCTCCGCGATATCCTGGGCCCGCATCTTTAATTGCTATGCTGTACTAGGCTTGGTTGAGGATTTCATTGAGGATGAGTAGCATTCTTTCGCTTCCTGCTGATCACTATCAACCTTGACAACCCCCCAAGGGGTAGGGATCTTGACGCATTGATGATAAGTTGATGGCACAGCCATCATATCATGGATCCATGGCCTGCCCAGTATGATGTTGTAGCAGGATAGGGAGTCCATCACGCAGAAACGTTGTATCGAGTTGACCCCTTCAACATATACTGGTAACTTTATTTCTCCCACTGTGTTCCTAGCCTCTCCACTGAACCCAACAAGCACGGTGGATTTCGAAGTGATATCCATTAGAGACACATTCATTATTTTCAAAGTCTCTAGTTGGATTATGTTGACGGAGCTGCCATTATCCACCAATATCCTGCGTACAAAATGGTTAGCCACATATAATGTTATTACAAGAGCATCATGGTGAGGATCCTGGACAGTATCCCTGTCATCACTATCGAAAGTGATCACTTTATCAGTTGTGAGGGTAGTCATCCTGGCTGGTTTGTCTACCCTTTCGGTCTTGGCCTCTTTTGCATGTCTCTTGGCCGCAGAATACGAAGTCCCACAAATGTCGGATCCTCCCGAAATAAAGTTGATTATCTTGGCATCCGCAGGAGGTGATGCAGCTCGTTCAGGATCCTTCTCAGTATCCTGGCCCTTAATCTTCTTTCTTCCTAAGAGATCCTTCAGATATCCCTTGCTAAAGAGATAGCTTATTTCTTTTCATAGAGCAATGCAATCCTCAGTTATATGTCCAAAATCTTCGTGGAAGGCACACCATTTCGATTTATCATTCCAATCAGCTTTTTGTTGATTCTTTCGAGGCCACCTAGCTTTGTCTCCTAAACCCTGCATAGCATACATTAATTCAGGAATGTTAACAGAAAAGCAATATTCGGATAATTCAGGATATTCTTCAGGATCCTCGTCTTCAACAGCATTCACTTTCTTGTTTTCGTTTCTACCATACGGCTAAGAGCGATATGGTTTAAATGAGGATTCTGACTTCCTATTAGTTGACTCATAGGTGGTGGATGAGTTCATCCTCTCTTGCATATATCTCAAGGCCATGTTTCGAGCTTCGTCCAAGTTCCTACAAGGATTCGTCACAAGATCCTGATAAAACTGGGAATCATTTTGTAGTCCCATCTTGAATGCTTGGACCGCTGTAACAACATCAAGGTGTGGGATATCCAAGGATTCCCTGCTGAATTTGTTCACATAATCCCTTAGGGATTCTTGAGGTCCTTGAGTTATCCTGTAAATATCACTTGTTAGTTTTTCAAAACTCCGACTACAAGAAAATTGACTATTAAATAAGTTCACTAAGTGAGCAAATGATGTGATCGAATGCGGAGGAACATTTAAGAGCCATTTCAAGGCCGATCCTGTTAAGGTAGAACCAAAGCCCTTGCATAGGCACGCTTCCTTGAGCTCCGGGGGGATAGGATTAATTTCCATTCTTTCCCTATACTAGGCAATATGCTCTTCAGGATCCGTAGTCCCATCATAGAGCTTCATGTTGGGGGTTTGAAATCTCTTCGGGATCTCAGCATCACAGATAGGATATGCGAAACGAGATATCCTATGGCCATCTTGAGACACTTCCGGAATTGGCTGGACCACTCCAGGTACACTGGATATCATGTCCTTCAATTTTTGAAGTTTCCTAGTAAACGTTGACGTCATACCTGCAACCTGGAAAGACCCACCATTGTTAGTAGTATGAATATTATTATTTGACACGTTACCAGTCTGAGGATTCTGGCCATATCCTGAAGCATATCCTGAGCTCCTCACAGTTGACATCCTGATTGAGGAGGGTATTTCAGGAGTATGATTCTGGGAATGGCTAGGCACAATATTCCCCCTATTATCCTTGGTATACACAGCCGAACTGAAGTTCAAAGTTCTGGGTTGTAAAGGAGTGACAATGTCCTCAGCAGATCTGCTCGAGCTAGATTTTAAGAGTTGTATTTCTCTTAATAGCATTTGGTTTGTTTCCTGTTGCTGCCTCATTTGTTCCTGCACACTTGCAAATAAGGTTAGAATTTCATCATTAGAGGCTAAAACGGGAGCGGATCCCTGAACACTCCGAGTAGGGATAATATCCTGAGGTTGTGAAGAAGCTGGCATCCTTGGAGGAGGTGGTGGAAGCACCGAACCAATAGTAGCAGAAGTTGTAGCAGACATAGTGGAGGAGCTCATGTTTGACCTTGAGGCCATTGTAAACAATGTGGCAAAAAGTTTTGAGAACAGAAAACCAATTAACGATTTCACAAAGATTTTTAACAAAGATAGCACCACTTGCCCCACGGTGGGCGCCAAATTGTTTTGGTCAAAAATTACCGAAGTAATTTAGTGATCAAATTAGTTAAGTGAGGTAGTGTGCTAAAAAGTGTGTTGGAAATATGCTGGTTATATTGTTTACAAGAACAGTTTTCAGGATACGGCTCAGGATATTGAGCTGTATCTATGATCAAACTATGAGCAAAAAGTAAAGGAAATGACACGAGATGTACGAGGAAAGCCCTTGATCAATCTAGATCGCCGGCATAAAACCTCGGGAGCTGACAATCGCAGCTGCCTTGTTCTTCTTATTGCTTCAAACGTCAGGATACAGTGCAGGATATTGATCAGATCGCTAAGTGTTACAATGCTTTTTGTGAGAGTGAAACGTGCGAGAGAACAAGTGTGAGTGAGTAGTAAGTGTAGTTGTTGTGTCCTATTGATCTGATTTATCCATCTATTTATAGTTACGAAATACAAACTAAAATTCCTATAAATGTGGGATGCTCCCGAATATTCCATTATTAACGTTGTGGACCGAGTAAAGCGGCTTCAACGTCTTCATTTAAACGACTTGGACTGAGTCTTGCGGAGAAAGGGTCTTTGTGAACGTTGGGAACTTGGCCTCGCATTCCTGCACATAATCCGTTAGTAATCCTCAAGATACCATCCAGGATGTTACCAATATCCTGAATCAGCATCCCAGGTATAAACATATATCAGATAAGCAAGATATAATTTAAGATATCGTCCAGGATATGAGCTCAGAATTTCACCCATAACAATATATATATATATATATATATATGCAATTAATTTCATAAACTGAACGTAAAACCATATATACTTTTCATTTGTTTTAAGGATTTGGATTTACAAATGAAACAATGTTAGTATTTGTTCAAATCAGAGACCAAGAAGTAAAAAGAGACTCCATCCCTGGTGGGACGGAATATCCGGTGAAATGGTTGAGAAAGGGTAGGATTTAGGGTTTAAGGATAATCCTGCCTTATATCCTGTTTCATATCCTGAGCTGGTCAATTTTCTGTTTATTGTTTTGTATACAGCTGATTTTAGGAAGCTTGCACCTCCCCTTGCTGATTCACATAAAAGGATCGACGCTATCAGACTCCTTCCAGAGGCTGAATGAAGTTTTAACCCGTCTCCACCATCTCCAAGCCCTCTTTCCAGTGTAAACATGTCTTGTAAGGATCCTGCACAATATCCTGCATACATGTTTTTATTTGGCATATTTAGGAAAAAATTCAACTCCTTGTATGCAGACTCCAGCAAAGTCCCAATCCTCCTCGATCTCGATGAGCTTGACAGTTACCCTACTCCAGTCATGGTCAAGAAAGAGACCCCTGCTGCCACCAGCTCCAAGCCGCTCCCAGCTCCTAAAGCTAATCCGAGGACTCGTGTTTCCACCTCAAAGAAGAGGAAGAACTCCGAAGTTAGTGCTCCAGGCTCTGAAGGATTTTCTTATGATGAGCTCAGCTTCACTGATTCCTTGGAACCGATGACATCCTTCCTTAATAAGGTAATATCCTGACCCTATATCCTGCACATATATCCTGATAGAATATCCTGACAGGATATCCATGTTAGCGAATATTGATTTATTCCTGAATTGCTTACTTACAGGGCCTCCAGAATCTGCTCCACCTGTACAACGATGCCTGTGGTACTGCTGCACTCTATGAAGCCAGGATTAAACAGCTTGAAACTACTGTTGCCGACCAAGGTGCCATTGCTGAAGTGAAGACCCGGCACTATGAGGACAAGCTGAAGAAAGTGACCCAGGATGCTGAGATCAAGCTGGCCACTGTCCAAATGGAACATGAACAGGCCATGGTTTCTTTTCGGGAAGGAATCAAAGCTTCTGCCATCGTCTCCCTGCTACAAGCTCGTATTAAGATGGCCTATGAGGCCAAGGGAACAGGCCTTGAGTGCCCATCCTGGCCGGTCGAATCTTGGGTGGCAAAGCTGAAGGAGCTTGGAGGCAAGGCTGTGCCCCTTCCTGCTGAAGCTGGTGAATCCTCTAAGTCGGCAGAGGTGGCAGACAAGGCTGGAGATAAGAAAGATGCTGGAGCGGATGCTGGTGAGGATGCTGCTCAGGATGTTGAGGCTGAGAAGGCAGAGAAGGTTGGAGAGGATGCCGCTGTGTGAGGGCATTTAGGTGGGCGATGATGGATGTATGTGCCAAGGCCGGAGCCCACTTTTTTTTAAATTTGATCGTTGGCATGTAACTCAAAACAATTTACTTTTCCTGCACTTTATTTTCCTGCATCTAAACAATATGATGGCCAAAGGTGGGGGGATCCTGAGTTTCAGGTCGAAGCCCTTGGTCATCAATGTTAGTATGTTTTGCTTTTTGAACAATATAACAGTTGGAGGCGGATGGGTCTCAGTTTGAGACAAAACCTTCAACTGTTAGGTAAATATGGTAAGGAACTAATTGTGCTCTTGGTGGATGGTCCTTGGTTTGAGGTGAAACCAAGAGCACAACTTTTGGTACGTTAATAACATAACCCTTTTCTGGCTTTATTTTTGTTTTTATATTTTCACTACATGAATTTTACTTGTAAAAATAATTTTGCCTGAACATTCTTGGGAACACATTGTAAATGTATCCTGAAAGATATCCTGATCAGGATACCAACACACAATCTGTAAGTTGTCCAAATAAAAAGGAGATATCATACCAGGAATTCCCTAAGGAATCAATTCCAATTTTCCACCATAGAAATGTCCCCAGCGCATACTTACAAACTTGGATCCATCCTTTAAATTGTATGATATATGTCCCCTGTGTTTAACATAGGAATATAGATATAGTCATACTTTAGCCTTACTGAATAGATCCTGAATATCTAAGGATCAACCCTTGATATCCTGGGATAAACCCTTAATATGCTGGGGATAAACCCTCATATCCTGGGGATAAACCCTGATTTTCATGCGCTACAGGCGAGAGTGTATAAACTCCAAGTCTTAGAAAGGTGAAAACCTTTAAACCTTAGAGGGTATGAAAATACCCTTTCGTGAGAGAGGGTGATCAATCCTCATATACCTTTAGAATCCAGGATATAGCCAATAGTAATGAAATTGCCAGCCACTTTTACATGAACTGGTCCCGTTACCTTGAACTATCCCCAGATGACTTGCGCTCCAGGCGGGGTGTCCAAACCCAATTCGAGAGAAAGGTGAATACCTTTAAACCTTTGAATGGATCAGGATCCCTTAAACATGAGAGAGGGGGCCAATCCTCTAATCTTTCGAAATATCCTGAGCGTTTATCCTGGAGCTATATCCTGACACACATTTTGCAAAACAACCTTAAACTAAGGTGGGTGTTAGCTTGGCTAACACCCCTCCGATGCCTAAGTCAGTAATGGGTTCAATATAATAAATGAATTCAAATATATTTAAAAAAGATAGAGTACATACCATTCTGAGATAGAAATTAAATTCTATTCTTACTTGAAATAGAGCTTTAAGTGTATAGCATTCCAGGATCTTGGTAGCATATCCCCTTCCATACTCCTGAGCTGATATGCTCCTTTTCCTGATTCTGATTCTATCTCATATGGTCCTTCCCATTTTGGAGCCAGTTTTCCATCGGCAGGATTAGTGGTATTTTGAAAAGCCTTTCTTAACACCCAATCTCCAACTTTGAACCTTCTAGTCCTTATATTCTTGTTGTATGCTCTGGATATCCTTTGTTGATATGCTGCCATCCTTAGTCTTGCTGCATCTCTTGTCTCGTCTATGGTGTCCAAATCCTGGCATAAAGCTTCAGGATTCTGCTCAGGATCATGGAGGATAGATCTCACAGTAGGTATCACCATCTCTGTTGGGATCACTACTTCTGCTCCAAATACTAAGGAAAACGGAGTCTGGCCAGTTGCATTCTTTACCGTTGTTCTATCAGCCCACAAAACAAAGGGTAGTTCTTCTGCCCATCTTCCTTTCTTGGCTCCTAATCTCTTCTTCAAGTTGTTGAAAATTATCTTGTTTGAGGATTCAGCTTGTCCATTTGCTTGAGGATGTACCGGGGTAGATGTGATCATTTTTATTCCCCAACTTTTGCAAAAGTCAGTAGTCCTCTTGCTTATGAACTGGGATCCATTGTCACAAATGATTTCAGCTGGTACTCCAAACCTGGTCAGGATATTCCTCTTTATAAAGGATATTACTTCTTGGTCTCTGATTTGAACAAATGCTTCAGCCTCCTTTGCATGCCTCTTGGCCGCAGAATACGAAGTCCCACAAATGTCGGATCCTCCCGAAATAAAGTTGATTATCTTGGCATCCGCAGGAGGTGATGCCGCTCGTTCAGGATCCTTCTCCGTATCCTGACCCTTATTCTTCTTTCTTCCTAGGAGATCCTTCAGATACACCTTGCTCATAAGATAACTTATTTCTTTTCTTAGAGCAATGCAATCCTCAGTCACATGACCAAAATCTTCGTGGAAGGCACACCATTTGGATTTATCCTTCCAATCAGCTTTTTGTTGATTCTTTCGAGGCCACCTAGCTTTGTCTCCTAAACCCTGCATAACATACATTAATTCAGGAATGTTAACAGAAAAGCAATATTCAGATAATTCAGGATATTCTTCAGGATCCTCATCTTCAATAGCATTCACTTTCTTGTTGTCATTTCTACCATATGGCTTAGAGCGATATGGTTTAAATGAGGATTCTGACTTCCTATTGGTTGACTCGTAGGTAGTGGATGAGTTCATCCTTTCTTGCATTTTCTTATCATCCTCCAGCCTGATATATCTCAAGGCCCTGTTTCGAGCCTCGTCCAAATTCCTGCAAGGATTCATCACAAGATCCTGATAAAATTGGGAATCCTTTTGTAGTCCCATCTTGAATGCTTGGACCGCTGTGGCAACATCAAGGTGCGGGATATCCAAGGATTCCCTGCTGAATTTGTTCACATAATCCCTTAGGGATTCCTGAGGTCCTTGAGTTATCCTGTAGAGATCACTTGTTAGTTTTTCAAAACTCCGACTACAAGAAAATTGACTATTAAATAAATTCACTAAGTGAGCAAAAGATGTAATCGAATGCGGAGGAACATTTAAGAGCCATTTCAAGGCCGATCCTGTTAAGGTAGAACCAAAGCCCTTGCATAAGCACGCTTCCTTGAGCTCCGGAGGGATAGGATTAATCTCCATTCTTTCCCTATACTGGGCAATATGCTCTTCAGGATCTGTAGTCCCATCGTAGAGCTTCATGTTGGGGGTTTGAAATCTTTTCGGGATCTCAGCATCACAGATAGGATATGCGAAACGAGATATCCTGTGGCTGTCTTGGGACACTTCCGGAATTGACTGGACCACTCCAGGTACACTGGATATCATGTCCTTCAATTTCTGAAGCTCCCTAGTAAATGTTGACGTCATACCTGCATCCTGCAAAGATCCACTATTGTTAGTAGCATGAATATTATTATTTGACACGTTACCAGTCTGAGGATTTTGGCCATATCCTAAAACATATCCTGAGCTCCTCATAGTTGACATCCTGATCGAGGAGGGTATTTCAGGAGTATGATTCTGGGAATGACTGGGCACAATATTCCCCCTATTATCCTCAGTATACACAGCCGAACTGAAGTTCAAAGTTCTGGGTTGTAAAGGAGTAACAATATCCTCAGCGGATCTGCTCGAGCCAGCTTTTAAGAGTTGTATTTCTCTTAACAGCATTTGGTTAGTTTCCTGTTGCTGTCTCATTTGTTCCTGCACATTTCCAAATAAAGTTAGAATTTCATCATTAGAGGCTAAAACGGGAGCAGACCCCTGAACACTCCGAGTAGGGATAATATCCTGAGGTTGTGAAGAAGCTGGCATCCTTGGAGGTGGTGGAAGCACCGAACCAGTAGTAGCAGAAGTTGTAGCAGATACAGTGGAGAAGCTCATGTTTGATCTTTGGGCCATTGTGGACAATGTGGCAAAAAGTTTTGAAAGCAGAAAACCGATTATCGATTTTACAAAGATTTTTAGTAAAGATAGCACCAATTGCCCCACGGTGGGCGCCAAATTGTTTTGGTCAAAAATTACCGAAGCAATTAAGTGATCAAATTAGTTAAGTGAGGTAGTGTGCTAAAAAGTGTGTTGAAAATATGCTGGTTATGTTGTTTGTAAAAATAGTTTTCAGGATACGGCTCAGGATATTGAGTTGTATCTACGATCAAACTATGAGCAAAAAGTAAAGGAAACGACACGAGATGTACGAGGAAAGCCCTTGATCAATCTAGATCGCCGGCATAAAACCTCGGGAGCTGACAATCACAGTTGCCTAGTTCTTCTTATTGCTTCAAACGTCAGGATACAGTGCAGGATATTGACCAGATCGCTAAGTGTTACAATGCTTTGTGTGAAAGTAAAAATTGCGAGAGAACAAGTGTGAGAGTGTAGTGAGTGTAGCTGTGATGTCCTATTCGATCTGATATACCCACCTATTTATAGTAACGAAATACAAACTAAAATTACTATAAATATGGGATGCTTCCGAATATTCCATTGTTAACGTTGTAGACCGAGTAATGCGGCTTCAACGTCTTCATTTGAACAACTTGGACCGAGTCTCCCGGAGAAAGGGTCTTCATGAACGTTGGGCACCTGGACGCGTACTCCTGCATACAACCCATTAGTAATCCTGAGGATACCATTCAGGATGTTACCAATATCCTGAATGAGCATCCCGGATATGAACAGATATCATACAACCAAGATATAAGTCAAGATATTTCCCAAGATATGAACTCAGAATTTCACCCATAACAGTTACTATCTCCGATCAAGGCATGATTGCAGCCGCTAAATCTCAGCACTACGAGGAGAAGTTCAAGGCTATGACCCAAGAACACCAGACTGCTCTCAACAAAGCTACTCTCCAGGCCCAAGCCGATCTTGACGCTGCCCATGCTCAACATGAACAGGATATGGTCAGCTACCGGGAAAGCCTTAAAAGTTCCGTCGTCACTTCTCTCCTCCAGGCCAGGCTAAAGATGGCCCACAAAGCCAGAACACTAGGCTTCGAATGCCCTTTTTGGGACGTCAGTACCTGGGAAACAAAGCTAAAGAGCCTTGGCGGCACTTCTGCCAAACCTGCTACTGAAGGATCTTCAAAAGCAGTTGAAAAACCAACCGGTGCTGAGAGGGATGCTGAGGCGGATCCCGAGATGGATGCTGCTGAAATTACCATGAACGAAGAAGGCGCTGCCTCCTAAAACTTATTTTCTTTAAATTCGAGAGTTGTGCTTATGTTTGAACAATTTTATTTCTTGTCTTATGAACAATTTTTATTTCTGTATCAAAACAACTTGATAGCCGAAGGTGGATGGGTCCTGGGTTTTAGGATGAAACCTTCGGTTATCAACTGGTATTGCTTATTTCAAATAATTTCATCTTTCAATTGACTTGCTATTGTTTTCTGTATTTCTTAGTGTAGATTTTAGCTTTGTAAAATTTTGTACAACTATCTTTTGAAAATATCCTGATCAATATACTCAGTGATATATTATGAAAACTTTTATTAAATAGAACTTCTAAAAATTCAATCAACTTTAGAGAAAACTTCTAAAGAATAAAAAGATAGTCCACTTTCTAAAACCTGTTTTGACAATACTTGTTTGATCAAGGTTTTAATTTCAAACTAGTATCACTTCCAAATTTTTCAATCAAATATCCCGAAACGCATCCCAAAAACACATTTTGAAGATATATCCTGAAGATATATCCTTTTCAGGATACTTAAACCTTAATCTGAGTTATAAAATTTATGTAAGGTTTATAAAGGAAAGATCATACCAGGAACTGAGTCTGACCCTAGTATTAACCTCCAATACCTTTTTGCGACTTCTCCTACTAAGATGTCCCCAGTTCAAGAGACTTAGCTCAACTTTGATCCTTTGTGCATCATACAATTGCTTTAGATGGAATGTCCCCTGTGCATGAAATCCTTAAACACTTAGAAAATTTTTGAACAATAGTTCCAATTGTATAGACAGTTTTTGTGTTACAGGGGTAAAACCCAAAATATACTGGAGATAAATCCTTTGTATCCTGGGGGAAATCCCAAATTTTCGTGCGCTACAGGCGGGAGTGTATAAACTCCAAGACTTAGAAAGGTGAAAACCTTTAAACCTTAGAGAGTATGAAAATACCCTTTCGTGAGAAAGGGTGATCAATCCTCATATACCTTTAGGATTCAGGATATAGCCAATAGTAACGAAATTGTCAGCCACTTTTACATGGACTGGTCCCGCCACCTTGAACTATTCCCGAATAACTTGCGCTCCAGGCGGGGTGTTTAAACCCAATTCGGAAGAAAGGTGAATACCTTTAAACCTGTGAAGGGATCAGGATCCCTTATACGTGAGAGAGGGGGCCAATCCTCTAATCTTCCGAAGTATCCTGAGTGTGTATCCTGGTGCTATATCCCGAAGTATATTCTGCAAAACCACTATAAGCTAAGGTGGGTGTTAGCCTGGCTAACACCCCTCCGATGCTTAAGTCAGTAATAGGTTTAAAATAGTAAATAATATAAAAATTTAATAAGAGACACAGAATTCATACCATCCTGAGTTGGAATTTAAATTCCATACTCACTTAAAATAGAGCTTTAGATGTATAGCATTCCAGGATCTCGGTAGCATATCCCCCTCTATATTCTTGAGTCGGTATGCTCCTTTTCCTGATTCTGATTCAACCTCGTAGGGTCCTTCCCATTTCGGAGCCAACTTTCCATCAGCGGGATTAGTAGTATTCTGAAAAGCTTTTCTTAATACCCAATCTCCAACCTGAAATCTTCTAGTCCTTATATTCTTGTTATATGCTTTAGATATCCTCTGTTGGTATGCTGCCATCCTTAGCCTTGCAGCATCTCTTGTCTCATCAATAGTATCCAGTTCCTGGCATAGGACTTCCGGATTCTGCTCAGGATCCCTGAGGTTGGATCTTGCTATAGGTATCACCATTTCCGTCGGAATCACCACCTCTGCTCCAAACACTAAGGAAAACAGGGTTTGACCAGTTGCATTCTTCACTGTTGTCCTATCAGCCCACAAAACAAAGGGTAATTCTTCTGCCCATCTTCCTTTCTTAGCCCCTAGTCTCTTTTTAAAGTTGTTGACAATTATCTTGTTTGATGATTCTGCTTGTCCATTTGCTTGAGGATGTACCGGAGTAGACGTAATCATTTTGATTTCCCAACTCTTGCAGAAGTCAGTAGTCCTTTTACTTATAAATTGAGATCTGTTGTCACAAATTGTCTCAATTGGTACTTCAAACCTAGTCAGGATATTCCTTTTTATGAAGGATACCACTTCCTGATCTCTAACTTGAACAAATGCTTCTGCTTCAACCCACTTGGAGAAATAATCCGTCATTGCCAACATGAAAACCTTTCCTCCTGGAGCCTTTGGAAGCTTTCCCACTATATCCATACCCCATTTCATGAACGGCCAAGGGGAAACAATAGGATACAGCGGTTCAGCAGGCTGATGTAATATGTTATGTCTTTGACATGCGTCACATCTTCGAGCATATTCTGTGGCATCTTTCCTCATCGTCGGCCAATAATATCCTGTCCTTAATACTTTTGAGAATAAGGACCTGCCCCCAGTATGGTTACCACAATCCCCTTCATGTATATCCTGAAGTACTTCTTTGGTTTCGGGATCCTCCAAGCACCTCAGATATGGTCCTGCAAGAGATTTCTTATACAAAACACCATTTATAATAATGAATCTTGATACCTTCATTCTAAAGGCTTTAGGATTCTCATTCTTTGGGATGTATCCTTCCTTGAGATATCTCATAATTGGAGCCGTCCAGGATTTAGGATCCTCCTCAGGATACTCATCATCAGGATCCTGAATACTTATTACTTCCTTATCCTGAGGATTCGTTGCAGGATATAGGATATGTAATATTGGTATTTGGGTTCCTTCCGGTATCCTGACCGATGATCCCAGATTTGCCAAGGCATCAGCTTCAGCATTATCTTCTCTTGGTACCTGTTCAAGTGTAAAAATATCGAAATACTCGATTAACTTCTCTCCCTTAACTGCATAGGATCCATTAAAATGATTAGTGATTAACAAGGAGTCAACATATACTTGCAAGTTCTTGATATTCATATTTTTAGCCAACTCTAATCCTGCAATTAAAGCCTCATATTCTGCCTCATTATTAGTAGCAGGAAATTCATACCTAATAGCCTGGGGTAATATGTCCCCCTGTGACGATTTTAGTAGTATACCTAAACCTACACCTCATACGTTAGATACACCATCAGTATACAATGTCCAGCATTCTAAGTTTTCTCCTAGCTGCTGTACTTCTAAATCTACTTCATTTTGAATGTCACTACTGAAATCAGCCACAAAGTCAGCTAAAGCCTGAGACTTTATGTCATTTCTAGGCTCATATACTAAATCATAAGCACTCAGTTTTACTGACCACTTAGCCAACCTACCTGACATCTCGGGTTTCCTAAGCACGTTTTTAACAGGATAATTGGTCTTAACATGAATCCTATGTGTCTCAAAATAATGTCTAAGTTTTGTTGATGCCATAACTAGGGCTAATATCAATTTCTTTAGATGAGAATATCTAGTTTCAGCATCTAGTAAACTTTTACTAACATAGTAGACAGGATATTGTTGACCTTCATGGTCCTTTATAAGAACGGCACTTACAGCATTCCCTGATACAGCGAGGTATAGGGATAGTGGTTCACCATTTTCAGGCTTCATCAATAGAGGTGCAGTTGAGAGATATTGCTTCAAATCCTGCAAGGCTGCTTCATGCTTTGCTCCCCATTCGAACTTCTTATTCTTCTTGAGGATATCATAAAATTCCTTGCATTTTTCTGAGGATCTTGAAATAAATCTGTTCAATGCTGCTACTCGGCCTGTTAACCGTTGAACATCCTTCATATTCGAAGGTTATTTTATATCCAAGATAGCTCTAATCTGCTCCGGGCTCACCTCTATGCCTCTTTTGGTCACCATATATCCTAGAAACTTTCCTGCCCCCACTCCGAAATAGCACTTAGCAGGATTCAGTTTCATGTTATACTGATCCTGGATATCAAATGCTCCCTTAATATCCTGGAGATGATCCTCAGCCTTTTTAGATTTCACCACCATATCGTCAATATATACCTCCATGGTGTCCCCCAGCTTGTCTTTAAACATCATGTTTACCAACCTCTGGTATGTTGCACCTGCATTTTTCAAACCAAAGGGCATAGCAGTATAACAATAAATACCTGTTGGTGTCATGAAGGCAGTATCCTCCTGGTCCGAAGGCTCCATTTGAATCTGCTGAAATCCTGAGGATGCATCCATGAAGGTTAACATCTCATGCCCGGCAGTGGCATCCACCATTGCATCAATATGGGGAAGAGGAAATGGGTCTTTAGGACAAGCCTTGTTCAAGTCCGTGTAATCTACACAGACTCTCCATTTCCCATTTTTCTTCTCTACCACGACTACATTTGCCAGCCATCTTGGAAACTTGACTTCTCTGATCATTTTGGACTTCAACAATCTTTCAACTTCCTCTTGTATGATTGTATTTCGTTCAGGAGCAAAATTCCTTCTTTTTTGCTGAACAGGCTTGATCGACCTGTCAATTCCAAGCTTGTGAGTAATAATGTCTTTAGATATACCTGTCATATCCTCATGCTTCCATGCAAATGTTGACATCCTGCACTTCAAAAAGTTAGCCAATTCATTTTCAATATCCTGAGGGATATTGGTCCCTACGAGCACCGAGATATCGGGATTATCCTGATCCAGGATAACTTTCTTTACATCCTGCTCCGAAGCCTCCACGATATCCTGGGCCCGCATCTTTAATTGCTATGCTGCACTAGGCTTGGTTGAGGATTTCATTGAGGATGAGTAGCATTCCTTCGCCTCCTGCTGATCACTATCAACTTTGACGACCCCCCAAGGGGTAGGGATCTTGATGCACTGGTGATAAGTCGATGGCACAGCCTTCATGTCATGGATCCATGGCCTGCCTAGTATGATGTTATAACAGGATAGGGAATCCATCACACAGAAGCGTTGTATCGAGTTGACCCCTTCAACATATACTGACAACTTTATCTCCCCTACGGTATTCCTAGCTTCTCCACTAAAACCAACGAGCACAGTGGACTTCAAAGTAATGTCCATTGGAGATACATTCATCCTCTTCAATGTTTCCAGCTGAATTATGTTGACAGAACTGCCAATGTCCACTAATATCCTGCGTACAAAATGGTTAGCAACATATAATGTTATTACGAGAGCATCATGGTGAGGATTCTGAACAGTATCCCTGTCATCACTATCGAAAGTGATCACTTTATCGGTTGTAAGGGTAGTCATCCTGGCTGGTTTGTCTCCCCTTTCAGTCTTAGCTTCCTTTGCATGTCTCTTGGCCGCAGAATACGAAGTCCCACAAATGTCGGATCCTCCTGAAATAAAGTTAATTATTTTGGCATCTGCTGGGGGTGATGCTGCTCATTCAGGATCCTTCTCAGGATCCTGCCCTTTATTCTTCTTTCTTCCCAGCAAATCCTTCAGATACCCCTTGCTTAACATGTAGCTTATTTCTTTCCTTAGAGCAATGCAATCCTCGGTCACATGTCCGAAATCTTCATGGAAGGCACACCATTTGGATTTATCCTTCCAATCAGCTTTCTGCTGATTCTTTCGAGGCCACCTAGCTTTGTCTCCTAAACCCTGCATAGTATACATTAACTCAGGTATATTAACAGAAAAGCAGTATTCAGATAATTCAGGATATTCTTCAGGATCCTCGTCTTCAATAGCATTCACTTTCTTGTTATCATTTCTGCCATATGGCTTGGAGCGATATGGTTTATACGAGGATTCTGATTTCCTGTTGGTTGATTCGTATGTTGAGGTAGAATTCATCCTCTCTTGCATCTTTTTGTCATCTTCCAAGCAGATATATCTCAAAGCCCTGTTACGAGCTTCGTCGAGATTCCTGCAGGGATTCATTACAAGATCCTGATAAAACTGAGAATCCTTTTGTAACCCCATCTTAAAAGCCTGCACAGCTGTTGCAACATCAAGATGTGGGATATCCAAGGATTCCCGACTAAACTTGTTCACATAGTCCCTCAAGGATTCCCGATGTCCTTGAGTTATCCTGTAAAGATCACTGGTTAGTTTCTCAAAACTCCGACTGCAAGAAAACTGACTATTAAATAAATTAACCAAATGAGCAAACGAAGTAATTGAGTGAGGAGGAACATTTAATAGCCATTTTAAGGCTGATCCTGTCAAGGTAGAACCAAAACCCTTGCACAAGCATGCTTCCTTGAGCTCTCAAGTCTTTCTCTATATTGGGCAACATGCTCTTCAGGATCCGTAGTCCCATCATACAGTTTCATGTTGGGGGTCTGAAATCTTTTTGGGATTTTAGCATCACAGATAGGATATGAAAAGCGGGATATCCTGTGGCTGTCTTGGGATACTTCCGGAATTGGCTGGACCACTCCAGGCACACTGGATATCATGTTCTTCAATTTCTGAAGTTCCCTAGTAAATGTTGACGTCATACCTGCATCCTGTAAAGACCCATTATTGTTAGTAGCATATCCTGAGCTCCTCACAGTTGACATCCTGACCGAGGAGGGTATCTCAGGAATATGATTCTGAGAATGGCTTGGCACGATATTCCCCCGGTTATCTTCAGTGTAAACTGCAGAACTGAAGTTCAAAGCTCTAGGCTGCAAAGGAGTGACAGTTTCTTCAGCAGGTCTACTTGGGCCGGATTTCAAGAGTTGTATCTCTCTCATCAGCATCCGATTAGTTTCCTGCTGCTGCCTCATCTGTTCCTGTACACTACCAAACAAATTCAGAATTTCATCATTAGAAGCCAAAATAGGACCAGATCCCTGAGTAGTGGGAGCGGGGATAACATCCCGAGCCACATAACTTTCAGTTCCATGTGAAGAAGTTTGCATTCGTGGAGGAGGAGGAGGTGGAAGCACCGAACCAATTGTTGCAGAGGTTGTAGCAGACATGGTAGAAGAGCTTATGTTTGATCTCAAGGCCATTGAAAACAATGTAGCAAAAAGTTTTGACAATAGAAAGCCGAGTAATGATTTTACTAAAGTTTTTAGCAAAAATAGCACCACTTGCCCCACGGTGGGCGCCAAATTGTTTTGGTCAAAAATTACCAAAGCAATTAAGTGATCAAATTAGTTAAGTGAGGTAGTGTGCTAGAAATACGTGTGAAAATATGTTAACCAAGTTAATTGTAAAAAGAGTTTCAGGATACGGCTCAGGATATAGAGCTGTATCTATGATCAAACAATGAGCAAAAAAGTAAAGGTTGACACGTGATATACGAGGAAAGCCCTTGATCAATCTAGATCGCCGGCACAAAACCTCGGGAGCTGACATTCGCAGCTGCCTTGTTCTTCTATTACTTCAAATATCAGGATACAGTGCAGGATGTGATGCGGATCAACTAGGTGTTACAATGTAATTCGAATACAAGTGTTTGTGTATAGTGTTTGCTGTTAGCTAGAAAGCAAAAGTGTTCGAAAGTGTGTGTGAAAGTTGCGTGCCTTAATCTGATCCGCCCCCATCTATTTATAGTAAAAGAAATGCAACAAACTATCCTAATAAACCGGGATCCGGCGAATATTCCCCACTCGAACGTTGTAGACCTGGTCTTTCGGATTCAACGTCTCTCACAAAACAAATACGCCCGAGTCTTGAGGAGAAGAAGTCCATCTGACCGTTAGTAACACACAGCCTCTAACCTGCACGTGGTTAATTTAGTTAACACCAGGATATCGCCCAGGATGTTAGCAATATCCTAATCCAGTATCCTGATTACAAGTAAACAACCAAAAGCAGGATATTAGTCAGGATATATATACTCAGAAAATAACCCATAACACAAGGACACATTGCTGTTAACTGCCAGAATCAGAGATTTGAGACAAGAATATGCTATGAATGTCAAATCAAAGGTCATATTGCCAGAGATTGCCCAATGAGATCAAAGAAAAGATCGAGGGCTGAATCTCATGGAATGGTGAAGAAATCAGTCAAAATTGAAGAAAAGCCCAAAGAACAGAAAGTACAAGAACAGAAAGTGAAGCTTTCACAAGGGTAAAAAGATAGACTGAGAAAGAAAAGAAAGAAAGCAAGGGAGTATCTTGAAAAGATTTTGTCCTCGGGTACAACTGGTAATTCAGATAAAAGTTCTGATGAATCGATTTGCTCAACAAAGAATGGTAAATCAAGCAAAACGAATTCATCAGATACAAATCTGAGGACAAAAGAAAGGATAAAGAAAGAAAAATTGACTAATCAAACTGATAAAAAATCAAAGAAAGTTAATTTTTCTGATAAAATCTTTATCAAAGTTTTTAAATATAAAAGAAACTGTGAAAGGTTGTTCATGTCACAGGTTGATGAATTTGGAAAAACCTAAATCTTGTAAGGATTGGGTTCCAATAAAGGATGGCAATGAATTTGTTTCTGCGAAAACAAAAGAGCCATCTTCTGGCGATGAATTTGTTTTGTTGAAAGCAAAGGAGCCATGTTTTGGCGATGAATCTGACTCATCAAAGTCAGACAAGCCACGATCGGGCAATGAATCTGACTCGTCAAAGTCAGAGGAGCCACAAATTGAGGTAAAAAGTGTTGATTCTATTTCGACAATGAATGATGCAAATTTTCAATCATTTTCAAATGGAAATTTAAAACAAGAAACTGGCAAACCCAAGAATTGTCAGGCTTGGGTGGATCTTTTTAAATGAAAAACCTGACTTGCCGAAACTCCCAGGTTGGTAATTGGGGAGTAGGTATCGGCATCTTTCTTGAGAAATTCATGTTTGTGATATTTCGACTTACAAGTGGTTAATCAAGGACATTAAATTGTACTTGAGTTAACTATCTTACAAGTGATAATTGTTAGTAAACCTACAAGTGTTAAATTTTTCATGTGGATGGAGAAAACAAGGTGATGAATCCCTGAGTTTGTGAAAAGACAAACAAAACTTAATTTTCTGGATAAACTATTTTGATTAAAACAAACTTAAGTGTTTTGAAATCATAATGGGAAAATAGTTTGTTGTCAGGGGGAGTTCTGATTGTTTAAGCCAAGTGGATGGCGAATTGAAGCAATTTACTTCAGTTTGTCACTTTATTTGTACAGCCTTTTGTTTTCAAATTTTCCCAGAAAATCAAAATTTGAAATATAATTTTGATTTTAGGGGGAGTAATAAAATTTAGAAATTTTGAAAATTTGAAAAATCCAAAAACATTGAAATTTTCAAAAATGAGTTTTGTTAAGAAAAAAAGGAAATGATAGTACATCAGTTAGACAGTTACGGTACGCTAAAGAAATGTAATGGTTAAATAGCATTAAACGGTCTCACTGATGATATGCCGATAGGTTTTTACACATTTAGTAAACTTTTTCGGGATATAAACTTAAATTCAAACTTGCTTGTTTCGTGGGGAACACTACTTGGATATATAGGTAACCCTTGAAATTTCGTTTGAAAGACCCCTCTTTCTGAAATACTAGGTCTTTATGCTCAGTGATATCTGGGGTATTATCCCGGGACTTCTGATAATGTGGAAGCAATGGCCTAGTCCCCGTATAATACTTTACTGCTGCTTGAAATAAAAGCCCGCCCTCAACATAAAAATGATGAATCATTGAAAAAAAATGCAAATCATGTGCTGTTGTAAAAAAGATCCTCTAAAGGGGACACACCAAAAGTCGAGCCTTCAACTCTGCAAAAATTGAGCTCTCAAGGTTTTGCAATTCACCCCTTACAGATATCATCTAGGTATACTCACCTGTAAGACTGAATATTGGGATCTGGATACGGGAGTATATTCAAGAGGTGGGACACATGAATAAGTTTAAGTTCTTAAAACACCTAAATCATATCCTGAATAAGTTGAAATTTGTGTGAGAATTTAAGTGGATCAGTATATCGACAATCTAAGTGAACTTTTTAATTCTAAATGTGTTGTAAAGCTCAACGGTACTAGTGATTTGTCATAAACTGATATGATCCTCTGACACGAACTCAAACAAAAATTATTGTCTGTAAATATTTCTTTACTGCTATTCATTAAAGAAAAATTACAAAAAGATTTTCGGAGTGTTTTAGCATAAACTTTGTAAAATACAAAAAGATTTTGTTTCATCTTATTTTCGACAACTGATGTTGAAAAGCTGAGTTTCAAAATTCCGAGTGCTAAACATGATGAACAACAGTGGGTTGGGATAGTTGTTTTTTATATAAAAATTGTTATATATAAATCTACCCAAAAGTAAGTTGTTGATGATTAAACGATATCTGCAAGTGGTTTCTAAATTTGTGAAATTTATTGTGAGGAAGAGAATGTGCAGGTTAGATAGAGTTCGACTTCTGAGGTTTTTCTGCAGATTAAAGCCAGGTTTTTGATCTTGTTTCTACGGAAAGCCAGAAGAAGTTTTAGAGCCTGTGAAAGCCAGACTACTATCCCAGCACAGCTTAAGGGGGAGTCTGCAAGCAAAGAGGAGTCTCTGTGCATAAGATCCAGTTTTAGATCCTGAAACAAAGTTCGAAAAGCGCCAGATTGAGATTCTGAGAAAGTACGAGAATAAGAGGAGACTGTAGATTAGATCAACATTCAAAGGGGAGATTAGATATTGATAGAATAAGAGAAAAGATTGAAGGAAGCTTTCAATGTCAGATACGTTTGAAAAAGCACGAAGACTGATAAAGATAAAGACTGAAGACTCGATGCCGAAGACTTCGTCAACATCCAAGGGGGAGTCTGTTGGTGCATAAATGTCTGTTAACTTCGTCTTTATCGAGTCTTGTGTCTAGATAGGATAAACCACTGCTCAGTATACGAAAAATCAGGTTTTGTATGTTGAATGATCATTTCGCACGAAATGAGAAAGGCATTTCGTACGAAATGGACAAGTGTCCATTTCGCACGAAATGAACAATACCATTTCGTACGAAATGGTCCTTCTATAAATACTGAGCTGGTCATGTCATTTGTAACGATTCGGATTTCAGAGCCGAGGTGCTGCCAATTTTTCAACTGATCTGTAAAGCTTTGAAATCAATAAAAAGAAGATAATTAGGAAGAATCAAGCTGTAATCAAGTCTATATCATTGATTCCGCCTTTGATATGGATTAAAACTCTTCTGATCGACTGGTTCAGGTCGCACAACGATCCAACAGGTATTGACAGGTCATTCAAGCCTATCCAACAAAAAAGAAGGAAATTTGCTCAGGAGCGAAATGTAATCATCCAAGAGGAAGTTGAAAGACTACTAAGGAGCAAGATGATTAGGGAAGTGAAGTTTCCTAAATGGCTGGCGAATGTAGTTGTGGTGCAAAAGAAAAACGGGAAATGGAGAGTTTGTGTAGATTACACAGACTTAAACAAAGCTTGTCCCAAAGACCCATTTCCTCTTCCTCATATTGACTCAATGGTGGATGCTACTGCCGGCCATGAGATGTTAACCTTCATGGATGCGTCTTCAGGATTCCAGTAGATCCAAATGGAACCTTCAGACCAGGAGGATACTGCCTTCATGACACCAACAGGTATTTATTGCTATACTGCTATGCCCTTTGGTTTGAAAAATGCAGGTGCAACATATCAGAGATTGGTGAACATGATGTTCAAAGATAAGCTGGGGGACACTATGGAGGTGTACATCGACGACATGGTAGTAAAATTTAAAAAGGCTGGGGATCACCTCCAGGATATCAAGGGAGCATTTGATATCCTGGATCAGTATAACATGAAGCTAAATCATGCTAAGTGCCATTTCGAAGTGGGGGCAGGAAAGTTTCTAGGATATATGGTGACTAAAAGAGGGATAGAGGCAAGCCCGAAGAAAATTCAAGCTATCTTGGATATCAAATCACCTTCAAATATGAAGGATGTTCAACGGTTAATAGGGCGAGTAGCAGCATTGAATAGATTTATTTCAAGATCCTCGGAAAAGTGCAAGGAATTTTATGATATCCTGAAGAAGAATAAGAAGTTTGAATGGGGAGCAAAGCATGAAGTAGCCTTGCAGGATTTGAAGCAGTATCTTTCAACTGCACCCCTATTGATGAAGCCTGAGGATGGTGAACCATTATCCCTGTATCTTGCGGTATCAGGGAATGCAGTAAGTGTTGTCCTCGTAAAGGATCATGAAGGTCAGCAGTATCCTGTTTATTGTGTTAGTAAAAGTTTATTAGATGCTGAAACTAGGTATTCTCACTTAGAGAAACTGATATTAGCCCTAGTTATGGAGTCAACAAAACTTAGACATTATTTTGAAACACATAGGATTCACGTTAAAACCAACTATCCTGTTAAAAATGTGCTTAGGAAACCCGAGATGTCAGGTAGGATGGCTAAATGGTCAGTGAAATTAAGTGCCTTTGATCTAGTATATGAACCTAGAAATGCCATAAAGTCTCAAGCTTTAGCTGACTTTGTGGCTGATTTCAGTAGTGATATTCAAAATGAAGTAGACCTAGAAGTACAACAGCTAGGAGAAAATTTAGAATCCTGGACGCTATATACTGATGGTGCATCTAATGTAAGAGGTGTAGGTTTGGGTATACTACTAAAATCGCCACAGGGGGACATATTACCCCAGGCTATTAGATGTGAGTTTCCTGCCACTAATAATGAGGCAGAATATGAAGCTTTAATTGCAGGATTAGAATTGGCTAAAAGTATGAATATCAAGAGTTTGCAAGTATACGTTGATTCCTTGTTAATCACTAATCATTTTAATGGAACCTATGCAGTTAAAGGTGAGAAGTTAATCAGGTATCTCGAAATTCTCAAAAAATTAGCAGGATATTTTGATATTTTTACACTTGAACAGGTACCAAGAGAGGATAATGCTGAAGCTGATGCCTTGGCAAATCTAGGATCATCAGTCAGGATACCGGAAGGAACCCGAATACCAATACTACATGTCCTATATCCTGCGATGGATCCTCAGGATAAGGAAGTAATAAGTGTTCAGGATCCTGATGACGAGTATCCTGAGAAGGATCCTAAGTCTTGGATGGCTCCAATCATGAGATATCTCAAAGAAGGACACATCCCAAAGGGTGAGAATCCTAAGGCCTTTAGAATGAAGGTATCACGATTCACTATTATAAATAATGTCTTATATAAGAAATCTCTTGCAGGACCATATCTGAGGTGCTTGGAGGATCCCGAAACCAAAGAAGTGCTTCAGGATATACACGAAGGGGATTGTGGTAACCATACTGGGGGCAGGTTGTTATTCTCAAAGGTATTAAGAACAGGATATTATTGGCCGACGATGAGAAAAGATGCTGCAGAATATGCTCGAAGATGTGATGCTTGTCAAAGACACAGTAATATGTTACATCAGTCGACTGAGCCACTTTATCCTATAGTTTCACCTTGGCCATTCATGAAGTGGGGAATGTGTGACAACCCTCACAAAACCATGTATCCGTGCAATTGATTAATATTTAATTAGTGCTTAATTACTGTGCTTGATTACAATTGTGATTAAACTGCTTTCTGTTTTCTGATACATACATACTCATGCATCACATTTTATTACTGTCACTCCATTCATTACATACAAACAATAGTGACAAACTTGATGCACAAAGCACAGTTAGCACAGTGAGCGGATAACAAAAAAAAACATGCTGACAATGCCAGCACCTAGACAGACAATATTTTTTAGGCCAGAATGAGCCGGGAATAAAGTACTACACTAGTAGTGAGTGTAGGGAGGTGAGGATCATAACACTACGTCACTAGGTGATAGTTATAGTGCCCGGAAGTGCCTGAAACATACTTAAAGTGCAGAATTCTGCACTAGTTAACCAAAATTCAGCATTTAACAATGCTAGTAAAGTGTAAAAACTTGGCAAAATGGTCCTAGACACTCTCCAAAGTATTGGTAATTTAATGTGTCACTAAAAACAATATAAAAGACACTTTAAAGCTTTATTTAGCACTTTAACGGATCAATATCCAACCGAACAACCGGACTCTACCCGGAACATAAAAATATTGCCAAAGACATTGTTTTTGCTTTTCTGAGCTAGTTAGGGTCTCCGAATACCCTAACACACCTTATATTATTACACACACACTAATACACTAACTAATCACTTCAATTCTAACTAAATCCTAACTTTATCATCACCACCCAACCCCATACCCCCCCCCCCCCTCATGTCGACGGTCCCCAAGGGTGGGACACACCCTTGTTTCTTTGATTATTTTAATTGAACATGTTGTTGGGTTTAGAAACATATTACATGATGGTTAAAGCACTAAATTGGATTATAAATTTACATGAGGGTTATGCATTCCATTTCATCAAATAACAAACACACGCTCATCTCTCTCTCTCCCTTCCCTTGCTTGCGGTCGAACACCACCACCCCCATATCTCCACCATCAAGTTCCATTCTAGCTATTTCTCACATACTCAAAGGTGAAAGGGATCATACAAGTAGGCTCGGTGCACCCGGAAGTTCAAGAACCACTCTTGTTTTCTTTTATCCACCGCTTTTACGCCTTGTTTCTTCCCTAGCCTTGTGCTAGTAGTAAGTGCTTCCAATCATCATCTTGATCTTGTTTTTGGTGGTTAATTGATGATTTAATGGTGAAAAATTAAGAAACACTAAAGAACATGAACAAGTCTTAAACATAAAGTGTTAAAGGGTGGATAAAGAGAAGTTATTTGGGTAAATCATGTAAATCTTATGTAGTAATGATTATTTGATGTTGTTTGTTAGTAAAAGTTGGATGGATCATCATCTAGACATGCTAGATCATGTTCAAGAACATGAACTAGTAAGATGTTAGTGTTAGAAATATGAAAGATGATGAAACCATCCACCATGAACTTGAAACTTGGATAAACATAATTTCTCTTGAAAAGTAAGGTTATAAACTTGTAGATCTAAAGATCTACAAATGGTTTTTCGGAAGAACCAAGTGAAACATACTAGTTTTGCTAAAACCCGGATATTTTATGAACTAAAAGCATTCTTGGTAAATAAACAAGTGTATGAATACTTGTGTAACACGGAAATTTCGTAAAGAAATATTTTTGTGAATCTTGACTAGAAGTTGTGAAACTTCAAGCTCTTTAAAAATAAAATTTTCAAGAAACCAATCATGTTTTTAAAAATAACAAGACCCACTAAAGGTGTTGGTGATTTACTACATATTCTTACAAAACTCTCAAGTTCATGAGTTATGATTTAGTCTTATTTTTGTCAAGATTAGTGAGTAAATATTGTATGTTGTTGATTGTTAAATTGTTTGATTGATTTTACAAAATAAAATGATACGGTAGTAAGCGTGGAAACCTCCATTTACAAAGGAAACTCTGGCGAAATTTTTCTAAAATTTCAACACTTAGAAATATTTTTCTAACAAATGTTTACAAAGATATTTTTAACTTGGTTTTCAAAATAAACTTCGCCATGATTTTTATTTTAAATATTACCAAGTACCGGAGGTGAATTTTCGTAAATAAAACTTGATAAATATATATCTAGAATATATATTTTATAATAAGAAGCTTGTGTGATTATTTGATTTTTGGTGAAGTAGAGATATATTATTTTTAGGATAAAAATAATATAACTTGAAAATATCATGAAATTACAACTCCAAAATAATACCAACGCTCTCACAAATAAATATTTAAGTTACACCGGTATTGTTATTCCAACGCGAACTTTAAAACGTAACTTATGTATCTTTTAGAAAAATACTCTTATTCGCGTATTTTTGGTAGAATATTATTTTGGAAAAACTTATGGAATAAAATATAATATTTTTGGAAAAAAATATATATATTTTGGAGTTAGAATATTTTAGACAAGTGAATAAAAATATATTTTCTAAGTGGGACTTAAAATATATTTTCGGAATTATAAAGCATACATGTATTAAAAACCCCCCATCCTTGGGAAGGAAATACAAAATAAAGAAGAAGTGTGAATACGAAATAGTTCCCTAACTATTTCTCCAAAAACGTTAAACCCTAAGACAAGGCACGGCCATCCGTCTAATAGGAATTAGTACGTGTAGGTCGTCGCGCAGCAGGTTGAGTTGGAGACTTACGTTTCGGGATACGCACTTCTGTGAGTTCATGTCCCCCTTTTCTCTTAACTGTTTTCAGTTTTTATACTTCGGGGGTGGAATACATGTTACAGTAATTACAGACACTTTTATACATGGTATGGTTAGCTTAAGGAGGGTTTACTACTTAGATCATGTGAGTGGGTAGGCGGAAACTTGAGGCCATTAATCCTCGTTGTAGGACCGAGGGTCACGAGCGATAGATCTATTTGGGTGTAGCGAGCCCAACTCCTGAGTCCAACTGTGCGGACCATGGGGTGACTTTGAGCCCGACGCAAAAATCTGCTAGGTTTGAGTCTTCCTGCATCACTTCACACATATCATTGGCTTTGCAACCCAATGGTGATCTCTTTTTCCTTAATTGCTACATACCAGGGATTTTCATACATACAGACATATTACAAAGGTTTATTCATACTCACTTTTACATGAACTCGCTCAACTTTTGTTGATTTTTCAAACTACATGTATTTCAGGAAACTAATGGATCTGGCCAAGTTTGCAATGAGGTTAAGCTGCGTAGGAATAATGATGTCATCCGAGTTTAGGAAATGTGACCTTTGCATGGACGGGTTACAAGTCTTAAACTGTGTTTCTATTTATGTCTTTTGGTTGTGTCTTGTGAACACATTTTAAATTATGTCATGTCGTAATCTGTTTTAAGTGTCGACTTTTGAACAATGTTGTCGTGTTAACTTTTAAAACTTGTTGAATGGATGAACATCATATGTTTTATTTCATATAGCATGGTTATGATATGTGCTATGGTATTAAGAAGTCACACCAAAATAAACCCACGCTTCCACAAAGCCAGGCTGTGACAGCTTGGTATCAGAGCATCGATCATAGCGAACTAGGATTCTTTCTCGAGTCTAGACTATGATCACTAGGGCTCTCACGAAAACATTTTTACATTGCATACACTAAACGTCCAGATCCGGGGCATAAAACATTTTTACAAAAGGCACAAATACATCTTTCAAAATTTATATTTCAGTCTTAGAGGCTGTGGGAGGATCAGTCTTAGAGACTGAGGGAGGATCAGTCTTAGAGACTGAGGGAGGATCAGCCTTGGAGGCTGGGGATAATTAGTCTTAGAGACTGGGAGGATTGGTCTTAGAGACCAGGGATTTAGTCTTAGAGACTGGGAGGCTGGTCTTAGAGACCAGGGAGTTAGTCTGAGAGGCTAGGGAGTTTAGTCTGAGAGACTGGGAGGGATAGTTTTGGGAAAACTAGGATGATTACTTGCTTGTTGTGACTTACATGTTTACTTGATTATATGTTGATATATGTGCATATATGTGATTGTGTTACAGACGACATGGCTTCATCGTCAGACACAGGAGTATCGGACACACTAGACCCCATGGCGATCGTGTCAGATGACGAGATTTCGTCAGAGCGAGAGGTCTACACATCAGACACCACCAGCACTGACGACGATGATTTCCAGCTGTTCGCGCTGCCGGACGTTGGAGTTGAGCCTGCTGATGGCCTTCCTGCCGGGGATTTACCACTTGCGGTGATCCCTGCTCCTGTACCACTTGCGGTGAGTCCGTTTCTGTTTGAGGAGGATCCGCCTGAGGCTGACAATGAGGGCGGGGCCCCTATTGATGTTGACGTTATTCTTCCCATTGCTGAGGCACCTTTTGAGGAGCTTCCTGTTGGTTCACCTGTCTCGGACTCATTGGAGTCTGTAGCATCTGCATCTTTGCACGACCATGGTGTGCAGCCTCACTCTTCTGACCCTGACATGGAGATGTCAGCTGCACCCGGTCCATCGCACGAGTTCGAGTTCGACCACGAGGACGATGACGCTTTTGAGCCGATCTTTCCCCCTGACTTCGATCCTGACCACGATATTGAGTTTATTCACATGGATCAGCCCCTAGAGGTGCCCGTAGATCCTATTGATCCTTTGCTTGACATCCCTGCTGATTTTGACATGGATTTTGTTGACCCGGAGCCTGCTGTGGCCCCAGAGCCTGTAGTTGCTCTTGACCCTGCATTAGAGCATGACCCTGTCCATGATGATGCACCAGCCGCTGCACCTCTTGTTGAGGATATACCCGTTGCTGATCTTCTCACTGTTGCTCCACCCTTGATAGATGATCCTGTTGTTGATGCACCATTTCCCGATCTCGTGCCGGTACTGTTTGACCGCGCACCTTTTGCTACTCATATAGATCCACGTTACGCCGACACCCGTAATGGGTGGATCGACGATGACGACTATCCACCACACGTGGTACCCGTCACACCTGTTTCTGTACCCACTGATATTCCACTATCTCACCCACACACGACCGATGTCCATAGTACTGATCTTCCGATTACCTTTCTCCAGGACATCCCTCCACCACGTCCTAGGGAGGGTTCATCACGACAGCCTTTTGGTCACATACCTTTCATGACAGGAGGCAGCCAGTTTATACCACAGATTACTCATCCTACTCTTGTTCCACCTGTGCTGCCATCATCCTTACCGTTCACACCTCAGTTTCTTTCTGTTGCACCACCCACTACACCATCTTTCATACCGTCTAGCGAGCCATTTTTATGGACTACGCCCCTATCATGCCACTGTCTGATCCGTACCACCCGTACCATGTTGGGTACTCTACGGAGGACACCCTCACTTCTTTGATGATACAGTAGGATGCATTGACGCATCGTATTCAGGATTTGGAGAGTGCTCCACGTCCATCTTGTCATTGTCAGACCCCATTTGCAGCACCACACGTTCCTCGTCCGCTTTCCACCGATTCAGACGCTCGTTTCATGACTTCTGAGCAGCAGATAGCATATTTGCTGCGCGCCTTTCGTGCCTTAGAGGAGGACTAGTTACACATGCGTCGTTTACTTTTCTCTCATTTTCCTCCTCCTCCACCGCCATCAGCATAGGCATATTTTTGGTTTTATGCAGGTCGGTCTTTTGGTGAGAAGGTCGCTATTGAGCCAGCTTACGAAGCCTTTTGAGAGATCACACTTTTTGTATATGATAGATGTAGTTTGGCTTGTACTTTTGGGGGTGATGTAGCCCCACGATCTTACTTTGACATGTGATGTACTATTAAACTTGTAAAACACTGTTGTGGTCGTGATTAATGAAGCTCAATGGCAACATTCTCACTACATGCTTTGTTGAGTTATATGTTTTAATTTATAACATGAGATGTTATGTGATTGATGAATGCTACTATATATACATTCTTATTATACTTGCTATGGCCTGACCTACATGATCATCTTTTAGAAGATGCCTCCAAGACGCGAAGTACACATGCCTACTACCCAGGCAGAACTCCAAGGGATAATTGCCGCCGCTATAGCGCAGTATGCAGCCTCCCAGGGAGGAACCAGTGGGAGTATTTCGAACAATAACGGCAATAACAATCCACCTCATGGTAATGTCAAGTTGTTTGAGACATATTACCATACATTTGGATATTTATAGCACGTCCGCTAATACCATTTGTAAATTCTAACGTATGTGCAGGGTGCACCTACAAGCAGTTCCTCGACTGCAAGCCCGTGAATTTCGACGGCACCGGAGGTGCCGTTGCGTTTGTTAGGTGGGCTGAGAAGACAGACTATGTCTTAAGAATGAGCAAATGCGCTCCCGAGCAACAAGTGACCTACATCTCAGGGCTTTTCTGGATGGAGCCCTATCGTGGTGGAATCTACAAGTGCAGACGTTAGGAGAAGCTGTTGCTGATGCGTTAACATGGGCTGAGTTAAAAGAGTTAATGAGGAAGAAGTATTGCTCGCGTGCTGAAATACAGAGGTTAGAGACTGAGTTCTGGCATCTGAGAATGGATGGTCCCAAGATTGCAGAATACGTTCAAAGATTTCATGATTTATCTCACGTAGTACCGTACATGGTCATACCAGAGTTTAAGCATATTGAGAGATTTATCTGGGGATTGGCACCCCAGATAATGAGTATGGTTACCACATCCAAGCCCGCGATGATCACAGAAGCCATCGACCTAAGTGTGGCGCTTACTGAGGAGGCCATTAGGTTGAACAAATTCTCCATTTCGGAACCAAAGAAAAAGGAAACACATGTTGAAACGTCTGGTGAAAACAAACGAAAGTTTTCCAATTTCAAGCAAGGTACCACAAGTGTGAGCAAGAAGGGTGAATCGAGCACACCGGCCAGAGCCAAAACCAGTGTTGAAAGAAGAGGAAAAGGTTATATGGGCACTCTGCCCAAGTGTGATACATGCCAGAGCCATCATTCTGGCCGATGCGGACTGAGAACATGTGAAGCTTGTGGGAAAATTGGTCACTTGAAGGATACTTGCTGGGTTAGTGCTGGCCGGGGTGGCCAAGGAGGTTTTGGTAATAGGAACAACAATCGAGGAGGTAACGGAAATGGAAACCGTGGGAATGTTGCAAATCAAGCTGGTAACCGGGGAGCAGACGGAAATCGGGGCGGGAATGGAAATGTGAATGGCCGAGGGCCAGGTTGCTTCAATTATGGAGATGTTGGGCACTTTAAGAGGGAATGCCCAAAACTAAACCAAGCCCGTGGAAGATTCTTTAACATTGGCGCAAGGGAAGCGCGCCAGGCTCTCAACGTTGTCACCGGTACGTTCCCTATAAACCAGCGTTTTGCATCTGTTCTTTTTTATACTGGTGCCGATTATAGTTTCGTATCGTTAGAATTTAAGAATATACTTGGATTGACCACTAGTAAGTTAGACGTTCCATACTCGAT
Source organism: Helianthus tuberosus (assembly GCA_030545235.1). Taxonomy (NCBI): domain Eukaryota; kingdom Viridiplantae; phylum Streptophyta; class Magnoliopsida; order Asterales; family Asteraceae; genus Helianthus; species Helianthus tuberosus. The sequence continues at coordinate 173,386,670 of CM060424.1, read as the reverse complement.
CGAATTGGTGAATGGAAAACTAATTGAAACAGGAGAAGTCATCAGAGGATGCGAGATAGAATTGGGAGGGCACGAGTTTACGCTAGACCTACTACCAGTCGAGTTGGGAAGTTTCGACGTGGTAGTGGGAATGGATTGGTTATCGAGCAACAAGGCCGAGATTGTTTGCCACGAGAAGACCATCTGCATCCCAATGACGGATGAAGAAACGATCGTAGTGCACGGAGAGAAGCGTGATGCACCTCTGAGAATTATTAGCTGCCTGAAAGCTAGAAAGTGTTTATAGAAGGGATGTGTTGCCTACTTGGCACACATCGTGGATAAAGAAGCTGCTGAACCGAAGATAGAAGACATTCCGGTCGTAAGAGAATACCCTGAAGTCTTTCCAGAAGACTTGCCGGGATTGCCGCCACAAAGGCCAGTCGAGTTCCACATTGACTTGGTCCCAGGTGTCGCGCCTGTAGCCAAGGCACCCTATAGACTTGCGCCTTCTGAAATGCAGGAGTTGTCAACACAACTCCAGGAGCTATTGGATAAAGGATTCATCAGGCCAAGCTTCTCACCTTGGGGAGCTCCAGTACTGTTCGTCAAAAAGAAGGATGGTAGTTTTCATATGTGTATAGACTACCGCGAGCTCAACAAGTTGACCATCAAGAACAGATATCCTTTGCCAAGGATTGATGACCTATTTGATCAGCTACAAGGTTCAAGTTTTTATTCAAAGATCGATCTTCGATCAGGATATCATCAGCTAAGGATACAAGAGGAAAGTATCCCGAAAACAGCCTATAGGACTCGTTATGGACATTACGAGTTCCTAGTTATGCCGTTTGGGTTGACAAACGCACCGGCAGTTTTCATGGACCTAATGAACCGAGTCTGCAAGCCGTACTTAGACAAGTTTGTGATCGTGTTTATTGACGACATTCTGATCTACTCGAAAACGAAGGACGAGCATGAACAGCACTTAAGAGCTATTCTAGAGCTACTCAAGAAGGAGAAATTATACGCCAAGTTCTCGAAGTGTGAGTTCTGGCTACGCGAAGTCCAATTTCTTAGACATGTGGTTAATGGAAATGGAATTCATGTTGATCTCACTAAGATCGAGGCGATCAAGAATTGGGAACCTCCAAAGACGCCAACCGAGATTCGACAGTTTTTAGGTTTGGCTGGTTATTATCGAAGGTTCATTGAGGATTTCTCCAAAATCGCTCAACCCCTGACCGCACTCACACAGAAAGACAAGAAGTTTGATTGGGGTGACAAGCAAGAAGAAGCGTTTCAGTTGTTGAAGAACAAACTTTGTGACGCACCGATCTTATCATTGCCCGAAGGAACGGACGACTTCGTGGTATATTGTGACGCCTCGCATCAAGGTTTGGGTTGCGTATTGATGCAGAGACAAAAGGTTATAGCTTATGCGTCGCGCCAGTTGAAGGTACGCGAGAAAAATTATACCACGCATGACTTGGAGTTAGGCGCAGTGGTATTTGCATTGAAGATGTGGCGACATTATTTGTATGGTACGCGATGTACAATCTTCACTGATCACAAGAGCTTACAGCACATATTCGACCAAAAAGAGCTTAACATGAGGCAAAGACGCTGGGTAGAGCTGTTGAATGATTATGATTGCGAAATAAAGTATCACCCAGGGAAGGCAAACGTGGTCGCCGATGCCCTGAGTCGAAAGGAAAGGATTAAGCCCATAAGGGTTAGGGCTTTGGAAAAGATTGTCCAGGTAGACCTCTCTTTGCGCATTCATGACGCGCAGAGAGAAGCTTTGAAAGAAAGGGACATTGAGGGCGAATATCTCCGTGGGATGGAGAAACAGCTGGTACCAAACGAGGAAGGGACTTTATGCTTCATGAAACGAATTTGGGTTCCTCTGTTTGGTGGCTTGAGAAAGGTTATTTTTTATGAAGCTCACAAATCTCGGTACTCAATTCATCCTGGAGCGGATAAGATGTACCAGGATCTTAAGGATTTCTACTGGTGGCCTAGGATGAAAGGCGATGTTGCAGTATATGTTAGCAAATGTTTAATGTGCGCCAAGGTTAAGGCAGAGTACCAAAAGCCTTCAGGTCTTCTACAGCAACCCGAAATACCCAAATGGAAATGGGAACAAATTTCAATGGACTTCATAACGAAATTGCCAAAGACGCCCAGAGGCCATGATACTATTTGGGTAATAGTAGACCATCTAACCAAGTCTGCACACTTCTTTCCGATCAAAGAGACAGACAACACGAGTAAACTTGCGGAAATATACATGCGAGAGATTGTTGCACGTCATGGAGTGCCTCTCTCGATTATCTCTGATAGAGATGGACGCTTCGTGTCAAGGATTTGGCAGTCTTTCCAAGAAGGTTTTGGCTCACAGTTGAATCTAAGTACTGCATTTCACCCGCAAACTGATGGCCAAAGTGAACGAACTATTCAGACGTTGGAAGATATGCTGAGAGCATGTGTAATGGACTTAGGTGGTAGCTGGGATAATCATTTACCATTGGTTGAATTTTTATACAACAACAGCTACCACACAAGTATTGGAGCCGCGCCATTTGAAGCTCTTTATGGACACAAGTGTCGATCACCACTGTGCTGGGCTGATGCGGGTGATAGACAGCTTGTTGGTCCCGAAATAATCCAAGAGACGACAGACAAGATTGCACAGATTCGAAAGCGCATCGAGGCGGCTCGCGACAGACAGAAAGCCTACGCAAACCGAAGAAAGAAACCTTTAGAGTTTCAAGTTGGGGATATGGTTTTGTTAAAGGTTTCACCCTGGAAGGGTGTGGCACGCTTCGGGAAGCGTGGGAAGTTGAATCCGCGTTACATTGGCCCGTTCAGAATACTGCAAAGGATTGGGCTTGTAGCCTACAAATTGGACCTACCTGCTTAACTCAATGGTGTTCACGATACATTCCATGTATCGAATTTGAAAAAGAGTCCAACACAAGAGACAGTGATCATTCCTGCTGACGAAGTTCATATCGACGACACGCTCCACTTTACCGAAGAACCTGTTGAGGTTACGGATTGGAAAATTAACAAAACACGCAGGAGTAGTGTCAAACTCGTCAAAGTTCGATGGAATGCAAGACATGGGCCAGAATTCACGTGGGAACGTGAGGATCGAATGAAGGAGAGATACCCCCATTTAATTCCCAAGACCCCTGCAACTAGAAGCAGAGCCTAAAATTTCGGGACGAAATTTCTCTAACGGGGGAAGAATGTGACAACCCTCACAAAACCAGGTATCCGTGCAATTGATTAATATTTAATTAGTGCTTAATTACTGTGCTTGATTACAATTGTGATTAAACTGCTTTCTGTTTTCTGATACATACATACTCATGCATCACATTTTGTTACTGCAACTCCATTCATTACATACAAACAATAGTGACAAACTTGATGCACAAAGCACAGTTAGCATAGTGATCGGATAACAAAAAAAAACATGCTGGCAATGCCAGCACCTAGACAGACAATATTTGTTAGGCCAGTATGAGCCGGGAATAAAGTACTACACTAGTAGTGAGTGTAGGGAGGTGAGGATCATAACACTGCGTCACTAGGTGATAGTTATAGTGCCCGGAAGTGCCTGAAACATACTTAAAGTGCAGAATTCTGCACTAGTTAACCAAAATTCAGCATTTAACAATGCTAGTAAAGTGTAAAAACTTGGCAAAATGGTCCTAGACACTTTCCAAAGTATTGGTAATTTAATGTGTCACTAAAAGCAATATAAAAGACACTTTAAAGCTTTATTTAGCACTTTAACGGATCAATATCCAACCGAACAACCGGACTCTATCCGGAACATAAAAATATTGCCAAAGACATTGTTTTTGCTTTTCTGAGCTAGTTAGGGTCTCCGAATACCCTAACACACCTTATATTATTACACACACACTAATACACTAACTAAGCACTTCAATTCTAACTAAATCCTAACTTTATCATCACCACCCAACCCCATACCCCCCCCCTCATGTCGACGGTCCCCAAGGGTGGGACACGCCCTTGTTTATTTGATTATTTTAATTGAACATGTTGTTGGGTTTAGAAACATATTACATGATGGTTAAAGAACTAAATTGGATTATAAATTTACATGAGGGTTATGCATTCCATTTCATCAAACAACAAACACAAGCTCATCTCTCTCTCTCCCTTCCCTTGCTTGCGGCCGAACACCACCACCCCCATATCTCCACCATCAAGTTCCATTCTAGCTATTTCTCACATACTCAAAGGTGCAAGGGATCATACAAGTAGGCTCGGTGCACTCGGAAGTTCAAGAACCACTCTTGTTTTCTTTTATCCACCGCTTTTACGCCTTGTTTCTTCCCTAGCCTTGTGCTAGTAGTAAGTGATTCCAATCATCATCTTGATCTTGTTTTTGGTGGTTAATAGATGATTTAATGGTGAAAAAATAAGAAACACTAAAGAACATGAACAAGTCTTAAACATAAAGTGTTAAAGGGTGGATAAAGAGAAGTTATTTGGGTAAATCATGTAAATCTTGTGTAGTAATGTTTATTTGATGTTGTTTGTTACTAAAAGTTGGATGGATCATCATCTAGACATGCTAGATCATGTTCAAGAACATGAACTAGTAAGATGCTAGTGTTAGAAATATGAAAGATGATGAAACCATCCACCATGAACTTGAAACTTGGATAAACATAATTTCTCTTGAAAAGTAAGGTTATAAACTTGTAGATCTAAAGATCTACAAGTGGTTTTTCGGAAGAACCAAGTGAAAGATACTAGTTTTGTTAAAACCCGGATATTTTATGAACTAAAAGCATTCTTGGTAAATAAACAAGTGTATGAATACTTGTGTAACACGGAAAATTCGTAAAGAAATATTTTTGTGAATCTTGACTAGAAGTTGTGAAACTTCAAGCTCTTTAAAAATAAAATTTTCAAGAAACCAATCATGTTTTTAAAAATAACAAGACCCACTAAAGGTGTTGGTGATTTACTACATATTCTTACAAAACTCTCAAGTTCATGAGTTATGATTTAGTCTTATTTTTGTCAAGATTAGTGAGTAAATATTGTATGTTGTTGAGTGTTAAATTGTTTGATTGATTTTACAAAAGAAAATGATACGCTAGTAAGCGTGGACGCCTCCATTTACAAAGGAAACTCTGGCGAAATTTTTCTAAAATTTCAACACTTAGAAATATTTTTCTAACAAATGTTTACAAAGATATTTTTAACTTGGTTTTCAAAATAAACTTTGCCATGATTTTTATTTTAAATATTACCAAGTACCGGAGGTGGATTTTCGTAAATAAAACTTGATAAATATATATCTAGAATATATATTTTATAATAAGAAGCTTGTGTGATTATTTGATTTTTGGTGAAGTAGAGATATATTATTTTTAGGATAAAAATAATATAACTTGAAAATATCATGAAATTACAACTCCAAAATAATACCAACGCTCTCACAAATAAATATTTAAGTTACACCGGTATTGTTATTCCAACGCGAACTTTAAAACGTAACTTATGTATCTTTTAGAAAAATACTCTTATTCGCGTATTTTTGGTAGAATATTATTTTGGAAAAACTTATGGAATAAAATATAATATTTTTGGAAAAAATATATATATTTTGGAGTTAGAATATTTTAGACAAGTGAATAAAAATATATTTTCTAAGTGGGACTTAAAATATATTTTCGGAATTATAAAGCATACATGTATTAAAAACCCCCATCCTTGGGAAGGAAATACAAAATAAAGAAGAAGTGTGAATACGAAATAGTTCCCTAACTATTTCTCCAAAAACGTTAAACCCTAAGCCAATGCACGGCCATCCGTCTAATAGGAATTAGTACGTGTAGGTCATCACGCAGCAGGTTGAGTTGGAGACATACGTTTCGGGATACGCACTTCTGTGAGTTCATGTCCCCCTTTTCTCTTAACTGTTTTTAGTTTTTATACTTCGGGGGTGGAATACATGTTACAGTAATTACAGACACTTTTATACATGGTATGGTTAGCTTAAGGAGGGTTTACTACTTAGATCATGTGAGTGGGTAGGCGGAAACTTGAGGCCATTAATCCTCGTTGTAGGACCGAGGGTCATGAGCGATAGATCTATTTGGGTGTAGTGAGCCCAACTACTGAGTCCAACTGTGCGGACCATGGGGTGACTTTGAGCCCGACGCAAAAATCTACTAGGTTTGAGTCTTCCTGCATCACTTCTCACATATCATTGGCTTTGCAACCCAATGGTGATCTCTTTTTCCTTAATTGCTACATACCAGGGATTTTCATACATACAGACATATTACAAAGGTTTATTCATACTCACTTTTACATAAACTCGCTCAACTTTTGTTGATTTTTCAAACTACATGTATTTCAGGAAACTAATGGATCTGGCCAAGTTTGCAATGAGGTTAAGCTGCGTAGGAATAATGATGTCATCCAAGTTTAGGAAATGTGACCTTTGCCTGGACGGGTTACAAGTCTTAAACTGTGTGTCTATTTATGTCTTTTGGTTGTGTCTTGTGAACACATTTTAAATTATGTCATGTCGTAATCTGTTTTAAGTGTCGACTATTGAACAATGTTGTCGTGTTAACTTTTAAAACTTGTTGAATGGATGAACATCATATTTTTTATTTCATATAGCATGGTTATGATATGTGCTATGGTATTAATAAGTCACACCAAAATAAACCCACGCTTCCGCAAAGCCAGGGTGTGACTACTGACTTTTGCAAGAGTTGGGGAATTAAAATGATCACATCCACCCCAGTACATCCTCAAGCAAATGGACAAGCAGAATCCTCAAACAAGATAATTGTCAACAATTTGAAGAAAAGGCTTGGAGCTAAGAAGGGAAGATGGGCAGAAGAATTACCCATTGTTTTATGGGATGATAGGACGACGGTGAAAAGTGCAACTGGCCAAACCCCATTTTCCTTGGTATTTGGAGCAGAAGCGGTGATCCCGACGGAAATGGTAATACCTACAGCAAGATCCAATCTCCGGGATCCTGAGCAGAATCCTGAAGTTCTATGACAGGAATTGGATACTATTGATGAGACAAGAGACGCAACAAGGCTAAGGATGGCAGCATATCAACAGAGGATATCTAAGGCATATAACAAGAATATAAGGACTAGAAGGTTCTGGGTTGGAGATTGGGTATTGAGAAAGGCTTTTCAGAATACTACTAATCCTGCCGATGGAAAGTTGGCTCCGAAATGGGAAGGACCCTATGAGATTGAATCAGAATCAGGAAAAGGAGCATACCGACTCAAGAATGTGGAGGGGGATATGCTTCCAAGATCCTGGAATGCTATACATCTAAAACTCTATTTCAAGTGAGTTCGGAATTTAAATTCTAACTCAGGATGGTATGGATTCTATCTCTTTTAGTATGTTTTGATATTATTGTTTTAAACCCGTTACTGACTTAAGCATCGGAGGGGTGTTAGCCAGGCTAACACCCACCTTAGCTTACAGTTGTTTTGCAGTATATGCTTCGGGATATAGCTCCAGGATACACACTCAGGATATTTCGAAAGACTAGAGGATTGGCCCCCTCTCTCACGTTTAAGGGATCCTAATCCCTTCACAGGTTTAAAGGTATTCACCTTTCTCTCGAATTAAACACCCCGCCTGGAGCGCAAGTTATCCAGGGATAGTTCAAGATAGCTGGACCAGTCCATGTAAAAGTGGCTGGCAATTTCGTTATTGTTGGCTATATCCTGGATCCTAAAGGTATATGAGGATTGATCACCCTCTCTCACGAAATGGTATTTTCATACTCTCTAAGGTTCAAAGGTTATCACCTTTCTAAGTCTTGGGGTTTATACACTCCCGCTTGTAGCGCATGAAAATTTGGGATTATCCCCACGATACCTATGGGTTTATCCCCAGGATACTAAGGATTTATCTCCAGTATATTTTTGGGTTTTACCCCAGTAACACGAGAACTGTCCAAATAGTTAGAACTTGAATTCAAAAATTTTCTAAGTATTCGAAGACTTCATGCACAGGGGACATTCCTCCTAAGGCGATTGTGTGAAGCTCAAAAGATTAAATTTGGACCTAGTATACTAAGTGTCTCGGACTGGGGATATCTTAGTGAAAGAAGTTGCAAATGAAGTGAAGTTCGATTCTGGGCTTATACTCTACTCTGGTATGATCTTTCCTCTGTGAACCTTACATAAGTTGTTTAAACTTTTGAAACTGTGTTTAAGGCTCAAATATCCTGATGAGGATATATCTTTAGGATATGTTCCCAAAACGTGTTTTCGGGATATTTGATTGGAATATTTAGGAAATAATGATTGGGTTGAAAATGAGTACTATGATCAAACAAGTGTTATCAAAACGGATTTTGAAAGATAAACTATCTTTTACTCTTTAAGGACTTTGTCTAAATTGTTTAAATTTTGAGGAGTCCTACTTGACGAAAGTCTACGAAGGATACCGCCAAGTATATTGATCAGGGTATTCTCAAAAAATAATTGCACTAATTTTGCAAAGCTAAAATTTAAACTAAGTAATGCACGACAAAAAATTAAAAGAACAGCAAATAAGTGGTATTATCTAAAATAAGCGATACTAGTCGGCAACCAAAGGTTTCATCCTAAAACTTAGGACCCATCCACCTCTGGTTATCGAATTGTTTTAATACTGAAAAAGAAATTGTTCAAAGGACAAAAATTGAAATTGTTCGAACAAACACAACTCTCAAATTAAAAGGAAAATGAGTTTTAGGAGGCGACGCCTTCTTCGTTCATCGCATTTTCGACAGCATCCGTTTCAGGATCAGCTTAAACATCCCTCTCAGCTTCGCCACTAGCACCAGTTGGTTTTTCAACTGCTTTCAAAGATCCTTCAGCTGCAGGTTTAACAGGATTGCCGCCGAGACTCCTTAGCTTTGTCTCCCAGGCATTGACATCCCAAGAAGGGCATTCGAAGCCCAGTGTCTTGGCTTCGTGGTCCATCTTTAGCCTGGCTTGAAGAAGGGAAGTGACGACATAACTTTTAAGGCCTTCCCGGTAGCTGATCATATCCTGTTCATGTTGAGCATGGGCAGCGTCAAGATCGGCTTGGGCCTCAAGAGCGGCTTTGTTGAGGGCGGCCTGATGTTCTTGGATCATAGTCTTAAACTTGTCCTCGTAATGCCGAGATTTGGCAGCTGCAATCATGCCCTGGTCGGAGATAGTGACCTCGGCTTTCTTCAACTTGGACTCGAGCATCTTATTGAGCCCACAGGATTCCTGGTATAAGTGAACCAGACGTTTGAGACCCTGCAAAATAAGAGAACATGTATTAGCCTTAATAAACATTCATAACCAGCATATGGTGCAGGATATAGGTCAAGGATACTAACCTGGTTGAGAAAAGAAGTCATGAACCCGCTTGCCTCAATGAACCCATGATTCTCATAGGGGAACGTGTCAGAAATGGTAGGTGAGTCGGTCTCTTTCCTCTTGCGAGAACTTGAACTCCGAGGCTTAGTAGCTGGCGAAGGCTTGGGAATGATGATGGCTTTGGAGCTGCTGGGCTTGGATGAGGCCGTAGCCTTGGGACTGGGCTCCTTCTTGACCTGGACGTGATCGGAATAACTATCCAGCTCATCAAGGTCGAAAACATCTGGGATCTTAGCTGGTGCTGCATAAAGGGGAAGTTTTACATCCTTATTACTCTTCATTATATTACGCTAATCAGTTATTTATGAAGTAACTCTTACCAGACATTTCAGATGATGAATATTGACTGGAACTTGGGATATGTGTAGTGAAACTCCTGTCACCCACCGGTAACTGGTAAACTGCTTCGATTCTTTTTTCGGATTCCGCAGTAGGGGGAGCTACTTCCTTGAAATTCACTGCATAAAGATCGAATAAAAGGATATTAGCACAGGATAAGAGTCTAGAAGTATCTGGGGATATTGTTGACCCTACCGGTGGTTAACCATTCCACCGGAAGACTAGCACCCTCATAGATGGAGTCTCGTTTGACGAAGAAGAATTTACGTTGCCATCCATCCTCGTTCTTTGTGGCTTCAAGTATAAGGGGTTTGCTGGAAGTTGAAAAGAGCAAGAACCGACTGGATCCGTGTGATCGGAGGTGGTAAGCCATCGGCAGATCCTCGATGCAGAGGTCGGGACAGTGAAGATTTTTGATTTGGTTGAGCACAATCAATACTCTCCAAACCATGGGCATGGTTTGGGCAAAGGAAATGCCAGTGGTTCGGAAAAATTGCAACATAAATTCAGGAAATGGATATCGAAGACCTAGCGAAAAAGGGCATGCCGGAAAACAGACCCAATCGGCAGAAGAAACATCTGATCGAATCAAGCGATCAAATGGTCTAAAAACCGTACCATCGGGGAAAGCGCCGGAGGCTCTCAACACTGCAATGTCTGCGTTGTCAAAAGCACAGACTTCCTTCTCGGGATTTTTGAGAAGGTTTTGCTGAACTAAGGATTCCGACGATTCACCGGTTTGAGAGGGGACTCTAGTAGCCATTGGAAGAAGAATAAAATTAACAGAGAAAGAACAAGGGATGAGTGAATACCTGAAGATTCTGTTGATGATATCTGGTTCCCAAACAAGAAGAGAGAAGATATAGGGGCGTAATAGATATCCATCGAGTGGAAAGCGCATTGGAAGTTACATAGTGCTGTCTTGACCGTCGTCTCGATTTAATAACCTTGATTCGCGAAATAAAGTTTTAAAATATATCCGTTGGATTGGTATACCAACAGATATATTTTGGGGACAATTGTTATGGGTCATTTTCTACTTATATATCCTGACTAATATTCTGGCTTTGATTGTTTATTTGTGATCAGGATACCGATCAGGATATTGGTAACATCCTGGTACGATATCCTGGTATTAACTGATTTAACCACGTGCAGATTAGGAAGTGCAAGTCTCCAACGTTCAAGAAGACTTCTTCCCCTCAAGACTCGGGCAAATCAGTTAGCTTGAAGACGTTGAACCCGAAAGACCAGGACTGCAACATTCGTTTGGGGAATATCTGCCGAATCCCTGAATAATAGGATATTTAGTTAGTTTTCTTTTACTATAAATAGGTTGATCGGATCAAATTAAGGGACACACCATTACGCACACTTTTTCTCTCCAGTTGCAAACAATCACTACACTCAAACACTTGTACTCGAATTACGTTGTAACACTTAGTTGATCCGCATCATATCCTGTACTGTATCCTGATATTTGAAGTAATAGAAGAATAAGGCAGCTGCGATTGTCAGCTCTCGAGGTTTTGTGCCGGTGATCTAGATTGATCAAGGGCTTTCCTCGTACATCCCGTGTCACCTTTTATATTTTTACTAACTGTTTGATCATAGATACAGCTCTATATCCTGAGCCGTATCCTGAAACTGTTTTTGCAAATAACTTAACTAGCATATTTTCAACACACATTTCTAGCACACTACCTCACTTAACTAATTTGATCACTTAATTGCTTCGGTAATTTTTGACCAAAACAGGGGTGAAACCCGCATCTCGTCAATTAATTCCCATTCCTCAATTTTCAACTCGCCAAAGTTTCGATTGTTTCGATTGATTAGAGACGTGTAGTAACTGGAAGGGTAAGATACCGTTAATCGCTTCTCGACGAGAGTATCTTACCTACAGGCCAAAGCACGTTTCTCTAATTTGAAAGGACTTTCGATTAACTTTGGAATAGTCGACGTTTCTCAACCCGAAACAATCCTATGTTTTATGAGCCTCTCTTTTATGTTATCTCAATTTATATGTGATTTCATACTTGTTACCTCATTCATTTCAAAACCGTTACTCAATCCGCACGTCTCTCACAATATAAAACAATAATAATTCTCATGAACAAACTAAACTTACACTCTTTTATGCATTCATACGTGTTTATACTTGTTGAATACTTGTCAAATTCATGCTAATTATGTGAACCATACGTGATACACCATGCTTACATGCTTATACATGCAAAACTCATTTTGAATTTATGATCAAGTCTCATCCATTCCTTCTCTTTCGATTCTTAGATGTTGTCCAACGCTGTGTCGAAGAAATTGATGAAGAAGAACAAGTCAAAGAAGGAATCCACATCCGACTCCAAATTGAAGAAAGATTCAACCTCCACCGCCAACTCCGACACGATGTCAAAAAAAGGACTGTATGAAATTCATGGCCAAGCAGATGGCTAAAGTCATACCAGACATTGTGAGCAAGCTTCAGCCTAACCCCGACTCTCCCCATGGTTCATGGATTCGAAGGTGGAAACGCCGAAATTGACGTTTTAGTTCAAGCAATTCATGGCCTGTAAACCTCTGGAGTTTACTGGCAAGGATGGCGCCACAACCATGATGAATTGGTAAGACGCGATCGAACTCACCTTCTTGCAAAGTGGATGCCCCGATGATCTATGAAACTTGAATGCAACAGGAGCATTCTATTTGAGAGCACTCAAGTGGTGGACCTCTGAACGAAACAAAATGGGGAACGATGTAGCCCATGCCTTACCTTGGGACGAGCTTAAGCAGCTTATGAAGGACCACTTTTGTCCTCCTCACGAGCTCCAAAAGTTGGAGAATAAATTTTAGAACCTAATGCAGAATGGGAGCGACATGGATGGTCTGATTACGCGCTTCAAGCAACTTAGCGTCCTCTGCCCTGGACAGGTCGACACCGTCCCCAAACTATAGCCAAGTTTATTCGTTGTCTTGCACCCTCCTTCGTTAACCATGTTGCCTTCGCTTGCCCTAAGACCATTGAAGATGCCTTCAGTATAGCCACTGAGCTTAACAACAACTGTGTTCTTCATGGAACCTACGACAAGGTTTCACCGAAGAATATGCACCAAGCCATCGCCGATACCACCACCACTGTTGAACCTTCATCCTCCCAACCCAAGAAAAAACAAGGAAAGAAACGGAAGGCTTCAAGCCAGAATTGTGCGGTTATCACTCCACCAAACCCTCAGCATATCCAAGCAATAGCCGTCGTTACTCTCGCAACCAATGAACTACCAAAACGAGCCTACACTGGATCTCATCCCCAGTGTGCTACCTGTTTATACCATCATCCTACCACCGCACCATGCCACAAATGCGCCAACTGTCATAGGTTTGGGCATTTTGCTGACCGATGCCGAAACATCCCACAACCCCAACATCAAGCTATTACTGCCAACCTCGCTCCTAATCAGGTTCAACCTCAAGCTACTCCTGTGTGAGCATGCTTCAAATGTGGCGACCTCAACCATCTGGTCAATGTTTGCCCTCAGCGCAATTAACCACCACCGCAATAGCAGCAGCAGCAGCAGCCTCAACAACCAGCTCGAGGCAGAGCATTCCTTCTCACCACTGCTCAGGCTCAAAACACAAACGACTTTATTACTGGTACTTTCCTCATGAACCATGTTTATGCTTCGTGCTTATTTGATACTGGCGTCGATAAAAGTTTTGTATCTTTAGAATTCAAACCTTTGCTTAAGTGTAAATGCTCTAAGTTGCCTAGGTCATTCGTTGTCGAAGTCGCTGATGGTAAATCCATCGCTGTTGATTCCATTATCTCTAAGTGTTCCTTGATTCTTAACAATCATACGTTTCGCATTGACCTCATACCTATGCAAATGGGTAGTTTCGACATCATAGTAGGTATGGACTGGCTAGGAGAGTTCGTGCTGAAGTTGTTTGTTCTGAAAAGTTCATTCGTCTTCCTCTTCCAAACGGTGATTCTCTACACGTCTATGGTGGAAACCTTCTCAAGGTCTCAAGCTTATGTCATGTATTCAAGCGAACAAGTGCTTGCGCAAAGGTACCTTCGCCTTTCTCGCCCACGTTATGGAAAAGAAGGACAAAGGTCCAAGCATGAGTGACGTTCCTGTTATACGTGATTTTCTAGATGTGTTTCCTAATGATCTTCCTGGTCCACCTCCTGCTCGTTCTGTTGATTTTCGAATCGATTTAGTGCCTGGGGCTAAGTCTCCTTATCGCTTAGCATCCTCTGAGACGCAAGAGCTTTCGAGCCAACTTCAACAGCTTCTTGATAAAGGCTTTATACACCCTAATACTTCTCCTTGGGGCGCTCCTGTTCTAGAATGTGTATTGACTATCGTGAACTCAACAAGCTTACTGTCAAGAACCGATATCCTCTTCCTCGCATTGACGATCTCTTTGATCAATTGCAAGGCGCGACCTGCTTTTCAAAGATCGACCTTCGTTCTAGATATCATCAACTTCGAGTCCTCGAAGAAGATATACCCAAAACCGGTTTTTGAACGCGTTATGGTCATTACGAGTTTGTGGTCATGCCCTTTGGTTTGACCAACGCACCTGCTATTTTCTTGGTTTTGATGAACCATTGTGCAAAGCGTACTTGGACCGTTTCGTGATCGTCTTCATCAACGATATTCTCATCTACTCCAAGACCCAAGAAGAGCACTAGCGACACTTGCGTCTTATCCTTTAGCTTCTACGCGCTGAACGTCTTTACGCCAAATTCTCTAAATGTGAATTTTGGTTGAAAGAAGTTCAATTCCTTGGTCACACCATCAACAAACTTGGTATTCACGTTGACCCTGCAAAAATCGAAGCTGTGAAGAACTGGATTGCACCTAAGTCTCCGTCTGAAATTCATTCGTTTCTTGGTTTAGCTGGCTATTGACGAGAACGCAAGAGGTTGTCGGTAAGTGTGATTCCTATGCTAAATGTAGGTGGACAAGTCCAACCCTTTCCCGGGCTCTCGTTAAAGAAGGTGTAAGCCGAATTGCTCAGGTCTATGTATGCATCGAACGAAGTTAATGGGGAGTCCTTCACGGCACAATCGACACGGGGACGACTATCGCTCAAGTCTTCACGAGAGTTAGAGGTGGTATCGGGAACAACGAAGTTGTTTTTATTCGAATGCGATCCCAATAATTCTTCTTGGATATCTTCTTGAGATGAATTAATGATATCCATCTCGAGTTCCTTTACCCAACTAAGAATTAGGTCTTCCATTTGAAATAATTCATCAAGAAGCATTTCTCCTAGAAGGGTCGATTGAGAGCATTCGAGGGAGAGATAAGGATTATTTTTACTTTCGCCCCTCTTAAGGCTACAGGAAAACAATGGGTCTATATAGTGGGGCTTATAATTTAAAAAATAACATTCTAAATCTTTATGATTGCCACCACATATTTGACACCACGTACCACAAGAGGGCCAATAGTAAAAAAAATCAGTATCACTCATGTTTGTGTCAGAAATTACCAACCGTCGGGATCTTACGGTTCTGTTTTCAGTAACTGATACTTGGGCACGGGGCGTGTTGAGTGGGCACGGCCCCGTGTTCAGCTACTGTCTGACTTAAAACAGGATTGCCAGTACCAAAGATTGGGCACGGGGCGTGTTCAGCGGGCACGGCCCGTGCTGAGTTCTGCAGAAGCTGAAATTTTAATAAAAATCCTAAAAAATAGAAAAATAAGAAAAAAATGATTAGGCCGTGGATTCCTAACTTTCTTAAAATCCTTGTGTCCCCGGCAACGGCACCAAAAACTTGATGCGTGTGTAGCGTTATATAATTTTATGTATATTTTTAGCCCTTTTTATACTTTAGTCAAGTTTTAAATTTATAAAACACGATATTTTACTAACACTAAACACACATATGGGCAAGTGCACCCATCGTGAGCGTAGTATAGCGTTGGTAAGATACCGAGGTCGTCCAAGGACACAAGAGCTTTTAGTACCGGTTTATCCTCAACGTCTAATCAAATCAAAATTTAGAAAAAGGTTTTTAAACAAGAAAATAAAACTAACTAAAAATGCTGAAAATAAAAATAAAACAGATAGACAAGATGAATCACTTGGATCCGACTCGCCTTTAGTGTAACCTTTGATTATTTTCGCACTTTTGCACTTTTTAAGAGATTATCTTAGTTATAGTAGTAGGCCCCTCTTTTGAAGGTGATGTTACCCTCAACCCAGTAGTTTGAGTCGGCAGGGATACAATCCTAAAGGGTTGGATTATTGAAAGATAATTAATTAAGTTATTAATGCATAATGTGGTAGGCCCCTCTTTTGAAGGTGACGTTACCCTCGGCTAAGTAGTTTGAGTCAGCATTGATACAATCCTAAGTAGCCGGGTTAAAGTTTTAATAGTAGTTTACATATGAGTGGATCAAGGAGTTCGGACCCCCGCCATCCAATACCAGTGGGTATTGAAGGAGGTCCTACTAAACTTGACCCAGGTCCTTGCAGGATCTATACATTGAACAAAGCAAGACTCTTACCAAACCATTCCCTTAACCCCCGACTAGGTAGCAACATATCTCCATATAGACCATGGAGATATGAATGGTGAAAATCTTTTATTTTATATAGACAGTAAAATAACGTAAAGACACCACGGACAAATGATAAGGAAGATTCACCTTCAACATAAGAAACTAGTTATTAAAGTCATTAATACATAACCAAATAAAAAGTGCGAAAAGATTAAAAATAAAAAGTATTACACTAAATGCTTGTCTTCACCAAGTGATGTAAGAGACTTAGGCAAACATGGCCTTTGATTGTCAAGAACTCTTACGATCAATCTTGGATCCCGAGACTACTCACACACTCTATGATGGATGATGGATGATGGTGGTGGATGTGGGTTGTGATGGTGGTGGTGGGTGGGTAAAGTGTGAGAGAGGTGGTTTGCCAAGGGATGGTTTGCAAGTGAACCAAGCACCCCTATTTATAGCCTGCACAGAAGCCCGAACACGGCCCCGTGTCCATTGGGCACGGCCCCGTGTCCACCCATCTTCTCTTTCTTCATTAAATGCAGTTTGTCTGCATTAGTTCACCACGCCCCCGTGTCCGCTGGGCACGACCCCGTGTGCAGAAGCGTATCTGTACTATCAAGATTTGCCTAGATTCTGTGAATCTTTGCGTTGACCACGGCCCCGTGTCCGCTGGGCACGCCCCCGTAGTGGGTGATAGAAACTTCTACAACTTTGTCTTTTCTGCAGACACTTGGGCACGCCCCCGTGCTCACTGAGCACGGAGCGTGTTCAGCCTTCTGTTCTCTTGTTTTTGCTTGGGGAGATGTTGTCGAGGGGTCGGGCATGCCACGTTTATTCCTTTTCTTGTATTATTGTTAGATTTGGCTGCATTTTTGCTTCTTTTGTTCATTTGAGCTCATTTAATCCTGAAAATACAAAAGGAAGACAAAAACACACTTTTTCCAACATTAGTACTAAAAAAGGGTTAGTTTTATGCCTCATTTGATGTAATTTATATGTTGCATTTTGCACACATCACTATTATCGTCGTTTCATTTCTAACTTCTCAGAAATCATCGTTCCTCTTACTTCCTTGACTCAAAAAGAGAAACCTTTTTATTTGGAGTCCTGAACAAGAGGAATCTTTCCAAACGCTCAAGGACATGCTTTACAATGCTCCTATTATCGCGCTTCACGATGGTAACGATGACTTCGTCGTGTATTGTGATACTACAAACCTTGGCCTTGGTTGTGTCCTTATGCAACGAGACAAGGTTATCGCTTACGCGTCGAGGCAAATCAAAATACATGAGAAAAACAACACTACTCATGACCTTAAACTTGGCGCAGTTGTTTTTGCCTTAAAGATTTGGCGACACTACCTTTATGGTACTAAGTGTGTGGTCTTCACCAACCATAAGAGCCTTAAACACATCTTCAACCAAAAGGAACTGAACATGTGTCAACGTCGTTGGGTAGAGTTGTTAAACGGTTACGACTGTGAAATTCGCTACCATCCAGGTAAAGCGAATGTAGTAGCCGACACGCTTAGTCGTAAAACTCATGTAAAGGTTTTCGTTGTCTCCAACTCGTTAACGATCTTCAAAACCGCATTCATGAAGCTCAATATGCCTCTGTTAATGAGGGTAGTCTCTCCTTCGAGATACGAGGTGGTGTTGAAGAAGATCTTGTGTCTAAATCCGATGGTATTCTATACTATCTCAACCGCATCTGGATTCCTAATCGTGATAACCTTCGAGAATTTCTGATGAAGGAGGCACATAAATCGAGATATTCCATTCATCCTAGTGCTGATAAGATGTACCAAGATATGCGTACGTCCTATTGGTGGCCTAGAATGAAGAAAGTTATCGCCACCTTCGTCGCGAAATGCGTCACTTGTTCGAACGTCCCTCTGGCTTGCTCGAACAACCAGAAATTCCTGTCTGGAAATGGGAGAGTATTGCAATGGACTTTATCACCAAACTCCCTCGTACTTCTTCTGGTCATGACAGTATTTGGGTGATCGTTGATCGATTGACCAAATCAGCTCATTTTCTTCCCATTCGTGAAGATTTCAAAGTCGAGAAATTGGCAAGAATCTACATTGATGAAATCATTTGTCGTCATGGTATCCCCATTGACATCATTTCTGATCGTGATGGTCGCTTTACGTCTCGTCTTTGGCAAACCTTCCAATCTGCTATGGGTACTGTTCTAAACCTTAGCACCGTTTTCCATCCTCAGTCTAATGGTCAAACCGAGCGTACTATCCAAACCTTAGAGGATATGCTTCGTTCTTCCGTAATCGATTTTGGTGGCAACTGGGATATGCACTTGCCTTTGATCGAATTCTCATACAACAACAGTTATCATGCGAGTATTCAAATGGCACCTTTTGAAGCATTGTATGGTAGCAAATGTTGTTCGCCTATTTGTTGGCACGAGATTGTTGAAGCTCAAATCACTGGTCTCGAGCTTATACAAGAGACAACGGACAAGATTTTACAGGTTCGAGACAACTTGCTGAAAGCCAGGAGCCGACAAAAGAGCTACGCCGATAAGCGTCGCAAGCCTTTGGAATTCGAGATATGTGACTTTGTACTTCTCAAGGTATCCCCTTAGAAGGGTGTGGTCCGATTTGGCAAGAAAGGAAAACTCGCACCTCGCTACGTAGGTCCTTTCAAGATTCTCGAAAGTATTGGCAAGGTTGCGTATCGACTGGACCTACCTGAAGAACTCAACAACGTTCATCCTGTCTTCCATGTTTCAAACTTAAAGAAGTGTCTAGCTGAAGAAGGACTTCAAGTTCCACTCGAAGATCTTCAAATCAACGAAACTCTGCACTTCGTAGAGAAACCCGTCGAGATCATGGACCGAGGAGTCAAGCAATTGAGGCGCAGTCGAATTCCTATCGTCAAGGTTCGATGGGAAGGAAAATGTGGCGTTGAGTTTACTTGGGAACTTGAAAGTGATATGAAGACTAAGTATCTGCAACTGTTCGTTACATCTTCCTAAATTTCGGGACGAAATTTCCTAAAGGAGGGGAGACTGTAACGCCCTGCTTCTTCGTACTTTCCATAATTAGAAAGCACTGTTCGTATTTCTATTTTTGGAAATCTTGTATTCTTGTAATCGTCTCTTTCGTTGCATCGTTGTAAAATACGAGACTTGGATCATAAATAAAATTCGTATTCCTTACAATTCATGTTTTACATATCCATACTTATTCATACGTTGAATTCATTATACATATGATAACCTATTTCGTAACTCTTGCAAGATGTGTTAAACTTACAAACATTTGTCATACATGCTTAATTCATGGGTATACGATACTTAATCTCGATCTTCATACTTAATCATACTTGTTTGTTACTTGTCACGTGTTCATTTTATTAAAACATGTTTACTTTCATATCATCCATAAGAACATAATGTTTCCACCTTGGAACATGATAATACACACATTTGGACTTATAACATGTTAGGTTATACATTGAATATGTTAAATACTTAACATACAACATAAATATGTAACATTATAATGTTTAAAAAACATAAAAAAATGCAGCCCAAATCAGCGCCAATCAGCCCTATGTGGCTGGGTTTTGTGAGCTTGTTTCAATGATTAACCTCTTCTAAACACTTCCAAAGCCCAACCCAATGAAACCCTAATCCCCTCCCTATATAATAAGCACTTCCCCACTACTTATTCCACTTTTACAAGCCTCCAAACACTTCAAAAACCCTCCCAAAGTCAGCTGAGTTTCAGCATCAACATCAGGAACTTTCAGCAACAAAAAGTGAGTTTTAACTCACTTCCACTTCAATTTTCTTCTTGTTTCTTCTTTCAAAACACTTGGATAACCTCTAGGAAGGTTCTCATAAGTTTGCTTGGGCAAACTAAGGTATTTTTGAGGCCCAAAGTGCACCTAAATTCTGCTCATTTTTATCTTCATGTTTTGGAAGAAAACTCATGTTTTCGTTATACATTCCTATGTCCTTATGCCACTAATCAAGACTATGATTATGTCTGCATAAAAACAAGGTTGTAACATACAAATTCAGAGGTTTTAATCCTCTAAACTTTCTGTTTTTAAAAGGGTTTTAACCCACAAGTGATGAACAAGTCTTGAACTTGTATATGTGTGATTACTTGGATAGCTTAGGCTATCCTACTTACAAATCCACACTTCACTTGATGATTTCTCTTAGTTAGTGTGTATATTTCATTTCCTTATTGTATATTCATGACCATCCTTGTTGTCTTATGACAACTTGTGCATTGGTGAATACAAAAGAGGTCTTAAAATAGAATATTTTCATCCTCCTACCTCTATGCATGACTTCTATGATAAATGTGTTATATTGTTGGACTAAAACTTATGATATATACTATATAAAATATATAATATCCCTAGTAACCGAACCTTTGATGATAATCTAATGGTTATTTGTCAAAATACTAAGTTACATCATCTAAGAACTTAGTTCTCGTTACGATTCTAATGGGTACTTTAACCCATGAAAACATTCAAACCCCTATAGGTTTCATAGTGTCAAAAACAAGTATTAGGTGCTAGATGGTTATTTTCTCATATATTTACTTTCCATATACTTTTCATTTCGAATTCCTAATCCTCCGTTAACATCCAATACTCATACACCTACATTTCCTCGTGTAGAAGGACTTGGTGTTCCATCCTCCAACAACCAACAAACCCTCGCGGATTAACAAGTGGAAGCTTGCAAAACCGTGAGTACACTTGACCCATTTTCATTTTAACACTTTTGGGTGCAATATGTTAACCTTATCAAATATCACAAATACTTTATTCTTTATGCAAATGCACGAAAACAATCCAAATACATGAATACTATGTTGTTATACTTGATGCATATACTTGGGTGATTCTTATGTGATACAATAGTCATTAGCTTTATACGAGACTCCATTTAACATGTATAGCGTTGTAGGATTAACGCACCACCCGTGAACGAGAGGTCATGTTAAATTTCATTCTTTATTGCGTAAACAGAGGGTTGACTAGAAATATTGCATGCCATGTTATGTTGATCTTGAATAACCTAAGTTGTCATGTGGATTCGTTTTAAACTTTTATACTTATACTTAAACTTGTGTACTCGCCAATACATTTTTGTGTTGAACTATATTTTGTAAACATGTTGCAGGTTGATGAGGTTGGATATGACGAAATCTAGTAGGGATGACATTAGAAACGCACTTGAAATTACTAGATTTTGTACTTTAATTGTTGAACATGTCGTATTGTTTTTCCATGTTGTATTTGAATTTCATGTTGTACTATGACAATTTTGTATGTTATGAAATCAATTTTTTTAATTAATTATTGTCACAATAGTGTTATGTGTGATGAGCAATCTATCTTCGTCCCACTCCGATGAATCCGCCATTGGTTGGGGTGTGACACTTTCAACATAACCTTGTGGGAATTTACTAAGTTAGGTATAATTATAACTTTAGTCCATGTAGATAGGTATTTTACACTATTAGCCAAAACTTTCACTTTTCTTACGACTTGCTAACGTTGTTAGTTTCCCAGTAACCGTATTACAGGTTTACCTTCGTGTTCACATAGGCATGTAACCAAAGGGGTTAAATTGCACAAATAATCCTTATAGTTTGGTTTTTGACATTATTGACCCAAACTACAACATCCTTTTTCCTATCTAATGTAAATCCCAAAATGGGATGTTACACCCATTGCCTTATGCATTAAAGTGTTTTACTTATTTCTAAAAATGACTGAAATACCCTTGTACGTAACTGACTTGTTGGACGACATTTAAAAAATTGAACTCAAATGGTTACAGATTTACCAAATAGGTACTCAGATCATTAAAAATTTTGGTTATGGACTCAAGTAGTTAAAACCACTAAAACTCAGGGTCTTAAAAAGGAATTTACTCTAAAAAAACATAAGACTGTGTTCGTTTTCACTTCTACACCAAAGTCTCCATCCACATAGTCCATACCTCAAATTAAATGAAAAACTAAAATAAACCTTCATATTTGAGGGTTTCATCTCTATCTTATATTTTAATGTGGTTGTGAGTTGAAAATGATATTATTCAATTAACTATGAAGTGGAAGGTTTTCAAAAAGTGAACATACTCTATCCATAAAGGTGTATTTTAGTTAAATTATACGAGTGGAGATAAAATTCCATTGTGAATGCTCCTAGATACCAACTAGTGGGAATTTCTTCACACAATACAACATGAAACATGTGTATATTAAAAAGGGTTAATTACTCGGATGATCCTTTTGGTTTTCATATATATTACATTATTACTAATGGCCCGCAGTTACACTGATGAGACTGATGCTCCTAGTGGTATGGATTTTGTAAGTATGGTGGTCCTTACCAGCTAACGCCATTAATTTTCCAATTAAGTCCATGTAGCAAAAAGTACAATCGTGAGGTCGTGACATATCCAAGAGGACGTTGAAACTTGTTTTACATAGATTAAATTCCATAAAATGAATACGGGTATCGGTACAGGTGTTGTTCGGTCAGTATGAGTTTAGTTCGGCATGGTACCAGTATTCGGTTTAGTTGACAATACCAAAAATAATGCAACTTTGTTTCAATAAATTTACATCGAAGTGTTACCGAGACCGTAAATGAGGAAAACCACAAATCACACATCGTAACGCTTATGACAGTACAATGTCGGTTCAGGCAGTGCAAAAATATTAGAAGAAACCGAAACCTACTCATGTCGGAACGGAATATCATAAAAATGAATACCAATATTGGTCCCGATGTTGTTCGGCTAGTATTGGTTCAGTTTGATACGACATTGATGCGTATCGGTACGGTACCATTACTCGGTATAGTTTACTATACAGATTTTTTTAATATAACTACGTGTTTAATACAATGTATATTAGAATGTTGACAAAAAAATTAAATAAAATTGTGTACGTAGAATTTTCTAAAAGCTTAACGAACACAAGTTACTAGATAAATATCAAATTAAAACATAAGTGAAATATAATCAAAACCGGAAAACATAAAATGAATATCTGTATCGGTGTCGATGTCGTTCGGTCAACATCGGTCAACTTCAGTACAATACAATACTTGATATAGTTTACAATACCAAATTTTAAAACTCCGTTTTTAAACTATATTTTATAAAAATTGTTAGTGAACGCAAGTTATCAAATAAATATAACATTAAACAATAAAATGAAATATCATCAATACCGGAAAACAAAAATGAATTCTGATACCAATATCGATGTTGTTTGATTTGGTTCAGTACCGGTACTTGTTATAGTTTATAATTTATAAAAAGATATTTTTTAATAAAACTTCGTTTCAACAACTTGTATATATATATAGAAATGTTGATAAAATAAAATTGAACGTGACTGTAGGGTGAGGTTTTTGTAGAAAGGACATTTTTCGTGAGAAGTATGAGAAGTAATAGAAACTGACATGTAGACATCATATTTTGGACTTAGACATGATGTTTTGGCAAGAAAAACACCAAACATAACAATTTAAGACACAATGCAATGAATTCTAGGCATGAAATTTAATATTTCTTTCATAACTATTGTTTGTTACCGTTTTAAAAAATTCCAAATATTCAGTCACGGGCTTAGGAAGAACATTTTTTTGTGAGGAGACATAAGAATTGACATGTAAATATTATGTTTTGAACTTAGTCGTGATGTTTTGGATTGTTTTGACAAAAAAACACCAAACATAACAATTTAAACCACAACGCAATGAATTTTAGGCATGAAATATAAAACACAACTAAAACACATTGCTCAACACTTAAAACACTACTTAACGTTCTTGGCATGGTGTTTTAAGTTTTAAGTTTTAAGCCTATAATTTATTGCATTTGTTTTAAATTGTTATGTTTGGTATATTTATTGTCAAAACAACCCAAAACATCATGCCTAAGTCCAAAACATTATACTTACATGTCAATTCTTATGTCTTCTCACACTTCTCACGAAAAATGTTTTTTCTAAGTCCGTGATTGAATATTTGGAATTTTTAAAACAGTAACAAACAATAGTTATAAAGAAATATTAAATTTAATTTAAGAGTAAACTGCCAAAATGTTCCCTGAGGTTTGATCACGTTTGCCACTTTAGTCCAAAACTCAAACCTTTTGAAACTTGGTCCCTGTGGTTTCAATTTTGTTGTCATTTTCATCCAAAATCAAAATCTAATCAGATTTTTTCAGTTAACATCCAGTTTTTTTTTTTTTGTTTTTTCTCTCCCTTTTAATGAAGGGCAAAATGGTCTTTTAACGTTTTGTTATAACAAATTAAAAAAATCTAACCATTTTGTCCTTCATTAAAAGGGAGGAAAAAGACAAAAAAAAAAAAAAACTGGATGTTAACTGAAAATCTGACCAGATTTTGTTTTTTGATGAAAATGGCAACAAAATTGAAACCACAGGGATCCAGATTCAAAAGATTTGAGTTTTGGACTAAAATGGCAAAAGTGACCAAACCTCATGGACTATTTTAGCAATTTACTCAATTTAATGATGTATGATTATAAAAAGAAAAAAAATTGATTGAGCACGTTACTAGGCATGGCTACTTCCGGTATGAATTGAATTACTCCGGAGGATAATTGATTGATGTTTGCCCAAATGAAGTAACTCGATTAATACTTGTCTCAATGATGATTTGATATTGCAATATATCAACTACCATATGAATCTATAAAAAAAATAAAAATAAAAATAAAAATAAAATAAAATAAAATAAAATAAAATAAAATAAAAAAACGTGATCACATTTAATTGTCTACCTTTCTAACGTTTGTAATTTTTTTTTATTTAAAATAGTAATTTGATTCATACTTGTCAAGTTACATCAAAACAGAAGGTAGACGGGCAACAAACCACGCCGTCACCTCTTTCTGAATTGCAAACCCTAATCTACCAAAAACAAAACCCTACCCCTTTCTGAGTAATAAGGTTTACGAATCGAATACCAATATAGTGAATTGTGCCCCTCCTGAAGTTGTGAGAATTCAATTCCTGTTATGGGTAAATGGTGTAGATAAGTTAAGCTTGATTTTATTGTTGAATAATTTTATTTGTAAAATTTAGTTTTTGTTTTTTTTATACTTTTTTTAAAAGATATTGGTGAAAGTAGAAGTTAAAAAAAATCAGGTTACAGCCTTACAGGCCCTCATATGAAAGTTAACTTTCATATTTAACATATGATTTAGTTTTTTTTATTTTAAGAAAAAAAAAGTTATATCTATTGTATTGTTTAATTTAAAACACCACAATTTTCTTTTCAACATATAAGTTAGTTTTCCATTGGCTTCGTAACTTTAGTTAACATAAATTTTGTTTTTATGTAATAACTTGTAATATGTATATTTAAAAATATTCTGGTAAAGACTGATTTGCATCGAAAACAAAGTATTTTTATAGTTTACGCTAAAATGATTTTAGATAACCTAATAGAACTCACTAACACATAACAAGGCTTATAAGAGCACAGGGGTTGGAACGTTATCCCCCCGTGATAGGCAAAAACAACGCGTGGTAAACCTTAGAACACCACCGCCACTCAAGTTTATAATGCGTGCAATATTCCACGCGTGGATTTTATCACGCCGTGGAAAATGGAAATTGTGAGGGAACATAGGGGTTTATTTTTGGGTGTTGTGAGTGATAGGCAATGCCACTAAAAAAGGTTGTGAGTGATGGAAAAATGGTTGATGACATGGCGGAACTTGATTGGGTGCTTGTGAGTGATGGAATTCTATCACTAGTGACCACCTCCAGTGAATTAACGGATATGTCATCAAACATATAACTCATTAACACCTAACATGACTTGTTATAATCTAAAATGATTTATTTAACCTTATAAAACGCATTAACACATAATAAGACAGTGGTTTAGCATAATTATAATCAAATATTAACCTGATTTGTTATAATTTTAAACAACTTAGTTTAACGTAAATGTTTTTATGTATAAGTTTTTTTTATATATAGTTTTTATGAACATTTTTTATTTGATTGAAATATAGATTTGTAAATGTTTTCATTATAAGTTTTTTTTATATATATTTAGAACATGTTATTTGAATTTACAAAATATTGTCAAACTTTTTTGTTTTACTTATTTTTATTAAAAATAGCTACCACTAATGGACATAATGAAAATTAATAATGACTACATCCCAAGTGGTAGAGACACATGTGACATGTCTCTTAGAGGGTGTGATTCCAGGTTTAAACCTAGACAAGGGGAGTATTTTGTCGTATTGGAGTAGAGTAACGTCTGACATTAAAAAAAAAAGATAATGACGGGCGAGAGGTTAAAAACAAATCTCATATATACCTAAGAGGATGCACAACTCATGCTTACGTGTCATCGTCCGAATTTCCAAACACATAACTTCCAAACGCATGCATCGTGGCTCATGTTCGGTTTCTTGTCCGGAGTTTTAAACACCTAGCGGACGGATGGGTGGGTTCCACACACACAAACTAACAAACAATATTATTTTCTTATAAAAAGTAGGTGTTCGGAAAAGGAGTCAGCATTGAAGAAAACTGAGTGTTTTTTAAAGATGTTTGAAATCTGATGTGGTAGCTGAGCTGGTGGTTTGTAGGTGTTTAACGTTGTGGATGTTCAAATGAACAATGAATATGCTTGTTTTTGTAAACTTTTGTTCCGTGGGTTTAAACCTTTTAAGAGATACATATCAAAGACAGTGATTACCAACGATTCGTCAATGATCACCGACGGATAGCCGACACAAAAATCAAAACTAAAAATAATAAAAAAAAATAAAAATTTTAGTCGTCGTTATTCCATCAGGAAAACTAACGGTTTAGCCCACATATTATTACCAACGATTCGTCAGTGATCACTGATGGATAGTCGACACAAAAATCAAAACTAAAAAAAATAAAAAATAAATAAAAATTTTAGTCGTCGTCATTCCATCAGGAAAACTAACGGTTTAGCCCACATATTACCAACGGGTCCTATTTTCTTCGACGGAACCTCTTATTTGTTGTTGTGTCCATAATTTTGTTTGTTAAAATTCTAAAGAGACTGTACTTTTAACTTGTTTTGAAAATATACCTTTTATGAAATTAAACTATAAGTACACAACCACTTTTCTAACAAATATTAAAGATGCATGATTTTGGCATCTACTGAAAGGTTGACATTGTTGTCTCACTCAGAAAAATAATTCTGGAACTTGGACTGTATGTGAATGTCATAAGAAAAAGTTATAATTAAGTATCATAAGAGTTATATTCTTAACTAGTATAAAAGGGGTACCTACTTATTTCAATCTTCAATACACACATAATTTCCTTACAGTCTACACCACATTTTCTTATCCAGTGTGAGTTTTGTTGTCAAGTGTTCACTTACAGAAAGATGTGGAGACTGAAAATAGCAGAAGCGAGTCAAACGGGTCATAATCCGTACCTTTTTAGCACAAACAACTTTGCTGGGAGGCAAATATGGGAGTTTGATCCGAATGGCGGAACTTTGGAAGAACGCGCTGAGGTGGAACAAGCACGTGCCGATTTTTGGAACCGTAGACATGAAGTTAAGACTAGCAGTGATGTTCTTTGGCGTATGCAGGTCTTGGTTCTTTTTGTTAGAGTAAAATGCCATTTTCGTCCCTTGACCAGTTTTGTGACTTTTGTCCAAAGGTTTGTTTTTCGTATCCAGATCCAAAAGGTTTGAAATGTTTCCATTTTTCATCTGGCTCGTTAACTCCATCCATTTTTCTCTATTAAGTCAGGGGTATTTCGTCTTTTTTTTTTGCTAACTTAAACGACAATTCGGTCTTTTTCACTTTATGTACAAGCATTTAGCATAATGTACAAGCGAGTCCTTAAGTGATAAAGACCAAATTGCCCTTTAAGTTAACAAAAAAAGACTAAAATACCCTTGACTTAATGGAGAAAAATGGATGGAGTTAACGAGCTGGATGAAAATGGCAAGATTTCAAACCTTTTCGATCCAGATGCGGAAAAACAAACCTTTGGACGAAGATGACATTTTACTCTTTTTTTAACTTCTAAAAGATTATTGTTTATATGGTTATGAATAATGAATGTGACCTTATGTTGTATGAATGTGTATATGCAGTTTTTAAGAGAGAAGGAGTTTAAACAAACGATACCACAGGTGAAAATTGAGGATGGTGAAGAAATATCGTATGAAAAAGCTACGATCGCGTTGCGGAGATCGGTTAATTTCTTTGCAGCCTTGCAGGCTGATGATGGTCACTGGCCAGCTGAAAATGCTGGACCCTTGTATTTCATGCAGCCCTTGGTAAGCTTTTGTTGTTAGTGATGGAAAAATGAACGGGTCGGACGGGTTGGGTAAAAAGTCAACTGGGTCAAAACAACTAAAGTTTATAAACGACTTAAATGGGCCAGGCTAGATATACACTTTGGGCTAGGGGGTTCAAGGCCAGTTTTGGGCGGTTACGAATACTATGGTCCAAACCACTAACTACGATTTTGAAAAGCGACAAATCAAAATGGTCAGATTTAGCTTGAACCTGATTTTTTTTTTTAAATCATTAGTTTGTTATAATTTTGTTTAATATTTTTAAGATGGTTATTACTATAATACATATACAAAAATGCATATTCTATAAATAATAAAAGGTTAAACATATGTTCAGTTTACACTTTACACAGCTGGTTGCAAGTTCCAACCTTAGTTTCATGTGTTTTATGAACAAATCTTTTGACAAATTAAGAAATCGCAGGTGATGTGCTTGTATGTTACCGGGCACCTTAACAGTGTTTTCCCAGCAGAATATCGAAAAGAAATCTTACGGTATATGTATTGTCATCAGGTAGTTACTAACTTGCTATTGTAACTGAAATATAACTTTTTAAATGAAAATTCATTAACAAACATTACATGGAATTCGACAGAACGAAGACGGAGGGTGGGGATTCCACATAGAGGGTCACAGCACAATGTTCTGCACCACCCTCAGTTACATTTGTATACGTCTGTTAGGAGAAGGACCGGACGGTGGTCTGAATGGCGCCTGCACCAAAGCCCGTAAATGGATCCTTGATCATGGCTCAGTCACAGCCATTCCATCATGGGGCAAAACATGGCTTTCTGTAAGATATCTCTCTCAGAACTAAGAACGAACCTTATCGAGCCCGAGACGAGCTTGAGCCTAAAATAAAGCTCATTTATTTATCGAGTCCGAGCTGATGAGCTTCACATGAGCCTTAGTATAAAGTCGTCTGGTAAACGAGCTGGTCGAGCTTATTTAAACTTGTTTACGAACCGAGTCCGAACCTAAAAATAAGCTTCACTTATTGAGCTCGCGAACCTAAACGAGTCTATTATTTATATTATTTTTATTTAATATATTAATTAATAGATAATAAACGAGCCAAGCTCAAGCTTGAGAAAATACCAATGAGTCGAGCTCGAGCTTTGAAAACAAAGCTCGAGCTCTCATACGTTAATAAATATAATCTTATAAAAACAGCAATTTGAAACATAGACAAAAATTGTTGGTTGGTCATGTTTTAACCGTTACCCAATCCGCTCATGTTTATAGACGGTTCTGTTTTTAGATACTTGGTGTATGCGAATGGGCTGGAACCAACCCGATGCCCCCCGAGTTCTGGATCCTGCCTTCTTTCCTACCTATGTATCCAGGTTAGTTCTCTAGCACCATCTGCATCAAAATAACATTTTTATAAAACTAAATGCTCGTCTAAGTGATCCAACTGCACTATTTTCTACCTTTATCTAAATGCAGCAAAAATGTGGTGTTACTGTCGCTTGGTATACATGCCAATGTCGTACCTATACGGGAAACGATTCGTGGGTCCCATTACTCCATTGATTCTACAACTTAGAGATGAACTTTACGCGCAGCCTTATGAAGAAATCAAATGGAAGAGCATAAGACATTTGTGTGCAAAGGTGACTATTCATAACAATTATTATAACAATAATAGTAATAGTTATCTCTCTTGCTAATTATTTTATTTCCAACTTATAAATTTCAGGAAGATTTATATTACCCTCATCCTTTACTACAAGATTTAATGTGGGACAGTCTCTATGTTTGCACTGAGCCTTTACTGAACCACTGGCCGTTAAATAAACTTAGAGAGAAAGCGCTTCAAACGACAATGAAGCATATTCATTATGAAGACGAGAACAGTCGATATATCACTATTGGTTCTGTAGAAAAAGTAAGCTGATAAATAATTTAATCAAATTATTAGTAAAAATAGTTACTATAAGTATTTGATCTTTGTTGTTTAGGCACTGTGTATGCTTGCATGCTGGGTTGAGGATCCAAACAGTGTTTGTTTCAAAAAGCACCTTGCCCGAATCCCGGATTATCTCTGGGTTGCCGA
Source organism: Helianthus tuberosus (assembly GCA_030545235.1). Lineage (NCBI taxonomy): Eukaryota > Viridiplantae > Streptophyta > Magnoliopsida > Asterales > Asteraceae > Helianthus > Helianthus tuberosus. The sequence goes on along the minus strand of CM060424.1, from coordinate 173,355,940 downwards.
AGATGGAATGAAAATGCAGGTCATGTCGAAATCCTTAAAAAAAACATGATATGTTTTTATATAGTTATATAGAATAAATGTATTTATATAGATATAGATATAGATACTTATACCCAAAACAAGTATATTGATTGTAGATTAGTTTTAACTGCAAAACAGAGTTTTGGTAGTCAAGAGTGGGATGCCGGTTTCGCCATTCAAGCTCTATTGGCTACTGATCTTACTGAAGAAATCGGCTCTACTTTGATGAAAGGGCATGAATTTATTAAAGCTTCACAGGTCTCTAAAACTCTGATACATTATCTTAGTTAATTGTATTTTTTACTTAATAGTTGTTGATTATTTATTAAATATGTTGTGCAGGTTAAAGACAATCCTTCCGGTGACTTCAAAAGCATGCACCGGCATATCTCTAAAGGGTCGTGGACCTTTTCGGATCAAGATCATGGATGGCAAGTTTCAGACTGTACTGCGGAGGCACTGAAGGTATATAATATATATAAAGTTTATTTAAAAGTGCATAATCATATTATTAAAAAAGCCTCTCTATATGATCTACTTACTGTCTACCTATATTCGGTCCCAGTGTTGCCTTCTATTTTCAACAATGCCACCAGAAATTGTTGGCGAGAAAATGCAACCCGCGCAACTGTATGATGCTGTCAACGTAATACTTTCCTTACAGGTCAGTGTACATTACTACAAGAAAATTTATAAATATACCAAAGTTATAATGCATACAAGGCACCATCCGGTTCTAACGAGTTATAACTGACGAAAATATAGAGCAAAAACGGTGGACTAGCCGCATGGGAACCAGCAGGATCATCAGATTGGCTAGAGGTATATATCTAAGTCGTAAAAATAATATTTGTTTTCTAACATACAAAATTCGATATTGTGCTCAACTTATTCTTTTTTTCGATATTAGATTCTCAATCCTACCGAGTTCTTTGCGGACATTGTCATTGAGCACGAGTAAGACGTCAATATAATTTACCATTGCCATACATTATACATTTTTATATATATGTATATATATATAGAATCCACACGGTTAATTTGAATTTTCAAGATACTTCTAAAATTTGTTGATCAGGTATGTTGAGTGCACATCATCATCAATCCAGGCCCTTGTGTTGTTTAAGAAGTTATACCCCGAGCATAGAAGGAAAGAGATCGAAAATTTCCTTACGGGTGCAAGTGGATACCTAGAGAAAATACAGATGCAAGATGGTTCATGGTTTGTGTCTGTTTATTTTTAATTAAAAAGAACTGAAACCGGATGTGGCAAAATGGGCGGGTGGGTTGGATTTGTTAGACGAATCTTGCATATCTTGTGTAAGTTCAGATTAAAAGTGACCGACTTACAAAATTCGGGTTACAAACCTCGAGTAAAAAGTGACCGAGTTATAAACTGCGGGGTTTTTTGAGATAGTTTTTTAATCCTAGTTTGAGTCAAAGAGGTTTCTTGTTTATTAAGTTGTTAGGCTTATAAATAGATACCATTTGATAAATACAAAAAACGAGTTTTGATTCCATCGTTCTTACGTACGGACAAGTTTTGGTATCAATATTCTTTCAGGATTCACCCCTAACATTTTTTTTGTCTTGAATCCTTACATTTTTTTTAAATTATAGTGTGTCAAATATGATTACAAAAATATATATTTCAATAATAATCTAGTTTTTTGAATAAACTGATTTAGGAGGATTTATGCATTAAAAATTAAACTTCGGGCAAATTTTGACCTGTTTGACCCGTTAGAGATAAAAACGTGATCCAAATTGACTCACTTATGAGTAAGTGGGTTAAAATTGCCACCTTTGGTTGGAAACTGTTTTTTGTGTTGCTTTGTTAACATGAGAATCTGCGGTAAATAGGTACGGAAACTGGGGCGTGTGTTTTACGTACGGTACATGGTTTGCTCTTGGAGGACTGGCAGCTGTCGGAAAGACTTATGAAAACTGTTCCGCTATTCGTAAAGGTGTCAAATTTCTGCTGGAAACACAGCTGGAAGATGGTGGTTGGGGTGAAAGCTACAAATCCTGCCCGGAAAAGGTAACACTACAACATAAAATACGTTTTAAAAAAATGAAAAATAAATTCATAATTTAATGTTAACAAAATTTCTCTTTGGTTGCTCGAAAAACAGAAATATATACCTTTGGAAGAAGGCCGGTCCAATTTGGTACACACTGCATGGGCCATGATGGGACTCATTCATTCTCGGCAGGTCAGTTTATCATCGAAAAATCAAAACTACAAATATATATATATATATATATATATATAGTTTTAGCAAATTTATAATGTTTTTATTGATTTGTTGATATGTACAGATGGAGAGAGATGCAACACCGCTACATAAAGCAGCCAAGTTGTTGATCAACTCACAGCTGGAAAACGGTGATTTTCCGCAACAGGTAATACAGAATGCAAAAGATGTTTAGGGTTAAAGCATAATTAAGTTAACGAAACTCATTTACAAGCAGGGCCGTCTCCGAAAATGATTAAAAAAAAATTGGGCCCACTTATTATAATATAAACTCATCAGTTATATATCAAGAAACCACAATACAACGCTAATTGTTACAAAACAAACAAGTATTTTATATGATGAATAAATACGTAATGGCGTAATGCAGGAAATTGCTGGAGTATTCATGAAGAACTGCATGCTGCACTATGCACTATACCGAAATATATACCCGATGTGGGCTCTAGCTGATTATCGCAAGCATGTGTTGCCCCTGTTCGAAAGCATTTAATACTACCATCCAACATACTTGATTTAATACATTAAAGAATTATTTATATGAAGTAAACAAATTTATTCATCAAGCAGATACAAGGTGGTCAAGAGTTACTAAAATTATGTATAATTCTGTTTTTTTTTATATATTTTCTTCATGTATGGCTTAAACTTTTATTAAGATTATGTCATGATCCACACAGATAACATAATAAATCAGTTGTTCCAAATAATCTGGTGTTGCGATGTAGCATGTGCTTTGTGAATAGATGTTTGCAATGATCAAACAGTGCATGTAAATTGTGATGAAAGCATATTTGTAGAATAACAGGTTCAAAAGAACAAATAATATTCCAAATAACTAATGAAAATAATCAAAAAATCAATAAGCGCGCAAACCTTAAGAAACAAGATTATTGTAGACAGAAACTTCTTAATAAAAAAACACATGCCATGAAAATTGAGAAAGTTTATAATGGATGAAGTTAAATGCAGGTGAAGGTTGTCACCGATTAACTGTTGCTGCATAACCAACAGTTTTGGCATGAGTATCTGTTTTTCACAGAAGCCATGAGAGAACTCATTAGATATGAAATCTTGGAAAAACCGATCAGATAAGGTGTCATATTTATTTCTCAAAGTATGCTTCTGTGATATCTTTATAGCTCCTAGACTGAAGAGGGAAAGAAAAATCATACAACTGAATAATTATAAATGATAACGATAACCCCTTCAACAATTTGTTTGTTATATGTAAGGCATTAAGAAATCTATGTTTAAGAGTGTTTGGGTCGGAAATTTCAAACAAATTTGTGAGCTCTTTGTGGGCAAAGAAGACAATATTGTCTGGTATGTGGGGTCAGATGTTACAACACAAAGATCGACATTTTCTTCCGAAATTTCCATTCATGAAAAGTTAAGTGCCAGTAGGATTTTTATCTTTTTGATATATATTCTTTATTTAACTATATCATATTCACTGTTGTTAGCATAGCGCCTGCTATAGCATTTAGCATGGCGGCGCAGCAATAGGTCACCATCTAATTTTGATGCTTCCATAGCGTGAAAATAGCGGGATTGTAGGTATTTTTTTCTAATCAAAATAGCGATAAAATATACCTATAAAATAGCGGGATTTTAGTTTTTTTTATACATATAAAAACAACGTATTTTGATAAAATAGTACCCGATATTTCATATTTTATTCTTATATTTTATAAGACCTATATTAAAAAAAAAAAAAAAAAAAAAAAAAAAACTAACAAGAGAATGACAGTAGTAAGTTAGTAACAACCAATATTTCATTAGCTGTGCCAATTTCACATTTCATAAAATAAAATCATAGTAACAATCCATCATTCAATGACTATTTACACTAGGAATATTATTTTCCAACATAGACTAAACTGCCTTTTTAGCAATATTACCTAGTTACCCTCAACAGAACAATCCCTTTTGCATCTTCAACATCTGTAGCACAAACCAACAAATCTCCACAGCCGAAGAAACCGAAGGTCGTGACTGAGGGTAAATTTGTAATTTTGTACAGACTTTAAATCTTGAGAGGGGTTGGTTAGTAACACTATAAACAAAGCATGAATGAACAAATTATCATGGTGCATTCTTCTTGCTTATGAGTGTGGGGGTAATAGAAGCAAGCCCGATGAGAAACAATGTTCCGATTGAATGGATGTCGTATAAGTCTCCAACTGACTGTAATTCTCCAAGCGTTATTCCCGCCTGCAAGATTATAGATGAACATTAAAATTCACATAAAAAAATATGGAAAACAAATTGAATAGAAAAATAAATAAAAGTTACATAGGGGGATGTTTAATCATTATCGTTGCAGTTTGACCTCTAAATATTCAGATAACTAGAACTAGAATTTGTTCATCTAAAAGCTGATTGTTCAGATAATCAGTTTTTAAATGCACATCCAAACACCCTTTAGGATGTAAATTGTAGAGCTGCAAACGAACCAAACGTTAACAGTTCGTGAACCGTTCGGCGGGAAGTTCGTTTGTGTTCGTTCGTTTATTAAACAAACGAACACAAACAAGAGATTTCGTTCGTTTAGTTAAATGAACGAACGTGAACAGAAGCCCACGTTCGGTCATTTATGTTCATGAACGTTCGGTAACGTGTTCGTTTATGTTCCATAGTTCATTAGTGTTTTTAGTTTTTATATTTTATTTAAATACTTCAAAATTTCGACAGATAAAATACTTAACAAGTATTAGCGCATTATATATTCTGTTCATGAAGGCTTGTTTGTGTTCGTTGTTTTCATCCGTGTTCATGGACATTAGTTTGTGTTAATTTGTGTTCATGAACGTTCGTTTGCGATCGTTGCCTAAAATTAACAAACGAACACAAACATAAAATCTCATTCGGTAAGTGTTCATGTACATCTTGTGAATACATATATTTCCTTAACAAACAAACACGAACAAGGTCTTGGTCTTGTCTGTTTGCAGCCCTAGTGGATTGTATAAAAGATATGCACAAAAAGCTTAAAAATAATACCTTGACGGTGACATAAGCAGCTGGAATAAGCCCAATTGTAGTTCCGAGTAAGAATATATGATAAGGCACATTAACTATTGGTGAAGCAACATTAATGAACATATTAGGCAACGTCGGGGTCAACCTTAAGAAAAGCATGTAATTCAGCAGCCCGTCTCGCCTTTTAGCCACCTAAGTATGCAAAACTAAAATCGTCAACCTCCTCATTAGGTAAAAATATAAAGTTTCAACTTTTAAATGATGGATAGAGCTGGAAATGGATTAAACAGGGGAACGTTTTAGTGCGGGTCAAAACATGTCAGGCCAACGTTTTAGTGCGGGTCAAAACATGTCGGGCCGGGCTGACCACTAATCAACTTTTCTTTACTTAAATTTAGAGTAAAGTACACAGATGGTCCCTGTGGTTTACTAGAATTTTGGATTAAATCCCTAGCTTTCCAAAAGTACACAGAGGTCCATGTGGTTTGCACTTTGTCACGCATTGAGTCCCCAACTTTTTTCCAAAAGTACATGGATGGTCCCTATGGTTTGCACTTTGTAATGCATTTAGTCCCTAACTTGGACATGCTAAAACCTTTAGATTTGTTGGCTAGGGACTAAATGCGTTACAAAGTGCAAACCACAGGGACCATCCGTGTACTTTTGGAAAGCTAGGGACCAAATCCAAAATTTTGGTAAACCACATGGACGATCTGTGTACTTTACAGTTTACTCTAATGTTTTAGATATGCTTAACAAATTATGTAATTACGATGATGATCTAAATTTCAAAACATTACGACTTAGGAGGTTTTATCTCATTGTGAATACACTTTTCGGGACTTTTAACCCGTTCAACCCATAACTAACTATTTTCCGTTCACCTGTTACGAGGCAAACTCAAACCCACATTTACGGTTGATCGAAAATGCCACCCTTAGATTACAGAATTTGAGCATTGAGCCTAACCTGATCTTGGAAGAAAACTAATTTATCTGGCCACAGAGACGAGATAAGGGGGCGCCCAATCAAATTAGATAAAAAGTAGCAAGAAGACGCGCCAGCGGAAGCAGCAAAGACGACGAGAGCTACGCCTCTTAAGACGCCAAAAAGGGACCCCGCGAGTAGTGACATGAAAACGGTTCCTGGGATCATGAAAGTTTGCATAAAAATGTAGACGACGCAATACCCCACTAAGACTTGTGCAGTGTAGTCGCTTGTGTATCCCTCGATGTTATCTCTGCGGAAAATCAATAGAAGACATTGATGCTTTTAGAAACATATCCAAAGACACATAGACACACCCGTTGACACAAAAACATTTGTTTACGAATGTTAAAACTCAACTCTAGACATTGTATTCAAACCAAAGATGTGATCTAAAAGAGCGTGATCAAAGTGATAATTGTGTGTTACAGAACTAGAATCACATGAACAGATAATCAAGTGCTTCCATTTATGGTTATCATAAATTAGGTACAACAAATTTATCTTAACACTTTAATAGCCAGAAAATCATAATTATGCGGTCTTCGCAGTGAGCGCACTAATTTCAGTCGAAAACCAATATTTCAAAATCACCTAAATATCATCATCATCATACTCAGTAAATCCCACCAATAGCAAAATCATCTAAATATCAACCAAGCAAATTGCAATACGCAACATTAAAGATAGATTACTTGACATAAAAGCATATTTAGTCGTCTGAATTTTCATGAACCAACACGTTTGATCAACGAAAATAACGCTCTTTAAGCTATCATCTACAAGAATCATCATTACCATAAAAAAATATTAAAAAGATATCCGATGAGAAACTCCTATAGACCCTCAAATTTCCGGGCAAACGCATATATCCCCATCCAAACTTGTAAACTTGCATATTTCCCCAAATCTGCATCGTACATTATGCATCGAAAACTTGTGTTTGGGACAATTATGACAATTTTCAAGTTTAGAGAGGGATATAAGCAATTCCCCCATCAATATTATATAAATATCAGAATTCTTGATGATTTTGTTTTAGTTTTTTTTTTTTTAACTTTTTATGTAATTGGGATTTTGCTGATCACAATAAAGATTCAAAAGATTATCATCCAACATCAACCAAAAATTACACACATTTTATTTTCAATTATCACATACAAATTAATAAAATTCTTTAAAATTCCAATCTAAAATAACAACATAAAAACCAAACAGATTCAATATCTCACAATAATTATTAACAACACATAAAAAAAAGAACATCAAAACAAAAACAAAAAAGAGATTACACATTTATTTATTTATTTATTTATTACTAGTAAGAAATTACCTAAGAAGATGAAGATCTTGAAGCGTTCTAGGAAGCTTAAGAAAACTATAATCAGAATCCGGCAACGTAAGATAAACTCCGAGGAGACCAACAGCAAAACACAACAACACACCACACGCACCCGCTACCTCCCAAATCGTTAACGGATATTTTGACAATTTCACCCTATTTTCCCCATTATATTCATCGTTTCTCCTTGCAGATCTGGTCGCTAACTGTTCCTGATCCATCGAATTGTTTCAAAAACTTGTGGGTTCGTTCGATCAATTATAATGAGGATTTCAGGAAAACAAATTGGGAGATAGGGTGGGGGGGAAAGAAGAAACGTAATACGTTGTTACTTATTGGTTCAATAATAATAAGATTAGTGGTGGATTATTTGTGGGATAATCATGAGGTTTGGGAATATTCGATGCTTATTGTTGGAATGTGAATAGTGGTTTTTATATTGTTGGTGATAAAGCATAATACTTGTGTCTATCTAATAGATATTGGAATTTTATGTTAGTGAGATAATGGCTAATAATAGATAAGAATAACATAAAGGGTTTGTTAGATTATATGATGATTGGATTCATGCTCGGTTTCATAAGCCTTTCTCATTTATATATCGGGTCAGCTTAAGGATTCTTTGGTTAAAGTAGGTTCGGATAAGTCTTTCTCATTTATATATCAGGTCAGCTTAAGGATTCTTTGGTTAAAGTAGATTCGGATAATAGATTTATAGAGGGTCTATTATAATGTCAATATACATGCTTAAGACAGTTAGGATCTTATCCTTCATGAAAGACATGACATATCTTTGAATATAGACTCGAATATACATCCAGTGTTTTGAAAAACAGTCGGTCCAGTTTACCCTACCACACCTGTTTTGAGTTGAACTGGTTGGTTGGACCGAGAACTAACGGTCGGACCAGAAAACCAAGGGGGTTGAACTGGATTTGATTGAAATATTCCAATTTTACCCTATTTATTTATCTAATGTTTACGGTATCACCCGGTTCTTACACATGGTCCGATCGGCTCATCCAGTGGACCGATAAGGATACCGGTTCGACATCCGGTCCGGCCGTGAAAGCATTGCTAATATCTAAGGGCATAGGAACCTTTGTTGAACCAAAACCTCAAAGAAAAAAATGGTTTGAAACCTATGTTGAGAATCATTATGAATCCTACACTATCGGCAATTTCCTTTCTGTTAACACTCCTTTTGGATTTCAAACACACCATCTTCTCTCTTCATCCCGTATGGCGTTTTCCCTTCTCTTCGATTTCACTTTTAAAGGTAAGTTTAATTTATTTTTCGCTCATCACGATGACAAAAGCAAATAGAGATAGGGCAAGACGTTTTTGTGGTTTGGACAAGAAGAAAAATCTTCAAACTCCTTTCTTCTGTCGCCTACGGTATGTTGTTGTGGATGCTAAAATAAGTGAGGGAGATGATGTTATAGAGCTTTTGCCTTTTCCTTCCGAGACCAACCCTAAACTCCTTCGTGGAGATTATGATTGATGTATTGCAAAATACATATAATTATTTTGTAAAGTTTGTACATATTTCGTTAGTTTTTGTTTCGGTTTTCATTAGAATGTGCATACTTTTGATATATTTGTGTTTAGCGGGTCTTGGTTGATAGGAATAGCTGAAAAGTGCGAAAAACGAGATAAAATGTGAAGAAACCAAGTACCGGGACGTAGTTGAAAGGTCAAAGGTCAAAGGTCGAAACGGCAACGAAAAACAGCAAGACCCCCGGTTACAGAAAGTTTCGTGATCAGCAAGGCTTCAGCTCAATGAAAAACTATAAAAACATCCTTAACATATCATTGATGGCGAGATACGATTTTGGGGATTCCTGGCTGCATTCGAGAGCTGATATTGCACGGTTTTGAAGTTCTGGACGCTTAGGAATCATTCGGTAGGAGTTTGAAGCATCAAAAGTGAAGATTTGCGGGTTTTGTCTTCCCGTTTTGCTCTTATCTTCTTTGTTTCATTATTCTTGCTTATGAATTCTGTTTTGAACATGATTTTTATGACTTTATTTGTTATGATTCTTGGCTAAACGCCTAAAACTACTTAGGTTAAAGATGAACTCTTGTTAAAGATTGGATTTTATTGGATATTAATGTTGATTTGGGTTTTTCTAGTAAAGTAAAAGACTTCGGTTTCTCAATTTGATGTATATGAGTATTTATGCTTGATTTGTGATTGTTTACTTGTTTTACATAAGTTTTGTTGAATGTCTTTCAAATAATAAACTTGTGTTGATTATTCGGGTCTTAGAGGGTTCGGGTGATCTTGTGGTAAATTGGCTAATAAACCATAAAAATGGTATTCAAGAATTAAGTAGGTATATTTATTCTACTAACCTTAGAGCCCAGAAGTGCTAGGTTATTAATAGGTCTAGATTGGTAAATTGCTAGGATTAGGTTTTGAAAAAAACTGGTTTTAGTTTCCTTGCCATTACTTGTCTATTAAACCAAGTTGAGCCCATTAGTCGCCTTAGACTTTCCACTGAGAAGTAGTTAGTCAATTTAGGGCACTTTCCTAGAATCTTAGATAACCGAGAGGGAGTCTAGTTAGCCAGTGTTCGTAACAATCCGTAGAGGTCCATAGGTGTCTTCCTGAGAAGGGTCGGGGGTCCTATTCGATTTCTCTTAGGGTTTAGCTTCCAAAGATCTTGGTTACAAATCACATTAGTATCCGATAGAAAGCCTTTCAATAACAAGAAGGATTCTCAACCTGGTTACAAATCACATTAGTATCCGATAGAAAGCCTTTCAATAACAAGAGGGATTCTCAACCTAGGTAGTCTTCATCACCACTGAGTAAAACTTTCGTTCAAAGTCGTGTCTAGTTAATCTAGTTAATTAGTTTAATTTTATTACACTTTTAGGATTTTTTAGAAACCCCACCCCCCCCCCCCAATCAAATAAACAATTAGTCATGTATGTGTCAGTCCTAGTCTAGATAGAGTCATTAGCGTAGTTTAATCGAGTCTCGTGGGTTCGATATCCGGACTTACTTAGCTTTACTAGAGTCGATCGGTTCACTTGTCGGTTAGTAGTTTAGTTGAGTCTTAGTGAGTCTAGAGTATTACTTTGAGTCTAGATTTAGGTTAATTTTAGTTATTTTAGTTAAACTACTTTTAGCACATCAAGTTTTTGGCGCCGTTTCCGGGGACACTTTGGCAATTGTGTTGATTGCTTTATTTGGACTTAATTGACATCATACGTGCTACTTGCTTTTGTATATTGAGTTGTAGGATTCTAATTATCCGTGTCTTTTATTTTTCTTGAGTCTTGTAAATATGTGTGAAATTTGTGGAGGACCTCATTTTACTATTAATTGCCCACAATATGAGGGGTCCTCGGCACAATGTTATGCTAACCCTTTTGTGCAGCCGCAACCATATTTTTCACAGGGGTATTCTTTGCATTGTTATGATAATCAGCCATATTACGGTGATCTGTATCAGCAGCCACAACATCACGAGGGTCAGTATTATGATCAATATTCTGGTAGCAACACTTATGGGGGTGATGATGCTGCTTGGGGCAGGATAGAGGAGTTGTTGGTTAAATTAGTTGCCAAGGAAGCCGATACCCAGAAAACCCTAGCAGAGTGTAACAACCCGTGTTTCGGGAAGTCAAAGTACAAGTCAAAGGAACAAAAGATTGCTAATTGCGATCTGTCACTCCTTGCTTAACTAATGATTTGACTTCCTTGACTTGTAATCGGAACCCGTATTTTATTTGCTTTAGTTGTATTATGTGGAGTATCTATAATAATCGAGGTTTAATCGCTAATCTATTTATCGTTTTATCGCTAATCGCAATCGCGTTCGTAACTTGATTGACAGGTTCTGTATATTGTTTTACATGTGTGTGTGCTACTTATGTGTTACTTGTACATGATTACTTTATTGTTTGGTGGTGATTAATCGAAATGCAATCGTAACTCTATCGCAACGCAATTCAATCGCAAACGCTAAACGCAAGTTAAGTATGATGATTGTATGTTAGATATAGGGCTTGTGTGTGACTACTATTAATCTATCGTATCGCACCCTCGCTTAAACGCATCGCAACGCTTAACACGCGAAACGAAACGTCGAAACTCATCTCGTCGGACCACTTCGATCGAATGACCATTCGATCGAATGGTCGTCCGATCGGATTGCCATCCAATCGAAGTGCCATCTGATCGATGCGCCATCCGACACTTGCACTCCTCTTTCCTCTTTTGGCAACCTATAAATACCCCCTGTCACATCACAACAGTGATGTGACAGCTCTCTCTCTCTCTCTCGTTCGACCAGCGTTCCAGACCCTCTTTTCTCTCGATTTCTCGCGATTCTTGTAAGTTTTCAACCCAAATCTTGTACTTCTATGATCTACACACATTTCTTCATCATTTCCACCTTTGAATCTTAACTTTTAACCGTGAAATCAGTAGATTTTAGGTGTTCTAGGATGATGTCATCATGGAGTACTTATGAACTTCAAGTTTTGACCTCATTCCACCAAGAATAACTCAGATCTGAAGGATTTCCACATGATTGAACATTATTTTTCGCATAGATCTAAACACTTTCGAAGTGAAAAGGGCTGAAGGATGCTTTTCCAACTTTCTTTCAACTCTTTTACACTCAATGCACTTAAAACTGACAGAATCGGAACTCGTTTAGGCCTTCTACTCATTTCTTAGTAAAGTGTCGGATTGAGATCTGATTTCTATCAAAGAGACAACCGATTTCGGATTGAACATGAACAACCGTCAAGAATAGTTGACTGGTCGGATTAGGGTGAATCCTGTTCGATCGGACGACTTGGGACTTGACGAGGTTCCTTTGTTTAGTACGTTGTCATACCGTCTCAAGCAAACAGCAAAGCTTTTCAAAATAATCAAGTTCAAAACGATCAGATCGTCGGGACGGATTACTGTCCGATCGGATTGCCATCCGATCGAAAGACAATCCGATCGGATTGCACTTGAGGTTCAACACTTAAACATTTTCAACTTTCAACAGATCTTCATGTCGAACGGATCGTCGTCCAATCGGATTGCCATCCGATCGGAGGACCATCTGATCGAGTGACCATCCTGCTGTGAACTTGTTCTCAACTGAAATGTCTCGCCAATCGGATCGCTATCCGATCGAACGACCGTTCGATCGATTGACCTGAAGGGTAGAGATATTTCTCTGTTTTTAAAATGTTGCAACGAAAACTTCAAAGCCATCATACATAAACACATCCATCCCAAACGAATGTCAATCCGACTGAATGGCCATCCGATCGGATGACCATCCAAACGGATTGACATCCGATCGAATGACCATCCGATCGGATTACCATTCGACACTCAATCACTTTGCACTGTTTATCGCGCCGTTCTTCGCTTATGCTATCGTTAACTGTCCAGGCTAATTTCTCAGCGCTCCCTTCAATCTAAGAGAGTGTTTATCAACTTAAACGCTATCTGTGAGTATACTCAAACCCTTTTTTCTTTACGCACTTTTGGGTGTTACATACGTTACTTATTTAAATCACAATCGACACACAAAGCAAACACTATTTATACGCTGACCGTATTGCATGTTACGTGTTATTCGATGAATGCTTGTATGTTATGTTGACACGGTGATTGTTGCCTGACACCTTAGCAACGATAGTACTATAGTTTGGACTCAGCACCTGTCGTGGACAGGGGTTGTAAAGGGCTTTACTTCACGTGTCCCAGTGGGGATATGTGTTGCGTATTCTATAACTCGCAGTCACGTCTTGCATATTTCATTGTCGATAACCTACTAGCCTTCACTTTACTACATGTTACATGTTGGTTATGCGTAAACGATTTCAAAATCTATTATTATTACCAAACTTGTATGCTCACCTTTACACTATGTGTAATGACTTTATTTTAACGTATGTGACAGGTGCTTAAGATGCTAGGAATGCTGTGCTTTGGTGAATCAAGCTAGGGGTCTAGTTATGTCACGCTAAATCTGAGTCGTCGGAACAGTATTTGTTTTTGAGACAATTATTTGTAATAACTGTTTTATTTGGATATGTTGTGGTATGGGACATGACGTTTAATTATCTGGTAATTAATAGTTGTTATTGATACTCATGGACAATCTGTTTCGCTCAGTGCCATGCCCCGATGTTTCCGCCATCGGTTGGGGTGTGACATGAGACCCTAGGTAGATTGACCGTCTTGAACCTAAATTGCATGATAAGGGCTTGGAACCGGGCTTGGGTTTAAGAGGACACATATACTTGCAATCGCGGCTAACACAAGTTTCGATTTTAATAAGTAATTTAGCTTTTGGCCCGAATATTTGTACGTCTATGATTCCGTTTGTATAATTCTTTTTCGAGGACGAAAAAAGATATAGTGTTGGGATATTTGATATATTGCAAAATACATATAATTATTTTGTAAGGTTTGTACATATTTCATTAGTTATAGTTTCGGTTTTCATTAGAATGTGCATACTTTTGATATATTCATGTTTTGCAGGTCTTGGTTGATAGGAATAGCTGAAAAGTGCAAAAAACGAGATAAAATGTGAAGAAACCAAGTACAGGATGTAGTTGAAAGGCCATAGGTCGAAACGGCAACGAAAAACTGCATCTATGATATAGAGCTTTTGTCTTCTCCCTTCGAGACCAGTTCAAAACGCCCTTGTGGATATGATGGTATAGAGTTTTTGTCTTCTCCTTCCGAATATTCAAGGCATTCATTATCGACCATTCCCCAAGAAATACTACGTCATCGGCGTAAAGGAAATGAGTCAAAACCGGACCCGTACTCGTACCCGTACACCTTATATCGTGAATGTCACACCCTGATTTCCCAGTGGGCCCGGACTTGGGGTTCATGCATGACAAATTGATATATATATTCACATTAACACAACAGAAGTTTTGGGAGTATAAAATAATTGTTACAAAGTACAAATGTCCAAAATTCAAAATAATATACAAACGAGAGTGTACTAAAAGATCCATAGGCGTATCAAATAACAAATTATTACATGAGAGACTACTAGGCTTCTTGCATGGAGTTGCAAATTCCACTAAGCAATTACCAGGCAGCTTCCAGCCTATTACGTACTTTGCAAACATGCGCTTAGTCTTTTGAAAATACGTCAGTTTTCACTGGTAAATACAAATAACCGACACATTTTGAAAATATTTCAAAATCATTTTATATACCATTTGGTATATCAATTTTCATAAATAACTTGGGACAAACTACATCTCTTGTTACCAGTATTACATGCTTGTCAATATATATGGGTCCCGGAACTAAACTCTGATACATGATTAACCGACACACCACTTTAATCCCATATTGGGTAAGAAAATATTTTATCATAGCATTAGCATCTGTTAGGTGTATGCCTGCACCCCGTGCCTAGGTCGTGGCCATTTGCAATTAAATGAGCCGAGGATATCCAGGACACGGTCGCATTAACCCCCCAATGTTTAAGTTATCAAGCATAACAGATTAAAACGGGTTATTTGGATTTTGGACACAATGGTCATTGATCCCATACCCTACCAAGCGGTAATAATTTACCGTATCCCAAGCCCGTATAGAGAAAATAGGTTAAGAGTGTTTACATGAGCTTAAATCTTTACAATCCAAAGATATTTATAAGCACAGCCGTTTAAGCCAAAATAACTAACAAGGTTGCAATTTACTAGGCGCCCTTAGTCTGGAATGAATGCAATTATGATCCGTTAGAATGTTAACGGGTCTTATTCAAGTCATATGACTTGGACAGGTTAACTAATAAATAAATCGATACGGTTTGCTAGATTAAGCGGAGACCGGATAGAATGTGATTTGTACCCTCACAAGTACTATGACTTGTAAAATATGGGTCAAACAATAATACATTCTGATTATAAATGAATTTGAAGGAATTTGACCCAATTCGGTTAACTTATATAACTAAGCTATATAAGTCAACCATACACGCATAGGCGACATCGGGTGATCGGATGAGTCAATGTCAAGTTCATTATGCCAAAACATGTGTATTAAATTACCACATCAGTTTATAATCCTTATTACATGTTCATTATGGTTTAAAATCATTTTATGCACAAAAGGGCATAATCGGCATTTTTAAGGCATAATATAAGAACTTGCATAAAACCCGACAAATGATTATGATCAAATGGTATAACCTCAGAGGGTTATTCCATACACTAATATGATCATAATACAACTTCAAATCAATAGCTAACTTAGCTTAAACGGGTCAGAATCGAAAGTCAAAGCAAAAGTCAAACTGCTTGACTTTCGGTTGCGAACCGAACTATAAGCAGGAAATGACGGGTTGAACATGATCTAACATGTCCTAATATGTT
This sequence comes from Helianthus tuberosus, assembly GCA_030545235.1. NCBI lineage: Eukaryota > Viridiplantae > Streptophyta > Magnoliopsida > Asterales > Asteraceae > Helianthus > Helianthus tuberosus. The sequence continues at coordinate 173,339,965 of CM060424.1, read as the reverse complement.
ATTCCAACTGATATAATGTAAAAAAATTTGTGTTTAGATACTTAGAAGTTCATTTAACTTATTTTCTGAAAATCTGCGTTTTGACTTTTATTTTAATATAACTTTGACCCGTCATTTGACCAGCTTAACGTGATCTTCAGGAGGTGCCCTCATAAGGGATTATCACCTACCTTATTATGATCACGTAGCCATGTTCGATTCGAACATCGGCTTAACCATAATGGTCATAACCGGAAGTCAAAGCAAAAGTGAATTTGCTTGACTTTCGGCTAATAACTTAGCCTAAAATGAAAAATGAACTAGAGAAGAACACTTACAAGTGTTCTAGGAGAAGATTAGCTCTAATAGGATGCCTTTTTTATGATCAGAAGCAACTCCAAATAGATTAGAGAGAAAGAAATGTGAAGGTGCAAGTTTATGAGGCTCATGGAGGCCTCTATTTATAGTTGCACCAAGATCACAAGATGATGCCATAGTTGATGCCATAGGTGCAAGTGTTGGAAATGATTTCTAGATGATTACTAGTGTCTAATGAGGTGTTTGAAGCAGATGATGTGTGGCAATTCCCGACATAGGTGGCAGGAGTGCAGGCTGTCTTGGGCAGCAAGCACAAACTGCCAGTTGCACCCCTTACGGACCGTAAGGAACTAGCACGCCTATAGTATTCAAATTCCTTAGACTATCCGCATCAGTGAAAGGCTATCCTTTCTACAAACAGCCTAATCAGCATGCCACATCAGCTTTTCACTTATTCTTCCCACAAACACTTTTTACCCACAACAATAACATATATATCCTTCCCACAAACAACCTTATAAAAAAAGGACCCACCATTAGCCCATTCTTCACCATTCTTCCCCAAGAATTGTGAAGAATGAACACCCTCCATGTCATCCTCTACAACACCCACTAATCCATCCCTCTCACAAATGCCCTCCACATAGGAATGAACACCCTCCATGTCACCTACAAACATCCTTGATGTGGATAGTCTTACGGTCCGTAAGGAACAATCCTTGCGGTCTGTATGGAACTGTCAGGAACAATATTATTAATTGCCTTACTATCCGTAAGGATCACTCAGAAGCCAAATTTTGGCAGTTTGCCATAATTGGTCCCTCCACAACCAATCTTCCATAATTTTACATGTATAGTCCCTCTCGTCCAAATATTTTGGCAAATTGAGAGTTGATTGGACACGTGTTGCCATATGATTTGATATAAATTTCCGAGGTGGTACAGTAAAAAAGGCCCCCGGTAGACGCATTCTTCATGATCTCGGTTAGGGCCTCCATGGCGATGACAAAGAGATGACAAAGAGGAATGGGGATAAAGGGTCACCCTGCTGAAGACCCCGAGAGCATTCAAATTCCATTGTCGGCAACCCATTTACCAAAACCGAGGCCCTCGCTGAATGAAGGGTGGCCATGATCCATTCCCACTACTTTTCCGGGAAATTCATTTGAGCCATAATACTATTGAGGAAGTTCCAGTTGAGACAGTCATAAGCCTTGATGCGTAGTCGAGTGTTATATTTATTAGGTGTATATTTTAAGCCCCTTTAACACTAATTTAGCCAAGTTTTAAATTTATAAAACACGATATTTACTAACACTAGACACACATATGGGCAAGTGCACCCATCGTGAGCGTAGTATAGTGTTGGTAAGATACCGAGGTCGTCCAAGGACACAAGAGCTTTTAGTACCGGTTTATCCTCAACGTCTAATCAAAATAAAAAGTTTAGGAAAATGTTTTTAAACTAAGAAAAATAAAAACTAACTAAAATGCTGAAAATAAAAATAAAAGAAAAACAGATAGACAAGATGAATCACTTGGTTCCGGCTCGTATCTAGTATAACCTTTGATTATTTCCGCACTTTTGCACATAATTAAGAGATTATCTTAGTTATTGTAGTAGGCCCCTCTTTTGAAGGTGACGTTACCCTCACCCCAGTAGTTTGAGTCAGCAAGGATACAATCCTAAAAGGGTGGATTATTGGAAGATAATTAATTAAGTTATTAATGCAAATTATGGTAGGCCTCGCTTTTGGTGGTGACGTTACCCTCGACTAAGTAGTCTGAGTCAGCAGGGATACAGTCCTAAATAGCCGGGTTATAGTATTAATAGTAGTTAACTTATGAGGGGATCAAAGAGTTTGGACCCCCGCCATCCAATACCGTGAAGTATTGAAGGAGATCCTACTAAATTTGACCCAGGTCCATTGCAGGACCTCTAAACGCTGAACAATGGCAAGTCCTTTACCAAACCGTTCCCTTAACCCCCGACCAGGTAGCCAACATACCTCCATATAGACCGTGGAGATATGAATGGTGAAAATCTTTTATTTTATATAGACAGTAAAATAATGCCAAGACACCACGGACAAACGATAAGGAAAGATCACCTTCAACATAAGTAACTAGTTATTAAAGTCATTAATACAAAACCAAATAAAAAGTGCAAAAGATTAGAAATAAAAAGTATTATACTAGACACTTTGTCTTCACCAAGTGATGTAAGAGACTTAGGCAAACATGGCCTTGATTGTCAAGAACTCTTACGATCAATCTTGGATCCCGAGATGACTCACACACTCTACGATGGACAATGGATGATGGTGGTGGATGATGGTGTTATGGTGGTGGTGGGTGGTGGATGAAGTGTGAGAGAGGTGGTGTGCCAAGGGATGAGTTGAAATGAAATCAAGCACTCCTATTTATAGGCTGAACAGAAGGCTGGGCACAGCCCCGTGTCCACTGGACAAGCCCCCGTGCCTGTCTGACACTCTCTCTCTTCATTAATTGTAATTCGCAATTACAATTAATGCGCCTGTTGTACTTTCGCCACGCCCCCGTGTTCACTGGACACGGCCCGTGGTGGGCAATAGAAGCTTCTATAGATTTGTCTTTTCTGCTGCTTCTTGGGCACGGCCCCGTGCTGGCAGAGCACGGGGCGTGTTCAGTCTTCTGCCTTCTCTATTTTGCTTGGGAAGATGCCATTGAGGGGTCGGGCAGTCCACTTATGTTCCTTTTCTTGTATTTATGTTAGATTTAGCTGTCTTTTTGCTTCTTTTGTGAATTTGAGCTCATTTAATCCTGAAAATACAAAAGGAAGACAAAAACACTCTTTTTCCAACATTAGTACTTAAAAAGGGTTAGTTTTATGCCTCATTTGATGTAATTTATATGTTGCATTTTACACACATCAAATACCCCCACACTTGAACTTTTGCTTGTCCTCAAGCAAAACTCTTTAATATGTGGCTTACACTCCCAAATGGAATGGGTAGAAGAGAAGGTTTTGGGCTTGTCGTAGAGTGTCGGGAATCCAAGATCTTTTTGGGTTTTATTTTTATCTATTTACAATCCTATTCGTCATGATTTATTTAAAACTTTTCATAAGAGAAATTACGTATTTGGGTATAACATGCCTTTTTAAAATTCCATTTATATACAAGTTCACATACCTCACGGGAGAAATCACTCACACTCGGCCGAATGTGTATTTTTAGTGAATCACTCGAGAGCGACATGGAACTTATTCCTACCATAGGCTTGCCAAGCAATCAATCCTCCTCCTTTTTAACTTTTATACCTTTGTAAATATCAAGAGGAATTTGTGGGTGAAGGGTTAGGCTTGGGTTAAAGGTAGGTGGTTGGGTTAGTGGTTAGTAGAAAAAGGGTGAAAAAGCGTAACAAGTGTCGGTTTTCGTAGGATTTTCTATTTTTGTAACTTTTTATTCTGATGAAGCTTTTATTCAAACATGGTTATTTTTGATGAACTTGTTTGTTTATTTTCTTTTGCTTCATTATCAACACTTTTTTTTTATCAATCATACGAAAAAAAAAACCGAACTTGTTACTAAAACAAAGGGTTAAAAATGAAAAAGGTTTTGGTGGGTAAAAGGGTGTTTGGTTTGGGTTATGAAATGAAAAGGTTTAGGCTCAAAGGGGCTAACTAGGGGGATTTTGGGTAGGTGGTAAAAAAAAGAAAAATAATGGTGTAGAAGAAAAAAGGGTTAGTCCTAATGCCTCTATCATTTACTTACTCGGGTTTAAGTTGATAAGGACCGGGAATGTATCGTCATGGCAAGTTCTAGAGTCGTAAGAACCAAGCGGCTATTCACACAAGAAACGAAAAATGAGCATTTAGTCTAAAGATGTAAATTTGTATGCTCAATAAAGGCTCAAAACTCACTTTTGTGGGAATGGGTTTTTATGTGATCAAGTATATATAATCAAATTTTAACTAAGCTTGTCATGCCGTTTCATAATTTTCTTATGTTGGTTCTTGTTATCACGACGCTATCGGTTGTAAATTCGTAAAAATATAACCTTTTTGAGAACTTGAATTTCCCGAGTTAAACCTAGACAAGTAAAAAAAATGAAATTTTTTAAAAAAATTTGGGGTGATTAGCGGTTCCAATAGAGTTTTGTGTAAGGCTTGTATTTAGGACTTGCAAAATTTCAAGGTTTTAGCATCCCCCCCCCCCCCCACACTTAAATTACACATTGTCCTCAATGTGTCCCAAAAATAAATTTTTAGGTTGATTAGATGTGTAAAATGGTGTTAAAAGCAAAGATTTATGTTACTGGCAGTCTGGACACGGCCCCGTGGGGACCGGACACGGCCCCGTGTTCAGGTGCCAGTAACAAAAATTAAAGAAAAGAAACAGAAGCCTGGACATGGGGGCGTGTCTGGTGAACACGGCCCGTGTCCAGTTACCTGAACTGGGCATTTTTCTGCAGGGGGTTCAGCACGGGGCCGTGTTGGTTGGGCACGACCCGTGTTGAACCTTCTGTAATGGAGAAAATTGTCGGGTTGCATTGTTCTTGTGCATGAGGTCATTTTTCTCGTTCCCCTTTTCATCCCTTACCACCATGAGTGTGTTTTATTCATTATGAACCATCCAAACTTTAAAAACCATCATTTCATTGCATCATAGAGAGACCTTACATAGTCCTAAATTAAGATAAAACAAAAACTTAACTAAATAGGTCAGGAGGTACACGAGGTTATCATAAAGAGTTCTACTATTTTAAGAAAATTTCGAGAATAGTTTCCCGATATAGTAGGACTTTTAGCCGAAGGATTTCTTCCCTAAATGTTGTTTAAAGCCATTCTTCGATCTCCCTAGGAAGGATGAATGCGGCTTCATTTTCCTCAGCAACTGGTGGCTGAGGGGGAACATTCACCGGGACTCCTTGCACCACCCTTCGCGGAGGCTCTTGGTGCATGGCGTACCATTCGGCCGGAATGACGACTTCGGGCACCACGTTCCACGCCCTTTGGGTTATTATAGGTACCAAAGGCGGGGAGGCGAGAAGATTTAACCTCTGGTGCAAGAGGTTTACTTCTCGGAGACAGCCCTCCAGCCCCACTGTTAGATGGTTGATACGGTCGACCAATGCTTCTTCCACTCCCGTCATTTCGTCAATAGCCTCCCTTAGGGCGTAAACATAGTTTACAAGAGAGTCTTCTGCTGTTGATGATCTCCTCCCTTGTCGGTTACTTCTTGAAGATGATCCGCTTGTTCTGCTCACCATTTTCTGTGAAAGAAACCGAAGAAAGCTAATTTTTTACAAAACAGTGCCTCGGACACGGCCCCGTGCTCGCTAAGCACGGCCCCGTGTCCATTTGTCTGCAGGATTTTAGGCTAAGGAGTCTTGGAGTTTTAAATTATTTTCATGATTTTTATCTGGGTTTTAAGCTTAGATAATTTAAAATAAAGTTATACAACTAACTTTAAACAAGAATCCTTAGCAAATAATCTTACAAACTTCACATAGAAGGTTGGAATCATGGGATTTCCAAGCTTCCATGGAGGAAATGTTGAAAAAATTTTGAAAGAAAAGGAAATGAATAAAAGTGGAAGGGACAAGATGGTCCCTGGGAACCTTCTTTTAGCACTTACCTAGGATGGTATGAGTGAAGATCCCAGGAATCTCTGTCTATTGAAGTGGTAAAAAATGAGCAGGAATCAGGCTGCATTTAAATAAAATGACAGCGCACTGGACACGGCCCCGTGTTGGCTGGACACGGCCCCGTGTGCAGAGGAAATCCTGACACATTTTGTCCGTATTCTGACAAAATCAGCAGAGAATCTTTTAGGTGAGCACGGGGGCGTGTTGACCTGGACACGGCCCCGTGTCTGGAGGCTGTCTTATGGAGTTTTGTTACTTCTAAGGATCTCGTTGATATCGGGTGGTTCCTTACTGGTTGGAATAACCCCAAAGTGCCTAAGATACCTTAATTGTCCTAGACTAAGGCGAGAACGCAAGAGGTTGTCGGTGAGGGTAATTCCTATTTTCATTCTAGGTGGACAAGTCCAACCCTTTCCCGGGCTCTCGTTAAAGAAGGTGTATGCCGAATCGCTCAGGTCTATGTATGCACCGAACGAAGTCGATGGAGAGTCCTTCACGGCACAATCGGCACAGGGACGACTATCGTCCACGTCTTTGCTAGGTATGAAGGTATTTTTGGGAGCAACGAGGTTGTCGGAATGCGGTTCCAACATTTCTTCATGGTCATCGTCTTGGGGCGGATCAATAAAATTCTCCCTAAGCTCTTTTAACCAATTCAGAATTAGCTCTTCTAGTTGAAATAACTCGTCAAGGAGCATTTCTCCTAGAATATCTGGCTGGGCGCATTCGAGGGAGAAATAGTGCTTATTTTTACTTTCGCCCCTCTTAAGGTTATAAGGAATCGGTGGGTCTATGTAGTGAGGCCTATAATTTAGAAAGTAACATTCTAATTCTTTATGTTCGCCTCCACATAATTGACACCACGTACCATAAGAGTGCCGAAAGTAAAAACAATTACTATCACTCATGTTTATGTCAGAAATTACCAACCGCCGGGATCTAACGGTTCTGTTTTCAGTAAGTGAATCTTGGGCACGGGGGCGTGTTGGGTGAGCACGGCCCCGTGTTCAGCTTACTGTCTGACTTAAAACGGGATTGCCAGTTCCAATGATTTAGCACGGGGGCGTGTTCAGCGGGCACAGCCTGTGCTGAGCTCTGCAGAAGCTGAAAAACTAAGAAAATCCTAAAAAATTAAAAAGAAAAATAAAAATATGATTAGGCCGTTGCTTCCTAACTTTCTTAAAATCCTTGTGTCCCCGGCAACGGCGCCAAAAACTTGATGCGTAGTCGAGTGTTATATTTATTAGGTGTATATTTTAAGCCCCTTTAACACTTATTTAGCCAAGTTTTAAATTTATAAAACACGATATTTACTAACACTAGACACACATATGGGCAAGTGCACCCATCGTGAGCGTAGTATAGTGTTGGTAAGATACCGAGGTCGTCCAAGGACACAAGAGCTTTTAGTACCGGTTTATCCTCAACGTCTAATCAAAATAAAAAGTTTAGGAAAATGTTTTTAAACTAAGAAAAATAAAAACTAACTAAAATGCTGAAAATAAAAATAAAAGAAAAACAGATAGACAAGATGAATCACTTGGTTCCGACTCGTATCTAGTATAACCTTTGATTATTTCCGCACTTTTGCACATAATTAAGAGATTATCTTAGTTATTGTAGTAGGCCCCTCTTTTGAAGGTGACGTTACCCTCACCCCAGTAGTTTGAGTCAGCAAGGATACAATCCTAAAAGGGTGGATTATTGGAAGATAATTAATTAAGTTATTAATGCAAATTATGGTAGGCCCCGCTTTTGGCGGTGACGTTACCCTCGACTAAGTAGTCTGAGTCAGCAGGGATACAGTCCTAAATAGCCGGGTTATAGTATTAATAGTAGTTAACTTATGAGGGGATCAAAGAGTTTGGACCCCCGCCATCCAATACCGTGAAGTATTGAAGGAGATCCTACTAAATTTGACCCAGGTCCATTGCAGGACCTCTAAACGCTGAACAATGGCAAGACCTTTACCAAACCGTTCCCTTAACCCCCGACCAGGTAGCCAACATACCTCCATATAGACCGTGGAGATATGAATGGTGAAAATCTTTTATTTTATATAGACAATAAAATAATGCCAAGACACCACGGACAAACGATAAGGAAAGATCACCTTCAACATAAGTAACTAGTTATTAAAGTCATTAATACAAAACCAAATAAAAAGTGCAAAAGATTAGAAATAAAAAGTATTATACTAGACACTTTGTCTTCACCAAGTGATGTAAGAGACTTAGGCAAACATGGCCTTGATTGTCAAGAACTCTTACGATCAATCTTGGATCCCGAGACGACTCACACACTCTACGATGGACAATTGATGATGGTGGTGGATGATGGTGTTATGGTGGTGGTGGGTGGTGGATGAAGTGTGAGAGAGGTGGTGTGCCAAGGGATGAGTTGAAATGAAATCAAGCACTCCTATTTATAGGCTGAACAGAAGGCTGGGCACAGCCCCGTGTCCGCTGGACACGCCCCCGTGCCTGTCTGACACTCTCTCTCTCTTCATTAATTGTAATTCGCAATTACAATTAATGCGCCTGCTGTACTTTCGCCACGCCCCCGTGTTCACTGGACACGGCCCGTGGTGGGCAATAGAAGCTTCTATAGATTTGTCTTTTCTGCTGCTTCTTGGGCACGGCCCCGTGCTGGCTGAGCACGGGGCGTGTTCAGTCTTCTGCCTTCTCTATTTTGCTTGGGAAGATGCCGTTGAGGGGTCGGGCAGTCCACTTATGTTCCTTTTCTTGTATTTATGTTAGATTTAGCTGTCTTTTTGCTTCTTTTGTGAATTTGAGCTCATTTAATCCTGAAAATACAAAAGGAAGACAAAAACACTCTTTTTCCTACATTAGTACTTAAAAAGGGTTAGTTTTATGCCTCATTTTATGTAATTTATATGTTGCATTTTACACACATCAAGCCTCATGTATGTCAACTTTAAAAAAACATTCCTTCCTTCTTATTCATGTTCATCCAAGCGAGTAGCACATTTAGAACCAAAGGGCCATCCGTAATACTTCACCCGGAAAGAAAAGCGGTTTGTTCCTCCGAAATAAGCTTACCAATCACCAACTTTTAGTCTATTCACTAAGTCCTTAGAGATAACTTTGTTGATGCATCTGATGAAACTAATGGGGCGAAAATCAGATGGTCTCATCGGGCCATTGAACTTTGGGATCAAGGCAACAAAGGATGATTAACAACTTCGATTAATGTGAAGCTAGTCGAATCGTCAGAAAGTGTCACAAAGTCACTTTGAAGCCCGTTCCAAAACCTCTTTATAAATTTGAAACTAAACCCATCCGGGCACGGGCCCTATCCCCATCGCAATCCCAAACCGCATTTTTTATTTCAAGCAGAGAAAATGGGGCTATGAGAGCCACGACTTCCTTTGAAGACAAGCATTTCAGATTTGGGCAGTCAATATGTAACACCTCGAAAATTCGTGTTCATTAAGATAACGACACGTGTCATGTAAGACAAAACGCGTTGTAAACCCGTATTTAATAAAGATGTTTTGGCAGGATTTAAAAGTGGCGTCATGTTAATTTTTACCTCTGAACGACCTCATTTATAAATCCCAAGACCCAAGTATATATATCTTAAACATCTAATGTATCTTAAATCCAGAAATTCTTGACAATAATTGAAATGGTGGACTTCTACGAAGAAAAGCTCGGTAAACCTTATTGTTCAGCACTTTCATTAAGCATTCATTGAAACATACCAAATGGTAGGGTATGTAATAGTACAAGACACATTCTAAGGGCCCTTAATTGATAAAACAATGTCCCAAAGTCGGATATGAGGTTGCCCTTTCGAATGCATGAAAGAACAAGCATTTTTGGCTGCTGAGGAAGGCTTGCGCACCGCAAGCATTGAGCCTTACGGTGCGCAAGCATGTTGCCAGCGACATGAAACTTGCTGTTTGCGGTTATGCGCATGTACCTCACTTTTAAACGAGTTTCCTCATATCCCTTGGCCCCTAAACAACCCCTAAACATCTAGGACACCTGTGGGAATGTTGTGGTAAGTGCTAGACTTTGTTGTCAACACTTTGTGGTGATTGAATTCACTATAAAAGGGTCTTGAGTTGCAAACAATTCATCACACCATTTCCTTTAGCTTTCTGATCATTCCTGGAGCTCAAACCTTCTCTCAAGTGATCACTAATCAAGCTTAGGACTTCAGTAAGTTTGCTAATCCTTTCTTAATTAAGTTTAGCTTAGTTATTTAGCTAAAAGTCAAACCATCGTAATTACGGTTTGACTTTGAGATTAATTAATAATGGCTCAGGAAAATCTCGAATTAAAAGTACCTTTAAGTAGGTAATTATGTGGGTAATAAAACCTTAAAAGGGTTCCCCCTGATTCCCACTCTAACTAGGTCAAATGTCGGGTCAAACTTGCTAAGAAAAAGTCAACAGGATGCTTAAACTACAATTTATGCATGATTAGCAATGTAGAACACATACAACCTGTTTGATCATAAATATAACTTGGTAATTAGTGTAAGAACATGTCTAAACATGTTCAACCCGACAATCTACTATTTAGACCCAGTTCGGAACCAAAAGTCGCAAAGCTTTGACTTTTGCTTTGACTTCAGTTCTGACCCGTTTTGGTATAATTTAGAAATACCTAAGAGCTTCATTTGGACCAGGTTACATGCTAGTATAACCGTCTGTGATTATACACCACGGATCATTAGTTATCCGATTAATACGCATAATTTCGTTAATTGCTCATATGTTGACCATTATGCCCTTTTCACTTTAAAACGTGATTTTTGGAAATGTAAAAGAGTAGAAACCTTACTTACTGATATTTAAACTTGCATACAAAATTTGTCATCAGTTTGAGGTATAGGTTAAGAGTTATGCTCGTTAGCGTAAAATGGAAGCTTTATGTTAACTAAACGGCGTAATTAGCGTATAGCCTAATTACACCTACTTTTTGATATCAAAATCTTTACCCACTGATGTAATATATTATTTTGGGAATTTTGAAGATTTTTAATTAATTTTAGGCTGAGCATAACTAATAGTCGTAAGCTTAATCCGGTAATTGTCGGTTTTGCCCTTACGGGCCATAAAATGAGTTTTACATATCTAAACGACTCCAAACCTTTTGCTACTGATCACACTTGATAAATAAATTATTTTAAGCCTTCTGGAAATATAAAAATATCAGATTTATGTATCAAACCCGGAAATGGCTTTTAATCGCCTTTTTAAGCGTTTTTAACGCATAGTATGTGCTATAACTATATTAAACATACAAGGGTTGATACCTACTGATATTTGAGGCAAATTATAATATTTTAACAGTAAGCAAAGGTTGTTAAACTCAGACTTCAGTTTTGAGCTTTTCGGCTTATGTGAAATTACCAAAATACCCCTACGGGGCATAGTTTGTGTTTAAATACATTTCGGGCATAATAAAAGACATCTTACTGATGTCACAACATAATTGAGGCATATTAACTTAGGAAACCTGTATATGGCTCTCATGATTACCCGTTACGCCTCTTACGCGTTCGGTTCGGCTTATGTAACTAGTTTACATAAATTAGCCGAAACGGGTCAAACCTTATCGGTTTTATCTCAAAATCCAGAGTGTGTATGAAATACCAATATTAAGCAAGTCTCCGAACTTGTCGGGTCTAAATCACATTCTATCCGGTCTTCGCTTAATAGTGCGTACGAACCGTATCATTGAAACTAACCGGTCTAAGCTAAGGCTTAATTAAGGACCCGTTAGAAATCTAATAGGTTATTATAAACCTTCGTTCCAGATTAGGAGCCCAGTAAAAGTACTTGCATTTGCTGTAATTGATTGATACTTTGCTCAGGTAAATACTCTTAACTTATTTTCCCTATACGGGCTTGGGGTACGGTACTATAAAAGCACCGCTTGGTCGGGTATGTAGTCATTTAAATCGGATTGTGATTAATGTATTTACATAACCCGCTTTATTCTGTATTATTTGATGTATGGCCCTTGGGGGTTAAATGACCATGTCCCGGATATCCTTGGCATCATTTTACGAAATGGCCACGACCTAAGCACGGGGTGTAGGCGTACACCTGACAGATGCATTATGTAAAAACTGGTAATCCACTAAAGGAATCAACCTTGTGGGCACTATACCTGTGGCGTGTCAGTTAACTTAAACCGGCTCTTCTAACCGGTGTTAATGGACGGCAAATAAGTAAATCTGTATACAAGATTGTATACAAATAATTGTCCCAAGTTATAAAGATATTTTTGCCGAAGTGCATTCAAATCAATTTACAAACTCTTTTCAAAATGAGTCAGTTGAGTTGTATTTACTATTTACCAGTGTAAACTGACGTATTTTCCAAAAAGGTTAAGTGCAGGTGCTAGACGAAATAGGCTGGCTACTCCAGGCATCATTACTCAAGTCTCGCAAGTAGGGCTGTAAACGAACCGAACGTTCAGCGAACAGTTCGTGAACCGTTCGGCGGGAAGTTCGTTTATGTTCGTTCGTTTAATAAACGAACGAACATGAACAAGAAATTCCGTTCGATTAGTTAAATGAACGAACATGAACAAAGGTCTCGTTCGTTCAATTGTGTTCGTGAACGTTCGGTAAGGTGTTCGTGAACATTCGCTCATTTGCGTTCGTTTATGTTCGTATGTTTGTGTTTTAATTAAAGATTTTTATACTTTCATATATTTTATCTATACTTTTTCTACTATTAAACTTTTATTTATACCATTACCGTAACAATTAAACTAGGAAACCCTGTTTCACCTTGTTTATGCACCATTTCCCTTTCTTTTCTCATTATTTACATCGACGAATATGATCTACCTCCGTTCCACAATAAAGGATTCAAGTTCTACTGCTACTCTCTGGGCCATCCACCTTTATCCTTCATCCTTCATCGCGTTCGTCAAATTTATTTGTGTTCGCTTGTGTTCGTGAACCGTTCGTGAACACGCTCATTTCCTTAATGAACGAACACGAACATAAAATCTCGTTCGGTAAATGTTCATGAACCGTTCGTTAACACATTTATTTCCTTAACGAACGAACACGAACAAGGCCTCGTTCGTGTTCGTTCGGTTCATTTACAGCCCTACTCGCAAGCTCTAGATGTCAAAGTCTGTTGAACTATTGTTTCTATTTTATTTTCGATCCGTCTGTGGATAAACTTCCGAATATTGTGACATTTGATATTACAATATTAAATTCGGTTGAATTATATCTTACTTTTTGCTTCCGCTGTGCATTTATATAATTGTATTGTTTGACTATTATGTTGCCAATCACGTCACGATACTCCCCACCGGGCCCACCGGTAACACGTGGAATCCGGGATGTGACAGGTTGGTATCAGAGCCAACACTAAGTGAATTAAACGCTAGCATTTTGCGTTTAATCTCAGCTACACAGTTGCACATTCTTGAGTCTAGACAAGAACATAGGACAAATCCCAATTTGTTTCATTGTCTTTTAATTACTCCCTTGATTATCTTTCTGATTAGCCTTTGCATGGGCAAGTCATTTTTTATTTTATTAGAAGTCCCGTTTAGGGCAACCATATACTTGTTTAAATTTAAAGGAACGATTATGTTTAAAATATCATTCCTATATTATAAGATCTACCATTATAATAAAATGGCAAAATCTAAAAGGGACAAGACCTGGCTCATGTGTCATTTTAAGGCAGGGCCAAGATGGTAGTTCCACAATTAAATTCAGATCCTCGTTAACATTCCAATTAAGGACTGTTCTGTGTTAATTATTAAAAGCAATCTAAAGAGTAAAACCTATCCTAAATGTCATTATAGACATGGCCAAGATGGTAGAACCTATTTAAGAGATTCAAATTTTTGTTAAACATCTGAAAGCATATTAACATGCTTGACAAAGTGTGATACGATAAAAAATCACATGAGTCATTTTTAATTGGGTTATTCTAAATCCCTTTATTTATGTAATTATCCCTTATGGATGAAGTGCCCACGGGCTATGATTAACGTCCTCTGAGACTAAAGACAGTGGTAGCCTACAACTCCCTGTCAAGAAAGGTAATGAACTTTGATTCAAACCTTAATGCCTTGATTCTTTGAAATCATGGCTTATAAATTAAACTTGTCTACGTGACTAGGCCTTTTGTGCTATTATTAACTTATAATTTAGGATTATGATAAAGATCCGAACAATTTTTATATTTAACAAATTAACTAAAATGTGTATTAAAAGCATGGTTAATAAATCGTTTAAGAACGATAGTACTGTAAGGGCTTCTAAATAAACCTTGCCCTTATTTTCTTTTTGTAGCAACTAAGACTACATGGCTGACTCTGACGAGATAAACAGTCATCCTTTGGAAAACCGTGATGATAATGATAGGATTAATATAACCAAAGGAGAGCTTCGTTCACTAATTGACACAACGGTATCTAAAGCTGTAGAAGAACAATTTAAGGAGTATAGTGGGACGCATAGTCGAGCCTCATCTATACCCCACTCTAAATCTGTTCCTAAAACTCATTCAGAGCCTAATAACAAGCCGCCCTCTAAGAAAGAGGAGCCAAAGAAGGATGATGATCGTCATTCATCAAATGAACACAGTGTTCCATCCAAGAAGCTAGTGTTCGATAATGAACCACGTACCAAGTCTTGTACCTACAAGTACTTTGTTTCCTGTAAACCCCGAGATTTCACTGGGGAGAAAGGAGTAGTAGATTGTATGACCTGGCTGGATGAAATGGACACGGTGGTGGACATCAGCGGTTGTGCGGAAAGGGATGTAGTAAAGTATGTATCCCAATCGTTCAAAGGAGAGGCACTGGCATGGTGGAGGTGTCACACCCCGAAATTATCAGAGCATTGGCGTGACTGGACTGGTATCTTCATTGCACAGCGGAAGCAAATAGTCTAAGTCTTTTAGAAAATGAACGCCACTAAGTACTCGACTCTTCATGGTTCTCCTATTCCAACCGTGCCTTGTCTTAAAATGCGACCTGAGAAAGAAACATGCGAAAAAGTCAACATAAAGTTGAGCGAGTTCATAGTTTGTTTGTAAAAGATTTGAAATAAATCTTTTTGAATAACCGGTTTTTGAAGTATTGTTGAGAAAACGAATTTAAAATCATTTTCTTGTCAAGTTATACAGAAACTTTGTATGAAAACATGGTATGTATCTTGTATAATTCGAGTATTTCTGTATGTATCATGTATTCTTGTATAAATCACGTATTCTTGTATGTATCATGTTTTCTTGTATAAATCAAGTATTCTGTATGTATCTTGTTGTTAATGGGTTGCAAGGCCATTAACATGTGACACGACATAGGAAGTCACCAAACCATAGGCATTTTTCTATAGTCGATTCACAACTGAGACACAAAAACACTACTTGGTTCTAGTTGTCACCAAGAGTGGGGCTGCCCTGACACCCGTTAGATCTAACCTTTTGTTCTGCGGTCTAAGTATGTACACGATTAATGGTGCTTATGGTACCCTATTCGTGACACTATTTCTCGTATCATTCCTCAAACGCATCATACTTGGTACTAGTTATCACCAAGAGTGCTTCTTGTTTATGTATTCATCATATCAAGTATCAATTTTTCAGTTCTTGTATTCTTTATGTCAAGTATCAATTCTCATGTGTTTGTATACTCTTGTATTGGTATTTTCTCGTAGTTTAGAAAACTAGAATTCGTGTGTAAACGCTTGTTTGAAAAACTGGTATAAAACATAAGCTTTTCGTAAACCATTTGTGTCAGATAAATCTTGCTTGTAAAATGGTTTATAAATATGTAATTCATGTATGCTTTGCAAAAAGTGCATGTCTTTCCACCCCGAAAACATTTAGAAAAATGTAAAACCGTAAAAGGTGGGGTTATGAACTCACCTGAATATTCCAGTGCAAAGCTAGCTAATTACGACTTCGCGATGTCGTTTCCAAGAATTGACTTGCTAGCGTGCATTCTACAATATTCCTAACACGGAATATCTAATAAGTTTCTAAATAACGCAGTAACTAACTACGTGTAATCGAGCTCTACCGAATCGTCGACCGAACGATATGACGGTTTTTAAGAAGTCGTATGTTGATATAAAGGAATATTCGTATGAAAGTAATATATAATAAACTCGTATTATATATCTTGTGTCTTGTGTATATTTGCCAAAAATATACGTATGTGTCGTCTAGGCGTATAAAATAAATATAACAGTTATATTTATTTTGTAAAAGAATCGTCGACTTGTATTGGAAAATAAATATATAACTATATTTATTTATAAAAGGATTCGAGTTCGTTTGAAATAAATATAATAATAACTATATTTGTTTTTGTTGTCGAAATAATTTCCGTATCGTTGTTCTCGTAAGTTGTAAGTCGTTGTCGAAAGTTATACTCTTGTTTTTACTTTCATATCTTGTTTTTCAAAAGTCGCTTTATATCAAAAGCACGTTTTGTTTTATAATAAAACTCGCTTTATTTTACGGATTTCTCGAAAAACGGGCAGAGTTTCCTCTGTTTTTGGACGATCCTGACAACTAAAGTGTCGATTTTAGAATTCAATCAATCAACAATTCAACGCAATGTAACGACAATATATATAGTTTTTGTCAAAATGTCAAAACATAAATAAATCACTAATCGAATTGGTTCGAGCTCGTTTGTCACGTGAGTAATAACAAAATAAACATGACGTTAAATTTTACCAAGTCTTCGCGTTGAATCGTCGAGCCGCTGACTGAGTTGACCGGGTCAACCGAGTCGAACTTGGTTCGACCGAGTCGACCGAACCAAACCGTCTAATCTCTTTGACTGCATTACTTGAACCCGCTGAGCTGAACCCGAACCACAACAGACCTGACCCGTTGACCCGAGTTGACTGAGTTGACTCGGTGTGTTGACCGAGTCAACCGGATTGACCGATTAACCACTGTTCATCATCATCAAGCATCATCATCTTCATCAGAAAGAAAGAAAGGAAATGAATCAGGCGAGACGACTTACCGGTAGACCCGTCGGATAACGGCAAGGACCGCCGGACAAACAATCGGACCGGTGGTCCGAGTCTCCATCTTGTTCTCTGCTGCTTGAATCCCCAAAACTGACTCGAACCTGAACCAAGTTGAGCCCGAAACCGGATATCTTGCCGGATAAGGACATGGACCGCCGGTTAAACGAACCGACCGCCGGTCCGAGATTTCGACCCGTAGTTCCTTCTCTTCTCAGCCTCTCTCTCTCGTCTCTCCGCTTGTAGCCGCCGCACCACCACCGGTTAGTGGTGGTGGTGGTCCGTCTCTGAATCGTAAAGGGGGTGGGGTGTAGATCGAAGGAGGACAGAGGGTGAAGGGGGGGTGTACGCTCCGGAAAAAGGCTCGCCGGAGTACCGCCGACGTGGCTCCGCCCGGCTCCGCCATGTTTGTTCGTCGGAGAGGGAGAGAAGGACCGAGGTGTGTGTGTGTTGTTATTGTCTGTTTGTGTAGTGAGAAGAAAGAAGGACTCATTATTTGTGTGTGTGTTACCTGTACATATGTTCGAGTGAAAAGGGAAAGGCAGCAAGGGTTTTCATTTATAGATCAAATGTCTTTTATGTCTATTGTGTATTCATATTATATTCAGGTCATGTATTTTACCCATTGAACCAAAATCTTGTGAAGAGATTTGTAGAGATTCATTAGGATTTTTGACAAGATTTTGTAGATCTTGTGTATTATGCACGGGTTTAGGCTTGTGTGCTTTGGGCTTGGGCCCAGGGCCCACAATCCCGTCTTATGTGTAAGCGGCCCGTAGTTCCTACGAGACCCGATATCGCAACCCAAACTCTATGAGCATAAAATATTCATGTAACATCCATATTTGTCGGCGACGTCAGTATTTCGTACGGAATCAGTCCGTTGTCGCGTAATATTCAGCAGCTTTTCTGTAAATCACCACACGCGCACTGTATAGCTGAACAAACGTTTCTGGGCACTCCAAGGGCCTGGTTAAGTTAATTAGCGTCGTAAACACTATTTATTATCGCGTTAATCGCCTGTTAATCACGTAATTAAGGGCGTAAATTACCGGTTGTCACAGGAGGTCTCTCATTCAAGCTGCTGGGAAGATCCCGCTCTACAACATGTCATGGGAGCAGTTTGTTACCCTCATTATGGAAAACTACTGCCCTCAACATGAGGTCGAAGGAATTGAATCTGATTTCGTATCATTGGTGATGACAAACTTAGACTGTCAAGCTTACCTCACCAATTTCAATACCCTGTCCAGACTGGTTCCTTACCTTGTAACACCAGAGCCCAAGCGAATTGCTCGCTTCATTGGGGGCTTAGCCCCAGAAATCAAGGCCAGTGTTAAGGCTTCAAGACCTGCTACGTTTAGGTCAGCAGCTGATCTCTCATTATCCCTTACTCTAGATGCGGTCAGGTTGAGATCGCTAAAGAAATCTGAAGAAAGTATGAGGAAGCGTGAGGATGATAACTCACGAGGGTCAGAGAAGAAGCACAAGGGAACCACTGATTCTAAAAAGTTTGGGTCTAGAAGGAACAGTCAGCGAACAGAGGAAAAGCCAAAGTGCACGATTTGCCAGAAACGCCACTTTGGAAAGTGCAGACTTGAGTCCAATTCTAATTCAGGAGCACCTGCATGTGGAATATGCAAGTCTAGAGAGCACAAGTCGATAGAGTGCAAGAAGATAAAAGATGCCACATGCTACAACTGCAATGAGAAAGGGCATATCAAAACCAACTGCCCTAAGTATGCCAAGAAGCCTGAAGAGGTTAAGAAGACAAATGCTAGAGTCTTTCGATTGGATGCCAAAGAAGCGATTCTAGATGACAATGTGATTACAGGTACTTTCCTTGTAAATGATGTCTATGCAAGAGTACTTTTTGATTCAGGCGCTGATAAGTCTTTCGTAGATCATAAATTTCGCAAATTGCTGAATTTACCTGTCAAAACCTTGAGTATAAATTATGAGGTAGAGTTGGCAGATGGCACCATAGAAACCGTCTCCACTGTGTTAGATGAATGTGTGATATCCATTAAGAACCACTATTTTCCTCTATCTCTACTTCCTTTTAAATTGGCCGGTTTTGACATAGTATTGGGTATGGACTGGTTATCTCATAACCAGGCCCAAATTGTCTGCAACAGAAAGCAAGTGGTGATAAAGACTCCGTCTGGTGAATCACTTACCATTCGGGGAGATACCCAGTATAGATTGCCTGAGCAAGTGACTATGCTCAAGGCTTCCAAGTGTTTAAAGAAGGGTTGTGTCATTTACATGGCACAAGTGATCATTGATGAGCCCAAACCGAAGATTGAAGACATCCCTGTCATTTCTGAATACCCAGAAGTTTTTCCTGAAGAACTACCTGGTTTACCACCAGATAGGCAAGTGGAATTCAGGATTGATATCATCCCTGAGCAGCACCAGTTGCTAGAGCACCCTATAGGTTGGCACCCACGGAGATGAAAGAATTAAGGACACAACTGGACGAACTGCTAGCTAAAGGTTTCATTAAACCTAGTTCGTCTCCATGGGGAGCGCCAGTCCTATTTGTGAAGAAGAAGGATGGATCGATGCATCTGTGCATCGATTATCGTGAGCTTAATAAAGTCACGATAAAGAATAGGTATCCTCTGCCCAGAATCGACGATTTGTTCGATCAATTGCAAGGGGCAAGTTATTTCTCGAAGATTGATTTGAGGTCAGGCTACCATCAACTGAAGGTTAGAGATGAAGACGTACATAAAACTGCATTTAGGACTCGTTATGGTCATTACGAGTTCCTAGTGATGCCTTTTGGGCTCACTAATGCACCTGCCGCGTTCATGGATCTCATGAATCGCGTTTGCAAGCCGTACTTAGATAAATTCGTCATCGTTTTCATCGACGACATTCTTATATACTCGAAGAATCAAGCTGACCATGAGAAACACCTTCGCTGTATTCTCAAGCTCCTGCATCAGGAGAAGCTCTATGCCAAATTCTCCAAGTGTGAATTTTGGCTTCGAGAAGTCCAATTCCTTGGACATGTGGTGAGTGAGCGTGGTATCCAAGTGGATCCCGCTAAGGTTGAAGCAGTTATGAACTGGCAAGAACCAAAGACACCTACAGAGATTCGTAGCTTCCTGGGATTGGCAGGATATTACAGACGTTTCATTGAAAATTTTTCAAGGATTGCTGCACCCTTAACTTCCTTGACCAAGAAGAAATCAAAGTTCATTTGGGTCCCTAAGCAGCAAGAGTCCTTTGATATCCTAAAGCAGAAGTTGAGCAACGCTCCTGTTTTGACATTGCCAGATGGAATAGAAGATTTTGTGGTTTACTGCGATGCATCGCACACTGGCATGGGGTGCGTGCTTATGCAGAAAGGCAAGGTTATTGCCTATGCATCGCGACAGTTAAAGGTGCACGAAAATAATTACACCACCCACGAATTGGAGTTGGGTGCCGTTGTATTCGCACTAAAACTGTGGAGGCATTATCTATATGGAATCAAGTGTGTGATCTATTCTGATCACAAGAGCCTCCAGCATCTGTTTAATCAGAAGGAATTAAACATGAGGCAACACCGTTGGATGGAGACTTTGAATGATTATGATTGTGAAATCAGATACCATCCCGACAAGGCGAATGTAGTCGCCGATGCCTTGAGTCGAAAGGAGAGGGTGAAACCCATCCGAATCAATGCCAAGCGTATAGAGATAAAGAATAATTTGATAGAAAGGTTGTTAGCTGCACAGAAGGAAGCTGTGTTGGAAGCTAACTATCCTAATGAAAAGTTAGGAGTAACTGAGGAGCAGTTAACTCTTAGCAAGGACGGAATTCTAAGATTAAACGGACGAATGTGGGTTCCAATTTATGGAGGACTTCGAGATGTCATCCTCCAGGAAGCCCATAGTTCCAAATACTCCGTTCATCCTGGAGCTGATAAGATGTACCAGGATCTAAAGGCAAATTATTGGTGGATAGGCTTGAAGAAGTCTGTAGCCACTCATGTAGCTAAATGCTTGACATGTGCGCGAGTCAAAGCCGAGCATCAAAAACCGTAAGGCTTGCTACAACAGCCTGAACTTCCTACGTGGAAGTGGGAAATGGTAACCATGGATTTTATCACCAAGTTACCTAAGACAAGGAAAGGAAATGATACAATATGGGTTATAGTTGATAGACTGACTAAGTCAGCACATCTCTTACCCATCAAGGAGACTTATAGCTCCGACATGTTAGCCCAGTTATACGTTGATAAGATTGTAGCCTTACATGGCATACCTGTGTCTATTATCTCTGACAGGGATACTAGGTACACGTCACATTTTTGGAAGAGTTTCCAACAATCTTTGGGCACACGTTTGAATTTTAGTACGGCTTATCATCCTCAGACTGACGGTCAGAGTGAGCGTACTATTCAAACGTTGGAAGACATGCTACGTGCATGTGCGATCGATTTAGGTGGTAGTTGGGATAAGAACCTACCGTTAATCGAATTCTCCTACAACAATAGCTACCATACCAGCATTAAGGTTGCGCCCTTCGAGGCATTATACGGTAGAAAGTGTAGATCGCCCGTTTGTTGGGCGGAAGTTGGAGATGTCCAATTATCAGGACCAGAGATAGTCTTTGAAACGACAGACAAGATTGTCCAGATTTGTGACCGTCTCAAAGCTGCCCGGGATAGGCAGAAGAGCTACGCAGATCCAAAGCGTAAAGCTTTTCACTTCGAAGTAGGTGAAAAAGTGTTGCTTAAAGTATCGCCCTGGAAGGGGGTGATGCGATTTGGTAAGAAAGGCAAGCTAAGCCCGAGATACATAGGACCTTTCGAGGTTATCGAACGAGTCGGGTCAGTTGCCTATAAGTTAAACTTACCAGAAGAGCTCAGTGGAATTCACAATGTGTTCCACATCTGCAATCTGAAGAAGTGCTTCGCTGATGAATCACTGATAATACCGCATTCAGATGTGCATATAGATGAGAGCTTAAAATTTGTGGAAAAACCTTTATCGATTGAAGATCGACAGGTAAAGAAGCTTCGAAAGAAGCATGTACCTATTGTTAAGGTCAAATGGGATGCCCGTAGAGGTCCCGAGTATACGTGGGAGGTTGAATCCACGATGAAAGAAAAGTACCCTTATTTATTTCAGTAAATCTCGGGTCGAGATTTATTTTAAGGGGGTGAGGATGTAACACCTCGAAAATTCGTGTTCATTAAGATAACAACACGTGTCATGTAAGACAAAATGCGTTGTAAACCCGTATTTAATAAAGATGTTTTGGCAGGATTTAAAAGTGGCGTCATGTTAATTTTTACCTCTGAACGACCTCATTTATAAATCCCAAGACCCAAGTATATATATCTTAAACATCTAATGTATCTTAAATCCAGAAATTCTTGACAATAATTGAAATGGTGGACTTATACGAAGAAAAGCTCGGTAAACCTTATTGTTCGGCACTTTCATTAAGCATTCATTGAAACATACCAAATGGTAGGGTATGTAATAGTACAAGACACATTCCAAGGGCCCTTAATTGATAAAACAATGTCCCAAAGTCGGATATGAGGTTGCCCTTTCGAATGCATGAAAGAACAAGCATTTTTGGCTGCTGAGGAAGGCTTGCGCACCGCAAGCATTGAGCCTTACGGTGCGCAAGCATGTTGCCAGCGACATGAAACTTGTTGTTTGCTGTTATGCGCATGTAACTCACTTTTAAACGAGTTTCCTCGTATCCCTTGGTCCCTAAACAACCCCTAAACATCTAGGACACCTGTGGGAATGTTGTGGTAAGTGCTAGACTTTGTTGTCAACACTTTGTGGTGATTGAATTCACTATAAAAGGGTCTTGAGTTGCAAACAATTCATCACACCATTTCCTTCAGCTTTCTGATCATTCCTGGAGCTCAAACCTTCTCTCAAGTGATCACTAATCAAGCTTAGGACTTCAGTAAGTTTGCTAATCATTTCTTAATTAAGTTTAGCTTAGTTATTTAGCTAAAAGTCAAACCATCGTAATTACTGTTTGACTTTGAGATTAATTAATAATGGCTCAGTCAAATCTCGAATTAAAAGTACCTTTAAGTAGGTAATTATGTGGGTAATAAAACCTTAAAAGGGTTCCCCCTGATTCCCACTCTAACTAGGTCAAATGTCGGGTCAAACTTGCTAAGAAAAAGTCAACAGGATGCTTAAACTACAATTTATGCATGATTAGCAATGTAGAACACATACAACCTGTTTGATCATAAATATAACTTGGTAATTATTGTAAGAACATGTCTAAACATGTTCAACCCGACAATCTACTATTTAGACCCGGTTCGGAACCAAAAGTCGCAAAGCTTTGACTTTTGCTTTGACTTCAGTTCTGACCCGTTTTGGTATGATTTAGAAATACCTAAGAGCTTCATTTGGACCAGGTTACATGCTAGTATAACCCTCTATGATTATACACCATGGATCATTAGTTATCCGATTAATACGCATAATTTCGTTAATTGCTCATATGTTGACCATTATGCCCTTTTCACTTTAAAACGTGATTTTTGGAAATGTAAAAGAGTAGAAACCTTACTTACTGATATTTAAACTTGCATACAAAATTGTCATCAGTTTGAGGTATAGGTTAAGAATTATGCTCGTTAGCGTAAAATGGAAGCTTTATGTTAACTAAACGGCGTAATTAGCGTATAGCCTAATTACACCTACTTTTTGATATCAAAATCTTTACCCACTGATGTAATATATTATTTTGGGAATTTTGAAGATTTTTAATTAATTTTAGGCTGAGCATAACTAATAGTCGTAAGCTTAATCCGGTAATTGTCGGTTTTGCCCTTACGGGCCATAAAATGAGTTTTACATATCTAAACGACTCCAAACCTTTTGCTACTGATCACACTTGATAAATAAATTATTTTAAGCCTTATGGAAATATAAAAATATCAGATTTATGTATCGAACCCGGAAATGGCTTTTAATCGCCCTTTTAAGCGTTTTTAACGCATAGTATGTGCTATAACTATATTAAACATACAAGGGTTGATACCTACTGACATTTGAGGCAAATTATAATATTTTAACAGTAAGCAAATGTTGTTAAACTCAGACTTCAGTTTTGAGCTTTTCGGCTTATGTGAAATTACCAAAATACCCTTACGGGGCATAGTTTGTGTTTAAATACATTTCGGGCATAATAAAAGACATCTTACTGATGTCACAACATAATTGAGGCATATTAACTTAGGAAACCTGTATATGGCTCTCATGATTACCCGTTACGCCTCTTACGCGTTCGGTTCGGCTTATGTAACTAATTTACATAAATTAGCCGAAACGGGTCAAACCTTATCGGTTTTATCTCAAAATCTAGAGTGTGTATGAAATACCAATATTAAGAAAGTCTCCGAACTTGTCGGGTCTAAATCACATTCTATCCGGTATTCGCTTAATAGTGCGTACGAACCGTATCATTGAAACTAACCGGTCTAAGCTAAGGCTTAATTAAGGACCCGTTAGAAATCTAATAGGTTATTATAAACCTTCGTTCCAGATTAGGAGCCCAGTAAAAGTACTTGCATTTGCTGTAATTGATTGATACTTTGCTCAGGTAAATACTCTTAACTTATTTTCCCTATACGGGCTTGGGGTACGGTACTATAAAAGCACCGCTTGGTCGGGAATGTAGTCATTTAAATCGGATTGTGATTAATGTATTTACATAACCCGCTTTATTCTGTATTATTTGATGTATGGCCCTTGGGGGTTAAATGACCATGTCCCAGATATCCTTGGCATCATTTTACGAAATGGCCACGACCTAAGCACGGGGTGTAGGCGTACACCTGACAGATGCATTATGTAAAAACTGGTAATCCACTAAAGGAATCAACCTTGTGGGCACTATACCTGTGGCGTGTCAGTTAACTTAAACCGGCTCTTCTAACTGGTGCTAATGGACGGCAAATAAGTAAATCTGTATACAAGATTGTATACAAATAATTGTCCCAAGTTATAAAGATATTTTTGCCGAAGTGCATTCAAATCAATTTACAAACTCTTTTCAAAATGAGTCAGTTGAGTTGTATTTACTATTTACCAGTGTAAACTGACGTATTTTCCAAAAAGGTTAAGTGCAGGTGCTAGACGAAATAGGCTGGCTACTCCAGGCATCATTACTCAAGTCTCGCAAGCTCTAGATGTCAAAGTCTGTTGAACTATTGTTTCTATTTTATTTTCGATCCGTCTGTGGATAAACTTCCGAATATTGTGACATTTGATATTACAATATTAAATTCGGTTGAATTATATCTTACTTTTTGCTTCCGCTGTGCATTTATATAATTGTATTTTTGACTATTATGTTGCCAATCACGTCACGATACTCCCCACCGGGCCCACCGGTGACACGTGGAATCCGGGGTGTGACACAATACTCGGTCTCACCGGCATCGGCTCCAAAAATAATGACTCATAGAATGCATAATATTGTTGTTTAATGACAACTGGTTCTGTCACCCAATCATTGCCTATGAAAATACCATTAATCTTACCTGAACAGATGTTGGAGTTGGCAATACTGTGAAAAAAACAGTATTTTCATCGTCATCAATAGCCCACCGTGTACGCGATTTCTGTCGGATATCCATGTGTTGTTTCCGGTCATATTCAAGGATGAATTGCTTGCAATCAGCTCTAACCGCCAACTCAACCTGGCATAAAGGTCTTACCTTGGCTAGATCTTCGAGTGCATTGACTTGACTTTTCATATGATTGTACTGCTCGTCGTTACGGCGTTTTCCACCACTATCCATTCTTTTATTCTATTTTTAAGCCATCTTAACTTTGTAGCCAAAGCCAAATTATTCGGGCCAACAAAAACGAACTCATCACATTTATTTGAAACGAACTCAGAAAAACCAGGCATGCCAAACCAAGAATTATAGAACCTGAAAGGAGTGTGGCCAAATCTGTTGGAATAGTTATTAACAATAAGGGTCGGTGATCAGAACAGGCCCTGTCTAGAGCCCGAAGAGAAGCCCCTGGCCAGTTTTCCATAAAACCAATACACACTAGGAAACGGTCAAGCTTACTTAACTTATCACCCCTGTTAGAGATATAAGTGAACTGAGCACCCCATTTGAAATGGAGCCATGGATGGAAACAACGCTCCCTCTGAAAATCATGAAACCAGGGGAAACATGTCAACACGGTGTTCCCCGCTCCCCTTCCCTGTCGAATACCGGATAGCCTCAACATATATTCTATACTATCTTAAAAGACAAATTCGGTGGGGTATCCCACCAGCTTTGCCTTACCCCCTAAACTTTTACAATATTGCATTTCAAGGCCCTCAGCTGTGCTATGGTCCCTCCACTTTTGGAGTAATCAATTTTAGTCCTTTATCTAAATTTACTATTCTTCTACTTTAACAATTGACATTTTTAGCCCCTAGCTTTTTACTAATTTAAATTTCCTTTGACAACATTCGTTTGTTAATTTCTTTTGTTTACCCATATCATTTTTTTAATTAGAAAAACTATTTTTCCGTGCATATTTTTATGTACGTATCCGTATAAATTTAAGGGTGTCTACGTTTCGACATAAATTTTTTCTGGAAACGAGTTAGGTCAATATAACACGTTTTCGTTTAAATAACCATTTTTACGTGCATATTTTTATGTATGCGTCTGTATCAATTCGAGTTGGTCTACATTTAGATATATTTTTTTTTAATATAATACGTTTTCTTACTTATTTTATGAACGTTTTTATAAATTATGTTCCAAACAGAGTGCAGTCAAATTGTGGTCTCTTTTTTTTTTTCCTTTTTTCCAAAGCTTTAATTAATCTTATAGAATAAGTTATGATTGTACGGGATATATTCAATTTACTCTACGTTATGATCAAATCGCAATACTTATATAGGTTACATTGAGTTCAATCAGATATGTCGAAACACACATTTTCGTATGATTAATGCATCACCTAACACTTGAACAAATTCATTCGATGTTTGCGATGTACTCGCGCCACAACGCACGCGTACCTTATTACTGGTTGTTCAAAAAAATACGCACTTAACCACATGGAATCCAACCCCCTTAACCATAGTTAACTCCACCCCAACTTAACCCACCTCCTCAATCCCTATACACACCTCCCCTTCACCCACCCACACTATCTCCGTTACCTCCAATAACCTCACCGCCGTTTCCACGCCGATTAACATCACAGCTCCGTCTATATCCCCGTCTATCTTTTTCCCCAATCCAAAACCCTAATTCCACCCCGAAACCCTAGGTTATGATTCTTCCGATCAATTCTCACAAATCAGAACCTTACAAAACCGTACAACAATGGCGGAAATGAACACCAACCGCTTCACCATAGGTTACGCTTTATTACTCAAAAAACAACAGAGTTTCATCCAGGATTCGTTGATCAATTCAGCCAAACAACGCGGAATCGATCTCATCAAGATCGATACCGACAAGCCGTTAGCAGATCAAGGCCCGTTCGATTGCGTGCTACACAAGTTATCCGGCAACGACTGGCGAAATCAGCTCCGTGAGTACGTTATTCGTAACCCTAGCTCTGTTGTTATTGATTATCCTGATGCTATTGAACGGTTACATAACCGTATTTCTATGCTTGACGTTGTTTCGGAGATTGAGATTGATGAGGTGAAGGATATTGATGAAACGGCGTCGTTTGGAGTGCCGAAACAGGTTGTGGTGTACGAGCCGGAGAAGTTGAATGAGGGTTTGGGATTGAGTTTGAATTTTCCGGTGATTGCGAAGCCGTTAGTGGCGGACGGGAGTGCGAAATCGCATAAGATGTTGTTGATATTTAGTTCCGAGGGTTTCGAAAAGCTGAAAACTCCTACTGTGTTGCAGGAGTTTGTGAATCATGGTGGAGTGATTTTCAAGGTGTATGTGGTTGGGAAGTATGTGAAGTGTGTGAAGCGGAAGTCGTTGCCGGATATCGACGACGAGAAGTTGGAGAGTTTGCGTGGTTCGTTGTCGTTTTCGCAGGTGTCGAATTTGACATCGGATGAGAGGAATGATGATAAGTATTATAAGATGATGGATTCGGAGGATGCAGCGATGCCGCCGATGAGTTTGATAAGTAATATTGCGCGTGGGTTGCGTAAAGCGATGAAACTGCATCTGTTTAATTTCGACGTGATTAGGGATACGAAGGTTGGGAATCGGTACCTTGTTATTGATATCAACTATTTCCCGGGGTATGCTAAGATGCCCGGTTATGAATCTGTGCTGACGGATTTCTTTTGGGATATTTTGAATAAGAAAGAGGATCGGTTTTTCGACTGCGAGAAGGAGTTGATGAAGCTGGTGGGTGATGATGGTGGATGTGATGAGGATACAGTGTGTCCGAATGTTTCTTCTGCTTAGAGGAAAGGAGGACGTTACGGTTTCGAAATTGCACGTGGAAGTCGGGTCAGTTTTGCGAAAACGCATGCTGGATCGTGAATGTTGATCTTTGGGTTTGTTAATGAAAGGGAGCGCTGGCTGTGGGCGTTTTAATTTAGATAGTTGTTAGTACAGGAGTTATGAATAGGGTTCGTTACTTTTGTTTTGGCCTCCTGACGACAATTTACTTGGTGTTCCTTGTTGATCTTGTACATCTTATCGTTTGGTTCAGAGATAGGTACTTTCGGTTTCTCCCTAAGTTTGTAGGAATGTTAAGTTTCCATAGTTTGGGGAACTTTTAAAATGTGTGCCGTTGACTGTTTGACAACTTTGATAAATGAATTTTGCCTTTTGGACGATGGTACTAGATTGCAATTTTCTCTTACTGTAATATAGATTGTTTCTTGCTTTAGTTTGTTTGAAACTCATTAGCGTATCACTAATACTACTTAAGCGTTCTTAGTTTGATAATGCTGCTTAGTTTTAGTAATTTGCTCGTGACATGGTAGTTTGAGGTTACTTGCATTGATAGCACAACTAAAGGGGTTTAATCCAAGTGTACATGAGTCAATGGTATCTTTAATGATTTTAAGTTCTAGTTATACACAAACTATGATGGAGGATCTTTTGGTGTAACCTTAGGATGGTCGTGTTGGATAGTTGTCATATTAAGTTTGGTAAAGTGGTTGTATATACAAAAAATGAGGTGACAAACCACCTCTAATGTACTCCCTAAGGTAGACTGGGTTCTCTTATGTCACATCATAGATTAAGGTGTAGTTGTATCATAAAGCATGTTAATTTATTGCATGCATGATGTTTACAAAAATTAGGAGTGAAGATAGTATTAGTGTCAGCTTACAGATTCTTGTGCTTTGTGGTTTGACCTGGTCATTTTAAAGCCTTGAAACTTGTTTTCACAAATCTTTTCAATTGATAAGATCTTTAGCTTACGCTATGTTCTGATCTCTCAAGACGCAAATGACCTTTAAGAAAGGATGAATAATTATTAGTTGGTGTTACAAATAAGAGATTTGGAAATATTCCACTCCGTATTCAATATGAGGTTTAGTCTCTAATCTCTATATATAGTTTATAGATACAAAGAAGGCCAAATATTGAAACTAAACAAGGTAATTTTAATACGCGATGAAATTATATTGGTTTTTTTACTCTTTTCGTCTCGTATAGTTTCCTTAAATGGGTCGCTGACGCATCGGAATGTGCATTACTTTGTAAAACTGAATATTTCAACCAACATATTTTTATAGTCTTGTCATATATGTGTTTCTTTGTTCTGAAGCTTTCCATAGCATGTCCCAGTAGTGAACTTTTTTCAAATATAAGTTAGGTATGTTTCTCAATATTCATTTTGGAGTATAACGATT
Organism: Helianthus tuberosus; assembly: GCA_030545235.1. Classification (NCBI taxonomy): domain Eukaryota; kingdom Viridiplantae; phylum Streptophyta; class Magnoliopsida; order Asterales; family Asteraceae; genus Helianthus; species Helianthus tuberosus. The sequence continues at coordinate 173,310,208 of CM060424.1, read as the reverse complement.
GTGAAGTCTTCATAGTTGCTATGCTTCTTTGGTGTTGGTAGACGGTAATTGTATGTTATGGTTGGGGTAACGTTCATCATGAGTTCCTTTTGTATAATAATTGGCTATATTTTGACCATCTGGAGTTGAGGTTAAAACCAAACCATCTGAGAAGATATTTGACCATTTATTCATGGCTTGCATCCGCTCTTTGTCAATTTTAATCTTTATGATTTTCATACCATTTATGCTCTCCTGTAGACGTTTCCCTAAATGCTCATTGTTTGTCATTGTGTTTTCGACCATGACGAGTACCCAGAACTCCCGTGAAGTTTCACGTGGGCGATTAAGGTAATCCCTGGATGCCTTTTCGGAACTTTGACAGTAATGTGAGTGATTATCGAGTTTATAGGAAAACGGTAAGACTGCACAAACGATCTTTGATATTACTGGATAAGGATTGCCCATCGTTAATTTTATCTTAAACTGATAATTATCCAGCTCACCTTTTGGTACATGGTTTGCACTGGAGGAAGTAAAGATATCAAAATGGATAATGGACGTTGTATTAAGTAAGTAGACCTAGCAATGCATGTAGGTCGGTCGAGCGGGTAACGGATTAGAACAGGTCAGTTTGAACAAGTTCATTTTGGTTTTGGTTAGAACGGGTTTTGACAAAAACGGTACGGGTCAGGCCCCTTTTTGAAAATGGTCACCAAAGTTGTTTATGTGACATTGTTTTTGTAGATCCACTCATGGTTTTTGCATAAATTGGTCAGTTCAAACCAGAAATATTAAAACAACATGAAGCACTAATATAAGGTGATTTATTACACATTACTTACCTTAAAAATTGTTACTTGCCAATTAACACATTATATATCCAAGATCCGATGCTGCTAATCAACTCAACGACATCTGATCTTTAAAAAAAAAAGCCAGCCTAATCAAAACTAAGTGGCGTTTGGCATCGTGTTCTTAAAAGTGATTTATGATACACTAAACCATGCTACAAGAGTTTGTGTTTAGACGTGCTTCTACTGTTGTTTTAAGTTGGTCAAATTTGATTATTTTAGGATTTTACAACAGTAAGATATATATGATAGTTCAAATCAATTTTGTTGAAGCTACTCCCAGACTAGATATCAGATAATCACTTTCAGAATGCAGCCTCTAAATCAAGAAAGCATGAGACTCGAATATGTTCGATGACTTGTTAACAGATATCCTCGCAGGGCCTTTTTGTGTGACCAAAGATTCTGCACAAGTTAAATGAACTCCATAGCCAAGGACTTATTTGAAAACATCATTTTATTTTTCTGATAATTACCCAAATTTGCACTCTCTGTCTCAAAGGGAGTATATATAGATCCAACTAAGGGGCTGTTGCCTGTTTGGCAACATCTGAATGGTTAAGTATTGAACCAGTAAGAGGTCTGAACCATTAAGTGTTGAACCAGTAAAATGTCTGAACCATTAAGAGCCTGTATAATGCTTAATCTTTCAGAGGCAAATGTCTGACCAATTCAGATTAGAGGTCTTAACCATTCAGACTCTGTATAAATCTTAATCATTGAGATGCAAATGTCTGAACCATTCAGACATCTGCTTGTGAAACAAACAATCTGAATCATTAAGTGCTGAACCAATAAGAGGTCTGAACCATTAAGAGGTAAACAAACAGCCCCTAAGTCATTATAGATCCAACTATCGTAACATCTCCCATCAAGATTAAGGATGTAAAACCTGCAACAAATGCATCAAAAATCTTCGGGTGTTACGTTCTTTTCATCTAAAATTTCTTTGCACAATATCACAAAAGGGAAAGTAAGAGACAACCCAAAAGCAAAAGGTATTTTATCTTGAGGATCATATAATCAATTAAAAACCTTTTGGATTAACACTTGTCATGTGTCCAAAATCCAAAACTAAGCAGTTAAAGCGGTAAAATAGCGGATAGCGGTCAAGGTCTGCTATACGATATATAGGTTATAGCGGTGGTATAGGTAATTTTTATACCATGCATAATTTATGTACTTATATATATATATATAGGCCGGTTATCATACAAATACCCTAATCGTACATTATGTACGCTACATTCTAGGCCGTCAGATCATCTCATTTAAACCGCGTGTTTAAGTATTAAATTAATCAAATTAAAATTAATAAAAAGAAACCATCAAGGTTAAAATCGTCCAATGCAAAATCAAAATCCCTGATAATCAGCACAATAACTCCCCCAAACATATCGTAAACCCAAAATCAACGAAGCAAAGCAAAATCCTAAGATTCATACTGCTACTCTTCCCGTTGCGATTCAACTAACATGAGTTTTGAGAAACGAAGCAAAGCAAACAACGACATACCACAAGCGAAGAAGATGAATCCAGGTATCGATTGACATTTGCGATTTTATAAATTGAAATATACAGGACTTTAATGTCAAATGCGAATTTGTTTGTTTATTAAGCTTTTAGACTGAAACATACAGTTTTAAAGGATTAGGTATTGTTCATAACTTCATTTTTTGTTAGGGTTTATTACTAATACGGTTATTTATTAGGTTTAGCATGATTATGCAGTATTCTAAATGATAAACTGATATATGTGCGATATTATATAGGGTTTTGTCAGTGTTTTGTATTACAAATGCGATTTTATATCTAAAGTTATGCTTGTAAAAGGTTTTTGTCTTAGCTTAGGTTGAACATGCGAATTGATAAAATCCTCCTGCGATTTCATATGATTAGTTGGTTTTAGTGGATTATGATTAAATTATACATGCGATATTATATAGGGTTTTCATAGGGTTTTTGAATTACAAATGCGATTTTATATGTAAAGTTTTTGGTAGTGCTTAACTAAGACATGCGAATTGATACTCCTTCATGCGATTTTATCACTTGATAACTTAGTGTACATGAATAACTGATAAATGCGATTTTATAAAGGTTTATGACTGATAGCATGCGATTTTGTAGAAATTGATTCTGATGATGACTTTGAAGGCCCAATATCAAGACTCATAAAAGTTAACAAAAATAGAAAAAGAAGAATAATTGAAGAAAGTTCTGAAGAGGATGACTTCGTTAAGCCACTCCCAAAAAAGAAAAAAAGATGACAAGAAGTCTAAGATACAAACAAAAAAACATTCGAAAAAGGTGGAACAACCTAAAACAGAAAGTCGCGAATTCTTCAAATACAGCAACGAAGCAATACTGCTGAGATGCCAACCTAACTCATACATGGATACTGTGAAGAAATTTTCAGAAAAACAGCTTGAAGAAGTAAGGAATATGGGATTTGGTGCTATTCTAGATATCAATATCAACCATATTTCGACACGATTGGCATATTGGCTAGCCAGAAACTTTGACGAGAATTTCGATAAGCTAAACTTGGGAAAACACCAAATAAAAATAACATCAGACACAGTTTTTGAGGTATTTGGAATACCAAAGGGGCCAAAGAAAGTTGAGATCATAGCCGATAAGAGAAAAGTTAAAAAGCAAGAGAAAATTGAAAAGGGTAAAGAGCCGGGAAATGCTCTCAGGGATACATTCATCCGCCAGTGGGGGGAAAATAGGAGAATTACCCATGGATCAATTGCAGATACAATGGAAAATCAAAGAGACGGAGGGAGCCTGTTTAAATTAAACTTCCTGGTATATTGGATGACGTTCTTTGCGGAGATTACAAAGGCAACACTTGCAAATGATAGATGTTTGCTTGGTGTAGAAGATGTTGAGGAAATACAGAATCTAGATCGGTGCTCATTTCTACTCGACACCTTGCGTCGTACACGAGCGGGCTGGAAGACCTACAAAATACAGCTCGTGGACCTGTTGCCTTTCTTACGGTATACATTACTACATTTAATAACATATTTAAAATACTAGTTTGTTTTGTTATATAATTAAATGATCTTGCGATTTATACAGCTTCTATACACGCATGAGTACAACAAGAAGCTTAACCTGTTTGAGAAAGCTGTGGAGATACCGGTTATTCGTTATGTCACACCTTCGGAGATTGATATAGTCGAAGATCATATTTCGGATAATGGACCTCAATGGTTATCAAGTGAGAGTGAAGAAGACGAAGAAGAAAATGATGAAGAAAATGAAGAAGAAGAGGGTCCTTCAACGCAGGATTATACACTACGACCATCGGTTGACACCACAATAAGCTACAAAAGAAGGACTGCCGTGGAGTACAAAACAAAGAAACCGGGGAAGAGCCAAAATATAACGAGAACATTGATGATTTCATGGATTTCAGTTTTGAAATCCATGAAATGTCTCAGTTGAACCTTGAGATGGGAGTTGGAACACAGACACATAAAATGATTGATTATTGCGCCACTCCTGTTCAACTTTCACCATCCGTATTCTACGACACAGCCCAGGAACAAGAACTAGAGGCTTCAAGAACCCACAAAAAGGTAAGCGCGAAAAAAAATTAATTTCAATTAATCCATTCATATTTAACATTTCAAAAAGTAATTTCAATTAATTTCATATTAACTCAAAAAATATTTACAGAACCTGTTGAAGAAAATGAAAGCAAATGTCAAAAAGTACATTAAAATGGTTCAAGATGTTCAGGGGATGAACAACTTAGTTTCAGAAGCAAGAACTAAATGTTTTTGGGATCCGGAGATTATGGCGGCCTGTAAGCAGTGGGATGAGACGCTTCGGAATAATCCTATTTGTGTGCCGCCTGCTTCGGTTCAAGAGCCTGCTTCGGTTCAAGAGCATGAAACTGCACCCTCTCCTGTTCATCAAGAGCCTGAAAATCCAGCTTCAGAAGTTCATCATGAAGTTACTACAACCGAAGAAGGTAGAAAGGATGAAGAAGTTCAAAAAGTAATATCCAGTGTTTTGGTAGAAATGGCATCAACAGGTAAAACATGCGAACTCAAATATTAACACATGCGAAATTATTTAAAAATTACTATTTTTATGCATATTCGAAACCTATAAAAACACATGCGATTTATGTCAAAAACACTTCAAATTTGATTTCGCACACGATGTCATGTATATCCTGCGATTTTGATTATAATGTATTAAAATTAAATTAAATAATTTGTATCTACAGGTGTACTGCAACCAGATGATGGAGGAGTCACAGACACCCTTATTGCAAACATTCAAACTGTGGAAACGGGTGTATACACTTACAAACAACCTGCCAAAGGTAAAAAAAAACACTTTATATTAGGAAAAAATTAAAAAGCACAAATTATTGTATTTCTTAAATTACTCTGGCCTGTAGAAATTGTTGAAAACGAAACTGTTATCGAAGAAACAGTGAACTTAGCAGAATCTACCCAAGACATTCAACAAAAAGTTCAAGAAAAAGTGCCGGAAATGGAAGCAGTTTCTTTAAAAGAAACAACACAAAAGACCCTCCACAACCCGATATGGGAATCGAAGTTGAGAAGGAACCGGAAGTTGAATGCCCTCAGGTAACAGCTGAGGAATTGAATTTAGTTGAGTTGCTTTTGAGCATGGGACCCACCATGGAAGAAAACAAACAAAAAAAACAACTAAGGGGAGAAAAAACACAAACCCAAAGCCAGTTCCAAAACAAGTCATACCAAAAGGGTTAAACGAACTGCTTTATAAGACAATAGAACAAGCCAAAATTCGAGCTGAGAAAAGATGTAAAAAGCTTGGAGACAAATTTTGTTCCCCTTACTGCAACAGAGTAGTAAACATGCACGAAGCACTATTGACTCAAGAATTGAGTGTGATTCGGTATACATTTGCTACATTAGAAGGCTTACAGTAAGTAAAATAGTTATATCAAATAACAAACATTCTGAAGAAACACGGAACTAATTATGAGGCTAATCAGTTTGGTTTATGTTTCAACCATGATGGTTAATCTTCTTATAATTTCCTGAGCTCCTTAATGACCGTGTTTATCTGCAAAACAAAACACCGTTACTCGTTAAGAGGGGAATGTGGGGGTTTCCCTCTTAACCGGGCTCCGGCGTGAGAATAAGCGACTACTTTGGGAGAGAATTAAGTATTAAGTGAGAGTAGAGGGAATGGAATGAATAACCTGTGAAGTGAAGGTCTCTATTTATAGCCGGAGAGGTGTAAGAGGGTGTGGGCTGATGGGCCTTGGGCCGGAAGGCGACAACATGGAGGATATGCTCCTTGTCTTACTGGTGTCGACCGTTAGTGGCTTCTAGGAGCTTTATGGAGTTGGCGCAACGTGATTGGAGCCACGTGTCACCGTTGTCGGCCTGGTCGCCCTTCTGCCATCAGCAGGTAAGTGGAGATCATGGGGCAGTTGTCTCTGCCCTGTGATTGGTGCCACATAGGCGTCCTTAAGTACTTTTTGTCTCCGGCATGTCAGACGATCGTGGAGCACGATTGCGCAGGAACAGAAGGACCCTGATTAGCTCTTTTATTCTGCCACTTGTACCTTGTGTACTATCTGGAAAGGGCCTTGCGCCGTAGTCACGCATGATTCTTGCTGAGCACGTTACTACCTCGCGCGCGGCGTGGGCTTTCAGATATTATTCTAGAAATGCTAAGTGTTGTTAATTGGAGTTTCTTCTTATGTAGACCTCGCGCCGTATTACGCAGATGTGCTGTATCTCGCGCGAGGTTGGCAATCAAGGAAATTGCTGAGTAAGGAGTATGGTCCCGCGCGACCTTGCAGGAGGTTGCGCAACTTTTTGGGACCATACCCCTTCAAGTCCCCCCAGTCCAGTGCTGCACCATGCGCAGGGCAAGTGGTTGGAGCTCTGGACTTAAAAATAAAGTAGAAGGATGCTTCTGGCTTTGGTAGACGGCGCGCGTGTAAGTTGTTGGTTACTACGGCGCGGCTACCAGGCTTGTTATTGGCTTTGTTGTTAGCTTTTATATGAAGTTTCTAATGACTTTGGGCGGGAAAAATCTCGAAATTCGAATTTTCTGACAGGTTGGTGCAAAAGTCGTGGTTGGTGACGACTGAGTTGACCTCTGACGGTTGCCATCAACTGGTTGCTGACGGTTCAGATTTTCGTCAGGAGAGTGAAGCTCACGCGCGCGTGGTAACTGTCACTCCGAGAAACACGCCTTACGTGGCGCTTTCTGGTTGGCCTTGCTTGCGGCGGTTTCGGCACGGTTACCCATCGCATTAAATGCGATGGGTATATATATCCGGAGAGATGTGAGGCTCATCACTTTTCTCTTCTACTATTCTTTTACTTCCTCCCAAACTTCTTTGAATCTTCAAAGTTTGAAGAACACGATTGCAACAGATCTCTTCAAGTTCTTGAAGAACATCGTAGCAGATTATCAGGCTTGTTTCCAGGACATTCAAGACCTTTGTTTTATCTATCGATGGCTGAAGAACAACATGAAGATAATCCCGGAGAAGAAGGTCATGTGCCTGTTCTCCGGTGGGATTTAGGGCTTTTTGAACAGCTATCACGTAGTTTCCGATTCCCACCGGAGTGGGATGCCCGGTACCCCGGCCAGAACCAGACGTCCGCTGATGCACCGCCGGGGTACATTACTTTATTCGAAGACTTCTTCCATCAGGGCAACTTCCGGTTGCCTGCGACTAACTTCATGGCTCATATTCTTCAATATTATGGGTTCCATATATCTCAAATGAGCCCACCCGGAATGGTTCGGGTTCGACATTTCGAGTTCTTGTGTTGGGCTCATGGCATAGAGCCAACTGTTGATAGATTCCGGGTTTTCTACCAACTTCAGAAGAACATGGGTTTTTATTCCTTCGCCAGTCGAGGCACGGCGAAGAAGATACTTTTAACCCCTCCTAAGAGTTTCCATGACTGGAAACCTAAGTTTTTCAATATCCGAGAGGAGGTAATTCCGATACCCATGACGTTTCGCGCCTGGAATGAAGCTATTGCGAAAGAAGACTTGGCGATCCCTAAGACTGAGGCTTGGTATCGGGAGCTTACTGCCACCCCCAACCGGGTGTTTGGGGAAAATGTACTTGTTGCGGTGCGGATGAGTGATCAATGGCCGCCTGAGAGCCAAGACATCCCTGTCCTGAAGTTCCAGGATGAAGGTTAGTTAGCTCGTTTGTTTTGTTGATATTCGTTTCACAACTGTTTATCTGTACACTTTGTCTTGTAGAGGCGCGCCTGTATCAAGCTGCGTTCTCTACCTTTGGCGGGTCTATGAGCGTGCGCCCACTTCAAGCTGGAGAGGAGTATTGGTATGCACAAATTAGGGGCAACTTCATGTACCCGGTTGCTGATGCATTTGCCGCGCCGCCAACTGCAACTGAAGGTGCGCACATACCTAAACCCCGTCCTCTGCGCTCTGTGACTTCTGCTGGGAAAGAGGTTGTCTATCTTTCCAGCGAGGAGTCTGTAGGATCTTCGAACGGGGAGTTAAGTTCGTGGTCTAACGTCTTTGCGGGTGTGTTGCGCGATTTGGGCATCGACCCTGAAGAGAAGAAAAAGAAACCCCCTAAGAAGAAGAAAAAGGTCGAGCCTGAAGTGACAAGCAAGAAGGGCGGGAGTAGTCGCGCAGCTGCTGGTGCTGCTGAGAAAGGTACTCTTCGGCTTCGTCAAAGTGACTTGACAGATTTCGTGGTTATTAGTGACTCACTTGAAGGCTTGTCGCGCGTAGGGGCGAAAAAGACTGGAGCAGGTGGTTCAGGGAGCGCGGGCTCTCGCAACCCGGACGCTGGCGCTACTCCTTCCACTGCCGAGCATGAGGAAGGGGAAGAAGAAGAAGATGCTGCTGAGAAGTTGGTCAGCAGAATAAGGAGTAGAAGCGCGACCACTGCTGGTACGACTGTTGCGCCGGCAGCTGGAGGGGCGTTGGTGCTTGGGAAACAGAGTAATCTGCGTTCCCTTTATAGATTCTCTCCTGGTATGTTCCTAATTTGTCTTTCCTTTTGTTGCTTTCTTCTTAACCCCTTAGTTTCTGCAGAAACCAAGAAGAAGACCCCTGAGAAGGGTGTTGTGTTTACGGAGCCAGAGCCAAAAAGGCCAAAGATTATCATCAAGTCTTCCAAGACCGTTGGGGCTGAATCTGCCAAGGACAAGCATACTGTTGAGGGTGATACGGCGAAGGCTGCCGAGGAGAAGAGGAAGGTTGATGAAGAGCGTAGGAAGAAGGCTGATGAGGATAAGATGAAGAAGGTGGAGGAGGAGAAAAAGAGGAAAGCCGAGGAGGATAGGAGGGCTGAGGAGGCGAAGCGTAAAAAGGCCTCTGACATCGAGAAGGAGAAAGAGAAGAAAGAGAAGGAGAAACCTGTTGAGAAGGCTCAGGGTCCGGAGGTTGAGAGCGTGACGGGGCCCGAGAAGCCTCGTCAAGAGAGGAGGAAAGAGCCTGAGGTTGAGGAACCTTCCCGCCCCGCGCATACTGAGGTTCCCCATCATTCCAAGGGGCTTTCTACCAGGGGATCGGGCCCTTATGTTTCTAGTGGCGCGAGCTCTGGTGGCGCTAGTGGTTATAATCTGCAAGTTATCGGGGCGAAGGATACTCTTGGTGATATCTATTATAAAAGTTATACCGAAGAGGAGCGCGGTAATGCCCCCCATCAGGCTCCCTGGAGTTTAAGGCAAAAGGATACCTTTCAGGAGTTCGGTCCTTGCCGAGATTGGTTCTTCAATTCTTTCACTCCTGGAGAGGTTAACCGGCAGAGGGCGACGACTCATGAAGCGCTATACCGTACTTATATGCTCGGGGAGGCGAATGCTCGCGCTGCTAACCAGGAGATTGTGCGGGAGTGGCGAACAATGGTTAGGGAGCGGTCGGACTGGGAGAGGTACCGCGAGCGGATGCAGAAACGTATTAATGATTTTGAGAAGTCAAAAACTGCCTTTGATGAAGACAGGTCCAAGCTTGAGGCTGATAAGAAGGCAGAAGAATGGGGGCGTGAGGCCCTGAAAACCAAACTTCGAGCTGCCGAGGATCTTTTGTCGAAGGAAAAAGCTGAGTTTAAGCGCATTTGTGCGAAGGACAATGAGCGTGCGGCTGCGGATCGTAACAAGATTGTCAACCTTGAAGCCAAGGTTGTTGAGTTGTCCGGCAAGGTCGAGGATGCGCAAGCTGCGCAGGTTGCTAGGGAGCAGATTGAGGTTTGTAAAAACTTTCCTGCTTTTTCCCTGTGCTTGTTCGCAAAATAGCCTAAGTCTTGTCTTTTTTAGGTTGAGCTTACTGAAGTGAAGACTTAGTTATCTGGTAAGGACAAGGATCTCCAGGCCAAGGATATTGAGATCGCCGAACTGAAGCGTCGCTTAAACGACCAGGTTGACAAATGCGAATCCTTAGAAATCGATCTCGAAGCTGAGAAGGTCAAGGCAGCCACTGCTGAAGAGGCTAAACAAAGAGCCGAAGAAGCTCGCGATGTTAGTACCAAGGCCCTTAATGTGGCGCAGACTAATTATGCTGAAGCTCAGGGCATCGTTGATACTCTTGTTTCTGAGGCCGAATGGATGCGCGGCCGTGGAGTAGTGTTGGTATGCTGTTCTCTTTTTTGTTTTTTGTTTTCATTTGCTAGGAGTTGCTTTTAATGTGCGGTCTTCATTACAGCTTGCCAACTCTGTCCTAAATGCTGGAGAATTGGATCTCGCTGTTGCTGCTTTGACGGACGCCGCGCGCGCCGTCGGTCTTCGCGGGGGCTACCTGGAATGTGCTCAGCATGTAGAAGAGGTGTTTGGACAGGAGTTTGACATTAGTCATTGTTCAGCGACTGATCAGGCTAGCGCCGAGCTGACACGAGCAGAAAATGCTTATGATCATTTGTCACTGCCCGTGATGGACTTGGTCGCGAAGGCTTTAGAGCATGACGACTGGTGTCACCGCCTGAAGGCCATCCTTGATCCACCGATAACTGTTGAACTATCAGATGAGGAGCCAGCTGGTGATGATGGTGGGAATGATGGTGATGACGGTAAACCTGATGATGATGATGGCGATGAAGGCGATAAGCATGATGGCGATTGGAATGACGAGTCTGAATAGGTTTGGGAACAGGCTTTGTGCCTTGTAATTTTTTGTTTATACTTTGAATGTAAGTTCTTGCGCGGTCGCGCTAGTTTTAAATGGAATGAACGTTACCCGTTGTCTATAAAACTGTTGCGCGTTTGCGCTTTGTTTTAAATATGATGCTTGTGTGTTCTTTCCCGTTACAATTATTGCACTGTTGTTAGAAACTTCGGTTAAGTTAGCGCGAATAAATGTAAGTGTGGCTCTTGTGAGTGCAATTGCCCGGTCTCGCGCTATGCTCGCGGAGGACCTTGGAGGCATGACTGGAGTGTTTTCGTGCTAATCAGAAGTTTAACATGCATTTGTAACGAAAGAAGTCAGTCGTGATAAAAGAGCATGTCGTATGCTTTCATTGATTAAGTAGGCGCTTAGGCCAAGATACATAGTTTGTAACGTAAAGGGTGTGTCGCCAACATAGGAAAGTAAAAAAGGCGCATGGCCGACAGTAGTAGATAAAAGCGCAGGGCCTGGGGTAGTCACATATAGCATTTACGCAGTTGTTGCGCATTCCAAGTGCGCGGGATGATGTGTCCATCCATGGTGCGCAGTTTGTAAGCCCCTTTCCCTAGCACTTCATGAATCAAGTATGGGCCTTCCCATTTGGGTGCTAGTTTTCCTGGGCGTTCAGCGTTTGAGGCTTCGTTGTCTCGAAATATGTATTCTCCAGGAGTGAAGGTACAGATGCGGACTCGCGCATTGTAGTACCTCTCCAATTGGGTCTTGTACTTGGCCTCTTTGATTCGCGCTATTTCGCGTCGTTCTTCTAGCAAATCCAAGTCAAGACGACGTTCTGCCTCGTTGTCGATTGCGTTGACTGCTGTCAAACGCGGAGAAGGCAGGCCAACTTCTGCCGGGATAACCGCTTCTGAGCCGTAGACCAGGCTAAAAGGGGTTTCGCCGGTACTTGTTTTCGGCATGGTTCGGTGAGCCCACAAGATACTCGGGAGCTCATCCACCCAGCCTCTTCGCTTCGTGCCCAGTCGGGCCTTTATCCCATCGACGATACACTTGTTTACACTTTCAACCTGTCCGTTGGCCTGAGGATGCGCCACGGAGGAGAAAGTGTGTTCTATCTTCATCTCTTTCAACCACTTCTGGAGGTCCTCGGACGCAAAGTTGGTGCCGTTGTCTGTTACAACCTTGAGTGGTAGGCCAAATCTGCAGATGATGTGTTCCCAAATGAACTTGCGCACCATCATGGCTGTAGTTGAAGCAAGGGCTTTGGCCTCCACCCATTTCGTGAAGTAATCGACGGCCACAATTATAAACTTGACGGCGCCAGGAGCTTCTGGGAAGGGTCCCACCATGTCGATTCCCCACTGCTGAAAAGGCCAAGCAGTGGATACGGGGATCAGGTCGTTTTTGGGGCGCAGGGTTTTTGGAGAGTGCCGCTGACAGGAGTCGCACTTGCGCAGCTCCTTCAGGGCATCCACATGCATCCCTGGCCAGTAGTACCCAGCGTTCATAATCTTCGCAACAACCATGCGTGGTCCCGCATGGATGCCGCAGATTCCTTCGTGAATCTCCCTTATCAGATAATTCGCATCTTGGGGGTCCACGCAGCGCAGTAGTGGCCCCAAGAAGGACTTGCGGTATAAGATACCACCATTCATTTCGTACTGCAGAGCTTTGTTCTGAATCTTTCTTGCCTCTTCCTTATTCTCTGGGAGTATTCCTTCTTTCAAGTACTGAATGATAGGGGTCATCCAGGATGGTTGCCCTAACTCGATCACATTGACTTGTCGTAACAAGACTGACGGGTTCTTGAGTACCTCAATCCTTACATCTTTGGCAAGATGTTGGAAAGATGTTGAAGCAAACTTGCTCAAGGCGTCAGCTGGTTTGTTCTCAGAGCGATTGATGTGGATGACCTTGTGAGACTTGAACTGTTGAAGCAACTCTTTTGCTTGTTCCAGATATAGGGCCATGATTTCACCCTTTGCATCGTATATACCGTTGACCTGACTGGCTATCAAGAGTGAATCAACATGTGCTTGTAGGTTTTTAGCTCCCATTTTGATGGCGAGGCATAAGCCTGCCAAAAATGCTTCGTATTCTGCCTCGTTGTTGGTGTTTTTAAAATCCAACTTGATGGCGTAAGTGAATTCATGGTTTTCAGGGCTTACTAGGCGCAATCCAGCTCCCGCGCCGTCCTCATTTGAGGCCCCATCAGTGTAAAGCATCCAAGTCTCATTTGTCATGTCTTTTTCAGGAGTTTCAACAAGCTCACAATCTTTGATTTTCTCTATCGGGACTTCTGTGATAAAATCGGCGAGCACCTGACCCTTGATGGCTGGGCGTGGTCTGTACAAAATGTTGTGACCTCCCAACTCGATTGCCCATTTGGCGAGCCTCCCAGATGTTTCTGGTTTATGAAATATCGTGCCGATATGAAAATTGGTAAGTACTGTGATCATATGCCCTGTGAAATACCTGCGCAGCCTTCTGGAGGCGTGTAGCAGCGCTAGTACCAATTTTTCCATCGTGGAATATCTCGTTTCCGGGTCAGTGAGTACCCTGCTGTAACACCCCGAAAACGGGCTTGGTAATTAAACTCTGTTAATACTAAAAGACGGGTAACGTACCGTTATTAGTAAAAATAACCCGGCAAATATTTGGATTTAAATAAGAAACGGGTTTTAACTCCCGGAACCCACTAAGTTAACTAGGTAAAATTAACCTAGTTAGTAATGGGTAATTAAATAATAAACTATGAGTTATAGTTTCATTTATGAATCTCAAAACATGAGGGACTAATATGGACAAGTAGGAAACTTGTTATATTAAAACAAAACAAAAAAATAAAATATAAAATACACACACACGCTTTGTGTGCGTGTTCTGAACGACCAGGAGAAGCTCCATGGGAGCTCAAACCCTAACTTCAACAAATCAACAAAATTGAAGGTCAAATCTAGCCCGAATCGGATGCATGAACACGTATTAATGATCACCTAGTCATGGGGATCACACGGTATGTTGAAATTTATGATTTAGTGATACTTTGAGATTATGATGAACAATCATAATCGAAATTCTGGAATGAATATTGAATCAATGAGTGTTATTGTGATTATATCTTGGTTTAGAAACAAACCCTAGTATAGAATTTGATGAATTGTTGTCAAAACTAGGGATTTGGTAATTACCCTATTATGTGTTAGATGGGTTTTATGAAAATATGATGAACACTTGAAAAGTGATGGTAAATCTGAGAAAAATTGATGTTATGATGCAAGATTTGATATTGTTCATGAGTGCTAGACATAAGGGTTTGATTTAATGATTGAAAATTGGTTAAAAATATTAGCCATGAAGTAAATAGAGAGGTATAAAAATCATGCCCATATGGTGCTCGTTAAAATGCCCAAGTGAATCGTGTTGTCTACTAGTTTGTATGTAGAGCTTGATTTGATGATTTCATGAGTAGTGGGTTTATGACAAATCTTTGATTTGTATGAAATTAAACATGATGGTGTATGAGAATCACCAAATAGGACTTGAATATATGTTAATTTTAGTTCTAGTTCTTAAATTGACAAAGATGATAAAATTAGGATTCACATGATGACTTCTTGAAATAGATGATGTTTTTGGCATCTCTTAGCCTACAATCACTGTGTTATATGTTTCTAACCATTACCAAGAGTTTAATAAGGGTTTTAGCCATGGAAATGGGTTGCATTTGATGGTTTGGTTCGAATTTAAAATGACCCTAAACATGATTTCCGCAGCTTTTTATATGGATTTCGACTAATCTTAAAAAAATCATATAAAATCAACCGTTTATCCGATTTGGGTGTTCTATACCTTTTCGGAAAGCTTATGAAGTAAATTTTTACTGTTTTCAATCATAAGAAACAAATGTGGTTGTTAAATAGGCCAAAAGAATGAATTAAACCGCTGTTCAAAACGTTGAAAGCTGTTTGAAAAATGAAAATATAGTTGCTGTGCTGATTTTATAAAAATCATATAAAATCATAGAAAATTCGTTAGAAGGTGTACCTTATATGCTTGCGAAGGTATTGAAGTTTTCTACGATCCATCTTTGAACATGTTAATCTAGTTCGGACTTTGAATGGGTCATAATGGTCAATTACAGCAGCTGTATAGAAAATCGCTGCACATTAATAATGTCATTATTAATCCAGAAAAAGACATATGATTGCGTATACTTGATTTAGTCATGAAGTATTTATTGTTAGGCACAAATAACACTTTATGTGACATGTTTAAAGTGTTCAAAATCACTTACTAACTAGTTCGTAGTTCGTATAAGTAACTTGACTAACGGGTCAAACGGTTAGTGAATGGAAAGAGTTATGAAAAAAAAATATAGTTGTTGAATAAATAGCATACTTTGATGAATAAGTGTGTGAATCCATAAGGTGTGGTGGTCATGTTAATGTTGACTAATCTAATCATCTTGTGGACATGATATGGTAGTTTGACTCTGACAAGCTAGATAGGAGCTTGGAAATGAACGGGTCAAATGGATACAAGTTCAAGTATGAAGCTCGCAAGGATGCAAGGTAAGTAAAGCTTACACCCTTTTTTATGGATACGTATTTGCTTTATAGATTATAAACACGACCAAGGTTATATCCAAAATATGGGTTCCGACACGAAATGATACGGGTCGGGACGAATAAAATGATAAAAAAAAGAAGTATGTTTAATGGCAAGAGGGGCGAAATGGGTTAAATAATGAAATGGAAAATAAATACCATTCAAATATAAGTGCAAAATGTTTGGTCATTTAGACTAAACGGGTCAAATGGTAATGTTAACACCATTTGACGAATAATGACTAATAAGTGCTTGTCGAGTCCGATGCTCACAGGGTAAAACGGATTATGGAATTTGCGTTGCTATGAATCAGTAAATTATTAAGGCAAGGTATTAAAACGGGTCAATACTTTGACCCGAGCCAGGTACGCGTAAATTGGCGGAGTATAAGTAGACATATTAACGTGGAAATGTGATGTGTGGAAAGAGAAGAGCGAGATTTTAACTTAAATGTTTAAATCTCCTAAACGGGTCAAAATGAATTATGCGCATAGCTTGGGCATTGGTCGCATAATTCATAAAAGTTATGTTCACGAGTTAAAGATTTTTTAGTTAACAAGTAGTCCAAGGTTCTATGATGATTTAGAAACAAGTCGTTTAATAGATTAGGAAACGGGTCGAATAATTGTATAAGAGATTTATAAGCCGTTAGCTTATAAATCAGCATCGTTACAAACCTTAGTGTTGATTACATAGGAGACTGCATTACGGTCAATACGAAATAAAAATCGCGTAAAACGGATGTGTCGTTTGAAAGTTATGCATGTTTATGTAAAAAAAAATGCAGGTTGCAGAAACAAACCTGCTGGAAAATGCTGACCCTCGCGCCACGCGAAGGACCAAGATGGTTGGGGTGCGACACGCGACCACGGTCGCGGCACGCGATAGAATTAGGAAACCCTGTCGCGGTACGCGACAGGGGTACAACTTGCAGATTTTGTTTGTTTCACTTATTTGGCTCAAAGTACTTGAAGAAACATGTTACATAATTATGAAAACTAACGTTTGTGTTGGTTTTGATTACAGGTAAATGATATATGCTATCCGGATGAAGATCAAGGGCCTAACAAGAACCGAACACACGATAAATGAAGCTTCCGCATTTGAGTTTAAACCTTGTTATCAAAAGTGAACTATGTAAACAATTGTTACTTTCTTTTGAATGTTTTAATCATGTATGAATGATAACTTATAAAAGTTTTTGAAAGGTCGCATTTTCATGTAAAATGCGTAGTTTATTAATATAATCTTGAAAAATTAAGACGGGTCTTACACCTGCTGACATACTAAATTGGAGTTTGAACTCCATTTCTTTCCACTAGTAACACCGATCCTACTGCCTTATCTGAAGAAGATAAGTACAGTACGAGTGGTTCTTTTTCAAATGGTGCAGTCAGGGTAGGGAGCTCGATCAAACATTCTTTCATTTGCTGGAAAGCCTTTTCAGCTTCAGGGGTCCATCTGAACTCTTGCTTCTTGACACAGTTGCGCAACGTGCTGATAAAAGGGTACGACTTCGCGGCGTGATTTTTCAAAAAGCGGTTAAGCGCGGCGAGGCGGCCGGCCAACCGTTGCATTTCTTTGATTGTTCGCGGCGATGGCATTCGCTCTATTGCCTGGACTTTTTCTGGATTCACTTTGAAGCCGCCGTTGGTGACTATGAAGCCTAAAAATTTCCCTTCTTCCATGCCAAAGGAACATTTGGCTGGATTCAACTTCATGTTTACGCTGCGCAATGAATTGAACGTTTTCTCGATGTCCTTCAACATTTGGTCCTCTTCGGGACTTTTGACCACTAGATCATCGATGTAAACTTCAATATGCTTTCCGATGTCACCCGCGAAGGTCTTGTCCATCAACCGCTGGTATGTGGCGCCAGCATTTTTCAGGCTGAATGGCATCTTCGTATAGCAAAAAATCCCAAGGTCAGTACGAAAAGCCGTCTTGTCTTCATCCTCGAGCTTCATTTGAACTTGATGGTATCCCTTGTAGCAATCCAAGAAGCACTTCCATCTGTATGGCGCGAGAGAGTCTATCTTTTTGTCGATCTCAGGTAAAGAATAACAATCCTTAGGGCATGCATTGTTGAGATCGGTATAGTCGACACACATTCGCCATCCACCGCTAGACTTTTCTACCATTACAGGGTTCGCAACCCAGACGACATACAGCCGGATATCATGTACGACGAAGAGAAATACACAGACGACATACAGCCGGATATCATGTGAAAAAAAAAATCCATTGTTTGAATAACTTTGATTCTAATTACATAACATACAGCCGGATATCATGTACGACGAAGAGAAATACACAGACGACAAACGTCTAAACGTATTTGCCTCAAATTTTGAAGACATCATACAAAAATATGAGGTAAAAAAACTAGTTGTCGCCTTCCGGCCCGGCTATAAATAGAGACCTTCACTTCACAGGTTATTCATTCCATTCCCTCTACTCTCACTTAATACTTAATTCTCTCCCAAAGCAGTCGCTTATTCTCACGCCGGAGCCCGGTTAAGAGGGAAACCCCCACATTCCCCTCTTAACGAGTAACGGTGTTTTTGTATGATGGGCCTTGGGCCGGAAGGCGACAACTAGTTTTTTTACCTCATATTTTTGTATGATGTCTTCAAAATTTGAGGCAAATACGTTTAGACGTTTGTCGTCTGTGTATTTCTCTTCGTCGTACATGATATCCGGCTGTATGTTATGTAATTAGAATCAAAGTTATTCAAACAATGGATTTTTTTTCACATGATATCCGGCTGTATGTCGTCTGTGTATTTCTCTTCGTCGTACATGATATCCGGCTGTATGTCGTCTGGGTTGCGAACCCTGTAATGGTAGAAAAGTCTAGCGGTGGATGGCGAATGTGTGTCGACTATACCGATCTCAACAATGCATGCCCTAAGGATTGTTATTCTTTGCCTGAGATCGACAAAAAGATAGACTCTCTCGCGCCATACAGATGGAAGTGCTTCTTGGATTGCTACAAGGGATACCATCAAGTTCAAATGAAGCTCAAGGATGAAGACAAGACGGCTTTTCGTACTGACCTTGGGATTTTTTGCTATACGAAGATGCCATTCGGCCTGAAAAATGCTGGCGCCACATACCAGCGGTTGATGGACAAGACCTTCGCGGGTGACATCGGAAAGCATATTGAAGTTTACATCGATGATCTAGTGGTCAAAAGTCCCGAAGAGGACCAAATGTTGAAGGACATCGAGAAAACGTTCAATTCATTGGGCAGCGTAAACATGAAGTTGAATCCAGCCAAATGTTCTTTTGGCATGGAAGAAGGGAAATTTTTAGGCTTCATAGTCACCAACGGCGGCTTCAAAGTGAATCCGGAAAAAGTCCAGGCAATAGAGCGAATGCCATCGCCGCGAACAATCAAAGAAATGCAACGGTTGGCCGGCCGCCTCGCCGCGCTTAACCGCTTTTTGTCAAATCACGCCGCGAAGTCGTACCCTTTTATCAGCACGTTGCGCAACTGTGTCAAGAAGCAAGAGTTCAGATGGACCCCTGAAGCTGAAAAGGCTTTCCAGCAAATGAAAGAATGTTTGATCGAGCTCCCTACCCTGACTGCACCATTTGAAAAAGAACCACTCGTACTGTACTTATCTTCTTCAGATAAGGCAGTAGGATCGGTGTTACTAGTGGAAAGAAATGGAGTTCAAACTCCAATTTATTATGTCAGCAGGGTACTCACTGACCCGGAAACGAAATATTCCACGATGGAAAAATTGGTACTAGCGCTGCTACACGCCTCCAGAAGGCTGCGCAGGTATTTCACAGGGCATATGATCACAGTACTTACCAATTTTCATATCGGCACGATACTTCAGAAACCAGAAACATCTGGGAGGCTCGCCAAATGGGCAATCGAGTTGGGAGGTCACAACATTTTGTACAGACCACGCCCAGCCATCAAGGGTCAGGTGCTCGCCGATTTTATCACAGAAGTCCCGATAGAGAAAATCAAAGATTGTGAGCTTGTTGAAACTCCTGAAAAAGACATGACAAATGAGACTTGGATGCTTTACACTGATGGGGCCTCAAATGAGGACGGCGCGGGAGCTGGATTGCGCCTAGTAAGCCCTGAAAACCATGAATTCACTTACGCCATCAAGTTGGATTTTAAAAACACCAACAACGAGGCAGAATACGAAGCATTTTTGGCAGGCTTACGCCTCGCCATCAAAATGGGAGCTAAAAACCTACAAGCACATGTTGATTCACTCTTGATAGCCAGTCAGGTCAACGGTATATACGATGCAAAGGGTGAAATCATGGCCCTATATCTGGAACAAGCAAAAGAGTTGCTTCAATAGTTCAAGTCTCACAAGGTCATCCACATCAATCGCTCTGAGAACAAACCAGCTGACGCCTTGAGCAAGCTTGCTTCAACATCTTTCCAACATCTTACCAAAGATGTAAGGATTGAGGTACTCAAGAACCCGTCAGTCTTGTTACGACAAGTCAATGTGATCGAGTTAGGGCAGCCATCCTGGATGACCCCTATCATTCAGTACTTGAAAGAAGGAATACTCCCAGAGAATAAGGCAGAGGCAAGAAAGATTCAGAACAAAGCTCTGCAGTACGAAATGAATGGTGGTATCTTATACCACAAGTCCTTCTTGGGGCCACTACTGCGCTGCGTGGACCCCCAAGATGCGAATTATCTGATAAGGGAGATTCACGAAGGAATCTGCGGCATCCATGCGGGACCACGCATGGTTGTTGCGAAGATTATGAACGCTGGGTACTACTGGCCAGGGATGCATGTGGATGCCCTGAAGGAGCTGCGCAAGTGCGACTCCTGTCAGCGGCACTCTCCAAAAAAACACTGCGCCCCAAAAACGACCTGATCCCCGTATCCACTGCTTGGCCTTTTCAGCAGTGGGGAATCGACATGGTGGGACCCTTCCCATAAGCTCCTGGCGCCATCAAGTTTATAATTGTGGCCGTCGATTACTTCACGAAATGGGTGGAGGCCAAAGCCCTTGCTTCAACTACAGCCATGATGGTGCGCAAGTTCATTTGGGAACACATCATCTGCAGATTTGGCCTACCACTCAAGGTTGTAACAGACAACGGCACCAACTTTGCGTCCGAGGACCTCCAGAAGTGGTTGAAAGAGATGAAGATAGAACACACTTTCTCCTCCGTGGCGCATCCTCAGGCCAACGGACAGGTTGAAAGTGTAAACAAGTGTATCGTCGATGGGATAAAGGCCCGACTGGGCACGAAGCGAAGAGGCTGGGTGGATGAGCTCCCGAGTATCTTGTGGGCTCACCGAACCATGCCGAAAACAAGTACCGGCGAAACCCCTTTTAGCCTGGTCTACGGCTCAGAAGCGGTTATCCCGGCAGAAGTTGGCCTGCCTTCTCCGCGTTTGACAGCAGTCAACGCAATCGACAACGAGGCAGAACGTCGTCTTGACTTGGATTTGCTAGAAGAACGACGCGAAATAGCGCGAATCAAAGAGGCCAAGTACAAGACCCAATTGGAGAGGTACTACAATGCGCGAGTCCGCATCTGTACCTTCACTCCTGGAGAATACATATTTCGAGACAACGAAGCCTCAAACGCTGAACGCCCAGGAAAACTAGCACCCAAATGGGAAGGCCCATACTTGATTCATGAAGTGCTAGGGAAAGGGGCTTACAAACTGCGCACCATGGATGGACACATCATCCCGCGCACTTGGAATGCGCAACAACTGCGTAAATGCTATATGTGACTACCCCAGGCCCTGCGCTTTTATCTACAACTGTCGGCCATGCGCCTTTTTTACTTTCCTATGTTGGCGACACACCCTTTACGTTACAAGCTATGTATCTTGGCCTAAGCGCCTACTTAATCAATGAAAGCATACGACATGCTCTTTTATCACGACTGACTTCTTTCGTTACAAACGCATGTTAAACTTCTGATTAGCACAAAAACACTCCAGTCATGCCTCCAAGGTCCTCTGCGAGCATAGCGCGAGACCGGGCAATTGCACTCACAAGAGCCACACTTACATTTATTCGTGCTAACTTAACCGAAGTTTCTAACAACAGTGCAATAATTGTAACGGGAAAGAACACACAAGCATCATATTTAAAACAAAGCGCAAACGCGCAACAGTTGTATAGACAACGGGTAACGTTCATTCCATTTAAAACTAGTGCGACCGCGCAAGAACTTACATTCAAAGTATAAACAAAAAATTACAAGGCACAAAGCCTGTTCCCAAACCTATTCAAACTCGTCATTCCAATCGCCATCATGCTTATCGCCTTCATCGCCATCATCATCATCAGGTTTACCGACATCACCATCATTCCCACCATCATCACCAGCTGGCTCCTCATCTGATAGTTCAACAGTTATCGGTGGATCAAGGATGGCCTTCAAGTGGTGACACCAGTCGTCATGCTCTAAAGCCTTCGCGACCAAGTCCATCACGGGCAGTGACAAATGATCATAAGCATTTTCTGCTCGTGTCAGCTCGGCGCTAGCCTGATCAGTCGTTGAACAATGACTAATGTCAAACTCCTGTCCAAACACCTCTTCTACATGCTGAGCACATTCCAGGTAGCCCCCGCGATGACCGACGGCACGCGCGGCGTCCGTCAAAGTAGCAACAGCGCGATCCAGTTCTCCAGCATTTAGGACAGAGTTGGCAAGCTGTAATGAAGACCGCACATTAAAAGCAACTCCTAGCAAATGAAAAAACAAAAAAAAACAAAAAAGAGAACAACATACCAACACTACTCCACGGCCGCGCATCCATTCGGCCTCAGAAACAAGAGTATCAACGATGCCCTGAGCTTCAGCATAATTAGTCTGCGCCACATTAAGGGCCTTGGTACTAACATCGCGAGCTTCTTCGGCTCTTTGTTTAGCCTCTTCAGCAGTGGCTGCCTTGACCTTCTCAGCTTCGAGATCGATTTCTAAGGATTCGCATTTGTCAACCTAGTCGTTTAAGCGACGCTTCAGTTCGGCGATCTCAATATCCTTGGCCTGGAGATCCCTGTCCTTACCAGATAACTGAGTCTTCACTTCAGTAAGCTCAACCTAAAAAAGACAAGACTTAGGCTATTTTGCGAACAAGCACAGGGAAAAAGCAGGAAAGTTTTTACAAACCTCAATCTGCTCCCTAGCAACCTGCGCAGCTTGCGCATCCTCGACCTTGCCGGACAACTCAACAACCTTGGCTTCAAGGTTGACAATCTTGTTACGATCCGCAGCCGCACGCTCATTGTCCTTCGCACAAATGCGCTTAAACTCAGCTTTTTCCTTCGACAAAAGATCCTCGGCAGCTCGAAGTTTGGTTTTCAGGGCCTCACGCCCCCATTCTTCTGCCTTCTTATCAGCCTCAAGCTTGGCCCTGTCTTCATCAAAGGCAGTTTTTGACTTCTCAAAATCATTAATACGTTTCTGCATCCGCTCGCGGTACCTCTCCCAGTCCGACCGCTCCCTAACCATTGTTCGCCACTCCCGCACAATCTCCTGGTTAGCAGCGCGAGCATTCGCCTCCCCGAGCATATAAGTACGGTATCGCGCTTCATGAGTCGTCGCCCTCTGCCGGTTAACCTCTCCAGGAGTGAAAGAATTGAAGAACCAATCTCGGCAAGGACCGAACTCCTGAAAGGTATCCTTTTGCCTTAAACTCCAGGGATCCTGATGGGGGGCATTACCGCGCTCCTCTTCGGTATAACTTTTATAATAGATATCACCAAGAGTATCCTTCGCCCCGATAACTTGCAGATTATAACCACTAGCGCCACCAGAGCTCGCGCCACTAGAAACATAAGGGCCCGATCCCCTGGTAGAAAGCCCCTTGGAACGATGGGGAACCTCAGTATGCGCGGGGCGGGCAGGTTCCTCAACCTCAGGCTCTTTCCTCCTCTCTTGACGAGGCTTCTCGGGCCCCGTCACGCTCTCAACCTCCGGACCCTAAGCCTTCTCAACAGGTTTCTCCTTCTCTTTCTTCTCTTTCTCCTTCTCGATGTCAGAGGCCTTTTTACGCTTCGCCTCCTCAGCCCTCCTATCCTCCTCGGCTTTCCTCTTTTTCTCCTCCTCCACCTTCTTCATCTTATCCTCATCAGCCTTCTTCCTACGCTCTTCATCAACCTTCCTCTTCTCCTCGGCAGCCTTCGCCGTATCACCCTCAGCAGTATGCTTGTCCTTGGCAGATTCAGCCCCAGCGGTCTTGGAAGACTTGATGATAATCTTTGGCCTTTTTGGCTCTGGCTCCGTAAACACAACACCCTTCTCAGGGGTCTTCTTCTTGGTTTCTGCAGAAACTAAGGGGTTAAGAAGAAAGCAACAAAAGGAAAGACAAATTAGGAACATACCAGGAGAGAATCTATAAAGGGAACGCAGATTACTCTGTTTCCCAAGCACCAAGCCCCTCCAGCTGCCGGCGTAACAGTCGTACCAGCAGTGGTCGCGCTTCTACTCCTTATTCTGCTGACCAACTTCTCAGCAGCATCTTCTTCTTCTTCCCCTTCCTCATGCTCGGCAGTGGAAGGAGTAGCGCCAGCGTCCGGGTTGCGAGAGCCCGCGCTCCCTGAACCACCTGCTCCAGTCTTTTTCGCCCCTACGCGCGACAAGCCTTCAAGTGAGTCACTAATAACCACGAAATCTGTCAAGTCACTTTGACGAAGCCGAAGAGTACCTTTCTCAGCAGCACCAGCAGCTGCGCGACTACTCCCGCCCTTCTTGCTTGTCACTTCAGGCTCGACCTTTTTCTTCTTCTTAGGGGGTTTCTTTTTCTTCTCTTCAGGGTCGATGCCCAAGTCGCGCAACACACCCGCAAAGACGTTAGACCACGAACTTAACTCCCCGTTCGAAGATCCTACAGACTCCTCGCTGGAAAGATAGACAACCTCTTTCCCAGCAGAAGTCACAGAGCGCAGAGGACGGGGTTTAGGTATGTGCGCACCTTCAGTTGCAGTTGGCGGCGCGGCAAATGCATCAGCAACCGGGTACATGAAGTTGCCCCTAATTTGTGCATACCAATACTCCTCTCCAGCTTGAAGTGGGCGCACGCTCATAGACCCGCCAAAGGTAGAGAACGCAGCTTGATACAGGCGCGCCTCTACAAGACAAAGTGTACAGATAAACAGTTGTGAAACGAATATCAACAAAACAAACGAGCTAACTAACCTTCATCCTGGAACTTCAGGACAGGGATGTCTTGGCTCTCAGGCGGCCATTGATCACTCATCCGCGCCGCAACAAGTACATTTTCCCCAAACACCCGGTTGGGGGTGGCAGTAAGCTCCCGATACCAAGCCTCAGCCTTAGGGATCGCCAAGTCTTCTTTCGCAATAGCTTCATTCCAGGCGCGAAACGTCATGGGTATCGGAATTACCTCCTATCGGATATAGAAAAACTTAGGTTTCCAGTCATGGAAACTCTTAGGAGGGTTTAAAAGTATCTTCTTCGTCGTGCCTCGACTGGCGAAGGAATAAAAACCCATGTTCTTCTGAAGTTGGTAGAAAACCCGGAATCTATCAACAGTTGGCTCTATGCCATGAGCCCAACACAAGAACTCGAAATGTCGAACCCGAACCATTCCGGGTAGGCTCATTTGAGATATATGGAACCCATAATATTGAAGAATATGAGCCATGAAGTTAGTCGCAGGCAACCGGAAGTTGCCCTGATGGAAGAAGTCTTCGAATAAAGTAATGTACCCCGGCGGTGCATCAGCGGACGTCTGGTTCTGGCCGGGGTACCGGGCATCCCACTCCGGTGGGAACCGGAAACTACGTGATAGCTGTTCAAAAAGCCCTAAATCCCACCGGAGAACAGGCACAGGACCTTCTTCTCCGGGATTATCTTCATGTTGTTCTTCAGCCATCGATAGATAAAACAAAGGTCTTGAATGTCCTGGAAACAAGCCTGATAATCTGCTACGATGTTCTTCAAGAACTTGAAGAGATCTGCTGCAATCGTGTTCTTCAAACTTTGAAGATTCAAAGAAGTTTGGGAGGAAGTAAAAGAATAGTAGAAGAGAAAAGTGATGAGCCTCACATCTCTCCGGATATATATACCCATCGCATTTAATGCGATGGGTAACCGTGCCGAAACCGCCGCAAGCAAGGCCAACCAGAAAGCGCCACGTAAGGCGTGTTTCCCGGAGTGACAGTTACCACGCGCGCGTGAGCTTCACTCTCCTGACGAAAATCTGAACCGTCAGCAACCAGTTGATGGCAACCGTTAGAGGTCAACTCAGTCGTCACCAACCACGACTTTTGCACCAACCTGTCAGAAAATTTGAATTTCGAGATTTTTCCCGCCCAAAGTCATTAGAAACTTCATATAAAAGCTAACAACAAAGCCAATAACAAGCCTGGTAGCCGCGCCGTAGTAACCAACAACTTACACGCGCGCCGTCTACCAAAGCCAGAAGCATCCTTCTACTTTATTTTTAAGTCCAGAGCTCCAACCACTTGCCCTGCGCATGGTGCAGCACTGGACTGGGGGGACTTGAAGGGGTATGGTCCCAAAAAGCTGCGCAACCTCCTGTAAGGTCGCGCGGGACCATACTCCTTACTCAGCAATTTCCTTGATTGCCAACCTCGCGCGAGATACAGCACATCTGCGTAATACGGCGCGAGGTCTACATAAGAAGAAACTCCAATTAACAACACTTAGCATTTCTAGAATAATATCTGAAAGCCCACGCCGCGCGCGAGGTAGTAACGTGCTCAGCAAGAATCATGCGTGACTACGGCGCAAGGCCCTTTCCAGATAGTACACAAGGTACAAGTGGCAGAATAAAAGAGCTAATCAGGGTCCTTCTGTTCCTTCGCAATCGTGCTCCACGATCGTCTGACATGCAGGAGACAAAAAGTACTTAAGGACGCCTATGTGGCACCAATCACAGGGCAGAGACAACTGCCCCATGATCTCCACTTACCTGCTGATGGCAGAAGGGTGACCAGGCCGACAACGGTGACACGTGGCTCCAATCACGTTGCGCCAACTCCATAAAGCTCCTAGAAGCCACTAACGGTCGACACCAGTAAGACAAGGAGCATATCCTCCATGTTGTCGCCTTCCGGCCCAAGGCCCATCAGCCCACACCCTCTTACACCTCTCCGGCTATAAATAGAGACCTTCACTTCACAGGTTATTCATTCCATTCCCTCTACTCTCACTTAATACTTAATTCTCTCCCAAAGTAGTCGCTTATTCTCACGCCGGAGCCCGGTTAAGAGGGAAACCCCCACATTCCCCTCTTAACGAGTAACGGTGTTTTGTTTTGCAGATAAACACGGTCATTAAGGAGCTCAGGAAATTATAAGAAGATTAACCATCATGGTTGAAACATAAACCAAACTGATTAGCCTCATAATTAGTTCCGTGTTTCTTCAGTACGATAAGGAGATTTGTACCGTACTCTTTACCTATATATATATATATATATATATATCTTCGAAGACTGTTAGAAGAGAACAAAATTAGAAACCAAGATGAACTCTGAGTATCAGACGAGACACTAGCTTCCAGCAATTGAAAGATTTAGCTTCAATTCGGATTATGAACAAGCTTCCTGATGAAGAAGTGCTTCCAGCGACGTCAAAGCAGTGTGCGCTCCAGAACATTGGTCGTCGTACATAATTAATTTAGGTTTAATTGGTCGTATCTAGGTTTTATCAAACATTTGGGCCTTTTACTGTAATGGGTTTAATTAATAAAAGTGGGTTTTTCATTAAATTTGGGCTGACCGCTAAAATCGGTCCAATAGGCGCTATACAGGTCTTCAAATAGCGGCCAAATAGCGGGCTATAGCGCCGCTAATAGCGGTTCCGCTATAACCAACCGCTATTTGGACCGCTACAAGCCCAGGTGTCCGCTAACCGCTATAGCACCGCTATTAACTGCATAGATCCAAAATGATACCTGGGCATGCATGCATTCTAATTACACATGAAATTCTTAGTTTTGTGCCTCCAATGAAATTAGGTTGAGGTTTCAGCTTTATACTCTCGTTTAGTCACTCTCTACTCGTTCTCTTGTTCAAGATCCGTTAATTTTTCAAGTTCAAGCCATCCTGAGTCAGCCCGAAATCATACATTTTGGTCAGCATTATCGTGTATTTGGTTAAAACGAGTTAGCCTTTTTGTAAGGGTATGATGACTTGACATGTAACTTTGTCTAAAACGTCAAAAATATTTAAGGGATAACTATATGTTAAATATTATTTCTTATATGTTACTAGGTGTTTCTTTTTTAGCTATATGTTTCTTTAAAGAGTAAAATGCACGGATAGTCCCTGTGGTTTTGCAAAGTTTCAGCTATAGTCCCCAGATTTTGGAAATTACACTCATAGTCCCTGTGGTTTGACAGTTTGTTACGCGGATAGTCCCTGGAGTGGATGGGGGTTAGTTTTCTCAGTTAAGTCCAACTGAAATTACTTATTTACCCCTCTCTTCAAAAAAATAAAAATAAAAAAACAAATAACCCCAAACTTAATAACTTAATACCCATCATCATCATCATCTTTAATACCCAGTCACCACTGTCAAGAACTTCATAACTATACCCATCTTCATCTTTAATACTCATCATCATCATTACACACCCCAAACTCCACCGCCAACACCTGCAAATCTAAACCCTAATTCATAAACTTCAACCGCCAACACCTGCAAAATCCCAAATTTGGGGAAAAATTCTTAAAACCCTAGAAAACAGCGGTACGGAAAAATGCAAAATTGGGGCAAAATTAACAAACTTGGTGAATCAAAACGGTTCTAGGATTAAAGGTGTTTCGATTTTAGCACCAAATCGAAGCGCATTCTCATCAATTCATCAAAATTCCCAAAATGAAACGAAAATTGTTATGAACACTATAAAACCCTAATTGGATAAATTACATACCTGACCACAAACATCGTCACAGATGTCATCTCGCTTCTTGTAAGTAGAATAAACATCAGCCATCACGAACACTAAATTCACCAATCAAAGAAGAATCACAGCTCAAATCAACATAAAAAAATCAAGATTCAAAAACCCCAAATTCAGGGGTTTAATCCTCTGTTTAAATTAGCAGAAACCCAGATAGAAACCCATGAATTAAACGAAACAAAACACTGAATTCTTCCATAATAACTTTGGGTTTTCGAATTCTTGCCGTTTAGTTGTTTCAATGGCTCTGTATCTGAAACAGAGGAATGGTGTATAGATACATGCAGAGGAGGTTTATCTGTATGGAGAAATTGAAGAGCCAAGGTTAATCCTGCTTTTCATCATATCTTTTTATCATAAAAATTGGAATAAAAAGTTTAAATTTTCAAGAGCAACCGAAGAATCTTTTTTTTTTTTTTTGAACAGCAAACATCATCTTTGCAGGTGTTGGCGGTGGAGTTTGGGGTGTGTAATGATGATGATGAGTATTAAAGATGATGATGGGTATAGTTATGAAGTTCTTGACAGTGGTGACTGGGTATTAAAGACGACGACGACGACGACGACGACGACGACGACGACGACGACGACGACGACGACGACGACGACGACGACGACGACGACGACGACGACGACGACGACGACGACGACGACGACGACGACGACGACGACGACGACGACGACGACGACGACGACGACGACGACGACGACGACGACGACGACGACGACGACGACGACGACGACGACGACGACGACGACGACGACGACGACGACGACGACGACGACGACGACGACGACGACGACGACGACGACGACGACGACGACGACGACGACGACGACGACGACGACGACGACGACGACGACGACGACGACGACGACGACGACGACGACGACGACGACGACGACGACGACGACGACGACGACGACGACGACGACGACGACGACGACGACGACGACGACGACGACGACGACGACGACGACGACGACGACGACGACGACGACGACGACGACGACGACGACGACGACGACGACGACGACGACGACGACGACGACGACGACGACGACGACGACGACGACGACGACGACGACGACGACGACGACGACGACGACGACGACGACGACGACGACGACGACGACGACGACGACGACGACGACGACGACGACGACGACGACGACGACGACGACGACGACGACGACGACGACGACGACGACGACGACGACGACGACGACGACGACGACGACGACGACGACGACGACGACGACGACGACGACGACGACGACGACGACGACGACGACGACGACGACGACGACGACGACGACGACGACGACGACGACGACGACGACGACGACGACGACGACGACGACGACGACGACGACGACGACGACGACGACGACGACGACGACGACGACGACGACGACGACGACGACGACGACGACGACGACGACGACGACGACGACGACGACGACGACGACGACGACGACGACGACGACGACGACGACGACGACGACGACGACGACGACGACGACGACGACGACGATGATGGGTATTAAGTTATTAAGTTTGGGGTTATTTGTTTTTTTATTTTATTTTTTAAAGAGAGTGGTAAATAAGTAATTTCAGATGGACTTAACTGAGAAAACTAACCCCCATCCACTCCAGGGACTATCCGCGTAACAAACTGTCAAACCACAGGGACTATGAGTGTAATTTCCAAAATCTGGGGACTATAGCTGAAACTTTGCAAAACCACAGGGACTATCCGTGCATTTTACTCTTCTTTAAAATTTAAACATCTACGCTAGTGATTCATAAGTTAATAATAATATCTACGCTAGCAATTCACCATTTCATTCTACTCTCATTCTTCCATTCTCTCTCACATTTCTAGTTTCGAGTAAGAATGAGTTGCTCTCTCTCCTCCACATAGGCTTCAATTCACCCACAAACGCCTCCATTGGAGGTGCTCTGACACAGAATGGTCACCTTGCAAAATTGTATTCATTCTTGCACCATGAAAAGATATAATACCTTTATATGGTAAATAAGAGATGGTGTAAGAGCATCTACAATGCTAAAAGCATTTAGAAACACATTCGGATATTCTTTAAACACTCTTCTTCAAGCTTATCATCCTTCACAAATTCTTTGATTTCATCGTGAACCCTATCCTTTTCCCGGAACAGCTAACACACCTCTAATCCTACTTTTTAAGTGTACAGTGTACACCAATGCCCAATATAAAACTCAAACCCCCAACCTCATGGAAAGGGACACTGCACATGGATACCACTAGGCTAGAAACCCCTTTGGCTCAACACCATACTTTACATTTATTTTTCATTATAATGTTATTTTTGTTATAACTATTATTTAATTCAAATTTCTTATTGTTTCATTTAGCTGTGAACTTGACACATTTGATAATATAACACGTTTAATAAATCAAGAACTAAAAGATTCTTTAAGAAAGTAATTAGTTATACTTATACAAATCTACATAGACCCCAATGCTACAACTTAACCAAATATATTCATAGTGTAGTTTCATCAGCAAAACCATAAAACTATATTTTAAAAGAAAACAACAAAAAAATGGTAAAAGGAACTTCTTCTTCTTCATGCTATGTATGTACTTCATCGATGTTGAAGAAACTTACAATAAAATCCTAACCCACAGATTCAAGCAGATTGCCAAACCGCGCAACACATGCTGCAACTGCAAGTGAGATCATTCACGTGAGGCGATCTCAATCCTAACATATATCTACTTACATTGTAGCCAGTTTTTTTGTAGAAATAATCTAACATATTTTATTTATGGTAAGGGTTTGAACATGTACAGGGCAAGAAAATTGTCATGACCAAAAATTGCAAAAAAAAAAAAAACAAAAGAAAAGAAAGAAATATTTACCTGTAAAGACAAGAAGATCTATTGATTCTTCTTTATCTTAGAAGCTGTGAAAGTCGTCTTACGATCACGATCTTGGTTGGATGCGCGTATTATAAAAAGAAGCGTTTCTACAAGCATGCCGACAACCAATCCAAGGATGCCTCCAGCAGCATGCTGAAAATCAATCAAGACAAAAAAAAAATTGTTTATTATAATTTATAAGTTATAACAATATCATGTAAGTTTGCACAACTGAATATACAAGAAAGTTGTGATGGTTGAATAAGTAGTAGTACCATTACTACATTATGTCCAAACAATGCCCTGAATGTATAATATCCAACCAAATAGCCTGTAAACATCGTAAGAGCGACATGCAAACCTGATAAAGTTCAATATCAATGTCAGATGCACAAAATCGTCGAAATTGCCACCGACTATGAAATGAACACCCAAATTTTAATATTTTCAAAAGCTGAAAATCTTTGGTATCAAAGACCATAACATTATTAAATGTAACAATTAACAAAACCAAAATCATTGTATCACTTGCACACCCCTTAGCTTTATTTAAATGTACAGTGATTTGGTTTTTTAAATGTTTTTTCTTTTTGGTTTTTTTCTTTTTTCTCCCCTTAACTTTCAGCATATTATCACTTACACCCCTTAGCTTTATAAAAACTTTGTAAAATGTCATTTTGACCCCCCCCCCCCCCCCCCCCCCCCCGAGTTTTACGTGCTTATTTTTATGTATGTTTTCAGTTGGTCTACGTTTTGTCATATATAATACGCTTTCACTAGACGGTATAAATTCGAGTTACAAGACGTTTCAACGTTGCCTCGATGCGCGATACCTGTGTTTAAAAAAGCGAGCTTTAAGCGCACTTTAAGCGTGAAGCGCTGAAGCATTTGGAAAAAACGCTTTTTTTGGTCTGAAGCGTTACAACACGCGAAGCGTTTTGAAGCGAGCTTTAAGCGCAAAGCAATGATGGTTTGAAGCGACGCTTCAGCCCAATCAGGTCACATTTGGGCCATTTTTAGGCCCAATAGTCTTTAAATAGGGTTTAAATGAGGCCCTACTTCTTTACCCTAATAATCAGCCGCTGTCTTTAACATATCAGCCGCTGTCTTCCTCTTTCTCCGTCTATTCTCTCTGCAACTTGATTTCTGTTTAGAAATCATAATGGCCTCCGGATTAAGTGTGTTTTTTAATCATGTTTTGATGGAGATGAATACGTACTTGATTATGAATTTATGATGATTATTGATTAAAGACTATTTTTATGTTTATGTTTTAAGTGTGTTTCGACTTTAATTTATGTTTTAACTATGTTTTTTATGTGTTAAGTGTGTTTTTTAATCATGTTTTTGTGTTTATTGATTAACAAGTAGAATAGGTCATATTGATGTGTACAATATTTTTTTATTTTTATTTTGAGCGCTTTGTATACGTGAAGCTCTCGCTTCGCGCTTGAAGCTTCGCTTAAAGCTTTTGGAACCAAAACGCTTTGGACCGCCTCGCGCTTTTTTAAACCAAGTGCGATACCATTTTTTAACTTAAAGATACTATTTTCTTACGTGCTTTCTTTAAGAACATTTCAGTATAAATCCAAGTTGGTTTACGTTTTGACGTAAATATTTCTTGGAAATGAGTCGGGTCAGATATTTGACCGTACAAATTCGAGTTACTTTAGGTTTCGACGCCACTGCAACGCGCGGCGGGTCAAAATTCTAGTTTGTAATAAGAACCCCTACGGACCACTAAAGAGTAAAGATGAAAAGCCAAAAGTCATTACTTTCTACAAATGCAAATCAACTAAAGGGTGTAAATGTGTAATTCGCGTTTAACTGTTTAAGATATGAAAAGGAACATAGATATAGCCACAAAAAAAAGGAAAATAAAAACTCACCAAATCCTATTTGATCCTTGTACGAAGAAAATGGCTCACTTTCGTCCCTTTGTGGTGTAATATCCTTAACCATCTCCTCATACGCTTTCCTCTCCACCGCTTCCTCGAATTTCCTGAGCCTTGCTTTCAACTCCTCACTCTACGGATACATATAGATCAACAAAGATGTAATCATTAGTCAGTACATCAATAGTTGTTTTCGTAATCAAATAATCGAGCCTGGGGGTGTTGAACATGCATTTTAAAGTGATCAATGTAATCAAGAATCAAGATAATTACGTGATTTTACATATGATTCAATATACCGTTTTATAAATCGATTATTGTAAATTTGTAATCAAGACATGCTTGATGCTTCTCCAAATATGATCATCAAGACATTCATTTAGTGGTGTCTTGGTATGCATTTTTAAATCGATTATTGTAATAAAGATAGTTATATTATATGTATCAATAACCATTTTTCATACAATCTACAACTACTGCTTCTCCGAATGTGATCATTTGGACCAGAAAACTGAAATCAAGATAGGATTCTGCCTAAGACCAAGTGTAGTGGAGGGCGTTACCCATCCACCTCAGCACCTGAAGGCGCCAAACACCATTCCGGTGTGGGCGTCATCACGCATTAAGGGTGCCAGCACCATGGAGTTGACAGGCGTGACCTTTAGGCGTGTGTAAGAGAGAGTGAAAGTGTGAAACTTTTTTTTAAAATTTTTTTGAGCCAATCACCACCTAGCACATCACCCACATTTTTTTTATTTTCTTTTTTCTTTATTTAACTTTTTTAGTTAAATGAATACACACTTTCGAATGTGTAGTTAGCTAAAGCCCCACTGCGTACGTTGCAGAAGCTTTTTCACTTTTTAGTTAAACCACTACCTTGGTTGAAAAAAGCACACCTAGGCGCAAGGCGCAACAATGCTCAAGCCCATGTGCTTTTGGTATCATAAGGCGCACTTTTTTTCAAAAAGCGCACCTGAGGAGCGATCTCTTGGCAAAAAAATTGACCCCGAGACATGTGCCTCATGTATTCCCATATTTTTGTGAGAAGGTTGCTGTACAACATGCAATTCAGGTTGTATATGTATGTAATTTTCATATTAAAACATATACAAAGCTACCTTCTCTCTAAATATTGAGTAAATGATGCTAGAAACCTATATGAAAAATATAATTAGCTGCGCCTTGGGTACGAAAAGCAGTGCGCGTTTGTGCTTGGTGCTTCGCACCTTGGTTTAGACCTTGTCGCTTTTGTTCGCTTCTCACTTTCTAAAACCAAGAGTCCACTACACTTGGTCTAACACTATAACATATTAGTGGATCCGGAATCATATTCATGGATATAAACATATCCAAAGTTTTGTACAGAACATATCTTTTCCTGTGAATCAATTGCTATGTTTTAATTTCAATAATCCAACATTTCTAATAATAATAATATAATAACTCTTCAGAACTTAATCCTCTAAAAACACAATAAATTCAAAACAACTGAGAATCAGTAAGTCACTAAAAGAAACTAACAGAAACATAACTAACTCTAACAAACCAAACACATTTGAAAACAATTTAATTACCTTCTGGCGAGGTTTAGGACTGGTAAGAACAAACTGTGATCCGGCTAACAGAGCGGATAGATCGGGTCGGGTTAACGGATCGGATGCGGACCAAATGGAGCGGAGAGATCGGTAGGGCACAGAAGAGTGATTGTGAGATAGAGATGCGGCGATTTGACGGAGGTCTTGAGAGAGGTGAGTGTTGGTGGCGGATGTAGAAAGGAATGATCGGAGGATTTCTGTCTTGGAGATGATTAGACCGGTGGTGGTGGTGGTGGTGGCGGTGGTGGTAGGGTTTGATGAATGCTCTTGGTTGGTCATGGTAACTCGTGAGTGAAAACTGAAAAGAGTTGGCTTGGTGGTTTGATTTTGTTCTTTTTGGGTTTTGTGAGTGAAAAGAGTCGTATTATTAATTCATAAAAACTTGTCTTGTCCCTCCACGTTGCGGATGGGGGCGTAAAAGTGTGTCATCAGTGTTATAGGGTGCAGGCGTAAGGTGTAAAGTCGTGTTAAGTAGCAATCAAACGACAAAATTGAAAAAAAAAACGTAAAACAAAATCACGAATTTTAAACATCAAGTGATTCACATGACGTAAAACATAGACGGACCTGAATGTATAGCGAAACGTAATAAAAATTTGAGGGGGTAAGAAACCCGAGGAACTAAATGTGATCACCAAACCCGAAGTGATGAGCTCGGCGGTCTTGCCGCTTCTCAACATGATGGCCTTCGCAGTAGCATTTGGATTAGGCTCTGTATTGCTTGAAAGGCCCCCCTGTTATCTCTCTGACAACATCTTGGCAATCTAGCCAACTGGGTTCTCAATGATCTACATGGAAGCCTTTTGGCTTCTCAACTCACTCTCGTGCCTCGTGAAACGACCGTCATATTCTCTAAAACGCTTCTCATTGTCGATCTTTTGAGCGTTTTGACCAGCTAAAAGTTGACTAAACATATCTTGCGCACTAGGTTCGCTAGTGGAAGATATCCGCTGAGGCCTAGGTGGACCATATGCTCCAGGAGCTGTGGGACGTGGAACAAATCCGGGTGGATGCTGACTAGAAGCGTCAGGTTTCCAACTGAAATTTGGGTGATTCTTCCACCCCGGATTATAAATATTGATGTAAGGATTATGCTGAGGACGGTATTAGTTTCCCATAAAATCAACGTGCTCGTGTAACAGCTTTCCCGTCGGAAAATCGCCTACATGATACGCTCCCCCACTCGAAGAACCATTTGAGTGAACTTCCATCATCCGATCAAATTTCGAAGATAAGGCATCCATACGTGCTGTCATGGCGGTGAAGTCGTCCACTTGATGAACTCCATGTCGAGAACTCTTCCCCCTTTGTGGCTGTTGTGTCTGATTCTTCACGGCGCATTTCTCCAGAATCTCAAACGCCTCGTTGGCATTCTTTGTGCCAATGTCTCTGCTCGAATATGTATCAACCATCATCTGCCCTGGAGCATCCAAACCATGGTAGAAGATCTGACATTGTTTCCACCTAGGCAACCCGTGATGTGGGACCTTTCTCATGAGCTCTTTAAACCGCTCCCACACCTCGTAAGGGGGCTCATCCTCGTCCTGACGAAAGTTGAGAATCTTGGTTCTCAACCGAACAGTTTTCTCTGGAGGGAAATATTTCTGGAGGTACTTCTCAGCTAATTGATTCCATGTAGTGATAGATCCAGCTAGACGTGAGATAAGCCACTATTTGGCTCCATCACGTAAAGAAAACGGAAAGAGCCGAAGGCGTATAGCATCCGATGATGCATCACGAATCGTGAACGTGGCACAAACCTATAGAAAACCCGCGATGTGGACACTAGGATCCTCGTGATCCTTGCCATAAAACTGCATCGCATTCTACAACATCGATATGGTGCCAGATTTGATCTCGAAACTATTATTATTTATCGTTGGTGCATTGATGCTCGCAGGTAAACCCTCAAGTGACGGTTTTCCTATTTCATTTAAGATCCTCGTCTTCTCTTCATCCGCCATATCTACCTGAACCTCGTAGAATGTGTCGCCTCCCGCCACGTCTACCTCGATCGTCGCGGCTACCACCCGGGACTGCTCCCGCAGTCTCCGATTAAGATTGCGCTCCAGCTCCGATGAAGGCTCAACGATTTCAGCAACGGGGGTTGAGGACATGCACTACCTGTAGGGAATAATGAGGAGCACAATGCACTATATGTATATAAAACTAAAAGCAACTAGCAAATAATCATTTTTTTTTCAAGTAATCATGAAAAGACAAATAAAACAAGTAGACAAAAACTTTATACGCTTTTCACAATGGCTAAATAAGTAACTCGAACCGTTCTCAAGAAAACTCGCCTCCCCGGCAACGGCTCCAAAAACTTGATGTGCGTGAATTAAATATAATTTTTAAAGGAATTTTTCTTCACACAAATTTACTTTTAAAAATGATGTTCACCTATGAACTAAACTACACACACAAAAGGGCAAGTGTACCCGTCGTGTGGTAATATTGTTTATCGGTAAGAACCGGATATCAATCTGTGGACGCGGTGTCTCGATACTAAACTTTTGCTACTTTAAAGCCTTTTCAATCAACGGATTGGTTTTGTTTATAATTTATCATGCGAAAAACAAACTACTAACTAATCTAAAGAAGAACAATTTCTAATGGAGGTTGCCTAAACTAAGTATCCACTAACAAACATGTGACAACAAAGGGGAAGAACTAGTGATGATGCAAGATCCAAATCTAAGTCCCCAATCAAGGCTTTTGAGTTTATTAATCCTTAGGAAAACTAAAATGAAATAACATTCTAATCACCTAAAAATTATTTTTTTTAAGTTCACTTGCTAAGTTGATGTTAATCTTTAATCATGAGTTATTTGTTTGTCAAAACTCCTAACTCTACAAATTAGGGAAAACCACTATGAACAACATACTAATCACCCTAACTTGCTTTCAAGTAAGTAATACCTTTATCATGTTCTTGATATGAACCACAAGCATGGTCATGCTAGAAAACAATCCTGGCCTAAATCATCATACTAACACAAACACAAACTATAGAATTCATATAAACATTCTTTTGATCTTTCCAAATCTAAATGCAAGAATTCATACACATGTTCAAATCATCATTCAATTCATGTTAGCAATTACCAATCCTAGTTTCATGCTATGAATCAAACTAACAAGATTCAACAATCATAATCTTTACATGGGATTTCCAAGACATCATGTATATACTTATGATCAAACATTCAAGAACAACAACTTTAAACATGTACATGAACTCCAAGAACAAGACTAAACATCACTATGAAGATTAACAAGAACAATCATCACATCTCCTTCCATATTATCACATATTCATTAGCTTCAACAAAGTTTAAGCAACACAAATGTTTAGCCCATAAGGCTCATAACTACTAGATCAACTACAAGAAAACTTATATTGTTCATAATATAATAAGTAAGCTAACCAAGTTTAAAGACAAGATTAAATGGTAAATGAGTGAATCTTTCAAATGATTAAGTCTTCTTCAAAGCTCCTCATTGGCTCCAACAAGCTACCAAGTCCAGATTTTTGAAAGAAAACTTCACCAAAATGCT
This sequence comes from Helianthus tuberosus, assembly GCA_030545235.1. Classification (NCBI taxonomy): domain Eukaryota; kingdom Viridiplantae; phylum Streptophyta; class Magnoliopsida; order Asterales; family Asteraceae; genus Helianthus; species Helianthus tuberosus. The sequence continues at coordinate 173,271,776 of CM060424.1, read as the reverse complement.
CTAACTCCCTTGCAAATGAGCTTGAGACCCGTATTTAAGTTGTTGGGCGTTTGGCACGACCATGCCACCTTTTGGCACGGTCATGCATGGCATGTGTCAGACTAGCTCTCCGTCTATCGATCTTGTTTGCTACCATTCCTGGAAAAATCCCGCTCAAAATTTCCCGAGTTGGCACGACCATGCCAGATTATGGCACGACCGTGCGTATCGATGAATCACCGACGATGACTGTTGCGATCTCGGAAATGAGCCGATCAGAAACTGACTTGGACCAGACATGATCGTGCTTGGGGATGGCATGGTTGTGCGAGTCGTGGATTCTCCGGGTTGGCGCTGATGACTGATAGTGCTGGCGAGAGTGCCCATGATGGCTGACCTGACACGGTCATGCGAGTGTTTAACACGGTCGTGCCATATCTGGCAGTTTGCTGGAATGCTCTGGGGCATATTTGACGTTTTAAAGATATACAAATTCTTATACAAGAGGTTCTATTAAACATTCTAATCATGCTATTCAAATTCTTTTTCAATATAATGTAACTTTTTCATAAATTGTGTACGGACAAGTTGATTTTCTGGCATTCCTAGCTTTTCTAATATGACTTTCCAATATTTTTCAGATTTGGAGAAGTCTTACAGTCTAATTCTTGGCATCCTGATATCGAGAGTGAAATCAAGTTCCAACTACTATCATCTGAAACAACATATGCAAGTTATCTTGTCTACAAATTGCCAAAAGACCAATCTGGATTTGAGGGGTCCTATTATAGTGTTTGAAACACAACATTATTATTCGGATCGTCGTTGGTATATCTATTTAGCAAGTCCTCAAACCCCGGTTATCAGACCAAATGCTGATCAAAACACCCACAACTCGCTCAATAAACCGAAAAATAGAGGGCCTTCCACGACTAAGGAACGATGGTTGGATGGAAGTACATATGTGGAATTTAGAACTACTATCACCACTTCACCACTGATATGATTCCTATGCGTCTTGCATTGAAAACTTTGGATGGTATGAAGCTTAGCGGGCTTATAATTGAAGGCGTTGAGTTTAGACCCATATAGATTCCCTATTTTCATTACCATACCATAATTAATTGCAATACAAAATTTGTTAATTTTTCCTTTTTGTGAGAAAGTACATTTTGAATCGTATTTGTCTTTTTGTACCCTATCAATTTACTAAATAGGATGAGTTGGTTACTGTTTGTGATTGTGATACGATGGCCAACATAACAAAAAAAAATATTATAATAGTAAGCACATGTACATACTGCATGGAAGATAGCGGGAGAGTGATAAAGATTGAATCAAAGAAGAATTACAGAGAAGAAGAATAACCAACAATTAACTACTTTCTCATTACACACAACTACCTTTATACACAGACATAACCAATCATAACGACCTAACCAACTTCTATACCAACACCCCTTATACTATGACTAAATGACACTTTAGCCCCAGAACTCTACTTATCGAAATATTACATTTCAGCCCTTTACTCATTTACAACATATCAATACATTCCCCCTATAACATTTTTTGACCTCAAAAAACAAAATCTGGAAACCGAATCTGTAAATCCTCTAAATTCTCCCATGTTGCTTCTGTGATCGGTGGACTGTCCCATTGAACCAACCCCTTAACTTAAGCTCTATTTCCTCGTCTCACCATTTTCCTCTCAATACTTGTAATGGTTTAAACATAAACCTTGGGTTCTGTGGTAGTGGAGTGGATTGCATATTATTTCCTCTTGTCAGTTTAACAACGACACATGGAATACCGGATGCACTTGAGCATCATCCGGCAGATCTAGCTTATAAGCAACAACACCAATCCTTTCTATTATCATGAATGGTCCGAAATACTTTGGTCCCAACTTGTTGTAATGTCCAAACCTCAATGTTGTTTGACCATAGGGATGCAGTTTAACATATACATGATCTCCTACGTCAAAGACTCTTTCGCTTCTATGATTATCAGCCACCTGCTTCATCCTATTATGTGCTCTTGTTAATGCAAACTTCAATAACCTGATTGTTTCTTCCTTATCCCTCAACACATCATCCACAACTGCTACTCTCACATCTTTCGGAATATAAGGTACAAATAATGGGGGAGGATACCCATATAATGCCTTAAAGGGAGTCATTCCCAAAGAAGTGTGGAAGTTCGTGTTATACCAAAATTCTGCCAACGACAGCCATTTAACCCAATTTGCAGACTTATCCATAACCATACACCTTAGATAGGATTCAAGACACCTATTTACCACTCCTGTTTGCCCATCTGTTTGTGGATGAAATGCAGTTGAAAGATTCAGTTGAATACCTTGCAAGGCTGTAAATTCTTTCCAAAACTGACTAATGAAGATGGGATCCCTATCCGATACTATAGAATCTGGCTATCCATGTAACTTGAAGACCTGATCAAGAAAAACTTGTGCTACCTGAACTGCTGAATAAGGATGAGATAATGCTATAAAATGGTTGTACTTTGTTAGTCTATCTACCACCACTAGGATTGAATCCTTTCCCTGAGATCTAGGTAATCCTCCAATGAAATCCATGGATATACTCGAAAACACGTTGTTAGGAATCGGTAATGGCTGTAACAATCCTGGTGAAGCAACTATCTCGTATTTAGCTTTCTGACATACACTGCATTGCCGAATGACATTCCTCACTTGTTTATACATGCCCTTCCACGTAAACAACATCTTAATCCTTTGAATGGTAGCATGAATACCCGAATGCCCCCCATAGCACTGTTGTGGCATAAAAAAATAATATCTTTCTGTAACTCACCATCCTTGCCCACAATGATCTTGCCTTTCTTCCATAAAACTTGTCCCTTCCAACTATACTTAGGATTGACTGCCCCGACATTAAACTCTCTTTAATATTTTTAAGTTTAGGATCAAGATCCCAACTAAGCTGAACTTTACTCCATATGATAGGATCAAAAGTATTCACTGATAAGGTTAGCAAAGCTGGGGATTGAACTCTTGAAAGAGCATCCGCTACTCCATTCTCATTTCCTTGTTTGTAAACGATTTCAAAATCATATCCATTAACTTTGATAACCAGGCCCGTTGTAAAGGAGTAGTTATCTTCTGCTCAAGTAGATGCTTCAAGCTCTTTTGATCCGTCTTAATGACAAAATGACCCACTGACAGGTAATGATGCCAATACTGAACAACAAATATGATGGCCAATAATTCCCTTTCGTAGACAGATAAAGCTTGTTGTCTAGAAGACAGAGCTTTGCTTATAAATGCTATGGGGTGGCCTTCTTGCATCAATATCGCTCCTATTCCTTTACCCGAAGCATCTGTTTCAATTGTAAACCCTTTAGACATATCTAGGAGTGGCGGAGTGCCAATACCGGTGGAGACATGCGAGTCTCTTTTAAATGTTCAAAAGCTGTAGTAGCTTCTTCTGTCCAGCAAAATGCATCCTTTCTAAGCAAATCTGTCAAAGGCCTTGCTAACACACCATATGATTTGATGAACCTCCAATAATACCCTGTCAACCCCAAGAACCCTCTCAATTGTTTGATATTAGTGGGTACTGGCCATTCCTTTATAGCTGCTATCTTCTTTGGATCCGTTGAAACCCCTTTATTTGAAATTATATGACCCAGATATTCCACTGAAGACCCCCCAAAGTTACATTTAGATCTCTTAGCATATAATTGTTGATCCCTTAATATCAGCAGCACTTGCCTCAGGTGTTCAATATGAGATTCCCAAGAACAGCTATAAACTAATATGTCGTAAAAAAAACTAGCACAAACTTCCTCAAAAATTGTTTGAAAACTGAGTTCATCAATGCTTGAAAAGTTGTAGGTGCATTAGTAAGCCCAAAAGGCATTACTACAAACTCAAATAGGTCTTCATGTGTTCTGACAGTTTTTTGAATGTCACTATCATGCATTCTTATTTGATGATAACCAGCCCTGAGATCTAATTTTGAAAATACCACTGCATTGCCCAACTCTTCAAATAACTCATCCACTAAAGGAATTGGATAACTGTTTTTAATTGTCACCTCATTCAGCCTTCTATAATCAATACAGAACCTCCAAGTTCCATCCTTCTTTTTTACTAGAACCACTGGGGCTGCAAAAGGACTAGAACTACCCCTGACCACTCCAGTATCCATCAATTCTTTTGTTAACTTTTCAATCACATCCTTTTGAGTTGACTGGTATCTGTATGGTTTCAAATTGACCACCTGAGATTCATCTTTAAGTAATATTCTGTGATCAAAAGCCCTTTTTGGTGGTAATGAAGTGGGAATCTTGAACACATCTTCAAACTCAGTTACTAGCTTTTCTAGCTCAGCATTATTTTGAATCGCAGTTACTTTAGTGTCATGCTGGAACTCTTTTCTAGAGGGTTGTAACTGTATACTAAATAAATGAGCTTCTAGAACTTTGTCATATTGGCCTAACAATGTGTGCATACTATTTGCTGAGCATAAAGATATCTTATTGCTATCAACTCCCTTGAGATTACACTGAGTGTTTCCAATTGTAAACTGCATAGTCATATCCATAAAGTTCCAAACAATAGATCCTAATGTCAGTAACCATTGAACCCCCAACACCATGTCATAACTTTCCAAAGGAATAACCAAAACATCAGTTGTAAACCACATTCCTTGCATGAACCATTGGAAATTTGGGGAATAATTTTCACATACAATCTCATTGCCATTAGCCACTCCTACTGTCACCTTATCAATAGACTTTAAAGGACACTTACGTTTCTTGGCTAAACTTTCATTCACAAAATTGTGAGTTGACCCCGAATCAATTAATATTCTCAACTGTTTATTCCCTATATTACCTATCACTTTCATTGTTGAGTATGAAATCATACCAGTTAAAGCATGTATAGAAATTTGTGGTGGCTCTTGCCAATCTTGTTGGTCTAAAGTTTCATCATATATGTATTCCCCACCCTTCTCATCATCCTCCTATGTTCCTATCACCTCCAACACAAACAGTTTCTTATTAGCACATTTGTGGCCTGGAGTGAACTTTTCAGGACACCAAAAGCACTCCCCTCTCGCCCTTTTGCCCTCAATCTCTTTACTTGATATTTTTTAGTGTTGGTAAATCGTTTTGTAATATGTGGTGATGGCAACAAGGGTAGGTGTGACACATTGGTAGGAGGTTTTACTGCACTTTGAACTCTGTTCCCCATTGCAGAATTATTAGAATAATACCTGCTATTAGAATATGAAGGTCTCATAGATTTATTGGTTGTATCTTGTATCTTGGTTAAATAGAATGCCTCCTTCATGGTTTTTGGTTGAAACATTCTGACTGGACCCCCTACTTCAGGTTTAACTGTCTTCAAGAAAATACTCACTGCATACGGCTCAGGAATGGAAACCTTAAGCAAACAAGCATCAAATTGGTCACAAAACTCCTCCAATGACCCGGTCTGTACCAAAGAAGTTAAGATTCCCATTGCATCTTCAAACAGGACCGAAGAAAAACGATTAACAACGGCTTCTGAATACTCTTTCCATGTGATTTCCGAGATAGGCACCGTTTTAGTCTTCGAGAAAGCTTGATGCCATTTAACTGCCTTTCCTTCAAGATGAATTGCTGCATAACGAACCTTGAAATTCTCCGGGGTTTCATCTACATTGAAGAAATGTTCACATTTGTATATCCAATCATCTACTTCATTTCCATCAAACTTTGGAAAATCAATCTTCCCAATCCTATGTAATCGCTCATTCCTGTTGCTTGTACCTGTTGTGGGATGATTGACCATTTCGTAACCAGAATCCCCACTTAGCTTAGCCAATAATGCTTGAACATTCGCATTAAGACTTGCAAACGTCTGTTCAGATTTCTGCATGAATGCATCCACCTTTAAAAGAGTAATACCATGTTCTTCCACCGTTTTTTCAAGGTTTGATTTCTCCGAATCGGATCTGCTGCGAGTTGTCATCTTTTCCCCAATTACTAGGGTTTGAAATTGACTGAGAGTTATTGATAAGAACGAAAGTTGAATTGACCGAATCAATGATCAATTCCCGTTGAAATGAAGGCTGAATTGATCGAATCAATGATCAATTCCAGTTAGAAATGAATTGCGGATGAATTTGACCGAACAATGATCAAATTCGCTGAAAGAATTGAATGAATTGGACGAATTCGATCGAATCAGGAGCGTGCCGAGAATCAACAGCTCTGATACCAATGATAAAGATTGAATCAAAGAAGAATTATAGAGAAGAAGAATAACCAATAATTAACTACTTTCTCATTACACACAACTACCTTTATACACAGACATAACCAATCATAACGACCTAACCAACTTCTATACCAACACCCCTTATACTATGACTAAATGGCACTTTAGCCCCAGAACTCTACTTATCGAAATATTACATTTCAGCCCTTTACTCATTTACAACATATCAGAGAGAGAAAGAGCGCAGTAGAAACCTTCTTATGCATTACATTTGAAGCAATATGTACAAGTGTCTATGCGATTCCCGCAATTCTCTACTTAAAATTGGTTATGTATTGAACATGTGAATATACATCTCGTTGACTAAATGGTAGTTGAACTTCATCAATAATTGTCTTTAGATTTAGAGGTTTTTCAATTGGTGGTGAATAACAACCATGAAAGTCAAGTTTCTTGAATAGCTTTACGAGTAAAGCCCCAAAAGGAAGATTTCTTTCACTGAAAACCGTATTTAGAATACTGAAATCAACACTGGATAAAATACTCAACTTACAGTTGAAGGTGGAGATGGTGGTGGTGGTGGTGGTGGTGTGGAGGGGTGAAGATGAAGTGGGTAGGGCGGGTGGTGGGTCCTACATAAATTGTAAAATATTAAAAATATTTATTTTAACTTTTTAGTTATTAATTTGACAATAAGAGCATTTTTGTGGTTTCACACGCACCTAACACCAAAAACTAACAGCCATCCACGGCAGGGACTATCCAGGAACGAAATTCAAAAACTTGGGGACTATAAGTGTAATTTTAGAAAGTTAGGGACTAAAGGTGAAAAATAGGCAAACAACAGGGACAATCCGAGCATTTTTCTCTAAATTCTTATTACGCTTTTATTTGTTTTTCTTTTTAAGTATTAAGACTAGAAATTAAATCGATACTAACAAAACATTGAGTTTTTATAGATTCCTTACCGGCCATAAATTAATTGTGCAAATAATAAATCGGCTATAATAGAAGCCCAACAGTATTAACAGGACTTTCTTGAAAACAGGCTTGGACGATTACCAAACATCTTTTTACTTCATTTAAAATAGCCTATTTGTGATTTATTGTTCCATTCATTACTTTAAATAATAATAATACTTGTTAGTTGTGGCTTTCTTTGTGAAATTATGACTTGTTAGTTGTGGCTTTGTGCTGTCTAGAGGCTCTTAATGGTTCAGACTTTTTTACTGATTTAGTACTTAATTGTTCAGACTATTTGTTTCCTGAGCAGATGATGTCTGAATGATTCAGACATTAGCCTCTGAATGGTTAAACATTATGCCGAGTTTGAATGGTTAAGACCTCAGATCTGAATTGGTCAGACATTTGCCTCTGAACTGTTAAGCATTATACTGACTCTTAATGGTTCAGACCTCTTACTGGTTCAACACTTAATGGTCCAGCCCTCTTACTGGTTTAGCAATCTTACCCATTCAGAAGTTGTCAAACAGCTGTTGATTATATTATAAGAGCATGGGTAAACATAAACCCTAATTAAATAAATTCAATCATGAACAATAAAATAAGATGTGTGTACCTGATTAGCCAGTAACCACATCAGAGAATGAAGTAGACGTCATGTTCGTCAGATTGGTCGAGTTCCCCTTTAGGGTGTATCTTCTTGATGGTAGTACCAAGTTCTTTAGGGTTGAAGAACTCGTAGTAATGGAGAGAGAGAGGAGGCGATTTTAGTGATGATGTTATGAATTGTCTAACCCTAATCCCTCTCTAGTAATCTCCTTATATACATCCAAGGGGAAACCCAATTAGTTAATTAGGGTAATCTGGCCCATCAACAATTACCAACTAATTTATTATAGGTTTTATATATTTTGATCTATATTATATAAATGATAATGATGGCTACTAGATTAAATATAAATAAATAAATATTTAATCTTACATTCTCCCACTTAGCCGAATAATCATTTATCATGAGTATTAGATTAGTCTGATCAGAAGTTAATACTCATTTTAGCTTTAAACCAAGAACCGTAGCAGAGAAATACAGCCGTTGAATCATTATGCGACTCAGGACCCCCATTAGTCATACTACAGCCTCAATTTAAAACCTAACAGTTATGATCAAAATAAGTAAGCCCTTTAACGTTTGATTTGTATTTATAGTTGTCTATATGTCATTACACCGGCAGAACATATGTTAGAGACATACAAAATCAAACTGGTGAGGAAAATTAATTAATAGTTAGTCATTCATAGTACGATATGCAGTTGTACATAGTCATCAATATACCCGTGATTATTATAAGCGCTTACATAATAGTTATGGGTGATAGACTTTTAGTTATAGGATCCTTAAGCATATCATGAATGCATTCGATACAAAGATTTAGTTTCCTCAATTCGTTCATAAACGAATAATTAATTGCGTATCGAAATTTAATGCAGCACCTCTCGAACTGTTACTGTTCAAGGAGACATGGTAGCTGACTTTATCACAATAAGTCTTCAAAACATTAATTATATGGAGTTAATAAACTTATGAGTCCACTGATAAATTTCCAACAACATTTAGTGACTATATTATGTCGTTATAACTTAGGTTGTTATTATCAGTTTATTATGACTCCTCCATAGGTTTTGTCTGCTGACATAAGGATATACCCGAAATTACATTTTGTCATCTTTGAATATTACAAAGTTAGAGTAATAAACCGGTTTTAATTCTCATTTCTTCTTTAAATTATAGCCTCTCATTTCTTTTAAAAATATTGTAATACTCCATTAGATGCTTCACATTAATCTAGACATATCTAGTGTGTTGCAATGTGAGTAATATCTAAACGAGTATAGACTTGAACTTACATAAGGCTTCTAATTGATGAAGCGTAAGAAAATAATCTCATTTATCCTATTATCCTCTAAAGGAGAGCAGTATTTTGTTACATATGTAAGGACCCATTTAAGGTTAAACTTATGGAACGAAACTAATGTCCCATTGGGTCTATCTCGGTATGTTATGATATCTATTACATAAGAGATATCTCTGAGATCTATTATATCAAAGTTTGTGTTAACAATGCTTTGACTTATGTAACATATACTTGTCAAAAGAATATCATCTATATAGACAAGTTTAATTTAGTTGCTCCCACTCATTTTGAGGTAGGTACATTAATCCACTTGATTTTTGATGAAAATAAATACGTTAAGATTTCATCACAGTATGATGTTTGCATTAACCCATACATGGATTTTATTGGCTTACAAATAAAGTGTTCTTTAACCTTCAATTTGGAACTTTCAGGTTGTTTTATGAACATGTAAATATATCAGCCATTTGTTAGGGAAAATTGTTTTTAATGTTCATCTAATGTAGCTTTAAACTATTATAAGCCACTAGAACAGTGATGATCCTAAAAGAAATCTTTTGTTAGATATATAAAAAAGATTCTTTAATAATATATCTTTTCCTGAGTATAACCTTTGACAATCAATCATGCTTCTTTGTGTCTTAACGTTTATATCAGGATTTGGTTTAGTTATGAACACTCTTAGGTTATTCAATCAAATCCCAAACGTTATGCGAACACATAAAATCAGTTTTACTAGAAAACAGTTTTATTCCATTCAGAAGATTGATTGACACTAATGGCTTAGTTAGAAGAGATAGGATCAGTAAACTTTTCCAAAATCCATTTCAACTTCAATTAGGGAGGTTATGTAATCATCAAAGTTAGTAGGTTTTTAAACCTAGATGACCTCCTAAGTTGATTATTAGGTTTATTAGAAGTTTCAGTTTATGGATTAGCTCTTGGTTAGGTTGCTATCATTTTCAGGATTCTAAGTTTGTAAGAGTTGGTGCAGTATGGTGTACAAGAGGTGTAATCGGAGTTAAATTCAGAGTAAAATTTAATGACACTCTTCCCCCCGCCTCTTGTATTCCTTGCAAGTCATGATAAGGACTTTGACAAATTCAACACTGACCTTAGAAATCTTTAGGAACTCAGCATGCTTAGGATCAATATTTAACGACCAAACAAATTCTAATAGAGAAAACATATTAATGACGTTAGTCATTGTAGTTTCTCTTGTTGAGGATTATGTTAGTTTAGGTAAGAAATCTAAGTGTGCCCACAATTAAGCAACAATGAAACTTTTGTAGGAGTAGCATTAGATTTTAAAGAGACAAGTGATGATAGAACAGTGTCAAGATGGAGCAGTGTCTTGTACAAGAGGTGTAAACTGAAGTAATATAAAGTTTTCACTCCCCCACCTCTTGCAACTTTTTACAAGTTATAATTAAGACACTTAATGCTCCCACTGATCTATGATATCTCTATAATTGCTACAAGATAAGTTTCAATTAGGTATGTGACGTGGGAACCTATCATATATATGTTAGACTTTACTTGATTTCCTTAATGTCCAGATGTCATAAGAAACTTAGGGACATATTTAATAGAAATCATGTTAAGCACATATATGAATAGATTTCTTTAAGACCATGGGCCATATGAGACTAATTTAGATACAAGCAGATAGTCTTTAATTGATAAATGCATTATGTCTGAATATTCCATTAGGAATAAGTTCCACGAATGTTAATGAAATATAACTTATGATGCACCCATACTTATTCCTTAAGCCAAGTAATATTTAGGCTTTAACGTCATGATTTAAAAAATCACTTAGAATGAGATTAGTTGAATAATTATCCCCATTAACCATGTCATGATTTCTCATGAATTTTGGTTATGATGGATGAAATTTGTAAGTCTCATTTTTCTTTTGTCAAATTCTCATTTACATGATGACAAAAGTTGTGAAAGTGTAAGGTGTCATCTAGTTTTATCTTAGTAATGTTTCAATCCAGATATTTAGAACAAATAAGATGAGAGTTTAGGGTAAGTGTGACTTTATGTTGACTATGCAAACCTCACAACCTTCATAACATTGCTTAGTTATGATACTATATTCTGATTAATTTTCAGAATATATAAGGTATCGAAAGGCGTTGTTAGAAGACTGATTATTATGGTTTTTATAGCCTTAACATTTAATTTTTGTCACTAACTCTCATGTTAGTTATTTGTCGAATTCTGGTAAGGAAACGTATAGAACTAGAGTCAACTAATCATATGTTAGTTGGAATATTAAAATTAACAGACTTAAATATCTTTAGTAAGTGACTACCTAATTAACTTATCCAACTGTTCTTCTGAATAATGGATAGTCTCGTTGCTTATGCCTAGTCTAATGGCATAATTATGCTGTGAGATTCTCCCTTGAAGAACCTTAGAGTTAGAATTTTGTACTTGTATTTTGATTATGGACCTTAGAACAATCCTATTTTAAAGTTTAAGTGGTTGTAAGGTGAGTAACAATTTATTTTCCAGCTTCAAACATTTATTTCTTTGTACATTTGTTGCTTATCAACACACTCGTTATACTTTGGTACTTTTGAGTGTTATAGTTGATTTATAAGGCATCAAATTGTACAAGTGTAAATCTTAGTATGTAATGTACTGAAAATTGTACTTATTTCCATGCGTAAGCCCCTAACTTCATGGGTCATGGTATTGTACATTATTATGTATTCACATATACCACTTAGCTTTATAGTTTAGAATTTTAAATGAAGGCATGCATCTTAGGAATTCTTATGATTATTCGACAATTATAGATTAGTCTTAGGAAAGACTTAATCTGGAATAACCTTTTAGTGACAACACTTATGTTAGAGAGTTCTTAATTATCATTAGAGACATCATTTTTGATTTGTCCTATTCATCATGCTCTACTTTTCTTCTGTAGTAATTATTATCAGAAGAGAGCAGTAGGATTATCATGTCTTAAGGGATAATCAAGGATTCAATTTAAGAGCTAATTCTTATAGAAACTTTAAGTAAAGCAAAAAACATATTAGGTTTAAAAAATTAGAGTGGATGAGATATAGATTTATAGAAGAAAAAATATAGTGAGTAAAATTATGGGTACTAAACAATAAAGCAGACGAAATGATCATAAAATTAATGAAGGATCATTGATATAAGGATCATTATGTGAAGAGGTTGTGATATGTCTATTACTAACATCAAAATAATAGACTTATTTAAAGTTCTACTTAAACGAAGACAAATCAGCTTTGGCCAGAAGTGTAATCATTTAAGCATGTGTGCAAAGTAATCGTGACAAATCAGCTTTGGCCAGAAATGAGACAATCACTTTAGTTATGCACTTGTTAAGTATGCTAGATATAAATGAATTAAATCAGCTTTGGCCAGAAGTAAGACATTCACGTTTGTAATGCATAATTAACATAGCTTCTATAATACTTAAACAATAAATAGATGCATCAAATCAGCTTTGGCCAGAAGTGATACATCAGAAGTTCATTCAAGTTAAGCTATTTGGTTTTGTAAAAAGGTTATCTAATTCTGATTAATTAAGTGTTTACAAAACCAATTATTTAATAGCAAACCACCAGTTAGCGCGGACCGAGAATAATTGTTCACGAGAATAATGAGTTTTCGAGAAATGATGAGTTCTCTAGTTTTCGAGTTCTCTAATTTTCTTATGAGATCTCGAGTTTTTGTTTTATGAGATTTCGAGTTCTTATGCGTTCTCAGTAATATTTGAACTCGTAAGTTCTCAGTAAAAATTTAACCCGTGAACCTGATCCCATTAAACCATGAGGTTGATCCGATAAGGCAGTTTTGATTTCGAATCTTTAAGGATTTGAGGTGTATCCATTTTTTTATAGGAATTTAAGTATATCCGAGATTTCATAAGATTTCGAAAAATTTTAGGATTATCAATTTATTAGATTTCGAAATCTTTTAGAGATATAGTTACCCACAAAATAGGAAAAACAAATTACAATCCTGATTCTTAACCAGATATATAGTTTTTTCATAATAAATAAGAATGATTCATAAGAACAGTCCTAAGAATGTTCAAACTTATCTTCATCATTATTAGATTTATATTAAAAAAAAATATAAGGTTTACACTAATCGGTTATCATCACAAAATAAAGCAATGAAATTCTATATATCATAAAGTAAGAAAATGACTATAAAAGAAAACTTGTAAATCAATTTTAGTTGCATCACAGCAACTAGCTCAATCTTTATCCAACATAATGGATTTATTTTAATTTAGAACATCAAGAAAAGTTATATATGAGGTTTGCATAGGATTTACAACATTCAGTGGAACCGATTTTCCCATGAATTCATATTTCTAAAGAAAGTTAATATCCAAAAAAAAACGTCAATTTATTTATGATCCAAGTTATCGACTTTCTCCATAAACTAAGTTATGTGATTCTTTTCTTGATCGAATTAACATAATCAACATTGCTCTGATACCACATGTTGATTATATTATAAGAGCATGGGTAAACATAAACCCTAATTAAATAAATTCAATCATGAACAATAAAATAAGATGTGTGTACCTGATTAGCCAGTAACCACATCAGAGAATGAAGTAGACGTCATGTTCGTCAGATTGGTCGAGTTCCCCTTTAGGGTGTATCTTCTTGATGGTAGTACCAAGTTCTTTAGGGTTGAAGAACTCGTAGTAATGGAGAGAGAGAGGAGGCGATTTTAGTGATGATGTTATGAATTGTCTAACCCTAATCCCTCTCTAGTAATCTCCTTATATACATCCAAGGGGAAACCCAATTAGTTAATTAGGGTAATCTGACCCATCAACAATTACCAACTAATTTATTATAGGTTTTATATATTTTGATCTATATTATATAAATGATAATGATGCCTCTGAACTGTTAAGCATTATACTGACTCTTAATGGTTCAGACCTCTTACTGGTTCAGCACTTAATGGTCCAGCCCTCTTACTGGTTTAGCAATCTTACCCATTCAGAAGTTGTCAAACAGCCCCTTGTATTGGTTATGATATTGATATGGTTGTGCAATGGTTCAAAACTGGACCGAACCGAACCGAGCCAAAACCAGAACCGTTAAGGGCTAAATATAAGAACCGGAACCTGGCCGTATTTTAACGGTTCCCGTTTGGTTCAGAACAGGGTTAAACGGTTCTCGTGTAAACAATCCTCGCCAGGACCGGTGGTCAATTAAATCTTAAAATTAAGGGTTATTGGATTTTAATAATCGTACGTTTCACCTGTTGGCTGATAATAATCCCAAATTTAAAATTCCCCTCTAATAATCTCAACTTGTAAAGTTTTGGCCACCATTGATCCTTTTCAAACATATAAGAATTTGATATCCTCAATAGATTCAATTACACCTAGAGAGCTTCTTAATTGATTTAAGTGCACCTATGTTAGAAAAGGATCAATGGTGACCAAACTTTTACAAGTTGGGATTATTGGAGATAAATTTTAAAGTTTGGATTATTATCGGCCAACATGTGAAACTTAGGATTATTAAAATCCAATAACCCTAAAATTAACAATCAAATAAAAACAATCAAACCATTTTGCAACATCCAAAATTTAAATCATCCAAAGTAAGAGTAAAACAATAAAATGTTTCAAACTAAAAACGAAAGCATACAATGTAAAAAACAAAAATTAACTAAAAAACTTTTAGTTAACCATCACAAATTTCATTCAAACATTATCTAAAAATTATTTCTATATTCTTAAATCCTAAAAACATATTTTTAAATATAATATTTAAAGTTTAAATAAATTAATTGAGTTTTTAATATAATATTTAAAATTTAAAGTTTAAACCAAACCGGTTCTAGCAATTCTATAAACGGACCCGTCGGTTATATCCGGAACCAAGCCAGAAACCGTTTTCTTTCAAATTTAAGAACCGGAACCCGACCCTAAATATAACAATATGGTTCGGATCTAACGGTTCCAGTTCGGTTCCCCAGTTCTGACCGTTCGAAACCGTAAATTGCTCAGCCTAGATATTGAAGTTGTAAACACTTGGTACTTTATGGAAGTGTTCTATTTAATTTTCGATTCATCAAGTTATTACATGAACATTAGACTTCATCACCTTGAATTTCATGTGTTTAGGTCATACAGGAGTACATTTCTTCATCGTTATATACAAATATTTTACACTAATTAAAAAAAACCTTTATTGCTTTGGAAAAATCGTTATAGAAGATTATTCAAAATAGCTAATAGCAGGGTAGGGCTAAGTTGGATTTCTATTCGATTCGTGACTTGTATGATATGAACAACACGAACAAAAAATCTCGTTTAGTAAGTACACATGAACCATTTGTGAATACATTATTTTCTTAATGAGCGAACACGAACAAAGCCTTGTTCATGTTTGTTCGGTTCATTTGCAGCAATATATGTGATATGATATAAAAATAACTAATAAAGCCCAATATAATTAAATAAATATACACCCACACATATAATGAAATATATAAAAACTTAAAATATATTAAAAAGAATTACGGTCCAGTCCGGTTTTATACGATCAGATTTTGGTATAAGCCGTAAATCAAACCGTTAGCTACGGTTTGAAACTTTTGAAACCAATCGACCAAAAGCTAAGAAAGAAAACCAACCGTAAAACAAAACCGACAACCAATTTGAACGGTTTCACGATTTTAAACCAAACCATGAACACTCTATTTAAAATAAGGACGAAGGTCAAAGGAAATTTAATGTGTATAATATTTTTTGAAGTCTATATGAAGGTGTGTAGGTAACCAGCTATGGGGAAGTTTTGTTGATATGGTAGTGAAATTGCTGGTATAGCTACTCCCATAAACCATATCCTATTTGGTCTGACCATTTCAAATGGTCCAAATCATGACGGGTCATCTATCATGTGGACCAACACCAAACTACAAACCAAGAAAAGTCAGCACTACCTTCTTCGTTTAGTGCAAAGAAATTTAGGAATTGCATGGTTGACTTCATAATATGGATTTTTAAGACTTTAGTGCAAAGAAATTTAGGAACTGCATGGTTGACTTCATAATATGGATTTTTAAGACTTTCATGTTGCAATAATTGGGACATTTTGCGCATGACATTATAGTCGGGTGGCATCTTGATGGAGATAAGACTTAGGGATTATTAGGTACTGTGTTCAATTCTTACAAGTGTTTTTCCTATATTTATTGGGTTTACTCCTGAATTGATGCATAGCCATCATTGCTTATTGAAGATAAATATGATCGGATGGTTCCGTCTATGTTACGATAATACTCCAGTGATCAAAAGTTGCCGTTCATAAAATAATAATTGGGACAACTTTTTTTCTTCCAACAAAAACTTAATTATTGCAAAAGTTTATTTGTGTAAAATGTGCTTGACGAGTTTTGTTTCTGGTAGCTTGAGGGGATTTTTGGTAGCCTTATAAGGATTTTATTAAGAGGCTATATCTGAATCAATCAGGCAACTCTTACCAATTAAGTTTCACAATGATGCTCAATGAAAACTTTACCCTTTTGTCCTTTCACGGCTTCACATGTATTCATAACCCTCACCCGGCCACTCACGCACCACCTCCTCGACCCACCACCACATCAGCGTACTTTTACTGGCTCAACACTTACTGGTTTAGAGCCTCTTAATCAGTGAGGCATCTTACTGATTCAACATTTACTAGAAAAGTTGTTGCCAAACAGCCCCTAATTGTAACTGGGGTGTTAATGATATTTGGTTTTGATTATTTTATGATATAAACATAGTTATTAATTCGCTGGTTTGTACTAAAAATTTTAATATTCATAATTATAATACACATTTATAACTATCTATATAAAATAAAAGTTAAGTAACCATCAAATCGTCAAATTAAGCCGTGAATCTAACCGTTTGGATCTTAAATCAGCCAAACCGACCAACTTGCTTTCGTTTAGATGGTTCTGTCGGTTTAAACGGTTTAGAAACACCTGTAAATTCAAATATATTTTTATCACTAATAATAATTAAGTATTATATTTAGGCTCCAAACAGTGGCAGACCCAGAAATTTTTTTCATGGGGGGCGGAAATTTTTTCGGGTTGTTTGTCTATCGCTATGTAGTTAGTTTTCTCGATCCGGATTGAGTCACAATGTAATTTTATTTTAAATAACATCCATGGTTCTACCTTAATATTCAAGACCCCAACAAAAACGCATTGCATAATTATTCATATTTTTTTAGAAATATGAAAAGTAATATAAAAACTTAAGAAAATAAATCTTTAATCAGCAATACATAATACAACATACCGTAACAAAAAAAAAAAAAAAAAATGAGTTAGATATTTTTTAACCGGTATAAACAACTAAATCTCAAATTTTTAAACCAATGTTATAATTTAAATATTTATGATTTGAATAATCTAATAGATAGTCAAATAAGTAAGCTGAAGTTATCTTTTTCTAGTATAAACATTATTCGTAGGGCTGTGCAACGGTTCAGAACCGGACCGAACCGAACCGAACCGAACTGGAACCGAACCGAAACCATTAATTGCTAAATTTAAGAACCGGAACCGAACCGTATTATAACGGTTCTGGTTCGGTTCCGAACCGGTTAAACGGTTCTCGTGTAAACGGTTCTCGCGGGAACCGGTTGACAACTAAATCGTAAAATTAGCAATTCAATAAAAACAAATCAAACCATTTAAAACATTAACTAAGAATTGCACATTCAAAGTTCAAACCAATCAAAATAAAAGTAAGAAAACAACAATAAAAAATTTCAAGCCATAAAACAAACTCTAAATAAAACTATTACAACCATCGTGTTAACAATTAAAACAAACATCTTCAAATTTCATTCGATCTTCATCCTCTCAATCTTCTCATAAACATCTAAATGAAACCAAGTGTTAGCAATTAAAAAATATAAACGAATAATGCATCTACTGTATTTGGTTCACGTGAATAAATTGATCAGTAATGCATCTACTGTATTTACCAAGCGATACATTATTTATATACACATTTACAGTTTGATCAACATTGATTTGATTATTTTTGTTCAATTTTTATTTTCAAATACAGAAAACTATATGTATCAGAAAGAAAATATATGCAATCATAAAAAAAAGGTCATGTAGAATAGCGTACTTGTATTTGCAGGGTGTTGATGGAGATGAACTTGTATGATAGCAATTAGGGTTAGGGTTGAGAGATGGAGAAGAATTAGAAGATGAAAGATGAGATTGTGGAATGAATATAAGAGGAGAGAACAAGAATTAGGATGGTCCTGTGATGTTGAAAAGCCCATTAATAAAATAGGGTTTTAAATATTTATAATCCTAACTGGCTCTAGCGGTTCTTTAACTGGAACCGTGGTTTTAACCGGAACCGAACCGGGAACCGTTTTTACCCAAATTTAAGAACCGGAACCGGACCCTATATACAAAAATACGGTTTGGATCTAGCAGTTCTGGTTCGGTTCCCCGGTTCTGGTGGTTCTGAACCGTATACTGCTCAGCCCTAATTATTCGTAAGTGCTTTCTATCATGTCCTTATTTCCTAATAGCAAAATCTGAAACTCTATTATAGTGTATATAATAGTTTTTTACTCATAAATAGAAAATAAGTAACACCGAAAAAAATAAACAAAATTGACATGTAGATATTTTCTAAATTAATTAAATGAAATAAACTAATAAGAATAAATACGACTAAAATTCTAGTAAAATGAAGGATTACATAAAAGTATAAAGTTACAAGAAAAGTCTAAAGCCTTTATGTCCGATTGACTTTTAGTTTACACATTTATCATGTAAGCAAAATTACTAATATACCCATAACCTTTTAGTAATTACCCATAATACCCTCATCTTCCTCACATAACCCTCTATTCTACTCCTGCAACTCTCCCCATAGACCCATAAAATGTCTATGAACACTTTTTCAGTCTTCTTCCACCGTGGTTTGCCGGATTTATGGGGTGCGACAACAAAATTTCATGGGGGGCGATCTGGATTTCAACATGTATAATACACTAATTATCTTTTTTCAAGAGGTGCGTCCACCCACTCACGTCAAGCCTTGGGTCCGCCCCTGGCTCCAAAGTTCATATTTCACAGTCTATTCTTAAAACAAAATCACTTGTCTAACCATGTTAACAAACAAAATTACTTGTATTACTATTTTTACTACAAAGCAACCTACTCCTAAACGTTGTAATTGATTTTTGCCATGTTTGATGGTATAATTTTATTTGTTTTATATTTTTAGTGAAAATCAACTAGTTATGTTATAATTTAACGGATCAAATAATTATATTGGTATATGTTTGAAGTTAACGGATCAAATAATAATATTGGTAATTTTCTTGGTTTAAGTGATTAAATATGGCGTTTTTTCTAACGTATCAAAGTAATCAGTAAGGCTGCAGGGTATGGAGAGGGGCTCTATTGTGTCATGTATGCGCCACGTCAACCAGGGGCCCTGTTGCTCTTGCTTAATAGCTAGCATTGTATGGGATGGAGCCCCCTCTTTTGCATTCTCTACAATAGCGCCCCCATGTTTAATAACTCTCTCTCTCACACACACATCACCTTGCGAATCCTCGTTATTGCAATGGATGACCTTCAATAGCGCCCCCCCCCCCCCAATAGCGCCCATGGTATGGTGTGGGGACGCTATTGATAGAAAAAAGTTGATGAGATGGAGACATAACCCGACCAACTAAGCTTTGTTTTTCGGTTCCATCGACCAGTCTAGTTCATATGTGAATCAATCGATCATGTATCAAATCAAGAATTTGGTTATGATAGAAATCGGGTGCTTTCACTTAATTTGGGGTGCTTTGCTTTCACACGTCTCGTTAAACATTTTTTTGGGTAAACTTTTGTGGACATTGATAGGTTTCCTAAGTCTAATCTTGTAACAATATCATTTTAGCTTTTTAGACCACTTATATTTTGCAACAATTTTCCTTTTTTTATCATATTCTGAGATGATAAACGTATTTTTTTATTTGTTTTTTTGGT